>CP136058.1:264700812-266179562 GCA_032464435.1 Aegilops umbellulata | reverse complement strand
TTGCCGGGAGAGCAGTCTCTTGGGCTTCTTCGTCAGGCGTTGCGGTCCATTCTGCAATGAACTCCACCAGGACTCGGCTCTGAATCGTCGAAGTACTTTCAAACTTGAGGCCAAAGCTGGACAGCTCCAGTGCCCATTCCACAATTCTTCCCGTCGCATCTGTATTGTGCAATATCCGTTGCAGAGGGAGGCGAGTGACGACAGTGATCTCGTGTGCCTGGAAGTAGTGACACAGCTTCCTCGAGGCCATAAGAAGGCCGAAGAGCAGTTTTGCACGCCGGAGTACCTTGATCTAGCCCCCTGCAGGAGGGAACTAACAAAGTAGACCGGGTGCTGCATCATTTTCTTCTTCAGCGGCACCTCAACTGGCAGTGTCGGGCTCTGTCGCTGCCATTACCTCGTCGCCAACCTCCCTCTGCGCCACTAGTGCGGCGCTGACCACCTGGTTCGTTGCCGCTAGGTATAGCAACAACGGCTCCTGCGACCTGGGCGCAACTAGTATCGGCGCGGAGGAGAGGTACTTCTTCAAATCTTGCAATGCTGTCTCGGCTTCTGGCGTCCACTCCATCGGGCCCCCCCTTTTTCAGGATCTTGAAAAAGGGAAGGGCGCGCTCGGCAGACTTGGAAATAAACCTGCCCATGGCGGCGACGCAACCAGCAAGACGACGCACATCCTTGATACCCTTGGGTGCTTCAATCTGCCCTATAGCTTTGATCTTGTCCGGATTGGCCTCTATGCCACGCTGTGACACAAAGAACCCGAGAAGCTTGCCGGACGGGACGCCAAAGACACACTTCTCAGGGTTCAGCTTGAGATTGATCTTGCGCAGGTTTGCAAATGTTTCTTGCAAATCTGGTATGAGGGTTGCCCTGTCCTTGGTTTTGACCACTATGTCATCCATATAAGCTTCCATATTTCTATGGAGCTGGGGTTCAAAACCAATCTGGACCGCCCTTGCAAACGTCGAACCAACACTCTTCAACCCGAAAGGCATCCACATGAAACAATACGTACCACATGGGGTGATGAATGTTGTTTTCTCTTTGTCTTCTCTTGTCATGAAGATCTGGTGGTAGCCGGAGTAGGCGTCGAGGAATGACAACAGATCACACCCAGCCGTGGAGTCAACAATCTGGTCGATGCGCGGCAACGGGAAGGGGTCTTTAGGACAAGCCTTATTGATATCTGTGTAATCAATACACAACCTCCACTTCCCATTTGCCTTGCGCACTATGACCGGATTGGCCAACCACGTTGGATGGAGCACTCCTCTTACCAAACCCGGTGCTTCCAGTTTCCGGATCTCTTCTGTGATGAACTCTTGTCGTTCCAAAGCTTGCTTTCTGACCTTCTGCTTGACAGGCCGCGCATGAGGACAGACATCAAGGTGGTGCTCAATCACCTCCCTGGGAACGCCGGGGATGTCGGAAGCTTGCCATGCAAACACATCGACATTCGCCCGCAGGAAGGTGACGAGCGCGTCTTCCTATTTGTCATCAAGGGTGGAGTTTATGGTGAAAGCACCTCCCGTGCCGTCCCCATTGATAGAAACCTTCTTGGTTCCCGGCGGTATGGCCCTGGGCTTCTTGTTTCCGCCGGCAGAGCTCTCTGGCACGTCCTCGACGGCAACGCTACAGTCCGAAGAGGTGCGCTTGCCGGAGTGGGTGTCCGAGGTCTCACCGGTCTTCTTCTTCTTCTTCTTCCCTCCCGGGGTCCCAGCGGCAGGAGCAAGTGCCTTAGTGGCGGCAGCTGCTGCAACTACTTGCTGGTATAGTTGGTCAGCGCAAATCAGCGCATCTTTCTTGTCGGAGGGGATGGTGATGATCGTCACAGGCCCTGGCATCTTCAGGGTGTTGTATGCGTATTGTGACGCCGCCATGAACTTGGCCAGCGCTGGGCGGCCAAGGATCCCGTTGTAGGGCAAGGGGATCTTGGCAACATCAAACACGATCCTCTCCGTCCTGTAGTTCAGGTCGCTTCCAAAAGTCACGGGCAGCGTGACCTTTCCCTTGGGTTGGCTTCTTCCCGGGTTGACCCCTTGAAACGTGCCCGTCTCTTCGAGGTCTCCGTCAGGAATCTGCAGTTTCTCGATCACGGCAGGCGAGATTAAGTTCAGACCGGCCCCGCCATCGACTAGTATCTTTGTCACCTTAAGGTTGCGTATTGTTGGTGAAACCAACAATGGCAAGCACCCGACCGCAGTAGTGCGATCAGGGTGATCCTCAGCGTAAAAAATGATAGGTGTGCTAGACCACTTCAGCGGCCTTTGGGCATCAAACAACGGCTCTGCCAATGTAATCTCTCGCGCCCACTGTTTAAGCCGGCGGTGAGAGGTATGCAGCGAGGCGCCGCCGTCGACGCACATGGCCTCTATAGCTTTCTGAAACTCTTGGTCGCCGGATTCGTCGTCCTCTTCGTGATCGTCTTCTTCTGGCTTTCTGTCACGGCCCCGGGCGGGCCTCTCCTGTTGCTTATCCTTGCCGCGACGGCCCGCCTGGCTGTCACACTTCTTGCCGGACCCCTCAGCACCATCTTGGCCCTTCTCCTTGTCCCGCCTCTCATACTCTGCCCTCTGCTTCTTAGTGAGGAGCTCAACCTGTCGGCAGTCTTGGAGAGCATGGCCTTTGGTGCGATGGATCTTGCAGTATCGCTTTTCGGAGTTTCCTGGCTTCTCGGCAGCCGCCAAGGCCCGGCAGGCGACACATCCGGCAATTTCCTTGCCGGGGTCATCTGCCTTGGTTTTCTTGGCGGAGCCGGTGTCATCAGATCCCTCGACGGCAAGCACGGCTTGACCTTTGCGCTACCTGTTGTGGTGCCGGCCCTTCTTCACTGAGGCGGCAGTATCCTCATCTGAGGAGTCGGTTTCCATGCCGGCATCTTCGCCGGGGTACTTCCTTCCCTCTTCAGCTCGGGCACATCAGTCAGCAAGAACATAGAGTTCTGCCACATCTTTCACCTTGTTCATTGCCAGCTCTTCGCGCATCTTGCGGTTACGCATGTTCTGATGGAACGCGCTGATGATGGCGGCAGGGTGAACATCAGGGATATTATACTGTATCCGGCTGAACCTCTGTATATACTTGCGGAGACTCTCGCCTCCCTTCTGGGGGATGACGTGCATGTCGCTCGCTTGGCCATGGGCTTGGTGGCCTCCAGTAAAGGCGCCCACGAACTCATGGCACAAATCCGACCAGGAGGAAATGGAGTCCGCCGGCAAGTGCATCAACCATGACATGGCGTTGGGTTTAAGAGACAACGGAAAGTAATTCGCAAGCACCTTATCGTCACGGGCTCCAGTAGCTTGCATCGCGATGGTGTAGATGCTGAGGAACTCGGACGGATGGGTCTTGCCGCTGTACTTTTCGCCCACGTCGGGTTTGAAGGTGCGGTGAGTGGGCCACTGGAACTGCCGCAGCTCACGGGTAAAAGCCGGACAACCTACCTCGTAAGGTAGGCCTCTAGGGCTCTCCGGTGCCGAGTGGTTCGCAGCAGGCCCTGCTCGCCTATTTGACTGGTGGCGCGCTCCGCGCCGGCGCTCGATAGTGGTTCGAGCGTCTTCATGTTCTCGTTCCCGAAGAACTTGGCGTTGGTCACAGTGGGTCCACGGGTCGGACGACGCTATGGAGATTTTGTCGCCCGTAACGTCGCGATGGGCTGGCGTCCGCAGCACCGGGCGACGAGGAGGCGAGTAAACCATGGTCGTGGCGCCGCCGGCTTTCCTGCCACTGGTACGTGGGACTCCGTCGGAGCGTCGACCCGGGGGCTCCATCGAACTCGGTTCGTCTTTGTTGGCCACCGCAACGAGGCTTCGGATAGTGGCTCTCCATTCGTCGAGTTTCCCCGTAGTGGGAGGAAAATCGAGGAGCAACTGCGCGCGCGCCAGGGCTTCTGCTGGCGTTGGTGGCAGCGAAACCTCCACGGATCGCGACGTGCTTCGACTTCTGACCATGTCAGAAGGAGCTCTATCACGACCCCGCGGTCGCATGCCATCTTCACCAGCGCCTCGGCGAGCGGGCAGGTCTTCTACATCCCGGGAATGGCGCTCGGGGCTCTTCCCGCGGCGACGCCCGGGGTCTTCGGCGTGGTTACGCCGTTCGTCGCGCGCTGCTTGAGAGGAGCACGCCGTCGGCGCCGGCGTGGGAGTCTCGAAAGCCCTCGCGTCGCCTTCGGGCGGGGTGGCAGCGATCTTGGAAGGCCCCGCGCCACCCATGGAGGGCCTGGCTCCGTCTTTGGATTTGGCGGCGTGCGGCCCGTTACCAGGCGCACGAACATCGCCGCCTCCCAAACTCCGGATGCTAGGACGGTGTTGGTGTTCGCGAGTGGCGCCCCGGGTCCTTTCCGCGACCGGTCCGCTGCTCGCCCGCGTCGGGACGGGATGCCCGGCCTCCGACGGGCCAACCGCCACCGTCGTCTTCTTCTTGGGCGCCATGACGATGAAGAAGCGTCGAACTAACTGCTAAAGCCGATTCTCGCAACTGCGCCCCCTACCTGGCGCGCCAAAGATGTCGGTGTGGAATGACACCTATGGGATCACAAGAATCCCTACTACGATTGCGGGGCGCGGGGTCGTGATAAGAGAGGATCAAGCAGATAGCACACGGTTCCTTTACCCAGGTTTGGGCCGCAAGGATGCATAAAACCCTACTCCTGCTTTTGTGGGTTGTATATCTGTGTTCTTGAGTTAGCTATGGGGCGTGAGGAGTTCCAAAAAGCCGAATCCTGTTCCTGGTCGCCTTGGGCCTCCTTTTATAGGGAAAGGGGTCGCCACAATGGCACACAGGAGGTGGAAAGGATACAGTGATGCGAGGTTATCTCTCGCATTACATGACAAGGCGCATTTAATGCGTCTTGCTTATGTGTCTTTGCTTTATCGAGGACGGGGGAGAGCCCTGTCTCGTCCATCGCCACTCCCTCTTGCGTCGACACGCGCCCTGGCCTGCGGTGTCCGTGGTGCCATGTAGGCAGGCATGCAACTGAGGTGGCGCAGCGATGGGTCTCCACGAAGATCTGCTTGCCGCCACGCAGGTGCCTACCCAGCTGGTTGGGTTGGCAGCTGCATGCGAACGGTGGTGGAGGCTTGATTGGCGTGGGCCTGATGGTGGCCCCACAGGGGTTCATGGCAAGGGCCTTGCCGCGGCCCCGGCAAGGGTCTTGCCGTGGCGCCTGCTGTCGTCCCCGGCAAGGCTCTTGCCGGGGGCCTTGTGGTCCTCCTTGGCTGGGATCCCGCCAAGGATCATCATCTTCTAAAGTGTGTATCTGATCTTGAATGTCTTCACAAAGATCTGCATGCCACCACGGGGATGTCTCCCGAATCCTTGCCCCATGGGGGCAGCAGACTCAAGGGTGACTCGCTCCGTAGGTGTGGGGCGAGCTGCCATGGCAAGGGTCTTGCTGGGTTTGCTAGAACTGCCCCCGGCAAGGATCTTGCCAGGGGAGTCCGCTTCGTCCCCTTTGCTCTTTGTGGTCTTTGGTCTTGGCGTCGTTCTGTTTCTCTTGAGCTTCGGCCTTACCTTGGCTCACCTCCCTCTCCGTGCTCGGTGTGGCGGTGCCTGTGGCTCTAACTGCCAGTGCACAGTTATAGGGGTACAAAAAAGTGTACCCCCCTTTTTGTACACCGACACAAGGTCCTTTGAAAGGATCACCTGTGGCGTTCAACATGAGGGGTCCTTCCAAGGGATTTTCGATGGCATTCAAAATCGTCAGCGAAATCACCAATGCACGGAGGTTGTCGCCAAGATTTGCTGGACAAGAGAGGCATGGGAAAACAAAGGTGACGTTGGAACTATGCCTTTTCAATTCAACACACAAACAGTTTTATGGGAGAACAGGGTAAGGTGGAAAATAGGAGGACGGATGTCCGTCTTGTACGGCTGTATGTGCAGTTGTTCTTTTATATTGGATGTTGTTGTGCGTCTCCGGTTGTATAGTGTAAACAGAAGCACATATGTGCCTCTTTGTGCAGATGTGTGTGTAGCATGGTCACATTCGTGATGTGAACGGTGCCTCTGGTGTACTGCTTATACTCCGTGAAGAGGCACGGGTCTGGTTTTGGTATACCAGATGAGCCCTGATGAGTCATATAAATCTTATTTTTAGAAATTAAAAAATGCATATGCTGCTCTGGATATCTAATTCTGTTTCTTGCCATGTGTTCAGGATTTGGCGCAGGGGATAACAGATGAGGGAAAGAAATGTCATAGTTCTCCATCCATTTCAAAGGAAACGCAACATTCACAGCAGCAAGTAGCGTACAGCGCCAGCATGGATTGCATGGTAGAAGCAGCACAGTCCCTTGGTTGCTCTAGTGCCGGAGAAACAGGGAGCAGCATTGCACAATGCAACCTTGGAGAGGCAGACTCATTTATGGATTTGGCCGTGGCATGTAGAAACGATTCTGCTGCGCGTGACAAACAACAAAGCAGCAGCATCTCCGCTGTAAGTGGACCTATGGCTGGTGATGAGACTGATGTCGTCAGAAGTGAATGCGATCAGACGAACGAAGACACGGTAGACAGAATCATCATGGCGCCGCCGACCATTGTAGAGAAAGAAATGGATGACATGTTTAAAGATTTCATATACCCAATGATTCAGGAGGTCACCGAAGCGGTCGAACTAGAAGGTGGTATGGTATTCGGATCATTGGATGAGTGCTTTTTCTTTTTCTGCAGATATGCTAGAAAGGTTGCTTTGCTGCCAAGCGATCAATGAGCAGAAGATCGACATATGATCAGCAGCTTGACAAGCAGGTATTTTAGTGCACCAAGGAAGGGCAAAATAAAACAACTGAGAGACATGTTAAGGAGAGAAGGAGCAACTGCTTGATCCGGACAAGCTGTCCAATCCAAATAACATCCAAGAGGGATACAGATAGGAGGAAATGGTATCTGAAGAACGTGCGTCTAGAGCACAACCACGAGCTTCACCCATCTGATTGGATGCTGAAGTTCATGAGATGCTATAAGAAGATGACACCTCAGGAGAAATTATTTATACAAGTGTTGTACAAGGCGAGGTTAGAACCAAGGAAGATTATGCAGATTTTTGCTGCCATGGGGAAATCGAGGCGACAAATTATGTTCGACACGATTGACATAAGCAACATTGCATGCCGGGAGAGGGCTGGAGAGCGCGGCACTGATATCGCAGACACCATGAAACTGTTTGCTGATATGCAGAGGCGGAGGCCGGGATTCCAGCATGTGGAAGAGACAGAGAACAATGTAGTACGCAGCCTGTTCTGGACAGACTCCTTGTGTAAGATGAATTATGATCTATATGGAGATTTTGTGTCTTTTGACACCACATTCTCTACGAATATATATGGCTTGCCATTTGCACCAATTATAGGTGTCGACAGCCATGGGTCGACCGTCCTATTTGGAGTAGGCCCTTTGAAGGATGAGAAAATAGGGTCATTCAAGTGGCTCATAAGCATGTTTGTCGAGGCAATGGGAGGTAAAGAGCCGAAATACATAATAACAGACAAGGACCAGGCGATGAAGACTGCAATAAAGGAAGCTCTTCCGAGGACGAGGCACAGGTTCTGCTGGTGGCATATTAGGAAGAACCTGAAGGAAAATAACGTAGCAGTGTTTGCGCAGCACCCAGGGATGTCTGATGATATATTTCGAATCGTCAAAAACTCACTAGATCAAGATGAGTTTGAGCATGCCTGGAAAGCAGCAATTTCTCTGCACAAGGCGAAAGGCAGCAAACATCTGAACACGCTATGGGAACTCCGAAATTTTTGGGTGCCGGCCTACTTCAAGGACTGTTTCTATCCTTTCTCGTCAACAACCACTCACAATGAGAGCATGAATTCGATGTGGAAGAATTATGTCGACCACACGGACACTATAAAAAGGTTTGTTGATGCGCATCACAAGATTCAGCAAAATTGCCTCGCCACGCTTGACAAGAAAAGATACCGAACAGAAGAGGAGGCGCCATCACTAGAGACGGTTTTTCCGATTGAAAGACAAGCAAGTCAAGTATACACGAATGAAATTTTCAGGAAATTCCAGCTGGAGCTACGGAACCGGACTTACTTCAAGTGCTCTGATCTGGCAAAGGGGAGGCAGTATTTTTTTAAAAATATTATTGATCCTGGAGATAAAGTGTGGAGACCTTATCCCGGCGAGGAATTTGATAGTCTGAGTTCAGGGTATATGTGGATGAGCCAAAAGAAATATACAGTTGCAGCTGCAAGAAAATGAGTAGGGATGGCATTCAGTGCTGCCATGTGCTTAAGGTGATGGACCAAATAGGCATGATTGATCAACTTCCAAAATCCTTTGTCATCCCCAGATGGACCAGGAATCTATCAGAGAGTCTGAAAGTTCTGTCTACAAGTCAAGGTGATAGCATGACCATACAAGACGATGAAACTATGAGATTCGGCCTCGCTTACGCTGAGTTGTCGAATATCTGTTCAAATGCATGCAGAAAAGAGAAGGCATATCGTGTGCTGCGTGAGTGTATGGTAGATATGAAAATAAAAGTCATGGCGGCACTTGCCGAGGAACCAGACACATGCATTCTTGTCAAAACTCTCAAGAACCCTCCCATGAGTGGCTCAAAGGGTACGCAAAAGGAGATCGAATCAAAGCTGGTTCTGAGAAGAAAGGAAAAGGCTACAAAGCCGCAACCAAGTGCGGCCGTTGTCGAGAAAAGGGTCATAGGAAAACAAACTGTCCGGATAACCCAGAAGTGCAGGAGAGGATGAGGATTGAAGAGGAAAAGAGGAAATCACAGCAGGAGAAGAGGGCAAGGTCAATGAAATGGCCGACAACACCATCGAGGACATCAAACGGCTCAGGACAATGCACTCCAAGCCCAGGAGGAAGACGTCAGACGCCAGCAATTCCAACGACCCCACTGACAGCAGGGAGCATTTACCAAAGTCTTGCATCTATGCCAGAATCAAACATCACACAAGCCAGGCACACAGAATGCGTCCAGGGAAGCCCGGGGCAAGGCACGGAATCTGCGCAGTCCATTTTCAAAAAGGGAAGGTTTGAGTGGAGACTTTTTGGTACCGGAGAACAATACGAATAGAAAAATTAAAAGGTAATAATGCAGCTTAACCAGGACGTGAGCAAAAAATAGCGATGACCACAAACTTTCGCTTTGTTTTTATGTATGAATATTAATTTTACAGGTAAATAGGTTGAATAGCTACGCAGAAGGGTGGGTTTGCACAAGGGTCGAGAAGGAAGAATGGATCGTTGAACATTCAAAAACAAGGCCGCGTGTGGAGCGATGAAATAACAAGAAATTGGTGGGGATTGTTTATTTTCTTGTGATGTGGTTATAAGAACGGGTTGTTGTCACAACCGGTTTTCCAATAAAAATATTTATTGCGAAACCAATCTTTAGAATCCAGTTTGAGATAAAACCTCCTCACTGGCAGACAAACTTTTGATACAATAAGCCAGTAGCATAAATATATCACAGGGTTGAGCTGACGATACTCAACAATTTATTACAAGCGTGCCAATAATTATACATAAAGGCGACTACTGACACAAGGGAGTGGTGGCATACTACTGACTCGCAATAAGGTAGAGGTGGAGTAACACAGTGGGAGTGGTTATGGGATTCTCAAACTAACATCCCATCGAGCGTCGAGGTGAAGCTCGATGAATCTATTAGGGTAGCGGAAGCGGATATGAAACAGTGACCAACTCCAGGGTTGCTCGAGACTGACTGGGACTCCTCTAGGCATCGGATTCGCTATCGAACTCTTCATCCATGAGATCACCTTCGTCAGCATCTGGCCAAATCAACAAGCCAGTGAGTACTTTGAAAGTACTCGCAAGACAGTTCGGACGTAAGATATAACAAATGCCAACATGAAATACATGGATAAGTTAACCAGTACGATCAGACATAGAGGTGATAATGCTGGGTGCCAAACGAGTGTCTGAAAGACTCCTCGAGCGGAAAATGCAGAATAATAATACTGGTGCCAAACGAGTGTCTGAAAGACTCCTCGAGCGGAAAATGCAGAATAATAATACTGGTGCCAAACGAGTGTCTGAAAGACTCCTCGAGCGGAAAAATGCAGAATAATAATACCACAATCGGGCGTCTGAGCGACACCACATAAAGGGCTTTAAAAGAAATGCCACAGTCGGGCATCTGAGCGACACCACATAAAGGGCTTTAAAAGAAATGCCACAGTCGGGCGTCTGAGCGACACCACATAAAGGGCTTTAAAAGAAATGCCACAGTCGGGCGTCTGAGCGACACCACATAAAGGGCTTTAAAAGAAATGCCACAGTCGGGCGTCTGAGCGACACCACATAAAGGGCTTTTGACTGATAAGGAAATAATATATTCATCATAAATATATTCCACTCATGGAAATAAACGGGTTAGTACATCCACGAGGATAAACATTTAACCGGTCTTAGTGCCCATGTGTCCCACCGGGTAATCTGTCACCAAACTGGCACATGACTGTTAGCAGGGAAAATGGAAATAGATAAGATGATTTAAGGATATAGAGCTCTGCAGAGTTTGTACAAAAATTTCCCACAGTCGACGGATTTCCGTAGTCACTAGGACTAGTTCCGTTACGGTATTTCAGAAGAAAACACGGCAATCCAGTACACACCCATCCAACTCTTCGATGCCAGGGATCACCCTCAACATCGTCCAAGAAAAACTATTGAGACGGGGAGATCACAATCTCGAATAGCATGGGATCAAATTTATATACGCGCGCTCTAAGGGGTGCCCCCCTCTCGGTCCCAACCGGAAACACCCATGCCCCCTGACCGGATGCCTGGCTTTAATCCAGGGCCATGGAACCAGCATCCCGGCCTCTCCTTTTTGGTGTGTACCAAGAAAGCGGTTTGCGACTTACTAAACCATATCCCTTTCGGGAAACACGTGGTAGTACAGGGAAAGGGAATGGATATGAACCAACCGATACGGGTTGGTACTGAAGATAACTTGCATGGCCTAAGACTGGCATGCTACAACACTGCCATCTTACCCATCTTCATGCCAACACATGGCCTTACATACTCACGTCCATCGACGTGTGAAATCATCGGGCTTACTTGCTCCAACAATGCATAATGAACGGTTCATCGGTATGCTCCACGCATGCCATGAAACTATCTACATGCAAACATGCCAATACACTCATCATATCAAAAGTTCGAACATGCTTGCCTGGTTCAGAGTAGTCGGAGCCTAGCTCGGTGAAGTTCGCGGCCCCGTCACCTCCGTCGGTATCTACGGTACATAGAAAACATACGCGCTAACGTGAATACCGAGAGGTGCAGAAAAAGTATTGCAAAAATTTATCAAATAAATCTGATAAAAAACTAGACAAAATTTTGAAGAGAACAGAAAAAGAATCAATCAAAAATATGCTCCTGATAAAAAGTTATAAAGGTTTTTGTCCAGGGACTCATCTGCAATGAAACAGAAACTTTCCAGGGTTTTTATTATAAAAACAGAAAACGTTTCGATAGAAACTACGCCGGCCCAGAGGGAAAGCGTATTCTGGCAAAAGACGCCTTCAGAAAATGATTCGATTGGAAAAGACAGAGAGGCTGACAGGCGGGTCCCATCCGTCAGGTTTAAAATTTAAAAGAGGCGGGTCGGGGCTCGCTGGCGCCCGAGAGCCGCGGTGGTCGCCGGCGGCGATCCACAGCGAGGTGGGGAGATCGGAGGTTACCTCTGTGCTCAGGGTGCCATTCCGCGTTGGATGGTGGTCGAGGTGGTCGCCGGGAAGCACCACGTCGGCGGTGGCCCCTGCTCCGGCGGACGGCGGTTCGGGCGTGGATGGAGGTCGCCGGAGAGAGCTGCACAGATCAAATTGAGGAGGGGGTCAAGGATCTGGTAGCTAGAGAGGGAGATGGACGGAGTTTGGGCGCCGGAGACGGCCTCACCGGAGCGAATCGAGCTGGAGGCCGAGGCGGAGCGGGGTGGCCGGAGTCGAGGGAGGAGACCTCCTCGAGGTCCTCCAGTGACCTGGCAGGGCGTTGGTGGAGTGTAGGGGTGGTGCGTGCTCGCGGGAGGGCTCGGGGTCTCCTTTTATAGGCGATCCGAGGTGGTGGCCAAGAACGGCGTTCTCCGGCGAGTGATTACGGTGGTGTAGTGCTTGGTCGGGGGAGTTTAGGAGTTGAGCACCGTCGTGGAGGTTCGCGGAGTCCATTTTGGAGCCAACGGCGTCGGTTTAAGCTAGCTGAGGTGGAGCTCGACGGAACGGGACGGCGCGAGTCCATCGGCGGCAGAGAGCACGCTCTGTGCGTGCCGCGCCACGACGGCTGTGCTGCATGCGTGCGCTGGCGTGGAGGTGGACACGCGGAGCCATCAGCGGGGCTGTGCGGCGCGGAACGGCGTTGAGCCGCCGTTCTGCTCCCTGTTGGCTGCCACGGCGGTTCAGCCGCCGCGGGACACGCCGGCGTGGTCGGGTCAGAGCGCCACCGACGCCAGGAAGAAGCCAAGCGCGCGTGCGGGGCTCTGGACACGCAGACCAGGCGGCGAGCAACGTGCCAAGGGCACTGTGGGCGCATGACTGAAGATGATCTGAAGAAATCAACACTGAAGACTGAATTTGCTGAATGTGTTCGAACAGTGCATGCAAGGTGTTCGACAGAATGATCCAGGCATGTAGGGATTTTTCCTTGGGCTGATTTTTGGTGGAGTGACTTCTCATTGCTCCAGTAGGCTGCCTGATTTTTGGTGGAATTTTTGGAGAAGTGTAGATACGAATTTCACCAAATTTGACAAATCTGGTCCAAACTTGCAGGGAGTGTAAGTTGAAAATTTTGAAAAGAAGATGAGTGGATCAAGATGGTTCTGGGTTGTGGGTGCCAAGGACTAGCCAGTAGAGTTGGTTTGAAGTCAAATCTCAAAAGAATATGGGTACTTGCTTTGAAAAACCATCAGGCTCAAAATAATTGATGGAAAATAATTGAGGGATGAAATAATCAAAATAAAATCCAAAACTTGTTTGGATGAGTTGGGATAGGGAGTTTGAGTTGTTGACAAGGAGGGGAGAAGATGTTGGAGTGGTTTTACCTCATGGGCAAAATACAAGGTCATGGATGGTTTTCAATAGAATGAAAATCCCAAATCTTTTTCATAAAGTTTTTCTTAAAAAGAAAACTCCCAAAAATAAAATCTGAGAAGGGAAACAAAAGAGAATGAGTTTTTAAGAAGGTCAAACCCAGGGCTTGAAGGAGAAAACAGAAATAGCAAACCCTAGTCAAGGAAAAGGAATTTTAAGAAGGTTGTTTTACTAAAAGCCTCAAATTTCAAGGAAAAATCCAGCAAGGATTTTGCAAAAACCCAAATGAAAATTTTGGAGTGTCACAACACCTACCCCCTTAGGAAAAATCTCGTCCCCGAGATTTCAGTTGATCCTTAAATAAGTGTGGATGCTCTGCTTGAAGAAAATCCTCTCTTTCCCATGTTGCTTTGAAGGAAATATGCCCTAGAGGCAATAATAAAGTTATTATTTATTTCCTTATATCATGATAAATGTTTATTATTCATGCTAGAATTGTATTAACTGGAAACATAATACATGTGTGAATACATAGACAAACAGAGTGTCACTAGTATGCCTCTACTTGACTAGCTCATTGATCAAAGATGGTTATGTTTCCTAGCCATGAACAAAGAGTTGTTATTTGATTAACGAGATCACATCATTAGTTGAATGATCTGATTGACATGACCCATTCCATTAGCATAGCACCCGATCGTTTAGTATGTTGCTATTGCTTTTATCCATGACTTATACATGTTCCTTTAACTATGAGAATATGCAACTCCCGTTTACCATAGGAACACTTTGTGTGCTACCAAACGTCACAACGTAACTGGGTGATTATAAAGGTGCTCTACAGGTGTCTCCGAAGGTACATGTTGGGTTGGCTTATTTCGAGATTAGGATTTGTCACTCCGATTGTCGGAGAGGTATCTCTGGGCCCTCTCGGTAATGCACATCACATAAGCCTTGCAAGCATTGCAACTAATGTGTTAGTTGTGAGATGATGTATTACGGAACGAGTAAAGAGACTTGCCGGTAACGAGATTGAACTAGGTATTGGATACCGACGATCGAATCTCGGGCAAGTAACATACCGATGACAAAGGGAACAAACGTATGTTGTTATGCGGTCTGACCGATAAAGATCTTCGTAGAATATGTAGGAGCCAATATGGGCATCCAGGTCCCGCTATTGGTTATTGACTGGAGACGTGTCTCGGTCATGTCTACATTGTTCTCGAACCCGTAGGGTCCGCACGCTTAAGGTTTCGATGACAGTTATATTATGAGTTTATGAGTTTTGATGTACCGAAGGAGTTCGGAGTCCCGGATGAGATCGGGGACATGACAAGGAGTCTCGAAATGGTCGAGACGTAAAGATCGATATATTGGACGACTATATTCGGACATCGGAAGGGTTCTGAGTGATTCGGGTATTTTCGGGAGTACCGGGGAGTTACGGGATTACGGGAGAAGTAATGGGCCTTGATGGGCTTTAGTGGGAAGAGGAAAAGGCTGCTGCGCCCCCCCTCCCCTTTGGTCCGAATTGGACTAGGGAAAAAGGGGCCGGCCACCTCTCCTTCTCCTCCTATTCCTTCTCCCTTCCTCCCCTTTTGGTGGACTCCTACTAGGACTTGGAGTCCTAGTAGGACTCCATATGCTGGCCGCACCTTTTGCCTTGGCCGGCCTCCTCCTCCTCCATCCTTTATATACAGGGGCAGGGGGCACCCCAAAGACACACAAGTTGATCTACGGATCGTTCCTTAGCCGTGTGCGGTGCCCCCTTCCACCAAATTCCACCTCGGTCATATCGTTGCAGTGCTTAGGCGAAGCTCTGCGCCGGTAACACATCAAGATCGTCACCACGCCGTCGTGCTGACGGAACTCTTCCCCGACGCTTTGCTGGATCGGAGCCCGGGGATCGTCATCGAGCTGAACGTGTGCAGAACTCGGAGGTGCCGTACGTTCGGTGCTTAGATCGGTTGGATCGTGAAGAAGTACGACTACATCAACCGCGTTGATATAACGCTTCCGCTTTCGGTCTACGAGGGTACGTAGACAAACACTCTCCCCTCTCGTTGCTGTGCATCACCATGATCTTGCGTGTGCGTAGGAATTTTTTTTGAAATTACTACGTTCCCCAACAGTGGTATCAGAGCCTAGGTTTTTATGATTTGATGTAATTTGCACGAGTAGAACACAAGTGAGTTGTGGACGATACAAGTCATACTGCCTACCAGCATGTCATACTTTGGTTCAGCGGTATTGTTGGACGAGACGATCCGGACCAACCTTACGCGTACGCTTACGCGAGACCGGTTTCCTCGACGTGCTTTGCACATAGATGGCTTGCGGAAGACTGTCTCTCCAACTTTAGTTGAACCGAGTGTGGCTACGCCCGGTCCTTGAGAAGGTTAAAACGGAGTCTATTTGACAAACTATCGTTGTGGTTTTGATGCGTAGGTAAGATGAGTTCTTGCTTAAGCCCGTAGCAGCCACGTAAAACTTGCAACAACAAAGTAGAGGACGTCTAACTTGTTTTTGCAGGGCATGTTGTGATGTGATATGGTCAAGACGTGATGCTAAGTTTTATTGTATGAGATGATCATGTTTTGTAACCGAGTTATCGGCAACTGGCAGGAGCCATATGGTTGTCGCTTTATTATATGCAATGCAATCGCGATGTAATGCTTTACTTTATTACTAAACGGTAGTGATAGTCGTAGAAGCATAAGATTGGCGAGACGACAACGATGCTGCGATGAAGATCAAGGTTTCGCGCCGGTGACGATGGTGATCATGACGGTGCTTCGAAGATGGAGATCACAAGCACAAGATGATGATGGCCATATCATATCACTTATATTGATTGCATGTGATGTTTATCCTTTTATGCATCTTATCTTGCTTTGATTGACGGTAGCATTATAAGATGATCTCTCACTAAATTATCAAGAAGTGTTCTCCCTGAGTATGCACCGTTGCGAAAGTTCTTCGTGCTGAGACACCACGTGATGATCGGGTGTGATAGGCTCTACGTTCAAATACAACGGGTGCAAAACAGTTGCACACGCGGAATACTCAGGTTTAACTTGACGAGCCTAGCATATACAGATATGGCCTCGGAACACAGAGACCGAAAGGTTGAGCGTGAATCATATAGTAGATATGATCAACATAGTGATGTTCACCATTGAAACTACTCCATCTCACGTGATGATCGGACATGGTTTAGTTGATTTGGATCACGTGATCACTTAGAAGATTAGAGGGATGTCTATCTAAGTGGGAGTTCTTAAGTAATATGATTAATTGAACTTTAATTTATCATGAACTTAGTCCTGATAGTATTAGCATATCTATGTTGTAGATCAATAGCTCGCATTGTTGCCTCCCTTTGTTTATTTGATATGTTCCTAGAGAAAATTGTGTTGAAAAATGTTAGTAGCAATGATGCGGATTGGATCCGTGATCTGAGGTTTATCCTCATTGCTGCACAGAAGAATTATGTCCTTGATGCACCGCTAGGTGACGGACCTATTGCAGGAGCAGATGCAGACGTTATGAATGTTATGCTAGCTCAATATGATGACTACTTAATAGTTTAGTGCGCCATGCTTAACTGCTTAGAATCGGGACTTCAAAGACGTTTTGAAAGTCATGGAGCATATGAGATGTTCTAGGAGTTGAAGTTAATATTTCAAGCAAATACCCGAGTTGAGAGATATGAAGTCTCCAACAAGTTCTATAGCTAAAAGATGGAGGAGAATCGCTCAACTAGTGAGCATGTGCTCAGATTGTCTGGGTACTACAATCGCTTGAATCAAGTGGGAGTTAATCTTCCAGATAAGATAGTGATTGACAGAATTCTCTAGTCACCATCACCAAGTTAGTAGAACTTCGTGATGAACTATAATATGCAAGGGATAACGGAAAATATTCCCAAGATCTTCGCGATGCTAAAATCAGCGAAGGTAGAAATCAAAGAAAAACATCAAGTATTGATGATTGACAAAATCACTAGTTTCAAGAAAAGGGCAAAAGGAAAGAAGGGGAACTTCAAGAAGAACGGCAAGCAAGTTGCTGCTCAAGTGAAAAAGCCCAAGTCTGGTCCTAAGCCTGAGACTAAGTGCTTCTACTGCAAAGGGACTGGTCACTGGAAGCGGAACTACCCCAAGTGATTGGCGGATAAGAAGGATGGCAAAGTGAACATAAGTATATTTGATATACATGTTATTGATGTGTACTTTACTAGTGTTCATAGCAACCCCTCAGTGTTTGGTACTAGTTCAAGTTGCTAAGATTAGTAACTCGAAACGGGAGTTGCAGAATGAACAAAGACTAGTTAAAGGACAAGGTGATGATGTGTGTTGGAAGTGGTTCCAAGA
This sequence comes from Aegilops umbellulata, assembly GCA_032464435.1. Classification (NCBI taxonomy): domain Eukaryota; kingdom Viridiplantae; phylum Streptophyta; class Magnoliopsida; order Poales; family Poaceae; genus Aegilops; species Aegilops umbellulata. The sequence goes on along the minus strand of CP136058.1, from coordinate 266,162,146 downwards.
TTGATATGATCATCATCACACACTCCCTATACTTTCGGGATTAGTGTTGAAACTAAATAAGTGTTATTTGGTGCTTGCGTTGAGCATGAATATGATTTGATCATGTTAATTGCAATACAGTTATTCATTTAAGTTAGAGAACAATTGTTGTTCTGTTTACATGAATAAAACCTTCTATGGTCATACACACCAATGAAAATAGTTCATTGGATCTCGATCGCAGTGATACACATATTCATGATATTGAAACCAAAAGGATGCGAAGTTAATAATGATAGTGCAACCTATTTGTGGCACTGCCGTTTAGGTCATATTGGTGTAAAGCGCATGAAGAAACTCCATGCTGATGGAATTTTGGAATCACTTGATTATGAATCACTTGATGCTTGCGAACCATGCCTCTTGGGCAAGATGACTAAAACGCCGTTCTCCGGAACAATGGAGCAAGCAACAGATTTGTTGGAAATCATACATACTGATGTATGTGGTCCGATGAATATTAAGGCTCGCGACAAGTATCATTATTTTCAGAACTTCACAGATGATTTGAGCAGATATGGGTATATCTACTTGATGAAACATAAGTCTGAAACGTTTGAAAAGTTCAAAGAATTTTAGAGTGAAGTGAAAATCATCGTGACAAGAAAATAAGGTTTCTACGATCTGATCGCGGAGACAAATATTTGAGTTACGAGTTTGGTCTTCAATTAAAACAATGTGGAATAGTTTCACAAATTCATGCCACCTGGAACACCACAGCATAATGGTGTGTCCGAACGTCATAACCGTACTTTATTGGATATAGTACAATCTATGATGTTTCTTACCGATTTACCAATATCGTTTTGGGATCATGCATTAGAGACAGCTGCATTCACGTTAAAAGAGGCACCATCTAAATCCGTTGAGACGACACCATATGAACTATGGTTTAGCAATAAACCTAAGCTGTCGTTTCTTAAAGTTTGGGGCTGCGATGCTTATGTGAAAAAGCTTCAACCTGATAAGCTCGAACCCAAATCGGAGAAATGTGTCTTCATAGGATATCCAAAGGAAACTGTTGGATACACCCTCTATCACAGATCCGAAGGCAAGACTTTTGTTGCTAAGTTCGGAAACTTTCTAGAGAAAGAGTTTCTTTCGAAAGAAGTGAGTGGGAGGAAAGTAGAAAACTTGATAAGGTAATTGTACCTTCTCCCTTATTGGAAAGTAGTTCATCACAGAAATCTGTTCTTGTGACTACTACACCAATTAGTAAGGAAGCTAATGATGATGATCATGTAACTTCAAGATCAAGTTACTACCGAATCTCGTAAGTAAACCAGAGTGAGATCCGCACCAGAGTGGTACGGTAATCCTGTTCTGGAAGTCATGTTACTAGACCATGACGAACTTGCGAACTATGAGGAAGCGATGATGAGCCCAGATTCGGCGAAATGGTTAGAGGCCATGAAATCTGAGATATGATCCATGTATAAGAACAAAGTATGGACTTTGAGGGATTTGCCCGATGATCGGCAAGCCAAAGAAAATAAATGGATCTTCAAGAGGAAGACGGACACTGATAGTAGTGTTACTATCTACAAAGCTAGAATTGTCGCAAAAGGTTTTCGACAAGTTCAAAGTATTGACTACGATGAGAGTTTCTCACTCGTATCTATGCTTAAGTCTGTCCGAATCATGTTAGCAATTACCGCATTTTATGAAATCTGGCAAATGGATAAACAAAACTACATTCCTTAATGGAGAGTTGTATATGATACAACCAGAAGGTTTTGTCGACCATAAAGGTGCTAATAAAGTGAGCAAGCTCCAGCAATCCATCTATGGACTGGTGCAAGCATCTCAGAGTTGGAATATACGCTTTGATAAGTTGATCAAAACATATAGTTTTATACAGACTTATGGTGAAGCCTGTATTTACAAGAAAGTGAGTGGGAGCACTACAGCATTTCTGATAAGTATATGTGAATGACATATTGTTGATCGGAAATAATGTAGAATTATTCTGCAAAGCATAAAGGAGTGTTTGAAAAGAGTTTTTCAAAGAAAGACCTCGGGGAAGCTACTTACATATCGAGCATCAAGATCTATAGAGATAGATCGAGACGCTTGATAAGTTTTTTCAATGAGTACATACCTTGACAAGATTTTGAAGTAGTTCAAAATGGAACAGTCAAAGAAAGAGTTCTTGCCTGTGTTACAAAGTGTGAAATTGAGTAAGACTCAAAGCCCGACCACGGTAGAAGATAGAAAGAGAATGAAAGTCATTCCCTATGCTTTGGCCATAGGTTCTATAAAGTATGCCATGCTGTGTACCAGACCTATTGTATACCCTACCCTGAGATTGGCACGGGAGTACAATAGTGATCTAGGAGTAGATCACTGGACGGCGGTCAAAATTATCCTTAGTGGAATAAGGATATGTTTCTCGATTATGGAGGTGAAAAAAAGGTTCGTCGTAAAAGGTTACGTCGATGCAAGTTTTGACACTAATCTAGATGACTCTAAGTCTCAATCTAGATACATATTGAAAGTGGGAGCAATTAGCTAAAGTAGCTCCGTGCAGAGCATTGTAGACATAGAAAATTGCAAAATACATAACGGATCTGAATGTGGCAGACCCGTTGACTAAATTTCTCTCACAAGCAAAACATGATCACACTGTAGTACTCTTTGGGTGTTAATTACATAGCGATGTGAACTAGATTACTGAATCTAGTAAACCCTTTGGGTGTTGGTCACATATCGATGTGAACTATGGGTGTTAATCACATGATGATGTGAACTATTGATGTTAATCACATGGTGATGTGATCTAGATTATTGACTCTAGTGCAAGTGGGAGACTGAAGGAAATATGCCCTAGAGGCAATAATAAAGTTATTATTTATTTCCTTATATCATGATAAATATTTATTATTCATGCTAGAATTGTATTAACTGGAAACATAATACATGTGTGAATACATAGACAAACAGAGTGTCACTAGTATGCCTCTACTTGACTAGCTCATTGATCAAAGATGGTTATGTTTCCTAGCCATGAACAAAGAGTTGTTATTTGATTAACGAGATCACATCATTAGTTGAATGATCTGATTGACATGACCCATTCCATTAGCATAGCACCCGATCGTTTAGTATGTTGCTATTGCTTTTATCCATGACTTATACATGTTCCTTTAACTATGAGAATATGCAACTCCCGTTTACCATAGGAACACTTTGTGTGCTACCAAACGTCACAACGTAACTGGGTGATTATAAAGGTGCTCTACAGGTGTCTCCGAAGGTACATGTTGGGTTGGCTTATTTCGAGATTAGGATTTGTCACTCCGATTGTCGGAGAGGTATCTCTGGGCCCTCTCGGTAATGCACATCACATAAGCCTTGCAAGCATTGCAACTAATGTGTTAGTTGTGAGATGATGTATTACGGAACGAGTAAAGAGACTTGCCGGTAACGAGATTGAACTAGGTATTGGATACCGACGATCGAATCTCGGGCAAGTAACATACCGATGACAAAGGGAACAAACGTATGTTGTTATGCGGTCTGACCGATAAAGATCTTCATAGAATATGTAGGAGCCAATATGGGCATCCAGGTCCCGCTATTGGTTATTGACTGGAGACGTGTCTCGGTCATGTCTACATTGTTCTCGAACCCGTAGGGTCCGCACGCTTAAGGTTTCGATGACAGTTATATTATGAGTTTATGAGTTTTGATGTACCGAAGGAGTTCGGAGTCCCGGATGAGATCGGGGACATGACGAGGAGTCTCGAAATGGTCGAGACGTAAAGATCGATATATTGGACGACTATATGCGAACATCGGAAGGGTTCTGAGTGATTCGGGTATTTTCGGGAGTACCGGGGAGTTACGGGATTACGGGAGAAGTAATGGGCCTTGATGGGCTTTAGTGGGAAGAGGAAAAGGCTGCTGCACCCCCCTCCCCTTTGGTCCGAATTGGACTAGGGAAAAAGGGGCCGGCCACCTCTCCTTCTCCTCCTATTCCTTCTCCCTTCCTCCCCTTTTGGTGGACTCCTACTAGGACTTGGAGTCCTAGTAGGACTCCATATGCTGGCCGCACCTTTTGCCTTGGCCGGCCTCCTCCTCCTCCATCCTTTATATACAGGGGCAGGGGGCACCCCAAAGACACACAAGTTGATCTACGGATCGTTCCTTAGCCGTGTGCAGTGCCCCCTTCCACCAAATTCCACCTTGGTCATATCGTTGCAGTGCTTAGGCGAAGCTCTGCGCCGGTAACACATCAAGATCGTCACCACGCCGTCGTGCTGACGGAACTCTTCCCCGACGCTTTGCTGGATCGGAGCCCGGGGATCGTCATCGAGCTGAACGTGTGCAGAACTCGGAGGTGCCGTACGTTCGGTGCTTAGATCGGTTGGATCGTGAAGAAGTACGACTACATCAACCGCGTTGATATAACGCTTCCGCTTTCGGTCTACGAGGGTACGTAGACAAACACTCTCCCCTCTCGTTGCTGTGCATCACCATGATCTTGCGTGTGCGTAGGAATTTTTTTTGAAATTACTACGTTCCCCAACATGCTTCACTTTCGGTGTGATTACTCCACTGAACTTTGAAAAATTTGACGGTTTTCTGTCGGCTCCTCCTTTCGGACTCCTCTAATATCTTTACTGGGTGTTCCCGATAAGTGAGGTCTGGCTGCACGTCTATGTTCTCATGGGATACTTGTTTCTCTGGGTTGCCCACGCATTTCCTCAATTGCGATACGTGGAACACGTTGTGGATATCTGACAGTTCCTCAGGTAGGTCTAGTTGGTATGCTACTGCGCCTTTCCGTGCCAATATACCGAATGGCCCGATGAATCTTGGCGCTAGCTTTCCCTTAATTTTGAATCGTTGCAACCCCCTCATAGGTGATACTCGTAGGTACACGAATTCACCTGGTTCGAAGTTGACCCCACGATGTTTCTGATCGTAATAACTCTTTTGCCGGCTTTGGGCGGTTTTGAGTCGATCTTTGATTAGTTGGACCTTTTCCTCGGCTTCCTTGAGCACGTCTGGGCCGAAGATACGGCTGTCCCCGGTTTCTGACCAATTTAACGGGGTACGACATCTTCGCCCATACAAGGCTTCAAATGGTGCCATTTGCAGGCTAGCCTGATGACTGTTGTTGTACGCGAACTCGGCGTATGGCAGGCTGTCTTCCCAACTGGCTCCGTAGGTGAGGACACATGCTCTCAGCATGTCCTCTAAAACCTGGTTTACCCATTCTGTTTGTCCATCTGTCTGGGGGTGGTATGCCATACTGAAGGCTAGTTGAGTTCCTAGAGCCTGTTGTAACTGCTCCCAGAATCTCGAGACGAACTGTGTTCCTTTGTCGGATATTATAGTCTTCGGGACACCGTGCAGACAAACTATGCAAGAGAGATATATTTTGGCAAGCTTCTGAGTGGTGTGGGTCGTCTTTACTGGAATGAAATGTGCCACCTTAGTCAATCTGTCGGTGATAACCCATATGGCATCGTTCCCGTGTCGTGATCGAGGTAGTCCGACAATGAAATCCATCCCTATTTCATCCCGTTTCCACTCAGGTATTTTATTTGGTTGTAGCAGTACAGCTGGTCTCTGATGTTCGGCCTTTATACGTTGACAAGAGTCGCATCATGCAATGAAGGCGGCTATGTCCCTTTTCATACCGTGCCACCAAAATCCTTCTTGGATATCCTTATACATCTTGGTTCCTCCAGGGTGGATCGAATATGGAGCGGTGTGGGCTTCAGCTAGAATTTGCCGTTTGAGGTCTTCTATGTCTGGCACGCAGAGTCGGTTTCCGTACCATAGTGTCCCTTCTTCGTCTATGATGAATTCCGAGGCCTTGCCCATACTCACCTTTCTTTTGATACCTTCAATGCTGGGGTGACCCGGCTGGGCTCCTTTGATTCTTGTCACAAGGTTGGGCTGTATCTCTAAGTTTGTTATGGTGCCTTCTGCAACCATCAACAAGTTGAGTCTGGCAAATTCCCGTTGGAATTCGGGTCTTAAGTTGGGCAGACTGTTGTTGTCGGCGCGGGGGTTCCGACTAAGAGCATCGGCTACTACATTTGCTTTTCCAGGATGATAGTGGATTCCGACATCATAATCCTTTACTAGCTCCAACCAGCGTCGTTGCCTTAAATTCAGCTCTGGCTGTGTGAAAATATATTTGAGACTTTTATGGTCCGTATATATTTCACATCGATTTCCAAGTAGGAAGTGCCTCCATTCCTTGAGTGCATGAATAACTGCTGCCATTTCTAAGTCATGAGTGGGATAGTTTTCCTCATGCTTGCGAAGTTGCCTTGAAGCGTATGCGACAACCTTGCCTTCTTGCATTAATACGCATCCGAGTCCCTTCCTGGACGCGTCACAATATACTTCAAAATTCTTGCGTATGTCTGGCACGATCAATACTGGTGCTGTTGTTAATTTTTGTTTTAGCTCTTGGAAACTTTTCTCACAGGCTTCGGTCCATTCAAATTTCTTATCTTTCTTGAGCAACTGCGTCATTGGCTTGGCTATGGTGGAGAATCCTTCAATAAATCTGCGGTAATATCCTGCCATTCCCAAGAAACTTCGTATGCCCGTTACGCTGGCTGGTGACTTCCAACCAAGTACGGCCTTGACTTTCTCTGGATCCACGGTGATCCCGTCTTGGGTTAGCACGTGGCCTAGAAAGCCTACTTGTCTTAACCAAAATTCACACTTGCTGAACTTGGCGTACAATTGGTGTTTCCTGAGTTCTCCTAGTACAATTCTGAGATGTTCAGCGTGTTCTTCTGGTGTTTTGGAGTATACTAAAATATCGTCGATGAATACCACAACGAAGTTGTCCATAAACTTCATAAATACTTTGTTCATAAGGTGAACAAAATATGCAGGAGCATTTGTTAATCCAAAAGGCATTACTGTGAACTCATACAGTCCATATCTGGAGGTGAAGGCTGTCTTGGGGATATCTTCTGTTCGTACCTTTAATTGATGGTATCCTGACCTTAGGTCGATTTTTGAGAATACCTTGGCCTTAGCGAGTTGATCGAATAAATCATTTATTCTTGGCATCGGGTATTTGTTCTTGATCGTGACCATGTTGAGTGCTCGGTAGTCAATACACAATCGCAGTGTTCCATCTTTATTTTTGGCAAACAAAATTGGTGATCCCCATGGTGAGGAACTGGCTCGAATGTATCCCTTGTCAAGCAACTCCTTTATTTGTTTCTTCAGTTCAACCAACTCGGATGGTGCCATTCTGTATGGTTTCTTGTATATGGGGGTGGTTCCTGGTGCTAGCTCAATGCTGAATTCTATCTCTCGGTCGGGTGGCATGCCTGGTAGCTCTTCGGGAAATACGTCTGGAAATTCACGTACTACTGGAACCTTGTTTAATTCAGAAATGTCTACCTTGTTCAGTCTTGGTTGTCTGGGTATTTCTCTCTCTTTGGCGGATACTCTTATTGTTTTACCATGGTGTTGTGTGAGAATCACGGTCCGATTGAAACAATCAATGAAACTTTTGTTGGTGGTTAACCAGTCCATCCCTAGGATGACATCTAGTCCTTTATTTTCCAACACAATGAGATTTGCGTGAAACTTCAATCCTTTGAACTCAATAATCACATCCTGACAGTAATTCTGAGTGACTTGCTGAATTCCAGGGGACTTGATGATCATAGATTTCTCCAAAGGAAGCATCGAAAAATTATTTTGCAAAGCAAAACTTTTCAAAATAAAAGAGTGAGAAGCTCCAGAATCAAACAAAACCGTTGCAGGTATTGTGTTGACAGGGAACGTACCGAGTACGATATCCGGAGCATTTTGTGCCTCCTCTTTGGTCACGTGGTTCAGATGACCTTTCCTGTGGTTATTGTTGGGATTGAAGTTGTTTCGCTTGGGCGCTGAATTATTGTTGCCGTTGTTCGGTTTTGGTGCTGAGTTTCTTGGCTTGGGACACTGCTTGGCATAGTGTCCTTCTTCTCCACAGGCGTAACAAGTAACACCTGGGCGATAGGTGAACTCCTTGTCCCTAGCATGGAAATTCTTTGTTGGGCGTGAGACGTTGGATGATGATTTGTGCGTCCCACCCTTCTGAAAATCGGTCTTACTTCGGTGATTGCGAGCATGGTTAGTCTGGTCCCTTTTTCGCTTGCGGATATCTTCCAAACTGCGTCTTTCATTTTCCAGAGTAATGGCTTTATCCACCAGCGTCTTAAAATCTGGGAAAGTGTGTATGACCAGTTGGCATTTAAGCGCGGGTGCTAGGCCGTCAAGGAATTTCTCCATTTTCTTGCTTTCAGTCATACGCTCTTCGTTGGCGTAGCGGGATAACAGAGTAAATTGGCTGTTGTAATCTGACACTGTCATGTTCCTTTGCTTGAGGTCATCAAACTCTCTTTTCTTGATTTTCATAATACTCTTAGGAATATGCGCGCCACGGAAACCTTCTTTGAAATCATCCCAGGTTATATCATTTTTGTTGGGATGCATGTGCAGAAAATTTTCCCACCAGGATGCGGATGCTCCCGTGAGATAATGCGGTGCGTACAGTACCTTTTCTGGGTCTGAGCATTTTGCAATAATTAACTTTCTCTCCATATCACGAAGCCAGTCTTCGGCTTCAAGTGGCTTGTCAGTATGAGAAAATGTTGAGGGACGTGTCTTCTGTAGCTCAGATAACTTGGAATGCTGCGGATACTGCCCGTGGTGATTTCCCATGTTAATGACTTGGTTCATTATTTCCCGATGTTGTTGCTGACTCTGTTCATAAAGGCGGCACATTTGGGAAAGTGCCGTTTCATTGTCTGGTTGACTTGTCTGACCTCGTGTAAAATTGTTGCCTGATTGAGTATTATAGTGTTGACTTGACTGCCCTTGTGCAAAGTTGTTGCCCGGTTGGTTGCCATAATCTTCCTCTGGTGGAGCTGGCATGGAGCAGGTCCAAGGACGAGACATTTTTCACTCTGGGGATGTATTTATAAAACCCATAAGAAAAATGGAAGGGTTGCGAAGATAAAACCCATAATGCACGAGGTTGACAAATAATTTTTTTTTAAAAACCAAGATACTCAAGGGAAAACAAATCGATTTGCGCATAGAGAAGGACTGCATCATTACGCATCTTACACGCGGCGATAATTATACAATACATCACTCAGGATATGCGTACATAATCCTGACATGTTATTTAGGCTAGTGCACTTCTCCAGGTCCTACATGATGCGCAAACAAGCTACTTCTCACAACATCTTACATGGCAATGTAACGCATGGCGGCTAAGCGTACTCAGTCGGAGATGTTGATGACGTCCTTGGCCCTACCAAGGGTGAGGCGTAGCGAAGCCGGGGACTCGACTTCTTCCTCGCTGATAGGCTCCATGCGAGTAGTGCTGCGCCGAGTAGATGGAGCGGGTGCCAGGGGCGGAACGACACGGATTGGAGTCGGTGCGAGTGGCGGTGCAGTGCGCGCTGGAGTGGGCGCAATGACCTGGTTGAACTCCTCGGTGGTGGGCAGGCGACGAGCAGGAGCATGGGATGCAGAGGACGAGACGAAAGTCAGTGGCGGTGCAGTAGGCAGGAGCTCCCTCCTGTTGGCGGCACATCCGTGGACTAAGTCCATGCGGGCGGCCACAAAGTCATCCACCAAGTTGTCGAAGGCTACCTCCAAGGCCCGAAGATACTCAATAAGCATCTCAAAAGCCTCGTCCCGTTCTCCTCTGTGGCAGGAGAATGCGTAGTGACAGGTGTAGGGCACATGGCATGGAAGATAGCGGTAGCGGCGAGCCTTCATCGCGGGAAGGACATCCCTGAGACGAGCTATCGCCTCGCGGGCTGCCATCTGGATGGCATGCTTCTCCGTAGGCATGGCTCTCCCCAAGAACCGGAAGCGGCGTAGATCACCACGCCCTCCCTTGAACTGCACCGCGGCCTGGTGCATAGTCAGACTGTCGTTGACTCTGTGCTGACAGAGAGTGACGACTGGGCGCACAGACGGCCCCATCGCGACCTGAACAACGAAGGAGAGAAGCTTGACGAACCCATCGGGTACGTTGGCGAAGGTCTGAGACTCGCAGCTGTGGTCGGCCATCTACAAAAGTAGGCAAAAAAAATCCTGAATGGTCAGATCATAAATATATGCTGACTGTCAGAAAAACGACTACTATTGTAAAAACATGAATAAGCTCTATCATGCTCATAACCGATTAGCGATCGCACCTAGTGGCTTCCTACAGTCAGCCTGGCTCTGGTACCAAGCTTGTCACGACTGGTTTTCCAATAAAAATATTTAATGCGAAACCAATCTTTAGAATCCAGTTTGAGATAAAACCTCCTCACTGGCAGACAAACTTTTGATACAATAAGCCAGTAGCATAAATATATTACAGGGTTGAGCTGACGATACTCAACAATTTATTACAAGCGTGCCAATAATTATACATAAAGGCGACTACTGACACAAGGGAGTGGTGGCATACTACTGACTCGCAATAAGGTAGAGGTGGAGTAACACAGTGGGAGTGGTTATGGGATTCTCAAACTAACATCCCATCGAGCGTCGAGGTGAAGCTCGATGAATCTATTAGGGTAGCGGAAGCGGATATGAAACAGTGACCAACTCCAGGGTTGCTCGAGACTGACTGGGACTCCTCTAGGCGTCGGATTCGCTATCGAACTCTTCATCCATGAGATCACCTTCGTCAGCATCTGGCCAAATCAACAAGCCAGTGAGTACTTTGAAAGTACTCGCAAGACAGTTCGGACGTAAGATATAACAAATGCCAACATGAAATACATGGATAAGTTAACCAGTATGATCAGACATAGAGGTTATAATGCTGGGTGCCAAACGAGTGTCTGAAAGACTCCTCGAGCGAAAAATGCAGAATAATAATACTGGTGCCAAACGAGTGTCTGAAAGACTCCTCGAGCGGAAAATGCAGAATAATAATACTGGTTCCAAACGAGTGTCTGAAAGACTCCTCGAGCGGAAAAATGCAGAATAATAATACCACAATCGGGCGTCTGAGCGACACCACATAAAGGGCTTTAAAAGAAATGCCACAGTCGGGCGTCTGAGCGACACCACATAAAGGGCTTTAAAAGAAATGCCACAGTCGGGCGTCTGAGCGACACCACATAAAGAGCTTTTGACTGATAAGGAAATAATATATTCATCATAAATATATTCCACTCATGGAAATAAACGGGTTAGTACATCCACGAGGATAAACATTTAACCGGTCTTAGTGCCCATGTGTCCCACCGGGTAATCTGTCACCAAACTGGCACACGACTGTTAGCAGGGAACTTGGAAATAGATAAGATGATTTAAGGATATAGAGCTCTGCAGAGTTTGTACAAAAATTTCCCACAGTCAACGGATTTCCGTAGTCACTAGGACTAGTTCCGTTACGGTATTTCAGAAGAAAACACGACAATCCAGTACACACCCATCCAACTCTTCGATGCCAGGGATCACCCTCAACATCGTCCAAGAAAAACTATTGAGACGGGGAGATCACAATCTCGAATAGCATGGGATCAAATTTATATACGCGCGCTCTAAGGGGTGCCCCCCTCTCGGTCCCAACCGGAAACACCCATGCCCCCTGACCGGATGCCTGGCTTTAATCCAGGGCCATGGAACCAGCATCCCGGCCTCTCCTTTTTGGTGTGTACCAAGAAAGCGGTTTGCGACTTACTAAACCATATCCCTTTCGGGAAACACGTGGTAGTACAGGGAAAGGGAATGGATATGAACCAACCGATATGGGTTGGTACTGAAGATAACTTGCATGGCCTAAGACTGGCATGCTACAACACTGCCATCTTACCCATCTTCATGCCAACACATGGCCTTACATACTCACGTCCATCGACGTGTGAAATCATCGGGCTTACTTGCTCCAACAATGCATAATGAACGGTTCATCGGTATGCTCCACACATGCCATGAAACTATCTACATGCAAACATGCCAATACACTCATCATATCAAAAGTTCGAACATGCTTGCCTGGTTCAGAGTAGTCGGAGCCTAGCTCGGTGAAGTTCGCGGCCCCGTCACCTCCGTCGGTATCTACGGTACATAGAAAACATACGCGCTAACGTGAATACAAAGAGGTGCAGAAAAAGTATTGCAAATTTTTTTCAAATAAATCTGATAAAAAACTAGACAAAATTTTGAAGAGAACAGAAAAAGAATCAATCAAAAATTTGCTCCTGATAAAAAGTTATAAAGGTTTTTGTCCAGGGACTCATCTGCAATGAAACAGAAACTTTCCAGGGTTTTTATTATAAAAACAGAAAACGTTTCGATAGAAACTACGCCGGCCCAGAGGGAAACCGTATTCTGGCAAAAGACGCCTTCAGAAAATGATTCGATTGGAAAAGACAGAGAGGCTGACAGGCGGGTCCCATCCGTCAGGTTTAAAATTTAAAAGAGGCGGGTCGGGGCTCGCTGGCGCCCGAGAGCCGCGGTGGTCGCCGGCGGCGATCCACGGCGAGGTGGGGAGATCGGAGGTTACCTCCGTGCTCAGGGTGCCATTCCGCGTTGGATGGTGGTCGAGGTGGTCGCCGGGAAGCACCACGTCGGCGGTGGCCCCTGCTCCGGCGGACGGCGGTTCGGGCGTGGATGGAGGTCGCCGGAGAGAGCTGCACAGATCAAATTGAGGAGGGGGTCAAGGATCTGGTAGCTAGAGAGGGAGATGGACGGAGTTTGGGCACCGGAGACGGCCTCACCGGAGCAAATCGAGCTGGAGGCCGAGGCGGAGCGGGGTGGCCGGAGTCGGGGGAGGAGACCTCCTCGAGGTCCTCCAGTGACCTGGCAGGGCGTTGGTGGAGTGTAGAGGTGGTGCGTGCTCGCGGGAGGGCTCGGGGTCTCCTTTTATAGGCGATCTGAGGTGGTGGCCGAGAACGGCGTTCTCCGGCGAGTGATTACGGTGGTGTAGTGCTTGGTCGGGGGAGTTTAGGAGTTGAGCACCGTCGTGGAAGTTCGCGGAGTCCATTTTGGAGCCAACGGCGTTGGTTTAAGCTAGCTGAGGTGGAGCTCGACGGAACGGGACGGCGCGGGTCCATCGGCGGCAGAGAGCACACTCTGTGTGTGCCGCACCACGACGGCTGTGCTGCATGCGTGCGCTGGCGTGGAGGTGGACACGCGGAGCCATCAGCGGGGCTGTGCGGCGCGGAACGGCGTTGAGCCGCCGTTCTGCTCCCTGTTGGCTGCCACGGCGGTTCAGCCGCCGCGGGACACGCCGGCGTGGTCGGGTCAGAGCGCCACCGATGCCAGGAAGAAGCCAAGCGCGCGTGCGGGGCTCTGGACACGCAGACCAGGCGGCGAGCAACGTGCCAAGGGCACTGTGGGCGCGTGACTGAAGATGATCTGAAGAAATCAACACTGAAGACTGAATTTGCTGAATGTGTTCGAACAGTGCATGCAAGGTGTTCGACAGAATGATCCAGGCGTGTAGGGATTTTTCCTTGGGCTGATTTTTGGTGGAGTGACTTCTCATTGCTCCAGTAGGCTGCCTGATTTTTGGTGGAATTTTTGGAGAAGTGTAGATATGAATTTCACCAAATTTGACAAATCTGGTCCAAACTTGCAGGGAGTGTAAGTTGAAAATTTTGAAAAGAAGATGAGTGGACTAAGATGGTTCTGGGTTGTGGGTGCCAAGGACTAGCCAGTAGAGTTGGTTTGAAGTCAAATCTCAAAAGAATAAGGGTACTTGCTTTGAAAAACCATCAGGCTCAAAATAATTGATGGAAAATAATTGAGGGATGAAATAATCAAAATAAAATCCAAAACTTGTTTGGATGAGTTGGGATAGGGAGTTTGAGTTGTTGACAAGGAGGGGAGAATATGTTGGAGTGGTTTTACCTCATGGGCAAAATACAAGGTCATGGATGGTTTTCAATAGAATGAAAATCCCAAATCTTTTTCATAGAGTTTTTCTTAAAAAGAAAACTCCCAAAAATAAAATCTGAGAAGGGAAACAAAAGAGAATGAGTTTTTAAGAAGGTCAAACCCAGGGCTTGAAGGAGAAAACAGAAATAGCAAACCCTAGTCAAGGAAAAGGAATTTTAAGAAGGTTGTTTTACTGAAAGCCTCAAATTTCAAGGAAAAATCCAGCAAGGATTTTGCAAAAACCCAAATGAAAATTTTGGAGTGTCACAGTTGTAAGTTAATTTGCTGCAGTTATAGAAACAAAACAAATTTAAATAAGAACGCCTTTTTTCTTCTTTATGTATTTTTTACTCGGCGGACGAAAATATCAGAGGCACAGGTTTCCTTGTTATTTTCTATAGCCACGTCGGTTTCTGAACGTGGATGTTGTAAGCATACAAGCATGCTTCTCTGCTGCGTGACAGAGAGATAAAATTAACCTAATGGCACAGGCATCCACGACCATGCCACCGGTGAGTGTTCAACCGTGACTCTCACGGTTGCATGGTCATGCCCGCCGTTATGGAACGAAAACGTTTTTAAGCACAGAATCTGGGTCGTGCTTCTGGGGCTGCATAACCGTGGCTTTCGTGGTAACTGTGCCTCGCCTGTTCTAATGCATGTTCTTCTGTTATGAATGCAAGACTGTAAGTACTTCAAATAACCGTGCTTGCGATGCGTGTCCAACCGTGCCTCATGTGCCTTCACGCGGTGCTTCTATGATGCAAAGATTTCAAACACAACGGGTCACGGTTGTGGTTGCATTTCTGTTTTACAAATGGATATAGTGCCTGGCAGTAGGTTCACGGCGTTTCTTGTTGCTACTAAGGCACGTGGAATCATGGCCGTGCCTGTGTGTGGCATGTAGAACAGTGCTTTATAATGCCGAAGGCAGGACCGTGTGTCTCGTTCTTGAAAAGCCGTGGTTTTGCCATCACTTCATTCACTTGGTTTTGTCCGCGTTTTACCAGAATCATCTGCAAAGAAGAGGCACGACCTTGAATCTTCTAGTGACTTAATTGTAACACGCACGTTGGGTTTCCACAATTAATGCATGAATGTGACTCCACGTAAAACGCAATCATGCCTCCCTGAGCAGCTTTACCTTGCCACTCCTGGTTACAGATCAACAGATGCATTTGGAGCACAAAGAGACACGAAGGTGACCTCTGACTTGAAACACTGACACACTTGACGGTTCGTGCATTTGAGTTAAAATCTTACAACGAAAACAATTGTAACACGGACAGTCGTCCGATTCTATTAGGTTTCCGTAATAATCGCACAATCGTGGCTCCGGGTAATAATAAACCATGCCTCTCCACCGACTCACTGTGAATACAATTAGAAAACCTCTATGCGTGACTCTATGTAACTAGAAGACCTTTAAGGGTTGTATGCCCGTCCTTGTGACCCTTGACACTAAAACACAGAGTAAACGTCCGTGCCTCTACGTTGCATGCACGTGCTTATGCCCGTACAAGGAAATACGCTTTTAAAAACAGGGTCTCTCGTATAGGCCATTCCGTGCCTCACAGAGTAAACGCCCGTGGCTGTGCGTAAGACTAAGGTTAGCGCGACTCTATGTAATACCACCGACCATGCCTTTACGCGCTTCATGCATGTGCCTGTGATAATTGTGATCCCGCGTAAAATGCAAGCATGCCTCTCTGGGACTCCATACCGTGCCTCTCCTTGTGTTAGAGTCAATGGAGTCATCTGGAACACAAAGAGACACGAACGTAGACAGGAACTGTTCTACATGCTTGTGTGGCATGTAGAACAATGCATCACAATGCCAAAGGTAGGACCGTGTGTCTGGTACGTGACAATGCCAAGCCTTACCGTGTGTCTGGTACGTGACAAGCCGTGACAGGAGCGTTTCAGCAGAATCATTTGCAAAGCAAATGTGAACCTATCCGTGGAAAATTTTGCTGCTCGTAGAGGCAAGATGACTGTAGAACCGTGCTTCCGGCGTCAAATAGATTCTTCTATTGAATGTGTGCTGTAAATAATTAATACACGGACGGGCACGCCCCGTGCCTGGTCTGCGTGTGCAACAGTGCATCTCGTACCTTGAAAGCCGTGGTTCTATTTAATGTTTCAAGCAGTAACCTACCATTGAGTTGCTACGAGTAGTACTTAACCCGGGCCCCCCTGTCAGAAAGAAAAATAGAAGAAGTAATTAATTTTGACCCCTCCGTTCCCCGTCGTGGGTATTTAAGGCGTCTGGTGGATTGACAGGCTATAATCCATTTCTCCAGATCCACCTCAGTGAGCACTGGTCGTGGGCGGCGCCACCCCAGCAACGGAGGTGGAGATGGAAAGCACTGCTCATAGCATCAAGAGGTCAAGAGTGGCGCCACCGGCGACGCCGCCTTCTGGGGGTGTGCTGGTCGTCGGAGGGGATGGAAGCGGCGATCGTGCTCCCTCTCGATCCGAGGAGGAAGAAGAGGGATGTCATCCGGATCTCATCGGCGATCTCCCCGATGCCGTCCTAGGTGAGATCATCTCTCGTCTTCCCATCAAGGATGGCATCCGTACTCGGATCCTCGCACGTCGCTGGCGTCCTTTGTGGCCCATCGCTCCTCTGAATCTCGACTACCGTCAGATCCCTGTCCCACATCTCTTTAATGCCCTAGAAACATTTCATATCGAGACTATGCCTCAGCTGTCCGCCTCGACCAAGGAGTGCGCTGGGAAATGCTATTCTGGAACGCGGATCTGTCGAAATCCTGTTGTCAGTCTTCCGAAATCCATTCTGTCCGGCCATGTTGGCTCGGTTAGCCGCCTCTCTATCCCAGCGTGCTACCTACAGTGCAGACCCTCCACCGTTGATGCCTGGCTCCGATCCTGGAAGCTGGACAATATCCAGGTTCTTGAGTTCTACTACCTCTTCCCAAGATTTTTGACGCAAGAGGTAACTCTACTGGATCTATGCACTTCAACTACGCCCTCGGCACCGGAGTCCGTGTTTCGGTTTCCCTCCTCTCTCCACACCCTCGGCTTTGCTCTTTGCCAAATACTAGACAATTACGTAGGGACGCTTAAGCTTCCACCGGTGAAAAGACTCTCGCTTGTGGAGGTTGATCTATCAGACGCGTCGCTGCAAAGCATAATCCACTCTAGTTGCCCTGCACTTGAGTCTCTCCTGCTTGTTTGCATTAGAGGAGGTCGTGGCGTCACAATAAACTCGTGTAACCTTGTAAGCATTGGCATTTCTTGTCCATTCGGAGACCTCATTATTGAGGATGCCCCTTTGCTTCGACGGTTGATTGTTGATTGTCTGGTTTACGACTACTTGATAACCGTTGTCTCTGCACCTAAACTGGAGACGTTGGGTGAATTCGTGTTCGAGTCTCCCTCGATGTGTGTTGAGGTACTGACTTTCCTTCATACTGGAACAGAGCTGCACTTGTTCCAATGTTTGTTCTATTAATTTGATGGTCTATGTTCTATTATTCATGCAGAGTCAGGAATTGGAGTTAACTGGTGTCTCTGTGTCTGAACCGTATCCATGTCGTCTCACGTGTCTTGAGGTATTGAGTTTTCACGATACTTCCAGCTTCACTTTGTTTGTGAGGAAACAAGTTTTATTTCATCCAACCTTTATTTTGTTAGTTTTGTGATCCATCTTCTGTTATTTTTCATCAAGGGTGTTAAGGCAGTCAGTCTAACAAGAACGCGTCAATCTGTCAAGACCTTGCTTATCTACATTGATTATAAGGTGGACATTGTCGTTGATTTGCTGCAATGCTTTCCAAAA
The DNA here is from genome assembly GCA_032464435.1 of Aegilops umbellulata. NCBI lineage: Eukaryota > Viridiplantae > Streptophyta > Magnoliopsida > Poales > Poaceae > Aegilops > Aegilops umbellulata. Next base: position 266,144,415 of record CP136058.1, on the reverse strand, counting down.
CTGGAGAACTTGTTTGTCTAGGTGATGATCTTCAAAAATGTGCATACTTTAGTATTCGTTCCTTTTCAAAATACTTGTCTTAATTTTGACTGAAATTGATGCACCCGTATCTACACATGATTTATTGTTGGATACATATATATAAAGACAAGTCTATGTCTAACTTCTTGTTACGGAGGTGGTAGAACTAATTGTTTAATTTGGTTTTTTGATGGTCTGTATCTCTTTTTATAGACGCTAAGTATTTTCAACCTATCATTTATATTTTAGGGATCGTTGATTTCTTATGATGAAAAAAACAAATGGCATCGTAAGTACCGGCAGTTTCTCAAACATCACGACGTTTGTCTGAAGACAGTAACGCTGGAAGATTATGTTCGCTGCGCGAGTTACGCTGAATTTGCGATGTTCTTTGTTCTTAGTGCAAAGGATCTGGAGACCATGACCATGAAGTTTACCTCCCCTCCCACAGAGTTCACGACACTCTTTTATGAAAAGCAACAAAAGCTTCTAGAGTGGCCTAGACGGGCTTCTAAACGTGCACGTCTAAGATTATCATCAAGTTGCAGCCACACGCGTCCGCATTTAAGAAAGAGAAGTGTTGAATACCTGGATTTGACGGTTCCGTTCAGGTGTGGATGCTGAAATCAGGCCTTGTGTTAGCTGTCCAGGTGTATGTAGTTATTTGTTGTTGTGTTCTTTTGAGCTTGGGTTTTATGTAAACTTTATCAGACAACCGCTGTAGTCTTTGCACCGTGTGTAGGCTTGTCTGTTTTTGTGTTGCATGCAGTCATGAAGGAAAATGTGTGGCCTTGCGGCTTTGTACGGGCCGAAGGACCATAAAATGTTGTGGCACCAAGGTTAAGAGACATAAAGTAGATTTAATGTTTCAGTGGGGAGATGCGCGCTGCATGTGTAACCGGGTTGTGTTGTATGTATGACATGTATACAGCCCGGTTTCTGGTCCTCGTACTGTGATTATAAAAAACGGCTTGTAAGTTCATTTGGTTCAGTTGTAGAAACAAAGGAAATGTAAGCATAACAGATTTGGCTTGTTTAGGTATTTTTATTACTCAGCTAGTAAAAAATTATAAGGGCAATAGCTTTGTTTGTAAATGTTTGCAGCCCTTTCTTTATGAAGTTGGATGGTGTAACAATACAACCATGCGTCTCTGCTGCGACACAGGAGAGATGAAAAGAGCTGAAAGCATAGAGAGCCACCACAATGGTGAACCAAACCTGTTTTGCGGGGTGTTACGTAGTGCTTCTGGTTACCGCACAACCGAGTTTGCGTGCGGGTTAGTCCTTTTGTAGGATTCTCGGTTTGCATGCGGGTTTAACGGAGGGGTTTAATGGAGGCGCCGGGCGTGCAGCGGGCGGCGCAGTACTATTCGATTTGACAGCAGTAATGAGCCGTCAAATCACAAAGGCCCTCGCCTCTCGTGAAACCGACCGAGCTAGACTGTCCCACCCTCTAGCCTTTTAAGAAAGTATATACTCCACTTTTGTACAGGAGTAGTATCGATGGATTGCGCCATGGAGGAAAACTTGAAATTAAAAAAAGGTGGTACATATAGAGAGCCTCGTCGCCAAATTATGCATATAGTATTATTAAAAAGATTTGTCACAATGATTGTGTCCAGCACAAGTGCACAACCCACCCCTCAAATAAAACTAAGCACCCTGGAATTCTTTGACAAAACTAATCACTCTGAAATTCTTTGACAACTAAACTGCTGGCTATATGACGTTGGTCATATATATTGTACGTATATAATGTGAAGAAACGAGTGGTAGTACTATACCAACTAAAAGATGAAATGTAAGAGTTAAAGTAATAAGAAGAAACATAACATAGTTCTGCTGGGGGCTCAGCACAACACACCCCTCAAATTAAATTAAGCATTCCTGAAATTAAACTTTGCAACTATTCCGGTAGACACTGCATTAGAACCACCATGAGCAACGACACTGCCACCTTACTCGGAGTCCTCGTCCACGTCCTCGACTTCGTCCTTGTCCCTCTTCCTCTTGGCCGATACTTCTTTGCTTGAACCGCACACTTGGTTGTTGCTCTTCATCCAACCCTTGTAGATAATGAAGCAAAGGTAGCCATCCATTGCTGCGTAGTGGATGTGGTGTATATCTAGTACATTCCACTGCCATGCATGACGATGAAACGTGTATGGAGGTTTCTCCAGTTTACCGTACGAAGGATGAACCATGGCTCCTACCAGGGTCAGCATTGAAGGCTGACGAGAGGGCACCAGCCGATTCTTCTGGAGGTCGAAGGGGTTGCCTACAACGAGGCCGATCCGACCCGGGACCTCTTCGTCGTTCTTAAAGTCTACAGTAACGAATTTGACTAGGTTGCTCCCGAGGAAGTTCTTAAAATCCTGGCACTCAACGTCGGTATGGCATTTGTGGTAGACCAAGCATAAGTCATGCACGCAAACCTGGATCACGACGGGCTTCTTCCTCTCTTCGTCCTTTAGATCCTTCTCTCGTCCCAGGACTGTGGTGTACTAAACATCTAGCCCAGTGACCCACTCATCATCCGAGTTTTCGAACATGCGTCTGAAGCGAGAAAGGCATCCTTTCACCGTCGCGGAAGAACGGGTGTAGATGATGTCGAACTCATCACCGGTGATGGTTCTAACCTTGTACTCACCACCGATCGTGGAGATTTGGGACGCCATGGATTTGGGAGGAGGGTTAGGATTAGTGGAACTACCGTAATGTGAATGGACGGGACGACTAGGAGCGAACCGCCGTAGTATTGAAGGACGTGCGGGGACGAGTAGGAGCGAACTGCCAGCGTGCGAACGGAGGGTAGTGGCTTTCCATTCTCCCATGATACGGGCTTCCGAGAGCCCTTGGATCTGAGATCGAACGGTTGCATGGAGTGATTCTAGACCTATGGGTGAGTATCCTATCCTGGAGGGTTATTCTGCAAATTTTCAGCAACTTAGCATGCGACCGTTTGATCTCAGATCCAAGGGCTCCCAGCAGCCCGTATCATGGTCATGCCTACCACGACCGTCGCGTCGCTCGTGCGGTCGCGCCCTTGGAGATTTAACATGGTGCGTTAGGCTATCTGATGTTGGCATGTCATACATAGTCATCACTTAGTCACTCATACTACAACAAGCTTTTGGCTATAAGGTTGGCTATAAGTGTATTTGTTTATTTTACTTCTCTCTAACTCTTTCTTTGTACTCGAGGATTCTAGCCGTGACACTGCACACTCACAACCATGCTTTTGACCTTGTCCTGGCATCGTGATGTTTGTTCTCTGCTTGTATAACGTGCCTTCCATAGCCACCCTACTCTGCGCGTAGCAATGGAGCAACGTCAGCTGATAAAGTGCTTTTTCTACTACTAAAAGTGTGTCCCTCGTTGCATGACTTCCATGCGTTTGCCAGTTGCTCTTTGGTATAGAATCGTGGTTGCAGAGAGTTCTTGCCCGTGCTTTTAAGGACATGCCTCACAAAGTAAACAGTGAGGGTTCACATATGAATCCAATTCTGTTATGTTTCTGTAGTAAACGCACGAACATGACTCTGCCTAATACTCAAGTATGCCTCCATGGGCTGCTCGTCCGTGCCTCTCCGTCTAAACGAGTGGACATAATCATTTGGACAACAGACACAAGCGAACATGACTCTATATGATACCACATGATGCCTTTGTGAATTTGATGCCCGTGTCTACGACCCTTATCACTAAAATACAGAAAGTCAAAAACGCACATAAGCGTCGCTGCAGAGACTTTATCGAGAAAGAACAGTGTCTCTATGGACTTCACGTCTGTGCTTTTAAATACAAAGAAATAAGCTTTTAAAATCAGCGTCTCTCATATAGGCAACTCTGTGCTTCATAGAGTAAATGCCCGTGGCTGTGCGTAAGACAAAGGTTCAGTTCTGTGGGCTAGACGCCCGTGCATCTTCGTCTGATCGAGTCTCGCAGGCGAGCATGACTCTGTGTAATACCATCGACCATGCGCAATAAACGCATGATTGTGACCCTGCCTAATACTAAACTATGCCTCCATGGGCTGCTCGTCCGTCCTTCTCCGTCTGAACGAGTCGAGTGAATCATTCGGAACACAAACACAAGTGAACATGACTCTATTTAATACCACAAGTGAATCAAATGAACATGATTGTATACCACAAATGGATATAGTGCCTGTCAGTAGGTTCACGACATTTGTTGTGAGAGAATCACGTCTTTACATGCTACTAAGGCACGTGTAATCACGGCCGTGCCTGTGTGTGGCATGTAGAGTAGTGCTTTACAATGCCGAAGGTAGGACCGTGTGTCTCGTTCTTGAAAAGCCGTGGTTTTGCCATCACTTCATTCACTTGGTTTTGTCCGCGCTTTAGCAGAATCATCTGCAAAGCAGAGGCACGGCCTTGAATCTTCTAGTGACTTAATTGTAACACGCACGTTGGGTTTCCGCAGTTAACGCACGAATGTGACTCCACGTAAAACACAAGCATGCCTCCCTGAGCAGCTTTACCTTGCCACTCCTGGTTATAGATCAACGGATGCATTTGGAGCACAAAGAGACACGAAGGTGACCTCTGACTTGAAACACTGACACACTTGACGGTTCGTGCATTTGAGTTAAAATATTACAACGAAAACAATTGTAACATGGACAATTGTCCAATTCTATTAGGTTTCCGTAATAATCGCACAATCGTGACTCCGGGTAAGAATAAACCATGCCTCTCCACCGACTCATTGTGAATACAATTAGAAAACCTCTGTGCGTGACTCTATGTAATTAGAAGACCTTTGAGGGCTGTATGCCTGTGCTTGTGACCCTTGACACTAAAACACAGAGTAAACGCCCGTGCATCTATGATGTATGCACGTGCTTATGCCCGTATAAGGAAATACGCTTTTAAAAACAGGGTCTCTCGTATAGGCCATTCCGTGCCTCACAGAGTAAACGCCCGTGGCTGTGCGTAAGACTAAGGTTAGCGTGACTCTATGTAATACCATAGACCATGCCTCTACGCGCTTCATGCCCGTGCCTGTGATAATTGTGATCCCGCGTAAAACGCAAGCATGCCTCTCTGGGCCTCCATACCGTGCCTCTCCTGGTGTTAGAGTCAATGGAGTCATCTGGAACACAAAGAGACACAAACGTAGACATGAACTGTTGTACATGCCTGTGTGGTATGTAGAACAGTGCGTCAGAATGACAAAGGCAGGACAGTGTGTCTGGTACATGACAATGCCAAGCCGTACCGTGTGTCTGGTACGTGACAAGCCGTGACAGGAGCGCTTCAGCAGAATCATTTGCAAAGCAGAGGCAGGGCCTTGAATCTTCTATTGACTTAAATGTGAACGTGTCCGTGGAAAAATTTGCTGCTCTTAGAGGCAAGACGACTGTAGAACCGTGCTTCCGGCGTCAAACAAATTCTTCTATTGAATCTGTGCCGTAAATAATTAATACACGGACGGGCACGCCCCGTGCCTGGTCTACGTGTGCAACAGTGCATCTCGTACCTTGAAAGCCGTGGTTCTATTTAATGTTTCAAGCAGTCACCTACCACTGAGTTGCTACGAGTAGTACTTAACCCGGGCCCCCCTGTCAGAAAGAAAAATAGAAGAAGTAATTAATCTGGACCCCTCTGTTCCCTGTCGTGGGTATTTAAGGCGTCTCATGGATTTACGGGCTGTAATCCATTTCTCCAGATCCACCTCGGTGAGCACTGGTCGTGGGCGGCGCCAGCCCAGCAACGGAGGTGGAGATGGAAAGCGCTGCTCGTAGCATCAAGAGGTCAAGAGTGGCGCCACCAGCGACGCCGCTTTCTGGTGGTGTGCTGGTCGTCGGAGGGGATGGAAGCGGTGACCGTGCTCCCTCCCGATCCGATGAGGAAGAAGAGGGATGTCGTGCGGACCGCATCGGCGATCTCGCCGACGGCGTCCTAGGTGAGATCATTTCTCGTCTTCCCATCAAGGATGGCATCCGTACTCGAATCCTCGCACGTCGCTGGCGTCCTTTGTGGCCCATCGCTCCTCTGAATCTCGACTGCCGCGAGATCTCTGACTCTCGTATTTTTAACGATGGTTAAAAAGTTCATATCGAGACCATATCTCATCTGTGCGCCTTCACCAAGGAGCCCGTTCGCAAATGCTATTTCGGAACGCGACTCTGTCGAAATCCTGTTGTCAGTCTTCCGGAATCCATTATGTCCGGCCATGCTGGCTTGGTTAGCCCCCTCTCTATTCCGGCGTGCTACCTACAGTGCAGGCCCTCCATCGTTGATGCCTGGCTCCGATCCTAGAATTTGAACAATATCCAGGTTCTTGAGTTCTATTATCTCTTCCTAGAATTTCTGACGCAAGAGGTAACTCTATTGGATCTATGCACTTCAACTACGCCCTTGGCACTGGAGTCCGTGTTTCGGTTTTCCTCCTCTCTCCACACCCTCGGCTTTTCTCTTTGCCAAATAGCAGACAATTACGTAGGGATGCTTAAGCTACGACTGGTGAAAAGACTCTCGCTTGTGGCTGTTGATATATCAGACACGTCGCTGCAAAGCATAATCCACTCTAGTTGCCCTGCACTTGAGTCTCTCCTGCTTGTTTGCAATAGAGGAGGTCGTCGTGTCACAATAAACTCGTCTAACCTTGGAAGCATTGGGATTTGTTGTCCACACGGGGAACTCATAGTCGAGGATGCCCCTTCGCTTCGACGGTTGATTGTTGAGTGTCTGGTTGACGACTCTTCGATAACCATTGTCTCTGCACCTAAACTGGAGACGTTGGGTGAATTCGTGTTTGTGTCTCCCTCGAAGTGTCTTGAGGTACTGACTTTCCTTAATACTGGAACAGAGCTGTACTTGTTCTGATGTTTGTTCTATTAATTTGGTGGTCTTTGTTGTATTCTTCATGCAGAGTCAGGACTTGGAGGTAACCGCTGTCTCTACGTCAGAACCGTATCCATGTCGTCTGACGTGTCTTGAGGTATTGAGTTTTTATGATACTTCCAGCTTAAGTTTATTTGTGAGGAAACAAGTTTTATTTCATCCAACCTTTATGTTATTAGTTTTGTGATCAATCTTCTGTTAATTTTCATCAAGGGTTTGAAGGCAGTCAGTTTAACAACAATGCGTCAATCTGTCAAGACCTTGCTTATCTACATTGATTATAAGGTGGACATTGTCGTTGGTTTGCTGCAATGCTTGCCAAAACTGGAGAAATTGTTTGTCGAGGTGATGATCTTCAGAAATTTGCATTCTGTAGTACTCGTTCCTTTTTGAAATGCTTGTCTTAATTTTGACTGAAATTGGTGCTCCCGTACCTACACATGATTTATTGTTGTCTACATCCATATATAGACAAATCTATGTCTAACTTCTTGTTACGGAGGTGGTAGTACTAATTGTTGCATTTGGTTTTTTGATGGTCTATATCTCTTTTTATAGACGCTAAGTATTTTCAACCTATCATTTATATTTTACGGATCGTTGATTTCTCGTGGTGAAAAAAACAAATGGCGTCGTAAGTACCGGCAGTTTCTCAAACATCACGAGTTTGTCTGAAGACAGTATCGCTGGAAGATTATGTTCGCTCTGGGAGTTACGCTGAATTTGCCATGTTCTTTGTTCTTAGTGCAAAGGATCTGGAGACCATGACCATTAAGTTTACCTCCCCTCCCGCAGAGTTCACAGGGGTATTTTACGAAAAGCAACAAAGGGTTCTGGAGTGGCATAGAAGGGCTTCTAAACGTGCACGTCTTAGATTATCATCAAGTTGCAGCCACGCGCGTCCGCATTTAAGAAAGAGGAGTCTAGAATACCTGGATTTGACGGTTCCGTTCAGATGTGGATGCTGAAATCAGGCCTTGTGTTAGTTGTCCAGGTGTATGGAGTTATTTGTTGTTGCGTTCTTTTGAGCTTGGGTTTTATGTAAACTTTATCAGACTACCGTTGTAGTCTTTGCACCGTGTGTAGGCTTGTTTGTTTTTGTGTTGCGTGCAGTCATGAAGGAAATGTGTGGTTTTGCGGCTTTGTACGGTCGAAGGACCGTAAAATGCTGTGGCAGCAAGGTTAAGAGACATAAAGTAGATTTAAAATGCTACATGCGTAACCGTGCTGTGTTGTATGTACGACGGTGCCTATCTTATATATGTACCTGTCATGCACACAATGGATGTACAACCGTGCCTGTGTTGCAGATAGAGCTGCATGATGGTTGACTTGCATGGTGCCTGTCTTATATATGGTGATGGGTGCCTTGCACTGTTTCTGGTCCTCGTTCTGTGGTTATAAAAAACGGCTTGTAAGTTTATTTGGTGCAGTTGTAGAAACAAAGCAAATGTAAGCATAACAGATTTTGCTTGTTTAGGTATTTTTATTACTCAGCAGGCGAGATGGAAAGAGCTGAAAGCATATAGAGCCACCACAACGGTGAACCAAACCTTTTTTGCGGGGCGTTATGTAGTGCTTCTGGTTACCGCACAACCGAGTTTCTACTCAACAGGCCACACCGAAATGCGTCTCGAGGATTCTAGCCGTGACACTGCAGACTCACAACTATGCTTTTGACCTTGTCCTGGCATTGTGATTTTTGTTCTCTGGTTGTATAATGTGCCTTTCACAGCCACCCTACTGTGCGCGTAGAAAAGGAGCAACGCCAGCTGATAAAGTGCTTTTTCTAGTACTAGATGTGTGGCCCTCGTTGCATGACTTTCATGCGTTTGACAGTGGCTCTTTGGTACAGAACCGTGGTTACAGAGAGTTCTTGCCCGTGCCTTTAAGGACAGTGTCTCTTGGATCAGTCATTGATTGCCTCACAAAGTAAACAGTGAGGGTTCACATCTGAATCCAATTCTATTATGTTTCTGTAGTAAGCGCACGAACATGACTCTGCCAAATACTCGAGTATGCCTCCATGGGCTTCTCGTTTGTGCCTTTCCGTCTAAACGAGTCGACGGAATCATTCGGAAAATAGACACAAGCGAACATGACTTTATATAATACCACGTGATGCCTTTGTGGATTTGATGCCCGTGTCTACGACCCTTATCACTAAAATATAGAAAGTCACAAACGCACATAATCGTGGCTGCAGAGACTTTATCAAGAAAGAAGCGTGACACAATTCAGTACGGAACCGTGTCTGTATCGACTTCACGTCCGTGCTTTTAAATACAAGGAAATAAGCTTTTAAAATCAGTGTCTCTCATATAGGCAATTCTGTGCTTCATAGAGTAAACGCGCGTGACTGTGCGTAAGACAAAGGTTCAGTTCCGTGGGCTAGACGCCCGTGCATCTTCGTTTGATCGAGTCTCGCAGGCGAGCATGAATCTATGTAATACCATCGACCATGCGCAATAAACGCATGATTGTGACCCTGCCTAATATAAAAGTATGCCTTCATGGGCTGCTCATCCGTGCTTCTCCGTCTGAACGAGTCGACTAAATCATTCAGAACACAAACACAAGTGAACATGACTCTATTTAATAACACACGATGCCTTTGTGGACTCGACGCCCGTGGCTGTGACCCTAATTATTGAAACACTGAAACAGAAAGATTTCCAGACCGTGCTTTTAAATAACGCGCAACAGCGGTGACATCTGCAATTATGTCCCTGCACTGTGCCTAACCGTACCTCGTGTGCATAACCATGCTTGCGATGCGTGTCCAACCGTACTTCATGTGCCTTCACGCGGTGCTTCTGTGATGCAAAGATTTCAAACACAACGGGCCACGGTCGTGTTTGCATTTCTGTTTTACAAATGCATATAGTGCTTGGCAGTAGGTTTCCGCCATTTCCTGTGAAAGAATTACGTCTTTATATGCTACTAAAGCACGTGGAATCACGGGCGTGCCTGTGTGGCATGTAGAATAGTGCCCGTCGTATCACTTCACGGCCGTTGTGTGGTTCGTGGCAAACCGTGCGTTTGCCATGGTCGTGCCTGTGTGACAGGTAGAATAGTGCGTCTCGAATCACTTTTCTACGAAGTCATTATCGTTTGCGTGTTTGCTGACAAACCGTGGTTCACTGAATCATTCGGAACACAAATGCTAGCACAAGCGAGCATGACTCTATATAATACCACACGATGCCTCTGCAGATTTGACGCCCTTTCCTGTGACCTTTATCACTGAAACACAGAAAGTCACAAATGTACATAGCCGTGGATGTAGAGACTTGAAGACCTTTTAGTTAATGAAATGTACGGCATGAGCAAAAGACCGTTTATCCATCTACCGAAATACCGAGTTCGCTGTTGGTAAGGTTACTGATTGAGCAAAAAAGGTACGGGCATTGTTTCAGCACACCTACGTAAATTCCAAACTAGAAAGTTGCGGGAACATCTAACTCCAGCACTGTTTTCAGCACTTACAAATGAATGAATCCTTTAAATCCAGGTGCTCAACACGTGCGTGCCTTAGATCCAAGTTCCCGTGGTTGCAACTTGGCGACAACCTAAGGCAAGCATGTTTAGAAGCCTTTTTGTCCCACTGAAGCACGTCTTGTTGCTGTTTGTAGAATTCTTCCATGAAGTGTTCCTGAAGAAGAAACTTGATCCTCATAGTCTGCAGCTGTGCTGCGTTGAGAATAAAGAATGTTGCAAATCAAATGCTTTTGTCGCATTGAACATAGCTTTCCAGCATCAGTGACTTCAAACGAACGTCATGATGGTGCTTGCAAGAACAGTCGTTCGCAAGACTTTCTTCATTATGGGCTATTTCCTGTATAAACATGAATATTTGAAATGGTTAAGCTCGATAAAGAGTGATTCTGCTGGAAGGAATAAGTCTATAACCTCTGTTGTAATAAAAGCTTTCTTTTTAGTTTTGTCCTAATACTCGTCCATGACTATATACACCTTTGTCCATTACATACAAGTTTTCCTTTTGCTGAATGGAGTTCTGCACCATGCATGGTATGTGTTTTACAATTTGTGTGAGAAGCATCACTTCGATATACAAGTTTTCCAAGCTTCCGAAGTGTTCCACCAAGGAAAAGACTGTGTGCAAGTCATAATCCATGCTGATTGACAACGTCTTGATAGAATGAACCGCTGTGGATGTGCTGACTGTCGGCAAACACTTCATGTAGAGTAAAACATAATATTGGTAGAGTAAAGGTTGAATTGCATGGAACTTGTTCGTACCAATGAATGGAGGTGAAAGTATTGTTGAAAGTCAGTACCTGAATAATTATACGGTCATTTGTGATGCCGGATTCACATAAAATATTAGATAATTTGCCCATGACCTGCAGTTTAGGTGCAGAGGTGATAACTACCCACAACCTTTTGCAATCACCATCACAAAGCAACCATTGAAGTGACGAGGCATCTTCTATAACAATTTTACCATAGTAACCAGAAATGCCGATGCTTATAAGGTTAGGTGAGTTTATTCTGATGGAATGGTGCCTGACTGTCCAAACAAGTAGTAGAGACTCAAGTGTAGGAGAAGTAGAGCTGACGATGCTTTGTAATGAGACGTCTGATACATCAACATCTACTAGCGAGAGTCTCCTAAGCAGTGGTAGTTTAAGCACCCGTACATAATTGTCTGGTAAATTGCAAAGAGCAAAGGCGATGGTTTGGAGTGAGGAGGAAATCTGAGGGTTTAATGCTGGTGGTGATGGCATGAGCGAAGGGCATGAGAATGGCCCTATGTCATGTTGTCTCAAGAATGGTGGGAACAGGTAGTAAAACTCGAGCACCTGGAGATTGTTCAATCTTGGGGATCGAAGCCAGTCGTCGATCGTGGAGTGCCTGCAGTCGAGGTAGGACGCCGGAATGCAGAGGCGGCGAACTGCACTCTGACGCCCAGAGAGGATGGCCTCTGGAAGGTACGAATCATCATAGGAATTATCTTCACCAACATGTTCTCCTCTAAAAAAAAGTTCCAGTGTAGGTTACGCGGACGAGTTCCTCCGGTGTGGCGGAGTTCATGGTGACCAACTCGAAATGTACTTGATCTAGAGGGTTAAAAAGACGTGGGACAGGGATCTCACGGCAGTCCAGATTCAGAGGAGCGGCGCGCCAAACAGGGCGCCACCGACGTGCGAGGATTTGAGTGCGAGCGCCTTCCTTAGTGGACAGACGGGATATGACCTCACCGAGGATGGCATCCGGGAGGTCGCTGATGCAGTCGGGACCAGACTGATCTTCTTGATCCTCGAATCCGGTAGGCGCACCCTCGCTGCTTCCAGCCGCTACCGCCAAACCACCAGAGGAAGGCGTCGCCGGTGGCGCGAGCCTCGCCCTCTTGGTGCTCGGGGCACCGGAGTAGACCTCCATCTCCGTCTCCATTGCTGGGATTGCGCCGCCTGCGAGCGCCGCTATCTGTGGCGTGGATCTGAAAAGCCCAAGTAAAAGGGTGTGGCTAGGGTTTCGAGACGCCGTCCGTCCGCCTTAAATAGTCGGAGCCTGGCCTCGGGCGACGAGCCAGAGCGGGGTCACCGGAGGAGACATCCGTCGGACCCTTGGGTTTCCGTGGCGGCGCCACGTGGCGTTCACAGCCGAATACGTGGAGACGCCCGCCAAAACGTTGTGTTTCCGCAATCAACGGACGAACGTGGCTCCGCACAAAACACAAGCATGCCTCCATCACCATCCCGACCGTGCCTGTCCTGGTAACATAGTCAATGGATGCATTTGGAACACAAAGAGACACCAAGGTGACTCTGGATAATTACAGGTCATGCGTTCGTTATTTTGACAACCGTGCCTGTGACCTAAAACACTGACACACAAAAAGTCGTCTTCATGCATAAAGGATCATGACGCTACTAAACATACAAAGTCGCCTTTCGTGCATTTGAGTTAAAAATCTTAAAACGAAAACAATTGTAACAAGGACAGTTACCCGATTCTACTAGGTTTCCGTAATAAACGCATCAACATGACTCCGGGTAGGAACGAACCATGCCTCAGTTGGCTGGATGTCTGTGCCTCTCCTTTTGACCGAGTCCATCGACTCATTCGGAACACAATCAGAAAACCATTGTGCGTGACTCTATATAATAGCACACCATGCCTTCGAGGGATGTATGCCCGTGCTTCTGACCCTTGACACTGAAACACAGATAGCCACGAACGTCGACGTCTTTATCAAGAAAGAATCATGACGCAACTCGGTACTGAACCGTGTCTGTATGGACTTAACGTCTATGCTTTTAAATACAAGGAAATGAGCTTTTAAAATTAGTGTCTCTCATATAGGCAATTCCGTGCCTCACAGTGTAAACGCCCGTGGCTGTCCGTAAGACAAAGGTTCTGTTCCGTGGGCTAGACGGTCGTGCATCTCCGTCTGGTCGAGTCTCACAGGCGAGCATGACTCTATGTAATATTGTCGACTATGCGCAATAAACGCATGATTGTGACCCTGCCTAATACTAAAGTATGCCACCATGGGCTTCTCGTCCGTGCCTCTCCGTTTGAACGAGTCGTTTGAATCATTCCGAACATAAACACAAGAGAACATGACTCTATATAATAGCACACGATGCCTTTGTGGATTTGACGCCTGTGCCTGTGACCCTAGTGACTGAAACACAGAGAGTCACAAACGTACATAACCGTGGCTGCAGAGAGTGCTAGCCCATGCCTTCGTACCTTGAAAGTCATGGTTTTATTTAATGTTTCAAGCACCCATCTACCATTGACTTGCTACATGTAGTACTTAACCCGGGCCCTCCTGTCAGAAAGAAAAATAGAAGAAGTAATTAATCTGGACCCATATTTAAGTCATTTCATGGATGGATAGGCTAGTCCATTTCTCCAGATCCACCGTCTGTCCAGATCCACGCCACAGATAGCGGCGCTCGCAGGCGGCGCGATCCCAACAATGGAGACGGAGATGGAGGTCTACTCCGGTGCCCCGAGCACCAAGAGGGCGAGGCTCGAGCCACCGGCGACGCCTTCCTCTGGTGGTTTGGCGGTAGAGGCTGGAAGCGGCGAGGGTGCTCCTACCAGATCCGAGGATCAAGAAGAGCAGTCTGGTCCCGACCGCATCAACGATCTCCCGTACGCCATCCTCGGTGAGCTGATCTCCTGTCTGTCCACTAAGGAAGGTGTTCGCACTCAAATCCTCGCACGTTGATGGCGTCCTTTATGGCGCACCGCTCCTGAATCTCGACTGCAGTGAGATCCCTGTCCCACGTCTTTTTAAGCCCCTAGAAACAGTTCATATCGACGTATTGTCCATGCTCCCCAGTAAGGATGTCATTCGCATTAGATATTTTGGAACTCGGTGTAGTTTTCAACCTGACGTTGATGGTTCGTGCCTTCCGGAAGCCATCCTCTCTGGTCATGGTGGCACAGTTCATCGTCTCTGCATGCCGGCATGCTACCTCCACTGCATACCCTCTACAGTTGACGCCTGGCTTCGATCCCCAAGACTGAAGAATCTCCAGGTTCTCGAGTTCTATTACATGTTCCCAAGTTTTGTTGGAAAAACCATCACACTACCACACGAAATCTCTTCGTCTGCGCCCTCACCGCCGACTTCCACGTTGCTGTTTTCCTCCTCACTGCACACCGTCACATTTGCTCTTTGCCAGATACCTGACAAGTATGCACAATCATTTAAACTTCCACTCCTCAAGAGGCTTTCGTTTTTGGAAGTTGATATATCAGACGTCTCACTGCAAAGCATAATCAGCCATGGTTGCCCTGCCCTAGAGTGGCTCCTGCTTGTTTGCAATAACTTGGACCACTGCATCATAATAAACTCAGGCAAAGTTGAAGTCATCTGTATCCTTTATGAGAATGGTGAACTCGTTGTTGAGGATGCACCCTCACTTAAATGATTGATTCACGATATTCAAAGCTGGCACTTGCAGATAACTGTCTTTCATGCACCTAAGCTTGAGTGTTTGGGTAATTTTTATGAACGATTTCCTGAATCCAAGATTGTTTTTGGCTCTTCAGTTATCGAGGTGCTTACCTTTTGCACTATACTCTTTACTTGCATTCCTTGCAGTGCCAAAGTTTCATGTCACGCGACCTTTTATCAAGCTAATTTTATGATATGTGCTTGTCGCAGGCTTTGTCTGCAGTCAGCCTATCAATGGCGGTTCAATCTGTGAAGACCCTGCTTATCCACATGTCATTAAATCTGAACAAGGTTGTTGCCTTGATGCGAAGCTTTCCTAGCCTAGAGAACCTGTTTATCGAGGTAACGATTTCCAGACACATTGAAAGCACATACAATGCACAACATACTATATTCGAGGCCTCTACCTCCTTTTGTACTCCTCGAGTATTCTCACTCTTCATGCATTTTCAGGGAGGAGTATGCCGCGAGAAAGGTGTAACAAATAAGTGGCGCCACAAGCACCGGGTGTTTCTAAAACAGCATGACATTCGCCTGAAGACGGTAACGCTGGAAAAATATGTACACTGCAACAAAGACATTGAATTTGCAAAGTTCTTTGTTCGGAACACAAAGGAGTTAGAGACTATGAGGCTCAAGTTTCTCTCCCCCCCAGACAACATCACTGAAGGATTTTATGAACATCAAGAAGAGGTGCTTCAATGGGGCAACAAGGCTTCTAGACGTGCTCGTCTTATATTGTCAGGGTATTGTAGGCATATGAACTTGGATTTAAAAGTACACATCTGGACAAACCAGTGTCCAATCATGGATTTGCCGGATCCATTGACCTGTGGATGTTGAAAACGATTATCCGGCTATCAGAGATAGGTGTTGTTGCGTGCTTTCCAGTTTGGACTTCGAGCTTGTACTTTATCCATTGTCTCTATGGTTGTCAGGAACTTGTTTTTGTGATGTTCAGCCGTGAAGCAACTTACAAGCTCAAAAAACTATCAAGTTTTCATGTTTTTGTGCACCATCTGTATGTTTGGATTTCCTTTTGTGAATAGAGCGAGCGACTAAAATCATCTGGAATACGCAGTCACGTGTGATGTTACGGCCGTGCCTCTCCAAATAACTCGTTAGCTGAGGTATTTTACAATACAGAGGCGGGCGTTCCTCTTGTACCTGTAAGAATGTCGTCTGTTATCACTGCACGACACTTCCTCTGTGTATGTCCATGACCCTGTGGTGAACGTTTGGGTGGAAACATGGTGCACAGCCTAGAACATAGCGTCCTGTAGAATCATGACAGTGCCGTTTCTGCAAATTGAGACGTGCTTGTCGTGGAACCACTGTCCTTGTGCTTTGTTTAAAAGCGTGCCGTCGCTATCTTTTAAATACAAGGAAATATAGATAGCCACGAACGTCTATGCCTTTTATATCGAATAATATTTGTAACATCAAGAAAGAAGGATGACGCAACTTAATACGGAACCGTGTCCGTAGGGAGTTCAAGTCCGTGCTTTTAAATACAAGGAAATAAGATTTTAAAAACAGTGCCCCTCGCATAGGCCATTCCGTGCCTCACAGAGAAAATGCATGTGGCTGTGCGTAAGACAAAGGTTCAAAATAGTGTCTCTCTAATCTGCCACTCATTGCCTCACAAAGTAAACAACTAGTGTTCATATCAGAACCCAATTCTTTTCGGTTTGCGCAACAAACGCATGAACGTGACTCTCTATAATACTAAAGTATGCCCCGATGGGCTTATCACCCGTGCCTCTGTGTCTAAATGAGTCGACAGAATCATTTGGAAAACAGACACAAGGGAACATGACTCTATATAATACCACACGATGCCTTTGTGTGAGACAGAGGTTCGGCTCTGTGGGCCAAACGCCTGTGCATCTCCGTCTGATAGAGTCACGGGCTAGCGTGAGTCTATGTAATAATACTACCGACCATGCCTTTGAGCGCTTCATGCCCGTGCCTGTGTCCAGCTTGAGCTTGTCATAACGTATGTGTCGTACTGAAGGGCAAGCTTCGCCTTCGCCTTCTCATCAATAGGATTGATGGAAGTCTCAAATAAAGCAACAGCACCAAGCATCCAACAACAAGTCAAGACAGATTCAAGTTGAATGAAATCTCAAATAACCGCTGGGGCAACAGCAAAACAAGCCCGAAACATAACAAGTTCATTTCACAGCGATACACGGCCTATTTACTAAACCTAGATATATATAGATAGATAGGTATGGTAATACACGGCAAGTACTTGGAAACAAGAGCCAACATACCAAGTTCATTTCACATCGAAACATGGCCCAGCCAGTTCTAAATGAGGTTGATGGTGATCATCATCCTCAAGTCACGGCGACGGGTGTTCGCAACAGTGAGTAGGATGCCCTGACCTACCCGAAGATTCTTGCCATGAAGGAACTTCTTCCACCCCGCTCGGTTAAAGACAATGCGACCGTCCGTGTCCACTGCATAGGCACAGGTGGTGATGGAGCCCGTTCTGGTAAGGCGTAGTCCAGCAGCCATGCCTTCTTCATGCGTCTCGATGCCACAATTAACAGATAACCTCTTAGGTAATTTCTGAAAATAGTTGATATGATATATGAGCATGTCACGTGCAATTATGAGCAAATCATACACTTGAAGACACATATATCATTGGATTCAACACTGAGCATATCATCAAATCACTACACTAGACGCTAATCATCAAATTACTATAGTAATTAAGCATATCATTAGTTTACTACATACACTAACCACATCATCGCATATTACTACACTACATAAGGATATATCACAATACTACAACATGCAAATCATATCAACTAGTACACTTATTAAGCATGCATATCGTGTAATTACCACAGTAAGTAGCATACCATGAGATGTTGTTTAACATTCGTCCTTGTGAGGCGTGTCACGAATGGCATCCCGACGTAGTCTTCACGTAGCGGAAGCATGTCCCACAGGTTGCACGTTTCATCGCCGCTCAGCCTCAGTCTTTGGGCATAGAGTGCTTCATCAAGTGGGTTCTCATCATCATTTGAATCCTCACCATCGTCCTCCTCATGAACTTCATCCTCACTATCAAAAATCAAATTCAGATAGATAACAGAAATCCTAGGCCTCTCTGCTCTGAAGGAGAAGATGATCAATTCACCCCCACTAAGACGCAAGCGGGCGATGAAGCGATCCCATTAATCTCCTCCAATCTGGGTTATCGTTCGCCCCTTATCGACCTGCATAGTGTATGCCCCCCAAGAGCGTCGAAGGTCACGGTGTCTCCGACGAGCTCATTGAATGCCGATCTCACATTGCATGGGACGATCTGTGCAAGATAAAAACAAATAACAAACACAATGCATTAGTGGAAATAGCAATAAAAAACAAAATTAATGAACTGTCGGAAGGTTCATATAAATTGTTACCGCTGCAAAAACAAAAGTAGGCTGGAAGTAGATGCCGAACAGCGCGGCAGTACAAAGGCTGGTCCGGCACCGTGACTTGCACAGTCGACACGGTGCTTCCTCCATTCTACAAAGAACATATTGAACTCTAAGTTGAATTGTACGCTACCATAGTACAATACACGGTGCTTCATCTCTTTTCCCTGGTACGACTCGGATCCTACACTATGACATCCATCAATCTAACAAAGAACCATCACATCTACCAACAAATCATCTACCACATGTATCAAATAAAATTTCTGGATTAGATCTGCGCCCGGAGGGAGACGCATGCGGTTTGGGAAGGGAAGAAGATTCGTGAGGGGGATGAGGGGAGATCTCACCTAGTTGCCGGAGTTGGTGGCGGCCGCGCAGATCAGGCGGCGAAGAGATACGTCGTCGGGAGCTGGCGGCGGCGGCGCTAGTCGAGAAGGGGAGGAAGAAGTTGAAAATGATGTGGAGTACTAGGTGCACTTAGCCAAATGTGGAACATGTGGTGGCACATTTGTGTGGATGACAAGGGGATCCTACGTGTCGGTTCCCATAGAAAAAAATGGAATTTCCAACTGCCTTACGGGTATTCGAACCAATTCGGCTGATGCAGTGTGTTCGGCCGAACCAATTTGCCTTTCCTTAAGACATTTATCCATACACAGACACACGAAAAAAAGCATGCACCCAGGCCGTGCTCCATGTGTGGCATAAGTGGTCCTGTGAAGCTGCAACTAGGACCAATGTTGAAATATGTTGTTATTAGCTAGGGTACCAACACTATTTATTGAGGAGACGCCCCTTGGACGACTGGGTTTACTGAGCAACGGCATGTGGCGTTCACAACCTAATCTGAGGAGACGCCCGTTGAAGCGTTGGGTTTCCCCAATAAAGGCACGAATGTCATGCAACGAAAACAATTCTAACAAGGACAGTCGCCTGAACCTATTAGGTTTCTATAATAAACGCATAAACGTGACTCCGAGTAAGAAAAAACTATGCCTCTGAGGGCTTGATGTCCATGCCTCTCCTTTTGACCGAGCCCACGAATGTCGACGCCTTTATCAAGAAAGAAGCGTGACACAATTCAGTTCGGGACAGTGTCTGTATGGACTGCACGTCTGTGCTCTTAAATACAAGGAAATAAGCTTTTAAAATTAGTCTCTCTCTTATAGGCCAATCCATGCCTTTGAGCGCTTCATGCACGTGCCTGTGACCCGAAACACTGAATAAAGGATGAGGCGGCTGCTGCGGGTTTCCACTATAAACGCACGAACGTGATCCCATGTAAAGCATAACCATGTCTGTCTGGGCTTCATGGCAGTGCCTGTGCTCGCGGACAGTTCAACGAATTCATTTGGAACACGTAGACAAACTAACGTGATTCTACACAACGGATTCATTTGGAACACGTAGACAAACTAACCTGATACGGACACGGTTCTCATATAGGCAATTCCATGCCTCACAGAGTAAACGCCCGTGGTTGTGCGTAAGACAAAGAGTCACAAACGTACATAACCGTGGCTGCAGTGACTTCAAGCCCGTCCTTTTAGAAAAAACGTGACTCTATGTAATACCACCGACTATGCCTTCTTGTAACCCGAAACACTGAACAAAGAAAGGCAGGAATGTCCACGCCTTCATCTGTGCACAAGACATGACTCTAGTTGGTTCAAAAACTTTGGCTGCCGAGATTTCACGTCCGTGCTTTTAAAAACAACGTCTCTAGAACTAGCCATTACGTTAATGGTCATCCGTACTCATAATCTTTGAATGAACGTGCCCCGGAACACATTTGTTATCAAAGTTACTGACGACACGAGGTAACGGATGACAAAACGAGAAACTTTTAGTGCACTACTTAACAGCTTCAGATACGAGGATCAGGGTCGCTGCTGTCTACTTAGTCCGGCGAGACTTCTTTTTTGGTTGCACGGCGCGAAGTTCCTCAATCTGTTTCTTCATAATGTATGATTCCAGCTTCAGCTTATCGCGCTGATGTTTGAGCTGCGCCTTCTCATGTATCAGAAGTGAAATGACGGCTTTGTTCTCTTCGTCCAACTTCGTTGATATCTTCAGGAAGTCTTCCACAACATTGAACAGGTTCTTCATCTGGTCAAAGGAGAATATGTCAGATTGATGGCAGGACGCACCCTCATCAACATCAGGATGAAGCTCACCACAATGATCCATGTTT
Organism: Aegilops umbellulata; assembly: GCA_032464435.1. Lineage (NCBI taxonomy): Eukaryota > Viridiplantae > Streptophyta > Magnoliopsida > Poales > Poaceae > Aegilops > Aegilops umbellulata. The sequence goes on along the minus strand of CP136058.1, from coordinate 266,123,934 downwards.
CATAACTAAATCAAGTAGCCGAAAGAAAGAAAAAACGAATGAACCCGAAGCAGAGCGAACTCACAGATGAGGAACCCTCACCAGCCGAGATCTTTTCCTGCGACAGGACATGGCGCTCTAGAGGAGTCTCCTTCTGCAAAGCCGTGGCTGAGAGTGTCAGGATAGAGAAATGCAAGAGGAGTGGATGGCCTGGAGGCGGACAAAAGGACGAAGGGGATGTGGCTATGGTTTCGAGACTCCGTCTGGCTTATTCACGTTTCACAACTAAACCAAGTAGCTGAAGGAAAGAAAAAACGAATGAAGTGGAAGCCGAGTGAACTTACAGATGAGGAGCCCTCGTCAGCCTGGATCTCCTGCAGTGTCTGGACACTGGGTTCCGCAGTAGTCTCCTCCTGACCAGCCATGGAAGAGAGGGCGAGGATAGAGAGCACCAAGAGGAATGAATGGCCTGGCGGCGGGCAGAGGATGGAAGAGTATGTGGCTAGGGTTTTGAAACTCCGTCCGTCCGCCATAAATAGCCGGACCCTGGCCTCGGGCGACGAGCCAGAGTGACGTCACCGGAGGAGACATCCGTCGAACCCTCGGGTTTCCGTGGCGGCGCCACAAGGAGTTCACACCCGAGTAGGTGGAGACGCCCGTCGAAACGTTGTGTTTCCGCAATCAACGCACGGACGTGGCTCCGCGTAAAACACACGCATGCCTCCCTCGACATCCCAACCGTGCTTGTCCTGGTAATATAGTCAACGGATGCATTTGGAACACAAAGAGACACGAAGGTGACTCTCGATAATGACATGACATGCGTTTGTGGGCTTGACAACCGTGCCTGTGACCTGAAACACTGACACGCGTAAAGGACAGTGACGGTACTAAACATATAAAGTCGCCTTCGTGCATTTGTGGGCATGACAGTCGTGCCTGTGACCTGAAACACTGACACACAGAAAGTCGTCTTCATGCGTAAAGGACCGTGACGCTACTAAACATATCAAGTCGCCTACGTGCATTTGAGTTAAAATCATGCAACAAAAACAATTCTAACAAGGACAGTCTGTGTGTCAGTGTTTCAGGTCAGTCGAAACACAACGAAAATTCTAACAACGAAAACAATTCTAACAAGGATAGTCGCCCGAACCTATTAGGTTTCCGTAATAAACGCACAAACGCGACTACGAGTAAGAACAAACTATGCCTCCGAGGGCTTGATGTCCATGCCTCTCCTTTTGACCGAGCCCACCGACTCATTCGGAATGCAATCAGAAAACCCTTGTGCGTGACTCTATATAATAGCACGCCATGCCGATGAGGGTTGTATGCCCGTGCTTGTGACCCTTGACACTGGAACATAGACATCCACGAACATCGACGCCTTTATCAAGAAAGAAGCGTGACACAATTCAGTATGGAATGGTGTCTGTATGGACTGGACGTCTGTGCTCTTAAGTACAAGGAAATAAGCTTTTAAAAACAACGTCTCTCTTATAGGCCAATCCGTGCCTTTGAGCGCTGCATGCTCGCGCCTGTGACCCGAAACACTAAATCAAGGATGAGGCGGCTGCTGCAGGTTTCCGCTATAAACGCACGAATGTGATCCCATGTAAAGCATAACCATGTCTGTCTGGGCTTCATGGCGGTGCCTGTGCTCGCGGACAGTTCAACTGATTCATTTTGAACACGTAGACAAACTAACGTGATTCTACACAACGGATTCATTTGGAACACGTAGACAAACTAACGTGATTCTACACAACGGATTCATTTGGAACACGTAGACAAAGTAACCTGATAAATACACGGTTCTCATATAGGCAATTCTGTGCCTCACAGAGTAAACGCCCGTGGCTGTGCGTAAGACAGAGAGTCACAAACGTACATAACCGTGGCTGCAGTGACTTCAAGCCCGTGCTTTTAGAAAACGCGCGCCAGCGGTGACATCTGCAATTATGTCCTTACACTGTGCCTCGTCCTTGTTTTTTTCTCCTGAGATCTTGTCCTCCTCCTCGGTTACGCTCTTGTTTTTTTTGTACGTGCGCAATGAAGATCTAACCTTAGTGTCTATCTCATGTTCGCTTTGTGCAGTAAACGCTTGAACGTGACTCTGCTTAATACTGAAGTATGCCTTAGTATGCCTCCATGGGCTTCTCGTCCGTGCCTCTCCGTCTAAACGAGTCGACGGAAACATTTCGAAAACAGACACGAGCGAACATGACTCTATACACCACACGATGCCTTTATCACTGAAATACAGAAAGTCACAAACGCACATAACCGTGCCTGTGACCCTTAACACTAAACGCCCGTGCGTCTCCGTCTGATAGAGTCACAGGCTAGCCTGACTCTATGTAATACCACCGACTATGCCTTCTTGTAACCCGAAACACTGAACAAAGAAAGGCAGGAATGTCCACGCCTTCATGTGTGCATAAGACATGACTCTAGTTGGTTCAAAAACTTTGGCTGCCGAGACTTCATGTCCGTGCTTTTAAAAACCACGTCTCTAGAACTGGCCATTACGTTAATGTTCATCCGTACCCATAAACTTTGAATGAACGTGCCCAGGAACACATTTGTTATCAAAGTTTCTGACGGCACGAGGTAACAGATGACAAAATAAGAAACTTTTAGTGCACTACTTAACAGCTTCAGATACGAGGATCAGGGTCGCTGTTGTCTACTTAGTACGGCGATACTTCTTTTTTGGTTGCTCGGTGCGAAGTTCCTCAATCTGTTTCTTCATAACATATGATTGCAGCTTCAGCTCATCGCGCTGAAGTTCGAGCTGCGCCTTCTCATGCATCAGAAGTGCAATGACGGCTTTGTTCTCTTTGTCCAACTTCTTGGATATCTTCAGCAAGTCTTCCACAGCATTGAACAGGTTCTTCATCTGGTCAAAGGAGAAGATGTCAGATTGATGGCAGGACGCACCCTCATCAACATCAGGATGAAGCTCACCACAATGATCCATGTTTCATAACTAAATCAAGTAGCCGAAAGAAAGAAAAAACGAATGAAGCCGAAGCAGAGCGAACTCACAGATGAGGAACCCTCGCCAGCCGAGATCTTTTCTTGCGACTGGACATGGCGCTCTAGAGGAGTCTCCTTCTGCACAGCCATGGTTGTGAGTGTCACGATAGAGAATAGCAAGAGGAGTGGATGGCCTGGAGGCGGACAAAAGGACGAAGGGGATGTGGCTAGGGTTTCGCGACTCCGTCTGTTTTATTCACGTTTCACAACTAAACCAAGTAGCCGAAGGAAAGCAAAAACGAATGAAGCGGAAGCAGAGTGAACTTACAGATGAGGAGCCCTCGTCAGCCTGGATCTCCTGTAGTGTCTGGACACTGGGTTCCGCAGTAGTCTCCTCCTGACAAGCCATGGTGGAGAGGGCGAGGATAGAGAGCACCAAGAGGAATGAATGGCCTGGCGGCGGGTAGAGGATGGAAGAGTATGTGGCTAGGGTTTTGAAACTCCGTCCGTCCGGCATAAATAGCCGGAGCCTGGCCTCGGGCGACGAGCCAGAGCGACGTCACCGGAGGAGACGTTCGTCGGACCCTTGGGTTTTCGTGGCGGCGCCACGTGGAGTTCACACCTGAGTAGTTGGAGACGCCTGTCGAAACATTGTGTTTCCGCAATCAACGCACGAACGTGGCTCCGCGTAAAACACATGCATGCCTCCCTCGACATCCCGACCGTGCATGTCCTGGTAATATAGTCAACATATGCATTAGGAACACAAAGAGACACGAAGGTGACTCTGGATAATGACATGACATGCGTTTGTGGGCTTGACAACCGTGCCTGTGACCTGAAACACTGACACGCGTAAAGGACAGTGACGCTACTAAACATATAAAGTCGCCTTCGTGCATTTGTGGGCATGACAGTCGTGCCTGTGACCTGAAACACTGACACACAGAAAGTCGTCTTCATGCGTAAAGGACCGTGATGCTACTAAACATATCAAGTCGTCTATGTGCATTTGAGTTAAAATCATGCAACAAAAACAATTCTAACATGGACAGTCTGTGTGTCAGTGTTACAGGTCAGTCGAAACACAATGAAAACAATTCTAACAACAAAAACAATTTTAACAAGGACAGTCGCCCGAACCTATTAGGTTTCCGTAATAAACGCACAAACGTGACTACGAGTAAGAACAAACTATGCCTCCAAGGGCTTGATGTCCATGCCTCTCCTTTTGACCGAAACCACCGACTCATTCGGAATGCAATCAGAAAACCCTTGTGCGTGACTCTATATAATAGCACGCCATGCCGATGAGGGTTGTATGCCCGTGCTTGTGACCCTTGACACTGGAACATAGACAGCCACGAACGTCGACGCCCTTATCAAGAAAGAAGCGTGACACAATTCAGTACGGAATGGTGTCTGTATGGACTGCACATCCGTGCTCTTAAATACAAGAAAATAAGCTTTTAAAAACAGCGTCTCTCTTATAGGCTAATCCGTGCCTTTGAGCGCTTCATGCCCGTGCCTGTGAGCCGAAACACCGAATCAAGGATGAGGCGGCTGCTGCGGGTTTCCGCTATAAACGCACGAACATGATCCCATGTAAAGCATAACCATGTCTGTCTGGGCTTCATGGTGGTGCCTGTGCTCACGGACAGTTCAACGGATTCATTTGGAACACGTATACAGACTAACGTGATTCTACACAACGGATTCATTTGGAACTCGTAGACAAACTAACGTGATTCTACACAACGGATTCATTTGGAACACATAGACAAACTAACCTGATACGGACACGGTTCTCATAGAGGCAATTCCGTGCCTCACAGAGTAAACGCCTGTGGCTGTGTGTAATACAGAGAGTCACAAACGTACATAACCGTGGCTGCAGTGACTTCAAGCCCGTGCTTTTAGAAAACGCGCGCCAGCGGTGACATCTGCAGTTATGTCCTTACACTGTGCCTCGTCCTTGTTTTTTCTCCTAAGATCTTGTCCTCCTCCTCCTCTGCTATGCTCTTGTTTTTTGTACGTGCACAATGAAGATCTAACCTTAGTGTCTATCTCGTGTTCGCTTTGTGCAGTAAACGCTTGAACGTGACTCTGCTTAATACTGAAGTATGCCTCAGTATGCCTCCATGGGCTTCTTGTCCGTGCCTCTCCGTCTAAACGAGTCGACGGAATCATCCGAAAAATAGACACGAGCAAACATGACTCTATACACCACACGATGCCTTTATCACTGAAATACAGAAAGTCACAAACGCACATAACCGTGACTGCAGAGACTTGAGGCCCGTCCAGCTAATGAAATGTACGGTTTGCGCAATAAACACATAACCAAAATACATTTGTTAACAAATTTACTAACAATGAAATTTCCCAACACAAAATAAGAAACTTGTAGTCCACTGCTTAATTGCTTATGGTACAATGATCAGGGTCACTGCTATCTACCTAGTCCCCAGAGACTGCTTATTCGTTTGGTGGGCGTGCAGTCCCTCAGTCTCCCTTTTTCATACTGTCTGGTTGCTCCATCAGCCGGTCGCGCTCAATGATGAGCGTGTCCTTCTCATTCATAAGATCTGCGACGGAAGCTTTGCTCTCCTTATAGAGCTTCCTCCAGTGCTCGACAGCCCTCAACAGCTCACCATTCGCAACCGCCTCCAGTTCGTAATGCCTCTTCGAGGACTTGATGACGTCAACCGCGTCATTCTTTTCAATTAAGGCAATGATGTCGTTGAGCATCTTATTTATCTGGTCAAAGACGGAGGTCTTAGGCTGATCGTCTCCGAGATTAAACTGCTTGTGTGACTTAGTTCCTAGAGACTTTTTGTTATGTTGTTGGGCGCGTAGTTCCTCGATCTCCATTCTCAAACTCTCAGATTCATTCACCAGACGGTCGCGCTTAATGAGGAGCTTCACCTTCTCATACCTAAGATCTGCGATGCTGGCTTTGCTCACGTCGAACAGCTCCTTCTGGCTGTAGAGGTTCTTCTCGAGCATCGCTATCTCACGACGGCTCTTCTCACGGAACTCCCTGCAGCTCTCAACGACCTTCAACAGCTCATCATTCTCGGACTTTTTGCGTTCGTAGTGCTTCTTCCAGAAGTTGATGATGTCCACTGGATTATCCTTCTGAAAGACCCAAAATAATGGCCCAAACAATTGACCGTTGGGGCGGGAGCTCTAATATCTTCCTGGCAGCACCCCGCTCACCGCTCCCTTCCTTTTTCTCGACCCAGAGCTGCTCCTTAACTGTATGGCAGGGGAGTTCTGTAGGATTTCGTGACGCGGCCTAACCCTAGCTCCAATTGACTGAAAATCAGCATCAGCGAGACACACCCTTATCAAAAATATGAGAAAGAAAAAATGAATTGACTGTTGAAGACCGTGAGGCATCCTAACCCTAGCTCCCATTGACTATAAATCAGTATCAGCGAGACACACCCGAAAGAATGGAAAAACGACTGAAGCATAAGAAGATCGAACTTACAGATGAGGAACCCCCGTGAGTCGGGATCTCCTCCCATGTCTGGACACGGCGCTTCGGAGTAGTATCCTTCTTCCCGGTCATGGCGGAGATGATTGGGATGGAGAACACTAAGAGGAATGGATGGCCTGGCGGCGGAAAATGGGAGGAGTAGGATGTGTCTAGGGTTTCGAGACATCGTCTAGCTAAAATAGTCAGAGCTTCTCCTCGGGCGATGAGCCATAGCGGTGTCACCATAGGAGACACCCGTCGGACCACTGGGTTTCTGGAGCAACGGCATGTGGCGTTCACAGCCGAATCCGAGGAGATGCCCATCGAACCATTGGGTTTCCCCAATAAAGGCACGAATGTGACTCTGTGTAAAGCACAACCATGCCTGTCTGGGCTTCATGGCGGTGCCTGTGCTCGCGGGCAGTTCAACGGATTCATTTGGAACACGTAGACAAACTAACGTGATTCTACACAATGGCACGCCGTGACTTTCGGGGACTCATGACCGTGCGAGCAATATACCAGACCAGCGTCTCTCGAATAAGCCATTCCGTGCCTCACAGAGTAAACAGTGGGTGTTCTCATCTGAACCAATTCCGCTGGGTCTCCGCAATTAAAGAACGAACGTGGCTGTGCATAAGACAAAGCTTTGCCTCTGTGGGCTTAACGACCATGCTTCCTCATCTGATCGAGTGGACGGAATCATTTGGAACACAAAGACAGGCGAGCGTGACTCTATATAATTCAATACCATGCCTTTGAGGACTGTACGCCCGTGCCTGTGAACCTTAACACTGTGACACATACAACGACAAACCTCCGTGCTTCTATCGAATAATATACGTAACATCAAGAAAAAAGCGTGACCCAACTGAGTACGCAATTGTGTTCGTAGAGAGTTCATATCTTGTGAACTTTTATTAACAAGAGTTCGTGTCCTAAATACAACTGACCATGCCTTTCAGCGTTTTATGCTCGTGCATGTGACCCTTAACACTAAATGCCCGTGCGTCTCCGTCAGTCGCAGGCTAGCGTGACTCTATGTAATACCACCGACTATGCCTTCTTGTAACCCGAAACACTGATCAAAGAAAGGCAGGAATGTCCGTGCCTTCATGTGTGCACAAGACATGACTCTAGTTGGTTCAAAAACTTTGGCTGCAGAGACTTCACGTCTGTGCTTTTGAAAACAACGTCTCTAGAACTGGCCATTACGTTAATGTTCATCTGTAGCCATAAACTTGGAATGAACGTGACCCAGGAAAGTAAAACACATTTGTTATCAAAGTTACTGATGGCACGAGGTAACGGAAGACAAAATAAGAAACTTTTAGTGCACTACTTAACAGCTTCAGATACGAGGATCAGGGTCGCTGTTGTCTACTTAGTCCGGCGAGACTTCTTTTTCGGTTGCTCGGCGCGAAGTTCCTCAATCTGTTTCTTCATAACGTATCATTCTAGCTTCAGCTTATCACGCTGATGTTTGAGTTGCGCCTTCTCATGTATCAGAAGGGAAATGACGGCTTTGTTCTCTTCGTCCAACTTCGTTGATATCTTCATGAAGTCTTCCACAGCATTGAACAGGTTCTTCATCTGGTCAAAGGAGAAGATGTCAGATTGATAGCAGGACGCACCCTCATCAACATCAGGATGAAGCTCACCACAATGATCCATGTTTCATAACTAAATCAAGTAGCCGAAAGAAAGAAAAAATGAATGAAGCCGAAGCAGAGCGAACTCACAGATGAGGAACCCTCGCCAGCCGAGATCTTTTCCTGTGACTGGACATGGCGCTCTAGAGGAGTCTCCTTCTGCACAGCCATGGCTGAGAGTGTCAGGATAGAGAACAGCAAGAGGAGTGGATGGCCTGGAGGTGGACAAAAGGACGAAGGGGATATGGCTAGGGTTTTGAGACTCCGTCTGGCTTATTCACGTTTCACAACTAAACCAAGTAGCCGAAGGAAAGAAAAAACGAATGAAGCGGAAGCAGAGTGAACTTACAGATGAGGAGCCCTTGTCAGCCTGGATCTCCTGCAGTGTCTGGACACTGGGTTCCGCAGTAGTCTCCTCCTGACCAGCCATGGCGAAGAGGGCGAGGATAGAGAGCACCAAGAGGATTGAATGGCCTGGCGGCGGGCAGAGGATGGAAGAGTATGTGGCTAGGGTTTTGAAACTCCATCCGTCCGCCATAAATAGCCGGAGCCTGGCCTCGGGCGACGAGCCAGAGCGACGTCCCCGGAGGAGACGTCCGTTGGACCCTTGGGTTTCCGTGGCGGCGCCACGTGGAGTTCACACCCGAGTAGGTGGAGACGCCCGTCGGAACGTTGTGTCTCTGCAATCAAAGCACGAACGTGGCTCCGCATAAAACACACGCATGCCTCCCTCGACATCCCGACCGTGCCTGTCCTGGTAATATAGTCAACGGATGCATTTGGAACACAAAGAGATACGAAGGTGACTCTGGATAATTACATGACATGCGATATGTGGGCTTGACAACCGTGCCTGTGACCTGAAACACTGACACACGTAAAGGACAGTGACGCTACTAAACATATAAAGTCGTCTTCGTGCATTTGTGGGCTTGACAACCGTGCCTATGACCTGAAACACTGACACGCGTAAAGGACAGTCACGCTACTAAACATATAAAGTCGCCTTCGTGCATTTGTTGGCTTGACAACCGTGCCTGTGACCTGAAACACTAACACACAGAAAGTCGTCTTCATGCATTTGAGTTAAAATAATACAACGAAAAAATTCTAACAAGGAGAGTCGCCCGAATCTATTAGGTGTCCGTAATAAAAGCACAAATGTGACTCCGAGTAAGAACAAACTATGCCTCCGAGGGCTTGACGTGCATGCCTCTCCTTTTGACCGAGCCCACCGACTCATTCAGAATACAATCAGAAAACCTTTGTGCTGTGACTCTATATAATAGCACGCCATGCCTTTGAGGGTTGTACGCACGTGCATCTTTGTCTGATAGAGTCACAGGCTAGCGTGACGCTATGTAATACCACCGACCATGCGTTTGAATGCTTCATGCCCGTGGCTGTGACCCGAAACACTAAATCAAGGATGATGCGGCTGCCGCGGGTTTCCGCTATAAACGCACGAAGGTGACCCCACGTAACACACAAGCATGCCTGTCTGGGCCGCCATACCATGCTTCTCCTAGTGATAGAGTCAACGGAATCATTTTGAACGGATCCCTACACTCTTCTCCCCTTCCCTCCCGTCCCCAGTTATGTTTCGACGGGTGTCTCCTCGTATTCGGGTGTGAACGCCACGTGGCGCCGCTCCGGAAACCCAAGGGTCCGACGGGCGTCCCCTCCGGCAACGGTGCTCTGGCTCGTCGCCCGAGGACAGGCTCCGGCTATTTAAGGCGAACGGACGGTGTCTCGAAACCCTAGCCACACCCTTTTACTTGGGCTTTTCAGATCCACGCCACATATAGCGGCGCTCGCAGGCAACGCGATCACCTGGATCAGAAAGAGCAGTCTGGTCCGGACCGCATCAGCAATCTCCTGGATGCCATCCTCGGTGAGGTCATCTCCCGTCTCTCCACTAGGGAGGGCATCCGCACTCGGATGCTCGCACGTCGTTGGCATCCTGTTTGGCCGACCGCTCCTCTGGATCTTGACTGCCGTGAGATCCCTGTCGTTCGTCTTTTTAACGCCCTAGAAACAGTTCATGTCGAGATCATCAGTAGGGTCTCTTCCTACAGCGAGGAGCTTGCTCGTATACGATACATCGGAACTTGGCATCAGGGGAAAACAGTTCCCGGTGATGGTTCTTGCCTTCCAGAGTCCATCTTCTCCAGCCATGTGGGCGCAGTTCTCCGTCTTTGTATACCGCGTGCTACCTCCTATGCAGACCCTCTACTGTCCACGCCTGGCTTGAGTCCCCCAGATTGAACAATCTCCAGGTGCTTGAGTTTTACTACCTGTTTCCATGATTTGTGAAAGAAACTGTCAAACTATCGCACACATGCTCTTCATCTATGCCCTCACTACCGAAGTTCGTCTTTTGGTTTTCCTGTTCTCTGCGCACTGTGAGCTTTGCATGTTGCCAGATACCAGACCAATATGTAGAGGTACTTGAACTACCGCTGGTCAAGAGACTTTTGCTTGTTGAGGTTGATATATCAGACCTCTCGTTGCAAAGCATGATCAACTCTAGTTGCCTTGCACTCGAGTGCCTGCTGCTTGTTTGCAACAGAGAAAGGCATCAGATCACAATAAATTCCCCTAACCTTGTAAGCATTGGCATCCGTGGTGAGGTAGGAAAATTCATCATCGAGGATGCCCCCTCACTTGAAAGGTTGATCCACGATGTCCAGAGCAATAACATGGAGGTATTCATCGTCTCTGCACCCAAACTGGAGACATTGGGCAAATTCAGGATCTCGCTTAACTCCACAGGTCTTATGGTACTGACATTTCACAATAATTCCAGCTGCATTTCCTTGAGAAACTAGTTTCATGTCATCCAACCTTTTGTTCTAATAATTTTATGTTTTATTTTCCATGTTATGTGAAGCATTTGGCGGCGGCCAGCCTATCTACAATGCGGCAATCTGTCAAAACCTTGTTTTTGGGCATGAGTTATGAAGTGGACCTGCTCATTCACTTGCTTAAGTGCCTTCCAAATCTGGAGAACTTGTTTGTTCAGGTGATGATTCTCACGCCTAATGAAAAGGTCATACCGTGCATAGTGTAGCACTCCTTGCATCTCAAAAAGCTTATCTTACTTTTTGTTTGCAATGGACACATCCTATCTCTAGGCATGTTTTTTATTACTATACATACATCCATATCTAGAGAAATGTTCGGCGAACTGATTGGGACGAGGGTCATGGAAGTTATCGTTCATTTTGTCCTTCCATAGATCTTGAGTATCTTTCAACCTTTATGTGTTTTCAGGGAGGAAACGTTCCTGATGGTACAAGAAATTTTTAGCGTCGCAAGCACCGTGCGTTTCTCAAAGAACACATCATTCATTTAAAGACAGTAACGCTAGAAGATTATGAAAAAAGCGGGAAGAATATTGAGTTTGTGAGGTTCTTCATTCTGAATGCAACGGAGCTAGAGACCATGAGGATTAAGTTTCGCTTTCCCTCAGACTTCACGCAAGAATTTTATGAACAGCAACAGAAGTTATTCCTGTGGGAGAATAAAGTTTTCAAACGCGCCCATCTCAAGTTAGCAGCATGCTGCAATCATCTGTGCTTGGATTTGAAACACAGGCATGTTGAATGCCTTGATTTGTCAGATCCGTTCACTTGTGCCTGCTGGACACAGGGCTGTAGTTAGTTCCTCAAGCTAGTACAGTTAGATGTTGGTGCGCCAATCTGATTCTATGTTATGTCTAAACATGGCTGAAGCCTTTTGCATCGTTTTGTAAGCTTGTTATAACAATGCTTTTGTGCTATGCACCCGCTGTTCTGAAAATTTGATAGTTTTATGTCACTATCGTGATGCTACAAAAACATTCGTGTGCGGTCGTCGACCATGAAACAAAAACATTTGGAAGAGAAGAGGCACTGCCTTGCCTGTTCTACAAGGAACGTGCATCTAGTGCATGTAAACCAGTGCGTCTGCAGTGACCAGACGGTGTTGCCTCCTTTCGTGGCAGACTATACGTGCACATGGTCGTGGCTCTGCTTAATGTCAAACCGTGCTCCCAGCGACCTCAGACTGTACGTGCCTTTTGTGTAAACGCATGTCCGTGAACGAGTTTATGTCTGAGTACAAACAATCGAGTCGGCACTAGCGTGTGTCGGCTTCAGGAGTAAGCGCGACTCTGTAGATTGTAGATTTTATGTGTGTCGGTGCTAGTGCGGCGCTACTGTCTGACATAGGACCGTGCCTTTAACAAGTCAGTGCTACGTCACCAGAGGCATGGTTCCCCATGCCTGCCAAAGCGACATCCGTGCCATGCTAGATTACAGTAACCCATGTCTCGTGGAATGGTCCAAGATGAAAGATTGCCTCTTTGAAATATAAAAATATTCAGGAGATCAATATTTGATGTGTGTAGACCGTCACACACCCTCTGAAAGATTGCAAAAAATGAGATACATGCCTTTAGTCAAGTAACCATGTCCAAGCATAAACTTATACTAGACGAGTATCCCTTGCAATGTTTGAAAAGAAGGCAACTGATAATAATCATTCTTCAAGGATAGCCTTGATCATCAGGAGGTCATCAGTGTTCGCAAAACCTTGCCCCAAAAGATCACAGATGACGCTTTCCATCTTCTTTCTATTCTCCTTCAGCTTATGCACCTCCTCCTTCAGAAAATCCCTGTCCAGCTTAATCTCACCCTTGTCGTCCTTAAGATTGTGAATGGCACTTGTGAGAGACCTCTGAATGGGCTTGACCTCGTTATCAATGATACCCATCCGCTTCTTCTGCCTGTCAATCTTCATGGTAGTTACATTAGTTCTTTCCACAGCTGCAACAAGATTCTCGAGCTTAAGGTTCACTTGTTCATTATCCATTTTAAGCCTGCTTATCTCTTCATCCTTTGCTTGCCTATCATCATTGCTCTCATCTAACATCCCCAAGAGCTTGAGTAGGCACCTCTGCATAATGATAGGCCATGGGCGGTCAACCCATTCGACGACTCCACAGTTCACGCCTCTCTGCGAACAAAAAAGGAACAAAATAAACAGAGACTATTAACTACAGAAGCTCTGGAAAATAATAAAGTTCACATATACTTGGTTTATAACCTCATTCAACTAACTATGGACCGTGCCTGTGCAATGTGGCACTTCAATGGTTAGGTACCCACAACACTAATTATGGTGCTTCGCCCACCCTGTACGCGGAGTCATTTCATAATTGTACTTAGTTTCTTTTAAGCTAGCTTGAATTAATCTGGAGCTACCTCTGCGGACAACTTATTTAGAGAGTTTTTTTTGAATAATAAACTGACTATTAAACAGAAGTCCCATTTGTAAACAAACATGAGAGTGTCTAGATCACTTCTTTTGTGTTCAATTATGTAAAATAAGTAGCAACCTTTACCCTTTTTTGTAAAGTAAAAGGACTACACAATGTTTCCTACAATCAACCGGAAAACACAAGAAGAAATCAGTCTTCTTTGGTATACTACAAGTCCTATATCCAAACAGTTTGATTCAACAAGAAAGTAACTCAGATTTTGAAAGTGACTAACTTTCACAACACAGTTGAAGAACCTCCTCCCCGTGTCACTTCCTTCAAAAGCCACACACCTGAGAGGCTTTGTATCGTGAAGAACACAGTAGAGAGGATGGTCGAGCTCTTTGCCATAGAAATCATGGTCTTCGATGGTGTCAGGGTTCTCCTACAAGGACACATGAATGTTCAGAGCTCAGATCTTTTGTTTGGAAAACAAACCCCAGTTCAACGCTCCGCATGTAGCAGGAAATCACCTACATAGAAATCAAAATCCAGTTCAAGGAAGTTCAAGTCTTCTTTCCTCCCCTCTTGTCTGAAGTTTTGTGTCGACATGGCCTAAAGGGTGTGAGCAGTTCCGACGCCGTAGGCGGCGTTGAATTTGAGAGAGAGAGAGAGAGAGAGAGAGAGAGAGAGAGAGAGAGAGAGAGAGAGAGAGAGAGAGAGAGAGAGAGGAAGAGATATAGTGAGAGAGCGAGAGGGGAAATGAAGGCGAGGGATTTCGACATGGTCAGGCTCGACCAAATACTCTACCTACTTGCCAGACCCACCAACCCCCACCCCCTCCCACGCCCTTTTTTGCGCTGGGATGGCAAGGAGCCATTTACTGTTGTCAGTAGTTTCAGCTTTGGCGAGCGAGTACACAAAATTTCTTCCCTGTCCATAATTACTCCATAAATACATCGTTATGTGTGTCTTCCCTTCCGAATCACTTGATCGTCTGCTCTCCTTCTCTGGTTCCTTCTGTCTTTCTTGCTTCGTCTTCTTCACTCTACAGTCCACATAGATGGATCTACGATTCACCCACTTGCTCTAAAATACAGTAAATTTTTTCCCCTCTACTTAATACTTACGCGTTGTGCACTGTCTTTTTTAGATGGATTCTTGTTGTCTGTTACCCTCTTAATTTTAGTTTTTGTGTTAATATCCTACCCCTTTGAAGAGGTTCTATAGGGGAATAATCTTGGAGGACAACACTTGATTTTTTTCCAGCTAGTTCGCTCCAAGAGCTTGTACATTTGAAGAGGTCTGTGCGTGCTCTTTCATTTTTTACAGAGACACTAACATCAATGGATATCACCATATCAGCATTCGCTTCGCTCTGTCTTACTCGTTGAAACAAGCGTGTATCAGTGATATACAGTCCTTTAATTCTTTGTACCATTAGTGGAGTGTTGAAATAAATTTTTCTTTAAAAATTAATGAAGCCGAGTCTTCTATATTGTTACATCTCGCAGAGAAAGATGGTGTGTGATGTTTACAGGAACCTCAACTGTCCCGGTGTTGAATCTGATGTTGCCCAATCTTTCTTGATTGTGTCCTTGCCTCGTTGTTATGAGTCATGCCTGGTAAGTTTTGCTACGAAATCATGCGTGTGGCCAGTAAAAAACCTTTGTCATTGTATTTGTTACAATTATCTTTATTCAGCAGTCAGCAACCACACGTATTCCTTCGGAGCGAACTATATTGAGCATGCTTGTTTTTGTTTTATAGGCCTTGATGTAATTAGAAGTTCAATTGTTTTGTATAGGTTTAATTAAATGTCATAGATGTTGCCTGTGCCTGAAAACCAAGAAATTTCAAGGAAAAAACTCTTTCATGCATTTGTTTTCTGAAAATCAGTAAAACATTTATATACCTTTGTCTTAATTTTACTTTTATGCAGTATGTCCAATGCTACTACCGGAACCAGGTCCTTTCTTTGATCTCTTTATGGAAAGATGAAGCTTTCGAGGATGGTTTTGAAGACGAAGATTTTGACCTTGTGTTCGGCACTACTGAGGAATTGTCTTACACGATTAAGTTTACAGATGGCAACCACATGTCTAAGTTTCATGGACCTGGATGGGAAAAGTTGATACGTGACTATGATCTATTTTATGGTGATATTATACAATTGGATTTGCAAGCAGAAGATTTCTTCTTTCCCATTGACTTGATGTTGAGTGAATCTCGAGGAGGTCACAAAGCGTTACCCAAACCTTCCGTTGGTATGTTCTGATCGTTTATCAATATTTGTTCTGGTTTAACATTTATCTATTATAATTTTACCGTGGTATGTCGTTGATATTTATGTGCTTAATATCTGTGATATAATGTATTAAATCTTTCTTTGTACTCACAATGTTGTTTAAAACTGCAATTTCTGTTTTAAAAGCCAATATTCGTTTATTTTAGTTTTAACTGCTCTATTCATTGCTTCATACATAGTGGCCCAATCTTTCTTGATTGTGTCTTTGCCTCGTTGTTATGAGTCATGCCTGGTAAGTTTTGCTACGAAATCATGCGTGTGGCCAGTACAAAACCTTTGTCACTGTATTTGTTACAGTTATCTTTATTCAGCAGTCAGCAACCACACGTATTCCTTCGGAGTGAACTATATTGAGCATGCTTGTTTTTGTTTTATAGGCCTTGATGTAATTAGAAGTTCAATTGTTTTGTATAGGTTTAATTAAATGTCATAGATGTTGCCTGTGCCCGTGCCTGAAAACCAAGAAATTTCAAGGAAAAAAAATCTTTCATGCATTTGTTTTCTGAAAATCAGTAAAACATTTATATACCTTTGTCTTAATTTTACTTTTATGCAGTATGTCCCATGCTACTACTGGAACCAGGTCCTTTCTTTGATCTCTTTATGGAAAGATGAAGCTTTCGAGGATGGTTTTGACGACGAAGATTTTGACCTTGTGTTCGGCACTACTGAGGAATTGTCTTACACGATTAAGTTTACAGATGGCAACCACATGTCTAAGTTTCATGGACCTGGATGGGAAAAGTTGATACGTGACTATGATCTATTTTATGGTGATATTATACAATTGGATTTGCAAGCAGAAGATTTCTTCTTTCCCATTGACTTGATGTTGAGTGAATCTCGGGGAGGTCACAAAGCGTTACCCAAACCTTCCGTTGGTATGTTCTGATCGTTTATCAATATTTGTTCTGGTTTAACATTTATCTATTATAATTTTACTATGGTATGTCGTTGATATTTATGTGCTTAATATCTGTTATATAATGTATTAAATCTTTCTTTGTACTCACAATGTAGTTTAAAACTATAATTTCCGTTTTAAAAGCCAATATTCGTTTATTTTAGTTTTAACTGCTCTATTCTTTGCTTCATACATAGTGGCTAATACGTGGTTGTATTTATTTAGCCCTTGAAGGCCTCAGTTTATCGGAAAGGAGCTACATAGACGAGACAGTCTACACCCGGGGCATAAAACTTTCCTATATCGACATGGCTTGCATGATTAAACTAGTCCTAAATGTTAAACACATCCCCGCCATTACCTTTGTGCATCATCTATGTTTCACCAACGTTCACACATGCCATTTGGTACGTCGTTCTTTCTTTCTCTAAACCACAGTCAACATGCGTGTCTTCGTAATCTGATGCCAGAATAGTTTGTTATTGTACAAAAAATCCCAGCTATCGTTACCAATGATCTTAGGATGAAGCTTGGATATTTTCCTCTCAAGGGCAGCATCAGGCTTGTACAAATTTTCAGCAGCGTTGATTTGCCTGGCACCTACGGTATACAGAAAGATGGAAGGATGGCGATCACCGGGATTTCTGCTTTTGCAGATGCAGCTAGGCTCACAGTTGATTGCATTGTACTCATCAGTATCCAGTGGCACACTGTGCGCGTGCAGGACTCACTCTCACTTGTGATCACCGGTCTTTACAAAAAAACAGAATGACGCGATATGTGTACGGTGATGGAGGGATGGCATTACACCACATACATTTTAGCTACTGTGGTATTAAGTTAAGTATCGTACGTGTGTTATTTCAAACTATGAGTGCAGTTCAAATCATCATAGTACATACCTAATAGAACTTATCAGTTCAAGTTCTTATTCAAACTATGGTACTGAAAGCAGATGCGATCCTAAACGTGGTTGTCATCGCTGTTGTTGTTGTTGTGGGAGTGTCTCTCGGTTCGACATGTTTTCTCGGAGAGGCAATTGAACCTAGTGCAGATTCAGTCTTGTGTTAAGAAGACTCATGGTCATGCCTCTATGCTATGATTAGCTTAGCTGACTTTGTGCAGTAAGAGAGGCACGACCGTGAAGTTAGTCAAGGCACGGTCATATATTATAAGAGGGGACGGTCGTGCCTCCCAGTTGTCATTATTTCAGCTGAGTCGTGTACTCAGATAGGCATGTTGGTCGAGCAAGCGGAGGCACGGTCCCATATTAGGAAGAATACTTGCGGTCATGCCTCCCATGTCAAAAAGAAGAGTTGCGATCGTGCGTCCGTACTCAGTATGTCTGTAGTGACACGCTGCTCGGAGAGGCATGTGCGTGAATCAGGTGGAGGCATGGATTACGGGTTGTTGCCACTGTCCGATGTCACTGTTCTCGCAACAACATCACTTAAAAAATACTACTTTTTTTTTATAAATGGTGTTTTGCAACAACTCCGTCCCCCAAACCGTCTTTCCAGATCCACCGCATCCGTCGCTCCTAGATGAAGTCCGACGCCTCTAGTACCAAGAGGGCAAGGCTCGTGCCACCGACGACGCATTCCTCTGGGTATTTGGCAGTACCGGCGGGGACCGGTGAGGGTCCGCCCACCGGATCTGAGGAGCACGGGAAAAAAACTCGTCTGAACCGCATCAGCGATCTCCCGGACGTCATCCTAGGTGAGATCATCTCTCGTCTCCCCATTAGGGATAGCATCCATACTCGCATCCTCGCTCGTCGATGGCGTCCTTTATGGCCCACCGCTCCTCTGAATATCAACTGTCGTGAGATCCCTGCCGCTCGTCTTTTTAAGCCTCTAGAAACAGTTCATATCGAGAAAAATTCCGTGGCGCCTCCTACCTGGGAGCTCGCCCGCGAAAGGCACTTCGGAACTCGGTGCCCTCGCAAATCTCGCACTGACGATACCACCCTTCCGGATGCCATCCTCTCTGCCCATGTGGGCGCAGTTCACCGTCTCTGCATATCGGCGTGCTACCTCCAATCCAGACCCTCCGCCGTCGACGCCTGGTTGAAATCATCCAAACTGAACAATCTCCAGGTGCTCGAGTTCTATTACATTTTCCAAGATTTCGTGAGAGAGTTTGTCGTACGACCACTCACACACCCATCATCTGCGCCCTTTGCACCGGTGTCCTTCTCTCCGTTTGCGTCCTCCCTACACACCGCCACCTTTGCTCTTTGCCAAATACCAGACAGTTATGTTCAGGCTCTTAAACTACCACTTCTCAAGAGACTTTCACTTTTGGACGTTGGTATATCAGACATCTCGCTTGAAAGCATCATCCAATCTAGTTGCCCCGCACTCTAGTGCCTACTGCTTACTTGGAATATGGAAAGCCGCTGCATAAGAATAAACTCACGTAACCTTGTAAGCATTGGAATTCGCTGTGGACATGACGAACTTGTTATAGAGGATGCCCCGTCACTTCAGCGGTTGCTTAACGTTATTCTCAATAGCAACTTGCAGATAACTATCATGTCTACACCTAAACTAGAGACTGTGGGCAAATTCCATGATTTTTTCTCTGAATCCAAGGTCACGTGTAACCCTACAATTATCCAGGTACCTAGTTTTCATCTGCATTTGTCCAAGTAAACAAATTTCATGTAATAGAACCTTTTGTTCAATTTTTGAAATCGTTGTGCGTGCACCATGCAGGGTTTGCCGGCAGTCAGCCTGACAACAGTGCTTCAAACGGTCAAGACTTTGCTCATCAAGATGTGTTTTGAAGTGGGCTTGGCCGTTTCCCTAATGCAATGCTTTCTAAGCCTTGAGAACTTGTTTATCGAGGTGATGATTCTCACACACATTGAAAGCCCATAACATGCATACTGTACTACTTCTACTGTATGTCTTAAAAGGCTTGTCTTACATTCGCCTGTAAATTGATACACCCGTGGCTAGACATGTTTTAGTATTTCATACACCCATATCTACAGAGAATCCAATAAATACCTTACACTGGATGCTCTTTCGACAGAATCTCTATTTTTAGAGCTTAAGTATTTTCATTCTTCATGTACATCTAAGGAGGACTGTGTTGCGGAGAAACAAATACATGGCGTCGTAGGCACCGACCGTCTGTCAAACGAGATGACTTTCGTCTGAAGACAGTAACGCTGGATGACTATGAACCCTGCTTGGTAAACATTGAATTTGTGAGATTCTTTGTTCTGAGTGCAAGCAAGCTTGAGACCATGAGGCTTAACTATCGCTACCACCAAGACTTCACAGAAGAATTTTACGAAAAGCATCAAAAGGATCTTCCTTATATTATTAGGAGCGTGCAAGCACCGGTTCTTTTATTTAAAACTCACGCGTGTTGAATACCTGGATTTGACGGACCCATTTAGATGTGACTACTGAACATAGAGCTAGAGTAAGTTGTCCAAGCTTGCAGTGTTACATGTTGTTGCGCCCTTTTGAATGTGTGTTTCATCTGAACATGAACAGACAACCCTTGTAATATTTTGTACCGTCTGTAAGCTTGCCATAACAATCCTTGATTATAAAGTGTTGTAAATGTGCAAACGTCAATGTTTCAGCGGAAAGATTCTGAGTATTTTACCGTCACGACACTGACTCTTTGTTAGTATAGTACGATGTTCCCACTGATAATGAAATCGTCAGTGGGAACCTTTCCAATATCGAAGCAAATCCGTGATAGGTAGGCCAATAAAACCATGTGTCTCGTGACATGACGGCTGTTCTTCGTGTTAACGTCAGACTTTGTCTAGAAACTTCACAACTGTGGTTTTCTAACTGAGTATTAAGAAGGTTGGTACACGTGCATGTAGAGCCCTTACTTCGGCGCCTTCTTCTCACACTTTTCTGCACCCAGTGAGGGTTTATGCATCTACATGCCTCCATAGCTGACATAAGCCGTGGCTGTTAGGTGCCCGTGGAGCCAGACGCCCGCGGGTCTAGAGAGCTCACAACGGTGCCTCTCCAGCAGAGCATTCTCACCCATGCCTCTGCCACCACACTTTTGTGCATCCATTGGGCTGACACTCGTGCCTAAGAGGCTTCATTTCCGCGCCTCTGGTGTTTCAATACACGTGCCTAAGAGGCTTCATTTCGGTGGCAGAGGCAAACACTTGCCGTGACCGTTGTGATTGCAGAGAATACACACCCGTGCCTCCATAGCTGAGTATTCCGATCCATGCCTCTGCCACCGAAATTTTGTGCATTCAGAGGGTTGACGATCGTACGTGCTTGTAGAGGCTAGACTTCGGTGCCTCCGGAGCCTGCACCCTTGTGCCTCACGTGCCACGAGCCGTGGCTTTTACGTTTCGCTGGAGACAGACCGCCGTGGATCCAGAGACTTCACAAACGTGTCTTTTCACCTGAATGTTCGCAGACATGCCTCTGGCACCACACTTTTGTGCATCCAGGGAGTTGATAGTTGGCTCTGTGGAGGCTTCAACGAGGTCCGTGCTTGTACAGACTGCAATTAGATGCCTCCACCGCCTGCACGCACGTGCCTCACATGAGATTTGCCCCTGTGTCGTGGCGCCACACCCCCGTGTCTCTACAGACCGCGCAACCGTGCATTTCTAACTGAGTATTCGGACACATGCCTCCCCCACCAAACTTCTGTGTATCTAGACAGTTGATACCCGTGCCTCGTGAAGACGCACGTCTGTCCATGCTGTGACTATTCCACCACGTCTGTCGAAATCTTCTAGATTAGGTACGTATATATATTGTCGTTTTTATGGATCGTAAAACCCTAACCCTTTTCCCAGATCCACCACACAAAGACCTGCAACGGAGGCGACACGAGCTTGGCAATGGAGATGAAGAAGCATGCCTCTAGCAAGAAGAAGACGAGGTTCGCCGCTGTACCCGTGCCCTCTAAGATCGTTAAGAGGAGCGGCTGTGGCTCGCCCACTGGATCCGAGAACCATGTTGAGTCTGTTCCGGACCGCATCAGCGATCTTCCCGACGCCATCCTCAGCGAGATCATCTCTCGTCTGCCCATAAAGGAAGGCATGCGCACACAAGTGCTCGCATCTCGGTGGCGCCGCATATGGCGCACCGCACCACTCAATCTCGACTTTCGTGTGATCCTTGACACTCATTCTACCAGATCTCTAGAAAAAATCGGTTGCCAAATCATCCACGTTCTCCCGGGCAAGCAAATCGTCCAGGAAACATACATCGGAACTCACTGCCGACATCTTAGTTGCAACTGCCGCGGACAATTTGTCGCTGATGGCTTCAATCTTCCTGTATCTATCCTCTCCGATCACAAGGGCCCGATTCGCCGCCTCTGCATCCCGACAAGCTACCTCCAGTGTGAACCTTCTGGCGCCGATGAGTTGTTCCTGTCTCGGAATCTGGACCAACTCCAGGTTTTAGAGTTCTATCATATATTCCCAAAGTTCTTCTACCCAGGGCCTAGGCAAGAAAGCATAATCCCTTCTTCTATGTCGTCGCCACCGGTATCCATCTCGAGATTTCGCTCGTCTCTCCACACCATCACCTTCGCCGTGTGCAAACTAGAAGACAATCTTGTAGAAATGCTTTTCCTCCCACTGCTCAGGAGACTTTCGCTGGTGGAGGTTTATATATCGGATGTCTCCTTGGAGAAGTTCATCCACCACGGTTGCACTGCCCTGCAGTGCCTGCTGCTTGTTTGCAACAAGAAATTCTATTGTCTACGTATAAACTCAGCTAGGCTTGTAAGCATTGGCATTCATTCCGACGGAGGAAAATTGACCATTGAGATGTGCTTTCCCTCCGGAGACTGCTACATGATTTTGTAGATGCACAACTACAGATAACCGTTTTGTCTGCATCTGTGTTGGACACACTGGGAAAGATTTCTGAATTACCCAACGAAACAAATATCGTCATTGGGACTACAGTTATTCAGGTACTTCCTATGAACGTTATTTTGACCTACGTTATTCAAAAGCACTTGAGATTCACATCCACGAGCTAATAATATAACGTTATGTGCTCAATGAAGGGTCTCTGCATAAGTAGCCTACACGCGGTGTTGGATTCCATCAAGACCTTGTTTATATCACAGACATGCTTTAATCTGGATGAGATTGTTGACTTGCTATTATGCTTTCAATGCTTGCAAAACTTGTTTATCGAGGTGATGATTTCACACACGTTGAAAGCCCACGCAAAATATGCATAATATACTGGCTCTAACTCTTAAGTTTGCTCTTCTCCTGTGTTTAGGGGGGAGGATGGGATCAAAGAGGTATAACAAATGAATGGCGCCAAAAGCAGCGGGTGTTTCTCAATAATCACGACATTTGTTTGAGGACATTAACGCTGGAAGACTATGAAGTCACAGATGCAAACACTGAATTTGTGACATTCTTTATTCTCAATGCTAGGATGTTACTGACCATCAGGCTTAAGTTTGGCCTGCGCAGAGATTTCACTCGTGAATTTTACAAACAGCAAGAAGAGGTACTGCAGATGGACAAAAGGGTTTCTGATTGCGCAGAGCTTAAAATAACAACAACTTGCGAGCACATGCACATGGACTTAAGAAACACAGGTGTTGAATATCTGGATTTGCCAGATCCATTCAACTGTGGATGCTGAAAAATATGTCTGAAGAGATGTACTTGCTATATTTAATGAGTGCATTGTGTAAACATGGTCAAGCAATTATGTACATGCTTTCTGTTTTCAATATCGATCATATGTTTCTGGACCCTATGATAAAAGAAATCAGCTCACACAGATGCTCAAAAATCAAACTAGTATCCTCTTGTTTATCTCAGTTGCTTGGCATGAAATTCTGTCTTTTAAAAGCAACATGCGTCCACTACAAACCTGCAACCGCTCCAACCGCACCTCTCCGAAGGACGTCCGTGCACCCCACGGGAAACGAACGTGCATCATGAGGTTGTGAAAATCATACGTCCGTGTGAACACGTCTCTGAAAACATTTGGAATGCTGTGATAATGACTTAAGGTCAGCAACGAACCTCCAATCACTTTTTAGATGCTGGATTTCCATTTCTCATTATCATATTGAACAAAACGGATGCATCCGAAGAATTCGTCAAAGCAAAAAATTACGTGCCCCTTTTAATTGCAGACATCGTGTCCCTCCGAGAGACCGTGTCAGAAATGAACATTTCGGAAAATAGTAGCACGGTCTTTTGCGTCATTTAAACATACACACGTGCCTCTCTCAGTGAACAAGCAACTTAAAGTGTTACGAAAACTGAGGCACTTCACTGGATTTTCTCCTTGGATAACCGTGCGCACTGTGGCTTCACTCCACTGTCCCTCGGAGTGGCCGTGTCATGCGAAAACAACTAGGAGAACACAACTAGGAATGGCCTGTCATGCGAAAACAACTAGGATAACACAACTAGCAATGGCCGTGTCATGCGAAATCAACTAGGAGAACACAACTAGGAATGGCCATGTCATGCGAAAACAACTAGGAGAACACAAAAGACGTCTGTCCGTCGTCCGCACGTACATTTAGAATACATAGGCCTTTCCGTGCGTCTCATTCTTATCCTTACAGGACGATGCGCACCGTGGCTTCACATCCCTGTCTCTCGGAGAGACCGTACTATGGAAAAATAGTTCGAAAAACAGAAGCATGGTCGTGCGTCATGGACGTGCACAACCTGTCTCAGTGAACGCCCCACTGAGAAAATTTCAAAAACAGAAACAAAACCGTGCCTTATATGCATGTAAGTCTGTGCGTGTTGGGGCCATCCGTGCGTGCCTCTATGCTCCTATAATAAGCCTATAGCCCCATGCCAGTGAGCAGGCGCGTATTATAACTGTCTGTTCTGCTTTGTGCCAACCCAGACCGCCCCCTCCCACTCACCCGCCGGAGCGCTCATCGTCTCTTCTCTCTCGATTCTCCCTCTAGATCCAGGGTTAGTCCATTTTCTCTTAATTTCTATGTGAATTTTTTGCTACGATCAGTTTTCCTCTCTGTTGGTTTCATCTCTCCGTGATTGAAAGCAACGCATCTGCGCTGTTATGCTAGGAATTGCCTGGAAATTCATTGTGATCTA
Organism: Aegilops umbellulata; assembly: GCA_032464435.1. Taxonomy (NCBI): domain Eukaryota; kingdom Viridiplantae; phylum Streptophyta; class Magnoliopsida; order Poales; family Poaceae; genus Aegilops; species Aegilops umbellulata. The sequence goes on along the minus strand of CP136058.1, from coordinate 266,099,288 downwards.
GACCAAATCAACGCATTACGAGGCCGAACCTGTACAAGACCCGTGCCTCTTAGGGGTGGGGTTGATTTGAAGTCGGCGTTTGTGCTTGAGAACGCTACAAGCTGCAGGGACCTGCGGCATCCAAGTCACGTGTGAGCGATGAACTTCGTCGAGGGAGGTTGGTATTTTAAATTGAAGCCCGTTAGGTCTTGCAAACAACGGCGGTGGCCGGAAGTCCAAGCGAGTGGCTAGATGTTGAGCTCTATTGCTTAACCGGCCACAGGGTGCTGGAGGTCGGCGTTTGGGGTGCTGTTGACTGGGAGTCGGAGTCTGTGCTTGAAGATAACGTTTGGGGTACTGTATGCTGGAGGCAAGGTTAACATTGATAGATCACCCGTTTCAAATACCACCTAGCCACACATGTTCCGGTGGTTGGCGTCACTTTTAATGTTACAAACACTCCTTTGAGCCGCCTGATGATAGACTATTGTTTCTCCTTTTTGCCTGTCTTGTCTTGGAATATACATTTGCTAAAGTTGCTTTTAAAACCAAGCAGCAGAAATCCTTTTTAGGAAATTGCTTGTGAACGACTATTTATGTAAAAATGCCGGTTTAGCCGAATAGTTTTTCAAGATAATGAAATTTTCCTTGTGTTGATAATTTCATATAAACGTTTTTTTGCAACGTATTACAGGGGAAACCATGTGCTGTGATATATGTACCAACTTTGGTTGCTCCGGACTGGAGTCAGGCGTTCTTCACAATGCGATAACAGTGCATCTTCCTCGATGCTTCAAGACATGCCTGGTAAGGAGAAATGTTTGCCACACCATGCTGCCCATCAGTTACTACCAACTAGTGTATCTTTCTGATGAAGGAAATAAAAGTTTCTACCATATTGTTTGAATGGAATGCCTACATTTAAGCATTTAATGATATGTTTTCAATTTTTGATGTACCTTATTTTATCAAATAGCAACCTGTTGAAAACAATTGGTACATATATGATAAGCGCTATCTGTCTTGGTTATACATGCCTGGTAAGATTTTTTTTTCTTGCGCAGTATGTGCCATGCTACTGCAGGCAACAAGGCACTTCTTCAATCTATCGGTGGAAAGAGGAAGCATTTGAAGAAGAAGGAAAACAAACAAATCCAGTACTGATCACCAACGAGGATCTGTCATATGAGATCTACATCACCGATGAACCTAACCGGTCTAAAATTCATGGACCTGGCTGGGAAAAGTTAATTAGTGACTACGATCTTCATTATCGAGATCTAATCATCATAAACCTAGATACTGCAAGTCTGTCCATTGAGATAGATCTGAGACTCAGTGATTCCCGAGGAGGTCATAGGCCCCTCCCCAAACCATCACTAGGTAAGTGCACAAACTTCCATCCTGTTTTATCAACTACGTTTATCAGCGTAATTTGGTACTCCTACTCGTGTCCACTAAATTAATGACATACTTACAGTCAAAGTTATTTTGAAAACATTTTATGCAATTCTGTTGATTATCATCCCAACCTGATCACATGCATTGAATTTAACCATTCATTTTAAACTTAAATACCGAGTTCATCTGTTTAAAAAAATTTGTTTGAAAATGAGTTAGTTTGTTCCATGCAGCTCTTGATTTTCTAAATGACTCGGAGAGGGAGTACATTGGGAAAACAGTGTTCGGTCGAGGCGTAAACCTCTCATACAGACAATTAGGACAGATGATATATCATGTGTTTGAGTCAGACGACTTCCCCACCATACCCTTTGTGCAGCGTCTAAACGTCACCAATGTCATAAATGGTCATCTGGTTAGTCATTTAATATTAGTTTTGATCCACTGCCGTGGTTTTGTTTGCTATATTCGTTGTTTTATGTCCTTCTACATTGATTTTATCTACTAATATCGGTACAATCTGTAGAGAATCCCGTCTTCCATTGTGAGGCTTCTAAAGATGAACCTGGGATATCTACCTCAAAACGGTGGTATCAACCTAACAGAGATGTATGGTGCAATAGACATGAGCACAACATACTCCATACGAGCTGACGGCAGAATGGAGGTGACCGGTTTTTCAAATTTTGCTCGAGAAGCTGAGCTAAAGGTTGGTTCAATTGTCCTTGTCACAATTGAAAAGCGGTGGCCAACATTGGGAAACATGAAGCTGCTGCGGATGATAATCAACGACCTTTCCTGATAGAGCATTGCCGGTGGCTATACTTCTTAGTTCAGTAATTTATGTCTGTTTTTTGAACAGCCTATACACATCAGTTTGGTTATTTAGTTATGTCATGGTATGTAACTGAGCATATAATTACGTCCAAGAGGACAGTGGTGAAAATTCCCTATCAAAGAAGGTGAAACACTTACGTGGGTTAGTTTATTTATCTCTGATAATAATAAAGGGATTCGCTGAATAATAATGGAGGATGTATGGCTGTGGTGAAGAATGTTTCAGAATAGTTTAGTGACATTGCTAGCTCCGCATGTCAGTAGTATACATATTTTTCACTATGGTGCTCCGCAGAATAGCGTCATGCCAAGTAGTTTGTTGCGATGAGCTCAAGCATACACCTCTGTCAACCGCACAACACTTCTCCTAAAAACCTAGCGCCTTCCCCTATGCCTCAGTCACCTTAAACATCCATGCCTTCACATAGGTTCATGTCCGTGCCTCACATAGCATCATACCTGTGCCTCTAGCTGTGCTACTCGCTGTATAAGTGCGTTTCGCAGCTGCATGCCTACGCCCCTCGTTTCTTCTCGTTGTTTCTGCCCATCTCGTACTTCCAACTATTTCAGACATGACCGTGCCTGTTGAGTCGACACATTCATGACTCTCACGTCCGTGCCTCTACAAGAATAACGACGGTGCTTGTAAGAGTGCATCATTACAGGTGATACATTCAGGACACATTAGGGACCACCTTGCCACTATTTTAGACATGACCGTGCCTGTTCCGTCGTCACATTCACGCCTCTCAAAGTTAACTGAAAAACATTCTGGAAAAACAGTAAACGGACGCCTATTGTCAATCCTCACGTCACGTACATTCGACGTTCATTCTTTCGTCACAAAAGTAATTGTCGTGTGTTGAGGATATAACTACTAAGGGTAAACCGCCCAGGAGGGGCCGGTTCACCTTTAGCTATACTGAAACCCAAGAAGACCCAGAAGATGGCGCTTTACGGATGAAGCTTAGAGGCCCAGAGCCCACAGGCGATTTAGGGCCCATGATAGTAAACCGCCATGATTGTATAAACTTGTGTTGTAAGATAGGAAAGAGGAGACCGAGGCGGACACTTGTATAAGCCAACCTCGGGACTCTATAGACAGGCCGGGGTCCTCCTGAGTATATAAAGGGGTGACCCGACGGCGGTTCAGGGCAGGAAAACAACAACTCGAGACTCAGGCAAAGTGTATTCGCTCCCTAGTCATCGAAACCCGATCAATCCCATCACAACTAGACGTAGGCTTTTACCTTCATCGAAGGGGCCGAACTAGTATAAACTCCCGTGTCCCTTGTCCGATTAACCCCTTCAAGCTAACCCATAGCGATGGCTCCATGACTAAGTCCTTTAAAGAGGACATCTGACGTGTTAATTCCACGACAGTTGGCGCCCACCGTGGGGCTATCACACGATGGTTTCGAGTTCCTGAAGGGCAGCTTTGAAGGACTCAAAGGGTACGCGGTTGGCCGGATGACCAAGAGTCGTCGCGGCAAGCTCTACATCAACGACGAAGGGTGGGGCCCTGAGACCGGATCAATTGAGTATAGATACCGGGTCCCCTTTGGAGGAATTCATGTCTTCATCGGAAAGATCGGCGAACCGGGCCCTAAGCTAGACATCTGCGCCGACCTCATCGAAACAGCTCAGCGCGCGAGCCCTGCCCGGGTTAAGCCTGCCATGAAGCGTGCGTTCATAGGATGTGTCCATGGACTGGATCTAAATTGGCGTCTGAAGGCGAGACGGCTGTTTACTCCGACAGTGAGTCATCCACCGGGGAAACCGAGTCCTTATACCAAATTCATGATGATGGGTTCAAAGGACATTCCGACGGCGACAGTATTCCGGATCTCCTCAAACCGCCAAGTCGGGTTGCTGTTTATATGGCCGGAACACAGCCCACTTTGCCATCTTCAACAGCGGCCGCGGCAGGAGGCCCGGTGCGCCGGACGGCTCAAGTTCTCTCCGATCTAATGGATGCCTGGGCGACCTTATTAACCGCGGTAGTTACCCCGGAGAGGCAGGACCGGCATAATGCGGACGTTGCGAAGCTGAAAGACCAGATAGCACAGGCTAAGGAGGACCTGGCAGCTGAGGATGCTAGGATGACTGAAGAACATGCCTCTTTGGATGCCCAGTCAGAGCTGATACAGGCACAGAATTACCGGCTCGTGTTGGATCAGAATGCATCAAATGAGGTAATGCGGCAGAAGTACCGATCGCGTATGCCACCGGTCTGTGAAGGCTTGAACCTCTTTAATACGCCAGGGGCTGGGACAAGTAATTCGGCAGCCGTAAACCAGACCAATGCGCCTAGAGCGGCGCCGGATCAGCCACGCATGACAGAACCACCTAGACGGACGGACAACCCGCCGCCATATGTGCCAACCGTCGGGTCACTTTTTGAGCCCTTTGGATAATATGATTGCTGCAGCATCTCGCCTGGCGGCTATCAAACCGACCCAATGCAGCCAACGGCATCGGTAGACCGAGGCACGGGGGTTGCTTTCAGTTCCTGGGGGGTACCGTGTCTTATTCCGGCTCTCCGTAACGTACGACTGCCTAAGGATTTCAAAGGTCCGCGGAAGGTACCAAATTACACGGCTGATCAGCCACCTGAGGCGTGGATCGAGAGCTATGAGATGGTGATGGAGATGCTGGAGGTGGATGAAGCGGCCTGTGCAAAATATTTCACGATGATGTTGGAGGGGACAACCCATACTTGGCTGAAAAACTTACCAGCCAACTCCATCGAGTCATGGGGTCAATTGAAGGCCCAATTTATAGCCAATTTCAAAGACACCTGCAAAAAGCCTATGTCCATTGTGGATCTAGATGCCTGTGTTCAAGGGGAGAATGAGTCGACAACTCATTGGGTGCGCTGAGTTTCAGAAGTTTTACATTCGTCAGACCGGATTAATGCTGGCCAAGCGATCTTAACGTTGGAGCATAATTGCCGGTTTAAGTCACTCAAGATGAAGTTGGGACGGCTCAAGCGCCATTGCAATGACATATGAACACTTATGGCAGCCTTGGTAAAGTATGTCGATTCAGATAATACCAAGGATCCCGAGTCTGATGAGGAGAAACCGGAGAAGGGAAAGAAGAACGATGGTGCAAAAGGACAGCACCACAACCAAGGAGGCCATGGGAATAATGGTAAGCGCAAAGCAGATAGTTCAGACTTTGTGGCTAACACAAATATGCAGCGTCATAAAGGTAAACCGCCCCAGCGCGATGGAGGGATGAATTTGGAGCGCTTGTTAAACCAGCCCTGCCCAAAGCATGGAACCAAGGAGGCCCCTTCCACACATCTTTGGAAGGATTGTCACATAATGAGGGAGTTCAAAAACTCTGATCTCTACCGGTACGATCAGGGTCCGTCGGGCGGTTCAGGTCCCGGTTTCCATTGGGGGGGGGGGGGTTCAAGCTCTGGATTTCAGAATAACCAGGGCCATCAGAACAACCAGGTTAATAGCCAGCAGAATAACCAAGGGAATCAGCAGCAGTCAGGTTACCAAAGTCACCCCAAGCAGTTGAACAACGGACAATATCATGTGTTCACTACTAGCCTGTGCAAGCGGGACCAGAAGCTTCACAAGAGGGCAGTTAATGCTATTGAATCGGCCGTGCCACATTATCTACGATGGTCGAAGCAGCCCATTGTGTGGAGCAGAGAGGATCACCCGCCCCGGGTTGACAATCCGGGTCAACTAGCTTTGGTGGTAGCACCTCAGGTGGGGGGTTATAAGTTTTACCAAAGTTTTGATGGATGGAGGGAGCAGTATCAACATCCTGTACTATGAGACTTTCCGTCGCATGGGGTTGACAGATAAGAATCTTAAACCGTCAAACACTGTTTTTCATGGTGTAGTACCGGGTAAATCGGCATACCCTGTTGGAAAGATTGCTTTGGAAGTTGTGTTTGGAGATGAGCATGATTCCAAGTCTGAAACATTGACCTTTGAGGTGGTGAAAATCCAGAGTCCATATCACGCGTTATTTGGACGGCCAGCTTACGCGAAATTCATGGTGAGACCCTGTTATGTCTATTTACAGCTCAAAATGCCGGGTTATAAGGGGACGATCACAGTACATGGAAGCCGAAAGATTGCTTTGAATTGTGAGGAAGGTGAAGCGGCCTATGCTAAATCATTTTGTGCTACAGAGGAGCTGAAGTTTTATAAGGACAATGTTGATCCGGCAGACATGACCCCTCTGAAGAAGCCCACAACTGAGCTTGACCCGGCCCTAACGTTCAAACCGGCTAATGAGACTAAACTCGCTGACTTTGTCCCTGGTGATTCATCAAACAGTTTAGTATCTGTGCCAATCTGGATCCGAAATAGGAAAGCGCGCTCATCGAGTTCATCCGTGAGAACCGGGACATTTTTGCATGGAAGCCTTCTGACATGCCAGGTGTACCGAGGGGACTCGCTGAGCACACTCTCAATATTGATCCCAAGTTTAAACCGGTCAAGCAGATCCTTTGCCGTTTTAACGAAGAAAGACGCAAGGCCATTGGCGAAGAGGTAGCCCGGCTACTGGCGGCTGGGTTTATCGTCAAAGTATTTCATCCCGAGTGGTTGGCTAATCCGGTGCTTGTTCTTAAGAAAAACAGCACTTGGCGTATGTGTGTGGACTACACAGATTTGAACAAAGCCTGCCCGGCAGATCCTTTTGCTCTCCCACGTATTGATCAGATCATTGATGCGACGAAGGATTGTGAGCGCCTGAGTTTCCTGGATGCTTATTCAGGTTATCATCAGATTAAAATGGCAGTTAAGGACCAGGAGAAGACAGCCTTCATCACTCCCTTTGGAGCCTTCTGCTATGTTTCTATGCCCTTTGGGCTCAAGAGTGCCCAAGCAACCTACCAGCGTTGTGTGCAAAATTGTCTTCACAAGAAGATCGGGCGTAATGTTCATGCCTATGTGGATGATATTGTGGTAAAGTCCAGGAAGCAGGAAACCTTGATAGATGATCTCAAGGAGATGTTTGACAATCTTCGGGTTTACAAAATGATGCTCAACCCCGACAAATGCGTTTTTGGTATTCCGGCGGGCAAGCTCTTGGGTTTTCTTGTGTCCAACAGAGGCATTGAGGCCAATCCGGAAAAAATCAAAGTGATCACATCCTTGGCTAAACTGGCGTGTGTCAATGATGTTCAACGTCTGGCAGGCCGGATTGCAGCCCTCAGCCGGTTTATCAGCCGTTTGGGAGAGAAGGCGATTCCCCTGTATCAGATGTTGAAGAAGACGGATAACTTCGTCTGGAGTAACGCCGCCAATGTGGCATTTGAGGATTTGAAGTGGCAGCTGGCTGAACCACCCGCCCTTGCTGCTCCGGTTGATAACGAGCCTCTGTTATTGTACGTGGCTGCCAATGCCCGTGAGGTCAGTGTGGCAATTGTGGTTGAGCGTAAGGAGGCTGGAAAAGAATATCCAATTCAACGGCCAGTTTATTATATCAGTGAGGTACTGATCGAATCAAAGCAAAGATATCCGCATTGGCAGAAGCTGGTGTATGGAGTTTTTATGGAAAGTAGGAAGCTCAAACAATACTTTCAAGGCCATCCTATCACAGTGGTTAGTTCTGCTCCTTTGGGCGATATAATCCAGAATAGAGAAGCAACTGGCCGGGTTGCGAAGTGGGCTATTGAGCTTGGTCCACATGGGTTGAAGTATATGCCTCGAACGGCCATCAAATCTCAGGCGCTTGTTGACTTCATCAATGATTGGACCGAGTTACAGGCACCAGAGGACAAACCGGATAATACATACTGGACCATTCACTTTGATGGGTCCAGGCAATTAAAAGGCTCAGGGCTGGGGTTGTCCTTACTTCCCCTCGACGTGATAAAATTTGTTATGTTCTCCGCTTAATGTTTCCTTGCACTAACAATGCATCAGAGTACGAGGCCTTACTCCACGGTCTCCGTGTGGCTAAGGAAATGAACTTAAGCCGGGTTCGATGTTTTGGAGATTCTGATCTGGTGGCTCAACAAGTTTCTGGTACTTGGGATTCTAAGGACCCACTCATGGCGGCTTATAGGCGGGAGGTAGATATTGTAGCAGGTCACCTTAAGGGTTATCAGGTGGAGCACATTGACCGGCACAAGAATGAAGCAGCAGATGCTCTAAGCCGGCTGGGATCTCAGCGTAAACCGGTACCACCCATTACCTTTCTAGATATCTTGCATAACCCGTCTGTAAAGTTGCCTACATAGGAGGATTTAGCTGTTCCTAATCCGGAGGCCCAATTGGTAGCCGCTTTACATGCCACTCTGGATTGGACAGTTCCATATTTGGCGTATCTGAACCGGGGCGAGTTACCAGATGATGAGCTTTTCGCCAGGCAGATAATCCGGCGGTCCAAGTCTATGGTTGTTCACAACGGCGAGTTACACCGTTCTAGCATTTCAGGCGTATTCCAACGTTGTGTTTCTCCTGAAGAAGGACAAGAGATTCTATGTGAAATCCATGAAGGGGATTGCGGTCACCATGCCGGTTCAAAATCCTTGGTGGCTAAAGCTTTCCGTCATGGGTTCTACTGGTTGACAACTCATTCTGATGCAGAGGATCTGGTAAAGCGGTGTGACACTTGTCAGAAGTTTTCACGTCGAGCTCATGTTCCGGCTCAAGAGTTACGCATGATTCCCATCACTTGGCCGTTTGCTACCTGGGGGCTTGATATGGTTGGACCCCTTAAGCGTCCAAGGATAAGAAGACCCACCTGTTGGTGGCGGTTGACAAGTTCACTAAATGGGTTGAAGCGGAGCCCATCAGTAAATGTGATGCAGCCACGGCGGTTCAATTTCTCAAAAAGATTATTTTCCATTTTGGTTTTCCACACAGCACCATCACGGATAATGGTACGAACCTTTCTAAAGGTGAGATGGAGGAGTTTTGCCAACGAGAGCACATCCGGCTTGATGTAGCGTCTGTGGCTCACCCCCAGTCTAATGGTCAAGCTGAGAGGGCGAATCAAGAGATCCTGAAAGGTATCAAGCCTCGGCTTATGGTCCCTTTGAAGCAGACGCCGGGTTGTTGGGTGGAAGAATTACCATCTATGTTATGGAGTATAAATACCACCCCAAACCGATCTACGGGTTATACACCTTTTTTCATGGTTTACGGGGCTGAGGCCGTCCTCCCAAGTGATATTCATCACGACTCGCCCCGGGTTGCGAATTATGTTGAAGCGGACAACGATCAAGCACGCCAAGAGGCGCTGGACCTATTAGATGAGAAACGAGACATGGCTTTGGCTCTGTCGGCGGTTTATCAACAAGACCTGCAGCGTTATCACAGCCGTCGGGTTAAGACAAGAACCTTTCAAGAGGGCGATTTGGTGCTCCAGCTCATTCAAGACCAGACCGATATGCACAAGTTATCCCCACCTTGGGAAGGGCCCTTTGTGGTCAGCAAAGATCTGCACAACGGATCATACTACCTCATTGACGTTCGAGAAGACTCACGAAGCTCTGAGGAGGAGACCCGGCGGCCATGGAACATAGCTCTCCTAAGGCCTTATTACACTTGAAGCCACAGGCTTTTCTTATGTACATATTTCATAAATGTATATATTATGACCAATATAATAAACCGGCATCCTTGCTATTAAGCAGGGTCTCCGCCGTTTTCTTCAAATATCTGTTTACTTGGGGGCTTCAGCTAATAAAGCGAAGTACTACCTGTTAAACTGGCTATCATGCCACCACCTAGCTTGGGAGCTTCACACCCAAGGGGCCAAAGAGAGTTCGGTTGCTCAAAGCACGACTCAAACATAAGCACCCATTGAGCACAGCTCACAAAGTTACTTGGGGGCTCTTTGTGTCAAATACCAAAGAGTTTGAAAGGACCCTTGTAGCCGGGTATCGACCCACGGCTTGGAAGCCTGGTGTATTCACCTAAAACCCCGGGTTAACCTGCCTTCATCAAGTAAGCCACTCCTATCTAGGTAATCCTGGCACGACCTGTCGAACGTTTGACAGTTACTCTCATTGAGACCCTGAACTTGTCAAAGTTAAAACAATGATTGGTTAGTTGGAGGCCCATCTTAAAAGGCTTTGTCAAAATGGTTTAACTCAGTGGCCTGGCAGCCCATGAAAAGTCTCGATTTGGGCCTGGCAGCCCTTGAAAAGCCTTGACTACATGGGTTTTTTTGTTTGCTTCTTGCCGAGTTTTCGTTCTTTCATAATATTTATGTTAACCCGGTGTTTCTTAACCCGGTGTGGCTTACGGATCTTTTCTGTTAAAGCATACAATTAAAGGTAACCCGACATCCTTCAAACCGGTCTGGCTCTGACACCTTGTCTCCAGCAATCATCCGGTGTTCATCACAACCCAGTTCTATATCATATATACCAGCATTGCATGGTGGAAGTTGGGTTTTCACCCTTCCTAAAATCACAATTGGTAAACCAACATCATAGTTTCATATCATGGGTATGATTTATTATTGCTACGTTATAGCAACCATGGTTGTCTACCAAGTTGTGTTGGGCATTTTGACCCGTCCGGTGGTAAACCGCCCAGGCAAATTTTTTCTTATGCAGACATAGGGATTGCATAATATTGGGAAAGTACATAAGCCAGTACTGAAATTATCATGGCGGATCAAGGCAAAGTATATCCCAGTGCACGATGGCAACGGATCAAAGTATTTTCGCTAGCCTATTACAAGGCGCTTTAAGGCCCAAAATATGGTGTTTCCAACAGAACAAAGTTTATGGAGCATCAATCAGATTGCCAGATCAAGCCTCATTACCATGTTGATGTGAAGTTGATGGGTCGTTTGGCGTCGGATCAGCCTCCTCCTCCCCACCTAGTGGCTGGAAGTTCGCGGTGGTCCAGTCAATCCGGGTTAAATCCTGAAAGATAGCTTCTTCACTGATAAGTTCCGACGGATCAACGTCAGGGGCATAAGTGTGCTTACGGATTGGCGGAATAAGATTTTGAGCTTCCGGCATGACAACGTTAATCCGTTTGTTGTTGGCATCATAATAAGACCGATGAACAGTCAAGTTAGCATCTTCTGCCAGCTGACTCACCAGAGGACGCATTTCCCTTGTCACACTTTTAAGGGCTTCATCATCAAACTCTGCCCCGTTTTCTTGTGTGCTTGGAAAGCCTTTGGCGAGGTCAACCGGATCTAGGTCGGCTATCCACGCTTTGGCTCGGGTGAGTGCCAACAAAGCGCCAGCCCTAGCAGCGGATCGCTTCACCTCTTCTATCTGTGCTGGCACCATGGATAGCCTTGACAGAGTGTCCTTGATTAGTGTTGGGGCCGGATTGTCGTAGGATGCTGTGCAGATAACCCGTTGGGCACCGGCATACAGTTGTTCAATCAGAGTATATGCTGCTTTCAGCTTCATCCGTACATCCGAGCCCAGATGAGCAATGCGGCTACCTACAACGGTTTAAGAATTTCATATTTAAACCGGCACCCTACAAATGGATATTTCAAATGCCTTGGTAGGAGTACTTACCAAATACTACAGAGGTCATGGCATTAACTTCACGCTTCAACCCAGAAAGCTCTTCTGCCACCGGTTTAAGAGCTGACTCGGCGTCTTCAACCCGTTTCAGCAATGTATCCTTCTCAGTGTCCCAATTGGCATGTTCAGTCTTGAATCCTTCCTTAAGTTGTTCCATGGAAGTTAAAGCGGCTTGTAGCTCATCTTTGGCCTTGGAAGATTCTTGTTGATAGGATTTGATACTTTCTTGAAGATCAACAATTTGAGTGCGTTGATGGTTTATATCAGCCGGCCACAATCAGAGGAGCATATCAATATTTTATCAAAGTCCCAAGTATACAACTAGTTCTACACTTGGCACTTGGGGGCTAATGTGGATTGCTTCTTTACTACTGCTTGTTCAAAGTCTCGAGGATTAATACAAGTTTCAATCCTGGCACTTGGGGGCTAATGTATATTTGCTCAAAAACATAAAAGTCAACAATGTGCAGCATGGAAGATCAAAAGTCCCAGTTTGTCTGCAATTTAAACCGGCCCTTGGGGGCTACAAGATACAAGGCAGTGAAGATACAAGATAAGGATGAAAATGTTCACCTCATAGCGTTCCTTCATCAGATTTACCAAATCGGCTTCATAATCTCGGCTTGCATAAAGCCGGTTCAAGAATCTGGAATGAAGATCCTGGGCAGAAAGATTAGCATATTTTGACAAGTTAGCCTCCATCTTCCCCTTGCCCATAGAAGCAAACTTGTCCTTGGCGGTATGCTTTGCCAAGATAACTGGATTGCCCGGGGCGGTATAAGCAGTGCCAGTAACAACAACGTCATCTTTGGCTGGGTTTGGAGTGGTAGCAGGGTTTGGCGGATTAGCAGTTGAGTTCAGTGGATCAACAACTGGACTTGCAGGTGTAGCATGTGGACTTGATGTGCCCTCGTGTGTAGCCGGATCAGCTTCCGGCGGATCAGCATTGGTAGCTGGTTCCGGCGGGATAGAATCATCCATGATATTATCAAGATTTTCAGCAGCATTTGCAGGAGTCTCCTCCGATTCAACTTCGCCAGTAGGGGCACTGGTCTTAGCTTTGTTGCTCAGACGAGCTTGGGCACTAATATGAAAACAAGGATTAGCATGATTGACCGAATTATGAAGGAAAAATGGAGGGTTGCATACTTACCCAGGGACGGTTTTCAGTGGAGGCAGCTGAGTAGTTGATGAACCGCCAGACGAATTAGAAGACACCTGGTAATTTGAATCAGATGGATTGGTAGGGCATCGAAAGAAACCCTTCAAAGGATAAAGTTTTTCAGGAGAACAAGCAACCTCTGGACGACGTTTCCGATTTGGTGTATGAGGTAAACCGGAAGAAGTGACCTGTTGACCGCTGTGCCGGGTTGTGCGACACCCTTCGGTTTGCTGTGTCTTCAAAGAAAGTTTTTTTATCCAAGTAAGCAAGAGGGTGAGAGCATTTCACTTTCCGAACTGCACGGCGAAATCTTTGAACCGGCACAAGTTCTGAGTCAGAAGAAAGACAAATTACCTCAACATGATCTGCACGGCTGGCCTCCACATCATCCTGGGAGTAATCATTATCAATAAGGTGTATGAAATAGAAGGCAAGGGAGTCAAGTTTTACCTCTTCAGCCGACTCACTCACATCTTCTGGCGGTTCAGAAGACTCAGCAATTTTCTTCTTGGCAGCTCTCTTGGTGACCTTGCTCTTGACACGAGGAGCCTTGGCCGTTTTTTCTTGAGGTTTCCTTTTCCAGAAGGGGCTATTGGCCTGCGAGATTGCACAAAGGGTTATTATAACAGTGTTAAAGCGGAGAAGGATTAAGAAAGTACAAGGTTAAAGATTTTTACCGGCAACGGTTTGTTGGAGGCATAAAAGGGGCGCAGACCAGTTTGAGTGCATACGGCGAGCGGTTCGTCAAGCATTTTCTTTACACTCAGTAATTTCATCATCAGTCAGTTCTATTTCATTAAACCGTTGTGGGTCATCGGTCTTGCTGGTATATTCACACATCAATCTGGGGCGGTGGCTTAAAGGTAGAATACACCATGAAACCCAACAGCGGACGAGATCAACATCAGTTAAACCGTTGGCAAGGAAAGCCCGGAGTTTGGCGAGTTGAGGTGCATAGGCTTGTCGTTCTTTGGCAGACAATCATTGAGGTAAAGGGTGGCTATTGCTAAGCCGGTGCGGACGGTGGCCTGGCAAAGGATTTTCTTCAGCAGGGGAAGTATTCTGACAATAGAACCAAGTTTGGTTCCAGTCTTTTGGATGGCTGTGAAGTTTGGCGTGAGGAAATTCAACCTCGTTCCTCTTTTGAATCGACACACCACCAAGTTCAGTATTGGGGCCGTCAGAAAATTCGGCCCGGAGGTTTAAGTGGAAGAGGTCTCGAAAGAGATCAACAGTTGGTTCTTCTTGCAGGTAAACCTCACAGAATACTTGGAAATCTATGTTGGACACATAATTTGGTCCAATGTCTTGAGGATGGAGTTGGAAGCTGGCAAGTACATCCCGGAAATTTTTTGATCCGGGGGGACTAAAACCTCGAGATAAATGTTGCATGAACACAATCACTTCTCCATCTTGAGGCTCAGGAGGGCACTCAGGGCCAGGAACTCGCCAATGAAGGACATTTTTTGAAGCTAAAGCGCCTGTGGTGACATATCCATTGATTTGCGTTTCTGTGATCCGAGATGGAACCCAGTTGCAAGCAGAAAATTGCTTCGTCATCTTACAAAGTCTGTAAAAGGAAAATGGACGGTTTACGATTGACGGTTCATATGTGTTTATCAATGTTAAACCGGCAATTTAATCAAAGTGTACATACGAAGTGAACCGGGCATTGCTATTCAAGTCTAGATGGCGGTTTAAGTGAGGGCTAATGGCATATGACGGATTGTCAATTACTAAAGGTTAAACCGCCCTAGGGAGGCAGAACCCAATGTGAAAATCTGGTCAGTGTTGCAGAAACAAGTTTTGCAAGATGGTGATATAATTTTGGATCTACCATCGTTCAATAAACAAATTTTTCTGAGCCCTACAATGGTGTTAAGAAGAACAGAGAAGGTTCAGATAAGGATCTATCCAGGAACAGTAAGATGCTGTAGTTCGGCAGAATAAAGCTACAGATTAAGCCGCAAAGAGAAACTATCAGGCCTAGCTAGATTCAGTAAGATGCTAAAGGAAAAGCAGATAAATACTGATGAACACTGACGAACACCGAAGAAACTTCGAGCCCCTAATGTAGATCTAAAAATTAAAAGAAAGGAGTATTTACCAGGGCCACGCAGCGGCGGAGTATCACAGGAGATCTGGTACGAACATGGTGATGCAGCGGCCTAGTTGGTGCAGATTTGAAGATCGACAACGGCGGCGGAGGCGATGCTTGAGGTCTTCGGGTCGCCAGGAGGAAGACGATGCGAAGAGGAAAGGGGGAAAATGGAAGGAGCACCGGTCTTATTTATAAAGGAAGAGGGATAAAACGGCAGGCGTGAAAATCAAGGAGTCTAAAGCGGCAAAAGAGGATGCAGCTGTCGCCTCGATCTTCGGGATTTAACTAAAGAAAAGGGAATCTTCATAAATCTTTTTATACAGGGATGACATCACAATGATTTATTGCAGTGACAGAAGATGACGTCATGGCGGTTCACCAAAATCCACAGGGAGAAGACAATATGGCAGTTTACGAGAATTGTTAGAAATTCAGGTAGTTTTTCTAAGGATTGAAGATTGACATGAACAAGTTCAAATCAATCGGGGGCCTAATGTTGAGGATATAACTACTAAGGGTAAACCGCCCAGGAGGGGCCGGTTCACCTTTAGCTATACTGAAACCCAAGAAGACCCAGAAGATGGCGCTTTACGGATGAAGCTTAGAGGCCCAGAGCCCACGGGCGATTTAGGGCCCATGATAGTAAACCGCCATGATTGTATAAACTTGTGTTGTAAGATAGGAAAGAGGAGACCGAGGCAGACACTTGTATAAGCCAGCCTCGGGACTCTATAGACCGGCCGGGGTCCTCCTGAGTATATAAAGGGGTGACCCGGCGGCGGTTCAGGGCAGGAAAACAACAACTCGAGACTCAGGCAAAGCGTATTCGCTCCCTGGTCATCGAAACCCGATCAATCCCATCACAACTAGACGTAGGATTTTACCTTCATCGAAGGGGCCGAACTAGTATAAACTCCTGTGTCCCTTGTCCGATTAACCCCTTCAAGCTAACCTGTAGCGATGGCTCCACGACTAAGTCCTTTCAAGAGGACATCTGACGTGTTAATTCCACGACACCGTGCCTCTGCCACATAACATATAAGTGTAAAACGATTATTCCTACACTTCTAAAACCCGGAATGCCCTGGATAAATGTCGAATCACACCTTGCGGCAAAACCATGGACGTCGGTGCTTCTCAGGAACACATCTGTGGCTTTTTGCGCATGTAGTTGAGTGCATGGCTATTTGTTCGTGCCCGTGCCTCACGTCGCAGCATAGCACGAATTAACGTCCGTCAACCACGTAACTTAATTTCCGTGCCTGACGTAACATCGTATCTATGCCTCTACTTGCACCTCTTGTTGTATAACTGCTTCTTGCAGCTGCATATCCACTCATGTCGTTGCTTCTGGTTCTTTCTGTCCATCTCGTAGCGTCAGCTGCAACAGTACCCCTGAAGAAACACAGCACTGCTCCTACCAGCGAATGTATCACTGAAAACAGTTGCCACTCCCAATGAATGTACCACGCCCGTGTGTCTGATAGTTAAACCAGCCACTTCAATCATGCTTCTCTTGGTTAGAGACTTGTGCCTCTACATACTGCCCCTGCATGCCTCATGAGATAAATTGTAAAAGTTAACATTTGACAACAAACTATGCAAGACAGCGAGCATCTCCCCGACTTGCTGGAGATACGACGGTTGCTAAAAACATAACTACTGATTTTATTTTTATTTTTGTAAACAAAAACCACAATCAAAAACTCAGGACGTACAGAACCGCACCACCAGGGAGATGAAACCACGATCCAGAACCCACGATGTGCACAACCGCATCGACAGTGAGATCGTGCACTCCTTTGCCGCTTCCCCGCCCTTAAATTTAGACTTCCGTTGTGGCCTTCTTACACAAGAAGAAAAGAAATCACCATTGCGCTCCCACTCATTGTTCTCCATGAAAAACCAGGTTGTAGAAGGACCAACTGGTCCATGCCATGTGATTCACCAAGGAATTCATGGAGGTGCAGGCCCACGGCAACACCAAGTTGCACGTGATCCACATCAACAACTCACACAAGGCGGCGACCACCATCGAGCAGTACGAGCGACACCTCGAATTCGAGCGCCACAAGATTGTCGGAGTTGATGTGGAGTACACCAACGACGTTGGCGAAGATCAGAAACCAGCCCTCGTCCAGCTCTCCGTCGGCAAGGATCATCTGGTGTTGCTCTTCCAACTGAGCGCCACCGACAAGAACTGCACCAGGTTCGACAACTTCCTCGCCGACCCCAGATACACGTTTGCTGGCTTCTCCATCGACGGCGACATAGAGATGCTCGGGCGCGTCGGACTAGAGATCGCCCACTTCGTCGACATCCAGAAGGAATGGAGGGTGCCTACAGCTACCAAGCGTCTGGACTCCCTTGGGGATGTCTCAGGCATCATTGTCCACAACTACTACCACTAAAAAAAGACACATCCGTGACATTTTGGGCCGAACGAATTTTTTTCTGTCATACATATGACACTTCTATGACGATAATTGTGACAAAACCCGTTATCATCATAGATGTGGTGGGCTCCTACTTCTATGACAAAAAATCATGACAAAAAATGGGCTTTTTGTCCTGGGCGGGCCGGAGACGCAACTGCATGACATTCTTTGGGCCGTCCATGACGGGAAAAACCGTGGTAGAAACGAGGGGGAGGAAAATTTCGGGGAGTTCCCGGTTACGGTGGGAGGTCGGGGGCCGAGCGATGCGCGTTTCTCTCATACACGTACGCACGTGTGTGCGAGGCGTTGGCTCTAACTGAACCCGAGTGAGGCGTTGGGCTCTAACTGAACCAGAGCGATTGCACTGTAGGCTACGCGTTACTGAACCTGAGCGATCGATCGATGGTTGTTAACTGAACCCGATCGAGCGATTCCTTCGCTACTGCTGCTAACTGAAGCCGATCGATGCTACCTCTGGATGAACAGTGAGTGTTGCGGGGGGGTTTGGATGAACAGTTCCCGGTGGGGGTGGATGAACAGGACCCCGTGGTGTTGCCTCTAGATGAACAGGACCCCGATCGCTCGAGCCGGTTGGAGGTGGATGAACAGGACCCCGTGGAGGGCTGGATGAACAGGACCACCCCATGCAGGGCAGGATGAACAGTAGATGGTGGAGGGGTGCCCGTGGAGGGGTGGTTGAATAGGACCCCGTGGTGTGGAGGGCTGGATGAATAGTAGATGGTGGAGGGGTGGTTGAACAGTAGCCGGTGGAGTAGCGCGCGGTGGAGGCTGGATGAACAGGAGCCCGTGGAGGCTGGAGGAGGTCGACGGTGGATGAACAGTAGCTCGTGGAGGCTGGAGGGGGTCGATGGTGGAGATGAACAGTATTCCGTGGAGTCCTGTTTTGCGGTATGCCACACCCCTCCCGATGAACAGGACCCCCGTTTCGACCGTAGCGCTCCAACACAAGTCCGTTTCCTCCGTTTTGCGGTACGCCACACCCCTCTCGATCAACAGGACCCCCGTTTCGACCGTAGGAGGTCCATTTCCTCCGTTTTGCGGTATGCCACACCCCTCCCGATCAACAGGACCCCCGTTTTGACCGTAGGAGGTCCGTTTCCTTTGTTTTGCGGTACGTCAGACCCCTCCCGATTAACAGGACCCCGTTCCGAATGTAGGAGGTCCGTTTCCTCCATTGTGCGGTACGCCAGGCCTTGTTTCCATCGCTCGTTCCGTCCAAGCCCTCCCGATGAACACGACGCATTCCGTCGCCTCCCCATGAACACGGCGCATTCCGTTGCGTCCCCATGAACACGACGACGACGCTGTTTCTCCGTTCCGACCCAGCCATGTCAACGAGCCCTCGCCGTACGTATGCGCGAGTAGGCGTTTGAGACCCTGCCCGTATGTACACCTACGTGGCGTATTTTCTCTCTTGCACCCTGGCCGCCTCTACTACGACACATGTGCGCCTCTACATCCACCTGTATATATGTACATACGCGTTCACGACCAGAATGACAACGCTACGTATGCTTCGACTAGGTGGGTCCCGACTGTCAGGCACTTCCTTGCCTGCGAAGATGTAGCTGGTGGGTCCCAGCAGTCAGGGGAAAACGTTTTTTTCGCGAAATACGGTGGCCCGTCTGGTGGGTCCCCGCTGTCAGGTGGAGGAATAATTATTTTGCGCGTAATAAGGAGGCACTTCCTTGCTGCGGCCGTGGACCCAGCTGTCAACGTCTCCACGCACAGTACTCTTCCGATGGAAGTCGATCGTTGACCACATTGAACACGCCGTGCCGAGAGCACCACGGCGGTGGATGACGGCGAGGCCTAGGAAGGGGATGATGCGGAGCCGAGGAAGACACGGCAGTGGAAGCCCGCGCGGAGAGGAGTACGAGGGTTCACTGGTTTGGCTGTGGTGTGAGGCTGCCGTCGCCGCAGAGCTTGGCCAGCGGCGGGAATAGTAGGGGGCAGTGAGGCCTCCGCGGCAGCACAGCCGGCCATGGGAGGCAGGAGCATGCGGCACGACCGGCGCTGCTTTGGGCGGCTGGAGCAAGAAGACCAGAGGTTGAGGAAGCACTACGCCGTTGGATGGACATCGTACGGTCACTGGAGCTAGAATCGTTCATATCGACTAAGTTGACAAAGCCATTCGTCCCCGTCAACTTAGTAGGCCCACAAGTCAGCCTCCCACCAAGGTGGGTCCCAGCTAGCCGGGGGAGTATTCATTTTTTTGTGCGTAATAAGGAGGCACTTCCGGTGGGTCCGAGTTGACAGCAGGGGGAATGTTTTTTCGCGAAATACGGTGGCCCATCCGGTGGGTCCCAACAGTCAAGGGTAAACGTTTTTTTCGCAAAATACTGGTGGCCCGTCCGGTGTGTCCCCGCTGTCAGGTGGAGGAATAATTATTTTCCGCGTAATAAGGAGGCACTTCCTTGCGGCTGCTGTGGACCTAGCTGTCAGCCTCTCCACGTACAGTACTCTTCCGATGGAAGTCGGTCGTTGACCACATTGACCACACCGCACCGAGAGCACCACGGCGGTGGACGACGGAGAGGCATAGGAAGGGGAGGACGCGGAACGGGGAAGACGCGGCAGTGGATGCGCACGTGGAGAGGAGTACGAGCGTTCACCGGTTCGGCTGCGGTGTGAGGCTGCCGTCGCCGTAGAATAACAGGGGGTGTGGGTGAGTACAGGGATGCCCTGGCCAGCGGTGGGAGTAGTAGGGGCGCTGAGGCCTGCACGGCAGCACAACCGACCACAGGAGGCGGGAGTAGGCGGTCCTGTCGGCGCTGTTTTGGCGGCTGGAGCAAGAAGATCAGAGATTGAAGAAACAGGATGGCTATTGGATTGACATCCAACGGTTACGTCTGCTAGAATCGTTTGTTGACGTATATAATAACTAAAAAACTCTTGCATACGCGTCACAAGTCAGACCACGCCCTCTTTTTTTAATAATTTATATATAGCTCATGGCAACTTCTTATGCAATTTATTACAGTCGTTTTTTGTTCGCCAGGGCCAATTTTGCATATTTCCGTGGGTTCCAAACTATTTTTAATACCGAAATGTCCGGCGAGATTAAAAGTACTTTGAAGATATATTTAAAATAGGTTAATTCCCAGTGAAATAGGAATCTGAAAATGTGATAAAATTCAGAAATTATAAAGTAATTGCCAATTTGTCATCTGTTTTTATATTTACAACCCATTTCATATTACTTTCAAGATTTGCAGGCGTCTTGAAAGAGTTGCAGCCCATCAGGGCGTAGAAAAATAAGTAGGTCTGGATTGGGTATTCTTCAGAAAAAATAAACTGGGCTCATTTTCACAAAGAAAAAATAGCTGGGCTGGTCACATGGTGAACATAAAATATAAGCCTGGGCTAGACGGGCCACAGCCCAGTTCAAACCCTGCTCCGTCTCAACAATACCAAACAAAAATAAATACTGCTCGAGTAGCTACGTCCCAGGTGTCAGCCGATCTTGTGCTGTTCTCTTGTCTATTGACTATATACGCTGACAATGTCGTGGGTCCCAGATGTCAGGAAAACACTAGGAGGAAGCATTTTATTTTTCCATACACTGACGTGGCGGGCCCCTACTGTCATCCTCTCCATGTACTTCTGCCGATTCCTGCTGTTTGTTGACCATGTTGACAACACAAGAGGGCGGCGCTGCAGCCAGCGCACCAAAGCGTGCGGAGGACGTCCGCGTTAACGATTTAGGAGACGGTGGGGCGGCGATGCGTGCGCTGAGGCGCAGCCAACCGTGGGAGGCGAAGCAGGCGGCCCCGCCGGTGCTGGTTTGGGCTGAAGAAACACGACAGACCGTAAAAGCAGCAGGAGTACTTAACAACCTTAACTGAAACCAGCAGGAGCACTTAACAACCAAAGCTGAAAGCAGTATGAGTACTTATAAAGGTTCAACCATACAAAGCATGCCTCGAACAGTGCTACTTTGCCTAGAGTTAACCAAGGGTGAGGCCGCCAAGCCCCAGGACAAGGCCCAGGCGCCACCCCGCGCATCCACAACCTTCTGAAAGAGGCTTCATCTCGCAACGTGGTCACTAAACTGGATATTCGCTTTAGAGCCATGGAAAAGCATGAACATAATCTTCTGTCCTATTCTCCAAGATGGACGGGCCTTCATTATTTGAGGCCACCCATGAATAAGTATCTTTTCACCTCCAAGGGGAATTGAGTAGGTCGACATAAACATCATGTTGTGACCAAGCGCAAGTCTGACCCGACCATGGTCAGGCATCTGTATAGGAACAATAGAACTCGACAGTTCCTGTTTCAAGAAGATCACAACTGTAAAACTGTGTATAAGCAATAGTTTATGAACAACATATATAACAGAAAACAGCTCGTACCCTAAGTTTCTCGACACAGTTGGACCTATTCAACGAGTGCAGCAGTGGCACACATATCCCACGTGGCCTTCCACCATTGAAACGCCCCACAAGGACCTCAAGACGATCAATAAAGTGTAGGAACTTGTGGATGTCTATCCAGTCAACTTTAGTGCCATTAGTAACAGCCGAGTTATGACAGAGTACCAAATGAGCAGACTGCTTAACTCTGAAAAAACCTACACCTGCCACCAATTATAAGAAAATATTAGTTAGAAGTAGCATCTTCGTGAGAGATTCGTTGCTACTTCTAAAGTTAAATTGTGATTAGTTAGACAGGATAGGTGGATTAAGAAGTAATCGAGGCAACAAGCAAGAACCAGATACAAAACTAACATGGATGAACAACTGGAACGACGTGGGGGTGGAAGATTGCAGTGAAGATGAGACCAGGTTCTGCTATTTCCATCAACTTTCGTGCGCCAACTTTCAGTCCGTAACACTTGAAAAAGTTCATCCAAGTTCGGCCATAAAAAATCAGCGATCTTCTTGGTTCATGAACCCAACTCGGAACTTATATCCATGGCTTGTCTTCACTGTGACCATTAAACTAGTGTATTCAGTTATGGCAAGGCCGAGCATCTTGAGTACATGTGTTCTGGCAGAGCAAATAATACACTGCAGGAAAATAATATGAGAACACAGCATGTTCAAAAAAACCCCACCCTCCCGGATAGAAAAGAGGATTCTAGGAACATACTGTGCGCGTTTGAAAATGCTGTGTTAGGATGAGAAGGAACAAGTGTGGCATCTTGCCGAGGGCGCAGAAACCTGTAGGGTACTCGCACTTTAGGCACTGCAAATGAAACACACTAGATTCAGTAGGAAGAAAAATGCATCAATGGCGGCGGCTGCCATCCTAGGATTACTTGCGACCAAGGGACTTGGGTTTATCGGGGATGGATGAAGACTTCGTACCTGGTTCTCCATGAGAAAACCCTATGCAATCGCCGAGAGGGGGTTTTCTCTGAACAAG
Organism: Aegilops umbellulata; assembly: GCA_032464435.1. Classification (NCBI taxonomy): domain Eukaryota; kingdom Viridiplantae; phylum Streptophyta; class Magnoliopsida; order Poales; family Poaceae; genus Aegilops; species Aegilops umbellulata. The sequence goes on along the minus strand of CP136058.1, from coordinate 266,076,477 downwards.
CAGACGAGGGAGAAGGGGATTCAGGCGCAGTGAAATATTGTCGCTTCGTCCGTCCAGCTTACCGCTAAAGCTGGAAAGGGGGGTTGTGATTTGACGGCTCATTGGGCATTACTACGGCGCTACGACCGGGGTGTGCCTACCGTGAAGTTGTGCACTCTAATCTGTGCATATGGCACGTGGACCCCGTTGCCGGTTGCCCCACATATCAGCGAAAGGAAGTAGAAAGACAGGAGTAACTAGTTACACATAAATATATTTTTTGACAGAGAGATACTCCCTTTGTAAAGAAATATACAAATCTTTTATATCACAGGCTCACCTTGCCGAGAAATATACTCCCTCTGCAACGCACGAGCATTATGGGGGTTCGGCTGAGAATATAATACTCAGATAGGCTCACGGTTCTGGACTTTGAGCCGTAGTCCGACCCTGCATGTTTGGGGGCCCATGTGTTCTACCTCAGCGGTATTCGTATTGCAAGCGATCGGTATGACACTGGTTTTAGATGCTGTCGCAAGGCGAATACATAAAATTGAATAAAGCACGGCAACTGTTGGAATGAAATCGAACGACAGTTCCTAACCATCAATCAGAGTTGCAATTCTATCAATGATATATCATGTGATAAATAATACTGTCGTACTACTTATACACACATGACACTTGTTTCACCATGCCAGATTATTACATCAAAATCTCTTGGAGGATAGATCAGTTCGGCAGTTGCGTGCTGCTACTGAAGAATTTCAAAGTTGATTTGGACCAGCTCTCCTTGCCGAGAAATTTAGATTTTGACATCATCCCCTACCGCAAGATATGATTTAGATGTGAACCTTGACCATCCTTTAGCATCAATCATCATGCGACCATCCTTTAGCATCAATGATCATGCGACCATCCTTTGTACTTACGGTATATTGAGCAGGTTCATTCACACCAAGGTTGCGCATGGTAAGAGAAACTTGGCCGCGGTCGCCCGGATTGTTGAACGACTCCCTCGTTGCTCTAGAAATTCTCTGTTTGCAAACAAGAAGACATACCCAAGCAGTTAGATCAACACAGTGAATCATGTGAAACAACATGGACAGAAAAAATAACGAAGAAATTGGGCGGCCAATGCTTACCAAGAAGGTGGACATGTCGGTTTTTATAAGGACTTTGGTATATGAAGTGCGAACTGCAGCCCAGTCTATTGCCGGTGCAACTGCACGGGCTGGAACAGATGCATGTGCAAGTGTTGGTGCAGGTGCCGAAGCCGCCGCTGCTGCCGGAGATGGTGCTCCTTGTAGGGCTAGTGTCGGTGTCGGAGCAGGTGCCGGTGTCGGAGTAGGTGCCGGTGTCGATGCCCGATCCTCCGGTAGATCAGACTGATCCGCTGACGCGCTCAGTGCCCAATCCTCAGCTGGATCAGACTGAGCTGCTGCCGCTGTCAGTGCTAGAGCAACTGTCGGTGCTCGATCTGTGCGAGACAACAGCGATCGTGTCTGGTCAGCTAGGATCAGATTTCTAAATTGACTAGGATCCATGACCGTGATCCAGTCTTTTTCTTCATTTCTTTTAAAGGCGAGAAGGACTAATTGTGGCGTTTTTGTTAAACCAAACTGCAGTTCATCATAGGGATTCAGCTTGTACTCAGACAACAGACTGATCCAATTTTTTCCAATAATATAAGTGATGGGTGGTGCCTTCGTTACTGACACGACATAAGAAGTGAAACCTGCAAAAATAGCCATCGTAGAGCAAACCAAACGGTTTATTCTGTGATGAATGTCACATGGCAAAACCTGCATCATAAAATTGCAGGAAAAGAAAGAAAACATGACATTAAACCAATAAGATTTAGACAGTAAATCAATAAGATTTACTTGATGTGACACGAGTGAATCCTTACCAGGAAATCACTATGTTGAAGTACTAAACAGAAGATTGATCATCCAACTACGCGTGGCATGCAGGGGCCCCACCTACTCCCACAAGCAGGACAGTCTGAAGGTCGTGACAAATCGTATGGACCCAACATCCATGGGACTCGAAATCCTGGTGGGTGCGATAAACCCTGCAATGCATACAGATATTGGAGTGTAACCATAATTGATAGACCGTCCTCACAAAAAATATGATATGGATACTTGAAAATATACAGACTGAATTGAGTGGACAGACATTAACATAGACCGTTCTCAGGACTGACCACACACCAAAAGCGACAGTACTAATAAACAATACAGGGTTCACAAACACAAATCAAGTACTGAACAATAGTACTTACTATGGACAAGCAAAGTTGCACTAACTAAACTCTGCAGACTATTTCTTGCCACCGACCTACAGGATGAACCCCGCATAACTGACTAGGCCATGGACTTCGTGTGAGATGTCTACATGCACCATCTTGTCAACCTTGGAGAACCTAACAGAGTGGTCTTTCCACTCATAAACATGATGATGAAGACATGCCGCATCGGATTTGTTGAGAAGCTTTACAAGAACCACACCCTTCGTAATCGAAGGCACAACCAGGAAATTGTTGTGGTCAAGTACAGCCTCGAGAACACGCCTGACAACAATGCTACAGGAAAACACTAGTTCAGGACACGTGGCGACAAGGACACAACAGCTGGATAGTTCAGCAGTAGAACTCATCATCAGGTCTTCCAGTTCACACGGCATGACTTTGAGAACTTCATCTCCACCGCGGACCTGGTTCTAATTCAAACAGAAACCATATTTTATTACTACCTCCGTTCAGAAATATAAGATGATTTTCGATATTATACTCCATATATGACTACATATACGCACAGAAATGAGTGAACAAAGACACTAGAACACGTCTTCAAAGGCATGAGAGCAGAGGGATTACATGCAATATCCATAACACAAGTTACTGAGGCAAATATACCCTCTTAAAAGGTAGCATTGATGTTCATAAAGTACTCCCTCCATCCCAAAATTCTTGTCTTAGATTTGTCTAGATACGGATGTATCAAGTCACATTTTAGTATTAGATACATCCGTCTCTAGACAAATCTAAGACAAGAAATTTGGGACAGAGGGAGTAGTTGAAAGTAATCTATAAGAAATCAGTGTCAACCTCTCGCATGTTTTGGTCAAAAGAGGAATTTAGAACCGTCATTTGGCACACAAAAATCACATGCAAGATCACCCAGAAAGTTGTACTACTAGTACTAGTACTGCGTGTTAGATGAAAAAACACGATCAAGATCGAGAAAAAGATCGTCAAGAAGAGATATTACCTAGACTTGCTTAATGAGGGATCCCGGAGAGGGGGCCTTGGACAGGGCGATGGCTTTGAGCTTGTCTGCGGTAGTCTCGGCGGGGTGCTTGCGCTTCTTCATACCATGAGCCTCGACGGTTTTGGCCGGAGCCATGGACATCACTTCGGTCGGTGCTCCAGCGTCCATCAAGAAACTGTCAAATAGAAATAAAAGAAGAAAAGAGAGGGAGTTATAGGATCAGTCTCGGGGTTGCAAGACCGGGCCTTGGCCAGAATCAACACCATTGATGCGCTCACCTTTCCTTCTTTGGGAGAGAAGAACAATGGCAGAAGCAGGTCGGGGTTTTCTGGAAGAAATGAGGAACAAGATGAGGCAGAAGCGAGGGTTGTGTAGAGAGGAAGCTGAGAGAGAAGAGTGAAATGATGGTTGCTTCGTCCGTCCAACTTACTGCTGGAAAGGAGGGGGTTTTGTGATTTGACGGCTCATTGGGCATTACTGCGGCACTTCGATCGAGGTAGTCTACCGTCACTCTACTACGGAATAATTTAGTGCATGGCTGGTGGACCCCGATGCTGGCTGTCCCACACGTCAGCGAAAGTGAGTAATTTAGTGCATGGCTGGAGGAGGATCCGCACAATAGAGCGTGTGCACTGTTTTTGAGAAGAAGAAAATGATTACAGCAAGCGTTTTGTCGGATTTCGGGTTCCGACAGACCCTTAAGGTTCGAACTCTGGGATGCGCGCAGGGATTACGCCCTCTACCTCTCCGTCTCGCAAAGATCTAAACTACTGAAAGAACTGCACAAGGGACACAAAGTTTATACTGGTTCGGGCCACCGATGCGGTGTAATACCCTACTCCAGTGTGGTGTGGTTGATTGCCTCTTGGGCTGATGATGATGAACACTACAAGGTAGAACAGCCTCGCGAGGGTCTGCTCGTGGCTGGGGCGATGAACTGCTAGGAGGAGTTCAGCCGCCCTTGTCTCTCTCTCTTACTGATTCTTTTCTTGCCCAGGTTCGGGATTGCCCGGTCCTTCTACCCTGGGGGTGGCTAGTCCTATTTATAGGCAAAGGCCCTGGGCCTCTTCCCAAATATTGAGCGGGAAGGGCGCCCACAATTGGCCATTTTGAAGGGGAACATCTGGTACACTTATCCTGACTAAAGTTGGTCTTCGCCTGCCAAAGGATCTGTGGTGACGCCGTCCTAGGATCCACGATGACCTCCTCCCCACCGTTGGACTGGTCTTGGTCTCGTTGCACCGAAATGGATGCCTTTGCTTGATCCTCTCGCCTGCGCTTGCTCCTTTTGCACCAAAGAGGAAAGGAGGACACCGCGCGGGTTGGCGCCTGCCTGGCACCCCTGGTCGTCATGGCTTGCGTCATGGGCACCTCGTGAGGTACCCCGCCTTGATCTCTCCGCCTCCTCGTGAGCCAGCCTCATGAGGCTGCGCCTGAGGAAGCTCCGCGTCGTCTGCCCCGCGAGGCTTGGCCCCTCGCGAGGGTCTTTGGTCTTATGTTGATGATGATGGGCCGTGCTGGAACCCCTTTAAGCCACGCCGCAGGCTGTAGGCAGGCAAGTCTGGGGACCCCCGTTCCCAGAACGCCAACAGTAGCCCACGGGCCCAAGGCGCGCCCGGACTTGACCATGCCGAAAAGCGAAAGGGCGAGGGCGAAGCGCCGCGGGCCCTAACAGCCTGCGGCCTCGGGCGCCGCGTGGTGGTTGATTGGACGTGGGCGACACTATTCCCCCACGCCCCCTTATTTTGCGCCCTGCTTGGCGGACTCGTAGTTGTACACAGCTGCTCCCCTTCCTGCTGCTCAAGCGTCCTCTGTTCTTCCTTCCCTCGAACGCCAGCTCCTGCCTCCAATCCAATCTCGAATCTTCCCCATCCTTCCCATCGCCATGGCTCCGACGAAGAAGGAGAGAGGGAAGAAACCCATGCCTCCGGCTTGCTCGCCGCCATCGATGGCCCCTGCCGTCGGCCGGTTGATCATACTCAATCGAGAGTGCCTGGTCAAGGTCAGCTCGACTCTGGCTTCTTCAATGAGTGTGGGAGGACGACGGCCTGGCCTACGTCTCACTTCCCCACTGACAGGATAATCACTGAGGTCCATTATTTTGCTGATGCCCTGTGGGCGGGTCTGGTTCCCCCCTTCTCCGATTTCTTCAAGGCCGTTCTTTTCCATTACCAGATCCATATGATGCATCTGGGTCCTGAATCCATCACCCTTCTTTCGGTCTTTGCTTTTGTTTGCGAGGCAATGATGGGCATTCCCCCTTCTATTGCCTTGCTGCGCCACTTCTTCTCTCTGCGCCTTGTCGATCCTACCCAATGCTCGGCGTGTGTGAACTTCGTCGCCGCGCCTGAGACCGCGGCCTCAGGGATCGACTTCGGGCTTCCTTCGCCTTCGGCTGGGTTCCACGAGCGGTGGTTGTATGTTGATGTCGGGGTGCCCAGCCCCCTGCTGTCGAAGCCCAACTCGCTTGCTGTCCCTAATTTGGGCTGGGGCCAGGAGACGCTCGAGAGCCCCCGGCTCGCCTTCGTCTGGCGCCGCTTCGCGTTCTTGAAATCGATCGGCGTGACAGCGCCCAAGGTAGTGAAGGAGTTATAGTTGCGCCGCATTGCCCCTCTCCAACGCCACTCCCGCCGGATGTGGGCCTTCAGTGGGCGTGGTGATCGCATGCGGCTCCAGGAAGAGGACCTGACGCCTGAGGTGCTGAGGACAGTGCTCTTGATCCTGACTGGTGACCCCAACCCGGGTAGCATCCAGCGGGGAGGCGCCCTGCTGTACCTCTGCCAGAACAGGGACGATTTTGTGAAGCAGATGCCTATCTTTGATGAATGGGGGCTGTGCCCTGCTGGCCTCCAGGGGTCTCGCGAGAACCCAGTGGTGGCGACTGCCCTTCCAGTCGGCCTAGGTGACTCTTCCTCAAGTGGCGGAGCAGGGAGGCATGAGGCGCCAGAGGCCGAGGGGGCTTCTGATGAGGTGGGAGCGCCGGGTGATGCTCTCAAAGGAGCAGCTCCCGGGACCCGTGCCGCTGAGGCTGAGGGTGGCAAGCAGCTGCTCCCGGCGCCTGGGGCTGAGGCCCCAGCCGCGACTTCTGGCGAGGTGATTGGCAGCACGCGTCAGGTAGGCGCCCCTGACGCGGATCGCCTCGACGCTCCGTCTTCGTCGCAGGTTGATCCTTGCGCTCTTCTCTTGGGCCGCTTCCGCATGGACTTTGAGGCCCTCCGGAGGAAAAGGGAGGCCCTGGGTGATGACTTCCCTTGTCGCCTGCTGAAGTGCAGGAAGTACTTCGCTACTGATGAGTAAGCCTTCTCCTTTTCCAGCTCTTGACCTTCCTGTTGTTTTTACTGACCCTTGCTCCGCAGGCCCCTTCCGGCCGAGCTCGCAGAAGTAGCTGAGGTGTCGCCTCCTTTGGCTTCGCCTCCTCCACCGTCCCCAAGTGCTCCGAGCAGCGATGCTCTTGTGGTGAGGGCGATCGAAGGGGCGAACCGTCCTGAGGCGCACTGCGGCCCTTCACTCCCCGCGATCTTCCTTCGCGGGCCCTCTCGTGGCATAGCCAGCCTGCTGTGGGCTTCTCGTCTGGTCGTGGACTGTGACGGGCTGAGGCGCCCCCTGCGCCCTTCATCTGGAGACGGGCTGGCTCCTGGCCGGGCTTCTGGCGTGGCGCGCCCGGCCGTCACGAGGGTGCCAGCCCCCAGCCCCCTGCCCGGAGGGGGAACGATGATTCGTGGCCCCCGGCGCTTTCTTGGGGCAGATGATGGTGTGGAAGACGTGCTCGAGCGCGCCCGGGAGCGCCGCGCTCGCCGCCAAGGATTCCTTCGAAGGGCGACTGACGCGGTGAACCTGCTTGGGGAGGAGCTTGCTAATGAAGACGCGCGCCTGGAGGCCGAGGGCCTGCGCCTGGCTGCAGGGAGGCGCGAGCTGGAGGCCGCCATCGCCCTCGCGCGTCATCAGCGTGATCTTGATGATGAAGAGTCGAAGGCGTCGCGAGAGGCCTCTCGGGTGGCCCGCTCCCAGGCTGCCGAGGAGGCCCGGGGAGCTGACCGACGGCGAGAGGCGGCGGAGGAGCGGGCTCGGGAGCTCCTGACCTGGTGCCACTTACTGGAGGAGCAAGTGGAGCTGCGCGAGCGGCCCTTGCGTCGATGAAGGTGGCCTCTGGCGACCTAGCTGAGCTCCAGAAGCGTGAGGAAGCGTTGACGCTGGAAGCCGCCGAACGCACCCGCGAGTACGAGCGGCTGGAGACGAGGGAGCGCTTGGTGACGCAGGCAGAGGACGATGTCGCTGCACGGGAAGCCCGTGTCCTGGAGGAGGTTGGACGTCGGGTGGCGATGGCGCGCCAAGACCTCGAGCGCGAGTTCAAGGGGAGACTGGAGTTGATCCGGGTCGAGGCTGAAGGAAGGACAACAGCCTTGAGGGCCAAGCGGGAGGAAGCGACGCGGCGGGCCAACGCTTCTCGGGCCGCCCTTGTGGTAGCGCAAGGGGAGTTAGCCGCCTCCCAGTCCGAGATGCTTCGTCTTCGCCAGTGGGTGGAGGAGGCTGAGGCCGTCGCGCGCCAGAACGCGGATGAGATACGTTAGCGGCAGGTCCTGGAGCACGTGCACGGCCCTATGCTCGCCACGCTCCGGGAGAGAGCTAACACAACCTTGGGCAACATCTGCGAGGCGGCTGTCGGCGAGCCGCACACAATCAACTATGCCGGCAACCTTCAGTTCTTCACTGCCGTGGTGACGCAGCTGGAGGCGCGGTCGGTCAGGGCCGACAGGTTGGTGGAGGAGAGGAGCCGCGCCCTGCTCGGGCGCGCCTTTTCCCGTGTCTTCAGCCATCTCCAGAACATGGATCCCCACTTCGACTTTGACGCCGCTATCGTCCCAGTCCCCCAGACCGTCCGAGACGACCTGGCGCACTGGGTGGAAGACAACATGGACGCTCTTGTCAGGGCCTTCGCTTCGGACGACGATGACGTGATCGTGGCTGCTGACGAGGGCGGTGTGGTGAACGGCCCTGACGCCGCTGGTGGCGATGCAGACAGCGATGGCGAGTTCAGCGACGCCAGCAACGGCTCGGGAGGTGCTTCCGAGGATGCATTGGGGGATTTGTCCGACTGAGTATGTATCGCTCCTGTTTTTTTTCTTTACCCTGCATGAATAGAACTCAGGTTTTTGGCCTGATGGTCGTGAGAGCATTTTGGGAGGGGGGGGCCTCATGTAAAACCTGTGTTCATCGTATTAGTAGTTGTTATATTGCGCAAGCGCTCGCGCCTGGTGGTTGGCTGGTTTACCTTTGTTTCGTGCAGGCCCCGAGGCAGCCTATGGGAGGACGTGATGTCTTGGGTGTACTCTAGTTGAATCTGTAGGACGTGAGAGTGTCGCTGGCGGGGAGCTTCATAGGCATTGGCCTTCTTCACAGGCTCCGGGCCTTTTCCCAAATGTGACGGTTTCACAGGCATTTGCCTTCTTCACAGGCTCTGGGCCTTTTCATGAACGCGGCGGCTTCACAGGCATTCGCCTTCTTCACAGGCTCTGGGCCCTTTCCTAAACGCGACAGCTTCACAGGCAGTCGCCTTCTTCACAGGCTCCGGGCCTTTTCCTAAATGCGATAGCTTCACAGGCAGTCGCCTTCTTCACAGGCTCTGGGCCTTTTCCTAAAAGGACAACCTCCGCAGGCACCGGAAAATCCTCCCGAGAGGGAGCGATAGCGGCAGTTTGGGTTGCGCACGAGCTAGGAGTGACCCGACTCGCAAGGGGCTCAGGAGGGGAGGCAGCTGTGGTGAAGTGGTAACCAGAACGCGAGAAATGGCTCGAACGAGACTAAGCACCCCTTCCCCGAACACACGCAAATCTCAAATTCGAATCCAACTTAAATCCAGCGGGGGGAAAGTTACAACCAAAGGAAAAGGCAATGAAAGCAGACAAAAGGCCGCGTCCGGCACCTAATCTAGTCTTGGACGTCTTCTCACCAGCGCGGAGCTAAGTGTTGTCCACTGGGCGTGGGAGGGAGCCCCGGGGCCTGAGGCCGGCACCCCTGAGACTCCGAGGCGTGTACAGCCCCACTCATTATTACGTGAGAGTGTCACGGGGTGGCGAGCTTCACAGGCACTGGGCCTTCTTCATAGGTACCGGCCTTGCTTCATATCGCCAGATGAGGGCCCCACCTTGCGCCACACTCTAGTGCCACCAACGACAACCGGAAACCAGGACGCCGCCAGTGGGGTAGAGCGGTCGCCAGCGGTTCCCCCGACGACCACGCGTCCTCCGCCAGGGGCAGGCCCTTAGGCACCTCCCCAGCGGAGGGCCTACCTCCTGAGAACGCCTTGCTCCGAACGCCGCGGTGGTGATGTCGGATCTCTGCCCCTCTCCTGCAGCCCCCTGCACCCTCCTCCCAAGGGGTAGGAGACTGTGGGAGCGGGGCAGCTGCTTGCTGTGGCGACCTGCACTTCCTGCGATCCATGATTAGCGTACGCCTGCTCCTGAGAAATTAGCAGTACCCAATAATCGTCGCCCCCAGCGTGGCCGGCGGAACCGTCCCGGGGCTCCTGGAAGAGCTCAGCTTCTGGTGTCTCGTCCCCCCAGCTCAGGCTGAGAAGCGAGCCTTGTTCGCCCTCGTGAGCGTGCCCTTGGTCCATCATGTGGGGCACGTATTCTTCTGGCGCCGTCATCCCGAAGGCTACGCCGTAGTGCTCCGTGTGCCATGCAGCTCTGCTTGACGTGCCCACCGTGGGGTGGTAGCGCGGCTGCCCGCTGGGGCCGTGGGCCACGCCAAGTCCCTCTCCTTCACGCGTCGGGGGCGGGGGTAGCGCCACCACCGGTCCGGCGCCGACAGCTTCACTGGCGTTGGAGTAGCCTTGGGGCCCGCGGGCGCGCGTGGGGCCCCCGCGCGTGCCGCCCTGGGCTTGAGACGGGAGCTGCACGCAGAAGGGGTGAGCCCCCGAAGCAGCAAAGCCCAGGAGCTCGGCGACCCGCTCTAGCAGCACGTCGCGGCTGCCTTCTAGCAGCCTACACTGCAGCAGCTCTCGGGCCACCGTGAGCGCGGCCCTCGAGTTCGCCTGCTCCCGGCGGGTGTACGGTGTCGTGGTCGCGGCGTGATTGGAGGCCCTTGCTTCCGACCGCGCTTGCCGCGGTGTGAGGGTCGTTGAAGCCTGTCCGCGCCGCCCGCGGCCCGCAGCGCCCTGCGGACCACGAGCTGCCTGAGGCGCGGGGTCGCCCGAGGCGAGCGGCTCTGCGCGGGCGGGCCACGCCGCCCATGGATCTTGGTTGCCCGCCTGGTCGCCGGACATGGTGATGACGATGCGACGGGACGCGAAGTGGTAGAAGGGTGGATTCCGGCGCACCCCTACCTGGCGCGCCAAATGTCGGATTTCGGGTTCCGGCAGACCCTTAAGGTTCGAAGTCTGGGGTGCGTGCGGGGATTACACCCTCTACCTCTCCGTCTCGCAAAGATCTAAACTACTGAAAGAACAGCACAAGAGACACAGAGTTTATACTGGTTCGGGCCACCGATGCGGTGTAATACCCTACTCCAGTGTGGTGTGGTTGATTGCCTCTTGGGCTGATGATGATGAACACTACAAGGTAGAACAGCCTCGCGAGGGTCTGCTCGTGGCTGGGGCGATGAACTGCTAGGAGGAGTTCAGCCGCCCTTCTCTCTCTCTCTCTCTCTCTTACTGATTCTTTTCTTGCCCAGGTTCGGGATTGCCCGGTCCTTCTACCCTGGGGGTGGCTAGTCCTATTTATAGGCAAAGGCCCTGGGCCTCTTCCCAAATATTGAGCGGGAAGGGCGCCAACAAATGGCCATTTTGAAGGGGAACATCTGGTACACTTATCCTGACTAAAGTTGGTCTTCGCCTGCCAAAGGTTCTGTGGTGACGCCGTCCTGGGCTCCACGATGACCTCCTCCCCACCGTTGGACTGGTCTTGGTCTCGTTGCACCAAAATGGATGCCTTTGCTTGATCCTCTCGCCTGCGCTTGCCCCCTTTGCACCAAAGAGGAAAGGAGGACACCGCGCGAGCTGGCGCCTGCCTGGCACCCCTGGTCGTCATGGCTTGCATCATGGGCACCTCGTGAGGTATCCCACCTTGATCTCTCCGCCTCCTCGTGAGCCAGCCTGATGAGGCTGTGCCTGAGGAAGCTCCGCGTCGTCTGCCCCGCGAGGCTTGGCCCCTCGCGAGGGTCTTGGGTCTTGTGTTGATGAAGATGGGCCGTGTTGGACCCCCTTTAAGCCACGCCGCAGGCTGCAGGCAGGCAAGTCTGGGGACCCCCGTTCCCAGAACGCCGACACGTTTCCACTCTTACGATGGAGGAGTGCGAAACACGGCAGCCACTTGAACATACACAGTGCTCCTACTACTAGGCATGTGCGGTGGTTCATACCTGAGTACTACACAATCTTGTTGCTAGTGTAGTAAGATATGACGATAACAAATGATGTTGTGCGCATGTCAACTCCTCCTATATGTAACATAGTACCGCTTTTTCAACTGTCTGGTCGAGAATGAACGATGAGATCAATGTTAACAGAACTAGGTCCACAGCGCACGGAGATTACGGTGCTACACTACACCATGAAACATGAACCATATGAAGCACGAATAGTGTTAGGCAGGGTGTATGAAGGGTGCACGGGATGGGAGCAAAAGTTCCCTTCTCGACCCACTTTTGGGTGTTTGGCAGAGTGCATGAAGGGTGCATGAGTCCACACTAGTAGGTTGACAAAAATACACGAAGAGCAAACAACTATATTGAGATGAGAATGCGACCAAACACACCCACACGCTTTGTGCTACAGTGACTGATTTGCACCGTCTGAGTTTGATCCAACGGTCATGTTGCGCCGAGACATGGACATGCCCATGCAGAGGGCGCCTAAACACCACCGAAGTCCCGCTGCTTCTCGAGGCGCACGGCGTTGGTGATGCAGGGTGCAATCGCCCACAGAGCCCGCTCCCGGTCGGCGGGAGCCAGCTCGTCAAAGACGACGTCCAATGGCACGAATGGATTCCAGTGACGGAGCCCTGAAAGGATTCGCCCGGCAACGGCAACGGCAGCCCGCAACCCCTCCTTGTCCAGCTCAGCCCCCACCATCGCGCGGATACGGCTCAGCTGCTCGGAGATATAGGTGAAGAAGGAGACCAAGTCAGGAAGCCGCAGCTCGTTGAAGTCGACCGGGTGGTCGAACGGGTTTAGCCCGACGGCCGGCATCGTCGCGCTGGCACGACGGTAGGCATCGCGCAGCTGCAACACGTGCGTGGCAACTTGGTTCACCAAGTGGCTGAGGCGATCCTGGACCTCATCACGATCGGCCCGCTCGCGCTCCAGCCGGCTCCCCTGACGGACTATCGTATCTCCCGCTTTTTGTAGCAACATCGCCGACGCCTCGATCATCTTTGTGGTGGACGCCTGCCGCTTTTGAAGCTCCGTGAACTCCCGCACATAATGGAGGAGCATGGCACTCCTCTCCTCCTTGAGCTCACGGAGCTCCGCGTCCTTGGCCCTGAGCTCCGCATCCTTGGCATGGAGCTCCTATGTCAGGCGCCTCACCTCGGACTCCATGATCTGCTGCGTCACCATGGCACCAGGTAGAAGCAACGGGGAGAGGAAGCAAAGGGGGCGAAACGGCTGAAAGGCAATGCAATCTACGGGAAGGCGGAGGGAGCGGGGAATCTTTTGGTTTTCACCACGGTAAAACACCAGTCGACGACTTCTCACATCAGGGAGCAGTGGGTTTTTACAGGCGGAGTCATCATGACTAATTGTTGCCGCACCTGCTCCCGTCAATCAAAAAAATTAAAAATCCTGCTGCGCCTGCTCTCGTCAATCAAAAAAAATTAAAATCCTGCCGCACCCAAACACCAGAGCAACGCCGTGGTGGATATTTAAATTTACCTGCCGGCAAGTAGATAAAAAAGGGGTGAAAAAACAAATGTGGCGGCGGCCTAGCTAATCAGTCGAATTAGCCCAACTAGCTAGCCACCGTGCTTCACTGATGTACTCGGCGGGAAAGGTGGTATTTCGTGATTTGACGACTCATTTACTTGCTTCGGCGCTACGACCGAGGAGGACCCAAAAAACGCGCGGTAGGGCGTCCCACGTCCGTGCACCACCCGGGAGGACCCCGAAACCACGCGATAGGGTGTGCCACGTCTCGGCACGGAGGAAAAATGTGCGTGTAAAAATATACTGTATCAGACGTAGTACCTATGGTTCGACCTCGGGACCCAGCCAGTCGATCGAAAATACCCCACTAGCCACACAGCTTCATCATGCAAACATGGCACGGAGGATAGATGTGGTTAGCTCCGTCTCGACCAGCCACAACGTCTCCTGTTCTAGGCGATTCTTCTATTTTCCCAGCTTTTTTTAGTTGTAATAACACCACGGCAAGCTAGCACCGCTCTTCGTGTGTGCCCATGCAAAGGTTAGACGATGGAGAGAAGAGAGATTGAGATCGCAGACCTGGGACCCACCAGTAAGTGAGACAACGGCCATGCACGTGTTGACGAGGCACTCCCTCTACTCTACTCAACGCAAGTATTGTATAAATAAAATCAAGTTATGGGACAAAGCCAACAACCGTTCGTTTTTTCAGGCTATCGACTTACGCTTTGTAGTCCAGGTTGCCAGTTCGAATCTCGTCTTTTAGATTTGTTAGTTTTAGGTCCAAATTTGATTAATGACAAGTGGGACCCCCGTGTGTTCTTCCGATATTTCAGTGTAGGATGGTTTTTTTGAACAAACACTTTGCGCGGTTAGACAAGTAACGGCACGAGTTACACGTATTTTGCAAGTTTACGAACAAAAATGACAGTGGCATAGAATATCACATCCTCCCCACAACTTAGATACTATGGTGATATGAGTTTTTACACCGTTGGAAGTGAGATCCAATGGCTTGGGAGTAGTCTTTGTAATTATGCGCAATTTCCAAACTCTCCAAAGGTTTTTTTTGCAAATAAAACATTCAGGCCTCGTGTGTGCCGCTGCATCTTCGATCCAACGGCTCCCCGGTGCTCATATTAGGTGCTCCCCGTTGTTTAATTACCAGCTACAGTGATATGAGCATCTAGGTCGTATGATCAGTGATCAGATGGCACGTGCGTAGTACTTATACTTTCTGCGCATTTCCCAAACTCTATCAGCCGTATATTGCAAAACCATTCAAACCTCCTATTGTGGGCCGTTAGATCTCAGTGAACTCGTATCACCATAGAACCTACGGTGCGGGAGCACCTCATTCTCTCCTGTGCGAGAAAACATAAGGTGCTATCGCAGCTTGGATGCACTATACTTATTGGATTGTTGTTGTGTTCGTGCGTGTGTGTCTTTGTGTGTGTGTGTGTGGTCATATACTTGATACATACAAACTTTTCTCACCTCCATATTGTTCATCTTTTAAATTTGAATTTGCATTGGAAAACTTACTAGGGATACCATGAAATGTGAAATCCACGTTGAGATCACTATATCACAAACTCACTCTAATTCAACAACTCATCATAAATCAATTACCACGCTGAGATTAGTATTTGCAAGGAAAATACGGGTATTGTAATACACATAGATTCGTTCGGCAATTTAAAAGGTTCCTTTTGTATTCTCGAATGGTAGGACCCAACGGCATACCAGCCAGACCTTGGCTCATGTTGATCCTAAAAAAAACCGGGCTCGTGTCCTTCGGTGGCGTGCGTGGTACGCACATTAGGCAACCCCAACCAGTCGAGCCTCAGCGTTTCAAGTCGAAATATCTGGCAGCTAGAATTCCAGCCCTAGGAAATTCCCCTCATGTCCCCGGTCCATAATGACTACCGATGAACAACGGAGGGATGCTTTAGTAACTCGACAACGTTACCTACCGTGTCGAGCACGACACAATTCCCTCGGTCGCCGCTCGTCAAGGTCACCCGTCAACTTACTACTACACCAGGATTATCCTTTTACTCTGCATATATAACTTGTCTGAAGTCTATCCAAAAGTGAGCATAAATTCTTGAAACTAAGCATGGTCACGTGATATGGCACAAATATTACTTCGTAAGTTTTTTCTTCAATTTGAGGCAAGCTGCTTATGACAAGTTGCACAAATGAAGAGCCAAGGTATTTTGGAACAAATACCTGTCATGTTAAGGCGAACACTTTCACTATTGAAACCGTGGGCATTTACGTGCCGCCACGAGTCCCCGCTTCTCATCGGCATGTGTCGTCCGAGCAAGCGTGTGAGTCAATGGGAGGCGTGCGAGCAGACCGCTGCACCGGCTGTCAGGGAGGCGTGCCAGCAGACCGCTGTGCAGGCTCACCGGGAGGCGAGCCCTTTGACCAGGCTCCGTTGCCCACCGTCGTCCCAACTGCTCCCACTTTTAATGTCGCCGGTGCCGCAGTTTAAAATCAACCCCGCACTCCCCGGTGTCGCTACAATCCTCTCTCTTCCTCTCTGATTCTCCTGTCATCTACCTCCAACTAGCCTGACCTAAACGTACGCCATGCCGCATCTCGATGGTCTGCCCTTGTTCCAGTTTCCTGAGGAAGACACCTAGCCGGAGTCTCAAGAACATAAGGCGCTTTGGGACGAGCTTGAACTGGCCTTGCGGGAAGACGCTGCGCCTGTCCCCGCTCCCGTTCCGGCTCCCGTCGCCCCGACTGCGCCAGCGCCCATCCCCGTGGCATTGATGGGCTGGGAGCCGCACATTTTCGCCTAGCTTGATCCCACGGGGTTCCATGAGGTCCCCACCGACTTTCACGCGCCCGTGCACCTGCCAGCGCATGCGCCTGCGCGTGCACTGACGTGCGCGCCCGTGCCGGTGCCCGTGCACACGAATGTCTCTGCCGCGCCGTTGACAGCGCATGTCCCCGCGCGGGTGCTAGTGCCCCCCTCAGCGGCATGGATGGCCGCCGTCGACCGCTTCCTTGCACCAACACCAGTCGCCTCCTCCCGCCAGTCGACTCGCTCCGAAGTCCAGAAGATTTTGGCCTTCCTTGAATCTAGGCCAGCGTCCAGGAGTATGCCAACAACGGCGCAAGACGCGGCCGTCGCTGTCGATCAGTGGCCCGACAACACACAGAGCATGGCAGAGGAGCCGCTTCCCACCGCGAGACGCCCCCGCCGCCGCCGCATAATCTAAATTTGCCATGAAAAACGTTGGGGTTGCCATTCTTAAAATCCGAACAATTATCGTTTCCATTTATTTTATATCGATCGTCGTATAATTTAAAGTCGGAGTCAGACTGAACGAAATGTATGGTTTGATCGATTGAATGTTCTGCTAGAGCCATATCAAATTAAATATAAGATGTCATCAAGCCACATGTATTCCTTGTCATCCAACAACCTAGACTGCTTCAATGTCGAGCGCTCAACACGTTTAACGTGCAGTTAATTTCATGCCAAAAATAGTGCTGATCACATGACAACACGCAAATAATATCCTAGTAGTTAATATCCGCATGCACTTAATATACTTCCAAATTAACGTGCATTGCACATACTGACTAGTGCTGCTAGTACGTGAAACTGGTGCCGTGACTTGTGAACGCGTCCAGATATGGTCAACGGAAGCATCGCCCGCGAGTTCTTCCTGTTTGCCCGTGCGTCTAAATGCTGAAGGGGAGGAGAGAGAGCACACATGGAACCCACCAGTAAGTGAAGGCGAATAGTACTAAAAATAATATTACATGTTACCCATTAATTAGGCTGTGGTAATATAAAAACATTATGTGAACAAAGGGGGTACAACAAACATTGCTATTCTACGTATGTTGCCTACTCTTGACGTGCGGCTTGAAGGCCCGGTCACATGTTCGATCCTCGTCCTTTATTTTTTAATTTGTATATGGGTCCAAATTTGTTTCATGACATGTGGCCCCTCGATGTGTAGTTTGTACCACTTTAATTTGTGGGTCGAAATTTGTTCCATTCCAAGTGGACTATCGATGTGTAGTTTTGTAGCTTATTTATAATAATTAAAGAGAACAACATAGTTTTTCAATAATACCATGGTGCGACGTTGAAGGCGAGAAAGGACGTGCGAGAGAGCGATGACCGAGCCAGAGGGAAATCAACTAGGGCAGTTGCGTGGGTTGCAACGGTGTTTGGAGTAGTTGTGGGCCGAATGCTATGAAAATATAATCTAAACCGACCGGAATAAATGCCTACACAAATTAATCCAAGGTTGGAGTATGCCTCGCAATGTAAATAGCTCCGGCTTTGTGAGGGATGGAGAGGTAGTAGCTTCAGCGCGTGGAAGATACGGTGTGAGAAAGCGAGGTCAATCGAGAGACATATAGATAGAGAGACAAAGTGAGTGTGGTCCAACATTCATTGAACAAATATATATGCTCCGGAGAGATATTGTCCGATTGAGCTTTTTGGCAAGGGTGAGGGATGTAAGATAGAGCTTGAGAGATGATCCAGTCACAGACGTGTAGATATATTTTGTGCGTGGGAGGAAGCAAGGTCAACCGATCACATAGGGTCGTCGTGCGATCGAAAGAGTGAGACGGGTTGGAGAGAGTGACCTAGATAGACGATGTGCGTGAGAGAGTATACAATGTGAATAGGTCGAATTGGGCTCAAACATGGTGATATATCGTTTTTGTCCGAGAAAGAGCGAGGTCAATCGAGACATACAGAGAGAGAGAGAGATTGAGTGAGTGTGGCCCACCATGAGGTCGAAAGAGTGGTGGCGGCTTGGATGGACTGACCTAGATAAACAATTTGCATGATAGAGTATAGAGTGTGTCGATTGAGGCCCGAATAGGGAGATATATCATTTGTGTGTGAAAGAAAACGAGGTTAAACGAGACTCAGATAAAGAGAGCGAGATTGAGCGAGTGTGGCCTGTCGTGCGGAAGAAAGAGCAAGACAGTCTTGAGGGAGTGACCTAGATATACAACGTGCGTGCATGCGCATGCACGAGAGGTTGGGGGGCTAGATAGGCAATGCATGTATTTAGCGTGAGAGGGTGAGAGGGAGAGGGGGGAGAGAGAAAGAGAGCTCGGCATGGGGTGCAATGGCGGGTGTGTGAGGTAAATACATTTGGTAACAGAGTGGAAAAAGGGGTTGTGTAGTTGAGAGACTTAGAGATCGAAGCATGGAGAGAAAGAATGAACGTGTGTTGGAAACCGATAGCTTCCTAAGGTGGTTAGGAGAGGAAGATTGACCGATACAGGAAGTATGTAGCGTTTGTGCGGGGGGGGGGGCTAAAAACAACATTTGAATGTACATAGTACGAGACTTAATATCGATGTTTCAATTCGGTGTACATTGCAAGATTTGAACCGAGGACCAGGCATACAGGTAATTATTTCGAATTCGTTCCATACTAAGTTTCGAAAAGTTGACATTGACTCAGTTTGTTGTGCTATTTTGTAGGTCATCTGTTTGAATCCATCCAAAAGTTTTCTCACTACCATGGTGTTCATCATATACATATGAATTTGTATTAAAAAAGTAGCGTGGATACAGTGAAATGCGAAATCCACGTTAGAATTGGAGATCGCTACGTGACACACACTCTAATTCAAATAACTAACTACGTGACACACACACTCTAATTCAAATAACTAATTATGTGACACACAGTCTAATCCACGTTAGCGTGGGTACCGTTTCAATTTTTTTCAAATAACTCCTCATTAATTAATTAATAGTACTCCCTCTGTTCACTTTTATAAGACCTTGAAGACATTTCAGACAATGTGCAAAACAGTTCATTTTAAGTTGTCTGAAACGACTTACAAAAGTGAACGGATGGAGTATCTCGTTTCGAATGACTAACTATTGCAAGGAAAACACGGGCATGGTAATACATACAGATTCGTTTGCAAATGAAAGAAGATTCATTTGCATTCTCAAATGTAGGCGCACCAGGCAAACCAGGGTCGTGTCGGGGTGGACGCTGCTTCGGTGCCTTAAAGGCAACTGCCTTTGGGTCACTGACATGTGGGCCAGCCACCTGTTGGGCCCATATGTCATGGACACAAAGGCAGGTACCTTAAGGCACCTAAGCATAGTCCTGTCGGGGTGGTCGCATGTGTCGGACGGACGCGTAGCACCCAGCCACCCACCCCCCTCCCCCCCCCCCAAAAAAAAGGACGACGACAATATAATTTCATGCTTCCACGTTTCGGATTGAAATATATGGTGGCCCCAATTCCAGCCCTGCAAAATCTCTCTTCTCCACCGTCCCCTTCCGCGCCCAGATTGCTCAAATCCCTAATTCGCCGCCAACCCTTGAATCGCCCCTCGTCTCGTCTCTTTCCCCACCGTTCTCCACCTCTGTGCCGGACGACGAGGACGAAGACGACGGTCGCGCTTCACCATCGCACCGGAGCTACCTCATCTACGTCGTCGTCCACCGCACTGGGTGGTCCACCGACAACATCGGCCGCCGCAACCGACGTGCCTCACAGACACCGAGTTCCACCGCATCAGGTGCGCTTCACCGATGCCGTCTCCCAGCTCACCAGGGCTAATTCACTGACCACATCGTCGCACCTCCGCCCCTGAGGCCGTTGGGGCTTCACCAACGGTCTCATCCACCACATCATAGCGCTCCGCTGCCACTCAAGATCTGCATCCGTGCGCGGCCAGCCAACGCCAGCGCATCACCCTCAACGGCTCTGAAGTGACCCGCACTCTAGCTAGGCGAGCATGCCCAAACGCCGGCCTGAACTAGGTATCCACACATCACTCCCTTGTGCACTGTTCCGACGATGTTTGGATATCCTTTCGCTGCTCTCTCAGCTTACACGCCTATGCAACTCTGACCTTAACTGTTATTTCTTCTGGAGATATCATCTGAAACAAGCAAATCCATATTTTAGCGAAGCATGACGGCACTACGAGATCTGGTACACATCATGCACACCCGTATAACCTTGTAAGTATCTGTCCTCCGGTACAACATCAAGGTCGATTCCTCTTATTTGATCAACCATTCGCCGTGTCAAAAATGCAGAGGGGGATGCAAGGAGCACAAGGCCTGCACATCCAAGCAAGTGGTAACATGGACTTGTACATGGAACATCCCAAGCGCAAGCAGAGCTGCAGTGAGGCTGTACAACGAGCTAGCGTAAGTCCCTGCATTTCATTTAATTCGTACTGGCATTCCTGTATGATTTGTGTGCGGTGGCTGATCCACGAATTCAAGTTACCAGGGGCGAACATTTAACTTAAAAAATACGAAGGCACTTGCACTCCGGAAATCAACATAACTTGAGAAATGTGAAGCTACATGCACTTTGAAAGCTAGCTAATGATCCAAAGTAGTTCAGATTATAAACACTAAATGATGCAAGCACCAAAAAACACAAAATGCAACATGGTGTACAAGGACTACAAACATGGTATGTACCTGCTTGAATTATTCGTTCTCTGGCTGAAAATATCGAAGTGTAATTGCACGTATAACCAGTGCGCAAACTGCATATAAATATATCTATCCTGCACAAGTATGCCAATAGTTTCAAACAACAGATTAGAAAAGTATTTATGCTATGTTGTCATGATACGGGGACTTTCTGGTAGATGGCCTCGACGTTTCCTCAAGCTATGAAAATGCACTATAATTTGCTTGTCATCAATGCCTGCAAATCTCTGTCTCTCTCAACATAGTAGATCATCATTAGACACTAAATCCTTTAATGAGCTTGCAAAATACTTGCATTAGATCCCTCATTAGACACTATATGTTCATCACCAGGAGCATGTAAAATGTTTGCATCAAATCCTTCATTAGCAGTCTGTTCATTAGACACTTCAGGCTCAAGAACAACATGAGCTTGTATGTTTGCACCGGAAACTTGATTAGATACATCAGATTCAGTTAGTTCAGTATTGATTAGGGGAGTTATAAAATAAGTAGAAATTGGTTTCATTTTCTCATAGATTCCCTACATACAAGCAGTTTTACAACACCGTCAGGTTTAACTATTGGCCAGAAATTGAAGAGTTGAATTAGATATAATCAGGGATGTGATGTACCTGCTCGTTGCGCATGCTACTCTTGCAAGCTGCGACTGTCCATTTGCGCAAGCTCGATGCCATGCCCGTGTTACCGCCGCTGCCTCCCACGTAGGCTACACCCAGGGTTGGATCTTCATCTTCTTGTCCTTCCGTTCGCTTGAAGCCCGGCGACCGCCCTCCAACGAGGGCGCGAGGAAGTGCTGTGTCGGTCTGTTCAGCGGCGGCTAGGTTAGGAGCAAACCAGACTGGAGGCTGGAGAGAATGAATTGGGATTTTTCCTGCTGTCGATCGATATGGGAGGCGCTCGTTTGGGCCGCGAGCCTGCTATAGGGCCTGCCTTGCACTTATGTTATTGGCCCATCCAAATTGAAACATTTTTCTTCATTTTTTACATTGGCTGCTCGTGCGTTGGGACGAACAAAACTAGCGTGGGCCAACCTGGACGACTCAAACTAGGTGCACACTTTCCAGCCACCTGAGGCGGCCGCCCATACCAGCCCTATGGTGGCGTCGCCTCTTTTTGCGTGTATGATTGGATAGTGAAAAAATTCCAGTGGCGCTTTTGATTTACCCACAGAATGGTTGAATTGCTTGTTTCTATGAACTAGTTCGCCAATAATGTGAAGGATGCCAGTCTTTTCATCCTATTGTAGATTGCTTAGATCTCTATATGCCAAAAGTAATCGCATGAAATATACAGTAAAAGCCAGTGTGATGTGTTTGGCTACAACTAGTCTGACTACACGTCCTCATATAACATATCAAGGATGCACCATCTTACCAGATTAACCATTCGACTTACCCATGCAGTGTGGGAAGAAAGAAGTATTGGGACTGTGTATCCAAGCAATTGATGCCATGGACTCCTTCGTACAACCTTGTAAACAAAAAAGAAGTTGCAGTGGGCCTGTACAAAGAACTAGTGTAAGTTCAGTTACCTGCTTCTCGGAATTTTAGTTAGCCACTTATTGCAAAATTGTTCAATTACCTTGCTTGGCTTAATTTCGTTTGCTACTGATTACATAATTGCACAGTCTGTTAATCATATTGTAGACTGCGCCTATCTATGTGTTTGATACTTACTATTAAGAATTACCTGTTTGCCTTAACTTAAATATCTACTTGTTTGTTTAACTGTTTTGCTGCTGCAACATCGGGTTACAATGATGTTAATAACTACTTTTCAGCATCCAATTGAAACTCTTTAATTCCTTGTTTGTTTAACTGGTTTGCTGTTATAACTCCCAGTTGAGATGTTTTGCTAACTTCAACTTTTCTAAATCCAATCGGAACTTTAATGGCAAAACAGGTTAGCCCAAGAACAAAGAGCGAGGTCCCCATGGACGTTGCATCATACCACGGCAGTGGCACCGGCCCAATCGTGTATTATGAATTGCCAACTGGTGATGCTCTAGAGGCTAAACTAGTGGTAGAAAGAGATTCTGCTTCTGCTGTTAGAGATGAAGTTGACATGTTGAGGAAGCAAACAACACAACCACAAGCAGTACTCAAGACAACCATTAAATATTTGGTGGATTTCAAAATGAAGCAAGCTGAGACTGACCAGATTGTTAAGGTCCTGAAGGAAAAAAGGAAATTAAATTCCTACTTGCTAAATCATAGGTGAAATGTTCTTTCCATAGTTGAATAACCTTTGTGTTGTCTGTTCATGTAATCAATCAAACCATTTGTTTTAGAGATCATGTAATAATTGTTTTTTTGTTTTTTGTTTGTAATTTTATTTGAGCACAAGTCTGTATTAATTGATAAGACTCGGAGACATTTCATTTGGATTGTTGTGCCATACCTACAAATATGCCAATCGGGTTGAATGTGCATTCAACAATAGTAGTATAGATGGACCATAAGTGGCACGCATCGGAAAGGGCCAAGATGCTGGCTAAAAAAAGGATGTTGTTGTAGCCAAAAAAAGTACAGCGGCCTGGCTTATGTATGTTAGTTGATATTATTGATCCATATACTCTATAAGTGTTTATATGTCTGTTAGTTCCGTACATTCTTCGTTGATTGACTCGGTATTTGAATCTTGATACATCGCTTGTGTACATATCTAAATGGGAGTACACATTATCTTGTGTGTGACATTTGAGTTGGACATGAAGTGTTCCAAATATTCGAATTCACCTTAAACTGGATTCTAGTTTCTGAATTTGAGTATCGGCATTTGTAAACCATATTCATATATGACAGTGGAATACATCTTTGACATCCTTTTGAAGATATATAAAAACACATAGAATGATTTATAAAGATTCATATAGGAATACAAAATGGATTCGAATTTAGTTGCCAGGGTAAACGTGGATGCTTATTGTCCCAAAATTCGAAAGAAACAGCAAAATGTCCACTCCCACATCGACTGCCTAAAGACAAGTGTTTGGGAGATGGAAATTACTGTCTACCCATTACACGGACAATCCATCGGCCCAATTTCCACTGCTCTAAATAGGGGTAGGTTAGTAACTTCAATTAGACGTGACACAACCGCCTCTGAGCCCATTCCGACACGGTGGGCGTCAAACATGGGCGGCAAAACTCATTTGATTCAAGCTCGTCCGAAAGACCTCTATTTCTCCCTCCATTCCCCATTCATACACCGTGGGCGGCAAAACAAACTCTCCTCGTCTAAAATAGATGTAGGCTAATATTTTAAATAGGGGCAGATGTGTAACTTCCATCAGACGTGACACAACCGCCCTACCTGTCAACCCCGTTCATACACCGTGGGCACCAACCGTGGGCGGCAAAACACCCTCTCCTCACCCGAAATAGTTACCGGCAAATATTTGGGAGATGCGAGATTACCGTCCTATCCCCAACCGACGAGACGTCCAAATTTGAAACGGGGGATAAGTTCGTAACTTTCCCATATTTCAGACAGGCGCGTCCCAAAAACATGGTTCCCCGTACCTCTCCCTCCATTTTCCCATTCATACACCGTCCGCGCTAGAACACCCCATTCCCACACCAGCCTCCGTCCGCCACCCCATCCATCACTGCCGTCCTCCACCGCATCCATCGCCACCGTCCTCCACCATGCCGGAGCGCCTACCAAGACCGCGTCGTCCACTGCTAGAGATGGATGTTTCTCATCCATGGCGACGGACCAATAGCCTTGCATCGCGTCCTCTTGCATCATCGGCGCCGTCGTCCTCTTTGCCGGGGCCGCTCACACGACCGTCTCTTCCACCGCAACGGGACTTATCCCCCGATGCACCCGTCTACCATCGCAGATCTGCTTCAATGCCACCGACAACCATCGCACCCCCGATGCCTACACGGCGCCGCAAGAGAGGTGGTACTTCATATCTCCTCAACTTTTTGATCTCAACCAGAAAATAGATCTTAACTTGGTTACTCTACTTTCTTTTCAGCTCTTAGAATTTAGTTCTTAGTTTGAAGCAAACAATGGATGCTAAATATCATTTCTCCAGTTTGCAGCTTCAAATCTGCCATGGCACAACCATAATACGGTTTAATTGATCATGCTTAGGGTTTAATTGATCATGTTGGTTCCGTGGTGGTTACTTTAATAGAAATCAGAGGGGAAACGCTCTTTTGCTAAAAAAATATATGCTTAGAGTTTCCCCCTTTTATGATCACTATACGATCATAATACGTGCTTCGTGTCATAATAACACTGCTCCACCCATCAAGCTAAACAAGCTTAGTTGTTCAAATACGAATCTGATATTATTAAAACAGAGTTGTTTAATTGGTCAGCTAAATGTTCCTAAATTAGTTTCGAAAATGCATGTTCGCCGCTCGGGTGTGTATCTCTGTGTGTGGTCTGGTCATCACGGTTGGGGAGGTGAACTTTGCATATGCAGGGGTTTATAGGGAGACACTCTCCGAGTTGAAACCGCAATGCATTCCATAGATAATCTGACTACTTTTTATGTTTTCATGAATCTCAGATTCTGAACATCATCATAATGATTATGAGCTTGCGCGCATGAAAAGAATAAAGCAGAACAATGCCATGGTTGTCAAACTTGGCATTAAGGGACTAAAATCAAGTCTGGATACAATGCAATGCAAACACTCTCCACCTACAGATTCATGCTCAGAATATGATCCAAACAGTGATTCTGAGCTAGAGGGAGACCTAAGTCAATGTAGCTCCCTAGTGGAGGAGTCAGAGGAAGATGCCCTATCTTATTCACCCATCAAGGTACTTGCTCTAACTTTCCAAGGTTACATTGCTCGCACATATCTTGCAACTGATGCTTTGCATTGCTTCTACTTTGTTGAACTGCCATTAGCTTAGTTTACACATCGTGTATGTGAATACGCCCTGCCTATCCATTTTCAGTACATATTCCATCTGTCATCATACCATATTTATCCATTCAAATGTTGTTCTTGTGTATCAGACGTTCAAAAGGAAGAGGGCGATTGCTGATCGTGGAGGAGCACAAGCAAAGTATTTGGAAAAGGTAGTGGCACCTGATAAATCAAATAGCCCATTAGCTGTAGTTGCAATATCACCTGACCCACAAAATACCCCAACTCTAGCAGACTCTAGCCCTACTACACTGGTCATTTCTAATGCCCCAACTCAGCAGACCCCAACTGCAGCAAACAGTATGATTATGCCAGTTGACATAGCACCAGCTGTACGACGCAAAACCCCCATTCCAGCAAAGAGTACACCAAATCCAGTTGCCAAATCCCTTTACGAACCAGAGAGAGCCCCAGTTGCAGCAAATAGGACCCCTGTTCCATTTCTTCCCAGTTTAGAAGACGAAGATTATGTTGTTGTCAGGAACTTTGTGTGCATCTTTCCTTCATGGAAAGATTATACCGCACACACAGAACAATTTCCAGTCTTCCTCCGCAACTTATGCGTAAGTAATGTACTAATGTTATTCATGGTCATTACTGCATATGTTTCTGCTGACAGAAGACACAAGATTTCATTCTTTTAAATAGGCGAGGCGCAAACTGGATTGTGATGACGAGCAAGGGTTGGTTGCACTTTTCAAGCACTCGTTGATGAAGTATCGTTCCTACCTGAGGCAAGCGCACTTCGATGGCAAGCCTCTGAACGAAATTTATGTAAAGTCTCCGGTGCTACATTTATCCGACGCTGACTGGAATAATCTTGTTACACATTGGTCTCGGCTGCAGCGTAAGGTACTGTCTATGATATCACATCACCATTTGAACTACATTTCTGCATTTGCCTTAATGTCTCACTTGTAAGAAAACTTTTAGCAGAAGAACATTCATTCTCAAGGGACCACGGAATCTCGCAACTATACTGCACACTGCATTGCTCTTGTGAGTACCTCTTGCCCTGTATGACCATACTTACTTTCATAGCTGTTTGATTATGTAGCATCACTGCACATGTTAGCCTCGTAATCGTCCATTCGGTGGACATTATAAGATCCGTATGGACTCTTACATAAATTTAGAATCAACCCAATGCTTTTGAAGAGGTTTAGCTCTGCAGTTGTCTTGTAAGGACTGAACGTGGTCTATCACTATACTTACATTAACAGCTACTCCCTCCGTCCTATAATATAAGAACGTTTTGCATAGTGCACCCGTGTTCAAAACACTCTTGTATTATGGGAAGAGGGATTGGTTCATTTTGTAGCATTCTGCATCTTATCTCCCTCGCCCACCATTTACTAAAAAAGATCAGATCTATATTTAATCTTACCAACAACTAGAATACACAGACAATGCTAGTGCAGAAGTGTAGCCCATTTCTCTTGTCAGTACATTTTGTCCTGTAATGCTTGTACTTCTAGGGATTGGTAGTTGATTATGTAGCATCAATCTGCATCTTATCTTCATTATCCTCTATCCCTTCTAGTATTATCATATCTGTAATTACTCTCTACAAAATGTAGAGTACAGGCAATGCTTATGAAGAAGATTATGTGCTGAAATTCTTGAGTTATTCTTCCCTTGCCATGGAGAAGGGCATTATAAAGCCGGAGTTAACTATTAATGTAAGTCAGTCCTTCTAAAGCCTTTATCCTCAACTGCTGTTTAATTTGCTCATACTCCCTATCGTTTACTACTGTTTAGTTTGCTGTTTCTACCAAAATGCATGTTCGTAAGAACCGTAAGTTCTAAGTTTTACTTGTAAAACCAAATTCCTTATTCATACCATGCACATTACTTAATACTCCCTATATGTATGCTTGTTTTTGTGGATCTATAATCCAGTGTGTGGTGAAGCATCCCACGTTTGCACCTTGTCATCTCCTGTTTTATCTTACTGATGTGGCTGATGATATGAACAACATGCCATGCACATTATCCAAAATAGATACAATGATTTTCTTTGCCCTTCATATATGCTTGTTATGTTGACATGGTAATCCAGTAGTGTGGTGAAGCTCCCCGCATTATGAACAATGCCAAATTATGCTATTGATATTTTGAACATACTCTTTATTTTCTAATTTGAAATTGGATAGAATTGACAAAACAGTTATCATCTTTGTTTATACACGTGCAAAACATGTCATCTCTCTGCTTTGTTTCAGGGTGATATGCCTGATGGCATGCACAACTCTGCTGAAGGTTGTGAGACAAACCCAACATATATTGCAACAAAGAAGGCAAAACATCTTGAAGATAGCGAGACAACCCCAAAGTCTTGTCTTGATGCAGTGTTCAAGTTACTTGAGACTAACAGTTAGACAAGCTCACAGAATTCGTTGTCTGAATCAGTTCGACTTCTTCAGTCCCAAGTTCTAGCAGAAAGGCATTCTACAACTCAACTTCGACTTGAAGTCCTATCTCTAAGAAAGATTGTGGAGAACACCAATGAGAACCTCATCGCTAAACAGCTACACCTGGAGGCTATGACCGACATGCTAGGCCGGTCTCATAGCCTTGCTCAACAGCTTGCGCAGCAGTTCCCCCGCAAGGCTAACCTTTCTTGAACAGTCTTGGAAGTGGTCTCGGTTTAGTATTATTTTGTTACGCTGCAATGGTGCCCAGTTTTTGTAATCTGCTTCTTCGTTGCGCTTTATGATCACTGGTGGCAAACTTCGATGCCCAGTGGATGTAATATACCTTAAATCCTTTATTGTGTAGTGTAGGTTTATTCTTAGTTACTATGCCGTAATTTCTTTATTGTATAGAGTAGGTTTGTTCTTAATTCCTACTAGTTACGCAGTAGCCCGAAATGAACCCCGGCCCATGATTGTGCGAATCAAATCATGGGCTTTTACCAAGCCAAAATTGTCTGGGTCCTTGTTTGGCCCAATCAGATATCGGCTGCGAGTAGGCCTTATGCAAACTGGACTGTAGTTAGGCTCAACTATATGACGGTCTTTTAACAGGCCGAAATTAATATAGGGCCGAAATGTTAAACGGGCCCTTAACAGGCCAAAACTAATATCAGGCCGAATTACTAAGTGGGCCTTTAGCAAGTGGGCACAAAAGCATAGTGTCCAGTTGACGGGCCGAATCTGATATGGGCCATAATTGAGCCCAAAGCCTCTTAAAGGGTCGGACCTGATCTGGGCCGTAATTTGGCCCAGAACGTGGTAGGATTTTAACGGGCCGGATCTCATATGGGCCACTTGAGGGAGTCCTGGATTAGGGGGTGTTCGGATAGCCGGACTATACCTTCAGCCGGACTCCAGGACTATGAAGATACCAAGTTGAAGACTTCGTCCCGTGTCCGGAAGGATATTTTCTTGGCGTGGAAGGCAAGCTAGGTGTGCGGATATTCAAGATCTCCTACCATTGTAACCGACTCTGTGTAACCCTAACCCTATCCGGTGTCTATATAAACCGGAGGGTTGTAGTCCGTAGGACAACCATCATCATACACAATCATACCATAGGCTAGCTTCTAGGGTTTAGCCTCCTTGATCTCGTGGTAGATCTACTCTTGTACTACCCATATCATCAATATTAATCTAGCAGGAGTAGGGTTTTACCTCCATCGAGAGGGCCCGAACCTGGGTAAAATAAAGTGTCCCTTGTCTCCTGTTACCATCCGACCTTGACGCATAGTTCGGGACCCCCTACCCGAGATCCGCTGGTTTTGACACCGACATTGGTGCTTTCATTGAGAGTTCCTCTGTGCCGTCGCGATCAGGAAGGATGCCTCTTCCCGTCTTTAAATACGGCGCCATTACAAAAGGAGCCCTGGCTGTCGGCCAAACTCTCCGGCTCGGTGGTTTTCTTGCGACCGCCTGTTCGGCTGTTGCGCCAACGGTGACCTCTCGGATCATCGAAAGCAACCTCCACGTCAGCTCAGAACTCGCCGAGCAATTGGATCCGATGGAGCTCTCTTCTGTAAACGAGCTCTTGGATCGAATCGCCGCACTGGGTGTCGCTACAAATTACGACCAGGTTGGGCTTAAACCCGATCTAAGAGAAATCAACTCTCCCCACGTCACCCACCACGTTGCCGTGGTGGAGGCACAATGCGGCGACCCTTCATCTATCTTAAGGACTAGCTACGTCCGAATCCCCGAACCCTCCATGCCGGATACCCGCGGAGAGGAGGATACAATCCAAGACCTGGGCGTAAAATCAGGCAACGGGCTAGACTCATCGGATAACATCCAAGGCTTCGGATCTCAGAATTCGGATGTTCTTCGGCCTCCGGACAGTAAATTGGGTGAGGTCTCAGATTCGACGACACCCGCCCGCTCGATCATAAGCGATCTTTCCCAAATCAGGCAAATGCCCAAAGAAACAGTACATCATTACTGGGCCAGATTCCTCCGGGTTATGAACAGGATAAAGGATTGCCGCGAGGGAGACGCAATCTCAATCTTTTGCAGTAACTGCACGACCGAGGGAATACTTAACGCCGTAAGTCGTCGTAATATTACAGGCTTTGCTGACTTGGCGTCCATAGTACAAAAGTACTATGCGATGGAAAGTGCTCGGAAAACCGAAATAAAATTTTGGGATAATCCGGCCTTGAATAGCAATCCCGTCCGAACTAAGAGGGTGCACCACAGTAAGGCACCTGGACTAAATACCAAAAAATCAAAACCCTCCAGAGGGCATGGAACCGTACTGGAAAAGTGGCTAGATGGACCCTGCAAGATTCATAGTGCAGAGGACGCCACCCCAACTCACAGCCTCAAGGCATGTTGGATAATCCGGCAGGTGGCCAAAATTGGCGAAGACCTCCTAATTCTAGAGGTCGAAGGAAACCAGCCCGAGAATTTCAGTTCCGTTCTCACAGTCTTCGAGACTTTCGCATCGAATAACATGCGAAAAAGAACACTCCGCAGCCTCACCGAAGTCTATCATGTGGCGACAATAAACCCATGGAGTACTACTGCTATCACCTTCAACACGAGTGACGAACCTAAATTTCGAACAGCCAGAGCACCAGCCGCATTGGTCCTCAGTCCCATAGTGGACGGCTATCGTCTCACAAAGGTACTCATGGATGGAGGCAGCGGATTGAACCTCATTTACGAGGAAACCCTTCAAAAGATGGAAATAGACTGGAACCGCATGGAGCGAAGCAGCACAACCTTTAGAGGAATAATTCCCAGTCAGGAAGCGCGCTGCACCGGAAAAATCACACTAGATGTGGTATTCGGCACGCCGGATAATTACAGGTCCGAACAAATCACGTTTCAGGTGGCCCCGTTCAAAAGCGGATATCACGCTATATTAGGACGGGAGGCATTCACAGTTTTCCAATCTATACCCCATTACGGGTACATGAAGCTCAAGATGCCTGGGCCAAACGGAATTATCACTCTCGCTAGTGATCCGGACATAGCACTCCGCGCCGAAAACAAGACAGCCGCATTGGCCCTCGAGGCACTATCCAAAACCTTAGCGGCAGAAGAACTGACTGCGCTGCGATCCACGGTCAATAGGGATGATGTGATACTCGATAAGAGATCCAAATCCACATCCTTTAAACCAGCGGATGAAATAGTGAAATTCCAGGTCCACCCAACGGACCCCAGTAAAACAGCCTCCATCAGGGCACGACTGAACCCTGACGTAGACGCCGCACTACGAGAGTTCCTACGAGAGAAGTGGGACATCTTCGCTTGGCACCCCTCAGATATGCCAGGAATCCCACGCAGGCTGGCCGAACACAGCTTAAACATCCAGAAAGGATTCAAACCTATCAAACAAGCCCTTAGGCGTTTTTTCGAACCAAAGAGACAGGCCATGGGAGAGGAGCTAGCCAAGTTATTGGAGGCCGGATTCATTAGAGACATAAAACATCCGGATTGGCTAGCAAACCTAGTGATGGTACCAAAGAAGGACAAATCCTGGCGCCTGTGTGTTGACTTCAAAGACCTTAATAAGGCTTGCCCAAAGGATCTGTTTCCTCTCCCTCAAATAGATCAAATCATCGATGCCACTGCAGGACACGATTCGCTGTGCTTCCTCGACGCATACTCCGGTTACCATCAAATAAAGATGGCAGAGTCAGACCAAGCCGCAACGGCATTCATCACACCATACGGCCCATTCTGCTTCAACACAATGCCCTTTGGGCTAAAAATGCCGGCGCAACATATCAGCGCATGATTCAAACATGTCTGGCAAACCAGATCGGCAAAACAGTGGAGGCTTACGTAGATGATGTGGTGGTTAAATTAAGACATGTCGAATCTCTAGTAGACGACTTGAGGCTTACATTCGACAACCTCTGAAAATACGACATTAAGCTCAATCCGGAAAAATGTGTTTTCGGCGTTCCAGCCGGAAAGCTCCTGGGCTTCATTGTATCCGGTAGAGGAATTGAAGCAAATCCAGCTAAAATCCGAGCTTTGTCACAATTGGACATCCCAAAAGACCTCAAACAAATACAGAAACTCACCGGATGCGTGGCGGCTTTAAGCTGCTTTATCTCCCGTTTGGGAGAGAAGGCATTGCCCCTTTACCGCCTCCTTCGGCGCACCGAACACTTCGAGTGGACGGACGCTGCAACGGCCGGACTCGAGGAAATAAAGGCCATCTTGGCAACAAATCCCGTCCTGGCCACGCCGAATACTAGCGAACCCATGCTACTGTACATCGCCGCAACCCATCAAGTTGTTAGCGCAGTACTCGTCGTCGAACGGGTAATGGACGGGCACAAACTCCCCCTTCAAAGGCCGGTTTACTATGTGTCCACTGTCCTCACACCATGCAAATCACGGTACCCGCATTACCAAAAGATTGCATACGCGGTGTTCATGGCATCCCGGAAGCTACGACACTACTTTCAAGAGTGTTCTATAACAGTAGCCTCGGAAGTACCACTCAACGATATTATCAACAACCGCGACGCAACAGGCCGGATAGCAAAATGGGCCATAGAGCTCCTACCGTTCGACATAACCTACAAACCACGGCGAGCCATCAAATCGCAAGTCCTAGCCGACTTCGTCGCCGAATGGACAGAGGCCGAACTCCCTAAAGAGTGCGGCACATACTCAAACTGGATCATGCATTCCGACGGCTCCAAAATGTTGGCCGGACTGGGGGCTGGCGTCGTTTTGACGTCCCCTACAGGAGACACAGTCCAATATGTACTCCAAATTATGTATACGGACTCCAACAATGCAGCCGAATATGAGGCCCTTCTACATGGTCTCCGGATGGCAGTATCCATGGGCATTCAACGCCTGGAAGTACGTGAGGACTCAAACCTCGCGATATCCCAGATAAATGGCGACTTCGACGCCAAAGACCCAAAAATGGCAGCCTATTGCAACGCCGTACTAAAAATGTCAGTTCGGTTCGAGGGACTAGAGTTTCACCATATAGCCCGAGAAAATAATCAGGCAGCGGACGTCTTGGCACGCATCGGAGCAAAACGAGATGCGGTCCCCCCAACATCTTCTTAGAAAGATTATTCAAGCCATCTGTAGCATGGGAGGGGGAACCCTCGGATAATAGTCCGGACACAACCACACAACCCGAAGCCGAACAATCCGACATAATCGGAGGCCCTGCCACCGAAATCACACCTTCGGCCCACGAAATAATGGCGGTCATCGCCCCGTGGACAGAACCATTCCTAGCCTACCTTACTAGGCAGGAACTCCCAGAGGACCAAAACGAGGCACGCTGCATAGTGCGGCGATCTAAATCCTATAAAGTCCACAAAGGAGAGCTATATAAGAAAAGCACTACAGGAGTCCTTCAAAAATGTATCTCCGAAGAGGAAGGGCGGAGTCTGTTGGCTGAAATTCATGCCGGACTCGGTGGCCACCACGCTGCAGCTCGGTCCCTTGTAAGCAAGGCTTTCCGTACGGGCTTTTATTGGCCGACGGCCTGAGCAGACGCTCATGACTTAGTCAAACGATGCGTCGGTTGCCAGCTCTTTGCAAATCAAAGCCATATGCCGCCCAACACCCTCCGAACCATCCCCATCACTTGGCCTTTCGCGGTCTGGGGGCTTGATATGGTGGGACCCCTTAAGGGGGGAACCCACAAGAAAAAATACTTATTGGTCATGGTGGATAAATTCACCAAATGGATAGAAGCCAAGCCTGTTAAGACGGCCGAATCCGGACCCGTGATAGACTTCATATCCGGGGCCGTACACCGTTATGGTGTCCCCCACAGCGTTATCACCGATAACGGCACAAACTTCACCTCTGACGAAGTAAAGTTGTGGTGCAAAAACATGGGCATTAAGCTCGATTACGCTTCTGTCTATCACCCACAAACTAACGGTCAGGTCGAACGTGCAAATGGTCTCATCATGAGCG
The DNA here is from genome assembly GCA_032464435.1 of Aegilops umbellulata. Lineage (NCBI taxonomy): Eukaryota > Viridiplantae > Streptophyta > Magnoliopsida > Poales > Poaceae > Aegilops > Aegilops umbellulata. The sequence goes on along the minus strand of CP136058.1, from coordinate 266,042,569 downwards.
GTATCAAACCCAGACTAGTGCGGTCCCTAAAGGAATCTAATACGCACTGGGTAGAGGAGCTCGACTCTGTACTCTGGGGGCTGCGAACCACGCCGAATCGTACCACCGGATTCACACCATTTTTTAGGGTGTACGGCGCTGAGGCAGTTCTGCCCTGCGACATAATTCATGACTCACCTCGAGTGCGCATGTACGAAGAAAGAGAAGCCGAGCTGGATCGGCAGGACAACCTGGACGCCCTAGAGGAGGAGCGTGACATGGCTAAAGCCCGTTCCGCATTTTATCAGCAGCAGGCTCGAAGATATCAAAGAAGAGAAGTACGGGCCAAAAATTACAACGTTGGCGAACTAGTTCTGCGCCTGCCGGATAAGAAAAAGGACAAACTCAAGCCCAAATGGGAAGGTCCCTTCATAATTGACCAAGTCCTCACTGGTGGAGCGTACCACCTGCGAGATGCGTCGGACAACCGACTTGAGCCGAACCCATGGAACGCAACACGTCTCCGAAGATTCTATGCCTAGCGCCGAACTCTGAGTTTGTCTCCTTCCTCTGTCCATTTTTACATATATCTTTCTGTTTTTATTTTTGTCTCCTCCTACTCTTTCCTTTCATAGCCCTTAAAGGCTCATTATGTGACGCGCTATCCGTGCTCCTTAAACCTGGGGGCTTCTTTAACAGAAGCTTGTTTATACGGGTTTCACACCCAACGCATGCGTCAGACTTCCGCATGCACCTTTTCTTCACCATTATATGCATCGATATGACTTAAGTTTTGGCCAAGCTGGGTTGCCTGGCTCCTGTGCTTACCCCTACGTTCCTGATTGTTCGGCTAGGCGGTAAAGGGAGCACCTCTGCGATTGCTACTGCCGGATAAGCCGGATGTGTACCTCAGACTGGGTGAAGCCGAAAGCTAGCGTTCTTAAGGGAATATTCGGTCGGTGAACTAAAGATGAACCTTTTTTACTTATACATGCCCCCAAATGTCTTTCCTGCAGTTGCAGTCCGGACGTGCATTTCAGGGCACGCCACCCCAGCGAAAAGAACCCTTAACGGAACTATTCTCTATGGAAGATGTTTCTTACTAACCATGTAATATAACATAACTAGTTGGGCACTTGTCTGATAAAGCACTAATGACCCCTACGCCTGGTCTCCATGCATACCCCGGTTCTTATATAACCGTTATGGTATTCGGACACACTCCGGACCGTCAGGTCCCGAGGTCGAAGCGAAAAGGTCGGCAACGACAAACGATCTACAATCTGGCTAGAAGGCATTACACATGTCAATTATAAATTACACAGTCATCTTGACTGATCGTATTCCTCCTCTATGCCATCTAACAGGCTGTCTAATTTACAGTCCTGCTGGGAATACTTTGCGGCCAAATTTACCTGGCCGTACACTAAGCTCACAGGGATCTCCTTCCCGTCAGGCCCCACTGGTCCGACCTCGGCCATGTGATTGGGGTCAGACTTCGTAAAGCGGGTCTTCACCATGGCCCAGGCCTCCCTAGCACCCTGCCGGCAGGCCGATATCTTCCACAATCGGAAGCGCCGCCGAGCTCCTTTCAACTTCTCCACAAGTTCTCCAAGGCCCTCGGGTATGGAGTGGGCAGGCCACAAGGCTTGGGCAACACCTTGCATCACCTGCCGAACTTGTTCGTGCAGTTGCGCGAGTTCGGGAAGAAGATCGCCCGTTGAACCGGGCATCTCCTCCGCCGGACGACCTGTCAGCATACCTACAGACATAACTCTGTTATTCGTCTTCCTCGCCGAACTCCTTTTTCAAGAGTTCGCTCAAGCACTTACTAAATATGCAGCGTCGAAGCCGCTGATTCTCCTTCGTGGAGTCCGACAGCTGGCCACGAACGTCTTTCAGTTCAACATCCAGCTTGGTGTTGGCATCCTGAAGATCATTCTTCTCTCGCCTCACCCTTATCAACGTACTCTCGCCAGCCTTTAACTAGCGTAAGAGTTGTTGCTTCTCCGGATCAAGTTCGGCGCCATCTGCAACATGAATTGTCAGATTTGTACACAAGCCGCACAGTATTAATCTTTTGAAATGTATCTTACCTGAGGGGGTCCCTTTGGGCTCCCTTGTTGCGGCTAGTGCGGCCTCTAGTTGGGCCTTGCACTTTTCCAGCTCCTGGGACAGCACGGTGTTCTTCTCTGTAAGAACCTGCAGGTTATATGATCCTTAAATCAGTTACTTTAACTGTTTCAAGTCTCGGGGGCTACTGGCATATATATATATATTTAACCAAAATTTTGTCACCCGTATGTCTTTCACATACTGCTCCGTGGCTCTGGTTAAACCATCTTGAGCGGCACGAAGGTACGCATCTCCCGAATTAAAGGCATCTAAAGCCTCTTGGGAGAAACAAGCGTCGCGTAGAACTGTTAGGCGGCGCCGGTGGTTCATGACACTCTCCACTTCTGAATTTGTGGCAGATAGCCGGTCTGCATCCTCTGTTGGAGGAGCGTTCGGTGTGTGCCTGGTGCTCGTCCCCGCTTCCGGACCAGGCGTTGGAGCCTGGCTGGTGGAGGCGTGGTTGGCAGCCTCTCCGGATATAGTCCGGCGAGGCCTCTTCGTCCTGGAAACAACACGAATGTTAACATGCCTTGACAGAATAACACCAGGGAAACAAAGGGCGCGTTATACCTTTGTGCCGGAATCTCAGTCCGGACTTCATTTCTTTTTTCCCCACGAGGCCCCGCGGCCCCTCGTTGGCTAGTCGCTGCAGGTTCGGCCTCCCACCTTGGAAATCTCCCCTGCAAAAGACAGTTGTCGTTTGAAACGCTGGAATAGGGGAGAACAGAATCTCTCTTGAGGAAATAAAACACTCTGGTTTCTGTCACCTGGGAGGCCGGGATTAACCGGGGTAATCAGTCGTAATGGCTACCAAGGTATCGTCCTTGCTTAACTGGTGGAACACCCCGTCGATAAGCTCCACCGATATGTCCAAATCCTCTTCGGAGTCCGGATCGAGGGACCGTTCTGGGTCCTCAGGCTATGGAGGGCGGCTGTTGATATCCTTTACTTCTTGTCGCAGTTCCTGCATTGAAGTCGTCAGACTACGTACCCAGTCATGGGAGCATTAAACTGACAGGCAATTGCAATTGTTCACTTACCCAACTTGGAGGTTCGTACATAGTGAATCCGGCCCGCGGGTTGACGCGGAGGAAGTCCTCCTTTTCTCCCTTGTACAAAGATGTTAAAATCTTTACTAGAGCGGCAGCTGTGGCTGGCCCCTTACGGCCGTAACGGGTGGCGTCATCCTCCCCGTTGAAATCCCACATGGGGTGGCCTCTATATTGAAGCGGCTGCACCCCCCGCATAATGCATGCGGCCATGACTCCAATCATGGTTAGCCCGGAATGAGCTAACAGTCTTATCCGGCCCATCAGGTAAAGGACGTCTCTATCGCTTTCTCTCTGAGAGCTCCGTGGACGCCAGCTCAAGCATTTCTTCAAGGGAGCGCTGTTAAACTCAGGGAGGCCGACCCGGATAGAGTCCGGCAGCGGGACGTCATCTATGTAAAACCATTCTGAAGGCCAGTCCTCGGACGCCTTTTTTGGGGTTCCGGATGGATATCCGGTCCCGGCGATGCGCCATACCTCGGCTCCGCCCACTTGGTATATAGACCCCTTTTGAGAGCGGGGCACGAAGCAGAACAACCTCTTCCACAGCGCAAAATGAGCCTCGATGCCTAAAAATAGCTCGCAAAGGGCAACGAAGTCTGCAATATGTAGTACGGAGCCGGGCGTGAGATTGTGCAGTTGGAGGCCGTAGAACTCCAGAAGCCCGCGGAGGAATGAATGAATTGGAAATCCCAGTCCCCTTAATAAATAAGGGACGAGGCACACCCGCTCTCCTTTAGAAGGATTGGGGGTGCTCTCCGCTTGCTTTCCGCCGTTGTAGGTGGCGAGTCCGGCTCGGACCGGGACCATATATGCCTGGGGAAGGAATCCCTTGGCCTGCAGTGACACTAGCTCGATGTGTGGGATGGTGCAACTCTCCCAGTCTCCGGATTTGGGACTGGAGGGGCGAGGGGAGGAGCTGCGACGGCTGGCCATGTTGGAATGGACCTTTGCTGGAGACGCTTTGATGATAACTCGCGGAGAGGAGAAGATGTGGTTTGGATCTAAATCCCCATCCCGTTAAATAGGCGGCTCGTTTATATGACTAAGGGTGTGAATATAAAAACACCCTCGGGCTTTTTGCATTCGTTCAACACGTGGAAGACGGAAATTATTGGGCACTGAGGCCGAGGAGCGCTACGTTACAAAAATCGGACATTATTCATACAGGTACACAAGATTCGGAGGAGGAACACGCCTTGCAATGCCGAAGACAAATTTGCGCGCCGGACTCGTCGTCATTGAAGCCTGGTTCGGGGGCTACTGAGGGAGTCCTGGATTAGGGGGTGTTCGGATAGCCAGACTATACCTTCAGCCGGACTCCAGGACTATGAAGATACCAAGTTGAAGACTTCGTCCCGTGTCCGGAAGGATCTTTTCTTGGCGTGGAAGGCAAGCTAGGTGTGCGGATATTCAAGATCTCCTACCATTGTAACCGACTCTGTGTAACCCTAACCCTATCCGGTGTCTATATAAACCGGAGGGTTGTAGTCCGTAGGACAACCATCATCATACACAATCATACCATAGGCTAGCTTCTAGGGTTTAGCCTCCTTGATCTCGTGGTAGATCTACTCTTGTACTACCCATATCATCAATATTAATCTAGCAGGAGTAGGGTTTTACCTCCATCGAGAGGGCCCGAACCTGGGTAAAATAAAGTGTCCCTTGTCTCCTGTTACCATCCGACCTTGACGCATAGTTCGGGACCCCCTACCCGAGATCTGCCGGTTTTGACACCGACACCACTATTAGGCCCGGAGCGTGGCAGGCCATTAATGGACCGGATCAAATATGGGCCGGCATTTGGTCCAAAACATGGCAGCCAGTTAATGGGTCGGCCTACTAGGGTCCTCAAAATCTTGTGGGCCTACAGCTAGGCCGACCCATTAATGTCGGCGAAATCTCATGGGCCTTTAGCTGGGCCAGCCCATTATGACCCGCAAGAATCTTGTGGGCCTTTACCTGGGCCGGCCCATTATGGCACGCAAAAATCTTGTGGGCCTTTACCTGGGCCGGCCCATTATGGCCCGCAAAATCTTCTAGGCCTTTAGCTGGGCTAGCCCATTATGGTCCGCAAAATCTCGTGGGCCTTTAGCTGGGCCGGCCCATTATGGTCCGCAAAATCTTGTGGGCCTTTAGTTGGGCCGGCCCATTTAAACTTGTTGGGCCGTGCCACGTGTCGACGTATCATAGGCGCCTTCTGTCCAGTGAGTGGATGACATCTGTCCCGACGATGAGCCGACACGTGTTTCCTCTAGCCAATGATGATTTTACACGTGGAAAATCTCCATTGGTCGGGGCTGTTAACGGGTTATCGGATCCAAAACCCGACCCGATAGCTTAACGGTGTTCCGTTACGGTGGATGCCACGTGTCGGTCACCCTTGACGAAAGCACTTCTGTGACGCGCGATTTATCGTCATGGAAGTGGACACTTCCGTGATGATAATTTTGGTAATGTCATGGAACACTTCTACGACAGCACAGGTATGACTATCTTGATTCTGTCATAAATTTGTCATGGATGTACATGCATGACAAAAAAGCGACCTACTGTGACAAACACGTATCATCACGGAAGTGTATTTTTTTGCAGTGTACAACAACATGAAGAAGAAGATCACCAACGCAGAGCACCAGCGCTAGGCGCGCATGCCCCTGTCCATGAGGCACATCGAGTACGCGGCAAAAGATGCTTACGCTGCGTACGAGATATGGAGCCCTCTCACCATCATCCAGGAAGGCCTGCGCCGGGCAAAACTCGAGAAGGAGCAGACCAGGAAGCGCGCAAGGTGCTGGGGCGACTACGACTACTGAAGCAGGTGGTCCCGGCCAAGAAAAGTAACTAGAAGATTGCTCATGCCTTTCTAGATTTCCCGTTAGATTTGCTTTCTCTCAAGACTGCCGTTTGCTTGTTCTAAATTTAGATTTGCTTGTGTCGCAGTTAACCTTGTAGTTTGCTTACAGTTTACATATCTACTGAACAAGTTTATTTCCAGTGCAATGTTGCAGTTTTCTATTATTAGAATATATTGGCGTGAACTGAAAAATATAAACACAGTACAGATAACCTTGTAGTTTTGCTTTCAGTTTACATATCTTCTGAACAAGTTTATTTCTAGTGCAATGTTGCAGTTTTTTATTATTAGAATATATTGGCATGAACTGAAAAATATAAACACAGTACATATACTATACGATTAGCGTAACGCACAGAGCAGGTACACATAGCAATCCACAAAAATGACGAGCATGCAATGCACTAGTACCTTTGTGGATGCAGCGTCGAAATGCAAGGACAACAATTACAGAATGCTCCTAAAAGCAGTGCACAATGTTCTAACAAACCAGTGCACACACAAATATTAAAAATCATTCGTATGGAACACTTTGGAAAAATATTTTGAATACAGAGGTAGTTAGGTGTTTATTCTCCTTGGAAAACATTGCTTACGCCCGTTACCCTCAAGAAGAATACTACAGAGGCACGGTTGTCCGTCAATAACACCAACTAGCTACTTAAAACACCCACGAAGGCTCTTCGGTGCCTCAACTCCTATGGAGACCGTGCGTTACGTCGACCCACTAGCACTAAATGTGACGTCACCGAAAACGCAGAGGCAGGAGCGTGCCTTACGACCAGCTTCCGACGTATCGGGTCTATGAAGATTTACTTCCTTCTTAATATTGGAGGTGACTATCGCAAACGCATAGGCTCCATCATTCACCAACGTGCCTCGGCAAGAACGACGACCATGCTTGTAACTGTAAAGTGTATAGGACACCTTAGGGACGACCTTGCTCATGTACTTGAGCCTATGCGCAAGTACATAGCTTCAACTCCGTGCATCACGTAGCATCGTATCTGTGCCTCTTGTTTTGCCTCTAGCTGTATGAGTGCTTCTTGCAGTTGCATGACGACGCCTCTTGTTGCTTCTCGTTCTTTCTGACCATCTCATAGCGTCAATTGCAACACGAACACAGAACAGTGCCTCTGAAGAAACACAGCACTGCTCCTACCAGCGATTGTATCACTGAAAACAATTGCCACTCCCAATAAATGTACCACGCCCCTGTGTCTGAGAGTTAAAGCTGCCATTTGAAGCATGCTTCTCTTGGTCAGAGACTTGTGCCTCTACAATACATACTGCCCCTGCATGCCTCACGAGATTTTAAAAGTTAACATTTGACAGCAAACTACGAAAGACAACGATCATCTCCACGACTTGCTGGAGATACGACATTTTTTAAAATACAACTGCTGATTTTATTTTTATTTTTTATAAAGAAACCCCACGATGTGCACAACCGCGTCGACAGTGAGATCGTGCACTCATTTGCCACTTCCCCGCCCTTAAATTTAGACTCCCGTCGCGGCCTTCTCACACACAAAGAACAGAAATCGCCATTGCTCTCCCACTCATTGTTCCCCACGAAAAATCAGATTATAGGAGGACCAACTACTCCAAGTGATGGGATTCACCGGGGAATTCATGGAGGTGCAGGCCCACGGCAACACAAAGTTGCACGTGATCCACACCAACGACTTGCACAAGGCGGCGACCACCATTGAGCAGTTCGAGCGACACCTCCAGTTCGAGCGCTACAAGATCGCCGGAGTTGATGTGAAGTACACCAGCGACCATGGCGAAGATCAGAAACCCGCCCTAGTCCAGCTCTCCATCGGCAAGGATCATCCGGTGCTGCTCTTCCAACTGAGCGCGGCCGACAAGAACTGCACCAAGTTCGACAACTTCCTCGCGGACCCCAGGTACACATTTGTTGGCTTCTCCTTCGACGGCGACATAGAGATGCTCGGCCGCATCAGACTAGAGATCGCCCACTACATCGACATCTAGAAGGAATGGAGGGTGCCTACAGCTACCAAGCCTCTGGACTCCCTTGGGGACGTCTCAGGCATCCTTGTCCACGACGTAGAGCTCAACAACGCAGAGCACCAGCACTGGGTGTGCATGCCCCTGTCCATGAGGCACATCGAGTACGCGGCAAAGGACACTTACGCTGCGTACGAGATATGGAGCCGCCTCAGCATCATCCATGAAGGGCTTCACCGGGCAAAACTCAACAAGGAGCAGACTAGGAAGCGTGCTAGGTCCTGTGGCGACTACGACTACTGAAGCAGATGGTCCCGGCAAACAAAATTATCTAGAACATTCTAGATTTCTCATTAGATTTGCTTTCGCTCAAGACTGCCTTTTGCTTGTTATAAATTTAGGTTTGCTTGTGTTGCAGTTAACCTTGTAGTTTTCTTGCAGTTTACATGTGTTTTGCACAAGTTTATTTCCAGTGCACCACAATAGGCACTTATGTGCCTATGTGCCTCTGATACCAAGGGGACCATGCGTAACTTGGCTTCACGTCATTTTACGCAACATTCTAGACGTCAACCAAAAGATTCACCTTCTCTCTGATATGTTCATTAATGAGGCCTAATACCTTCGAAAACACATGGAGCTCATAGTCCATGCCCCCCACAATGAAAACGTGTCAGTGAAAGCTTCTTAAAGCAGAGGCACACCTTCATGTCCTTGCATAACGATCATTTTCGCGTCCGTACCTCCCTTGAAATCACGTCTCCGTGCCTCCAGTTAGTTATGTGCATGCCTCTACGTCGGGTAACACCGTACCTCTCTCGGGCGTAACATGTAAAGAAAGTTGCTGAGAACAAAAACATCAGCAAACCGAGCATTACGTCCACCCCACTGGCACTAAACGTGACGTCAACAAAAACGCAGAGGCAGGAGCGTGCCTTACAGCCAGCTTCCAACGTATCGCAGGCGTGAAGATTTGCTTCCTCCTTAATGTAGGACGTGACTATCGCAGACGCAAATGCTCCATCCTTCACCTCTGTGCCTTAACAAGAACGACGATCGTGCTTGTAATAGTAAAGTGTATAGATGATACCTTAAGGAGACATTAGGGACCACCTTGCACCTATTTCATACGTGACCGTGCCCGTTCCGTCGGCACATTGTAGGATCGGAAGTATGTCTAGAGGGGGGCGTGATTAGACTACTTGACCAAATAAAAACTTAACCTTTTCCAAATTTTAGTTCTTGGTAGATTTTAGCAACTTTAGGACAAGTCAAGCAATCATCACACAATTCAAGCAAGCATGCAAAGAGTATATAGGCAGCGGAAAGTAAAGCATGCAACTTGCAAGAATGTAAAGGGAAGGGTTTGGAGAATTCAAACGCTAATGGAGACACAGATGTTTTTCCCGTGGTTCGCATAGGTGGTGCTATCCTACATACACGTTAGTGGAGACTTCAACCCACGAAGGGTAACGGTTGCGCGAGTCCACGGAGGGCTCCACCCACGAAGGGTCCACGAAGAAGCAACCTTGTATATCCCACCATGGCCATCGCCCACGAAGGACTTGCCTCACTAGCGGTAGATCTTCACGAAGTAGGCGATCCCCTTGCCCTTACAAACTCCTTGGTTCAACTCCACAATCTTGTCGGAGGCTCCCAAGTGACACCTAGCCAATCTAGGAGACACCACTCTCCAAGAAGTAACAAATGGTGTGTTGATGATGAACTCATTGCTCTTGTGCTTCAAATGATAGTCTCCCCAACACTCAACTCTCTCTCACAGGATTTGGATTTGGTGGAAAGAAGATTTGAGTGGAAAGCAACTTGGGGAAGGCTAGAGATCAAGATTCATATGGTAGGAATGGAATATCTTGGTCTCAACACATGAGTAGGTGGTTCTCTCTCAGAACATATGAGTTGGAAGTGTAGATGTGTTTTGATGGCTCTCTCAACGAATGAAGAGGAGGTGGAGGGGTATATATAGCCTCCACTTAAATTCCAACCGTTACACACAATCTACCAATCTCAGTGGGACCGAATCAATAAACTCGGTCGCACCGAAATGGTAAACCTAGTGACCGTTAGAGATTTTCGGTGGGACTGACATGCATCTCGGTAGGACCGATATGGTTAGGGTTTGGGCATAATGTAATCTCGGTGAGACCGATTGCACAAACTCGGTGAGACCAATTTGGTAATTAGCTAACTAGAGAGTTGGTCAGGCAAACTCGGTGGGACCGATTTGCTCTTTCGGTGAGACCGAAAAGTTACAAAAGGGAAACAGAGAGTTTGCATTGCAATCTCGGTGGGACCGATCCGCTCTTTCGGTGAGACCGAAAAGTTACGAAATGGAAACAGAGAGGTTGCGATCCCATCTCGGTGAGACCGAGATCCCTATCGGTAGAACCGATTTGCTAGGGTTTGGCAGTGGCTTATGACATATGAGAAACTCGGTGGCGTCGGATAGAAAGAATCGGTATGACCGAGTTTGGCTTGGGGTTTAGGTCATTTGTGGATATGGGAAAGTAGCTGAGGATTTTGGAGCATATCATTAAGCACATAAGTCAAAGAGCTCATTAAGCAACACCTCATCCCTCCTTGATAGTATTGGCTTTTCCTATGGACTCGATGTGATCTTGGATCACTAAAATGTAAAATGAAGAGTCTTGAGCTTGAAGCTTTAGCCAATCCTTTGTCCTTAGCATTTTGAGGGTTCCACTTTCACCATCCATGCCATGCCAATCATTGAGCTTTCCTGAAATAGTTGTCTTGGAATAGCATTAGCTCAATGAGCTATATGTTGTTATGAATTACCAAAACCACCTAGGGATAGTTGCACTTTCAATCTCCCCCTTTTTGGTAATTGATGACAACATATAGATCAAAGATTCGACAAATGATAATAAGAATGAATTACATCGTCGCTTTGAGAAGTATGTGATAAGTAAGAGCTCCCCCTAAATTTGTGCATATTTAAAATTTGCTTTGGACTACAAATGCACAAGAAATTAGAATCATGGGTGACTCTTCCATGTCACATACATCTTGGTGGAGCGCTCAAAATGATAAATAATGAAATACATGCACTCATCACCAAGGCAAAAGTGAATGATCAAACATAAGATATATAAGATAATATCAAGCATGCATAAGTGTAGCTTATGATCAAACACATGATCATCAATGTCTCACAAGCATATCAAAGTATCTCAACAAAAAGCAAACAATTGTATCAAAAACCACCAAATAAAACAAGAGAGAAAAGCAACACTCTCTCTCTCTCGAAGCCTATGATCTATACATCTTCTCCCCCTTTGGCAACAAGTTACCAAAAAGTTCCTAGAAAATGCATAGTGCTATATCGACACTCAGGCTTGATCTTCAGGTGGTGGTGGAGTCCGGATCACTCCAAGGACGAAGGCTTCTGTTGATGCTGATGGAGTTGGAGCTAAGGTGGATGCTGGAGCAGGTTGGGTTGATGCTACGGCTGGAGCTGAGGTAGTTGCTCTTGTGTCAGGAACTGGCACTGCACTGGACCTCTGGGCTCGTGGCACTCTAGCAAATGCATCTGTAGTTGTCTTCCCTCTCCTCTCCTGCATGTCATCCTGGAGCTACTCTACTGCTGTCTGTATCTCTGTCACCTTGATGTCCAAGTCATAGAACTTCTGTTCTACGATTCTCTCTAGGCTTGCCTGGTTCTGAGTCAGGTTGGCCAAACCTTTTTCAATCCGCAGGGTGAATGCAATCAGGTAACTGAGCTGCTCTTGCTTTGTCTTCAAGAAGTATTCTGATGCCTCCTCTTGAGTTAGCATCCTAGCAGCTTTCTCCTTTCTTGCCTTCTCCTTTTGTGCTTGGGCATGGGCTGAAGATGGTTCATCCTTGTTCATCACAACTTCATTGTCTTCAAACTCAGGATAAATAGGAAGATGTTCCTTATCCAAAAGATATATGCCAGTGCCCATCTTGGAGTTGATCAGTTCTCGGATCTGAGGAGCATATCCACAGCTTCTCTTCTAGTCTGCTGCTGTCCTCTTGATTGTCTCAATCATCAGGCTCATGACCTTGAACTTCTGAGGCACATCAAAGATATGAAGCAGGTTGATAGCATGGTCTCTGACCATCTTGTGATCTCTAGACTTGGGCAGCAGAGTGTGCCTTAAGATCCAGTTGATAGTTGGCAACCCTGACAGAAGATAATGTACAGATCCATACTTGAAAGTTTCAAGTGCCTTGTCAGGGATCTCCTTGTACATGTTGATCATTGAGTTGTGGTCCATCTTCTTCTTGGAATAGACATCCAAGTCATCTTCACTCTCTTCTGGGGCATTGATCAGTTGATCCCATTCTGCAACAGTTGATTGGTACCTCGTACCTTCAGACATCCAGATAATTCTCCCATCGGGGTAAAAGTGTGCTGTGGAGTAGAACTGCATGATAAGTTCCTCGTTCCACTTTGTGAGCTTTTGCCCAACAAAGTCTGCTACTCCACAAGCCTTGAAGCTGTCCTCCACTCCTGGGAAGTGCTCTTCATTGTCCTTGATATATTGCCAATCGACCCATTTCATGTCACAAACAATTGGCTTCTTGTCCAACAGGATTGTCTCATAGAAGTCCTGCTGTTCCTTAGTATGGAACCTGTAGTCCACAGCAGTCCTTCTCCTGGTAGCATAAGGATCTTCTGCTCTCCACTTTCTCAATCCAGAGTCTCTCCTTATGTTCATGTCCTCAGCCACAGGATGAGCATCATTGTAGTCTGGGATCTTGGGCTTCAATTTCCTCAAAACTTGCCCTTCTTCCTCTTCAGCAACATCAAGCACTGGGGCCTTGTTCTTCTCAGCAGCTGGAATATTTCTTGTATTCCTCTTGGGTTTTTGCTTTGGAGCAGTCTTGGGGGCTTCCTTGGGCTTGGATGCAGCTGCCCCTGACCTAATAGCATCACCCATGAGCTTGGGTGCCTTGGGTGCTGGTGCAGCACCTTCCTCTTCCTCTTCTTCTTCATCAGAAGAATGTCGTTCAAACTCTGCCATAGGATCTACTTTATTGCACCATCTGCCTCTTTTCCTTTCTGTCTGGTGGCAGCCTTTGGCAGATTGCTTGGAGTGCTCCTGCTGCCATCATCTGAGGAACTTGAGGGACTAGTGCCCTCACTCATATGCACAAGCTGTTCTGACTGATTTTGGCTGTCACTCTGGTCTGACATGATTGACTAGCTGACTGCTGACTGCTGACCCTGTGAATAGTTTATAGATGAGGTAGAATGGATGAGCATCACAAAATGCAGAGATTTTTGCAAAAGGATGATTCAAAAACTTAGTTTTAGTTTCCCACAGAAAGCATTTCGGATCTACCGATTTCTAAACTCGGTGATACCAAAGCAGCATTTGGAACCTAAACTAGTGATCTCGGTCAGACCGAGTCACAGTTCGGTGGCACCGAGACTGCTAGGGTTTCACAAAGTTCAAAAAATCGGTCACACCGATTAGTTACACTCGGTCAGACCGAGTTTCACTTGTGCAATGGCATAGGCCAAATCGGAGGGACCGAGTTTTTCAACTCGGTGGGTCCGAGATGGTTTCGGCGGAAACCTAACCCTAAAATTTTCGAATCAAACCTAATCTATGAGTTCTTTGACTGGATAGGAGTTTAACAATCGTGGCAAGAATCATGATAATCACAATGTGCTAGGAATCAGATTGAGGAATAGCACAAAGATCGAGTCCGTACCCTAGTTCGGCGGAGACTCGCTACGGCGGCAACGGCGGAGGTGATTTCCGTTGACGGCGAAGGAGACCAGCGACTGGAGGCTGCTGGCGGCGAGAAGACGATCCGGAGACCACGTCGGCAGAGCGAGCTATGGCGCGGGCGAAGAGGTTCGGAGAAATTTCCAAATTTTTGCCCGTGACTATATATACCCCGACCTTGTCGGTGTGACCGAGTGGAACGACTCGGTGGCACCGAGATGCAAAACTGTATACAGTTATCGCAACTCGGTGTGACCGAATAGTTCAAGTCGGTTGCACCGAGATTGAAAACATAGATCAACTTGATGATCTCGGTAGGACCGAAAGTGGGGTATCGGTCAGACCGAGAATCACAAAGAGGTTTTGGAAGTTTAAGTCTATGACGAATCGGGGACTCCGAGTGCTCCTCACACAGAGTGGTTCGAATTTGACTTGATCAATTTTGTGATGTAGCACGAATAGAGTTTGAGATGAGAAAAGCATAGATAGGTAGAGGAGGTTCTTAGGCATTCTTGTCCATCCACTTGGCAAAAGAAAAGATAAAGCCAAACAATCAAAACAACAAGTGGATGTCCTCGAATGAGTGAAATATGCATCCAGCATGCTCACACAATAAAATGGCAATAGAAATATGTGACAAAGTATGCACAACCAATTCTAGCATCTATCAAGCAATTGCGATGACTAGGTCATCTATATATGAGTATATTGACTTAGGAGTCAAATGAGAACACTTGATCATAGGTCATACTCATCGTTTAAGCTCAAGTGGGGTTACCACTATTACATAAAGCATTGTTGTGTTCACATCATCAGAGTTGCTTTAGCTCAAGTCTTAGAGTAAAGCTCCCTCTAGATGTGATATCCCCCCTTAAGAGGGATGAACTAACCTTGGGTTTTGTCGATGATGACTTCATGTAGATGTTGAAGATGTGGATGCTCAATATTGATGTAGATCACTTGGAGCTACCCTTTTGAGTGAATTGCACTTTCAATACCTACATGGGTTAGTCCCACAAGGAACAAGCAAGTATATCCATAGACATAGAGTGATGCATATGCAAGATGATGTCTATGAAAGCTTTTAGATTACCTTGTCCCTTGACTTACCAACAAGAGGGTTTGTGACTCCTTGAACTAGCGCAAGATGTGGAAGTTGATTGCACGTGTTCTTGCCAAAAAGATAAGAGTGTAGTATGTTGGCGGAGTCACCCTCAAGAACTCTCTAGTTCTTCTTCTTTTGGATCCACACCATTTTGATGGGAATCCTTGGAGTTGTAGTCGTACTTGATGAAGTGGACTTGAAGTAGTCTTGGGAATCCACTTGACTAAGGTCTTAGGAGCTTCTTCAAATGCATCTATTTCCTCTTGAAGCTTGTCCTTGCCTTTTTGCTTGTAGTCTTGTGGTGGAAGATCATCTTGAGTTTGTGTCCCCTTGAAGGAAGTTGGATCATACTTCTATTGTTGAGGAACAAACTTTGTCTTGGGGTATTGATCTTCTTCCCACTCAACTCCATTGGCATTGAACTTTCGTTCAAAACCAACACCTTGATTCTTCCGGTGCCTTCCTTGCTTGCGTACAATTTCCTCGAATTGCTTACTCCCGGCAAGGCTTTTGTACACTCCTTTCTCTATGATTTCCTTCAATATGCTATTTTCTTGCTCAAGTGTGACTTGGCTAAGAGAATCATTAGTGGAATCAAGAGAACTACTAGAAGCAACAATATTGGATTTAACATGTTCATTGTTACTACTAGAGGAAGAATCTTTCTTATTTTTGTTATTAGACTTGACTTGAGGCATGTAAGTGGATAAGAGTAAACGTTTGGCAATGTAAGAAGAACTTTTCTTGCGGAGATCATCATTGATTGCCTTTAAAAGCTCATGCTCTTGCTCAAGATTGACCTTTTCAAAGCGTAACTTCTCATGAGCCCTTAAAAGTTCTCGATGATCTTCAAAGATAGTTTCATGAGCTAATTTAAGAGTGTTTAGTTCATTAGTTAGAGCCTTAATTTTCTCCTTATCATTGTCATTCGTTTTAGCATGATTAATTGACGTTTCATCATAGAATTCATCACTAGAGTTGTCAACAAGTAAATCATCATCGCCTAACAAGTCATCTTCATCACTATTAAAATCAACATACTCAGGGTGAGTTACCTTAGGACCTTTGGCCATGAAGCATCTTCCAATTCCTTCATTTGGTGAATCAAATATGTCGCAGGAGTTGGTTGACACAAGTGCTAGTCCAGCAACACCTTCATCTTGAGTATATTCGGAGTCAGAGTGATAACTTCTCTCGGAGTGGTTGTCGGAGTCGGAGCCGGATACCCATTCACCAACATGAGCTTGATGTCTTTGTTTTGTGTAGCTCCTTGATAATTTTTCCTTCCTTTCCGAATCCTTGCTTCTCCGTGAGTATCTTCGTTCATAACGATCATCTCTACTCCTTCTCTCTCATGACGGTGATTCCTCTCTTTTGCTTCTTCTTTTTGGAGAATCTTCTCTTCTTTTGTAGGGAGCCGTACACTCATTGGAATAGTGTCCGGGTCTTCCACAATTGTAGCAGTTTCGCTCTCGACTAGAAGATCTTTTGTCATTATAGGGCCTTGACTTGGAGCTTCTATCTTTGCTTCTACTCTTGTAGAACTTGTTGAAGTTCTTCACCATTAGGCTCAATTCTTCATTGAAGTTTTGTTTCTCACTTGAAGATGTGGGGGCTTCACATGAGGCTTTATAAGCACCACTTGATTTGTTGTGAAGTTCCTCTTTGTCCTTGAGCGACATCTCATGAGCAACAATTCTTCCAATGACTTCCGTTGGCTTGAGATTTTTGTAATTGGGCATCATTTGGATCAATGTACACACGGTTTCATATTTTCCATCCAAGGCTCTTAGGATCTTCTTGATGATGAATCTGTCAGTCATCTCTTCACTCCCTAAGCCGGCAATCTCATTTGTGATGAGAGCAAGCCTAGAGTACATTTCAAAGATACCTTAACCATCCTTCATTTTGAACTTGTCAAGTTGACTTTGAAGCACATCCAATTTGGATTCCTTGACGGAGTCGGTACCTTCGTGCATATCAATCAAAGTATCCCAAATTTCCTTTGCATTCTCAAGACGGCTGATTTTGTTGAATTCTTCGGGGCACAATCCGTTGAAGAGAATATCACAAGCTTGAGTGTTGTATTGCAGCATCTTCAACTCGTCCGCGGTAGCTTCACGGTTTGGTTCTTTCCCTTCGAAGAAGTCACCTTGCAAACCAACACACACAATCGCCCAAACGGCAGGGTTATGTCCAAGAATATGCATTTTCATTTTATGCTTCCAACTAGCAAAGTTAATGCCATCAAAGTAAGGACCTCTACGGTGATAATTTCCCTCGCTAGACGCCATACTCTCCTAGTTTGTAAAACCAAGGCTATGACCACCAAAAGCTATGGGAATCAAAGCAAATGGAGACCAAAGCTCTGATACCACTTGTAGGATCGGAAGTATGTCTAGAGGGGGGTGATTAGACTACTTGACCAAATAAAAACTTAAACCTTTTCCCAATTTTAGTTCTTGGCAGATTTTAGCAACTTTAGGACAAGTCAAGCAATCATCACACAATTCAATCAAGCATGCAAAGAGTATATAGGCAGCGGAAAGTAAAGCATGCAACTTGCAAGAATGTAAAGGGAAGGGTTTGGAGAATTCAAATGCTAATGGAGACACAGATGTTTTTCCCGTGGTTCGCATAGGTGGTGCTATCCTACATACACGTTAGTGGAGACTTCAACCCACGAAGGGTAACGGTTGCGCGAGTCCACGGAGGGCTCCACCCACGAAGGGTCCACGAAGAAGCAACCTTGTCTATCCCACCATGGCCATCGCCCACGAAGGACTTGCCTCACTAGCGGTAGATCTTCACAAAGTAGGCGATCCCCTTGCCCTTACAAACTCCTTGGTTCAACTCCACAATCTTGTCGGAGGCTCCCAAGTGACACCTAGCCAATCTAGGAGACACCACTCTCCAAGAAGTAACAAATGGTGTGTTGATGATGAACTCATTGCTCTTGTGCTTCAAATGATAGTCTCCCCAACACTCAACTCTCTCTCACAGGATTTGGATTTGGTGGAAAGAAGATTTGAGTGGAAAGCAACTTGGGGAAGGCTAGAGATCAAGATTCATATGGTAGGAATGGAATATCTTGGTCTCAACACATGAGTAGGTGGTTCTCTCTCAGAACATATGAGTTGGAAGTGTAGATGTGTTCTGATGGCTCTCTCAACGAATGAAGAGGAGGTGGAGGGGTATATATAGCCTCCACTTAAATTCCAACCGTTACACACAATCTACCAATCTCAGTGGGACCGAATCAATAAACTCGGTCGCACCGAAATGGTAAACCTAGTGACCGTTAGAGATTTTCGGTGGGACTGACATGCATCTCGGTAGGACCGATATGGTTAGGGTTTGGGCATAATGTAATCTCGGTGAGACCGATTACACAAACTCGGTGAGACCAATTTGGTAATTAGCTAACTAGAGAGTTGGTCAGGCAAACTCGGTGGGACCGATTTGCTCTTTCGTTGAGACCGAAAAGTTACAAAAGGGAAACAGAGAGTTTGCATTGCAATCTCGGTGGGACCGATCCGCTCTTTCGGTGAGACCGAAAAGTTACGAAATGGAAACAGAGAGGTTGCGATCCCATCTCGGTGAGACCGAGATCCCTATCGGTAGAACCGATTTGCTAGGGTTTGGCAGTGGCTTATGACATATGAGAAACTCGGTGGCGCCGGATAGAAAGAATCGGTATGACCGAGTTTGGCTTGGGGTTTAGGTCATTTGTGGATATGGGAAAGTAGCTGAGGATTTTGGAGCATATCATTAAGCACATAAGGCAAAGAGCTCATTAAGCAACACCTCATCCCTCCTTGATAGTATTGGCTTTTCCTATGGACTCGATGTGATCTTGGATCACTAAAATGTAAAATGAAGAGTCTTGAGCTTGAAGCTTTAGCCAATCCTTTGTCCTTAGCATTTTGAGGGTTCCACATTCACCATCCATGCCATGTCAATCATTCAGCTTTCCTGAAATAGTTGTCTTGGAATAGCATTAGCTCAATGAGCTATATGTTGTTATGAATTACCAAAACCACCTAGGGATAGTTGCACTTTCACACATTCATGCCTCTCACAAAAGTAATTGCCATGCCTTTGCCACACAACATATAAGTGAAAAACAATTCTTTCTACACTTATAAAACCCCGAATGTCCTGGATAAATGTCGAATCCCATCTTGCGGTAAAACCATGCAAGACGGTGCTTCTCAGAAGCACATCTGTGGCTTTTTTGTGCATGTTGTTGAGTGCCTCTCTAGAATCTAACCATGTTGAAACCATAATCAAATCTAACCACACTGAAATCTCTAGAATCAAATATGTGCCCTAGTTGAGACGTTTATTTTGTACTTGAAACTGCAAACTATAATAAAACAATACAGTGTAATAAAACATACGCCTTCCGACCCAAATATGGTACTTAAAACTGTAATTTGTAATAAAACATACACCTTCCATCACAAATTAATTCGCTCAACGCTGTACTAACCTGTACAATGTGAATTGTACTACAAAGTTGACACATTTATTTTGGACGGCGTAGTACTACTACTTAGGAACAAAACACGATTGTTTGACATGGAAACGAAACTGTCTCCGTTCTGACAACGACGATTGCTTGACCTTGTTCAACCTTTACAGACACAGAAAACATGAAAAGCATAAAAAGCATGGAAAAGCAAACATCTACCAACAAAACTACACTACTCCCCGTCGTCGGAGATGTCCACTATCTCCATTCTGACATCGACGTCGTTGGCCTCCGCATCCAGCTCGTTGAAGAGCACATCGGTCTTCGCCTGCTCTTCCTGGAGGAAGCGTCGGTTGGACTCCACATACGCCTCATCTTGGATGGACTCCAGGATAGTGGTCTGCTCCGCCATCAAGGCCGATTCACCGAGATAGAACTCCGCCTCGTTTTCCTCGTCACCGCACTCCTCGTCATCCTCGTCGCCAGCCTCCTCCTCGTCCTTGTCATCTCCCTCCTAGTTGTCCTCGTCGTCCTCGTCCACGCCTTCCTCGTCGTCCTTGTCATCCTCGTCCAAGCCTTCCTCGACGTCCTCGTCATCCTCATCCACGCCTTCCTCGTCGTCCTCGTCCACACCTTCCTCGTCGTCCTCCTCATCCTCGTCCATGCCTTCCTCGTCGTCCTCGTCATCCTCGTCCACGCCTTCCTCGTCGTCCTCCTCATCCTCGTCCATGCCTTCCTCGTCGTCCTTGTCATCCTCGTCCACGCCTTCCACGTCGTCTTCCTCATCCTTGTCACCCCCTCCTCTTCCTCCATCACATCTCCCCCAACTGGATCAACTCCCTGCACGAGCTCCGACGGATCCCCTCCACTTCCTCCACCTCCCCTATCTCCTCCGGCCCCGGCGAGTCCGGAGACATGCCCGCTGTGACCCGAGCGGCGCGCCTAGAACGGATGTCCTCCTGCAACTGAAAGCGACGCTCGGGAGTAAGCATCGCATAAGTAGTTATCTTGTGCCAAACCATGGCGGGGAACGTCACAAACGAAAAGAGGAAGATGGGTCTCCTAAGATTGCCGGCGAAAGAGGGAGAAGCAGGATGATGTCTAGTGGTGGCGGACGCCTCTCGGCTTAAATAACTGCTTCTTGACCTCGGGCGACGGAACGGTGACACGCGACGTTCACTTCACCAATGGATGAGATGGCTGTCGGTCCTTTTGGATTCCGCAGTGCCGACACATGGCGTTCACTCTATTAAATACCTCCACCTCCTTCAGAATGGCGTCACCGGAGGAAACGCACATCGGACCCTTGGATTTCCGGAGCGGCGTTCACACCGAATACGAGTGAATGCCACGAATGTGACTCCGTGTAACGCATATAGTTGTGTCTTTCAGTGTGAACGATTCAACAGAATCATTTGGAACACCAAGACAAACTAACGTCACTCTAGATAATGCGACGCTGTGCCTTCCTGGGACCCATAGCCGTGCGAAGAATATACCACACCAGCGTCTCTCGAATAAGCCATTCCCTGCTTCACAGAGTAAGCAGTGGGTATTCACAACTGAACCAATTCCGCTGGGTCTCCCCAATTAAAGAACCTTTGTGCGCTGAACAGCGGTGCCTCTCCGTCTGATCGAGTCGACGGAATCATAAGGAACACAAACACACGGGAGCGTGACTCTATATTTTAGGGCAGCATGCCTTTTAGCACTTCACGCCCGTGCCTGTGACCCTTAACACTGCCATGAACGTCCACACCATCATCAGTGCACAAGTCATGTCGATACCTGATACAGAACCGTAGCTGTAGTCACTTAACGCCCGTCCTCCTAATAAAAGAAGCGCCACGAAACTCAGCACAGAGCCGTGGCTTTTAAAAACAAGGAAATTATGCTTTTAAACACCTCGACTCTCGAACCGGTCACTCGCAAAGTAAACATTTAGCATTAACACCTAAACCCATTTCGCTTTGTTTCAACAATAAACTTACGAAACGTGACTCTCCGACAGACCCAACCATGCCCTGATGGCATTCATGTCCGTACCTCTTGTACTGAACTAGTCAACTGAATCATTTCGAACACAAATACAGTCGAACGAGACTCTACATAAAACCACGCCATTTGGAACACCAAGACAAACTAACGTCACTCTACACAATAAAACGTCGTGCCTTCGTGGGACCCATGACCGCGCGAAGAATATACCAAACCAGCATCTCTCAAATAGGCCATTCGGTGCCTCATAGAGTAAACAGTGGGTGTTCACATCTGAACCAATTCCGGTGGGTCTCCCCAATTAAAGAAAGAACCTGACGGTGCCTTTGTGCGTTGAACGCCCGTGCCTCTCCGTCTGATCGAGTCATCAGAATGATTCGGAACTCAAACACACGGGAAAGTGACTCTATATTATACGGTAGCATGCCTTTTAGCGCTTCACGCCCGTGCCTGTGACCCTTAACACTGCCACGAACGCCCACGCCATCAACAGTGCACAAGTCATCATCCGCGGCTATATTCACTTCACGTTTGTGCTTCTAATAAATGAAGCGCGACGAAACTCAGTACAGAACTACGGCTTTTAAAAACAAGGAACTTACGCTTTTAAACAACTCGACTCTCAAATCTCACAAAGCAAACAGCTAGTGTTAACATCTAAACCCACTCTACTTTCTTTCCATGATAAACGTACGAACGTGACTATGCAAAATACGAAACCATTCCCCTGTGGGATTCACCTGCGTACGTGCCTATTTTTTTCAACGAGTCGACGGAAACATTTCGAACACAAATACAGGAGAACATGACTCTATATAAAACCACACCATGAATCTGTGGGATGCAAGCCCGTGTCTGTGACACGAAACACTGCAACACAGAAAAGCCACGAACGTACACGCCTTCAACAGTACACAAGTCATTACAAATACTAGGTTCACAACCATGGATGCAAAGACTTCACGTCCCGTGCATCATAAGTAATGGCGCCTAATTACAACGATACTCAAAACCAAAATACATTTTGTTTGCAAGGTAGCTGACAGCGAAATTTCACAAGACAAGGTAAGAAACTCCACTCCACTGCTTAACAACAACAGATGCACACAACGGCCAGGGACGCTGTTGTATACCTAGTCCCCACCAACCTTCTTGTTACTTTGCTCCTGGCGCAGTTCATCAATCTCCTCCTTCAGCGCCTTCATATTCTCGTCATGTCTCTTCACACCTGCGGCCGATTCCTGCAACGACCGGATGTGCTCTCTAAGGAGATTTTTCGTCTCAGCCGTAATTTCTACGATCCTAGCATTCGCCTTCTCCAAATCTTCTCTTGTTTCCTTGCAAAGCTTCTTCCACGCGTAGGTGATCTCCAGCAGCTGCTCGTACGTTTTGTCAGCCTTTGGAAGTGAAACCAAAGTATTCATCTCATCGACCAGGTTATTGAGAGTAACTAACAAGGACCTCACAGCACTTGCCTCGCCGCCCCGCTCACCATTCCCTTCTCTTTCGAGCCACAACTGCTCCCCAATTCTACAGAAGGGGACTTCTGTTCAAGACTATGACGCAGACTAACCCTACCTCCAACTGACTGTAAATCAGTATCGGCAAAACACACCCACATCAAATTAGGAGTCAGCTGACCACAATAATTCATGTTTCACAAACTAAATCAAAGCAGCCGAAAGAAAGAAAAAATGAATGAAGGAGAAGCAGAAACAGGGTGAACTTACAGACGAGGAACCCTCGCAAGCCGGGAACTCCTCCCGCGACAGCGCACAGCTGTCCGGAGTAATCTCCTTCTGCCCAGCCATGGCGGAGATGGTCAGTGAATAGTGATGAGCAACAGGAGTGGAAGGCCTGGCGGCGGACGAAGGGAGGAGTTGAATGTGGCTAGGGTTTCGAGACCCCGTACTGCTTAAATAGCCGGAGCCTGGCCTCGGGCGACGAGCCAGAGCGGCGTCACCGGAGGAGACGCCCGTCGGACCATTAGGTTTTTGGAGCGGTGCCACGTGGCGTTCACTCCCGAATATGAAGATACGCCCGTCGAACCGTTGGGTTTGCGCGATAAAAACATGAATATGACTCTTGGTAAAGCATAACCATGCCTCTTCGCGCTGCACGAACGTGCCTGCCGTTGCGAACGGTTCAACGAAATCATTTGGAACACGAAAACAACATAACGTGACTCTTCAGAATACCACGCCGTCACTTCCTGGGACCCACCACCATGCAAAGAACACACCACAACAGCTTCTCTTGAAAAAGCCATTCCACGCCTCACCGAGTAAACAGTGAATGTTCACACCTGAACCCTTTCTGCTCAGTTTCCGCAATTAAAGAAACGAACGTGACTGTGAGTAAGACCAAACGGTGCCTTTCCGCTGGGTTTCCATCTGATCGAGTCAACGGAATTATTCGGAACGCAAACACAGACAAGCGTGACTCTATATAATACCACACCATGCCCGTACCTCTCCCATCTAATCGACTCCATGCCTCTATCGAGTAATATACGAAACATCAAGAAAGAAGCGTGACTGTTCTTTTGAAAACAAGGAAACAAACTTTTAAAAACAGCGTGCCTCACATAGGCCATTCGGTGCCTTACAGATTCAATAGTAAGTGTTGGCGTCTCAACCCATTCCGCTGGGTTAAAGAAACGAACGTGACTGTGCGTAATGCAAAGCTATGCCTCTGTGGGCTCACCGGCTGTGCATCTCCTTCTGATCGAGTCGAAGGAAGCACTCGGAACAGAAACACAGGGGAACGTGACTTATATCATATGACACCATGCCTCTTAGCGCATCACGCCCGTGCCTGTGAGCCTTAACATTACCACGAACGTCCACGCCATTGTCAGTACAGAACTCATGTCACTGGCTGGTACAGAACCGCGGCTGTATTCAGTTCACCCCCGTGCTTCTAATAAAAGAAGCGCGACGCAACTCAGTACAGAACCATGGCTTTTAAAAACAAGGAACTTACGCTTTTAAACAACTGGACTCTCAAATCGGCCACTCACAAAGTAAACAGCTAGCGTTTACATCTAAACCCATTCTGCTTTCTTTCCATGATAAACGTACGAACGTGACTATGCGAAAGACGAAACCATGCCCCCATGGGATTCACCTGCGTATGTGCCTATTTTTCTCAACGAGTCAACGGAATCATTTCGAGCACAAATACAGGCGAACGTGACTATATATGAAACCACACCATGAATTTGTGGGGTGCAAGCCCGTGTCTGTGACCCGAAACACTACAACACACAAAAGCCAAGAACGTACACGCCTACATCAGTACGCAAGTCATTACAATACTAGGTTCACAACCGTGGCTGCAGACACTTTCCCGTGCATCATAAGTAACGGCGCCTAATTACAATGATACTCGAAACCAAAATACATTTTGTTAGCAAGGTAGCTGACAGAAATTTCACAAGACAAGGTAACAAGCTCCACTCCACTGCTTAACAACAACCGACGCAAACAACAGCCAGGGACGCTGCTGTATATCTAGTCCCCACCAACCTTCTTGCTGGTTTGCTCCCGGCACAGTTCATCAATCTCCTCCTTCAGCGCCTTCATATTCTCGTCATGTCGCTTCACAGCTGCTGCCGATTCCTGCAATGACCGGGTGTGCTCTTCAAGGAGATTGCTCCTCACAGTCGTAATTTCTACGATCCTGGCATTCGCCTTCTCCAAATCTTCTCTTGTTTCCTGGTAGAGCTACTGCCACTCGTAGGTGACCTCCAGCAACTCCTTGTATGTTCTGTCAACCTTTGCAAGTGAAACCAAGGCATTCATCCCATTGATCAGGTTAATGAGAGTAGCTCCAACTGACTGTAAATCAGTATCAGCAAGACACACCCACATCAAATTAGGAGTCAGCTGACCACAATAATTCATGTTTCACAAACTAAATCAAAGCAGCCGAAAAGAAACAAAAAACAAATGAAGGAGAAGCAGAAACAGGGTGAACTTACAAACGAGGAACCCTCACGAGCCGGGATCTCCTCCCGTGACAGGGTACGGCCGTCTGGAGTAGTCTCCTTCTGCCCAGCCATGGCGGAGATGGTCAGTGAATAGTGATGAGCAAGAGGAATGGAAGGCCTGGCGGCGAACGAAGGGGGGAGTAGAATGTGGCTAGGGTTTCGCGACTCCGTTCGTCCGCCTTAAATAGTCGGAGCCTAGCCTCGGGCGACGAGCCAGAACGGCGTCACCGGAGGACCCCGTCGCACCATTGAGTTTCTGGAGCGGCGCCACGTGGCGTTCACTCCCGAGGTAAGAAGAGACGGTCGTCGAACCGTTGGGTTTCCGTGATAAACGCACGAATGTGACTCTTGGTAAATCATAACCATGCCTCTACGCGTTGCACGGATGTGCCTGCCGTTGTGAATGGTTCAACGAAATCATTTGGAACACAAAAACAACATAACGTAACTCTTCATAATACCACGCCGTCACTTCCTGGGACCCACCACCGTGCAAAGAATACACCACAGCAGCTTCTCTCGAACAAGCCATTCCGTGCCTCACTGAGTAAACAGTGAGTGTTCACACCTCAACCCTTTCCGCTGGATTTCCACAATTAAAGAAACAAACGTGACTGTGAGTAAGACCAAACGATGCCTTTCCGATGTGTTTCCATCTGATCGAGTCAATGGAATTATTCAGAACGCAAATCACAGACGAGCGTGACTTTATATAGGACCACACCATGCCCGTGCCTCTCCATCTAATCGAGTCCACGCCTTTATCGAGTAATATACGAAACATCAAGAAAGAAGCGTGACTGTGCTTTTGAAAATGGGCAAACAAACGTTTAACAACACAGTCAATAGTAAGTGTTGGCATCTCAACCCATTCCGCTGGGTTAAAGAAACGAACGTGACTGTGCGCAATGCAAAGCTATGCCTCTGTGGGCTCACCGGCCGTGCATCTCCTTTTGATCGAGTCGACGGAAGCACTCGGAACAGAAACACAGGGGAACGTGACTCTATATCATATGGCAGCATGCCTCTTTGAGCTTCACGCCCGTGCCTCTGACCCTTAACACTGCCACGAACGTCCATGCCATCGTCAGTGCATAGGTCATGTCGCTACCTGGAACAGAACCGTGGCTGTAGTCACTTCACGCCCGTGCTTCTAATAAAAGAAGCGCCACGCAACTCAGTACAGAACCATGAATTTTAAAAACAAGGAACTTACGCTTTTAAACAACTCGACTCTCGAATCGGCCACTCACAAAGTAAACATCTACCGTTAACATCTAAACCCATTCCGCTTTCTTTCCATGATAAATGTACGAACGTGACTATGCGAAAGACGAAACCATGCCACCATGGGATTCACCTGCGTACGTGCCTATTCGAATAGGCCATTCCGTGCATCACAGAGTAAACACTGGGTGTTCACATCTGAACCAATTCCGGTGGTCCCCCAGAATTAAAAATCCTTTGTGGGCTGAACGCATATGCCTCGCCGTCTGATCAAGTCGACGGAACAATTCGGAACACAAACGCACAAGACCGTGACTCTATATTATAGGGCAGTATGCCTTTTAGCGCTTCACGCCCGTGCATGTGACCCTTAACACTGACACGAACATCCACGCCATCGTTAGTGCACAAGTCATCGTCCGCCGCTATATCCACTTCACGTCCGTGCTTCTATTAAAAGAAGTGCGACGTAACTCAGTACTGAACCGTGGCTTTTAAAACAAGGAACTTACGCTTTTAAACAACTCGACTCTCGAATCTCACAAAGCAAACAACTAGCCTTAACATCTAAACCCATTCTGCTTTCTTTCAATGATAAACGTACGAACGTGACTATGCAAAAGACGAAACCATTCCCCCATGGGATTCAGCTGCGTACGTGCCTATTTCTCTCAACGAGTCGACGGAAACATTTCGAACACAAATACAGGAGAACGTGACTCTATATAAAACCACACCATGAATCTGTGGGATGCGAGCCCGTGTCTGTGACCCGAAACACTGCAACACAGAAAAGCCACGAACGTACACGCCTTCATCGGTACACAAGTCATTACAATACTAGGTTAACAACCGTGGATGCAGAGACTTCACGTCCCATGCATCATAAGTAATGGCGCCTAATTACAACGATACTCGAAACCAAAATACATTTTGTTTGCAAGGTAGCTGACAACGAAATTTCACAAGGAAAGGTGAGAAACTCCACTCCACTGCTTAAGAACACCAAACGCACACAGCAGTCAGGGACGCGCTGTATACCTAGTCCCCAACGACCTTGTTGCTGGTTTGCTCCCGGCACAGTTCATCAATCTCCTTCTTCAGCGCCTTCACATCCTCGTCATGTCGCTTCGCAGCTGCAACCGATTCCTGCAACGACCGGACGTGCTTTTCAAGGAGATTGTTCTTCTCAACCGTAATTTCTACAATCCTGGCATTCGCCTTCTTCAAATCTTCCCTTGCTTCCTGGAAGAGCTCCTGCCACCCGTGGATGATCTCCACCAGCTCGTCACACATTTTGTTAGCCTCTGCAAATTAAACAACACACACCATTCCCGTCGCCGCTCCGCTCACCATTCCCATCTCTTTCGAGCCACAGCTGCTCCCCAATTCTACAGCAAGGGACTTCTGTTCAAGACCATGATGCAAACTAACCCTACCTCAAACTGACTGTAAATCAGTATAAGCAAGACACACACACATCAAATTAGGAGTCAGCTGACCACAATAATTCATGTTTCACAAACTAAATCAAAGCAGCCGAAAGAAACAAAAAACGAATGAAGGAGAAGCAGAAACAGGGTGAACTTACAGACGAGGAACCCTCACGAGCCTGGATCTCCTCCCGCGACAGGGCACGGCGGTCCGGAGTAGTCTCCTTCTGCCCAGCCGTGGCGGAGATGGTCAGTGAATAGTGATGAGCAACAGGAGTGGAAGGCCTGGCGGCAAACGAAGCGAGGAGTAGAATGTGGCTAGGGTTTCGACACTCCGTCCGTCCGCCTTAAATAGCCGGAGCCTAGCCTCGGACGATGAGCCAGAACGGCGCCACCGGAGGACACGCCCGTCGCACCGTTAGGTTTCTGGAGCGGCGCCACGTGGCGTTCACTCCTGAGGTACGAAGAGACGGCCGTCGAACCGTTGGGTTTCTGCCATAAATGCACGAATGTGACTATTGGTAAATCATAACCATGCCTCTTCGCGACGCATGGATGTGCCTGCTATTGCGAACGGTTCAACGAAATCATTTGGAACACAAAAACAACATAACGTTACTCTTCACAATACCACGCCGTCACTTCCTCGGACCCACCACCGTGCAAAGAATACACCACATCAGCTTCTCTCGAACAAGCCATTCCGTGCCTCACTGAGTAAACAGTGAATGTTCACACCTGAACCCTTTCCGCTGGGTTTCCATCTGATCGAGTCAAAGGAATTATTCGGAACGCAATGACAGACGAGCGTTACTCTATATAACACCACACCATGCCCGTGCCTCTCCATCTAATCAAGTCCACGCCTTTATCGAGTAATATACGAAACATCAAGAAAGAAGCGTGACTGTGCTTTTGAAAACAAGGAAACAAGCTTTTAACAACAGAGTCAATAGTAAGTGTTGGCGTCTCAACCCATTCCGCTAGGTTAAAGAAACGAACGTGATTGTGCATAATGCAAAGATATGCCTCTGTGGGCTCACCTGTCGTGCATCCTCTTCGGATCGAGTCGACGGAAGCACTCGGAACAAAAACACAGGGAACGTGACTCTATATCATACGGCACCATGCCTCTTAGCGCTTCACGCCCGTGCTGGTGAGCCTTAACACTGTCATGAACGTCCACGCAATCGTCAGTGCACAGGTCATGTCGCTACCTGGAACGGAACCGTGGATGTAGTCACTTCACGCACGTGCTTCTAATAAAAGAAGCGGGATGCAACTCAGTACAAAACCGTGGCTTTTAAAAACAAGGAACTTACGCTTTTAAACAACTCTACTCTCGAATCGGCCACTCACAAAGTAAACAGCTAGCGTTAACATCTAAACCCATTCTGCTTTCTTTCCATGATAAACGTACGAACGTGACTATGCGAAAGACGAAACCATGCCCCCATGGGATTCACCTGCGTACGTGCCTATTCGAATAGGCCAGTCCATGCTTCACAGAGTAAACAGTGGGTATTCACATCTGAACCAATTCCGCTGGGTCTCCCCAATTAAAGAACCTTTTTGTGCTGAACACCTGTGCATCTTCGTCTGATCGAGTTGACAGAACAATTCGGAACACAAACACACGAGAGCGTGACTCTATATTGTAGGGCTGCATGCCTTTTAGCGCTTCACGCCCGTGCCTGTGACCCTTAACACTGCCACGAACATCCATGCCATCGTCAGCGCACAAGTCATGTTGCTACCTGGAACAGAACCGTGGCGGTAGTCACTTCACGCCCGTGCTTCTAATAAAAGAAGCACCACGCAACTCAGCACCGAGCCGTGGCTTCTAAAAACAAGGAACTCTTACCCTTTTCTGGTGGGTTTCCGCAATTAAAGAAACGAACGTGACTGTGAGTAAGACCAAATGATGCCTTTCCGCTTGGTTTCCATCTCATCAAGTCAATGGAATTATTCGGAACACAAACACAGACAAGCGTGACTCTATATAACACCACACCATGCCCGTGCCTCTCCATCTAATTGAGTCCATGCCTTTATCGAGTAATATACGAAACAACAAGAAAGAAGCGTGGCTGTGAGTAAGGAAACAAGCTTTTAACAATAGAGTCAAATAGTAAGTGTTGGCGTCTCAACCAATTCTGCTGGGTTAAAGAAACGAACGTGACTGTGCGGAATGAAAAGCTTTGCCTCACCGGCCGTGCCTCTCCTTCTGATAGAGTCTGATGGAAGCAATCGGAACAAAAACACAGGGGAGTGTGACTCCATATTATAAGGCAACATGCCGCTTAGCGCTGCACGCCCGTGCATGTGACCCTTAACAGTACCACGAACGTCCACGCCATTGTCAGTACACAACTCATGTCATTGGCTGGTACAGAACCGCGACTGTATTCACTTCACCCCCGTGCTTCTAATAAAAGAAGCCCGACGCAACTTAGTACAGAACCATGGCTTTTAATACCGACGCTGTATTCACTTCACGACCAATGCTAACAAGCGACATCCATGCCCAGAGCCTACTCATCTACATGTACCAATGAATGAAACAACACGACGACAATGCAACGCATAAATGCTTTACAGGTTCATGTAAGTACAAAAGGACACATGCCCCAACGCAACGAAAAAACACACGCTTCAAGCTCTCTGCCTACACTCCAGCAACGTTCTTGATCGACTGGTGGGCGAGCGCATCCTCAATCTGCTTCTTCGTCGCCTCATGACCTTCCTTCACAGCAGCATACGAATCCTCAACCAGGCTCTTGTACTTGACGAGAACCTCAGCATTCTCATCCATAAGCTGCTCCACTTCGCCCGACAGATTTTGCACCAACGCATGGATCTGCTCATACAGATTCTTCCAGCGGGCGGCCTCCTGATCCTTGTGGTGGAGCTCTTTGAGAAACTTTTCATTCTCATACAGAGATCGAAATATGAGACCAGTGGACTTCTCCATAGAGGCATTGCTCTACTGCACCAACTTCTCCAGCCGAGCGATGAACTGCTGCTTAATTAGCTCATCGAGCATGTCGTCGCTGGCTAAGGAATTTGGTACTGCCATCTTGTCGAGATCGTCTCCATGGCGAATGCGCTTGTGGGAGGATTCGCCTCCACGCAAGAGATCGTTGGACACCTGGGCAACGGGACAGGATATCCCTGCCGCCGCTATAGCGTAGCGGCGGGACCTCTCCCTTCTTTCCGCGGCTTTGGTCCTTGTTGCGTGGTTGCTTGAATACCCAGAACCCCTCTTACCTGCCATGGCGCAAGCAAGGAGCTACAAGCTAGAAAGAGGTGTCTGTCTCTGAAGAATTGTGGATGCGGAGTGTTCCATGAGTAGGTACCTTTTTATAACACATGCACACCAGTCAGACGGTCAAACAGAGTAACCGACGCCTCGAATTCTCACAATCTCTCTTAAATACATCGAACTCTGGATGCCTGGGAAACACAAGTACTATCATTTCGTCTCCCCGTGCGTTCGTCCACACTACAACCACTCAACTTCTTTCAAATGGTCTGTACATATTCAATAAAAAACATCTCAAACATAGTTAACTTACTGTATACGTCTGACTGTATTCCAGAAAAATTACTGTCGAATTCATACTATTATACATTGCCATTTTTTTGAAATGATATTTATATCAAAATCTTACTATATCCGCGAATTAACTTGCATGCTTCTCGAGGTGACACCTTAGTGAAAACGTCCGTAACACACGCAGGCACGAACGTGACGCTCTTTAATAACAAATAGTGCCTCCCGGCAACGCACAACCGCGACTCTCCACAAAAAAGGAACGAGTCGACAAGGAAAACATTTCCATAGAAAGTGTCAGTAGTCTGCATGTGGCATTAGGAACACAGTGCCAACTCGGCTTCACTTCCACGCACCTCACAGTGACTCGCCAGAGAAGATGCATGTAACACACACGTGGACAAATGTGACTCTCGCTAATAACAATACTTGCCCCTGCCGTTTTCACATCCATTCCTCTCCAAGAGAACGAGCGAGAGGAATCATTCGGAACTACCAAAAGCATACAACCATGGTAACTTGACTCTGACCAATGCGTTAATATGCTTCCCATGAGTTCATGTCCATGCCTCTCCAAATGAACTGGCGAGCGGAATCGTTTGGAACACAAAGAACCATGCAACGTGACTCTCTCTAATAACAAATAGTGCCTCCCTGGAACGCACCACCGCAACTCTCCACAAAAAAGGAAGGAAAACATTTCCATACACAGCGCCAGTAGTGTGCCTATTGCATTGGCAACACAGTGCCAACTCGGCTTCACTTCCACGCACCTCACAGTGACTCGCCAGAGAAAATGCATGTAACACACTCGTGCAAACGTGACTCTGGCTAATAACAATACTTGCCCCTGCCGTTTTCACATCCATTTCTCTCCAAGAGAACGAGCGAGCGGAATCATTTGGAAATACCAAAAGCATACAACCGTGGTAACTTGACTCTGACCAATGCGTTAACATGCTTCCCATGAGTTCATGTCCATGCCTCTCCAAATGAACTGGCGAGCAGAATCGTTTGGAACACAAAAAACCATGAACATAACTCTGAGTAACGCCAAGCCATGCCCCTGTGGATCACACAAAAACACTAAAAAAAACTAACATCCCACCGACTAACAGTTAAGATGGCAAGCAAAAAACAAGTTCATGGAACTACACAGAAAGTTTCACCAATCATGATGTCCAAACAGACGCAGGCACGTCATACAAAACGTCTACAACACGCGCAGGCACGAACGTGACTCTCGGTGACACCAAACCATGCCCACGTCGATGTCACCATGTCGGTGGGAAACGACACATATGGGATCACAGGAATCCCTACTACAGTTGCGGGGCGCGGGGTTGTGAAAAGAGCGGATCAAACAGATAGCACACGGTTCCTTTACCCAGGTTCGGGCCGCAGGGATGCGTAAAACCCTACTCCTGCTTTGGTGGATTGTATATCTGAGTTCCCGAGCTAGCTATGGGGCGTCGAGAGCTCCAAAAAGCCGAATCCTTCTCTTGGTCGCCTTGGGCCTCCTTTTATAGGAAAGGGGTTGCCACAGTGGTACACAGGAGGTGGAAAGGGTACAGTAGTGCGAGGTTATCCTTCGCATTACATGACAAGGTGCATTTAATGCACCTTGCTTAGGTGTCCTTACTTTATCGGGGGCGGAGGAGAGCCTCGTCTTGTCTGTTGCCGCTCCCCCTCGCGTCGACACGCGCCCTGGCCAGCGGTGCCTGTGATGCCATGTAGGCAGGTAGGCAGCTGAGGTGGCGCAGTGATGTATCTCCACGAAGATCTGCATGCCGCCACGCAGGTGCCTGCCCAGCTGGTTGGGTTGGCAGCTGCATGCGAACGGCGGTGGGGGCGTGACTAGCGCGGGCCTGACGGTGGACCTATGACGTCCTTGGCAAGGGCCTTGCTGTGGCCCTGGCAAGGGTCTTGCCGAGGCCCCGGCAAGGGTCTTGTCGTGGCCCCGGCAAGGGTCTTGCCGCGGCGCCTGCTGTCATCCCCGGCAAGGCTCTTACCGGGGGCCTTGTGGTCCTCCTTGGCTGGGATCCCGCCAAGGATTATCATCTCCTGAAATGGGTATCTGGTCTTGAATGTCTTCACAAAGATCTGCATGCCACCACGGGGATGTCTCCCGAATCCTTGCCCCATGGGGACAGTGGACTCAAGGGTGACCTCGCTCCGTAAGTGGGGGGCGAGCTGCCACGGCAAGGATCTTGCTGGGCTAGCTAAAGCTGCCCCCTGGCAAGGATCTTGCCGGGGGGGTCTGCTCTGTCCCCTTTGCTCTTTGTGGTCTTGGCGTTGTTCTGCTTCCCTTCAGCAATGGCCTTACCTTGGCTTACCTCCCTTGCCATGCTTGGCGTGGTGACGCTCGCGACTCAGACTGCTCGTGCACAGTTATAGGGGTACAAAATGTGCACCCCCCTTTTTGTACACCGACAGGAGCCCCCGGGCCTGGGCCACACATAAGCGCACGCGTTGTTGGGCTAGGCCCAAGAACGGTGCGCGGGCAGGCGGGGCGGTTTTTACCGCGGTAAGTTTCTTCGCGCGCTGTGCTTCCTATGTGTCCCGCGCGTGGCGCGGCGTGGGGAGGCGTGCGTGACGTGGGTGCCATGCGTGGGGCTGAGCTCTGCACGCATGGGTCACGTCGTAGTAAAAAGGGGGCGGTTCGCGCCTTCCCCATAAATGGAGGGAGGCATGGAGGCGTGGCCCTTTCACTAGACGTGGCCGAGGCGTGGTCTTCAAGGCGTCCACTCCCTTTGATCACGGGGTGGGGAGAGGTCGCCTCACCCGTCGCCTCGGTCCTGTACGCTCGACACGTGGCGCCCATGTGCTTGGGGTAGCAGTCGGTGGAGGCGGGAAACCGGGTCGTCGCGGGCTGGAGCAGCGGGTCGGTCCCAGTTCCCTGCGCCTTCCACGTCCTGATTGGCGGAGCGGGGCGGCCGAGCCCCCACCCCGTCCCTTTATAAAGAGCGGGAGGGGGGATGGCGTCCCGCATTCCTTTATCTCCTTCCTTCTTCAGCTTCTGCTCCCCTCCCTCCCATTCGCCATGGAGAGAGGGAACCCTGGTCCTTCGATGGTGGCGACGCGGGACGCCGCTAGACAACGCGTCCCTCCTTCTCCTGTACCTGTGGTGGCAGAGCCAGCCGCAAGGGGAAGGGGAAGGGGGCGAGGCCGTGGGCAAGGCCGAGGTGCTCGGGGAAGAGGAGGACGGGACAGCGCGCCGACCTCGCCTCCGTTAGCAGCTCCTCCTCCCATGGAGGGCCACGTCGGGGACGACCCTTGTGAGTTCTTCGTCAGGCTGCGCCGGCCGCCTCGCTGTCGCCTTCGTCTCCCGACCCCATTCGCGCGGGAGATGGAGCTAGATCCGCCCGAATCACTGCGGCTGCACATGAGGGGTTGTGGGATCAGTGGTACGCGGGTTCGCGTTAACTTCCCAGCCCCTCATGTGATGTATCTTTGTCGAGGGTGGAAGACGTTCGCCCATATCCACCGCTTGACGGAGGGGCTCACTCTCCATTTCAAGCTGATGGAGGGCGGCCTCCTCTCCGTCAAGGTCTTCGGTGCTTCGGGACTCGGGCAAGGTGCTGCGTGGAGAGCTCTTCTGATAGCGAAGACTCCTCCTCGGGCGGGAGTGGCGAGGAGGACAGCTGCAGCGACGACGAGGGTAGCGGGCGGCAGGATGCCGGGTCCGACTAGGTGTCAGGCACCGCCTCGCGCGGCACCGGTGTCCCCATCATCCGTGTCGCCGGCTCCCTGAACTTCTCGGGGTTGTCTCCTTGGGCGGCTAGCGTTGGGAGGCTGCAGAAGAGGAAGAGGGCGGGCGGCAAGGCCGTCAACTCGGAGTACACGGGCACCGACGCCTTCGACGCATGCTGACGTCCTGCCGCCTCGTCTTCGAGCCCTGCTTCCGGCGCCGCCATCACCATCCAGCCCCTGGACGGCCACCGAGATGTTCCCTTGGTGTCTTCTGCCACCCGTAGCTCGCCTAGGCGCCCCTTTTGCCCTTTTCGCCTCCTTGACCTGCCTCCTGAGGAGAGAGACAAGAAAGGGATTACGGGCACCTTATCTCTTTTTAGTTTGTAAGCCTTCGGGCCTTAGCTGAATTTAGAACTTGTAATCCCATCATTCATGTTTTTCATTCCCTACGGATTGTACCTGAATGGAATGTTTTTAATGAAAAAGGGATGCTTGCCGGGCCATTTGTTTGCGGGTAGATCCCACGACAAGGAGCGAATCCTTGATATCTTTAAGATAAACATTTTCTTGCCCAGCAACAGGCCTTGCCATCTCCCCACTTCACTCGACCTTTCTCACGCTCTTGGCGGAGGCAGGGATGAGGCGGGTTCAGGCTCCTCGTTTCTTCCTTTCGCTGCCGTGACTACGACCAAACCTGGCCCCAGGGACGAGCCCTAGGGCCTAGAGTTAGGGAGTACGGTAGTTCTTAGGAAAAACGAGGTTTCACATACCTCAGTCCATAAGGGAATGCATGATAAGGGATGAAGAACTTATCTGAAGCTGTAGCCCCCGGCAACTTTGGCTTGCCGGGGGTGAATCTTTGCTCTTGCAGCCCCCAGCAGTACTGGCTTGCCGGGGTCTAGATGCTAGTCCGCCCCTCCTATCTTCTTCGTCCTTAGTGATCCGGCAAGGATATCATGAGTCCTGCGAACCAAAGAAGACAAAAGAACGGCGAAGGGACGCACACTCGACCTCTAAGCTAGGGGTTAGCCGCCGCCAAGCACTATCAACCCTAACCAAGGACGAGACTCGACCTAGCATGCATGCTATAACTTTAGAGCGCCAGCGCTTCATTTGTTTATGCTCAGGGTCTGCGCCTGGCTTTGTACAAAGGGTTACATGCATCATCGGCAATGCTTGTACAAAAGGTGGCTTGCCGGGAAGCCCGGCAAGCCGCGCCTCGCGGGTAAAACTTGCGAAGATGCTCAATGTTCCAGGAGTTAGTCACCGGAACGGCATCCTCGGTCTCCAGTCGGACTGTGTCGGGCCTGGTGACTCGCATTACCGGGTAAGGGCCTTCCCACTTTGGCGTCAACTTGTTGGAATTCCTGGCCGATTGAACGCGCCGAAGGACAAGGTCGCCTTCCTCAAGGCTTCGGGCATGAACCTTGCGGCTATGGTAGCAGCGCAAGGCTTGCTGGTAGCGTGCTGCTCTCACAGCCGCCCGAAGACGATCTTCCTCAAGGAGCAGTGTGTCATCTTGCCGTAGTTGCTCTTGCTCAAGCTCATCATAAGCGAGCACTCGAGGTGACCCGTATATGAGTTCAGTGGGGATAACTGCTTCTGCCCCGTATACCAACGCAAAGGGTGTCTGGCCGGTGGCTCGATTTGGTGTCGTCCTGATTGACCAAAGAACCGTCGGCAACTCATCAATCCGGCGCCTCCCGCTCTTGTGCAGCCTGTCAAAGGTCTTGGTCCGTAAGCCTCGCAGCACTTCAACATTTTCCCTCTCAGCTTGACCGTTGCTCCGTGGGTGGGCAACGGAAGCGAAACATACTTTGCTGCCGAGGTCATGAGTATACTGCATGAAGGTGCGGCTTGTGAACTGTTTGCTGTTGTCGGTGATGACCCTGTTGGGTACACCAAAACGGCATACCAGCCCCTTGAAGAACTTGACGGCTAACTGAGCTGTGACCTTCCTCACTGCCTCCACCTCCGGCCACTTTGTGAACTTATCGATTGCAACGTACAAGTACTCAAAGCCCCCGACAGCACGGGGGAAAGGGCCCAGTATGTCGAGCCCCCAGGCCGAGAAGGGCCAGGAGAGAGGAATGGTTTGAAGGGCTTGAGCTGGTTGATGAAGCTTCTTTGAATGGAACTGACATGCTTCACACCCGGCGACGAGTGTCGTTGCATCCTGGAGGGCGTTGGGCCAGAAGAAACCTTCCCGGAATGCCTTGCCGGCAAGGGCTCTTGACCCGATGTGGGATCCACATATGCCTCCGTGTATCTCTGCCAACAGCTCCAGTCCTTCCTCTCGAGGGATACACTTCAATTTCACACCGTTCGGTCTCTTCCTGTACAGGACGTCATCGACGAACTGGTACATGGCAGAGCGACGGGCTACTCTTTCCGCTTCTTCCTGCTCCTCAGGAAGTTCCCTTGTTTGAAGGAATCGGACGGTATGTTGTGCCCACGCTGGAGCCTGGGGCTCGACGGCGAGGACTAAAGGCATCTCCTCTGCTATAGGAGCGGCTGTCTCGACGGCAAGAGCTTGACGCTCCGCCGGAGCTAGCCGTCCCGTGGCGGGCTTAGTGTCCTCGGCAACATCCTTGCCGGCGGCTCCGGGGAGCTCGGCGGGAAAGTACTTGCCGGGCCCTGATTTCCTCCTCTTGTTCTGCTCTATTGTTGGATCAACGAATGGCTGAGTTAGCTGAAGCACAAAGGTACCTGGGTCCACAGGTAGCTTGAGGGCAGCGCGCTTTGACAGGTAATCGGCGATATCGTTCTCTGCTCGAGGAACGTGTTCGGCCTGTATACCATCGAAACGCTCTTCCAGCTTTCTCACTTCATCAACGTAGGCCTTCATCAACGGGCTCTGGTAATCCTTGTTGACTTGCTTGACGACAAGCTGCGAGTCGCCCCTGACGATGAGCTTTTTGATTCCGAGGTCCGCCGCGATCCTAAGACCGGCAAGCAGCCCTTCGTACTCTGTTGTATTGTTTGTCGACACCTCCCTAGGGAAGTGCATCTGGATCATGTACTTGAGGTGATCTCCGGTGGGGGCGACGAGGAGTACGCCAGCCCGGGGACCTTGTAGGGAGAAAGCCCCATCAAAGTACATGATCCAATTGCAACTTGCCTCCTTGCCGGGGAGAGCAGTCTCTTGGGCTTTTTCGTCAGGTGTTGCGGTCCACTCTGCAATGAACTCCGCCAGGACTCGGCTCTGGATCGTCGAAGTGCTTTCAAACTTGAGGCCAAAGCTGGACAGCTCCAGTGCCCATTCCACAATCCTCCATGTCGCATCTGGATTATGCAATATCCGTTGCAGAGGGAGGTGAGTGATGACAGTGATCTCGTGTGCCTGGAAGTAGTGACGCAGCTTCCTCGAGGCCATAAGGAGGCCGAATAGCAGTTTCTGCACGCCGGAGTACCCTGACCTAGCCCCCTGCAGGAGGGAGCTAACAAAGTATACCGGGTGCTGCATCATTTTCTTCTTCTGCGGCACTTCAACTGACTGTGTCGTCTCCGCATTGGTGGCGTCGGGCTCTGCCGCTGCCATTTCCTTGTCGTCAACCTCTCTCTGCGCTACTAGTGCGGCGCTGACCACCTGGTTCGTTGTCGCTAGGTATAGCAGCAACGGCTCCTGGGGCCTAGGCGCAACTAGTGTTGGCGCGGTGGAGAGGTACTTCTTCAAATCTTGCAAGGCTGCTTCGGCTTCTGGCGTCCACTCCACCGGGCCCGCCTTTTTCAGGATCTTGAAAAAGGGAAGGGCGCACTCGGCAGACTTGGATATGAACCTGCCCATGGCAGCGACACAACCAGCAAGCCGATGCACATCCTTGATTCGCTTGGGTGCCTCAATCTGCTCTATAGCCTTGATTTTATCCGGGTTGGCCTCTATCCCGCGTTGTGACACAAAGAACCCGAGAAGCTTGCCGGACGGAACGCCAAAGACACACTTTTTAGGGTTCAGCTTGAGGTTGATCTTGCGCAGGTTTGGAAATGTTTCTTGCAAATCTGTGATGAGGGTTGCCCTGTCCTTGGTTTTGACCACTATGTCGTCCATATAAGCTTCCATATTTCTATGGAGCTGGGGTTCAAAACCAATCTGGACCACCCTTGCAAACGTCGAACCAGCACTCTTCAACCCAAAAGGCATCCGTATGAAACAATACGTACCACATGGGGTGATGAACGCTGTTTTCTCTTCGTCTTCTCTTGTCATGAAGATCTGGTGGTAGCCGGAGTAGGCATCGAGGAATGACAACAGATCACACCCAGCCGTGGAGTCAACAATATGGTCGATGCGCGGCAACGGGAAAGGGTCTTTAGGACAAGCCTTCTTGATATCTGTGTAATCAATACACAGCCTCCACTTCCCGTTTGCCTTGCACACCACGACCGGATTGGCCAACCACGTCGGATGGAGCACTCCTCTTACCAAACCCACTGCTTCCAGTTTCCGGATCTCTTCCGTGATGAACTCTTGTCGTTCCAAAGCTTGCTTCCTGACCTTTTGCTTGACGGGCCGCGCATGAGGACAGACAGCAAGGTGGTGCTCAATCACCTCCCTGGGAACGCCGGGGATGTCGGAGGCTTGCCAGGCAAACACATCGACATTCGCGCCGCGGGAAGGTGACAAGCGCGTCTTCCTATTTGTCGTCAAGGGTGGAGACTATAGTGAAAGCTCCTCCCGTGCCGTCCTTATTGACAGAAACCCTCTTGGTTCCCGGCGGAATGGCCCTGAGCTTCTTGTTCCCGATCCCGAAGGACCTGGCGCTGGTCACGGTGGGTCCACGGGTCGGACGACGCTATGGAGATTTTGTCGCCCGTAACATCACGACGGGCAGGTGTCTGTAGTACCGGGCGAGGAGGAGGCGAATGCACCGTGGTCACGGCGCCGCCAACCTTCCTGCCACTGGTACACGGGACTCCGTTGGAACGTCGACCCGGGGGCTCCGCCGGGCTTGGTTCGTCTTTGTTGGCCACCGCAACAAGGCTTCGGATGGTGGCTCTCCATTCGTCAAGTCTCCCCGTAGTGGGAGGAAAATCGAGGAGCAACTGCGCGCCAAGGCTTCTGTTGGCGTCGGTGGTAGCGAAACCTGCACAGATCGCGACGCGCTTCGACTTCTGACCATGTGAGAAGGAGCTCTATCACGACCGCGCGGTCGCATGCCGTCTTCACCAGCGCCTCGGCGAGCGAGCAGGTCTTCTACATCCCGGGAGTGGTGCTCGGGGCTCTTCCCGCGGCGATGCCCGGGGTCTTCGGTGTGATTACGCCGCTCGTCGCGCGCCGCTTGAGAGGAGCGCGCCGTCGGCGCTAGTGTGGGAGTTTTGGAAGCCCTTGCCTCTCCCTCGGGCGGGGTGGCAGCAATCCTGGAAGGCCCCGCGCCACCCGCGGAGGGCCTGGCCCCGTCCTTGGATTTGGCGGTGTGCGGCCCGTTACCAGGCGCACGAACATCGCCGCCTCCCAAACTCCGGCTGCTGGGACGGTGTTGGTGTTCGCGAACAACGCCCCGGGTCCTTTCTGCGATCGGTCCGCTGCTCGCCCATGTCGGGGCGGGATGCCCGGCCTCCGACGGGCCAACCGCCACCGTCGTCTTCTTCTTGGGCGCCATGGCGATGAAGAAGCGTCGAACTAACTGCTAAAGCCGATTCTCACAACTGCGCCACCCCCTACCTGGCGCCCAAAGATGTCGGTGGGAAACGACACCTATGGGATCACAGGAATCCCTACTATGGTTGCGGGGCGCGGGGTTGTGAAAAGAGCGGATCAAACAGATAACACGCGGTTCCTTTACCCAGGTTCGGGCCGCGGGGATGCGTAAAACCCTGCTCCTGCTTTGGTGGATTGTATATCTGAGTTCCTGAGCTAGCTATGGGGCGTCGAGAGCTCCAAAAAGCCGAATCCTTCTCCTGGTCGCTTTGCGCCTCCTTTTATAGGAAAGGGGTTGCCACAATGGCACACAGGAGGTGGAAAGGGTACAGTAGTGCGAGGTTATCCTTCGCATTACATGACAAGGCGCATTTAATGCGCCTTGTGTGTCCTTGCTTTATCGGGGGCGGAGGAGAGCCCCGTCTTGTCTGTTGCCGCTCCCCCTCGCGTCGACACGCGCCCTGGCCAGCGGTGCCTGTGGTGCCATGTAGGCAGGTAGGCAGCTGAGGTGGCGCAGTGGTGGATCTCCACGAAGATCTGCATGCCACCACGCAGGTGCCTGCCCAGCTGGTTGGGTTGGCAGCTGCATGCGAACGATGGTGGGGGCATGACTGGCGCGGGCCTGACGGTGGCCCTACGACGTCCTTGGCAAGGGCCTTGCTGTGGCCCTGGCAAGGGTCTTGCCTAGGCCCCGGCAAGGGTCTTGCCGTGGCCCCGGCAAGGGTCTTGCCGCGGCGCCTGCTGTCATCCCCGGCAAGGCTCTTACCGGGGGCCTTGTGGTCCTCCTTCGCTGGGATCCCGCCAAGGATTATCATCTCCTGAAATGGGTATCTGGTCTTGAATGTCTTCACAAAGATCTGCATGCCACCACGGGGATGTCTCCCGAATCCTTGCCCTATGGGGACAGTGGACTCAAGGGTGACCTCGCTCCATAAGTGAGGGGCGAGCTGCCACGGCAAGTATCTTGCCGGGCTAGCTAAAGCTGCCCCCCGGCAAGGATCTTGCCGGGGGGGTCTGGTCTGTCCCCTTTGCTCTTTGTGGTCTTGGCGTTGTTCTGCTTCCCTTCATCTTTGGCCTTACCTTGGCTTACCTCCCTTGCCGTGCTTGGCGTGGCGGCGCTCGCGGCTCAGACTGCCCGTGCACAGTTATAGGGGTACAAAATGTGCACCCCCCCTTTTTGTACACCGACACACCACACTAAAATAAAAAAAACGCTCCCGCATCGAAGCTGAAAGTGCAACTATCTCTAGGTGGTTTTGGTAATTCATAACAACATATAGCTCATTGAGCTAATGCTATTCCAAGACAATTATTTCAGGAAAGCTCAATGATTGGCATGGCATGGATGGTGAAAGTGGAACCCTCAAAATGCCAAGGACAAAGGATTGGCTAAAGCTCAAAAGCTCAAGACTCTTCATTTTATATTTTAGTGATCCAAGATCACATTGAGTCCATAGGAAAAGCCAATACTATCAAGGAGGGATGAGGTGTTCCTTAATGAGCTCTTTGCCTTATGTGCTTCATGATATGCTCCAAAATCCTCAGCTACTTTCCCATATCCACTTTTGACCTAAACCCTAAGCCAAATTTGGTCATACCGATTCTTTCTATCCGGTGCCACAGAGTTTCATATGTCATAAGCCATAGCCAAAACCCTAGCAAATCGGTTTCACCGATAGGGATCTCGGTCTCACCGAGATGGGATTGCAACCTCTCTGTTTC
Organism: Aegilops umbellulata; assembly: GCA_032464435.1. Taxonomy (NCBI): domain Eukaryota; kingdom Viridiplantae; phylum Streptophyta; class Magnoliopsida; order Poales; family Poaceae; genus Aegilops; species Aegilops umbellulata. The sequence continues at coordinate 266,000,005 of CP136058.1, read as the reverse complement.
CCTTTCGTAACTTTTCGGTCTCACCGGAAGAGCGAATCGGTCCCACCGAGATTGCAATGCAAACTCTCTGTTTCCCTTTTGTAACTTTTCGGTCTCACCGAAAAGAGCAAATCGGTCCCACCAAGTTTGCCTGACCAACTCTCTGGTTAGCCAATTACCAAATCGGTCTCACCGAGTTTGTGTAATCGGTCTCACCGAGATTACGTTATGCCCAAACCCTAATGTAACACCCCAGATGTAAAACTTCCATTTTTGGCAATATATCAATGTTGGTCTCCATCCAATTCCATTCGGGGTCGATCGTTTGGTCTCATTTTTGTTTTGTTATGTGGTTTTATTCTTTTCATTGTAATGCTCTCCTTACCATATTGCATTTGTGCTTCTTGTCATCATCATATAGTGCATTTTCATCTCATGTCATCTCATGTTGCATTTTGTCATTCATGTTGTTGCCATGAGCATCATGGGCATGACCTTGTTCCCCTTTCAAACCATTGCACCATCACTTCTCCCTCCTTCCCTCTACTTCCTTCTTTTATCAAGTGCTATTTTCCTTTCTCAATTAATGTTCATCTTCAACCTGTAAATCTTGCTCCATATCATAAACCTCTCTGCCAAATGTCTCCTTATTTGAAGTTGTTTTGGTCAGGTTCAAAAATGACACAAGTTGGAATTATATTCAAACTTGTCTTATTTTTTTACCTCTAAAAATGCCCAATGCAATTTATTAAAATAGTGGAGAATTCCAGGAGTTTGAGAATATTTTCTTTATACTCTAACTCCTCTTCTTTTTCCCTGTGACTTTCTTTTTCTATTTATGTTTGGAAATTAGAAAAGGGAGAGTTTCAGCGCAGCAGCCCCCCCTAGGCCTCCCGCAGCCAGCTAGCCAGCCAGCCAGCCCGCTTGCCCGCTGGACGTTTCTCACCCAGCCGCGACGCTACCCAGTAGCCCGTACGCCCACGTGGCTAGTTGGGTCCCGCTCGTCAGCGCCTCCCCTGTTCCCCGCACCCACCTTTTCCCTCTCCTCTCGCCGTCGCCATGGGGACCGCGAGCACGAGCGCGCGTGAGCTCGCACCGCTCTCCCTAGCCCTTTTAAGCCCCAATTTCCGTGTCCCCTGCTTCGCCTAGGGTTTCCCTCGTCCGCCGCCGCCGTTTCCTGGTAAGTTTAGCCATCAGATCCACCGCAACGGCTCCGTCCCGAGCGCACCTGAGGGCGCACCTCGTCGCCGCCGTGCTCTTCGGTCACCCCCAACCCCGCCGATCGTGTTCTCCTTCTTCCTCGTCGTCGTCTCCTTCCACGACATCGACTACGGTGCCCCGAACGACGAGTTCCTCGACGTCCTCTGCTTCCACTTCCTCTCGGTCAGGACCGTGCCAAGGTTCAGAGCTCCAATTCGTTGCCGCCAGTTCGTCTCCGTCGACCACTTCGTGTCCTTGGGTGAGCTGGGAAACGCACCTCCCTCTCCCATACTTCCCATGGCATGTAGGCGCTCGTAGATCGCGTCTGATCCATGTCTTTCCCGCGCTCGCAGTGCTCCGGCGTTCTCTGAATTTAGTTGTGCAGTGTTGTTCGACCGTAGCATGGTTGCGTGTCCCCGCTTTGGGTTCCCCTCGTCGAGCTCCCGTAGCTCGCTTGCGCCCTTGTTCACGTCTCGCGCGCACCCTGCAAGCCTCCCGCAGCTCCGGCAGGTTCCTCTGCCGCTCGCCGCGGACGCCGTGGCCCCGAGTCGAGCAACTGCCCGAGCTCGAGCGCCCCTGCTTTCCCTCGTAGACGCATGCATCCTTACCCTCTTTCCGCACGCCCGCCAGAGTCCCGGTGCCCCGCTGGTTGCCGCGTTGCCCTCGTCGGCGCCGTCGTCTTCTCTGCTTATGGCAGGTGAACTCGATCTGGTGTGTCTCCAAAAGGGGCCGACCCCTTTTCCTATCAGTAGTTCCTGCCTAGCCCAGTGGTTGTCGATGCAGAGCCACACCGGGGAGACCCGGGTTCGATCCCCCGCGGGTGCATTATTCTTCCCCCCCTTTTTTTCATTTCTTTGCACTGTGCGAATGACAGGGTGGCCCCACCTGTCATACTCTCTTAGCCTGTTTGTTTTATTTATTTATTTTATTATTGTTATTTGTTTTATTTTTGGTTCCCAGCGAATATTCCATTTCTGGCATATGGAATCTGTCCTTTTCGGGCAAGTCCATTTCTGGACGTTTCCAAATATGGAAAATGCCATTTCTGTCATATTCCATTTAGGGCAGGTTTTAACTTAATGCACTTGTGAATATTTTTCTACAGCAACCCTAACATATTATATATGTTTTTGGGGTAAAAAATCCCACCAATCCAGTGGTGGCATTAGTTTCTGCATTTGAGCAAGTTCATGAACATGTCATTTTACATCATGATGTTGTCTTGTCATTTTTGTGTGGTTTGTTTCAAGCATGCTATGAGGTTGTTGTGCACAAGGATAGCTTCATTTTCATGCCTACTTCATGCTATTACTTGTTCCATGCCATGATATGCCTGATAGTGAGTTAATCAAGCTTGTAAAGATGCCATGTTGAATCTGTTTTTTTGCCATGTCCAGTTTTTCTGCTAAGTCTGAAATCTGTAATGAAACTTGCTATGTTTTACATGGGTGCCATCATTTCTTATGGTCCTTTTTGGCTTATGGTCAGTAAGGGACTTTTGTCAAGTGCTTTGAGTAGATTCATGCTATGCCTTACTTTGCTATGTCCTGTTCCTGTAGCATGTTGTTCCATTGCTCTAAACATGTCATCCTGATGTTAATTTCTGGCATGTTGTTATTTTCACCAAGTCTGTGAACCTGTTATCTTCTGCACTTTTGCCATGCTTGTTTGAACCTGTTGTGGTGTGATTTAGCCGTAGCTCAGTGTTCATCTTTTGTCAAGCATCTTGAGTAGATTACTGTCATATGCTTTGTTGATATGTTTGGGTGCAGTAGCATATTTTCCTGTTGCTTGCTAAGTAGCATCATGCTGTTTATGGCAGATTATTGTCATTCTTGTATTGCTCGTCATTTGCAAACCGTGCATCCGATTCCGGTGATCTTTATATCGATTTCAACCGAAATCACCTCACCTATCCAGTGGCATACTTGGTTTGCCAAGATTATGCCTTGTTCATCCTTTTCCTTCCAGAGCACGCATATGCATTGCATATCACATCTCGCATATCATGCCATGTTTTGCATCATGTTGCTTGCGCATTGCATCGTGATTGATGTTTGTCCCCTTTGCTTGTGTTCTTGTTTTGGGTAGAGCCGGGAGACGAGTACGTGAACGAGGAACCTGTTAAGAACGCTTTCGAGGACCAAGCTTTCGACAACTCTGAGAACCTTGCAGGCAAGATGACCATACCCTCGAAATCACTTCTATCTTTGCTTGCTAGATGCTCGCTCTTTTGCTATGCCTATGCTGCGATACCTACCACTTGCTATATCATGCCTCCTATATTGCCATGTCAGCCCCTAACCATCCATGTCCTAGCAAACCGTTGATTGGCTATGTTACCGCTTTGCTCAGCCCCTCTTATAGCGTTGCTAGTTGCAGGTGAAGAGGAAGTTTGTTCCTTGTTGGAACATGGACTTGTTGTTCCTTGTTGGAACATGTTTACTTGTTGCGATATCACAATACCTCTTATTTAATTAATGCATCTATATACTGGGTAAAGGGTGGAAGGCTCGGCCTTTTGCCTGGTGTTTTGTTCCACTCTTGCCACCCTAGTTTCCGTCATACCAGTGTTATGTTCCTGGATTTGCGTCCTTACACGGTTGGGTGATTTATGGGACCCCCTTGACAGTTCGCTTTGAATAAGACTCTTCCAGCAAGGCCCAACATTGGTTTTACCATTTGCCACCACCTACTCCTTTTTCCCCCGGGTTTTCGCAAGCCCGAGGGTCATCTTTATTTTAGCCCCTCCCCCCCGGACCAGTGCTTCTCTAAGTGCTGGCCCGAACTGAGCTGCCTGCGGGGCCACCACGTGGAAACTCGAGGCCTGGTTTTACTCGTAGCTAGTCTCATCCGGATGTGCCCTGAGACCGAGATATGTGCAGCTCCTATCAGGATTTGTCGGCACAATCGGGCGGCTTTGCTGGACTTGTTTTATTACTGTCGAGATGTCTTGTAGTCCGGGATTCCGAGACTGATCGGGTCTTCCCGGTAGAAGGAATATCCTTCATTGACCGTGAGAGCTTATAATGGGCTAAGTTGGGACACCCCTGCAGGGTATTATCTTTCGAAATCCATGCCCGCGGTTATGAGGCAGATGGGAATTTGTTGATGTCCGGTTGTAGAAAACCCGAAGTTGACCTTAACTAAAACACATCAACCGCGTGTGTAACCGTGATGGTCTCTTCTCGGCGGGGTCCGGGAAGTGAACACGATGTTGGAGTTATGTATGACGTAGGTTGTTCTAGGATCACTTCTTGATCACTTCTAGCTTCACGACCGTGCTTTGCCTTCTCTTCTCGCTCTCTTTTGCGTTGTAGCCACCATATATGCTAGTCGCTTGCTGCAGCTCCACCTCACTACCCTTTCCTACCTATAAGCTTAAATAGTCTTGATCTTGCGGGTGTGAGATTGCTGAGTCCCCGTGACTCACAGATTCTACCACAACAGTTGCAGGTACCAACGATGCCAGTGCAGATGACGCGTCCGAGCTCACTTGGGAGTTCGACGAGGAACGTGGCCGTTACTATGTGTCTTTTCCAGATGATAAGTAGTGGAGCCCAGTTGGGGTGATCCGGGGATCTATGTAGCATTTGGGGTAGTCTTCTTTCATTTTGGTACTGTAGTCGGACCATGAGTGTAATCTGGATGATGAATGTTTATTTATGTATTGTGTGAAGTGGCGACTGTAAGCCAACTATGTATCTCTTTCCCTTATTTATTACATGGGTTGTGTGAAGATTACCTCACTTGCGACATTGCTTTCAATGCGGTTATGCCTCTAAGTCGTGCCTCGACACGTGGGAGATATAGCCGCATCGAGGGCGTTACACCTAACCACATCGGTCCTACCGAGATGCATGTCAGTCCCACCGAGAATCTCTAACGGTCACTAGGTTTACCTTTTCGGTCCGACCGAGTTTGTTGATTCGGTCCCACCAAGATTGGTAAATTGTGTGTAACGGTTGGATTTTGTGTGGAGGCTATATATACCCCTCCACCTCCTCTTCATTCGTGGAGAGAGCTATCAGAACACACCTACACTTCCAACTCATATGTTCTGAGAGAGAACCACCTACTCATGTGTTGAGACCAAGATATTCCATTCCTACCATATGAATCTTGATCTCTAGCCTTCCCCAAGTTGCTTTCCACTCAAATCTTCTTTCCACCAAATCCAAATCCTGTGAGAGAGAGTTGAGTGTTGGGGAGACTATCATTCGAAGCACAAGAGCAAGGAGTTCATCGTCAACACACCATTTGTTACTTCTTGGAGAGTGGCGTCTCCTAGATTGGCTAGGTGTCACTTGGGAGCCTCCGACAAGATTGTGGAGTCGAACCAAGGAGTTTGTTAGGGCAAGGAGATCGCCTACTTCGTGAAGATCTACCGCTAGTGAGGCAAGTCCTTCGTGGGCGATGGCCATGGTGGGATAGACAAGGTTGCTTCTTCGTGGACCCTTCGTGGGTGGAGCCCTCCGTGGACTCACGCAACCGTTACCCTTCGTGGGTTGAAGTCTCCACTAACGTGGATGTAGGATAGCACCACCTATCCGAACCACGGGAAAAACATCCGTGTCTCCAATAGCGTTTGAATTCTCCAAACCCTTCCCTTTACATTCTTGCAAGTTGCATGCTTTACTTTCCGCTGCCTATATACTCTTTTCATGCTTGCTTGAATTGTGTGATGATTGCTTGACTTGTCCTAAAGTAGCTAAAATCTGCCAAGAACTAAAATTAGGAAAAGGTTAAGTTTTTATTTGGTCAAGTAGTCTAATCACCCCCCTCTAGACATACTTCCGATCCTACAAGTGGTATCAGAGCTTTGGCCTCCATTTGCTTTGATTCCCATAGCTTTTGGTGGTCATAGCCTTGGTTTCACAACCTAGGAGAGTATGGCGTCTAGTGAGGGAAATTATCACCGTAGAGGTCCTTACTTTGATGGTACTAACTTTGCTAGTTGGAAGCATAAAATGAAAATGCATATTCTTGGACATAACCCTGCCATTTGGGCTATTGTGTGTGTTGGTTTGCAAGGTGACTTCTTCGAAGGGAAAGAACCAAACCGTGAAGCTACCGCGGACGAGTTGAAGATGCTGCAATACAACACTCAAGCTTGTGATATTCTCTTCAACGGATTGTGCCCCGAAGAATTCAACAAAATCAGCCGTCTTGAGAATGCAAAGGAAATTTGGGATACTTTGATTGATATGCACGAAGGTACCGACTCCGTCAAGGAATCCAAATTGGATGTGCTTCAAAGTCAACTTGACAAGTTCAAAATGAAGGATGGTTAAGGTATCGCTGAAATGTACTCTAGGCTTGCTCTCATCACAAATGAGATTGCCGGCTTAGGGAGTGAAGAGATTACCGAGAGATTCATCATCAAGAAGATCCTAAGAGCCTTGGATGGAAAATATGATATCGTGTGTACATTGATCCAAATGATGCCCAATTACAAAAATCTCAAGCCAACGGAAGTCATTGGAAGAATTGTTGCTCACGAGATGTCACTCAAGGACAAAGAGGAACTTCACAACAAATCAAGTGGTGCTTACAAAGCCTCATGTGAAGCCCCCACATCATCAAGTGAGAAACAAAACTTCAATGAAGAATTGAGCTTAATGGTGAAGAACTTCAACAAGTTCTACAAGAGTAGAAGCAAAGATAGAAGCTCCAAGTCAAGGTCCTACAATGACAAAAGATCTTCTAGTCGAGAGCGAAACTGCTACAATTGTGGAAGACCCGGACACTATTCCAATGAGTGTACGGCTCCCTACAAAAGAAGAGAAGATTCTCCAAAAAGAAGAAGCAAAAGAGAGGAATCACCATCACGAGAGAGAAGGAGTAGAGATGATCGTTATGAACGAAGACACTCACGGAGAAGCAAGGATTAGGAAAGGAAGGAAAAATCATCAAGGAGCTACATAAAACGAAGACATCAAGCTCATGTTGGTGAATGGGTATCCGGCTCCGACTCCGACAATCACTCCGAGAGAAGTTATCACTCCAACTCCGAATATACTCAAGATGAAGGTGTTGCCGGACTAGCACTTGTGTCATCCGACTCCTACGACATATTTGATTCACCAAATGAAGGAATTGGAAGATGCTTCATGGCCAAAGGTCCTAAGGTAACTCACCATGAGTATGTTGATTTTAATAGTGATGAAGATGACTTGTTAGGCGATGATGATTTACTTGTTGACAACTCTAGCGATGAATCCTATGATGAAACGTCAATTAATCATGCTAAAACGAATGACAATTATAAGGACAAAATTGAGTCTCTAACTAAAGAACTAAACACTCTTAAGTTAGCTCATGAAACTATCTTCGAAGATCATCGAGAACTTTTAAGGGCTCATGAGAAGTTACGCTTTGAAAAGCTCAACCTTGAGCAAGAGCATGAGCTTTTAAAGGCAATCAATGATGATCTCCGCAAGAAAAGTTCTTCTTACATTGCCAAACGTTTACTCTTATCCACTTACATGCCTCAAGTCAAGTCTAGTAACAAGAACAAGAAAGATTCTTCTTCTAGTAGTAACAATGATCATGTTAAATCCAATATTGTTGCTTCTAGTAGTTCTCTTGATTCCACTAATGATTCTCTTAGCCAAGTTACACTTAAGCAAGAAAATAGCATATTGAAGGAAATCATAGAGAAGGGTGTGTACAAAAGCCTTGCCGGAAGTAAGCAATTCGAGGAGATTGTACGCAAGCAAGGAAGGCACCGGAAGAATCAAGGTGTTGGTTTTGAACGAAAGTTCAATGCCAATGGAGTTGAGTGGGAAGAAGATCAATACCCCAAGACAAAGTTTGTTCCTCAACAAGTGAAGTATGATCCAACTTCTTTCAAGGGGACACAAACTCAAGATGATCTTCCACCACAAGACTACAAGCAAAAAGGCAAGGACAAGCTTCAAGAGGAAATAGATGCATTTGAAGAAGCTCCTAAGACCTTAGTCAAGTGGATTCCCAAGACTACTTCAAGTTCCCCTTCATCAAGTACGACTACAACTCCAAGGATTCCCATCAAGATGGTGTGGATCCAAAAGAAGAAGAACTAGAGTGTTCTTGAGGGTGACTCCGCCAACATACTTCACTCTTATCATTTTGGCAAGAACAAGTGCAATCAACTTCCACATCTTGCACTAGTTCAAGGAGTCACAAACCCTCTTGTTGGTAAGTCAAGGGACAAGGTAACCTAAAAGCTTTCATAGACATCATCTTGCATGTGCATCACTCTATGTCTATGGATATACTTGCTTGTTCCTTGTGGGACTAACCCATGTAGGTATTGAAAGTGCAATTCACTCAAAAGGATAGCTCCAAGTGATCTACATCAACATTGAGCATCCACATCTTCAACATCTACATGAAGTCATCATCGACAAAACCCAAGGTTAGTTCATCCCTCTTAGGGGGGATATCACATCTAGGGGGAGCTTTACTCTAAGACTTGAGCTAAGGCAACTCTAATGATGTGAACACAACAATGCTTTATGTAAAAGTGGTAACCCCACTTGAGCTTAAACGATGAGTATGACCTATGATCAAATGTTCTCATTTGACTCCTAAGTCAATATACTCATATATAGATGACCTAGTCATCGCCAATTGCTTGATAGATGCTAGAATTGGTTGTGCATGCTTTGTCACATATTTCAATTGCTATTTTATTGTGTGAGCATGTTGGTTGCATATTTTACTCATTTGAGGACATCCACTTGTTGTTCTAGTTGTTTGGTTTTATTGTTCTTTTGCCAAGTGGATGGACAAGAATGCCTAAGAACCCCCTCTAGCTATCTATGCTTTTCTCGTCTCAAACTCTATTCATGCTACATCACAAAATTGATCAAGTCAAATTCGAACCACTCTGTGTGAGGAGCACTCGGAGTCCCCGATTCGTCATAGACTTAAACTTCCAAAACCTCTTTATGATTCTCGGTCTGACCGATACTCCACTTTCGGTCCTACCGAGATCATCAAGTTGATCTATGTTTTCTATCTCGGTGCAACCGATTTGAACCATTCGGTCACACCGAGTTGCAATAACTGTATACAGTTTTGCATCTCGGTGCCACCGAGTTGTTCCACTCGGTCACACCGACAGGGTCGGGCTATATATAGACACGGGCAAAAATTTGGAAATTTCTCCTAACCCCTTCGCCCGCGCCATAGCTCGCTCTGCCGACGTGGTCTCCGGATCGTCTTCTCACCGCCAGCAGCCTCCAGTCGCTGGTCTCCGTCGCCGTCAACGGAAATCACCTCCACCGTTGCCGCCGTAGCGAGTCCCCGCCGAACTAGGGTACGGACTCGATCTTTGTGCTATTCCTCAATCTGATTCCTAGCACATTGTGATCATAATGATCTTTGCCACGATTGATAAACTCCTATCCAGTCAAAGAACTCATAGATTAGGTTTGATTCAAAAATTTTAGGGTTAGGTTTCAGCCGAAAGCATCTCGGACCCACCGAGTTGAAAAACTCGGTCCCACCGATTTGGCCTATGCCATTGCACAAGTGAAACTCGGTCTGACCCAGTGTAACTAATCGGTGTGACCGATTTTTGAACTTTGTGAAACCCTAGCAGTCTCGGTGACACCAAACTGTGACTCGGTCTGACCGAGATCACTAGTTTAGGTTCCAAATGCTGCTTCGGTATCACCAAGTTTAGAAATCGGTAGATCCGAAATGCTTTCTGTGGGAAACTAAAACTAAGTTTTTGAATCATTCTTTTGCAAAAATCTCTGCATTTTGTGATGCTCATCTATTCTACCTCATCTATAAACTATTCACAGGGTCAGCAGTGCAGTCAGCCTATTCAACATGTCCGACCAGAGTGACAGCCAAAATCAGTCAGAGCAGCTTGTGCATATGAGTGAGGGCACTAGTCCCTCAAGCTCATCAGATGATGGCAGCAGGAGCACTCCAAGCAATCTGCCAAAGGCTGCCACCAGACAGAGAAAGAAGAGAAATTCAGATTCTGAAGATGAAGATTATGTAGCAGAGGAGGAGGTAACCTCCAAGAGAGTTGTGTTGAATAAAGAGTATGGCTCAGCTGCAGCCACTAAACCAGGAATGCAGAAGAAAGCACCTGCTAGAAGAGTTCCAACCTCCAAGCCTAGGAAGGCTGTACCTGAGGAAACCATGAAGTTCACAATGGAATCTGAAGGAGAAGATGTTGGCCAAGGGAAGTAGAAGAAGAGAGCAAGAACTACCACTGCCAGAGTTATTGGCAAGCCCTCTATGAGGAAAGATTCTGATGAAGAAGAAGAGGAAGAGGAAGGTGCTGCACCAGCACCCAAGGCACCCAAGCTGATGAGTGATGCTATAAGGTCAAGGGCAGTTGCATCCAAGCCCAAGGAAGCCCCCAAGACAGCTCCAAAGCAAAAACCAAAGAGGAATACAAGAAGTATTCCAGCTGCTGAGAAGAACAAGGCCCCAGTGCCTGATGTTGTAGAAGAGGAAGAAGGGCAAGTGTTGAGGAAATTGAAGCCCAAAATTCTAGACCACAATGATGCTCATCCTGTGGCTGAGGACATGAACATAAGGAGAGACTCTGGATTAAGAAAGTGGAGAGCAGAAGATCCTTATGCTACCAGGAGAAGGACTACTGTGGACTACAGGTTCCACACAAAGGAACAGCAGGACTTCTATGAGACAATCCTGTTGGACAAGAAGCCAATTGTCTGTGACATGAGATGGGTGGATTGGCAGTATATCCAGGACAATGAAGAGCACTTCCCAGGAGTGCAGGACAGCTTCAAAGCTTGTGGGGTAGCAGACTTTGTTGGGCAAAAGCTCACAAAGTGGAACGAGGAACTTATTATGCAGTTCTACTCCACAGCACACTTTTACCCCGATGGGAGGATCACATGGATGTCTGAAGGTACAAGGTACCAGTCAACTGTTGCAGAAAGGGCTCAGCTGATCAATGCCCCCGAAGAGAGTGAAGATGACTTAGATGTCTACTCCAAGAAGAAGATGGACCACAACTCAATGATCAACATGTACAAAGAGATCCCTGACAAAGCACTTGAAACCTTCAAGTATGGATCTGTACATTATATTTTGTCAGGACTGCCCACTATCAACTGGATCTTAAGGCATACTCTGTTGCCCATGTCTGGAGATCACAAGATGATCAGAGGCCATGCTATCAACCTGCTTCATATCTTTGATGTGCCTCAAAAGTTCAAAGTCATGAGCCTGACGATTGAGACAATCAAGAGGACAGCAGTAGACCAGAAGAGAAGCTGTGGATATGCTCCTCAGATCCAGGAACTCATCAACTCCAAGATGGGCACAGGCATCTATCTTTTGGATAAGGAACATCTTCCTATTCATCCTGAGTTTGAAGATAATGAAGTTGTGATGAACAAGGATGAATCATCTTCAGCCCATGCTCAAGCTCAAAAGGAGAAGGCAAGAAAGGAGAAAGCTGCTAGGATGCCAACTCAAGAGGAGGCATCAGAATACTTCTTGAAGACTAAGCAAGAACAGCTCAGTTACCTGATTGCATCCACCCTGCGGATTGAGAAAGGTTTGGCCAACCTAACTCAGAACCAGGCAAGCCTAGAGAGGATCGTAGAACAGAAGTTCTATGACTTGGACATCAAGGTGACAGAGATACAGACAACAGTAGAGCAGCTCCAGGATGACATGCAGGAGAGGAGAGGGAAGACTACCACAGATGCATTTGCTAGAGTGCCACGTGCTCAGAGGTCCAGTGCAGTGCCAGTTCCAGACACAAGAGCAACAGCCCCAGCACCAGCCGCAGCACCAGTCCAACCTGCTCCAACATCCACCTCAGCTCCAACTACATCAGCATCAACAGAAGCCTTCGTCCTTGGAGTGATCCAGACTCCACCACCACCTGAAGACCAAGCCTGAGTGTCGATATAGCACTATGCATTTTCTAGGAACTTTTTGGTAACTTGTTGCCAAAGGGGGAGAAGATGTATAGATCATAGGCTTCGAGAGAGAGAATGTTGGTTTTTCTCTCTTGTTTTATTTGGTGGTCTTTGATACAATTGTTTGCTTTTGGTTGACATACCTTATTATGCTTGTGAGACATTGATGATCATGTGTTTGATCATAAGATACACTTATGCATGTTTGATATATCCTATCTATCTTATGTGGTCATTCACTTTGCCTTGGTGATGAGTGCATGTATTTCATTGTTTACCATTTTGAGCGCTCCACCAAGATGTATGTGACATGAAAGAGTAACCCATGATTCTAACTCCTTGTGCATTTGTAGTCCAAAGCAAATTTTAAATATGCACAAATTTAGGGGGAGCTCTTACTTATCACATACTTCTCAAAGCGACGATGTAATTCATTCTTATTATCATTTGTCGAAGCTTTGATATATATGTTGTCATCAATTACCAAAAAGGGGGAGATTGAAAGTGCACTATCCCTAGGTGGTTTTGGTAATTCATAACAACATATAGCTCATTGAGCTAATGCTATTCCAAGACAATTATTTCAGGAAAGCTCAATGATTGGCATGGCATGGATGGTGAAAGTGGAACCCTCAAAATGCTAAGGACTAAGGATTGGCTAAAGCTCAAAAGCTCAAGACTCTTCATTTTATATTTTAGTGATCCAAGATCACATTGAGTCCATAGGAAAAGCCAATACTATCAAGGAGGGATGAGGTGTTGCTTAATGAGCTCTTTGCCTTATGTGCTTCATGATATGCTCCAAAATCCTCAGCTACTTTCCCATATCCACTTTTGACCTAAACCCTAAGCAAAATTCAGTCATACCGATTCTTTCTATCCGGCGCCACCGAGTTTCATATGTCATAAGCCATAGCCAAAACCCTAGCAAATCGGTTTCACCGATAGGGATCTCGGTCTCACCGAGATGGGATTACAACCTCTCTGTTTCCCTTTCGTAACTTTTCGGTCTCACCGAAAGAGCGAATCGGTCCCACCGAGATTGCAATGCAAACTCTCTGTTTCCCTTTTGTAACTTTTCGGTCTCACCGAAAAGAGCAAATCGGTCCCACCGAGTTTACTTGACCAACTCTCTGGTTAGCCAATTACCAAATCCGTCTCACCGAGTTTGTGTAATCAGTCTCACCGAGATTACGTTATGCCCAAACCCTAACCACATCGGTCCTACCGAGATGCATGTCAGTCCCACCGAGAATCTCTAACGGTCACTAGGTTTACCTTTTCGGTCCGACCGAGTTTGTTGATTCGGTCCCACCGAGATTGGTAAATTGTGTGTAACGGTTGGATTTTGTGTGGAGGCTATATATACCCCTCCACCTCCTCTTCATTCGTGGAGAGAGCTATCAGAACACACCTACACTTCCAACTCATATGTTCTGAGAGAGAACCACCTACTCATGTGTTGAGACCAAGATATTCCATTCCTACCATATGAATCTTGATCTCTAGCCTTCCCCAAGTTGCTTTCCACTCAAATCTTCTTTCCACCAAATCCAAATCCTGTGAGAGAGAGTTGAGTGTTGGGGAGACTATCATTCGAAGCACAAGAGCAAGGAGTTCATCATCAACACACCATTTGTTACTTCTTGGAGAGTGGTGTCTCCTAGATTGGCTAGGTGTCACTTGGGAGCCTCCGACAAGATTGTGGAGTCGAACCAAGGAGTTTGTAAGGGCAAGGAGATCGCCTACTTCGTGAAGATCTACCGCTAGTGAGGCAAGTCCTTCGTGGGCGATGGCCATGGTGGGATAGACAAGGTTGCTTCTTCGTGGACCCTTCGTGGGTGGAGCCCTCCGTGGACTCGCGCAACCGTTACCCTTCGTGGTTTGAAGTCTCCACTAACGTGGATGTAGGATAGCACCACCTATCCGAACCATGGGAAAAACATCTGTGTCTCCAATAGCGTTTGAATTCTCCAAACCCTTCCCTTTACATTCTTGCAAGTTGCATGCTTTACTTTCCGCTGCTTATATACTCTTTGCATGCTTGCTTGAATTGTGTGATGATTGCTTGACTTGTCCTAAAGTAGCTAAAATCTGCCAAGAACTAAAATTGGGAAAAGGTTAAGTTTTTATTTGGTCAAGTAGTCTAATCACCCCCCCCCTCTAGACATACTTCCGATCCTACAGAAGCCCACAGAAATTTACACCAATCTTGATGTGAAACCGGATGGTCGAAGATTCGCGACGGTTGGACCATTCCCCTCTCTCCCTCCACTCCTTTCTTCCTTTTGCTTTCGCACCCAAAATCTCGAACACTTCACCAGCTCCCCTCTCTCGAACACCCTCCTCTCTCCTTCTACCCGCATTGTCCAATCCAGCAGACCAACCAAAAATCCAAATCGCGTTCGCCTCACACACCAGCCGCCATCCACTTCGAGATACAAACAGTCGGTGGGTTCCTGCGAAAGCGTAAAAAACCTCTCCCGGCGGCGGCGGCGACTGACGGCGATGACCCCTGCTCGCGGAGGAGGTACCAACAGAGAGCAGGGAGAAAAAGCAGGTGATGGATGCGACGAATCCCTCACAAGCAATCGAAGGTAAAAAATATTAATCCATTACATTCCATTACCACAGTTTGATCAAAACGGTTTTCCCCCTTTTTGACGGACATGAACCCTATCCGCCACACAAAACCGCGTTTCAAAAAAGTCTATTTAGACTTTTGTAGCAAAATTGAAATAAGGTAGACACGCGTGCAATAGGATGCTACCACTATCCGCCACAGAAATCTACTCGCAAGATATTTGCCTAAAACGTATTGTGCATGCCAGAACTATCTAGGACATCGCTCTAGATTCAAACCATGAGAGCATCCTTAAATTCAAAACCTGCTATTTACAGAAGATTCTATATATCCGTTGATTGTATCTGTTTCAAATTATGTGCTCTCTCATATCAACATCCGTGCTCCAATAATAGATCTAGATGTGTGCTTATAGCGTGAAACAATCTGTGCCTCTCCGGCTGTGCCGTTTTTTGTGTCCACGGGATGCATCTCCTCTTTTTGCTGTGAAATTAAATTTTGCTTCTACTGCTGCTAACGCCTAGGCATTTTTACGCAGCAAGGAATGGTAATAACGAAAACAGGGTACTTGCAGAACATCCTGCCGTGCAGCAAGGTACTATAAAAGGCTCACACAAACCATATAACAAAAACTATGTAGCAGCAGCAGTAAGTTAACCACTTACGCCCACACAATCTTGGGAATTACACTTTGATGAAATTTTTCACACACTATGTGTATCATTATTCATTCAAGAACATTTTATCTTACCCTCTAAACCTTACAATTATATTGACAGAATATCATTTGTAGTGTTTTTTTCAATATAAAAAAAGACCTCCCTTCACTGATATGGACTTGACAGCAGCCATACTGCTCACACCAGACCCTAATTTCCATCACTCATTGGCCAAACCAAGAGTTAGGAGGAAAGCTTGATATAATAAGAAAACAATAGATCAATCGCCTTTTTAGCTCAGGAAATGAAAGAAAAGGGCTATCTTATGAATCTATGTAGATTAAGTTTCAGATTCTTTTTGTGCAGTCATGGAAGACATGGTCTGAAAACTATATCCCATTTATTTCGATTTTGCTACGTAATCCTTTTGTTACATAATCATCGTGCAGGTGACGGATGTGTAGGAGGAGATATTGAAATGATTTTGTCTGAACTTAACAGTGCATATCCAGAAAAACCACTCATCTCTCCTGACCCGTCAGAAAAAAGAACGAAGCGGAACATGGACAATGAAGCACCCGAGCAAGTGCCAGCACCAACTTCGAGCAGGGATCTACAAAAAGAGAGGCCATCAGAAACCAAGACTGTCGTTCCTCCTAGAACAAAAAGACAAAAGACAAAGGACAAAACTCAACTCATCAGCGACAGTGCTACCTTGCAGCAGCAGCAGCCAAGACCTCTAATGGTGCTCCCGCCAGCAGTTGCAGGGGTCAAGAATGAACTAACTAAAACCAAGAAGAAAAACAAAAGACAACGGTTGGAAGAAGGCGAGGATGATGCCAGCAAAGAGTCAGAGCATGATGCTGCCGACGACGACGATGGCACAAAACATGATGATGACCTCATTCGTGCAGAGGGCGATGACGCCACAGGGGACAAGGGTGGCGCCGCAGAGGACAGCAACAATGATGTAAAACACATTTTCTCTATAGACTTTTCCTACTGCTTTACACCCATGAAAACCAAACCATCCTCTATAACAAAACACTCTTTTTCTACACAGGGAAAATCAAGACAGAAGCGGACAAATAGGATGAAGACAAGTGGAAAAGAATTGGCAGCACCAACGGATAATGAACATGAGGCAACAACAAATAAGGACAAATGCGAATTCAAGGCAGGAGCAGCATTTGATCAGGTCAATAGAGCATGGAAATTACTAAAAGAACGTCACCGAGAAGATGTTAGGACGGCCAGGTTTGGAAGCATAGAGGAATGCCAAATAAAGCGCTCCATCTGCAAACTGCTTGCAGCACACATCTACGACAACCTGGACACAGAAAGCATGACAATAACAATCGATGACGCTGATCAGCTGAAAGTAATCAAGATTACCAGGGAAGCTATACACAAGGTGTTTGGATACCCAAACATCAAGGAAAAGTCAGCACCAAGGCCAGAGAAGAGCCCAACTTCAGTGAAAGAACTGATCACAGAACTTGGCCTCAAGAAAATGGATTTCCATCACGACGATCTGTTTAAAGAACTACGAAACTTGGTGAAAGTAGATGACGAACAATCAAACAGGAAATCAGTTAAAATATTTTTCCTTATTTTTTTCCACAACGTTGTCTGTGGAACAACCTCCCCTACCTTCAGCAAACAAGCCATTATGGTCAAGGACTTGGACTATCCAGAAATGGCAAAGATGGATTTCTGCGAGGTAATCGTCGAAAGTATTAAGGAAGGAGCCAAGATATGGCAGAAGCACAGGTTGTTGCCTCAGGAAGAAAAGAACAAAAAGCATCTCAATGGTTTGGCATAGGGACCAATAATAATGTACCTCGACTCCCTGCTGCTGCCGACCGACACAATAGAAATGCGCAAGATTGCGAAGACAATGGACAAGACATCATTACCGCGAGCAAACCACCTAAGAGAGAGTGACCTAAAGAAAATAGCTATAGCAGACATGAAAAGGGACGGAAAAGCACGACCAGACGACTATGAATTTGGCAAGATAAAGGTATAGCACTATTGAATATATATGCATTATACCTTATAAAAACGGTTTCCAGTCTAACCAACACCATTCTGCCGAAACAATGCAGACATGGAAAGGAACAGAAGAGAGGATCTTCTATGCCAGCACAGCAACACCTTCGCATTCATTACAGATGATACCAGCACAACAACAGGAGCACCAGCAGACGACCAAGCTACTACCACCCCCAACCAAGCGCCGGGACAAAGCACATGTCAGCACGAGTGGAAGCAATGAATCAGTCACAGGCACCAGCACAGGATCATATGAAATATTCGCAAGGATATAAGAAACGTTGAAACAAGTACTCGACGAAACAAAATAGATACCGGGAATAAAGACCAGGGCTGGACACCAATGCAGCGAACAAGAGGAGGAATTAGATGAAAATATGAAGAACTCAGTGCTGCAACAAACAACGGCCCTGATTGATTCTCTCGAACAACTTAGAAAATTTCAGGACATTGTTTGCACAGTGAGCTTACCAGAAGAGCCGTCGCTGAAGTTGCAGGATGGAGCAGACGCAGGAGCCACAGATGCACTTGTACATGGCAACCACACGAAAGAAGTCGCAGCCACAGCAGAACCAGGAGCGAGGAGAAAAAGGAAGAAGGAAGAAGAAGACCAACAAAACAAACATGAAAGGAAGAAAAGAATAACAAAATCAAGAACACAGACCTCGAGAATTAGCCAGAGGGAGACAAAAGAACATAACAAGGTGCAAAAAGAGCAAAGCAAAGAACATGTATCAACCAATACATCAAGTGCCGAAGGACAGCAAGAACAAGGTAGAAAAGTAGCTGCAGAAGCAGAGAATCAAGATGAAAAACAGGTAAATGAGAACAAATACATCATCCATGTAACTCGAAAGCGATGCTTTCAAACTTGAACTTAAAAAATCTTTCTTCAATTCTGTCAGGGACACGGCAAGAGAACGCCACCGAAACATAAAGGCCAACATCAGCATGTCGGCAAGAACACCGAGCAAGAGGATGGAAGCCATAGAACAAGCAACCCAACAACAGAAGATGCTCCCTCAAAAGCATCAACAGGAGCAGTACAAGAGACGAACAGGATCGGAGGCAGCAAAGAAGTGAGTATAAAAAATCAGTCTCTTCTTTCTAAAAAGTCTCTTCTCTCTAAACTAGAAATGGTCTTGAGTTAGCTGACAAATTTGCAACAAAATATACACTCAGCCGGACAAGTATCATATCAACGCTCCCGCAAACGAGGCATGGGCTAATCTAGCATCGACCATTAACAACACGGCACAAAAACAAGAAGAAAACAACAAAGAAGAGGTAAAACTTCCAAACCCACCTCGCCCAAATGCCGTCAACTCATATTGTTTCATCTATCAGCTATTACAAGCACAGCAAAGAGAAGAGGATGCCCATGCAAAACAGAAAGTTGATATAGAACAGCTCTCCAGCACAAGAGCATTTCAGATGACCGATACAGGGGAGAAAGCCTCAGGCACTGCACCTGGTGACACACACAAGGCTGGTATACAAAGCAAAGAAAAAGTGGACGCAGAAACGGATATCCCAACAACCGACGCAAAGGTAAAATTCAACAAGAACCATTTTTCCAAAATTTATAAGAAATGTACTGCCCAGCACAACCTGTCACAGTAACACAGGAATTACAAGCAATGGACCATGCTTTTCCTTTTTTCATGAAACGCAGGAAACAAACGAGGACGGTCATCCCGAAGAACAGCAAGGGGTACAAATAGAACAAACCAAAAAACAAGGGCAAATGGCGACTAAAATGGTACCCAGTACGGTGACCAAACAGCAGTCTTCACGTGACAAATACAACCGAGAAGACATGCCACCAGCATCGAAGACCAACAAGGTAAATCTACATGCAGCTGCTCCTACAACGTTAAAAAAAAGTTATGCATGCACAGATGAAGGCCAAACTTTATTTACGTTTTTGACTAAACAGAAGAAAGAAACAAATGAAGCAGAAGATGTGCCTCAAGAAGCGATAGAAAGTGCTGCTACCGCTCGACAATGTACAAAAACTCCAGAAGACAGAGAAGAAGTGACAGGAACGGCAAAAGAGATATTGAATGTAGAGGTCAAGCTACAAAACCTCTTTCTATAGCATATAAAAAAACAGACACATTTTAATTACTTTTTTGCGTTCCGATAGATGCAAGAAATAGAGGAGAGCACCAATATTCAAGACCAGCAAACACAACAACACAAGGGAATGGAACAATCAGAAGATGTTCTTCCAACAACGGACAGCGTAACCGTCGTAGACCAAGCCAGAAAACCTCCGTTATCCGAGCAAGAAATAACAGGGATGCCAATGTCGATGCAAAAGACTGAAAAGGTGAAGTGAGATAACCTGCTTTTAAGGAAATTAGATATTTGAGTGAACAAAGACACAAATGCAATCTCATTTACCTACCTCTATGTCTCAACAGCCACAAGACAAAAACGACGACACCACGGAAGAACAAAACGAAAAAGATACAGAGGAGCTCCAAAAACCTCCACTCAAAGAAGAAAAGCTCCAAAAACCTCCACTCAAAGAAGAAAAGCTCGAAGAGGCAGCACCGGCGGAAACGGCTGAAAAGGTGAAGCTACAAAAAAACGTTCAAAGACACACTTAAACATTTGAGTATTTTTCTTAGGAAACGGACACTAAACTACAATGAAAATAACGAGCATGTTTAATTATTTTTTAACCACGCTTTTACACGACAACGCAGAAACCTGAACAAGACACGCACGCAGACAAAAGCAAAGAAGCAAAGGGCCACGGTGCATTGGAAGACCATGCAGCAAACATTCTAGAGAGAGAGTCAGACAACAACAAGAAAGAGGCCGCACCATCAGACAAGAAACATTGTTCTATAAAAGATGTTTCCGCCACAAACACGACGGTAAGCCAGGACGGCACTCAAATAGAACGTGAACCATTGATCATACAAAACCTGGCCATCGAAGAAGGCACAAAAGATGAAGGGATCGAACGCATGTACAACAACGTCATGACAGCGAGTGAGGACAAAGGGTAAGTTCATGTTACCACCAACTAATTATATTCCTACAATGATTTTCTCCCTTAAAGATTTTACATGTATAGATGTGTGTGTGTGTGTGTGTGTGTGTGTTGCAGGCACGAGATTTTTATAAATACAGAGACGTCAACAGTAACGGTGAGCCTCATGGCGGAAAGCTTCAAGTCTGGAAAGGCAGTGCGCAGCGAAACCATGGCAGTCATGCTACAGATGTTGAAAAAGCAATTCAGGGGCACAAAGAGAAAGATTCTATCAACATACAACGCCGTAAGTAAACCTCAAGTTTCAACAAATGAATATCACTATATCGATCAATCAACCTTTCTGTACAATTGAATTTACAAATCTCTTTTACGCACATGTGACAAAAAAGCAGGCATCAATACGCATGGCCAACCATGAAGATCCATTGGAGTTGAAAAATAAAGAAGAAGCACACGTCAGAGACAAGACAATACCTAAAAGGCTTAAAAGATTCCTTGATCTGGAAGAAGGAGAGCAACTACAAGATTTCGACATAGTAAGCACATCTCATGTTACAGATAAGAAATACAATCTCGGCACTACAATTCCTTCTAATGATCAACAAATCATGACTAAATTCAAGAAGGATCCCTTATTTATTTATTTTCCATTTTGCAGTTCTTTCTACCAGTTTGCATAGGCGGGCCTGTTCAAGAAGAAGCTGTGGGTCTGGGACACTACTTCGTTGTTACAATAAACGTGAAAAAAGAGCACTTCGAACTCCTTGACTCTTTAGCAGTTGAACATGAAGGAACAATGGATTACTTCAACACAGTAACAAACAGAGTAAAGAGGATATGGAAGCAAGTATGCAAATTGCTCCAGCTGTCTCCAAGTAGTATTGACCATTTCGAAAAGGTCAAAATGCAGGTGCCACTTCAGGGAGCAACGTAAGCACTACAAACCTTTCTCCTTTTCCTTACTCACTGTAACAATTAAACTATTAATTCAATACATAAAAAACATAGGACGTTAGGACAACTTCACCTAAACTGCCCAACCATCTTTGGACAACGACAATAACCAATCATCCTTCTACCTGCAGACTCGACTGTGCGTTCTATATGTTCATGAACGCAAAGCACTACACCGACGGTGGAGAAACAGTGTACCTAACAAAAGAACAAGTCCTGGGGTTGAGGAAGAAAATTCTCTATCAAATAATCAGCCAATACAGAGATACGGCCGCACTGTCATTAATCAACTACACCAAAGGTTTCTCTTTCTCAAGACAACAAAGTAAAATTCTACTTATATAATTTTCAGAGACACACCAATAATTTTTTATTTTTTATTTTAACAGATATGCTGAACTCTGAGGTCGATATGGAAGACAGTGAAATGCAACGAATACATTGTGACATAATTCAAGAAGAGATTCCTCCAACTCCCGAGCACATTGGGACGAGCGCTCAAGAGATACAAGTTATTGACATTAATGACACAAGCAGCAATGAGGAGAAATAAGATTATCATGTGAGCAGCAAGGATGCCACCAAAGCGTCTGAAGAAGCACTCATGGAAGAACAAGCCCAGACAGATGCTGGTTTACACAGGGAACAACACGCGCAGCCAGACACTGATTTACAAAAGGAAGACAAACGGAAAGATCCACCGATAGAACCAGGCAGACAACCCCCAGATAAAAAGACAGAACACATAACAGGCTCTCCTTTAGAAGGTGATAACAGGACAAAGAGCGTACCAACTCGCCAACAAGAGCTTTCCAAACAGAACAAGAACCCTGTTGACGAAGATCGCAAACCAGGAACATCACCCGAGGTGAAACATGAACAAGAAGAAAAGAAGCAGAAAGAGAAGGATTTAAGAGAAAAGATACTTGAACAGAGGAAACGCGATGCTGCAATCTCAGTAGAACCGAGCATAAAAAACAACAACACACAAAAGGAATCACCAACACCTAGGCAGCCTAACGAGCAGGCGCAGTTAGGTCACGACAAGAAAAAGGCAAGGCATCTTCCAAGAGTACAAACAAGATCGCCAAAACCCTCAACGATTCAATCATCAGAGATCAGCTGAGCAAACATAATCTCAATTAAGAGTCCATTCAAACGACCAAGCAAGGAACCTGGGAAAGTCAAGGTTGCATCACTTGTTTCAGGAGATTTCATTTACAGAGAAAAGGCCATACAACTCTATAGATATCTGATGAGCCGACAAGGATAGAGAGAATGCATAGGGTAAGCAGATTCTCCTAGTTCCATGGAAACAACTACAGAGAGCTACAGATTCTCTAACATCCAACTAACAATTCACTCACCTACTTCCAAACCCTCCTTGCAGACAAGTGCTATATAAATATAAAAGCTCAAACCGAGAAGACTGCATTTCAGCAAAATCCTTCATGGAACAAGCAGGAAAAGGAGAAACACAAATGGAGGGCTCCATGCTAAACGCATTACTGGAGGAATGGGCAGAACAAGAACAGTTCAACCCAGACGACACAACTGTACTCCCTGCATGTTTCGCAAATGTATGCATACCTCACCCACAAAAAAAACACCGCCATTACTATGATAGAATATTTAACTAAAACCACACACTCTCTTTCTTGAAGCTGGTGCTCGGTCTCAATTATGATAACGGAGAGCTATCAGAATTCAATGAGGACGAAGCACTAAAAGGATTTGAACTCCTCGTGGGAGGTAAAGACATCCTCCATTCGAAGATGGTAAGCTCAGTATTATTACTTAGCACATGACCTATTCTCTTTGAGCTTTCAACGATAAAATGAAATTCAATTTTTACATCAACAATGATCTCCGCTCTCAACGTAGATCATGATACCTCACCACACAAACAACCACTACACGCTCTATGTTGTGAACAAGTTCAGAGATAGCATCGACATCCTTGACTCACTGAACTACGTAAACTACGCCGATTTGTCTTGAGTCAACACCACATGCATCAAGAAGAACTGGTACGTACTTTGTGTACATTGATTTCCTCTTTTCCTCATGATAGTATGATACTCTTACTTTCCTCAATGCCGCACCCAAACAACAAAACCATAATGCAATAACAGATGAGAAGGATGTTCGTGCTGATGAACAAGCACCACAGACTAAAACATAAGAACGAACCAGACTGGGAAAGGATAGCAGAAAGGCCTCATAGGGTTTGCACACCAAAGCAAGAAGGAACACAATGTGGTCACTTCACAGCCCTAACTATAAACCATACATTTTCACATGCCTGCAGCCCAGCAAGGTCGATGCCGAATGGAATCCGGAGTACGTATACACACCCATATTCGGTAAAACCAACCAAATAAAGGACCATCAACTTCCTGGAAAACTAAAAGATTACAAACCAGAGACTGCAAACCTTTTTTCACCCATGAAAGGTAATATAACTATTTTCATTTTTACCATCAGTCAACATTACTAGAGCTTCAAATATTTCTTTTAGAAACAACAACCATAATTTTTTATCTGCTTTGACATAGCGAGACGTAAAAAACCAGCATCAGTCAGAGAGCAGCAAGAAATACCCGCAACACCGGCATTCATTTCTACACGTGGATAAGGCAAACGATCTCTACAACATAGTCATGAGTGACACATGGCAGGATGAATTCAAAAGGTAACTGCAAAGAACCTTAAATTCCTGTTTATCAAAAGGAAGTACTTGGTTAATGACTTTCTCAACAAAAATTTCTTCTACTGCCCTGAATGTAAGCAGAAAAGTAGTATTCTCGAGAGATCAACCAAAGACAACCTTTACTGGATCAAAGGTAAACGAAATATTTGGGCCTGCTAACAAGAAAAATCTTCAAGGAATGGAAAAGAAGGTGCTCGATGAGTTAGCAGAAGCATGGGAAAGCAGCAACCAAACTATACACAAAAGACATAGACTATTATTAGGCCCAAGCTTTGCGGAGGTAAATTTAAAAAAAATCACAGTGATCATATAAACTCATCTTTTTTGAACTATTGTTTAATCTCTTGGTACCAATTTTTTTTCTAACTCGTTTTTATCATTTTTTATTTGTTACCTGCAGCATATTCTGGGTTTAAAGGATAAAAGAAAATCTATGAAGGACTTCAGAGTTGATTTCACACGAGAAAAGGATGCCTTGGTTCCTTTGTTCCTTAAGAAATGACAATCAGACAAGCTCAAAACAGCAAAAATGGTAATAGCCTTTTCCATACAACAAAATAAAAATAAGCATTTCAAAACAGAATACTATATTCTAAACTCTCCTCTAACAATAAAACTTTTGTACCACAGGTATTCATGCCATTTGAAAAGGAAGACCTATACACACTATTGGTGCTCGACAGATATAAAAGGAAGCTTCAAATCATTGTACCTGAAGAAACCTCTCTTGAAGAATTGAGAAGACAAGAATACCTGAAAAATCAACATGATCGACACGTGCATGATGGAAAACTAATGAAGCAGATTGCTATCATGGAAAACAACGAAGCCATCAAAGAAAAGGACCATCACAAATACCACAACTGTCGGTGTCAAAACCGTCGGATCTCGGGTAGGGGGTCCCGAACTGTGCGTCTAGGCGGATGGTAACAGGAGGCAAGGGACACAATGTTTTTACCCAGGTTCGGGCCCTCTCGATGGAGGTAAAACCCTACTCCTGCTTGATTAATATTGATGATATGGGTAGTACAAGAGTAGATCTACCACGAGATCAGAGAGGCTAAACCCTAGAAGCTAGCCTATGGTATGATTGTTGTTCGTCCTATGGACTAAAACCCTCCGGTTTATATAGACACCGGAGAGGGCTAGGGTTACACAGAGTCGGTTACAACGGAAGGAGATCTACATATCTGTATCGCCAAGCTTGCCTTCCACGCCAAGGAAAGTCCCATCCGGACACGGGAAGAGGTCTTCAATCTTGTATCTTCATGGTCCAAGAGTCCGGCCAAAGGTTATAGTCCGGCTATCCGGACACCCCCTAATCCAGGACTCCCTCAGTAGCCCCTGAACCAAGCTTCAATGACGACGAGTCCGGCGCGCAAATTGTCTTCGGCATTGCAAGGCGGGTTCCTCCTTCGAATACTTCGTAGAAGATTTTGAACACGAGGATAGTGTCCGGCTCTGCAAAATAAGTTCCACATATTGCCATAGAGAGAATAATATTTACACAAATCTAATCTGCTGACGTATTCTGTAGCGTGACATCACACCATGGCCAAGCCTTTATTCGAGTCGTTTTACTGTCCCACCTCAGCACGTTTAGCGAGGCGATTTCCTTGGCACGTCTTGTCGAAGCAGAGATCGTGTCCCCTTATTCCGGGATTCTCATCAATATGGGCGTGGGTAACCCAACCGTGCCATTGATTATGGCGCTTGGGAGATAAGCGAGTTTTACCAGGCCGGTGGGTACGCGCAGTTTCGTCCGCCCATATAAGGGGATAAGGATCCACCTTTTCACCTACGCCTTCTTCCTCCTTTGCTCATCCATTTTCGCGCACTCGAGCTCCAGCGCCCAAGTCCGCATTCCCCACCTCAACCTTCTCCAGCCATGTCCGGAGCGGGAGGCAAGTGGATGGTCTCCTCCGTCACGGAGGGAGACGTCAAAAAGTTGAGGAGAGCCGGATACCTGCCCGACAACATCGCGCATCGGCTCCCCGATGAGGGGCAGCTCATCCCCACCCCCAGGCCCCATGAGAGGGTCGTGTAGGATCGGAAGTATGTCTAGAGGGGGGTGATTAGACTACTTGACCGAATAAAAATCTAGCCTTTTCCCAATTTTAGTTCTAGGCAGATTTTAGCTATCTTAGCAAAAGTCAAGCAATCTCCACACAATTCAAGCAAGCATGCAAAAGAGTATATGAGCAGCAGAAAGTAAAGCATGCAACTTGCAAGAATGTAAAGGGAAGGGTTTGGAGAATTCAAATGCAATTGGAGACACGGATGATTTTGGCATGGTTCCGATAGGTGGTGCTATCGTACATCCACGTTGATGGAGACTTCAACCCACGGAGGGTAACGGTTGCGCGAGTCCACGGAGGGCTCCACCCACAAAGGGTCCACGAAGAAGCAACCTTGTCTATTCCATCATGGCTGTCGCCCACGAAGGACTTGCCTCACTAGCGGTAGATCTTCACGAAGTAGGCGATCTCCTTGCCCTCACAAACTCCTTGGTTCAACTCCACAATCTTGTCGGGGGCTCCCAAGTGACACCTAGCCAATCTAGGAGACACCACTCTCCAAGAAGTAGCAAATGGTGTGTTGATGATGAACTCCTTACTCTTGTGCTTCAAATGATAGTCTCCCCAACACTCAAGTCTCTCTCACAGGATTTGGATTTGGTGGAAAGAAGATTTGAGTGGAAAGCAACTTGGGGAAGGCTAGAGATCAAGATTCATATGGTAGGAATGGAATATCTTGACTTCAACACAAGTGTTGGTGGTTCTCTCTCAGAACATGTGTATTGGAAGTGTAGTTGTGTTCTGATGGCTTTCTCCATGAATGAAGAGTGGGTGGATGGGTATATATAGCCTCCACACAAAATCTAACCGTTACACACAATCTGCCAAACTCGGTGGGAACGAATAGTTAAACTCGGTCGGACCGATTCAGCAAACCTAGTGACCGTTAGGATTTTCGGTGGGACTGAGATGCAACTCGGAAGGACCGATATGGTTAGGGTTCGGTGGGACCGATTTTGGTAATAAGCTAACCAGAGAGTTAGTCAGGTAAACTCGGTGGGACCGGTTCGCTCTTTTCGGTGAGACCGAAATGTTACGAAAGGGAAACAGAGAGTTTACATTGCAATCTCGGTGGGACCGATCGCTCACTTTGGTTAGACCGAAACGTTATGAAGGGAAACAGAGAAATTGCAATCCCATCTTGGTGAGACCGAGATCCCTATCGGTGAAACCAAATTGCTAGGGTTTGTGGCAGTGGCTATGACATTTGAAACTCGGTGGCGCCGGATAGAAAGAATCGGTGAGGCCGAGTTTGACTTTTGGTTTAGGTCATATGTGGATGTGGGAAGATAGTTGAGGGTTTTGGAGCATATCACTAAGCACATGAAGCAAGAGGCTCATTAAACAACACCTCATCCCTCCTTGATAGTATTGGCTTTTCCTATAGACTCAATGTGATCTTGGATCACTAAAATATAAAATGTAGAGTCTTGATCTTAAAGCTTGAGCCAATCTTTTGTCCTTATAATTTTGAGGGATCCACTTTCCTCATCCATGCCATGCCATCCATTGAGCTTTTCCTGAAATATTAATCTTGGAATAATGTTAGCTCAATGAGCTATATGTTGTTAAGAATTACCAAAACCACCCAGGGATAGTTGCACTTTCAATCTCCCCCTTTTTGGTAATTGATGACAACATATAGATCAAAGCTTCGACAAATGATAATAAGAGTGAAAGGTATCATCGCTTTGAGAAGTATGTGATAAGCAAGAGCTCCCCCTAAATTTGTGCATATTTTAAGATTTGCTTTGGACTGCAAATGCACAATGAGTTAGGATCATGGGTTACTCTTCCATGTCACATACATCTTGGTGGAGCGCTCAAAATGATAAGAATTAAATACATGCACTCATCACCAAGCAAAGTGAATGATCAAAATAAGGATAAGCTGATAGTAACATCCAACAAGCATTAAGTGTAGCTTATGATCAAACACATGATCATCAATGTCTCACAGATAAAAGCATAGTATCTCAAACACTCAAAAGCAAATAAAGTTCAACCAAGAAGACAAGAGAGAACAAATGCAAACTCTCTCTCTCTCTCTCGAAGCCTATGATCTATACATTTTTCTCCCCCTTTGGCAACAAGTTACCAAAAAGTTCATAGAAAATGCATAGCACTAAAACGACTCTCAGGCTTGGTCTTCAGGTGGTGGGGTCCGGATGACGCCAAGGACGAAGGCTTCAGTAGAAGTAGTTGGAGCTGCTGGGGTAGGAGCTGGAGCTGGTGGAACTGAGGTTGTAGCTGGTGCAGAAGTAGTAGCTCTGGTGTCAGGAACTGGCACTGCAGATGATCTCTGAGCTCTAGGCACTCTCGCAAATGCATCAGTTGTGGTCTTTCCCTTCCTCTCCTGCATATCATGTCCTCAGCCACAGGATGAGCATCGTTGTGGTCTAGAATCTTGGGCTTGAGCTTCCTGTGAACTTGTCCTTCTTCTTCTTCAGCAGCAGCAACATCAGGCACTGGGGCCTTGTTCTTCTCAGCAGCAGATATGTTCCTAGTGTTCCTCTTTGGTGCACTCTTGGGCTTGGAGGCAGCTTTGGGTGCTTCTTTGGGCTTTGATGATGCAGCCCCTGACCTTATGGCATCACCCATAAGCTTCTGTGCCTTGGGTGCTGGTGCAGCAACCTCTTCTTCCTCTTCTTCTCCTGAGGAGTGCTTCTCAAATTCAGCCATTGGATCAACCTTCTTGCACCATCTGCCCGTCTTTCTTTCCTTCTTCTCTTTTGCAGCAGCCTCTTTGGGTTGATATTCCAAAGATGCTTGAGAAGAGGCTCTGGCTTTAGACATGGGTTGTCTCCCTGCTGTCCTTTTGATCTTCAATCCTGGCTTTGTGGCTGCAGCTGAGCCATATTCTTTCTTGAGCACCTTCTTCTTAGAAGTGGCTTCCTCTTTTGCCACATAATCTTCATCCTTAGACTATGAAGTTCTTTTCTTCCTTGCTCTAGTGGCAGCCTTGGGCAAGTTGCTTGGGGTGCTTCTGCTACCCTCATCAGAGCTACTAGAGGGACTAGTGCCCTCACTCATGTGAACCTGCTCCTCTGACTTGTTCTGGTTGTCACTCTGATCAGACATGTACAAACCCTGACTGCAGACCCTGTGAATTGATTGTAGATGAGATAGAGTGGATGAGCATCACAAAATGCAGAGATTTTTGCAAAAGAATGAGTCAAAAACTTAGTTTTAGTTTTCCACAGAAAGCATTTCGGATCAACCGATTTGCAAACTCGGTGATACCGAAGCAGCTTTTGGAACCAAAACTAGTGAACTCGGTCAGACCGAGTCACAGTTCGGTGGCACCGAGACTGCTAGGGTTTCACAAAGTCTTGAACTCGGTCACACCGATTTGCAATTCTCGGTCAGACCGAGAACCACATGTGCAATGGCCGTGGCTGAATCGGTGGAACCGCGTTCCGCAACCCGGTGGGTCTGAGATGGTTTCGGCGGAAACCTAAACCTAAATTTTCAAATTGCATCTATTCTAAGGATTGTTTTGACTGGATAGAAGTGTTTCAATTGTAGCAAGAATCATAATGAACACAATGTGCTAGGAATCATACGGGGATAGCACTGTGATCGAGTCCATACCCTAGTTCGGTGGTGAACTCGCTACGGCGGCAACAGCAGAGACGAAATCCGTTGACGGCGGCGGAGACCAACGACAGGAGGCGGATGGCGACGAGGAGGACGATCCGGAGACCCAGTAGGCAGAGCGAGCTATGCGCGGGCGAAGAGGTTTTGGAGAAATTTCCAAAATTTTGCCCGTGAGTATATATAGCCCGACCCTGTCGATGTGACCGAGTGGTACAACTCGGTGGCACCGAGATGCATAACTGTTGACAGTTATAACAACTCGGTGTGACCGAAAAGTTCAAGTCGGTTGCACCGAGGTGAAAACCTAGACCGACTTAGTGATCTTGGTATGACCGAAATGGAGGAATCAGTCAAACCGAAGAGCACAAAGAAGTTTTGGAAGTTCAAGTCTATAACAAATTGGGAACTCCGAGTGCTCCTCACACAGAGTGGTTTGAATCTGACTTGATCAAATTTTGTGATGTAGCATGAATAGAGTTTGAGACGAGAAAAGCATAGATAGCTAGAGAGGGTTCTTAGGCATTCTTGTCCATCCACTTGGCAAAAGAAAAAAACAATCAATCAAAACAACAAGTGGATGTCCTCGAATGAGTAAAATATGCAATCAACATGCTCACACAATAAAATGGCAATTGAAATATGTGGCAAAGCATGCACAACCAATTCTAGCATCTATCAAGCAATTGGCGATGACTAGGTCATCTATATATGAGTATATTGAGTTAGGAGTCAAATGAGAACATTTGATCATAGGTCATACTCATCGTTTAAGCACAAGTGGGGTTACCACTTTTACATAAAGCATTGTTGTGTTCACACCATTAGAGTTGCTTTAGCTCAATTCTTAGAGTAAAGCTCCCCCTAGATGTGATATCCCCCCTAAGAGGAATGAACTAACCTTGGGTTTTGTCGATGATGACTTCATGTAGATGTTGAAGATGTGGATGATCAATGTCGATGTAGATCATTTGGAGCTATCCATTGGAGTGAGTTGCACTTTCAATACCTGCATGGGTTAGTCCCACAAGGAACAAACAAGGATATCCATAGACATAGAGTGATGCACACACAAGATGATGTCTATGAAAGCTTTTAGATTACCTTGTCCCTTGTCTTACCAACAAGAGGGTTTGTGACTCCTTGAACTAGTGCAAGATGTGGAAGTTGATTGCACTTCTTCTTGCCAAGATGATGAGAGTGAAGTATGTTGGCGGAGTCACCCTCAAGAACTCTCTAGTTCTTCTTCTTTTGGATCCACACCATCTTGATGGGAATCCTTGGTGTTGTAGTTGTACTTGATGAAGTGGAACTTGAAGTAGTCTTGGGAATCCACTTGACTAAGGTCTTAGGAGCATCTTCAAATGCATCAATTTCCTCTTGAAGCTTGTCCTTGCCTTTTCGTTTGTAGTCTTGTGGTGGAAGATCATCTTGAGCTTGTGTCCCTTTGAAAGAAGTGGGATCATACTTCTCTTGTTGAGGAACAAACTTCGTCTTGGGGTATTGATCTTCTTCCCACTCAACTCCATTGGCATTGAACTTTCGTTCAAAACCAACACCTTGATTCTTCCGGTGCCTTCCTCGCTTGCGTACAATTTCCTCGAATTGCTTACTTCCAGCAAGGCTCTTGTAAACTCCTTTTTCTATAATTCCCTTCAATAAGCTATTTTGTTGCTCAAGTGTAACTTGGCTAAGAGAATCATTAGTGGAATCAAGAGAACTACTAGAAGCAACAATATTGGATTTAGCATGATCATTGTTACTACTAGAGGAAGAATCTTTCTTGTTCTTGTTACTAGACTTGACTTGAGGCATGTAAGTGGATAAAAGTAAATGCTTGGCAATGTAAGAAGAACTTTTCTTACGAAGATCATCATTGATTGCTTTTAAGAACTCATGCTCTTGCTCAAAGTTGAGCTTTTCAAAGCGTAATTTCTCATGCGCCCTTAAAAGTTCTCGATGTTCTCCTAAGATAGTTTCATGAGCTAACTTAAGAGTGTTTAGTTCTTTAGTTAGAGACTCAATCTTCTCCTTATCATTGTCATTCGTTTTATCTTGATTAGCATGATTAATTGACGTTTCATCATAGTATTCATCACTAGAGTTGTCAACAAGTAAATCATCATCACCTAACAAGTCATCTTCATCACTATTGAAATCAACATACTCGGGATGTGATACCTTTGGGCCTTTAGCCATGAAGCATGTTCCAACTCCTTCATTTGGTGAGTTAAATATGTCGTAGGAGTTGGTTGACACAAGTGCTAGACCGGCAACACCTTCATCTTGAGTATATTCGGAATCGGAGTGATAGCTTCTCTCGGAGTGGTTGTCGGAGTCGGAGCCGGATACCCATTCACCAACATGAGCTTGATGTCTTTGTTTTGTGTAGCTCCTTGATGACTTGTCCTTTCTTTCCGAATCCTTGCTTCTCCGTGAGTGTCTTCGTTCATAACGATCATCTACTCCTTCTTTCTCTAGATGGTGATTCTTCTCTTCTACTTCTTCTCTTGGGAGAATCTTATCTTCTCTTGTAGGGAGCCGTACACTCATTGGAATAGCGTCCGGGCCTTCCACAATTGTAGTAGTTTCGCTCTCGACTAGAAGATCTTTTGTCATTGTAGGGCCTTGACTTGGAGCTTCTATCTTTGCTTCTACTCTTGTAGAACTTGTTGAAGTTCTTCACCATTAAGCTCAATTCTTCATTGAAGGTTTGTTTCTCACTTGATGATGTGGGGGCTTCACATGAGGCTTTGTAAGCACCACTTGATTTGTTGTGAAGTTCCTCTTTATCCTTGAGTGACATGTCATGCGCAACAATTCTTCCAATGACTTCCGTTGGCTTGAGATCTTTGTAATTAGGCATCATTTGGATCAATGTGCACACAGTATCATATTTTCCATCCAATGCTCTTAGGATCTTCTTGATGATGAATCTATCGGTCATCTCTTCACTCCCTAAGCCGGCAATCTCATTTGTGATAAGAGCAGGCCTAGAGTACATTTCAGCGACACCTTCACCATCCTTCATTTTGAACTTGTCAAGTTGACTTTGAAGCACATCCAATTTGGATTCCTTGACGGAGTCGGTACCTTCGTGCATATCAATCAAAGTATCCCAAGTTTCCTTTGCATTCTCAAGACGGCTGATTTTGTTGAATTCTTCGGGGCATAATCCGTTGAGGAGGATATCACAAGCTTGAGCGTTGTATTGCAGCATCTTCAACTCTTCCGCGATAGCTTCACGGTTTGGTTCTTTCCCATCAAAGAAGTCACCTTGCAAGCCAACACACACGATAGCCCAAACGGCGGGGTTATGTCCAAGAATATGCATTTTCATCTTATGCTTCCAACTAGCAAAATTAGTTCCATCATAGTAAGGACCTCTACGGTGGTAATTTCCCTCGCTAGACGCCATACTCTCCTAGGTTGTGAAACCAAGGCTATGACCACCAAAAGCTATGGAAATCAAAGCAAATGGAGACCAAAGCTCTGATACCACTTGTAGGATCGGAAGTATGTCTAGAGGGGGTGATTAGACTACTTGACCAAATAAAAATCTAGCCTTTTCCCAATTTTAGTTCTTGGTAGATTTTAGCTATCTTAGCACAAGTCAAGCAATCTCCACACAATTCAAGCAAGCATGCAAAAGAGTATATGAGCAGCAGAAAGTAAAGCATGCAACTTGTAAGAATGTAAAGGGAAGGGTTTGGAGAATTCAAACGCAATTGGAGACACGGATGTTTTTGGCGTGGTTCCGATAGGTGGTGCTATCGTACATCCACGTTGATGGAGACTTCAACCCACGGAGGGTAACGGTTGCGCGAGTCCACGGAGGGCTCCACCCACGAAGGGTCCACGAAGAAGCAACCTTGTCTATTCCATCACGGTCGTCGCCCACGAAGGACTTGCCTCACTAGCGGTAGATCTTCACGAAGTAGGCCATCTCCTTGCCCTTACAAACTCCTTGGTTCAACTCCACAATCTTGTCAGAGGCTCCCAAGTGACACCTAGCCAATCTAGGAGACACCACTCTCCAAGAAGTAACAAATGGTGTGTTGATGATGAACTCCTTGCTCTTGTGCTTCAAATGATAGTCTCCCCAACACTCAAGTCTCTCTCACAGGATTTGGATTTGGTGGAAAGAAGATTTGAGTGTAAAGCAACTTGGGGAAGGCTAGAGATAAAGATTCATATGGTAGGAATGGAATATCTTGACCTCAACACAAGTGTAGGTGGTTCTCTCTCAGAACATGTGTATTGGAAGTGTAGTTGTGTTCTGATGGCTTTCTCCACGAATGAAGAGTGGGTGGATGGGTATATATAGCCTCCACACAAAATCTAACCGTTACACACAATCTACCAAACTCGGTGGGACTGAATAGTTAAACTCGGTCGGACCGATTCAGCAAACCTAGTGGCCGTTAGGATTTTCGGTGGGACTGAGATGCAACTCGGTAGGACCGATATGGTTAGGGTTCGGGCATACCGATTACACAAACTCGGTGGGACCGATTTTGGTAATAAGCTAACCAGAGAGTTGGTCAGGTAAACTCGGTGGGACCGGTTCGCTCTTTTCGGTGAGACCGAAATGTTACGAAAGGGAAATAGAGAGTATACATTGCAATCTCGGTGGGACCGATCGCTCACTTTGGTTAGACCGAAACGTTACGAAGGGAAACAGAGAAATTGCAATCCCATCTCGGTGAGACCGAGATCCCTATCGGTGAAACGGAATTGCTAGGGTTTGTGGTAGTGGCTATGACATTTCAAACTCGATGGCGCCGGATAGAAAGAATCGGTGAGGCCGAGTTTGACTTTTGGTTTAGGTCATATGTGGATGTGGGAAGATAGTTGAGGGTTTTGGAGCATATCACTAAGCACATGAAGCAAGAGGCTCATTAAACAACACCTCATCCCTCCTTGATAGTATTGGCTTTTCCTATAGACTCAATGTGATCTTGGATCACTAAAATATAAAATGTAGAGTCTTGATCTTGAAGCTTGAGCCAATCTTTTGTCCGTATAATTTTGAGGGATCCACTTTCCTCATCCATGCCATGCCATCCATTGAGCTTTTCCTGAAATATTAATCTTGGAATAATGTTAGCTCAATGAGCTATATGTTGTTAAGAATTACCAAAACCACCCAGGGATAGTTGCACTTTCAGGTCGTCTTCCTTACCCATTTCCTTCGCGGACTGGGATTCCCCCTCCATTCATTCGTCCCGGGGCTCATGTTCTACTACGGCCTGGACTTCCACAATCTGGCCCCAAACTTCATCCTCAACATCTCGGCGTTTATCGTCGTGTGCGAGGCCTTCCTCTGCATCCGGCCCCACTTCGGCTTATGGCTGAAGACCTTCAACGTCAAGCCGAAGGTTGTGGGCAGCCGCCAGGCAGAGTGCGGAGGCGCCATGGTGGGCAAGATGCCCAACGTCCTATGGCTCGAGGGCTCCTTCGTGGAGACCATAAAGGGGTGGCAATCGGGGTGGTTCTACATCATCGAGCCGCGTGACCCTAAATGGGTCGCAGCCCTCGAGTTCCGATCCGTAGCCCCGACGCGGCTCACCTCCTGGAAAGAGAATGGCCTGCTGTGGGGTAGTGCGGAGGAGGTGACCAGACTCCAAACGTGTGTTCAGAACCTGGTGAGCAAGAAGCTCAAGCTAGTCAATGTAGTCCAGGTTATGCTCATCCGCCGGATCCTCCCGTGTCAACAACGGGCTTTCAATTTATGGGAGTTCGACTCGGCCCAGCACCGAACTCTGAGCCGGCTCATCGACACAACGTACGAAGATGCCTGGAAGGTGCTGTTCAAGGGTGCTGAGGCTCCTGCTTCCGCCACTGAGGATCGTGGATTTTCCGCGAAGCGTCAAGCCAACGCGGTAAGCTATTTTACCTCTTACAGGATACTTGTCTTTCATAGTTTGACTCTATGTGGGATCTAAACTCCCGTGCCTTTGACAGGATTGGCAGGAGACGTCCGGGCAGATCAACTGTCTGGCTCCTTTGCCCGAAGACCCCGCGGACGCCCGCTTAGAGGGGCTGCTGGTCCCGGCACCTTACATGGTGCCGGAGAAGAAGGCCACGGGAACTCAAAAGAGTTCTCGGCGTCCGGTGGAGTTGGACTCATCGTCCGATGACTCCGAGGTGGACTCCTCCCATGAAGACGAGGAGGAGGAGAGAGAGGTTTCTCCCCCAGTAGGGGGAGAAAATAAAAGAAAGGCCGCCCCAACTGGGGAGGCCGGAGGGTCCAAGAAGGCGAAGACCCTCCCTCCGGACTACTCCACCAACGCCACCGACAGCAAGGAGGAGTGGCCGTCCAGGGCCAAGCCCCTGGCAAAGTCGTAAGTATTCGGACACCAGAGTGACTCGTAGCGTTCCTTTATTGCACAGCTTTTCCTAACGCCGAATATAATCGTGTAGTCCGGCCCGAGACCGGCTCGACGTATCTTCGAGCGGCTCATTGGATTCGTCGGATGTGAATAGCTTTTCACTTCCGGACGCTACCTCCCCTCCCCCTACGGACGATGCCGAGGTGTTGTCCCAAAAGGTTCCAAGACAGGGGGAGGTGGTCCTGGAGGCGCCGCAAGGCGACCTCCCGGACTCCAGGCGCAAAGGGGACAAAACCCCCAAGGGCTCCAAGTCCGGCCCTGGGCCGGACACCACAGCGGAACCTTCAAAGGTTCCGGAGTCCGGCAGGCGGCCCCCTAAGAAGAAGGGCAAGCCTACGACGCTGGTGACCTCCGTCCAAACGGAGGCGCCGGATAACTTGTTGGAGGTGCTTAACGGCGCCTCCATCGACGAGGAGCACTGCACTATTATGAGTGCGGTGATCCAGAAGGTTCAGTCCGCCAAGAGCGGGCTGACCGAAGCCTGTGCCAGCCTATTGACAGGCTTTGAGGTATGTGAAAAATATGTGAAAATATTACCGCATAGACAGTAGCCCCTGATGCTCTGTTTGGCGTTCGGAAAGAAAAGCCGAATAGAGGATCTAATAACATTCGCAGGAGTCTAACAGAATTAAGTCAATATGCGTATGCAGGCTTCGCTGCTGGCCTCTGTCGCACTGACTGCGGAGGTGGATGCGCTGAAGCAGAGCCTCGAGCGGTCCGAGCAAGAGCTCGGCCTTGCCAAGAAGGAGCTCGGGGGAAAAGAAGGTAAGTAATACCTTGCGGAGTATAATATAAAAGGATGTAGTTGCAAAAAATGGCAGGATCGCTATTGGTGTCATAGGGGCCACGACTGAGGTGGCGACCATTAAGCAGGCGCTGTCCGAGGCCGAAAAGAGGGCGGCCACGGAGCGCACCGAGCGGGAGAAACATGAGGTGCGGGTTGGCGAGGTGCAGCAAGAGCTCCAGGCTCTCGTGAAAAAACACGAGAGTTTGGAGCTTGACTCAAAGACGCGAGAGTCCGAGCTCACGACGGCCCTTGAAAGCGCCAAATCTGCCAAGGCCGAAGCCCAGAAAGCCCTCCAGGAAGTTGAGGCGATGAAGAAGATAGCGGCGGGTAAGGCATTCTTTATGCAAAGCAAGCACGTGAAAGTGAATTACTTGTTACTTACCCGAGTTCGGAGCTCTCCAGGAGCATTAGCCGATTTGCCCCGTAGCATGTCAGATGCCGCCGCTTTCTACCGAGCCGAGGAGGGCAGCTCGACGGAGAAGGTGTTCTGGTCTCAGTACGCTGAGGCCGGACACCCAGTGCCTTTGAGCGACCAGTTGAAGCAACTGGTCGAGCTCCACAAGGTGGCCAAACAGGCCATGAAGGGCTTTATAGTTCGGCTGTGGCCTGGAGAGGCCCTGCCTGGGAGCTATTTCGGGCTGGTGAGGCGGCTGGTGGATGCCTGTCCATGGCTTGAAGTCATCAAGCACTCCGTTTGCATCGAGGGTGCCCGTAGGGCGCTTGCCCGTGCTAAAGTGCACTGGGGCAAATTGGATGATGTGAAGCTTGTGAAGGACAGGCTGCCGCCAGGCAAGGAGCATCGCCACCCCGAGATGTACTATGAGGGCGTCCTGAAGGGCGCCCGCCTTATGGCGGATGAGTGTTCGAAAGATGTAATATTTGAGTGAAACTTGTTCACTTTATCCTATGCGCTGAAAACTTGTTCATGTGTGCTATGCAACGCTTGTTTAATTTAAAATATTACCTTCTATGCGGCCGTTTATTTAAATATGAGGATGGACAGTCGTCGGCTTCTGCCCCCATGCCACGAGTGCTGGGGTGTTCGGGATAAACCTGAGCACTCTTTTTCCCATTCTTGGGTCCTTCGAGGGAGGTGCTCAGCACAATGAACAAGGCAATCGGACTATAATGCGTTATCACTCTCACTTAGCCAGAGAATTCTATAATTTTAAGTTTCGACGAATCCCCTAGTGTTCGGAAGACCGAGTTCGGGGCGCTATACACGCCTAGGCCAGACAAAGCCGACTCCTCGCTCTAAGCGGCATAAGTCTCTAGGGACTCGAAACCTCCCGAATAGCGGCCAACTCTCGCCCTATCATGACAGTCAGTTTTAGCTTTCTCTACTGAGGTGCTTAGCCCAGCTCAACTGGGGCACAATCGCAGTAGTTCTCCCAGCGCTACCTTAGCTGATATAGCGGAACGTAAGGTACCAAAACATGGGAGCCGGGCAAACCCAACTATTGACCAAAGACATGATTCTGAGCTGATGCATATAATGCTATAAGTTCGGAGGGCCGCACTTGTGAAAGTGTTCGGAATTCTCACGCCGTATTATGGGGTGCTTGAGCCCCTGGCGTATTGACCGTACCAAAGTGTACGGGTGCTAAATGTCATGAGTGAACATATATATTGAAAAAGAAATGAATAGAGAATGCAGTAATGAGCTGAAGCTAAGCATTGTTTATTTTGAAATGCTGCTGTAAAAGCAGAACGATACAAATAGTGCGATAAGCAAGAGATGGGACTATTTGACATGTCCCCCTCCAGGGGCGAGCTGCGAGATGATATGTAAGACAGGTATTTTGCTCGTTATAGAGACCACCTGGGAATTCGACGTAGCTTTCTGCCTCCTTGGTTGTTGCATCGTGTGTTTGGCGATTGTATTGCCAGACAGGCCTTCCGGATGATGGAGTCCTGAAAGTAAGAAAAAATGACGAAATCGGGAGCCCCTAGTGTGGTTGAGCCGCATTTAGGGCATGCCGTGGCCATGCCCCTCCCCCTGTGCCCATGGAATTTTCATACGATGGCACAATAGATCCTGCGGTATGGATCGTGGACTATCTCCTTCATATCCACATGGCCCGCGGCAATGATCTACACGCCATCAAATACCTCCCACTCAAGCTCAAAGGACCATTATGTACGCGTGGTACTGATTTTCATACCCACCATTGAAACCCTCTGGGAATTGATGATCCATTACTTCATCTGTGAAGCATAGTGGGTGTGCGGCCCCTCTGTACTGGGCTATATCACGACGTAGCTCAAATGAGCTTTGTCTACTGTGTTCGACCCGGCCGGACTTACTGTATCAGGCATGACGGTTATCGCCTCATGTCGTGGGGCGCCCACGCGATCCGTAGATCGATCTTGTTTGCCTTGCCTTGTCTTCCAATATATCGTGCAGGTCTGGCGCGTTTCCCCATGCCTTGGTATTTTTTGAGCGACGCCGGGGTGCGGCTTGAGTGGAGGGCCGAGAGGCCTCTCTGTCGCGACCGCGAGTTGGCCAATCAGTCGTCTCATGCGCTGGTGATGTAGGTTTAAGTGCTTCCTCCTCCAATTGGGGTAGCAACCTGCGCTTTGGGTAGCTCTTGGAGGGGCATTCGAGTTCGTATTCCTCGGCCGCGAGGATTTCAGTCCATCTGTCGGCTAGCAAATCTTGATCAGCTCTAAGTTGTTGTTGTTTTTTCTTAAGGCTACTCACCGTGGCCATAAGCCTGCGCTTAAAGCGCTCTTGTTCGACGGGAACCTCGGGCACGACAAATTCGTCGTCGCCGAGGCTTGCCTCGTCTTCAGAGGGAGGCATGTAGTTATCATCCTCTTCCTCTCTGTCTGCCGCCCTCTCAGGGGGGTTGGCCTCTC
The DNA here is from genome assembly GCA_032464435.1 of Aegilops umbellulata. Taxonomy (NCBI): domain Eukaryota; kingdom Viridiplantae; phylum Streptophyta; class Magnoliopsida; order Poales; family Poaceae; genus Aegilops; species Aegilops umbellulata. The sequence goes on along the minus strand of CP136058.1, from coordinate 265,960,210 downwards.
CATCCTCCTGTGCTGAGTCTTGCTGGAGGGAGTTGTCTTCGGCACTGTCCGGGGTGTTATTATCTCCCGTGCCGGTATTACCGTTTTTGCTTTGGCAGGACTTAGAGCGGCGTCGCTGACGTTGGTGCTTGGTTTGCTTCTTGGAAGGGTCATCCCCCGTTGTTTCGTCGCCATTACCTTCTTTGGGTGTGTCCACCACATATATGTCATACGACGAGGTGGCTTTCCAGTGCCCTATAGGCGTTGGTTCATGTTCGTCTCCTACATCGTCGTCCATACCGTCGATGTCTTCGGAGTCAAAGTCTAGCATGTAGGTTAAATCATCGATAGTGGCTACGAAGTGGGTGGTGGGTGGGCATCGAATTTCTTCGTCGTCCGCATCCCAATCCTGTTGGCCATAATCCGGCCAGGACTCTCCTGACAAAGAGAGAGACCTTAGTGAATTCAGAATATCGCCGAAGGGCGAGTACTGAAAGATATCTGCGGCGGTGAATTCCATGATCGGCGCCCAATCGGATTCGATTGGCAGGGGTGCGGAGGGTTCGGAGTCCGGATAAGAGTCCGGCACCTTGGAGTCACGGGCTTCACAGAGGATAAGGCTGGTGTTCGGCTCGATCGCCGTTGAGACTGCAGCCCCCGAGGCGGTGTCTAGCCACCCGTCCTCGATCGGCGCAGTTGGCTCCGAGCTAAGGGTCGGAGCTAACGCGGGTGCGGCCTCCAGGGCACTGTTCGGTGGCAGAGTTAGGTCATGCCCATCATGATAGTGCGGCGCGCCCGGCTGCGGTTCAAATCCGTCGAAGATCAAGTCTCCGCGGATGTCAGCCGTGTAGTTCAAGCTTCCAATCTTACCTGATGGCCAGGGGCGTAGCTTTCAATCTGCTCCAAATGGCCAAGCGAATTGGCCCGCGGTGCAAAGCCGCTGAATACGAAGATCTGTCCGGGGAGAAAAGTCTCACCCTGGACCGCATCGTTGTTGATGATCAGAGAAGCCATCGGGCCTAAAGATGACGACACAGAGGAACTCTCAATGAAAGCACCAATGTCGGTGCCAAAATCGGCGGATCTCGGGTAGGGGGTCCCGAACTGTGCGTCTAGGCGGATGGTAACAGGAGGCAAGGGACACAATGTTTTTACCCAGGTTCGGGCCCTCTCGATGGAGGTAAACCCTACTCCCGCTTGATTAATATTGATGATATGGGTAGTACAAGAGTAGATCTACCACGAGATCAGAGAGGCTAAACCCTAGAAGCTAGCCTATGGTATGATTGTTGTTCGTCCTATGGACTAAAACCCTCCAGTTTATATAGACACCAGAGAGGGCTAGGGTTACACAGAGTCGGTTACAATGGAAGGAGATCTACATATCCGTATCGCCAAGCTTGCCTTCCACGCCAAGGAAAGTCCCATCCGGACATGGGAAGAGGTCTTCAATCTTGTATCTTCATGGTCCAAGAGTCCGGCGAAAGGTTATAGTCCGGCTATCCGGGCACCCCCTAATCCAGGACTCCCTCAACAACCATAAAGACAAAGTGGTAAGAATTGTAAATAACGCCATCTTTCAGTTTTACAAATTACACTACATGTATCTCTAAAAACAAAAACAAAATGCAATTCCCAGGTTCCCAGGTTTAAACAAGTATACGAAATATTATTGGGTGAAAAATTCGAAAAGGAAAATACCAGATGGGGTGTTGAATTTTTACAGGGCGTTCCAAAGGTGAACAAAGGTGAAACCCTGTTTGCTGTTCTAAGGTTCGCGCATCTCTTTGATGGCAACCACTTCGTCGAAGAGATTGATAATTTAGACGTAAGTTTTCGCTTAAAACTCGCAATAAATCTTCTAGGTATCATACAACTGCATGACCTAATACTGATGTGTTTTTTCTCCTTTTTTCACTGACCTTTTTATAGGATGGCACGGAACAATGGAAAGCACTACAACTGTGCAAGCTAGTATTTAGCGATCAGAATATAATCGAACCTAGCGAAATGGGCGATGCGATTAGAAAGATCTACGACGACATCATGCAATAAAAAGTTGTTGATAAGCGAACGAGCCTAGCTCCATCGAAACACCAGAAGACGGTTTAACCGCACATCATACTGTAATAATGAAGCAACAGACTATTTTTATTGATGTAGTTCCTTGATTCTTTAGTAACCAAGCATTCGAACACAAGTCGGTGCCCATGCCCCAACTATCAATCCAGGCGGTTGATGACCATGCCCCATAAAGCACCCAAGTCCGTCCCTAGACATACGTGCGTCACGTCGACACGCCGTGACTCTACATACTACTCATGCGTGACCACTGGTGACTTTGATGTTTCACAAACATTCCCCCTTTCTGAAGCCGTGTGCTGCCGAATGCCACCAACCTACAGAATGAGTCTGGCGTGAGTACAAACATGACTCTCTAAATGAGTATTCAAACAAATGCATGTGGTCCCACCGACTCGAGCCGTTAGAGACCTCACACCTGTGCATCCACAATGGTGCCTTCCTACCTCAGTATTAGCAAGCAAGCCTCTCTGACCACACCACCATGCATCCAGAGGGTTAAGAGCCAGTAATGCCTCTCAAAGGCCCACACCACTCCATGCCCGTGATGCCAGACACGCGTGACTCTCTAGAGGCTTCACAACCGTGACTCCCTAACTTCATATTCGGAAGCATGCCTCTGGTATCACACTTTTGAATTTTCGCAACAACAAAAACCCCACTTCCGTGCCTCTTGGGTCTTCACCTCCGAGCCTTCCGTAACTGCATCTATGTGCCTAACTTGTCATGCCACGAGACTCTTACATGGTCACGGTACCACGCCCATGTCTCTTCACAAACGTCAGAACAGTGCATCTCTAACCGAGCATTCCAACACATGCCTCTCAGACCACACTATTGTGCACCCACAACGTTGATACCCGTGCATCGAGAAGTCGCAATCCCGTGCCTTGCGTACCTGGATACATGTGCCTCTCTCACATGACACTTGCCATGACTCTTACATGCCCCATGACGTCGGACAACCTTGACTCACTTCCAAACCGTGACCCTGTAACTATGTATTCGGAGCTCAACTCTGCTACCCCCGTCCACGTGCCTCCGGCCCCTGTAGTAACACACGCCGGTGACTCTAAAGACTGCAAACTTGTGCCTCTCTAACTGCGTATTCCGACCCATACCAATCCTGCCACTCCTCTAGGAGACGCGCTTGTGTGAACAACTAAAGTGTACTCAGCGTAAAAAGACTGCTTTGCATTTTGTTGTTTTTAGAGTAAAAAGCAACATTATTACTTCAAAATCACATGATTGTTGAATAAACAAAGTACTTAGCAAGCTAAATAACTTGCTCAATCACATAAACAAACTACAACTTGACATAAGGAAACTTGTTTAACCTGATACAGATGACATTACAAACTCCTTCATTCTAACAGAAGTAAACTACGAACCTGATACAATAGAAAGGACAAGCATAAACACAAGCAACTCCACGACCAGTTTTCTATGTTTTCGTCGTCACTAGTATCCGTAGTAAGGATCGTCATAATTCTTCTCTGCCTCTTTTGCACTCTCCAGACCTTCTCTAATGTTTTCAATTCTCTTCCACGACTCGTAGGTTGCGTACGCATCTATCACTGCATACTCAATGAGGTAATTTGGCAGTGGGCTGATCCCCCACAGTTTATGGTCTTCAACTCTATCAATCTTATCCTTCATCTGTTTGTAGAATGGGTGGATCACGCTACCTGCAACATCAGCCAAAGAGTTGTACCTCTTTCTTCCCTTGAAAGGAACTCTCAATTTGCGCTGGATGTCGATGTACTTGTCGGGGTTGATCTCCAAACCAGAACTTTGCAGCATCTCTTTGTCACCTTCAATACTGAAGCCGGCAAAGGTGTAGAACCTGTCCTCCTTCAGGAACGGGCGCAGGCTCTTGGGCCTGCAAGGGGGATGTCACATTTAAGGTGGATTCATCAAGTATCGATCAAGTACATGCTTATATAGTACGTATAATTCATGGACGAAAACATTTCAGAAACTGCTATGCAGAGTTCAGAAATAAAATACAAGCACAGCATGTTATTTTTATTTTTGGAATTTACACTTGAACCAGTTACCTATCTACTCCTTAGCCACGTTAACACATCAATTCAAGAAACTGAACTACACTAGAACATGAAATATAGAAAATACACTAGAACAGAAAGTACGCTAGAACATCGAGTTCAGAAAATAATCTTGTACATCAAACCCATAAATTAATCTAGTGCATCAAATACATAAACTGATCTGGTGACTCAAGTTCAAAATCTATTATGCTGCATCTACTTCAGAAACTTCACTCATACATCAAGTCAATAAACCAAGCTAATCAAATTTCTGGGTGAAAAGATAATTAAACAGAAGCAGGGAGAGCTTGAAACTGTAGGATGGTTCACCATTTTGTTGCCGCGGTGACGTGATATACCAAACAGAGTTCCTCCACGCATAACTATAGAACAGTTGCCCTCTATGGAGATTGGTCCTTTCTGGTATACTCGACATCAACGCCGATGTACTGAGGGTACAAGCCGCAGACCCTCTTCAGGATCCTGCTGATCATCTTGTTGGCTTCCTCAGGATTGCTGGTGCACACGACATCCAGCTTTTCCTTGCCGTGGATGTCAACCTCCTTGAGGTGCACTTTGTAGTCGTGCTTCTGACCGGGGACCTGAACGTCGTCGACCTCCGTGCTCTGGTCGGACGTCTCACCACGGGGACGCTTGGCAGATGGTTCCTCCGCCATTACACTCCACCAGCGATGGCCGCCTTCACACAGAGATTGTGAGGAGATGCTAATTGAGATGGAATGGCAATAGTGTTTTCGGAATTGAGCGGCTATGGAAGCGCAGTTACCCTTTTCTACCAAGGTCTGGGTCGTGGAGGAGGTGGTTGGACGCGGCCTCGTCGTGGTAGAGAGGGCGGAAGACATCGCTCGTCGTTGCTGTGCGTCGATGCAACCGCCGAGTGGCAATGCTCGCGGTTGGCGGGAAAAAACAACCGTTAAATCATCCGATTAAGCACGTAACAAATGTTATTGCTCGCACCTTTCCCGGCGCACGCCGCTACTACCACACGACCAATGTTGCACAGACTTCACACATGTGGACCCACAACCGATACTCTCTGACTACTATTCGCACTGATGCCTCTACTACCAAACTTCCCGACGCATCACTCTCACGTGCCCGTGGTGACACACGCTTGTAACTCTAAAGACTTCACAACCGTGACTCTCTGAATAAGTCTTCAGATGCATGCCCCTGCCACCACATATTTGTGCATCCACAGAGTTGATACCAATGCCTCTAAAATTCCAACGTCGGTGCCTGTAGAGCCTGGTGTTCCGTGCCTCACACGTCTACTAAGATGTTATAGCGAGAAAAAAACCAGGCGACATGAAACTTGATACTAAAATCAGACCGTCGAAGATTACATACGGTTCGATCATTTCCATTTATCCCACCTCCACTACTCTCTTCCTTCCTCTCTTCCACAGCAAAATCTCGAAACATTCCACGCTCACACAAGATCTCCTCATAGGTTCATTACACCAAATTCCAAGTAGAGTTCCCCTCGCAAAACAACCGCCACCATGCTTCGCCAACCACCCTCCCACTTCGAGATACACACCGTCAAACGATGCGCCCAACAACACAAAGTACCCACCCGACGACGACGAAGCAAGGACTTCAACACCGCCGGCGGAGATCACAAAAAAAATGAACATACAAAATCGACCGATGGAAGCGAGAAGCTGAACACAAGCAATCGAATGTAAATAATAGTCTATCCCATTACATTCCATTCTCCAGGGACAACAACCCTATCCACCACAAAAAACAGAGTTTTGCACTATCCAAAATCAACTTGTCTCAAAAATTGAAGTACCGTACGCACGACATTTAATAGAAACGCTACTGCTCCCCGCTACAAAATTTTCACCACACGAAATGTGCTTAAAAGTACTACACCTGCCACTTCACTAACTATAATACCTCAAACGATCCAAACACTTCGAGCATACTGAGAGCTCAAACTTGGTAATTACACCAGATTTTCTCTGCCCGTTGTCCCTTGATTGTAACTATTTTCAAGTTAAGTGCCTCGTGTCCGTCACAGCAGTGTTTTTACTTCAGTGCCCCCTGTACCAGAATCCGTGCCTCTTGTACATTCTAAGCCCTTCTTCATGTGCATACAACCACGTGCCTCGCATGACACTTGCCGTGACTCCTACGGGGCATGTCGTGCCACACCCACCTCACTTCACAACCTTGGTTCTGTAACCAAGTAGTCGGACCCATGCCTCTGCCGCCACACGTTTGTGCATCCAGAGAGTGCACACTCGTGACTTAAGAAAACACACGTACGTGCCTGTTGTGGATTCACCTTTTCTGCCTTCCATGCCTGAACCAACGTGCCTTTGTCGCTCCCGAGACTTCACAACCATGCCTCTTTAACCGAGCATTCTAACACTCGGACCCATGCCTCTGCAGCCACATGTTTGTGCATCCATAGAGTGCACACCCGTGACATGAGAAAACACACGTACGTGCCTTTGTCGCTCCCGAGACTTCACAACCATGCCTCTTTAACCAAGCATTCTAACACATGTCTCTCCCAACGCACTCTTGTACTACATCCAAAGGGTTGATACTCGTGCCTCGAGAAGCAGCATGTCCGTGGCTACGTTGGCTTCATTTCCGTGCATCCACTGCTTAAATCCATGAGCCTCACACAACACTGGCCTCCTGTGCCTGTGTCAACGTGCCTGTAGAACCTGCACTTCAGTGCCTCGTGTGCCTGCATCCACATGCCTGTAGAAAGGCTCCACTTCAGCACTACCACGTGACTTCACAAACGTGGTGCCTTCACTTCTTTGCCTACACGTACATGCACCCACGTGCCTCACGTGGCACTCGCCCAGACTCTTACGTGCCCCGTAATGCCACACCCATGTGACTTCACGAACGTTGTTCTGTAACCGAGTAGTCGGACCCATGCCTCTCCCACCACACATTTGTGCATCCAGAGAGTACACACCCGTGACTTGAGAAAACACACGTACGTGCCTGTTGTCGATTCACCTTTTCTGCCTTCTGTGCTTGAACCAACGTGCCTCACATGCCTAACGAAACATGCGCCGTGACTCTTACATGGTCCCACTGCCACGCCTGCGTCACTCCCGAGACTTCACAACCATGCCTCTTTAACCGAGCATTCTAACACATGCCTCTGCCACCACACTCTTGTACTACATCCACAGGGTTGGTACCCGTGCCTCGAGAAGCAGCATGTCCGTGCCTGTATTAGCTGCATTTCCATGCCTCCGCTGCTTACATCCACGTGCCTCATATGACACTGGCCTGACCCATGATTCTCTAACTGCCTGTAGAACCCACACTTCCGTGTCTCCTGTGCTTCCCTCTGGAAGTGCCTGTAGAACCCACACTTTCGTGCCTCCTGTGCCTGCGTCCACGTGCCTGTAGAACCTGCACTTATGTGCCTCGTGTGCCTGCATCCAAATGCCTGTAGAGAGGCTCCACTTCAGAACTAACAGTCTCAACACTAAAAAAACACTGTAGCACAAAAAAACCCAAGCCAAGCCTAACGAATCTTGATGCCCAAACGGATGGCTGAAGATTAGAGATGCTTCGATGGTTTCCATCTCTCCCTCCCTCTTCTACTACCTTGCTTCCCCTTCCGCAAAGTAAATCTCGAAACCTTCATCACTCCCGCACGCTCTCCTCCTTCCTTCTGCACACAAACACAAACTCGAAATCGAGTTCGCGTCACCGGACAACCGCCACCGCATTCGCCAACCACACTCAAATCCGACAAACAAACAGCCACACTCTGCCCGCGACACCACCAATAACCCCGCCGGCTGCGGCGACCGACGGCGAGCACTTCAACAATGGCGGCGGAAATCGCAACAAAAAAGGAGCAACGACACAATAAGCGGATGGAAGCGAAGAACACAGCACAAGCAACTAAAGGTAATTATCATTCTATCCCACTCCATTCCACTGGGTAGATCGTAGTGATTTTTCCACTTCCAGGAACAGCAACCCTAGCCACCGCTACCAAGGAGTTTTCTAATAACCTAAATCAATTTGCCTAACAAATTGAACTAGCTCAGAGATGAGACTTAATAGAAATGCTACTGCTCTCCACCCTGGGATTTTCGCCATACGATTTGTGCTCAAAGGTAAAAAACCTGAAACATCAGTAACTAGAATACGTCCATAGATCCAAACCCCGCAAGCATCCTGAGAGGCCTAAACTGATAACCATACGAGATTTTCTACATCCCTTGTCCGGTCAATGTAACTGTTTTTCAAATTAAGTGCCTCTGCTGTGAAATACCGTGAACAAAGAATAGATGTACCCTATGCTTCTATGGTAAAACAACCCATGCCTCTCTATCCATGCAAATTTGTTTTCACACCACGCAGGTTTTTTTCCTATGACACTCGACTTTGCTTCTAACACCTGCCCATTTTTTATGCAGCAATGACAAATCCTCACGAAGAAGCTAAAACGCAGCAAAATACTGACGAAGACCCTGCTGAAGAGCATGCAAATCAGCAAGCTCCTGTCAAAGGTTTGAGCAAAAAATCTCCATTGTCCATCTACAAAAAACTATATTGAGAGTTATTAATAACTTAACTGCTATCCTTGACAACAATAACTTAACTATGTCTACAAATAAAACTATCTGCCACTTTTTATATATTTCTTTATAGAAAACATAAAAAATGTTCGCGCACTATCTTATTTTTAGTTCAAAAACGGTTTAACTTACCCAATAAATCTTGAACTATCATTGATGATATTCCTCCAATTATGAAATATCACCTGCAGAGTGCATTTTTGTCTCAGAAAATGCTTCACCCTAACTTCACTACCCCAGCTGCACTCATAACCTTAATTAATATTTTCTTCCATCCCCTGATTAGCTCAATCGGTAATAATAGTAATAACCTATCTTAACCCAAGAAAATAAAACTAAAAGTCCCCTTTGGGAGTTTCACATTTCTTATGCATAATCATGGAAGACATATATTTTAAATGTGTATCAACTATTTTCGGACAAAAAGAACATCATTTTTTGTTACCTGGTCATTATACAGGACACGAAGACGGTGATATTCACAGCGCAGAAACAGGCAGCATGACTCCTCATTCATCAGAAAAGGACACAGAACAAAACATGAGGAACAAACCACCTGCAGAAGAAATGACAACTTACACCAGGCTCAACAAGAATAAACATCCAGCAACAAGCAACAAAAAGAGGAAATCAGATACAAGCACTGTTTTTACTCCTGGAGCAAAAAGGCAAAAGCAAAAGGAAAATGCTGAAAACATCATCGACACTAGTACCTTGCAGAATCAGCCATTGCCTCTAATGGTACTCCCGCCAACAGCACCAACCGCCATGAAGAAACAAGCTGAATGCAAGAAGAAAAACAAACGACGAAGGGTAGAAAAAGAACAAGACGATACCAACAGAAAAGGTTCAGATACCAATGATGACAACGATGACAGGGAACATGATGCAGATTTCATTCCTACAGACGATGATGATGCCGACGAGCATGACACCGACGCAGAACATGACGATGATGTAAAAACAGACTTATGTACTAATTTTGAATACCACTATTAAGGACTCAGGATCTAACGTTCCTTTCTAACGAAACCCTTTCATTTTGTCTTCTGAAACAGAACAAATCAGGACAGAAGGACAAAAAGAGAAGAAAGGCAAGCGGAAAAGAATTGGCAGCACCAACAGTTGACGAAGGACAGCAAGAAACAGACGAAAAGAAATGCCAAATCAAGGCAGGGGCAGCATTCGCTCATGTCAAGAAAGCATGGAATTTACTTAAAGACTGTCATAGGGAAAATATTAGGATGGTAGGATTTGGCAGCATAGAGAACTGCAAAATAAGGGGCTCCATCTGCAGACCACTTGCAGCACACATCTACGACAACCTGGACATAGAAAGCATGACAATAACCTTCGGTGATGGTACCGAAGACAAGAAACTCAAGATTACCAAGGAAGCTATACACAAGGTGTTTGGTTACCCAAACGGCACGGAAAAGTCAGCACCAAGGCCAGCGAAGAGCCCAACTTCAATGAAAAAACTAATGTCAGACCTTGGCTTCAAACATATAGATTTCAGGCCAACAGAACTGTTTAGGGAGCTAAATCAATTGGTGGAACTAGATGACGAACAGTCAAACAGGAAATCAGTTAAAATATTTTTTCCTTATTTTTTTCCACAATGTTGTCTGCGGGTCAAGCGCCGCTATCTTCGCCCGACAAGCTATAATGGTAGAGGACATGGACTATCCAGAGATGGCAAAGATGGATTTCTGCGAGGTAATCGTCGAATGTATCAAGGAAGGAGCCAAGATATGGCAGAAACACAGAGATTTGCCTCAGCAAGAAAAGAACAAAAAGCATGTCAATGGTTTGGCACAGGGACCAGTAATCATGTACCTCGACTCCCTACTGCTGCCAACCGACACAAAAGAAATGCGGAAGATTGCAAAGACAATGGACAAGACCTCATTACCACGAGCAAACCATCTCAAAGAGAGTGACCTAGCGAAAATAGCTAGAGCAGACATGAAAAGGGACGGAAAAGCATGACCAGATGATTATGAATTTGGCAAAATACAGGTATAGCTATATTGTACATAAATCAGTCCTTCCCTTTTTCAAAACGGTTTCCATTCTAATTAACTACATTCCACCAAAACGATGCAGACATGGAAAGGAGCAGCAGAGAGGATCTTCTATGCCAACACAGCATCAACTTCGTCTTCAATACGGCAGATAGCAGGAGAACATCGCAAACAACAGCAACACAAGAACACGACCAAACTACCACCACCTCCACCCAAACGCCGACGCGAACCACGTGTCGGCACCAGTGGAAGCAGGGAACCAAACAAAAGCATCAACACAGGAGCAGAAGAAAGATTCCAAAGGATAAACAAATTGTTGGAACAAGTACTCCATGAAGCATAACAGATACCCTTAGTAACCACCAGGGCTGAAAACCAATGCAACGAAAAGGAAAAAATACTGGATGAAAAGCAAGAACCTAGTCGTGCAACAAACAATTGCCCTGATGGATTCATTGGAACAACTCAGACAATTTCAGGACATAGTTTGCACAAGGTACCTGACAGACAACGCGACCCTATAGACACTAGAGCAACCAGATCCAGCAGCCTCAAGTAGACTAGCCGATGCCAACCACACGAATGAAATCGTAGCCACAACAGAACCAAGAGAAAGGAGAAAAAAAAGAAAGAAGAAGAAGAAGAAGAGAGGAAGAGAAGAGCAAAATCAAGGGACATAGGCATTGACAAGAACAAGATAAAGCGGCAAAAATAGGTAAGTAAATACTAATGCATGGTGCCATGCGCACACTAAAGCAAACCCCTGTTTTCATACCTAAACTGAAAAGAACTGCCTCAATGCTTTCAGGAACGTACCAATAGCATGCCAGGCCAAGATGAACTCCAACAGCAGGATGGTGTCAACAACCCCAAAAACACGAATGAACACAACAAACAAAGCAACCTCACAGCAGACAATGCTATAATAACAACTACCCCAACATAAGCACAAGATACGATCGACGTCAGAACCTGTGAAGAGGTCAGTATGAACATCCATTTTTCCTTTCAAAACCGGATAGAGATATAAGTGAACTGACAAACCTCCAACAAAATTTAGGCTCAGCTGAAAAACAATCAAGTCAGCATCCCAGCCAAACAAATGCAAGAGCCTAACCCACAAACAACCGTCAGCATAACAAACGACAAAGAAGAAGAAAAGAATGAAGAGGAGGTAAACTTCCATACCCCACTATTACCCACACCGAAAACTCATAAATGGCAGGAAAGAAAGTGAACCGCAAACTCATATTGTTTGATCTCCAGGTACCACAAGCACTGCAAGACCAAGAGACAACCCGTGATGAAATTGAACCCCATAGTGAACCTCAAACAGACGAAGGGGTTACACAACAGGAACTTTGTGTACAAGAGATTTCCAGCGCCACAACATTGCAGATCACCATCACGAGTACAAAGGAGAAAGCGCAAGACATCCCAGCAGATGAGAAACAAGAGACTGTTATACCTGACAAAGAAACAGTAGATGCATGCACAAATAACCCAGTCATCAACACAGAGGTAAAAATTAAACAACAACAACCACTTTTCAAAATATTTTTACGATGTCTGAACTACCTAATACACCCCGTCACGTCAATACAAAGATTATAAGGGATGTCTCACCATTTTCTTTGAACAAATGCAGGAAACAAACGAGTGCGCTGATCTCGAAGATCAAGAACTTCAAACAACAACATCTGAAGAGGTTGAAGAGGTGAGGTTACAAAGCTCAGACACAAATGAAGTTCAATCTATAATTTCAATTTTTCTTAAACAGGAAGAGGAAGCAAGCAAAAGCACTGGCATAGACATTCAACAAGAAAAACTAGAGGACAACACGAGACAAGGAGAAGTCGTAATACAAGGAGTAGACAGTCCTGCAACTCCAGAGATAGAGGTCTTATAAAAAAATTGTAACTGAAACAGTTAGAAATGCACCCATTTCTTAAAAAAAATATGTGATGGTGCAGACACAAGAAGCTCAAGAAACCATCAACAATCAAGACCATCAAACACAACCAGGGGAGCCTAATGAAGAACCCAAACATGTTCTTTAAACGATACACAATAATGCCACTGAAGACCAAGCCACAAAAAATTCACTGACCAAACAACAGGTACAAGAGACAGCGGCAACATCAACGACTGAAAAGGTAAACTTACGAAACCTGCAACTATGAAATTATAAAATTGCTGCGTGTAGAATAAAATAAACTTCAACCTACCACATTTGTACTCACTCCAATGGACTCTCACTTTGCTACCTCTATGTTTGAACAGCTGCAAGAAAAAAACAAGGTCACTGACGATGAACAACAAAATAAAGAGCAAGAGAAGGACCCAAAACCACCACCGAACGAAGAATCAGCAGTAACAACAACAAATACAGAGGTGAAAACACATAACACCTCTTCATGAACTTATAGTTGAAAAACACGCATTTGACATTTCACTACTTTCCTGCATACATGAGAGAGGAGACCAATGAGCAAAAGGAGCACACTGAAGAAGGGCAATATGTTCTTCAAAAGGCAGCCATCAACGTAACAGAAGACCAAGCCCAAAAATATTCACTCACCGAAAAACACGCAGCAAAGACGGCAGCAGCAACAACAACTGAAAAGGTAAAATTACATATGTTGGTCCTATCAAAGTATAAAATAGCTATGTGGAACCTCAAATGCACTGCCACTTAGCCACCTTTGTGTTTCAAAAGCTACAAGACAAAAACGACAGCACCAGAGATGAACTACAAAAGAAAGAAGAAGAAGATGCCCAAAAACCTCCACTCAACGAAGAACAAGCACAACATTCGGCAGCAAGGATTGAGGAGGTAAAGTTACATAAGCTGATTCTACGAAAATATAAAGTAATTCCATGAGAACTAAAATGCACTCAAACTTAGCAACCTTTATGATTGAACAGCTGCAAGACAAAAAACATGACAGTGACGATGAACACCAAAACAAAGAACAGGAGCATACCCAAGAAACTACACTCGACGAAGAACGGGTGGAACAGTCAGCATCACCAATGACAGCTCAACAGGTGAAGTTGCACAAAAATATTTCCACAAAATTACACGACTTAATCACAATCAAAATAGCTCAAACAACGCACCAAACAATTCGTTGTTTTCCCATAACATCTGCTTTTTCAATGATAACGTAGAAACACGAAGAAGGCGACCACAGACATACAAGCAATGAAGCAGAGACACACATTGTTCCAGAGAAAGAAGAAGAAACCATCAAAGAAAACCCTACACCGTCATACGATGCCAATTCCCCTGGCAGAGAGGTCAGTGCCAACCAGGTCGAGACTAAAAAATAAGACGGAAAAGACCACTAGCAAGACACGACGGTTGACAAGGAAAAACATGATGCTAAGAAAGACACAGACGACTCATATGAAGATGCAGAAAAAACTGAACAAAAGGGTACAATGCAAAAAGAAGAACAAAATATGCCGCAACAAGCAGAAGGAGAACAAGAAAAGAACAACACTGGACATGACATATCTTCTAGCATCGAAGCAGGCAAGACAATATAAACTTAATTGCTATCTTGTGATCTTGTGACTTGGAGTTATTTATATTAAATTCAAAATCATCGCAGGCACAATGGAGAAAAGGGGACAAAGATAGTGATTCCGTCAACAAAGCCATCGAAGACCTGTACAACGCTGTATGCAAGCCATGGACACAGAGAGAAATGTAAGTTCATGAAACTAACACAAAAGACACTATTACACACGATCATTTTGACTGTATCATGTGTAAACTAAAACATTTTTATAAATATACTTTGCAGGGATGAGCTTTTCATTACAACGAACAAGTTTGATGTCAATCTAGGCCATGTCTCCGAAAGTTTCAAGGTCGGTAATTCAGTACGCACCGAAGCAATTGAGCCCATGCTAGCAATCTTGAGAAAACAACTAAATGGCACAGGGAGAAACATTCCGTCGTTAAGCAACACTGTAAGTAAAGATCACGGCAAAAGAATCACGTTTAAAACAATATATATGACTTTATAACTGAACTTACAAATTCCCTTTGTCTACCCGTGACAAAACAAGCAGCACTCGATAAAGGAAGCCGACGACGAAGATCCAATGTGCTACAGAAATAATGATCAAGAACACATTAGAAAAAAATTACTACCTGCCAGGCTTACAACATTTTTCAACATGCAAGAAGAAGAAAAACTGCAAGATTATAACATGGTAAGCAGATCAGCTTGCGTATATGTTGTGAAAGGTTATCTTTTTATTTTATGTTTCTAAATATAAGAAGATTTCCAAATATTTTATTTTTATTTTTTGTTTTGCAGTCCTTCTACCATGTTCGTTGCGCGGGTTTGAGCAAGACGAAAATACAACTCATTACTTCACCATTACAGTTAACATGCAAAAACAACGCTTTGAACTCCTTGACTCTTCAACTGCATATCCAGGCACAGTAGAATTCTTCAACAATGTAACCAGCAAATTGGTGAAAATATGGAAGCACGTAAGCACAGAGCTACAGCTTTCACAAGAAAGTATCGACCATTTCAAAAGGGTCAAACTGCAGGTGCCACTTTAAGGAGAAGACACGTAAGCACTTCCAACATTTCACTTCTTTCTTTTTTCAATGCAAGATTCAATACTACAATTACTAAAATAATGTTGTTCTTTCGTGTTTTCAATGCAACAATTACCACTACCATTGCTCCAACACTTCTCTTCTTTCCATTTCTTGAATGCAACAATCTTACTAGTACCATTCCTCTACATGCAGAATGGACTGCGCATTCTATATGTACATGAACCTGAAGCACTACTCCAATGATGGAACAACAACAAACTTAAAGCCAGAACAAGTACCAGAGTTGAGGAAAAAATTCTATATCAACTAATCAGTCAACACAAAGGGAATACCAAACTGTCATTAATCAGGTGTACAACAGGTTAGTCTTTTCAGAAACTAATCCTTACAATTTTGTCACACTAGAAGAAGTAATATTCTTTTTTAAATTTTTTTTGATTCTAACAGATATGCTGAAGTATGAAGTTGATATGGGAGACAAGGAAATGCAACAGACAGAATGTTGCGTACTAGAAGAGTTTCCACCAAATCCCAAGCCAAAAGAACATATTATGCATGCGACAACCACAAAAGAGCATGAAGTTATTGATATATCCAGTAAACACAAAGAGGTTATGGATGCCAGCAGACACGTCGTCGCCCAAGAATCTTGCACAGACCACAAAGAAAAGGATCCACCAATAGAAACAGATCAACCACCACCAGACGATAAGATACCACACCACTCTGAAGAGCAAACAGACGAGCAAAATATCAACAGCAATACCCCGAGCACAGATCAACTTGAACAAACAGGCACTGATTTAAAAGAGGATGACACAAGCAACGACGCACCAAATACACAATAACAGGTTTCCGAGCAGAAGAAACAACTTGTTATTCTTCAAGAAGAAAAAGGCTCGACGAGCAATCAGCAAGGCATCTACAACACCATCTCTCTAGATTTCCTAAAACCCAAAACAATGGAAAAGCACGACGAAGTTGCTTAATTTCTTTCAAGCCTTAACCCGCTCCAACTAGAGGTATACAACGAGCATGTAAAGACGGGCATTGAATTCGGTGTAATCAAAACATGGATGAATGACCATGAAAGCTATGAATTCAACAAAAATCCCACGCCATATCTGACAATCTTGCAACAAGAATCAGGAGAGCATTCAATGCCTCAATCATCTGAGAACAACTCAGACAAGAAAATCTCAGTCAAGAAGAGACCGGTAAAGCCTTCAACAAGGCTGCATGGGAAAATTCCTACTTTTGTCCCAGGAGATTTCAAATTTATGGACAAAGCCAGAGCACTTCATGAATACCTTTTCAGCATAGAAGGACATGACGAATGCGGAGAGTAAGTACTTTCTCTTATCACAACAAAAAAATAAAGAAATGTTGCCCCTTTTTAAACCAACCTAACCAATGTATAAACTTTTTCTGCTTGCAGTCTAAACCTATATATTAGCTCGAAGCGACCCGATTGGATTACAGGAAAATAAATGATGGAACAGCTACGGAAAGGAGATCAAGGACAGATGGAGGGATCCATCGCAAACGCATTATTCGAAGAATGGACAGTGCAGCAACAATACAACACAACCGATAAAGCAACACTTCCCGTAGAATTTGCAAACGTATGAAGTCCAATTTGACAAAAACACTTGCATCATTTCAGTGATTACAAAAGATTGTACTAAAAACTAGAAAAAAATTTGGTCGCAGATCGTGCTCGGTGTTAAAATTGGAGAAAAAGGAGGACTAGCAGAATTCAATGAGGACGAAGCATTGAAACAGTTTGCACCCCTTGTAACAGGGAAGGAACTTTTAAAGAAAAAGCTGGTAAGTTAATAGAAATATACAAACATAATTCATTTTTCCTACAGATTGCACATTTACATGCCATTTAATTCTCCTGACAAGAATGAACTTTAACTCACTCTGACTCCAAACACCGCAGATTATGATACCTCACAACACAGATAAACACTATACACTGTACGTGCTCAACAAGTACACGAGCTCCATCGACATACTTGACTCACTGAATTACAGAGTCGGAGACGAAAAAAAACATGGAAAACACACCATAAGGATCACCCTGAACTGGTATGTCAATTCAACATTATTTTCTAATTGGTTTTACAATTCCTGCATTCCCTTGTTTAATGTCAAAACCCAACAATAACACCAAACCGTAATCACAGATTAAAAGGATGCACGCACTCATGAAGAAGCATTACGGCGAAGCGGAGCTACGAGCCAACGGCGAACCGAACTGGTCGAGGATAGCAGAAACACCTAACAGAGTTTGTGTGCCAAAACAGCAGGGTACCCAATGCGGACACTTCATGGTTCAATTTGCAAAATACTGGAATGGCATTGATCTCATAAAATATGAGGAGGATTTCGATGTAAGTGAATAGTACGAGAGCCTCAATTTTAATTTTTACAAGCAGCACTACTTGAATACTTCAATTATCTCATGAAAGAAAAATAAAAGAATATCCAATGACCTCCATGCAGCAAAGCAACGTTGATGCCGAGTGGAAACCAGAGTTCCTTTTTACAGCCATATTGGTGAAACAAACCGAGTAAAGTGCGAGGAACTACCTGGAAGAATCAAAAAATTCAAACCAGAAACTTCAAAGTTCTTTTCCACCAACAAAGGTAAGAAAATCATTTGTACTTATCTTTTTTTTGTAATAACCAACCCATCCCACGGTTCACCTGTTGGAAATATGCCCTAGAGGCAATAATAAAAGCATTATTATTATATTTCCTTATTCATGATAATTGTCTTTATTCGTGCTATAATTGTGTTATCCGGAAGTCGTAATACATGTGTGAATAACAGACAACAAACATGTCCCTAGTGAGCCTCTAGTTGACTAGCTCGTTGATCGACAGATAGTCATGGTTTCCTGACTATGGACATTGGATGTCGTCGATAACGGGATCACATCATTAGGAGAATGATGTGATGGACAAGACCCAATCCTAAACATAGCATAAGATCGCATAGTTCGTTTGCTAGAGTTTTTCAATGTCAAGTATCCTTTCCTTAGACCATGAGATCGTGTAACTCCCGGATACCGTAGGAGTGCTTTGGGTGTGCCAAACGTCACAACGTAACTGGGTGACTATAAAGGTATACTACGGGTATCTCTGAAAGTGTCTGTTGGGTTGACATGGATCGAGACTGGGATTTGTCACTCCGCTTGACGGAGAGGTATCACCGGGCCCTCTCGGTAATGCATCATCATAATGAGCTCAGTGTGATCAAAGTGTTTGATCACGGGATCATGCATTACGGAACGAGAAAAGTGACTTGCCGGTAACGAGATTGAACGAGGTAGTGGGATACCGACGATCGAATCTCGGGCAAGTAAAATACCGATTGACAAAGGGAATCGTATACGGGATTAATTGAATCCTCGACATCGTGGTTCATCCGATGAGATCATCGTGGAGCATGTGGGAGCCAACATGGGTATCCAGATCCCGCTGTTGGTTATTGCCCGAGAGCCATCTCGGTCATGTCTGCATGTCTCCCGAACCCGTAGGGTCTACACACTTAAGGTTCGGTGACGCTAGGGTTGTGAAGATATGTATATGCAGTAACCCGAATGTTGTTCGGAGTCCCGGATGAGATCCCGGACGTCACGAGGAGTTTCGGAATGGTCCGGAGGTAAAGATTTATATATGGAAAGTCCTCATACGGACATCGGGACAAGTTTCGGGGTTATCGGTATTGTACCGGGACCACCGGAGGGTCCCGGGAGGTCCGCCGGGTGGGGCCACCTATCCCGGAGGGCTCCATGGGCCAAAGTGAGGAAGGGAACCAGCCCAAAGTGGGCTGGTGCGCCTCCCCCCCAAGGGCCCATGCGCCTAGGGTTTGGGGGGGGGAACCCTAAAGGGGGTGCCCCCCTTGCTTGGGGGGCAAGCCCCCCTCCCTGGCCGCCGCCCCCCCTAGGAGATTCATCTCCTAGGGCCGGCGCCCCCCCCAAGGGGTTATATAAAGGGGGGAGGGGAGGGGGGCTAGACACCCTATGCCCTGGCGCCTCCCTCTCCCTCTCCAACGCATCCTCCTCCTCCGTAAGAGCTCGGCGAAGCCCTGTCGGAGTACTGCAGCTCCACCATCACCACGCCGTCGTGCTGTTGCTGGAGTCTTCTTCCCCAACCTCTCCTTTGCCTTGCTGGATCAAGAAGAAGGAGACGTTACGCTGACCGTACGTGTGTTGAACGCGGAGGTGCCGTGCTTTCGGTGCTAGGATCTCCGGTGATTTGGATCACGGTGTGTACGACTACATCATCCCCGTTCGTTGAACGCTTCCGCTCGCGATCTACAAAGTGGTATGTAGATGCAATCTCTCTCTCCCATGACTCGTTGCTAGATGAACTCATAGATGGATCTTGGTGAAACCGTAGAAAAATTTTAATTTTCTGCAACGTTCCCCAACAGTGGCATCATGAGCTAGGTCTATGCGTAGTTCTCTATTGCACGAGTAGAACACAATTTGTTGTGGGCATAGATGTTGTCAACTCTTCTTGCCGCTACTAGTCTTATCTTGCTTCAGCGGTATTATGGGATGAAGCGGCCCGGACCAACCTTACACGTACACTTACGTGAGACCGGTTCCACCGACTAACATGCACTAGTTGCATAAGGTGGCTGGCGGGTGTCTGTCTATCCCACTTTAGTTGGAGCGGATTCGATGAAAAGGGTCCTTATGAAGGGTAAATAGAAGTTGACAAATCACGTTGTGGTTTTAACGTAGGTAAGAAAACGTTCTTGCTAGAACCCTAATTCAGCCACGTAAAAACTTGCAACAACAATTAGAGGACGTCTAACTTGTTTTTGCAGCAAGTGCTTTGTGATATGATATGGCCAAAGTTGTGATGAATGATGAATGATCTATATGTGATGTATGAGATGTTCATGCTATTGTAATAGGAATCACGACTTGCATGTCAATGAGTATGACAACCGGCAGGAGCCATAGGAGTTGTCTTTATTTTTTGTATGACCTGCGTGTCATTGAGAAACGCCATGTAAATTACTTTACTTTATTGCTAAACGCGTTAGCCATAGTAGTAGAAGTAATAGTTGGCGAGCAACTTCATGGAGACACGATGATGGAGATCATGATGATGGAGATCATGGTGTCAAGCCGGTGACAAGATGATCATGGAGCCCCAAGATGGAGATCAAAGGAGCTATGTGATATTGGCCATATCATGTCACGTTTATTATTTGATTGCATGTGATGTTTATCATGTTTTGCATCTTGTTTACTTAGAACGACGGTAGTAAATAAGATGATCCCTCATAATAATTTCAAGAAAGTGTTCCCCCTAACTGTGCACCGTTGCGACAGTTCGTTGTTTCGAAGCACCACGTGATGATCGGGTGTGATAGATTCTAACGTTCACATACAACGGGTGTAAGACAGATTTACACACGCGAAACACTTAGGTTGACTTGACGAGCCTAGCATGTACAGACATGGCCTCGGAACACAGAAGACCGAAAGGTCGAGCATGAGTCGTATAGAAGATACGATCAACATGAAGATGTTCACCGATGTTGACTAGTCCGTCTCACGTGATGATCGGACACGGCCTAGTTGACTCGGATCATGTAATACTTAGATGACTAGAAGAGGGATGTCTATCTAAGTGGGAGTTCATTAAATAATTTGATTAAATGAACTTTATTATCATGAACTTAGTCTAAATATTTACAATATGTCTTGTAGATCAAATGGCCAATGTAGTCCTCAACTTCAACGCGTTCCTAGAGAAACCAAGCTGAAAGACGATGGTAGCAACTATACGGACTGGGTCCGGAACCTGAGGATCATCCTCATAGCTGCCAAGAAAGATTATGTCCTACAAGCACCGCTGGGTGACGCACCTATTCTCCCTGCAGAACAAGACGTTATGAACGCTTGGCAGTCACGCTGCGATGATTACTCCCTCGTTCAGTGCGGCATGCTTTACAGCTTAGAGCCGGCGCTCCAAAAGCGTTTTGAGAGACATGGAGCATATGAGATGTTCGAAGAGCTGAAAATGGTTTTCCAAGCTCATGCCCGGGTCGAGAGATATGAAGTCTCCGACAAATTCTTTAGCTGTAAGATGGAGGAAAATGGCTCTGTCAGTGAACACATACTCAAAATGTCTGGGTTGCACAACCGCTTGATTCAACTGGAAGTTAATCTCCCGGATGAAGCGGTCATTGACAGAATCCTCCAGTCGCTTCCACCTAGCTACAAGAGCTTTGTGATGAACTACAATATGCAGGGGATGGTAAAGACCATTCCTGAAGTATATGATATGCTAAAATCAGCAGAGTTAGAAATCAAGAAGGAGCATCAAGTGTTGATGGTGAATAAAACCACTAAGTTCAAGAAGGGCAAGGGTAAAAAGAACTTCAAGAAGGACGGCAAGGAAGTTGCTGCACCCGGTAAGCAAGTTGCCGGGAAGAAGCCAAAGAATGGACCCAAGCCCGAGACTGGGTGTTCTTATTGCAAGGGAAGTGGTCACTGGAAGCGGAACTGCCCCAAATACTTAGCGGACAAGAAGGCCGGCAAAACCAAAGGTATATGTGATATACATGTAATTGATGTGTACCTTACCAGTACTCGTAGTAGCTCTTGGGTATTTGATACCGGTGCAGTTGCTCACATTTGTAACTCAAAGCAGGAGCTGCGGAATAAACGGAGACTGGCGAAGGACGAGGTGACGATGCGCGTCGGGAATGGTTCCAAGGTCGATGTGATCGCCGTCGGCACGCTGCCTCTACATTTACCTACGGGATTAGTTTTAAACCTCAATAATTGTTATTTAGTGCCAAGTCTGAGCACGAACATTGTGTCTGGATCTCGTTTAATTCGAGATGGCTACTCATTTAAATCCGATAATAATGGTTGTTCTATTTATATGAGAGATATGTTTTATGGTCATGCTCCGATGATTAATGGTTTATTCTTAATGAATCTCGTACGTGATGATACACATATTCATAGTGTGAATACCAAAAGAGTTAAAGTTGATAACAATAGTCCCACATATTTGTGGCACTGCCGTCTTGGTCACATAGGTGTCAAACGCATGAAGAAGCTCCATGCAGATGGACTTTTAGAGTCTCTTGATTATGAATCATTTGACACGTGCGAACCATGCCTCATGGGTAAAATGACCAAGACTCCGTTCTCAGGAACAATGGAGCGAGCAACCAACTTATTGGAAATCATACATACCGATGTGTGCGGTCCAATGAGTGTTGAGGCTCGCGGTGGCTATCGTTATGTTCTCACCCTCACTGATGACCTGAGTAGATATGGGTATGTCTACTTAATGAAACACAAGTCTGAGACCTTTGAAAAGTTCAAGGAATTTCAGAGTGAGGTTGAAAATCAACGTGAGAGAAAGATCAAGTTTCTACGATCAGATCGTGGAGGAGAATACTTGAGTCACGAATTTGGCACACACTTAAGAAAATGTGGAATAGTTTCACAACTCACGCCGCCTGGAACACCTCAGCGTAATGGTGTGTCCGAACGTCGTAATCACACTCTATTAGATATGGTGCGATCTATGATGTCTCTTACCGACTTACCGCTATCTTTTTGGGGCTATGCTTTAGAGACTGCCGCATTCACTTTAAATAGGGCTCCGTCGAAATCCGTTGAGACGACACCGTATGAATTATGGTTTGGGAAGAAACCTAAGCTGTCGTTTCTAAAAGTTTGGGGATGCGATGCTTATGTCAAGAAACTTCAACCTGAAAAGCTCGAACCCAAGTCGGAAAAATGCGTCTTCATAGGATACCCTAAAGAAACTGTTGGGTATACCTTCTACCTCAGATCCGAAGGCAAGATCTTTGTTGCCAAGAATGGATCCTTTCTAGAGAAAGAGTTTCTCTCGAAAGAAGTAAGTGGGAGGAAAGTAGAACTTGATGAAGTGTTACCTCTTGAACCGGAAAATGGCGAAACTCAAGAAAACGTTCCTGAGGTGCCTGCACCGACTAGAGAGGAAATTAATGATGATGATCAAGATACTTCTAATCAAGCTCCTACTGAAATTCGAAGGTCCACAAGGACACGTTCCGCACCAGAGTGGTACGGCAACCCTGTCTTGGAAATCATGTTGTTAGACAACGGTGAACCTTCGAACTATGAGGAAGCAATGGCGGGCCCGGATTCCGACAAATGGCTGGAAGCCATGAAATCCGAGATAGGATCCATGTATGAAAACGAAGTATGGACTTTGACTGACTTGCCCGTTGAACGGCGAGCGATAGAAAATAAATGGATCTTTAAGAAGAAGACGGACGCGGATGGTAATGTGACCATCTATAAAGCTCGGCTTGTCGCTAAGGGTTATCGACAAGTTCAAGGGGTTGACTACGATGAGACTTTCTCACCGATAGCGAAGCTGAAGTCCGTTCGAATCATGTTAGCAATTGCCGCATTCTATGATTATGAAATATGGCAAATGGACGTCAAAACGACATTCCTTAATGGTTTCCTTAAGGAAGAATTGTATATGATGCAGCCGGAAGGTTTTGTCGATCCTAAGAACGCTGACAAGGTGTGCAAGCTCCAACGCTCGATTTATGGGCTGGTGCAAGCATCTCGGAGTTGGAACATTCGCTTTGATGAGATGATCAAAGCGTTTGGGTTTACACAGACTTATGGAGAAGCCTGTGTTTACAAGAAAGTGAGTGGGAGCACTGTAGCATTTCTCATATTATATGTAGACGACATACTTTTGATGGGAAATGATATAGAACTCTTGGACATCATTAAGGCCTACTTGAATAAAAGTTTTTCAATGAAGGACCTTGGAGAAGCTGCTTATATATTAGGCATCAAGATCTATAGAGATAGATCGAGACGCCTCATAGGTCTTTCACAAAGCACATACCTTGATAAAATATTGAAGAAGTTCAATATGGATCAATCTAAGAAAGGGTTCTTACCTGTGTTACAAGGTGTGAAATTGAGCTCAGCTCAATGTCCGACCACGGCAGAAGATATAGAAGAGATGAGTGTCATCCCCTATGCCTCAGCCATAGGTTCTATTATGTATGCCATGCTGTGTACCAGACCTGATGTAAACCTTGCCGTAAGTTTGGTAGGTAGGTACCAAAGTAATCCCGGCAAGGAACACTGGACAGCGGTCAAGAATATCCTGAAGTACCTGAAAAGGACCAAGGAAATGTTTCTCGTTTATGGAGGTGACGAAGAGCTCGTCGTAAAAGGTTACGTCGATGCTAGCTTCGACACAGATCTGGATGACTCTAAGTCACAAACCGAATACGTGTATATTTTGAATGGTGGGGCAGTAAGCTGGTGCAGTTGCAAGCAAAGCGTCGTGGTGGGATCTACATGTGAAGCGGAGTACATGGCAGCCTCGGAGGCAGCACATGAAGCAATTTGGGTGAAGGAGTTCATCACCGACCTCGGAGTCATACCCAATGCGTCGGGGCCAATCAAGCTCTTCTGTGACAACACTGGAGCTATTGCACTTGCAAATGAGCCCAGGTTTCACAAGAAGACAAGGCACATCAAGCGTCGCTTCAACTCCATTCGTGAAAATGTTCAAGATGGAGACATAGAGATTTGTAAAGTGCACACGGATCTGAATATCGCAGATCCGTTGACTAAACCTCTCCCTAAGGCAAAACATGATCAGCACCAGAACTCTATGGGTGTTCGATTCATCACAATGTAACTAGATTATTGTCTCTAGTGCAAGTGGGAGACTGTTGGAAATATGCCCTAGAGGCAATAATAAAAGCATTATTATTATATTTCCTTATTCATGATAATTGTCTTTATTTGTGCTATAATTGTGTTATCCGGAAATCGTAATACATGTGTGAATAACAGACAACAAACATGTCCCTAGTGAGCCTCTAGTTGACTAGCTCGTTGATCGACAGATAGTCATGGTTTCCTGACTATGGACATTGGATGTCGTCGATAACGGGATCACATCATTAGGATAATGATGTGATGGACAAGACCCAATCCTAAACATAGCATAAGATCGCATAGTTCGTTTGCTAGAGTTTTTCAATGTCAAGTATCCTTTCCTTAGACCATGAGATCGTGTAACTCCCGGATACCGTAGGAGTGCTTTGGGTGTGCCAAACGTCACAACGTAACTGGGTGACTATAAAGGTATACTACGGGTATCTCTGAAAGTGTCTGTTGGGTTGACATGGATCGAGACTGGGATTTGTCACTCCGCTTGACGGAGAGGTATCACCGGGCCCTCTCGGTAATGCATCATCATAATGAGCTCAGTGTGATCAAAGTGTTTGATCACGGGATCATGCATTACGGAACGAGAAAAGTGACTTGCCGGTAACGAGATTGAACGAGGTATTGGGATACCGACGATCGAATCTCGGGCAAGTAAAATACCGATTGACAAAGGGAATCGTATACGGGATTAATTGAATCCTCGACATCGTGGTTCATCCGATGAGATCATCGTGGAGCATGTGGGAGCCAACATGGGTATCCAGATCCCGCTGTTGGTTATTGCCCTAGAGCCATCTCGGTCATGTCTGCATGTCTCCCGAACCCGTAGGGTCTACACACTTAAGGTTCGGTGACGCTAGGGTTGTGAAGATATGTATATGCAGTAACCCGAATGTTGTTCGGAGTCCCGGATGAGATCCCGGACGTCACGAGGAGTTTCGGAATGGTCCGGAGGTAAAGATTTATATATGGAAAGTCCTCATACGGACATCGAGACAAGTTTCGGGGTTATCGGTATTGTACCGGGACCACCGGAGGGTCCCGGGAGGTCCGCCGGGTGGGGCCACCTATCCCGGAGGGCTCCATGGGCCAAAGTGAGGAAGGGAACCAGCCCAAAGTGGGCTGGTGCGCCTCCCCCCCAAGGGCCCATGCGCCTAGGGTTTGGGGGGGAACCCTAAAGGGGGTGCCCCCCTTGCTTGGGGGGCAAGCCCCCCTCCCTGGCCGCCGCCCCCCCTAGGAGATTCATCTCCTAGGGCCGGCGCCCCCCCCCCAAGGGGTTATATAAAGGGGGGAGGGGAGGGGGGCTAGACACCCTATGCCCTGGCGCCTTCCTCTCCCTCTCCAACGCATCCTCCTCCTCCGTAAGAGCTCGGCTAAGCCCTGTCGGAGTACTGCAGCTCCACCATCACCACGCCGTCGTGTTGTTGCTGGAGTCTTCTTCCCCAACCTCTCCTTTGCCTTGCTGGATCAAGAAGAAGGAGACGTTACGCTGACCGTACGTGTGTTGAACGCGGAGGTGCCGTGCTTTCGGTGCTAGGATCTCCGGTGATTTGGATCACGGTGTGTACGACTACATCATCCCCGTTCGTTGAACGCTTCCGCTCGCGATCTACAAAGTGGTATGTAGATGCAATCTCTCTCTCCCATGACTCGTTGCTAGATGAACTCATAGATGGATCTTGGTGAAACCGTAGAAAAATTTTAATTTTCTGCAACGTTCCCCAACATCACCAATGTCTTTCGTATCACAAGAGCTTACATATCACATATCTGCTTCCGCTGACAGAAACAGATGAAACTAAAAGGGACAAAAGACAAAGCACCAGTCTATACCCAAAACATTCTCATTGCTTCCAACACACAACGGAGGCGTCCAACCTCTTCCATCTAGTCATGAGCGACAACTGGCAGGAGGAATACAAAAGGTGATTGTTTTCTATTGCACCTCAAAATAGTTGCACAGAGGCCAAAAATAATGTAAAAATCTGTTTCTCACTGACCGTGACCTCCAAAATTATTTAATCTCCCTGTCGCAGCAAAACTATATTTAGACGCATCTGCAGGGACAGTGAAAGCACACAACTTACTGGAGCCCAACTGAAGGCAGTATTTGGTCCAAGACCAGCACAGACGAACATACCACATCATATGGAAAAGAGGGTCCTCGATGACATAGCAGAAATCTGGGAAAGCAGACAAGATTCAAAACAGAGTGACAGAGTAATATTAGGCCCAAACTTTGCAGAGGTAAAATTTTAAAAAGCAAAATCTTGTCTATATTGCAACAACTACTCTTTTTATATTGTTACACAGCTCTTTTTTCTAACAGTTTTTTCATTGTAAATATTGTTTGCAGCATATATTGGATTTAAAGCATCACAAAATTGGTATTAAAAAATTTAAGACTGAATTGCAAAAAAGAAAGAATCAGCTGGTTCCCATGTATCTCAAGGAAAATCAACGGAAAAAGCTCTCAACAGCAAATATGGTAACAACCCTTTCCTCCATGACAAAATCTCAAAATATGTGTTCTATTAAATTACTTTATATTAAACTGTCATCTAAGCAACAAGTATTTTGTATGCAGATATTCATTCCAATGGAGAAGGATGACCACTATGTACTATATATGCTGGACAAATACAAGAACAAAGTTCACATTATTGATCCTCGAGAAACGACTTCAGAGGAATTTGAGAAAGAAAAGATAGACGTAGATAAATTGGATGAAAAAGAAGCAAGTCGAGTTCTTCGGGAAAATGAAGATGCTTTAAACGAAAGAGAAAGACAGTTTCAGGAATATCATGTTCATAAGTTGGCAATCGTAAACATTTATACATAACAATTTTTTCAGTTTTACAAGTTGCAATATAAAAACAATTAATTAAAAAATGCAACATTCCCAGGTACCTAGGTTTAAAAAAGTCTTCAACACCATACTAGGACAAACAATGACTCCCAAGGGTACAAGATGGCAGATTCATACCGTATAAGATGTTCCAGTGGTAGAAAAGGGAGAAACAACATTTGCTGTTTTAAAGCTTGCATTCATCTACAATGGTGAAAAGTTTGTCCAAGACCTAGAAGATTTAACAGCAAGTTTATATAGATTACTTATAAACAACTTATATGCACAAACTCTAATAATATACTTCTCTTCTCGGTAAAATTTCACAGGATGAGGTCGAAGATTGGAGGGCAGAGGCAATGTACATTCTCTTAAGTAGCGAGATGAATCAAGTCAAAGCTAGTGAAATGGGTGACGAGATTAGCAAGATATTGAGCAAAAATGAAGACTAAAACTTTTGATTTAGCCCGCGATGCTAATTCTATCTAGACGTGACAAATTTTTTTATCAATAACTCACAATTTTATGTAATGTAGTTAAAAATTACGTGTTCATGTTGAAAAGATTTCGACAACAATGCTTCTTACATCATCAGAGAATGCCACTAAACTATAAACAACAATGCCTCTTCTTATTTGTACGACAACACTGACTCTCAAAACGAACCCTTACGCATGACTCTGGAGATCCCCCTCCCGTGCCTCTAGAGGTGACAAGGCCTTTGTGCCACCAAACCCTGGGTCAACACACACACATATCATTACGTGTGACTCTGGAAACCACCCTCCCGTGCCTCCAGAGTTCACATGGCCTTTGTGCCACCAAACACTGGGTCACCATGACTCCAGGCAATATCCATACACACACATAGCCTTACGCATGACCCTGGAGACCACCCTCCCGTGCCTCCAGAGGTGACAAGGCCTTTGTGCCACCAAACCCTGGGTCACCATGCCCCCGGGCAATATCAACACACACACATATCATTACGCATGACTTTGAAAACCACCCTCCCGTGCCTCCAGAGTTCACATGACCTTTGTGCCACCAAACACTGGGTCACCATGACTCCGGGCAATATCCACACACACACACACATACGCGTGACTCTGGAGACCACACTCCCGTGGTTCCAGAGGTGAAAAGGCCTTTGTGCCATCCAACCCTGGGTCACCATGCCTCCGGGCAATATCCACACACACACACATACCAAGAACGCCTCAACCGTGGCTAGCTCCTACGCACACGTGACTTCACATGCTTCAAACTCGTGCCTCCGCATGCAACATACCAATGCCTTCGTAGTATACACACATATGAATGCACGCACAAACCTAACTCGTAAACAGACGTGACTGCAATTACTTCAAACCCGTGCCTTCAGCACAATGTTCAGCACATGCTTCAAACACATACTTCAAACCAGTGCCTTCAGCACAACCTGCTACGAACACACACTTTGACCTATGCCCCCCCTTCAAGATGTTTATGAAAATTAAACGAGCCGAAGGCGAGCCGGAGGTTCCCTCGCGCCAGAGGCACCGTGTCACACGGCGACGTACAACGCGCCGCACGAACCAGCACACCGCACGACCAACACACACTTCGACCTATGCCCCTCTTCAAGATGTTTATGAAAATTAAATGAGTCAAAGGTGAGCCGGAGGTTCCCTCGCGCCGGAGGCGCCGTGTCACACGACGACGTACAACGCGCCGCACGAACCAGCACGCAGCACGACCAACACACACTTCGACCTATGCCCCTCCTTCAAGATGTTTATGAAAATTAAACGAGTCGAAGGTGAGCCGGAGGTTCCCTCGCGCCGGAGGCGCCGTGTCACACGACGATGTACAACGCGTCGCACGAACCAGCACGCCGCACGACCAACACACACTTCGACCTATGCCCCCCCTTCAAGATGTTTATGAAAATTAAACGAGTCGGAGGTTCCCTCGCGCTGGAGGCGCCGTGTCACACGACGACGTACAACGCGCCGCACGAACCAGCACGCCGCACGACCAACCCACACTTCGACCTATGCCCCTCTTCAAGATGTTTATGAAAATTAAACGAACCGAAGGCGAGCCGGAGGTTCCCTCGTGCCGGATGCGCCATGTCACACGACGACGTACAACGCGCTGCACGAACCAGCATGCCGCACGACCAACATACACTTCGACCTATGCCCCCCCCCCTTCAAGATGTTTATGAAAATTAAACGAGCCGAAGGCGAGCCGGAGGTTCCCTCGCGCCGGAGGCGCCGTGTCAAACGACGACGTACAACGCGCCGCACGATTGAATGATTCTGGAGAGTGCTTTTTTACATTAAAAAGTTCCTTTTTTTTCTTTACTTGAAAGTTGACATTTGATAGTGTTGATAGTCCCCGCCCGTAACTACCCCATAAATCTCCATTACCCGGAAATATAATGGCAACAAAAAGGAAAACAGGGAACCAACCGCGCGAGCCATTTTTTTTTGTGTTTTCGCGCGGAAAGGAAAAACGAAAAATTCTGGTAGTTCGAGGATCAAACCGCAAAATGCACCAGACCACAAACCGGAAAGGGAAAACCGGGAACCAACCGCGCAACTGGTTTTCCCTTGCGGGAGCGCTCCGCGCGCGACACTTGTCACACGCGGAGCGCTCACGCCGCTTGTTAACTAGTTGCTCCCGAGAGGGAGTGAAAGAATAAACTACTATAAACCTGGGCTCATTTGGGCCCATTCGTCTTTCGCGTGAGAAGGAAACGGACCGTTCGTCTTCAGCCCGGCCCATTTAGGTGGTCTTCTTGACCTAGCCACGAAGGCGAGAAGGAAAACGATCCCGCCACCATCTCGCGGCATTTCCTCCCACTTGCGGCTGCAGCGGCGGCGGCGGCCACCGCGCCCACCGGTTGTGGAGACGAGATGTCGTACATGCGAGGCGACCTGCTGACGAAGACGCGGAAACTGGTGAAGGGGCTGGCCAAGCCCGCCCCTGCCTGGCTCAAGGCCATGGAGCAGTCAGTACTCTCTCGATCCCTAGCCCCGCCCCTCCACTTCCGCTATCTTTTGCTCCGGACGTTTGATGTTCGTGCGGTGAATTGTGCGGAAATGAGAGATCCAAGCTTCGTGGTCTACTCATCGCATTTGTCCTCCATACACGGTTGATTATCAGTAGTTGGTAAAACTAGATTTGGTATTTACCGCAACATAATATGTCGGTGGCTCAATATTCTGATTTACGCTCTTACAATCCATATAGATGATTGCATTTCCTTTATCATTTGATTCTCATGGTTACTTATATTAGATGAAAGAATGCAGAATTATTGTAAATCAATGTAGCCCCATTTTCTAGTGCGAACTGTGCTCTGTTTTGCTTTTCAACCAGACTAACATGTTTTTTACAGTTTATTTGTTTGCACTGTGTGGCAAACCCACATACATTTCCTAGGCAAGCTTCAAACTCCACACCAAAATGTTAAATCTCTCTAATCTTATTTGAGTTATGTTCGATCCAAATATCCCACATTTTTTACGTTGATCATTAGCTGTGAGTGGTTTGTGTGAAACAGAACGAACTCTGCCCTACCTTTTCATCTGGCACATTTGTGAACTGATCACACTATGCAGTGCCATAGGGGGTTTACATCATCCACTTGGTCTATGATTTATTTATCTTGGCGTTATTTATCGATGTGCTCCATTTAATAGTTCGGTGAACGGGTTTCCTTGGCCGTATTGTTTTCTTCCTTCATGATCTTGATCAAATCTCCTATCTGGGGAAGGCATAAGATATTTGTGGATGAAGGGTTCCTGCATTAAGTTTGTCTAATTGGGTTTAATTGCCATTTGCTGTAAACTTGAATGTTTGTGAACTGAAGATGTTTGTCCTATTCTTCTATGCACTAATTCTCTCTACATTATATTCATGTTGCTTGTTTTTTCTTTGAAACACATGTTGCTTTTTTTTATTAGGGCACCTCCAGTCACATTCCCTAGAACTGATGGTAAAATCGAGAAGATAGAACTGCCAGAGGATGTCTATGTCAAGAGGTTCTTCAGAAGGCATCCTGATTCACTCTACCATGATGCAATAAAGTAATTTTCTTGTTATATCTATCATTACAATCATGACTGTAAAGTATACAAGTTTGATAAGGTTCCAGAATTGAGGATGTGAATGTGTTTGGCCTTTCTTCCATTTTGTTTACAATTTCCTTTTGAGAGGTTAATGAGGAATCATTTCAAATTTGAACTAAAACCATGCAATTTGAACTAAGACCACGCCACCTATTTCTGAACGGAGGGAGTAGTTATTTTGATACTTGATGCTCGCCTTACTTTTCCTTTGAACTGATTAATACAACTACGTAATGATGCATTAGTCGAAAAAAAGCTTTTGTTTGAAGGAGGTGCAATCGTACATGTACAGACTAGCAACTCCTTTTTCTGACTGTTGATGGTGTCAACATTGTCCTTCTGTTTCACTTCCAGATATTGTCTTTCCCCACTTTTTGTGTCATACTGTACACAAAATTTAATAGCTAGCCAATTCTTTCAGGATAAGCGGATTTGATCCACCGCCAGCAAGAGTTTTTGCTTGGCGTGTCTTAGAGTTGAAAGAACAGGGAGTCAATGAAGATGATGCAATGGCTGTAGCAGATGTAATTTTCCTCTTCTAAAATATATCCTTTGTTTCTCTGATGGAGCAGTAATCCAATTATTGGTCCTGCTCTGTCCAAATCTCAAGGTATAGAATTATAACTCTTTGCATGACTAACATCCTTTGGCAGATGGAGTATGGAGCAGAGAAAAAAGCAAAGAAGCTAGCATACAAGGAACTGAAACAAATTGCACGCAGAGAAGGAAAGCCACCACCTCCAAATCCATATCCAAGCGCTATCAAAGAAATACAGGCAGAGGAAAAGAAGTATGTTAGGGACCGTTTCCATAACCCAAAGGTACTCGAGATCGTGAATAAGATGAAAGAGGATAGACAGATGTTTCTTCAAGATAGAGCGGCAGCATCAGGTGCACCAGGTGAAGGACAGTAACTGGTTGTGTGGACTGGCCAACTAGTTGCTGTTGCTTATGACATCAACCAACTGATATTTAAACTCGACGTTTAGTCTTTCTATAAAAATAAAGTTGTGTGCACATTCAGAAGTTAGTTAAAGAACTAGCTGTAAGGGTTCGAAACATGTTTGGTGAGATAGAGCATTGTTTCTTTCTCATATATTTTTACTATTTTCCTCAAACTTACTGATTTCATCTCCCATATTGGTTTAACCTCAATGGTGTATGAAAGTTTCTCTGACATTGTGCAGCTTGATTGAAATAGAAATAGCATCTTGACATGTAGTTTCCCTCTGTCCCTGTGAAGAGCATTTTAGTAATCTGAGCACTCGTTCAATTGGTGCTCCCTCGTCAGTACTCTGCTGTGAGGTTGAAGGGGCCAATAGATCCACGTACACTGTTGAGATATGGCATTCTGAGGGACATGATGGAAACTGACATTTTTTGTTGCTTGCTCTTTCTTTGCATTAGCACCTCTTTACTCTTTTCCTTTTAAAAAATAGTTTCCTTCCGTTGGAGTTGTAAGTTATTCTTTTGCCTGCAAAAATAGTATGGAAATATATTAATGGATCAAAATGTAGAACATTATTTCTTTGTCACAACTTATTTCTTTATTTTCTCTGTTGTTATTGGGTTTAATTTCCCATGTTACTATATCCTTAATGCTGGGTTCCCAAACAATTTACAAGCTTTATTAATTTGTCAAATATTGACAGGATGGTACTATCCTTGTTCTCCACTTTTCTCTCCTTATTTGTGGTTCGTGTAGTTTCCATCTGTCCCTGTGATGAACATTTTAGTAATCTGAGCACTGGTTCAATTGGTGCTCCCTTTCAGCCCTCTGCTGTGAGGTCGAAGGAACCAATGTTTCCACATGTGCCCTGTTGAGATATGGCATTCTGAGTGACATGATGGATACTAACATTTTTGTTTGTTACCAGTTACTCTATGTTCCCTATATAGGTTTTCCTCTCTTGAGATTTATATTTTCTGCTATTCATCTGGCACTGTAATTGCAAATCTTTGGTATCTTGAAATTTGATGTGTTCTCTCTGCAATTTGTGGTTTGTTTTTGCTCTTTGGTGATGAAGTTTGTAAAGCAGGATTTGAAAACTGGATAAGCTTGAACTTTTTGCCCTGGTGAATTAGGGAGTGATGTATCTATCTCCTGTCAATTTGTTGGTCTTGCTAATAAAACTCACCAACTTTCCCGTACACTACACTTAGCAGTTCATACATGACTAGAAAGGCAGTGCGCGCTGCGCTGCTTTGCTTATGTTTCTGGGGTTGCACAGTTTTTATTGCAGGCTAGTTGTTTTTTAAGTTGTGAAAATTAGTGGTTTGGCGTGTGGGGAATTGATACTGTTTTTTTTTAATGAATGCGTGTATGTGAGATGCATTAACAGTGTATTTTTTTAATTGTGGTCAACTTCTAATGAATACGTGTATGTGAGATGCTAAACGTGTTGTAGGTGACGCTTCCTTCTTGCCAACCAAGACTTACGCACTTAGAGCATCTCCAGCCGCGCCCCCAATAGGCCTCCAAGGTTATTTTTGAGTGTCGGCGCCTAAAAATCGGTCCAGTCGTCAAAGCGAAAAGGCGCGTGGGTTTGCTTTGTCGGTGAGAGAATGACCTTTTCCCGCTGGTCCCTCCGCTTTTCCCCTCTGTTTCCTTCCATCCCCCCTTCTCCCCGCCATTCCCCTCTCTCCCCTTCATCCAGCCGTCATGCTGCCGAAGAAGTACACGGCACCTCGCGCCGCTACCGATGCCAGCGCCACCCAGCCGAAGCAGAGGGTGTTGCTGTCCAAACCCCTGGACATGTCAAACGTCGACTGAAAGGCGGAGGAGGCTGTCACCACCGACCGGCGGAACAGGCTCGACGCCAAGAGGGCCCGGGACAGGGCGGCGGTGGTGGCGGCGGCTACCGTGGTGGATCGCGCGGGGATGATGAATCTGCCCGGTGGCCATGGCCCGGCACGCTCCATGGAGCCAGCAGAGCGTCAGGTTACTGGCTGGCTTCTCGGTGTCTCCATGGGGCTGCGTGCCCTTGCCTGGTTACGCCGACGGCGACGCGCATGGCGGGTTCAACCCTAACATCACCTTTCCACATGGCCACCTCGCCAAGCGCACGCCCTCACCCGCGTTCGCTGGCGTCCAGTACCCTCCGTACACCTACTCGCCGCCGGCTTACGCATCCTCCCCGACGCCGCCTCTGCGTCGTGGCGGGCTCTTCTCACAAGTGTCATCGTCGCATCTCGGCAACCCCGACGCGACGGAGGCCGACATGGACGACATCATCATGACCCGCTCGGCCACCGCCGCCGCCCCTCCCCCGGGTTCAATGCCCAAGAAGAGACAATGGACCTCAACAGCGACATGGACGACGGCTCGACTACGGCGAGGAGGAGCCGGCGCCTACTCCGGCGAGGAGAGGGAAAAAGAAGAAGCAGGCGGCCAGGGCTTTCAAGTTATTTGATCGCCGAACCGTGGCATGGTGATCACCGGACTTGCGGCGCTAATCGCCGGACTTGTGACGTTTTTTGGGTAGCGGGAAATGCCAAGTTTGAATTTGAACGTCTTGGGGCTGGCCCCTGGGGACGTGGCTGGGCCTAGATCGCCCCAGGGCCTAAAAAGCGTCGGACGATGGTCTAAAATAGCGCCGGCCGCTGCGCTGGGGGTCGAACGAGTGGAGATGCTTTTACCAAGGGTGCCCACCCATCGAGAGATCCAACCACAAAGCCTAGGGCAATGACCTAATTAAAATCGTGCATCCAATCTCAAATTGAAAGAGAAGGCTCTGAAATTAGGAACCAAGAGATACGAGGGATATGATACTAAAGTTGGTATTCTGAGTGTGGACACCTACAAGCTAACATTGTCCAAGAAATTTTGACTTGTTTTTCAAGGGAGTATTATATTACGATTGGCTCCTCAAACTCCCTTTTGAATGTCCGGGTGGAGTCACTGCCAGGACAAAAAATGTCACCCAATCGGCCATCGTATACCCAGCCCAAATGTCCATACTGACTCGCACCCTCCATACCCAGACCATGTCGGGTGGATATGGGACAAATTGACGCGATCTAAGCGAAAGGAGGCATGGGGTTTCATGATCTTAGGATCTTTAATCAAGCGTTTCTTGCTAAACAGGCTTGGAGATTGTAATAAATCCTGATTCCTTACTCCCCGCAAAAAAAAAATCCTGATTCCTTATGTGCTAGATCGATGAAAGCCAAGTTGTCGATCTAGCACATAATTCCTTGGCTGGGAAGGAATCCTAATGGGAACCTTCTGGACACCGTTTTTCTGCAGAATGCGTCTGTTTCTTTCCAAGGAATTATTCATGGTCTGGAGCTGACGAAAAAAGGTGTTATTTGGAGGGTAGTCGATGGGTCGAGCATAAATATATGGAGATAACTGGCTTCCCAGTTCCCTGGTCCTAAAATTTCAGCTAAAAAGAATAGAACTAGGCTCAAATGTGTGTTTGATTTATTTCTGAGTGAGACGAGAAGCTGGGATGAAAATTTGATCAGGCACCTTTTCTATCCCCATGACGTGGAGGAAATCTTAAATGTCCGTGTTCAGGCCTCGGGAGAGGGTGATTTAATTGCCTGGCACTTTGAGAAAAATGATATGTTTTTTGTTAAGAGTGCGTACGTTTTTGCCACCAGCCTCAAAGAGTAGAAGGATGAAGTGGGTTAATAGTGTTGGTAATGGGGATAGAAGGGTGTGGGATTTAATTTGGAAAAGCAAAGTTCCTAAGAAAATACGGATTTTTGGATGGCGTGCCGCTTTCAATAGTTTAGCAGTACAAGTCAACAAGTGAATAGAGTCGAGTGTCATCAAACCACTTTGGGTATGTGCTCTATATGTGGAGTGAAGGAGGAAACTTCTTGTCATGCTCTGGTGTCCTGCACTAAGGCTAGAGCGCTGCGAGTGGCTTTGAGGAACGTGTGGGATATTACAGGAGAAGAGGCTTTCAGATTCACAGGATCGGATTGGTTGCTAGTTTTGTTGGATCAACTCACGTCCCCTCTACGTGAGCAAGTGTTGTTTTTATTTTGGAGAGCTTGGCATTTAAGGAACGACGTTATTTTTGGGAATGGGAAGGAATCCGTCTCCGGATCCGCTAGTTTTGTGGTTAACTTCTGGACTTCGTTCTCCTCAAGTCATGTTATGGATGAGGTGGTCTCTATTAAAGGAAAAGAGGTGGCTCGAGAATTATGGAAGGCGCTCAATGTCTCTAATGCAGATGTGGGATGGCATCCCCCCAGATGATTGTATTAAAATTAATGTCGACGCTAGTTATGTGGAGAGTTTGAATGCTGCCATTTGTGGGAATTCTGGCAAGGAATTATGCGGGGATTGTCATCTTATCATCGTGGGATTATATTGGGCGGTGTACGAGCGTCGATGAAGCGGAGCTGAAGGCGTGTCTCGCCGGTCTCTATATTGGTATGACCCTTTACTCTCCTATTATCCTAGAGACTAACTGTGCGTTTGTGATGTCTTTCCTTATGAGTGATAATCTTGACAGGTCCATGCTCGTGGATCTAGAAAGGGAAGCGCTCGGCATCTCTAAATTGTTGCAAAGTGTGAGGCTGATTAAGGTGAATCGTGAGGCCAACGTAGTGGCCCATGAGATTGCTAAGTTTAGTTTTCATACTAAAACGGAAGGTATTTTGCTTAATAGTGTTCCGCCACACAATGGAAGATTGTAAGAACATTATTCATTAATTAATATAATGGGATGTTTTCAACAACAAAAAAACTTCAGACCGGCCCACCCCACAAATACATCAACCCGGATAAAACCCTGGTCCACAGTCCACTCTTGACCGCTCCGCTTCGCTACATGTCTCCTCCCCTCCCCACATGATGTCCAACTCTAGCGGTGAATCCGGTGACGAGTTTGATCCAATCTGTGTGACGCCTCGGACGACGAAAAGGTCGTCCTTCGCTGGTTGTGAATGGACACTGGCGGGAGCTCGAGCTCCGTGGCCTCCTCTGTGGATTGAAGCGGCAGTAGCAGCTACACACCAGCCTGTGCCCTCCCTGAGCGGCTAGTGGTGCCCGGTACCTCCAGCCCCTGCTCCTCCCAGGCGGCGCGCCGAGTGCTCGTGCCCGCAGTCGCGACTGCTTGAGTCCGAGGTGCGAGTCACTTGTTGCACAAGGCAGAGGATGACGCATCGTCATCGTCATTGTCACTTTCGCCGCCACCGTCGCAAAAATGGAAGGCGTTTCGGATCAGGATCGAAGCGTCTAAGCGCGTCGCAAAGTAGAAGGCAGGCGTCGCTGGAGAAAGCCACCCGGCTCGCCAGGATTCGCTACTCCTCCGACAATGGAACAACTACCGACGACATCGCCCCCCGGCGGCCGTAGACTATAACCGCCACTCCGAAGACCCCAAAGGGAAGCTACCGGCAAAGAAGTGGTGAAGTCTGACGTTGTCCTCCTCCACAAGTATCTATCTATCTAGTTTATTATCATCTAGGCTTATCATACCTAGGTGATGATAAACATTTTGTGTCTGGGTGTATCTATGTGATGATGGAACTTGTTATCCCCAATATATATGTTAGCTATTGCTATGTTCAAATTTGTATGTACGCTACATGTTGATCACGTTGCACGGGTAGCATGGAATGAGGGGTCACCCATCGC
The DNA here is from genome assembly GCA_032464435.1 of Aegilops umbellulata. Lineage (NCBI taxonomy): Eukaryota > Viridiplantae > Streptophyta > Magnoliopsida > Poales > Poaceae > Aegilops > Aegilops umbellulata. Next base: position 265,921,524 of record CP136058.1, on the reverse strand, counting down.
TGTCTACGGAAATAACATGCCGGAACAAGATGACCTTTAGTGAAATTCCTGCGTTCTAAACATGTTCGATGGCTAACAATTGCAATGGACGTGTCCATATGATTTGTTCGTAAATATGGAAAATTCGAATCTGAGCCCGAGCTCATCTGCACCTGCGCTCACGAGAAAAACCAAAATAAATACTAAAAGAATTCCAAAAAATCCAAAAAAAATGTGGGTGGTAGACAATTTGATGCGTGAGGTACGCTCCAATTTTCAAAACATTTGAACGTCTATGCAGCTCTCAGCAAAAAAGACAAATCGGAGGTCTGTAAAAATGTATACTGTTCACTTACTATTCTGGTCTGATTTGTCTTTTTTGTTGAGAGCTGCACAAAAGTCCAAATGTTTTAAAAATTGAAGCGTACCTCACGCATCAAATTGTCTACCACCCTGATTTTTTTTTTGAATTTTTTGAATTTTTCTGAATTTTTTACGAATTGTTTTTTGACCGGGTGCAGATGCACCGGGCACCGAAACGCCGCTCTCGTAAATATACTCCTACTTGCTTTCCTTGGGAGATTGCATACACTGATACACCGATGGTTATTTCTCCCAGAAAGAAGAGGGAAGATGTCTACCGTCAGTGCATCAGAAAATATATATATCGAGTACACACAATAACATGATGCAAATGAGCGAAAATATGGTCTATAAAACCCCGATAATGAATTTCATTCAGTAATGACAATTCAGAAATGATCCTAACGTGTAGTCCATACTTCCATAAGATCAAAACAATGCCTTAACTTCCAACATTCTTCACCACAATTCCACAACCTTCACATACGACTTGCTTCTAAAGGATTATACTATACTCAAACCTTGTAAAACACCTGGTGACTATGAATGTATCGAAAAAATGTGACGGTAATGTATGTAACCTATAACGAGAACGGTGCCGAGTTCCTAGGTGGGGTAAGGTTCAGCTTCTGTAGTAACCTCTATCAAGAACAATACCAGACTGTCTTCCTTCGCTGTGTTGTGTGTCACCAGAAACCTCAAGGGAAAAAATATGCACGCACTGCAGTTGCCGATTGCAAAAATCACTTCTCACCACCATCCTTGTCTTCTGAACCTCCATTGTGCCTGTCGGACCTCACTGGGAGGACACTCCGACGCTCTTTGCCGCCTGGCTTCGCTGATGCGTTCCCATACCACATCATTCCAAGAACAGCGAGGATCATCCCAAGGACTACATGAAGGTTCAGGCCCTCCTTGCCAAAGAAGAGAAAGCCAAGGAACAGGACCAGCACAGTCTTCATGTGGCCTAAGACTTGGAAAGATACAGCAGAGAACCGGCCGATGCAGATGAACTGGCTCAGATTAACGCCGATGGCGATGATGCATGAGAGTACGACGAATAACTGCAGTCACAAAATGCAATGATAAGATAGATGACAAAATAAAGAGGTTGAATGTGTAGACAAACTAATCTTGCAAACACTAAAAACAAAATTCTAGCCAAGCTAGTCATGTGAGGAAATGAAAAGCCACTAATTCAACTAAATATGAGATACAACAAAGCAGCGCAACAGAAGTTTTCCACAATAATGTTCCCTAAAATGCTGGCCATTTCCCACTTTATCTCTAAGCAAACATAAACCAGCTAAATCAATTGCTTTTTACAGAAGCTGCAACATAGATCACCATAGGTTCAGGGACATGAAACACTGTTACAATATTGATTTCTTACCAGAGAAAGCGATGTGAAATTGAAGTGATCCACCCTTTTGCCAGTCAACAAGAAATCCACAAAGGGCCCTACTAACAGGAGGGAGCCTGCTTGGGCTGGAGCAGTGTGGCCTAGGAGATTGAACGAGTTCAGAGAGTACTTCCGCTGGAGATAATGAACATACTGCAAAAAAGGGAAAAAAGATTTAACAGAATTTCAAGTGGGTACTCTTTCCAATACATGATAAGAACATGTAACAGAATGGCAGCAGACATAATCAAATAACATGCAGTCATGAGATTAAACAACAGAATGCATCGCATACTTCGAAACTGGAATTAAAATGTTGGTAATGTCTGTGAACATTATAAAATACCAAAAGGGCATAAATATTGGCCTCTTATTTGATATAGATAAGCATGCAACACTGTCATGCTTATTTCTTGTGTGTGTGTGTGTGTGTGATTTGTCTTTCAACAGCAGGATTCTATTGACTTGAAGATGTATACAAATCACCATACAGTATAGGTATTTCAACTTACATATTGCTGGAAAGCCGTGCTCCAAACAGCTATAACAGCTGCAAGCATGCCTTTTGCATTCACACTGACATCAGTAACAGTGCAAACTGCAACGCCTACAAGTACAACCATTATGCTCAGCTTTGTGTCCCGTGAATAATGTACACGATCAAAGACAACCTCCAGAAGACATGACGCGGGTATCATGCACAGCTTTGCTATCTGAACAAGAGAAAGGAATTAATTAAGAGCTAATAATGCAAAGATACATAACTTCGGTAACAGAAAGTCAGAAACTACACTGACCTGATAAAACCCCACAGAATTCCACATCAAGCTCACATTCATGCCAACGATCGACAAATTTGAGAAGATTACGAACTTAATCAGATCTGGTAGCGGTAAGTGAGAGGGCTGGCTCAGGCCTAACCACCGAAACACAATAGTCATCAAGGTCGTTGTCAATAAATGAAGGCCAGTTAATGTTGTGGCTGCAAAAGGTACAAATCATAATCAGTGACATGGGAGGAGTTTACCCAAGTTTTAATGTGCAATTTGTTAAGGGTCAGTGCAGATGAACTTGCAAGTTATCGCTACCTATTATAACGATAAATCACAACAGATTAGCATGCTTCGTAATTTCGTATGTTCAACAGACACATCCCGAGTTTATGCCAAGCAAGTTAACATAGCAGCAGACACCTAGGATTGCCTAACAGTCAAATCACTAACTCTCAGATCACTATAAAAGTAAATCTAGTGGGAAAAAAACTGGTATGAGTTGGTCAAATGCTGACATACTCATCTGTAATTAAAGATTTATCAACAAAAACGCATCTAGAATTTACATGAATGGAATTTGCAGTACACTAAAATCAGCAATACTAAAGCGCAATTCAGAAGGAGAAGCCTACGATAGTCAAACCGAAGTCAGACAGAAATTGAGAGATACAGAACAAAATACAGCATAACATAATCCTACTCACTGCCAAAAGTAAAGAACAAGATGTCAATAGAATGAATTAAGGATGTATGTGACTACATAATTCTTCACCAAAGCTAAAAACATACCAAAACTGAACCCATGTGTAGCCATTAAGGCTTTGTTGACCATGATGATCCCAACGGATGAGGTGATATTGAAACCCCATGCTGCAAAGTCTAAGGCGGCCTTCTTGTCGGATTTTCTCGGAGAACCCATCTCTATCTTCACAGGTTCAAATCAACACTTGGTGAGCTACAGTCTCTGAGGCACAAATGCCATCCACACAAGATACAGAGCCCAGGATTTAACTGCAGCAAGGAATTAAAGCCATTTCAGATGATTACACAGTGAACAAAGATGGTGCTGCTTGCACCTGAGTTAAATAAAATGCCCCAAGATTAAGCAGAAATTTGTCTAAACAGTGCACACTACTACAATTTACCTGAGCCCTACTGGTTCTGAAGGCAATTAGCAACATATGATACAGGAGCCCTACTGTTTCCTTCTGCTTCGCTAAAAACAAGCCTGCTCATGCCCGGATGCAGCTACTTATGAGAACCGAATGCTGTTTCCTCCACGGAATAACAGCAACAGCTGCTCCAACAACGCAGCTCTAACCCCAAACCCCTCCAAGCCCGGTAATCCACCCGCGAATCCAAATTCGTATCTCTACTTGCAAAACTGATAGACAACAAACACTATGCGACGCAACAACCCTACTGATCCCGAACGCTCTGCTACACAACCCTACTGATCCCGGACGCTCTGCTACACACAACACAACCCCGCCCTGCTCATAGTCCGGATGCTCCTCCACGGAGCCCCGTCAGGAAGTGCTCCAGGAGCGCAACTCCACACCCCGGAACCCCTCCTAAATCCAGCAAACCGACCAACGAACCCGTCCCCAAATCGCAGCTGCTCGCGCCAAAAACCCGCGCCAGATCGCGCGTCCCCCCGAAAAAGCTGGGGCGGAAGGGAGGGAGGGGGAGGCAGAATCCTTACTCGAGAAGCGCGGGGCTCGATCCCTCCACCCGGAAATGGCAGATCTCCCGGCGCTCTGATCTGAGATTTGGGGCGGGAGGGGTGGTGTGTCGCCGGGGTGGGGGGTGTGGTGTTCTGTGTGAGTGTTTCGGTTTCTTCCTCGCCCCCAATTTTTTTTATTTTTGTTTATTTTTTTTCCGCGACGCTCACAACTACCTTCGGCATCAGATCTGCCCCCCTTTTTATAGGCCGCCGGGTGCACGCATTTTTGCGAGTCCAGAGTTCTATTTACGCTAATCTTGGGGTTTTATCGCTAAGTTTTCCTCGGTTGAATCGCCACGGCTTGGTTTTCGTGAAGGTGACAAGAAATCCATGAAGAGAAAACAATAACAGCCTGAGAGGAATATGCAAGGTGTCATACATTGAGAAAAATGAACGTTCTGTTAGGGTTAGCATCATTTTCACTTCTCACTCCAAGCGACTTGGCACGGCAGTGATACTCCTTTGTTGACACCAAGTTTGTTTTGCATCAGAATAACATTATCTAGTAAGTTATGTTTAAAAATAAAACATCTAGTAAGTTCCATCCCAAAAAGTTCTTCCCCGATATACCGGAGTTAAGAATTAGCCACAAAGAAAAGGGATGGTAAGAACATCTCAGGCAATTTAGTCTGTATCGAGGAAGTTCGGCAAAAAAAACTTGTATCGATAGATTTTTTTTTTCATCTCTTTTTTATCACCCAATACTTCCCCAAGACTATGGGGACCACGTTTCACCCAGCAGCCCCCTGATGTCCCATGTTCGCTCCATCCCTCGTCGTCAAGCGTCGCCCTGCCACCGGAGCATCGTCATCGACCATCGGGTTGTCGTCGATCTCCCGCACTGTTCCTTATCTTGAGGGTCCAGCGTCGGTCCGCCGCCTACCCAACCAACAACCATCACTCTAACCCTCTAAAATGCAGAGGGTACACAATAACCACGTGGAAGATGTTTCAGGCCCGAAACAAATAGACGATTGTCCTTCGTATGAGAAAAGAAACTATGAGCATGATTGTCCCTATAAAATACCATTAAAATGAAGAGACAACACTTTGTTTATCGTTATATGATGCATGTCATGTTATGTCATTATGGATGCATGACTATATTCTTTACCAACTACCATTGAACGTCCTAAAAAGAAAGGCAACATGTCACACCTTAAATTTCGCTATAGTACCAATAGCGTGTTGTAGTTTTGTTGACCATGTTTGTTTAGATTCCACCTAACTATAACAACATTAAAGTGCATCCAATAGCTATCTCGCGCATTACAACTATTCATTCGATTATAGATGACAAAAAGGTCACTCTTTTCATGCACGCATAGAATCAAGAAGCATTTTAATATGCAGATGCATTTGCAACTAATTAGGAACTTATGCACGCCAACTAATGCATGGGCCAACCCGTTCCGATAATAAATTTGGTGCAACCTCTTTTTATGTCACAAGCCATCTATATCTTCAAATAAAGATCACAAATCATCCCAACAAAAATGAACATCTAAGTTAAAGCAACTGAGATTCCATGCGTATATACTATATATGTGGGGGGAAACAATAAATATAGACCATGTGAATATAAGTACCAATTTTAGTTTACACGCTCGCAAGAATTGTGAACTTAGCCTAGAATGACAAAGGAAGTTATGATTAAGGAGAAAGTCAACAAAGTAGCTCACAAACAGGAAAGGAAACTCCATCAAGCAAATATATCTAGGAATATATCATATTCATTTATTTGCCAAAATAAATCTTGTTGCATTTACCTTTAGACTATGTATGTTGTCTCGGTGTGATTACTTTCACACTAGACTCGGGTTTTATACTACGAATGGCAGGGCTGGGCCGGCAAAATCCGTGCCCTGTGCGAAATTATAAAATGAGGCTTATCTTACTAGAAAAATAGACACCATGCAGTGTCTAGACACCATAGACGTCTAAAATGATTGATGCACACCTATAAAAAAGGTCGAAAAGAACAAAACTAAAGGAATACACATCAAAGAAGAATCGCAGAAAATGAGATGAATAAACTTTGTCCGGGAGCAGCTCCCGGACGTGAACTCTTACAGTTTACATCCATCTGCTCCTTATCCGGCACTTCGACCATGTGCTCTACTTTGTGAAAAAGGAATTTTCACCGGCCACTGAATCAATCACAATCCAGGATCAATCACTGATTTATTACGGGAGAAAGAGTTAAAGAAAGCCCCAACTCACAATTTCAGAAGGAGGCGAGGTACGTCCAGGTCGAACTCATGGACGAAGGCAGGTGCGCTCAACTCAATCGCACGGCGGATCGTGGGGGCTGGAGCTCGTCCAGAATTTTTTTAGGGCATCCCCATATACGAACCGGCTACTAGCAAACGGGCGAAGAGTGCAGGCGTTCCAGGTGGCAAGGTGGGATTACGAGGTGTGCCGTGTCGGCCTGCTGGGCTCCCCCAAATGGGTTGAAGTCGTATACGCATGTAGACTAGCGTCGTAGTCTTTTTTCTCCTAGAAAAAAATCAATACAAAGACATACATGTAGCATTAGCGTTTCGGGGCCCCCGTGACCCGGGGGCCTTGTGCCTTATGCACAGGTTGCACACCCCTAGGCCTGGGCCTGCGAGTGGTAGTGCTAGCGTTGTTGCTCATAATTCGAAGGGGGTGGTCAACATATCAATATAGGAAATGTTGCTTTGTGTGGTATTGTTGGCACAACTAGGATACACACTTTTTCACAGGTCTTCCCTTCACTTTCGTCGTGTAGTAATCCTTAAATCTGATAGTGCGCATGATTTGCTCTCGACAAGGTCTCTAGACTCCCTACTACATCTATAGGTAATACAACCATTATTTTTGGGAGCAACAAGAATCATAAAAGAGGACCCAGATGGAAAACACGAGCTCGAAGGCTTATCTCGACTGTTAAGGGCGTGTGTGGTTACCTTCACCGATTTTTGCTCCCTTGCATCACCAATTCAACTTGGCTGAGCTAATACAGACTATAGGCCATGTCACGCATTGTTTGGTTGGCCATAAAGCACAAGTTGCATTAGGGCAGCAACTAACCCACCAGCGCTTGGTTGCCCGCGTTTTGTGATTTGGGGTTGGACTGATGCACTGCGCTTGTTTGGTTGCTCACATTCGACCCGATGTAGTTACCTTGCACGGTTGCACCCCAATGTGGTGAGCTTATTAGCAACCACCCTAACCACTGTTAACATTGTGTGATACATACAAACACAAGGGCATAACAGATCCAAAGCGACGATGAACTGGACGCAGATGATGAGAGCCTGACTACACGAGGAGAGCCTCACTAAGTGGAAACTACTGATTGGGACGTTCCTCACATGCCTGGTTGAAAGGTGCTTTGGGGTTCGTGCGAGCCAATATTTTGGTGCAGCCTAGCTAGCCAAACAAGCCAAAAACGCATCTAAAAGGTATGATCGACTAGATGGGGTGAATACGTGACTAACAATTTTAGCCTCTTTACCAAATTTTAGGTTCAACAAGAAAGTAGGTTGTCTGGATATGTGACTAGATGGACAACCTATATGACAAGCAACACAAGAACAAGTTCAAGCAAGAGTAAACAGACAACAAAATATTGCACAAAGTAAAGGCACGAATTAACCGCAAGTGGAGTTGATGGAGACGAGGATGTGTTGCCGGACGTCCCTCCTTTGAGGTAGGTACGTCTCCATTGGAGAGGTGTGGAGGCATAATGCTCCCCAAATGTCCCTAGGACCACCTTATTCTCCTCACAACCTTGCGCAATGCAAGGTGTCGCGATTCTACTAGCGATGCCCTTGAAGGCGACAACCAGAACCTTTACAAACAAGGTTGGGTCTCTCTCCACAACTTAATTGAAGGCTCCCAGCACCACCATGAAGCTTCACCGCAATGAATTTTGGCTCCGAGGTGAACTCTTCCGTCTAGAGTGCCCAAACACCCAAGAGTAACAAGATACACAAGTGAAAATATGGGGAAGAATGTAAAAACAAGAATGTCAGGCCTGCCAATTCGGATGGCTCCAACGGCTCCAGTACGGACTGGCGACTCGGGTGGCGATGGGGCAGGCAACACGGTACGCCCCAGTGTGCCAGGCGAGTCGGAGGGCTGGTCGGAGGTGAGGTCGTCGGGGCGGCCGGCGCGCGCGTCCCCGGCGATGGCTTCGGGCGCGGTGGCGTCTCCACGCTGGGAGGGGTGCCGTTTCTGGGCGTTGGCAGAGGTAAGTGACGACGAGGATTCGGAGGCGGAGGATGCGGATGGCTGTGGCGTTTGCGACGGTCGTCGTGGAGAAGGGACACGACCGACGGTCGGCGCATTCGTGGCCCTCGCGGAGGAGCTTGGGGGCTCTCTCAAAGCTGGGCGGCGCTGTGCTTTCGCGCCGGGCGACCGTGGTGCCCGCAGACCAGGGGTGTCGGGGCGGGCTCCGGCGCAGCGTGTGGTGGAGGCGTCGCGCGCCCCTCTGTTGCGGAGGGACGATGAGACGTGATGGCGGTTGCCGCACCCTTGCCGGCCTCGGGGCCGGCGCCGGCGTAGGAACCACTGCGTGGGGAGGCACCGGTAGCGGGGACATGGGCGGCGGAGGCGGAGCCGCTCAAGACCTGGCCTAGGGTTGGCGAGGTTGGTGGGGCTGGGCTGGTGGGCCAGTCCCTGGACTCGGGCCGGACGGGCCCAACTGTGCCGTGCGCGGCCCAAGGTGGCTGTGCAGAGGCGGAAGAGATGCGGGCGGTCGTGGGCTGCCCAGCGAGGCCCAGGCCCGCCTCTTCAGTGGAGTGGCCAGTACTTAAGTGGCTTTGGATCCGCCGGGGCGCCACTGACTGCGCTCTAGGGTTTCCAGCCACTCCAGCTGAGGTGCGGCGCTTCGGTGGTGTCGCACGCTCTTTCTTCCCCCTTTCCCCTCGCCCACCCCTAGATCGCTCCTTCGCGGAGGTCGTCACCATGGGATCCAAGGCGGATCGGTGGTCGGACAAGCGGGCGGAGCCGGATCCGGATGCGGAACGGAGGCGTGAGCGGGATCTGCGCGAGCAAGCGAAGGTGTGGGCGGCGGAGCGCGCCGGCGAGGAGGGCGGTTGGGGGCCTCCCCCTCCCTGGTGGCTCAAGAAGCAGGAGCGGAAGAAGAAAAGGAAGGAGGAGTACAAGAAGAAGGGGCTGGAGCTCAAGCGCAAGGAATCGCTCCATCCCCACTGCGGCGACCGCGTGGGCAACCCGTACAACAAGCCGAAGATGAAGAAACACAAGCCGACGATGAAGGCGGCCTCCAAGCCCTCCTCTTCCAAGGGCACGGCAGCGGAGCCAATCCCTGTCGAGGAGACGGCGGGGCCGGAGTGCTTCAGATGTGGGCGCACAGGCCATTATCAGAACTAGTGTGCCTTCCAGCAGCTTTGCGTGCTCTGCAGCATGGAGGGCCATACGTCGGCGTACTACCCTACGCGTGGCAAGTAGCTGGTGCTCCAGACCATGGGCCACGCCTTCACCGGGGGCGCTTCTTCTGCTTGCCGTACCCCAAGGAGGCGGATGCGGGGGCGTCGGATCTGCCGGGGGCCAACGCGGCTCTGGTGTCGGTTGCGCCCGGCGTCCTATCGAAGGAAATCCTGGAGGCGGAGCTCCCCCACCTCTTCGAGGGCGAGTGGGACTGGCAGGTGGCCTCGTTCGACGCAGACTGCTTCTCTGTTGCGTTCCCAGATCCGGCCTTGCTGAGGATGGCGACGCGCAGTGGCAAGCTGTTTCTCCCCATCAACAACATCACGACGAACATTCGTGATGTGGTCCTCGCCGAGCCCAAGGCGCTGTCGATGCCGGAAGTATGGGTGAAGATGTGGGGCATCCCCCCAAAGCAGCGGCACGCGAAGCGTCTGATGGCAGCCACAACCATGATGGGGCGGCCCCTGGTGGTGGATGAGCTGTCCCTGATCCTCTCGGGCCTGGTGCGCATGCGTTTCACGTGTCGTGTGTCGGCCAAGCTCCGTGGCTCCGTGCAGATCTGGTTCAATGGGGAAGGGTACAACATCAAGCTCGAGCCGGAGTTGGAGTCTCGCCAGGCGGCTCCTGCCATCCCACCTCCTCCGCCTCCTCCCAACGGTCGAGGGCTAGATGATCAGGACAAGGACAAGCGCAAGGACAAGGACCACGAGCAGGATGCAAGCATGGAGGAGGACGACTTCATCGACATGGCGGCGTGGGATAAGCTTGGGATCTCCACGCCGGGCCCTGTTGCTCAGGTGGAAGGGGCAACGATGGTGCGGGCGGCTGAGGCTGGGGGCTCGGTTGGGGTGACGATGTCGATCCCCAACCAATATGGGTCAAACTTGGGGTCGGTCTCCTCCCCCCCATGGTGGCTGCGGGTGTGGGTGGTGGTCTGTCCCCGCTTGACCTCTCCCCCGCCCCTCGCGCCCTCGCCCGGCCGGGTCTCCTGCTTCTGGTGGCCGCGGCTGTAACGCCCCCGATGTAACTTGCCATATTTGTAATCCAACTCTTGCCATTTCCGGCTATGTGCTATGGTATTCCCTCCGTGGTTGGGTTCTCTCCGTTTTGCATTTTGGTCATGTCATGCATTTCTTATCATGTCATCATGTGCATCGCATTCGCATACGCGTTCGTCTCATAAATCCGAGCATCTTTCCCGTTGTCCGTTTTGCAATCCGGCGCTCCTATGTCTCCCGGCGTCCCCTTTTACATTTCTTCGTGAGCGGGTATTAAACATTCTCGAAATGGACCGATGTTTGACATGCGGCCTCGGTATAGCACCGGTAGACTGCCTGTCAAGTTTCGGGTCAATCGGAGTTCGTTTGGTACTCCAACGGTTAACCGGGTAACCGTGAAGGCCTCGTGTGTGTTGCAGCCCAACACCCCTTCAAAACAGCCCAATAACCCATCTAAGTCACTCCCATGTCCTCCGCCGTTCGATCACGATCGCATGGGCGAAAACCGCACTCCGTTTGGAGCCTCCTAGCTCCTCCTATCTATAAAAATGCCTCCCCCGTCCAAATCTGAGAGAGAGACCCCGAAACCCTAGCTTCTTCCTCGTTTTCCGCGCCCCTCTCTCTCCTCCCGCCGCCGGCGCGCCCCGGGCCAATCCCCGCGCGCCACGTGGCGCCCGCCGCCGCCTCCGCCGCGCCCCGCCGCCAGGGCCCGCGCGGCCCAGATCCGGCCCGCGGAGCCCGGTCGCCGCCGCCCGTGCCCTCCCGCGTCGCCTACCCCGCCGTCCTCCGCCGCTCCGCGCCGGCCGCCGTCGCCCGCCGGCGCCGCCACGCCGCGCTCGCCGCCCGCCGCCGCCCACCGCGCCGGCCGCCGCCCGCCGCCGCCCACCGCGCCGGCCGCCGCCTACGCCCGCCTCCGCGCCGCCTCCCGCCCCGGACCCCGCGCCTCCGCCGCCGCGCCGGATCCGCAGCTCGCCGCCGCCTCCCCGCCGTCGCTAATGTGGTTGCAGACGCTTTGAGCAGAAAGGCTTACTGCAACAGCTTAATCCTCAAGCCTTTTCAACCGGATCTTTGTGAAGCTTTTCGCAAGTTGAATCTCCAAGTTGTCCCTCAAGGTGTTCTTGCCAACCTCATTGTCTCTCCTACTTTGGAAGATCAGATTCGTGAGGCACAATTGTTGGATACCATGGTGAAGAAGGTGAAACGTGGTATTGAAAAGAGCATCCCCAAATACAAGTGCTATCGAGTTGATGACAGAGATACTCTTTTCTTCGAGGACCGGATCGTGGTTCCAAAGGGTGATCTTCGTAAAGTCATTATGAACGAAGCGCACTTCTCTTCTGTCAATTCATCCTGGAAGTTCGAAGATGTACCATGACCTCAAGCAGTCGTATTGGTGGACTCGAATGAAGCGTGAGATCGCTCAATTCGTGAATGAGTGTGATGTCTGCAGAAGGGTGAAAGTAGAACACCAACGACCAGCTGGTCTTCTCCAACCTCTTGCTATTCCAGAATGGAAGTTTGATCATATCGAAATGGACTTCGTGACTGGTTTTCCTAAGTTCAAGCGTGGAAATGATGCTATTTTCGTCGTCATCGACAAGCTCACCAAAGTGGCTCATTTTCTTCCTATCAAAGAGTCTATCACAGCAGCGCAGCTGGCAGAGCTCTACACCTCCAGAATTGTCTCTTTGCACGGCATTCCACAATTGATCTCTTTAGACCGTGGTAGCATCTTTACCTCCAAATTTTGGGATTCTTTTCAGACGGCCATGGGCACCAACATCCGCTTCCGCACAGCGTTCCACCCTCAGACTAGTGGACAAGTCGAGCGTGTCAACCAAATTCTTGAAGATATGCTCAGAGCCCGTGTTATCTCTTTCGGCATGAAGTGGGAGGATTGTCTTCCTTATGCTGAGTTCTCTTACAACAACAGTTTTCAAGCCAGCTCGGGCAAAGCCCCATTCGAGATTCTCTATGGCAGGAAGTGCCGTACTCCTCTCAACTGGTCTGAAACCGGTGAACGTCAATTGCTCGGCAATGATTTGATCTCAGAGGCTGAGGCCATGTGCAAGGTGATTCGTGAGAACCTCAAAGCCGCGCAGTCGCGCCAGAAGAGCTATTACGACAGCAAACACCGTGATGTGGCATTCGAGATCGGAGACCATGTTTACCTCCGCGTCTCTCCAATGAAAGGAACTCGTCGCTTTGGTATCAAGGGGAAACTTGCCCCGCGATACGTCGGTCCCTTCAAGATCATCGGGAAACGAGGCGATCTCGCCTATCATCTTGAGCTCCCCTCCAACTTTGCAAATGTGCACGATGTCTTCCACGTGTCACAGCTTCGCAAGTGCTTCAAGACGCCTGAGCGCACCATCAACTTCGAAGAGATCGATCTTCAAGAAGACTTGTCCTATCATGAGCATCCAGTTGCCATTCTTGAAACAACTGAGCGCAAGACTCGCAACAAGTCAATCAAATTCCTCAAAGTGAAATGGTCACATCATTCAGACCGAGAAGCCACCTGGGAGCGTGAAGACCACCTACGTTCCGAGTACCCGGAGTTCTTTCAGTCCTAGATCTCGGGACGAGATCCTCTCGTAGTGGTGGTGTGTTGTAACGCCCCCGATGTAACTTGCCATATTTGTAATCCAACTCTTGCCATTTCCGGCTATGTGCTTCCCTCCGTGGTTGGGTTCTCTCCGTTTTGCATTTTGGTCATGTCATGCATTTCTTATCATGTCATCATGTGCATCGCATTCGCATACGCATTCGTCTCATAAATCCGAGCATCTTTCCCGTTGTCCGTTTTGCAATCCGGCGCTCCTATGTCTCCCGGCGTCCCCTTTTACATTTCATCGTGAGCGGGTATTAAACATTCTCGGAATGGACCAAGGTTTGACATGCGGCCTCGGTATAGCACCGGTAGACCGCCTGTCAAGTTTCGGGTCAATCGGAGTTCGTTTGGTACTCCAACGGTTAACCGGGTAACCGTGAAGGCCTCGTGTGTGTTGCAGCCCAACACCCCTTCAAAACAGCCCAATAACCCATCTAAGTCACTCCCATGTCCTCCGCCGTTCGATCACGATCGCGTGGGCGAAAACCGCACTCCGTTTGGAGTCTCCTAGCTCCTCCTATCTATAAAAATGCCTCCCCCGTCCAAATCTGAGAGAGAGACCCCGAAACCCTAGCTTCTTCCTCGTTTTCCGCGCCCCTCTCTCTCCTCCCGCCGCCGGCGCGCCCCTGGCCAATCCCCGCGCGCCACGTGGCGCCCGCCGCCGCCTCCGCCGCGCCCCGCCGCCAGGGCCCGCGCGGCCCAGATCCGGCCCGCGGGGCCCGGTCGCCGCCGCCCGCGCCCTCCCGCGTCGCCTACCCCGCCGTCCTCCGCCGCTCCGCGCCGGCCGCCGTCGCCCGCCGGCGCCGCCACGCCGCGCTCGCCGCCCGCCGCCGCCCACCGCGCCGGCCGCCGCCCGCCGCCGCCCACCGCGCCGGCCGCCGCCCGCCGCCGCCCACCGCGCCGGCCGCCGCCTCCGCCCGCCTCCGCGCCGCCTCCCGCCCCGGACCCCGCGCCTCCGCCGCCGCGCCGGATCCGCAGCTCGCCGCCGCCTCCCCGCCGTCGCTGCCCACCTCCACGCCGGCCAGATCCGGTCGGCCTCGGTTCGCGTGCGCGCTCGGGGTTGACTTTTCCCTCACCCCCTCGTTTTTCTTCTAAGTCCCAGTATTTTATCATCATCATCGCATCTTCATCATGCCATAACTTTGCATCCGTAGCTCTGTTTCGCGCGTATAATATGAATTTTGTTTGTCTCGAAGAGTACATCATTTTGTTCCATTGTACCATTTTCATTTGAAGTCATCTTGATGCCCGAAATGCTGTTAGAAGAGGGCTAGTTGATGTTAGTTGCTGGATCGTATCTGAACATGCACTTTTGTCTTTTTTGCCATGATTGATGTGTACCTCCTATGAAGTTGAGTCCTACATGAGTTTTGTAATATGCCATGTTACCTATCCAGATAATTTTGCCATGTATTTTTCTGATCTATGTGGTGACTAGCACAAGCATGCAAACTAGGTGTCTTGATGTTGCTGATTTCAGAGACTTAGTGATTTCACAAAGTCCCTGACTGCTGTTATTTTCATGCCATGTATTCATGTTGTTTCTGAGAGATCCATGCATAATTTGAGCATGATCAGTAAGGGAGTTTTGAACTTGAGTATTTTCTCTATCCATCCTTGCCTTTGTTTGCAATTATGGAGTGCTATAGCTTGAGTCAATCGAGCTCTACTTTTGCTTCAAAATGTTGCTGGCAGATTGTTTACATGTTATTCGATTTTGCCAAGCTTTGTGTAGTTGATCCTTGCATGATATGATGTTATTCTTGCCATGTCTAGTTACTATGCCATGTATTCTTGATGTATGTATGCTTATTTTATTATGAAATGCTCTGTAGTGAGTGCATCGAGCTCACGAACATGCCTAGTCGTTATCTGTTTTTGACATGTCCAGTTTTCTACTAAGTCTGAAACCTGTAACGAAACTTGCTTATTTGACATGGGTGTAATCATATTTTCTCGCCCCTTTTGGCTTATGGTCAGTAAGGGACTTTTGTCAAGTGCTACGAGTAGATTCATTCCATGCCTTATTTTGCTATGCTCTTATCCTGTAGCATGTTGTTTCATTGCTCTGAACATGCCATCCTGATGTTAGTTTCTGCTACTTTGGTAATTTCACCAAGTCTGGGAACTTGTTATCGTTTGCACTTTTGCCATGCTTGTTTGAACCTGTTATGATGTGAATTAGCCGTAGCTCAGTGTTCATCTTTTGTCGAGCATCTTGAGTAGATTACTGTCATATGCTTTGTTGCCATGTTTGGGTGCAATAGCTTAATTATTTGTTGCTTGCTAAGCAGCATCATGCTGTTTATGGCAGTTTCGTGTCATTCTTGTATTGCTTGCCATTTGCAAACCGTGCATCCGATTCCGGTGATCTTTATATCGATTTCAACCGAAATCACCTCACCTATCCAGTGGCATGCTTGGTTTGCCAAGATTATGCCCTGTTCATCCTTGTCCTTCCGGAGCATGCATACGCATTGCATATTACCTCTCGCATATCATGCCTTGTTTTGCATCATGTTGCTTGCGCATTGCATCGTGGTTGATATTGGTTCCTTTGCTTGTTCTCTTGTCTTGGATAGAGCCGGGAGACGAGTACGTGAACGAGGATTCCGTTGAGAACGCTTTCGAGGACCAAGCTTTCGACAACTCTGAGAACCTTGCAGGCAAGATGACCATACCCTCGAAATCACTTCTATCTTTGCTTGCTAGATTGCTCGCTCTTTTGCTATGCCTATGCTGCGATACCTACCACTTGCTATATCATGCCTCCTATATTGCCTTGTCAGCCCCTAACCATCCATGTCCTAGCAAACCGTTCTTTGGCTATGTTACTGCTTTGCTCAGCCCCTCTTATAGCGTTGTTAGTTGCAGGTGAAGATGAAGTTTGTTCCTTGGTTGGAACATGGACTTGTTGTTCCTTGTTGGAACATGTTTACTTGTTGGGATATCACAATACCTCTTATTTAATTAATGCATCTATATACTTGGTAAAGGGTGGAAGGCTCGGCCTTATGTCTGGTGTTTTGTTCCACTCTTGCCACCCTAGCTTCCGTCATACCGGTGTTATGTTCCCGGAGTTTGCGTTCCTTACACGGTTGGGTGATTTATGGGACCCCCTTGACAGTTCGCTTTGAATAAGACTTTTCCAGCAAGGCCCAACATTGGTTTTACCATTTGCCACCACCTACTCTTTTTCCCCCGGGTTTTCGCGAGCCCGAGGGTCATCCTTATTTTAGCCCCCCCCGGGCCAGTGCTTCTCTCTAAGTGCTGGTTCGAACTGAGCTGCCTGCGGGGCCCCCTCGTGGAAACTCGAGGCCTGGTTTTACTCGTAGCTAGTCTCATCCGGATGTGCCCTGAGACCGAGATATGTGCAGCTCCTATCAGGATTTGTCGGCACAATCGGGCGGCTTTGCTGGACTTGTTTTGTTGCTGCCGAAATGTCTTGTAGTCCGGGATTCCGAGATTGATCGGGTCTTCCCGGTAGAAGGAATATCCTTCGTCGACCGTGAGAGCTTATCATGGGCTAAGTTGGGACACCCCTGCAGGGTATTATCTTTCGAAAGCCGTGCCCGCGGTTATGAGGCAGATGGGAATTTGTTGATGTCCGGTTGTAGAAAACCCGAAGTTAACCTTAACTAAAACACATCAACCGCGTGTGTAACCGTGATGGTCTCTTCTCGGCGGGGTCCGGGAAGTGAACACGGTTGTTGGAGTTATGCCTGACGTAGGTTGTTTCAGGATCACTTCTTGATCACTTCTAGCTTCACGACCGTGCTTTGCCTTCTCTTCTCGCCCTCTTTTGCGCTGTAGCCACCATATGCTAGTCGCTTGCTGCAGCTCCACCTCATAAACCCCTTTCCCACCTTTAAGCTTAAATAGTCTTGATCTCGCGGGTGTGAGATTGCTGAGTCCCCGTGACTCACAGATATTATCACCTCAGTTGCAGGTACCAACGATGTCAGTGCAGATGACGCGACCGAGCTCACTTGGGAGTTCGATGAGGAACGTGGCCGTTACTATGTTTCTTTTCCAGATGATCAGTAGTGGAGCCCAGTTGGGTGATCCGGGGATCTGTTTAGCATTTGGGGTAGTCTTCTTTCATTTTGGTACCGTAGTCGGACCTTGAGTGTAATCTGTTTGATGGATGTTATTTATGTACTTGTGTGAAGTGGCGATTGTAAGCCAACTATGTATCTTTCCCCTTTATTTATTACATGGATTGTGTGAAGATTACCTCACTTGCGACATTGCTTTCAATGCGGTTATGCCTCTAAGTCGTGCCTCGACACGTGGGAGATATAGCCGCATCGAGGGCGTTACAGCGGCTCCACCCTCAGCGGCTCGGTGAAGCCAATGAAGAAGACGGCGGTGCGCAAGGTCTGTGCAGAGGCAGTGCGCGCGATGGAGATGTTGGGGGTGCCTCTCACGCCAAGGCAGTCGATCATGGCGCTGGCGGCCCCGACGGCGCCAATGCCAGTTGACCCGCTGCTGCATGAAGCCTCCAAGACGGTGATGATCTCAAAGGCCAAGCGCACCAAGACGGTGCCGGCAGCGCCGGTGCGTACCAGCTCACGTTCCAAGGGGGCCAAGGGCAACATGCTGTCACTACAGCGGGCGCAACTCCTCCAATCTCAGAAGAACATGGAGATCTCAGGTAACCCACCTCCCCGGTTTACGGTTCTTGATGCCTTCTCGGACGATCATTTGCATGAGGTGCTGGATGCGAGCGGAGTGGATCCCTCTTGTGTAGGAGGGGTTAGAGAACTAATTTTGCTTGTGCGCGCTAAGGAGATGGCGCAGGCAGCGCTTGCGGCAGCCGCTGCAGAGCGTGCTGAGCAGAGATCCCGGGTACCCGAGGGAGGGGACTCCGTGGCGCTCTCTGTGCCCGGTGAGGGGGGACAGGCAACAGGGGTTGCCCCCTCTCCCACGCCTTGCAGGGGCAAAGCGAGGCGAGTGGCAAAAGCTGTCACCTCCAGGGGTGTCCGGCTTCGTAATCGCGTGATTTAGATGCGAGCCTTGTTCTGGAATATTCATGGTTTCGGCCACGCGGGACGGCGCACTGAACTTAAAGAATACATGCGCAAAGAAGACGTCGATATAGTAGGGCTACAGGAGACGATTAAGGCGGACTTTCGTTTCCACGAACTGCTTGCGCTTGATCCTCTGGAGCGCTTCGAGTGGCAGCATGTACCTACTATAGGACACTCAGGTGGCATGCTGCTGGGCTTGAGCCGAGCCTTATACGAGATTATCGCCTGGGATATAGGTTCGTTTTTTATCGCGGCACATTTTCGCATTCGTGCCTCGCTTCGCGAGTTAGTAGTCATACAAGTCTACGGACCGGCCGATCACTCCCGTTCGGTGGAGTTCTTGGGGGGACTCCAGGCTAAGGTCACCACGGTGACCGCAGCTGCGCTCCCTGTACTGGTGGGTGGAGATTTCAACCTTATCAGATCGGGAGCCGATAAGAACAATAGCAACATAAACTGGCCTAGGGTGGCTTTGTTTAACACCGCCATTGCTTCCATGGCCCTAAGGGAGGTGGCCAGGTCGGGCGCGAGATTCACATGGACTAACAAACAACTTTATCCGATTCGATCAGTGCTGGACAGGGTGTTAATGTCGCCGGAGTGGGAAATGGGCTTCCCTCTCTGTACATTGGTCGCGGAGACACGCATAGGCTCTGACCACGTATCGCTCGTTTATTCCTCAGGGGAGGAACGGATGCGGCGCAGCTCACGCTTCTTCTTTGAAACAGCCTGGTTCGAAGTACCAGGCTTTGAGGAGATTTTCAGGGAGAAATGGTGGGCGTGCGTTAACTCGACTGGACCCCAGAGGGGCCCGATGGAGTTTTGGAACGCTGTTGGGGGTCGGCTCAGGGCTAGCCTCAAGGGATGGGGTGCAAACCTAGGGAGGAGCGACAAAGAGCACCGAGCTACGATCCTAGCGGAAATCGCAAGGATTGATGATATGGCTGATGCTCGGGCCTTTTCGGAGCAGGAATGGGCTCATCGCTATGATCTGGATGGTCAGGTCGAAGCATCACTTCGCGCGGAGGAAGAATATTGGCGCCGGCGAAGTGGTCTGAAGTGGATACTGAAGGGCGACGCCAACACTAAGTATTTCCAAGCTTATGCTAACGGGCGTCGTTGGAAGTGCTCCATCCTAAGGTTGCAATCAGAGCAGGGGCTCCTGTTGCGACAAGAGGACATCTCCCGACACATTTATGAGTTCTACATCAATTTGATGGGGACGTGTGAGGCCCAGGGGGCGGGCCTTCGTGCGGACATTTGGGAGGACTCACAACGAGTGTTGGACTGTGAGAACGACGCGCTGGGGCTCACGTTCCTGCCAGAAGAAATTGACGCCACTCTTCTCAGTATGAAAGTGGACACGGCTTCGGGTCCAGACGGGTGGCCGGTGGCTATGTTCAAGCGCTTCTGGCCTCTCCTTAGGGGCCCAATCTTCGAGATTTGCAACGGTTTTATGCGTGGGATGGTTGACATAGCGCGCCTCAGTTTTGGAGTCCTAACGCTCATCCCGAAGGTCCAAGGGGCAGACAACATTAGACAATTCCGGCCGATTGTGCTCATTAACGTGCCTTTTAAAATTTGTGCTAAAGCGTGCGCCACTAGACTAGGACCGATCGCTCACCACTCGATTAATCGAAACCAATCTGCTTTCATTCACGGTCGCAACATTTTAGAGGGACCGCTCGCCCTTCAAGAGATTGTGCATGAACTTAAGCGCACAAAGGAATCGGCGGTGTTATTAAAACTTGATTTCGAAAAAGCATACGACCATGTGAATTGGGATTTCTTGCGGCAGGTGCTTACTAGTAGAGGTTTTTCCGCTGTTTGGGTACACCGGATTATGCAATTGGTGTCGGGAGGCCAAACTGCAGTTTCGGCGAACGGAGAAATAGGTCATTTCTTCCGGAACAAACGCGGACTCAGGCAGGGAGACCCGATGTCCCCGCTCCTGTTCAATTTTGTTGTGGATGCACTGTCCGCTATGCTCCGGAAAGCGGCCGCGGCTGGCCACATCCAAGGGTTGGTAGGCCACCTCATTCCAGGGGGAGTGACGCATCTACAATATGCAGATGACACGCTGCTTTTGTTTTGCCCAGATCACCACAGCATTGCGCCAGTCAAGGCGATTCTTCTTTGTTTTGAGCTCATGTCGGGGCTCAAAATAAATTTCCACAAATGCGAGGTGCTCACGATGGGGGTTGAGCCGTAGGAGGGTATGCGCATAGCTGATTTGCTCAATTGCAAGGTGGGCAAATTCCCGCTTACATACCTCGGCCTCCCAGTTGACACCAAAGGGCCTACGATAGAGGATTGGGAACCTCTGTGTGCTAAGGTGAGGGGAAGGGTGTGCCCTTGGAGGGGTAAATTCCTTTCAAAAGCGGCCAGGCTAGTTCTAACGAACTCAAGTCTCTCATCCTTGCCAATGTTTGCTATGGGCCTGTTTTTGTTTGCAGAAGGGGTGCATGCAAAGTTTGACACACCCCGCACTAAGTTCTTTTGGGAAGGAACTAGCCCAAACCGTAAATACCATATGGTTAAATGGGCCTGGGTGTGTCGACCCAAGGACTTGGGGGGCCTTGGGATCACCAACTCGAGACTGCTTAACATCGCTATGATGTGTAAGTGGATCGAAAATTGTCCAGGGGGCATCAGGCCCGTGGGTTGATCTCCTTAGGGCCAAGTACTTCCCTAACGGGAATTTCTTTGAGGGTAGGGCTAGGGGCTCGCCTTTCTGGAATGATCTCCAGACGATCAAGTCGGCCTTTGCCTTGGGGGCTAAATTCTCGATTGGAGACGGTCGATCAGCCCATTTCTGGACAGACCTATGGATAGGAACCCGCCCCTTATGGGAGGAATTCCGCGATCTGTACGACATTGCTGTGGATCCAAGCATGTCGGTGGCCGATGCGCTGCGATCAACTCCACCGGAGATTCAGTTCAAACGTGAACTCTAGGGGCAAGAGCAGGTCAGCCTCGTGGTGCTACTGCAGTTGATCGATCAGGTGGACCTTTCTGACCGACCGGACTTGGTGAGCTGGGCCCTCACCAGCTCCGGGAAGTTCTCGGTCAACTCTTTATACCGAAAGCTGTGCCGGGGGTCGTCGCAGCTTGTGGTTGCAGGGTTATGGAAAGCGCGGTTGCCACTGAAGATCAAACTCTTTCTTTGGCAAATGTTTCGTGATAAGTTGCCCACCTCCCTGAACGTGGCCAAACGCAATGGTCCGGCCAATGGTCCATGTGCGTTGTGTGGGGACCCAGAGGATGCGAACCACGTGTTCTTTCGGTGCCCCTTAGCGCGGTTTGCGTGGAGCGCAGTGCGGTCGGCGGCTGGAGTCCAATGGGACCCCCGCTCGACTATCGAGCTTGTTCTCATTTTAGACTCGTTGCAAGGCCCAATGAAACGGGTGGTGTGGAGTTGTGTTGGGGCACTTCTTTGGTCCATGTGGCTAACTAGGAATAAATTCACGATTGAGGGTAGTTTCCCAACGCATCCGGCTAATATCATCTTCAAATGCAATCTCCTTTTGCAGCAGTGGAGTCCGTTGGGGAGGCGCAAGGATGCTGAATTGATCAAGATCGCTCAACAATGAATCCTACAAGTGTACGCGTCGGCTAGGGAGCCGTGACTACGGTGGTCTCCGCGGTCTCTTTTGAGTGCTTGACGAGCCTGCGCGCTCTGTACGGGCTATGCCTTGTAATTCGATTGTAGCTTCTTAAGCTCCGTCCGAACTTTGTGCCGTGGGCTGGTGTGGCTTTTGGTTGTTCTAAGACTTATTGGTGTGTTACTCTGCCGTTGGGGCTTTATTAATTTAAAGCCGGACGCATCTGGCGTCTTTGTTCTAAAAAAAATATGGGGAATCAAATTTCTATTGGTGAAAGTGTAGATATAGGTCTCCTCCCTAAATCCCTAGCAAATCAACAAGTTTGGTTGGCTAGAAGGAGTTTGGGCAAGAACGAGCTTAGGGAAACAATGGAGGAGAGAGAGAGAGAGCCAAGAGGTAGGTGGGAGGTGGAAGAACCACCTCCTTATGTAGTGCATTCCCAAATCCAACCGTTACACACAAAAATACACTGGGCGGTACAACCGCCCAAGGCATATATGTGCACACGGAGAACCGCCGCGGTACAACCGATAGGTGTGGCTTGATAGTACCGGTTTATAAAGAAACACCAGAACTACCGCATAACCACCACCCGGTACCGCACCTAAGACCCGAGTGGAATCACCCTACTCACGGTGATTGGGGCGGTAACTAAACCGGTACAACCGCTAGTATCCATGCTCCGATGGCTGATGACCCACAAGTATAGGGGATCTATTGTAGTCCTTTCGATAAGAGTCTCGAAACCAACGAGGAGCAGAAGGAAATGACAAGTGGTTTTCAGCAAGGTATTCTCTGCAAGCACTGAAATTATCGGTAACAGATAGTTGTGTGATAAGATAATTTGTAACGGGTAACAAGTAACAAAAGTAAACAAGGTACACCAAGGTGGCCCAATCCTTTTTGTAGCTAAGGACAAGCCTGGACGAACTCTTATATAAAGCAAAGCGCTCCCGAGGACTGATGGCAGCTGGAACTACGTCGATATTTCCCCAGAGAGGGAGGGATGATGTAGCACAACGACGGTAGGTATTTCCCTCAGTTATGAAACCAAGGTATCGAACCAGTAGGAGAACCAAGCAACACAATGCAAACATCACCTACACACAAACAACAACACCTCACAACCCGACGAGTTAAAGGGGTTGTCAATCCCTTCCGGGGTACGGCGCCTCAAGATAGGCAAGCGTACATGAGATAAATTGTAGTAGATTGATAGATCGAATGCCAAATAAAATAAATAAAGATAAAACGCAGCAAGGTATTTTGTATTTTTTTTATTTAATAGATCTGAATAAAAATGCAAAGGAAAAGTAGACCGCAAGGCAAATATATGAGAAAGAAGACCCGGGGGCCGTAGGTTTCACTAGTGGCTTCTCTCAAGAAAAATAACAAACAACGGGTAAAAAATTTACTGTTGGGCAATTGATAGAACTTCAAATAATTATGACGATATCCAGGCAATGATCATTACATAGGCATCACGTCCAAGATTAGTAGACCGACTCTTGCCTGCATCTACTACTACTACTCCACACATCGACCGCTATCCAGCATGCATCTAGTGTATTAAGTTCATGGAAAAACGAAGTAATGCAATAAGAACGATGACATGATGTAGACAAGATCCGTTTATCTATATGGCGGTAGATATAGTTCTTGTCTTTTTATCCTTAGTAGCAACGATACATACGTGTCGTTTCCCTTCCTGTCACTGGGATCGAGCACCGTAAGATCGAACCCACTACTAGGCACCTCTTCCCATTGCAAGATAAATAGATCAAGTTGGCCAAACAAAACCCAAATATCGGAGAAGAAATACGAGGCTATAAGTGATCATGCATATAAGAGATCAAAGAAACTCAAATAACTTTCATGGATATAAAAAGATATAACTGATCATAAACTCGAAGTTCATCAGATCCCAACAAACACACTGCAAAAGAGTTACATCATATGGATCTCCAAGAGACCATTGTATTGAGAATTCAGCGAGAGAGAGAGAAATCCATCTAGCTACTAACTACGGACCCGAAGGTCTACAAGGAACTACTCACAAATCATCGGAGAGGCACCAATGGAAGTGGTGAACCCCTCCGTGATGGTGTCTAGATTGGATCTGGTGGTTTCTGGACTCTGTGGCGGCTGGATGAATATTTCGTCGACCGTCCTAGGGTTTCTGGAATATTGGGGTATTTATAGAGCAAAGAGGTGGTCCGTGGGGCACCCGAGGTGGGCACAACCCACCAGGGCGCGCCTGGGCCTCCTGGCGTGCCCTGGTGGGTTGTGCCGCCCCCCTCGGGGCACCCCCAGTGCAACCAGGGACTAGTGCCTTCCTTCTGGACCATAAAAATCATCATGGAGTTTCGTGGCATTTGGACTTCGCTTGATATTGATTTCCTGTGATGTAAAAAACATGGAAAAAACAGCAACTGGCACTTGGCACTATGTCAATAGGTTAGTACCAAAAAATGATATAAAATGACTATACAATGATTATAAAACATCCAAGATTGATAATAAAACAACATGGAACAATAAAAAATTATAGATACGTTGGAGACATATCAGCATCCCCAAGCTTAACTCCTACTCGTCCTCGAGTAGGTAAGTGATAAAAGCTGAATTTTTGATGTGGAGTGTTGTTCATCAAGTCATAACATATTCTTTTCTTTATAGCATGGACATTTGGACTTTTATGTGATTCAAAGCAATAGTCTAGTTTTGACATAATAATTTAGATAATCAAGCATATCAACAAGCAACCATGTCTTTCAAAATATCAATGCTGAAATAAGTTATCCCTAGCCCATCATGCTCAAACATTGATCCATTCATGAAACACACTCGAATATTAACTACACCCAATACTTGATCACAATCATATTGCCTCCTAGTTGGTGCTTTTTATGAGAGAAGATGGAGACTCAAATTTCAAAAATAAAAATTGCATAAAGTAAAAGAAAGGCCCTTCGCAGAAGGGAGTAGGGATTTGTAGAGGTGCCAGAGCTCAAAGCGAAAAATTAGAGATAAAAACATTTTGGGAGGTGTATCCATCCCACCAACGAAAATGACTTAGAGTTCCCAACACTTCCATGCTAGATATGCCATAGGCGGTTCCCAAAGAGAAAATAAAGTTTATTCCTTTTTCCACCGTTCTTTCACTTTCCATGGCTAGCCATATCCACGGGTGCCCTCCATACCAACACTTTCCAAGGAATTTATTATTTGACAACATAAAGTAAATTCATTTTTTTTGCATTTCGGGACTGGGCATCCCTAAGACCTTTGCCTTACTCTCATGCAATGACAAGTGAATAAACACCCATCTTGAGAATAACACATCCAGCATGGAAAATATTAGCCACCCGTTACCGTTCTGCGAGCGAAACAAACACACAAAAGAGAAGTTTATTTTGAAAATTAGAGATGGCACATGCAAATTTGCTTAGAACGGCAAAAGAATACATATAGGTAGATATAGTGGACTCATGTGGCAAAACTAGTTTAAAGGATTTTGGATGCACAAGTAGAGGTCATACTTAGTGCAAAATGAAGGCTAGCAAAAGATTGGGGAGCGACCAACCAAGAAACGAATAATCTCATAAGCAAGCATTAAGCATAATTAACACCGAATAGTGCACCACAAGTAGGATATAATTTTCATTGCATGATTATTGACTTTCGTGCATGCATAGGGAATCACAAACCTTAACACCAATATTCTTACTAGAGCATAGTTACTCATCAACATAACTCACATATCACATCATTATATCTCAAAACTATTATTAAGAATCAAGTTTATTTTGTCCAATGATCTTCATGACATTTTCTTTTACTTTATCCTTCTTGGACATCTATCACTTTGGGAATAATTTTCATGTGTTGTTTTTCATAAGCTCAAACAAATATAAGTGAAGATCATGACCATAACAAAATTTCTTTCTCTCAAAATAATCTAAGTGAAGGAAGAGAAAATTTCTTAAAAAGTTTACTAACTCTCAAATAAATCTAAGTGAATCAAGAGAGCATTTCTTCAAAAACAACAAAGCACACCATGCTCAAAAAGATATAAGTGAAGCACTAGAGCAAGTACTAGCTCATAAAAGATTTAAGTGAAGCATAGACAGAAATTCTAACAAGTCATGATATAAATTTGGCTCTCTCAAATAGGTGTGTACAGCAAGGATTGATGACTTAAAACATAAAAAAAACAAGCAACACATATCATCCAAGACGCTCCAAGCAAAACACATATCATGTGATGAATAAAAATATAGCCTCGAGTAAAATACCGATAGTTGTTGGAAGAAAGCGGGCATGCCACTCGGGGGCATCCCCAAGCTTAGTTGGTTGCTCATTCTTGGATAATATCTTGGGATGCCGGGGCATCCCCAAGCTTAGGCTCTTACATCCTTCCTTCATCCATCGTAAGATAACCCAAAACTTGAAAACTTCAATCACACAAAACTCAACAAAACCTTCGTGAGATCCGTTAGTGTAAGAAAAATAAACCACTACTATAAGTGTTGTATCAAACCAATTATAATTTTGTTTTTGTATTATATTTACTGTATTCCAACTTTTCTATGGCAAAAAATCATCAAAGAAAACCATAGGGCCATCAAAATAAGCACACAACACAAAGAAAATAGAATCTGTCAAAACAGAACAGTCTGTAGCAATCTGATTTAAACGAATACTTCTGGAACTCCAAAAATTCTGAACAAATAGGACAACCTAGATAATTTGTATATTAATCTTCTTCAAAAAGAATTAGCATTTTATCATGTTCTGGTGAATTTTGGCAATTATTTTTGTGAGCACAAAGTTTCTGTCTTTTTCAGCAAGATCAAACAACTATCACCCAAGAAGATCCTATTGGTTCTACTTGGCACAAACACTAATTAGAACACAAAAAACACAACCATAACAGTAGCATAATTGTGCTAACACACAAGAACAGAAAGCAAAAAGCAAAAATAAATTTTATTCATTGGGTTGCCTCCCAACAAGCGCTATAGTTTTACGCCCTTAGCTAGGCATAAAGCAAGGATCTAAGTTTTATCATCTTTCTTTTGAGATCCATAAGATGCCCTCATGATTGATTCATAAGGTGGCTTAACTCTAGTTCTAGGAAAGTGTTCCATACCCTTCCTCAAAGGAAATTGGAACTTAATATTGCCTTCTTTCATATCAATCACGTCATCGATAGTGCTTAAAAACGGTCTACCAAGAATAATTGGACAAGAAAGATTGCAATCAATATCAAGAACAATAAGATCTATGGGCACATAATTCCTATTTTGCAAGAATGAGAACACCATTAATTCTTCCCATAGGCTTTTTAATAGTAGAATCCGCCAAGTGCAAATTCAAAGAGCATTCTTCAAGATTGGTAAGACCAAGCACATCACATAAAGATTTCGGAATTGTAGAAACTCTAGCACCCAAGTCACACAAAGCAAAACACTCATAATTTTTAATCTTGACTTTGATAGTAGGTCCCCACTCATCATGCAATTTTCTAGGAATTGAAACTTCTAATTCCAACTTTTCTTCCAAGCTTTCATCATAGCATCAACAATATGTTTAGTAAAAGCTTTGTTTTGTTCATAAGCATGGGGTGAATTTATCATGGATTGAAACAAAGAAATAAAATCAATCAAAGAGTAACTATCATAATTAAAATCTTTGTAATCCAAAAGAGTGGGCACATCACTAGCTAAAGTTTTGACCTCTCCAAACCCACTTTCATCAATTTTTAACAAGATTTTCACCCTCCGAAATATTGGGACGCCTTCTTCCTAAAGCTGACACTTCTCCAGTCCCTTTTTCATCATTCTTATCTTTATTAAGCAAGGAATCAATAGAAGAAACACCAATCATTTTAAGATCTTCATCACTTTTATCTTCTAACGAGATTGGTTTAGCAGCCATTTGACTTACTAAGGTAGCTTGTGCATCGGATATTTTTCCTAGCAAACTTTCAGCAAAAGCATACTTAGATTGAAGATTACAAACTTCTCTACTAATATCATCAAGTTGTTTTGTGATAGTATCTAGCACAACGGAGTGTTCCTTAAGTTCTTCAGTAAAACACTTGTTATGCTCAAGTTGTGTAGTCATATACTCCTTAGTACTTTTCTCAATTTCAAGCAAAATATTGGGGTAAGGAACATCATAATATTTTCTTTGAGGCATCATGACTACGCAAACAAGCAAGCACACAAAAACAGAACCGGCAAGAAAACGGCGAATGGAAAAAGAGAGGTGAATAAAATGACAATTTTTGTGAAGTGGGGGAGAGGAAAACGAGAGGCAAATGGCAAATAATGTAAATTGCAAGGAGATGAGATTTGTGATTAGGAACCTGGTTATGTTGAAGATCCTCCCCGACAACGGCGCCAGAAATTGGCACGTGGCTGGGAGACTATCTTGACTTGATCCTCCCTGGCAACAGCGCCAGAAATTCTCCTTGATGGCAGATGGAACTACGTCGGTATTTCCCCGGAGAGGGAGGGATGGTGTAGCACAGCGACGGTAGGTATTTCCCTCAGTTATGAAACCAAGGTATCGAACCAGTAGGACAACCAAGCAACACAACGTAAACAACACCTGCACACAAACAACAACACGTCGCAATCCGACAAGTTAAAGGGGTTGTCAATCCCTTCCGTGGTACGACGCTTCAAGATAGGCAAGCAGACGTGAGATAAATTGTAGTAGATTGATAGATCGAATGCCAAATAAAATAAATAAAGATAAAACGCAGAAAGGTATTTTTGTATTTTTTGGTTTAATAGATCTGAATTAAAAATGCAAATAAAAAGTCGGTCTCAAGGCAAATATATGAGAAAGAAGACCCGGGGGCCGTAGGTTTCACTAGTGGCTACTCTCGAGAAAAATAACAAACGGTGGGTAAAAAATTTACTGTTGGGCAATTGATAGAACTTCAAATAATTATGATGATATCCAGGCAATGATCATTACATAGGCATCACGTCCAAGATTAGTAGACCGACTCCTGCCTGCATCTACTACTATTACTCCACACATCGACCACTATCCAGCATGCATCTAGTGTATTAAGTTCATGGAAAAATGAAGTAATGCAATAAGAACGATGACATGATGTAGACAAGATCTGTTTATCTATATGGCGGTAGATATAGTTCTTGTCTTTTTATCCTTAGTAGCAATGATACATACGTGTCATTTCCCTTTCTATCACTGGGATCGAGCACCGTAAGATCGAACCCACTACCGAGAACCTCTTCCCATTGCAAGATAAATAGATCAAGTTGGCCAAACAAAACCCAAATATCGGATAAGAAATACGAGGCTATAAGAGATCATGCATATAAGAGATCAAAGAAACTCAAATAACTTTCATGGATATAAAAAGATATAACTGATCATAAACTCAAAGTTCATCAGATCCCAACAAACACATGCAAAAGAGTTATATCATATGGATCTCCAAGAGACCATTGTATTGAGAATTCAGCTAGAGAGAGAGAAAGCCATCTAGCTACTAACTACAGACCCGATGGTCTACAAGGAAGTACTCACGCATCATCGGAGAGGCACCAATGGAAGCGGTGAACCCCTCCGTGATGGTGTATAGATTGGACGTAGTGGTTATGGACTCTGCGGCCGCTGGATGAATATTTCGTCGACCATCCTAGGGTTTCTGGAATATTGTGGTATTTATAGAGAAAAGAGGCGTTCCGGGGGCACCCGAGCCTCCTGGCGTGCTCTGGTGGGTTGTGCCCCCCTTGGGGCACCCCCAGGTGCAACTAGGGCCCATTGCCTTCCTTCTGGCCCTTAAAAAATCATCATGGAGTTTCGTGGCATTTGGACTTCATTTGATATTGATTTGCTGTGGTGTAATGGAAAAAACAGCAACTGGCTCTTGGTACTATGTCAATAGGTTAGTACCAAACAATGATATAAAATGATTATTAAACATGCAAGATTGATAATTAAACAACATGGAACAATAAAAAATTATAGATACATTGGAGACGTATCAAGGACACATGGGAATTGTTGTCAAGTTAGTTTTCATCGTGCTCATATGATTCACGTTTGTTAATTTGATAATTTGATATGTGGGTGGACCGATGCTTGGGTGCTGCCCTTCCTTGGACAAGCCTCCCACTTATGATTAACCCCTCTCGCAAGCATTTGCAACTGCGAAAGAAGAATTAAGGTAAATCTAACAATAGCATGAAACATATGGATCCAAATCAGCCCCTTACGAAGCAACACATAAACTAGGGTTTAAACTTCTGTCACTGTAGCAACCCATCATCTACTTATTACTTCCCAATTCCTTCCCCTAGGCCCAAATCATGGTGAAGTGTCATGTAGTTGACGTTCACATAACACCACTAGAGGAAAGACAACATACATCTCATCAAAATATCGAACGAATACCAAATTCACATGATTGCTTATAACAAGACTTCTCCCATGTCCTTAGGAACCAACGTAACTACTCACAAAGCATATTCATGATCAAGATCACTGGAGTATTAATTATCATTAAGGATTTGAAAATATAATCTTCCACCAAATAAACCAACTAGCATCAACAACAAGGAGTAATCAACACTACTAGCAACCCATAGGTACCAGTCTGAGGTTTTCAGAGAGAGATCGGATACAAGGGATGAACTAGGGTTTGGGAGGAGATGGTGCTGGTGAAGATGTTGATGGATATTGACCCCCTCTCGATGAGCGGATCGTTGGTGATGACGATGGCGATGATTTCCCCCTCCTGGAGGGAAGTTTCCCCGGCAGAATAGCCCCGTCGGAGCCCTAGATTGGTTCTGCCCAAGTTCCACCTCGAGACGGCGGCGCTTCGTACCGAAAGCTTCCTTCTTATTTTTTCCAAGTCAAAACACACCATATAGCAGAAGATGGGCGCTAGGGGCCTACCAGGGGGCCCATTAGGACGGGGGCGCGCCCTCCACCCTTGTGGCTGGCACATGGCCCCCCTCTGGTGCTTTCTTCGCCTAATATTTTTTATATATTCCAAAAATATTCTCTGTGAAGTTTCAGGACTTTTGGAGCTGTGCAGAATAGGTCTCTAATATTTGCTCGTTTTCTAGTCCAAAATTCCAGCTGCCGGCATTGTCCCTCTTTATGTAAACCTTATAAAATAAGAGAGAAAAGACATAAGTATTGTGATATAATGTGTAATAACATCCCATAATGCGATAAATATCAATATAAAAGCATGATTCAAAATGGACGTATAAATGGCCGCTATGTCCGGAGCGGTACAACCGCCCCTGACCCCGGTAGTATAGTTGTAAATATGTCATAGCTGGAACATCCGATAGACCACCACCCTGTACCTACCCTCATATCTGAAAGGAATCACCCTTTTGTGGGTACAAGAAGCATACACGGGCCGGAACAACCCATGGTGATGATAGGAGGGGTTGCTAAGTTCGAAGCAGTAGAATCGCTATAGGCAGCGGTAGAATCGCTCAGTCACCACCCTGAGCACTACCTGAACCACATGGTGATGATACGAGGGGTTCATAACAAGATTCAACAAAGCGGCATTAATTTCATAAGATTCTGCACTAGTGGCGGGAGTAATCGGAGTACTAATAAAATCAGTATTATTAGTGTTGGAAAAGTCACACAACTTGGTATTTTCTTGACACATCGTGACAAAGCAAGTAATCTAGCACACAAGCAAACGGAAAGGTGAACAAAAGAAGGGCGAATAAAAAGGCAAATATTTTTGTATTTTTCTGAAAACGTTTTAGAAGTGGGGGAGAGGAAAATGAGAGGCAAATGGCAGATAATGTAAGTGCAAGAGATGAGAGTTTATAATGGGTACTTGGTAGGCTTGATGTAGAACTTCCCCGACAATAGTGCCAGAAATTCTTCCTGCTACTTCTTGAGCTTGCGTTGTTTTTTCCCTTGAAGAGGAAAGGGTGACATGGCAAAGTAGAGATAATTATTTCCCTAATTTAAGAACCAAGGTATCAATCCAGTAGGACGCACAAGCAAGTATCCAATATATGCACCTGCACAAACTAACAAACACTTGCACACAACACCAAAAAGGGGTTGTCAATTTTTTCACAGTCATGAACAAGAGTGAGATCTAATAGAGATAGGTATAAAAGATAAATAAAAGAGCAAACTAAAGTAAATATAAATAAACTATAGCAAGGTATTTTTGGGTTTTTTGGTTTATAGATGTGAAAATATATGATGGAAAATAGACCCAGGGGGCATAGGTTTCCTTAGAGGGTTCTCTCTTGAAGAAATCATACAGTGGGTAAACAAATTACTGTTGAGCAATTGATAGAAAAGAGCATACTTATGATGATATCTAAGTCAATGATCATGAATATAGGCATCACGTCCATGACAAGTAGACCAAAATGATTCTGCATCTGCTACTATTACTCCACACATCGACTGACTCCTGTCTGCATCTAGAGTATTAAGTTCATAAGAATAGGGCAACGCTTTAAGTAAGATGACATGATGTAGCAGGATAAACTCAAGCAATATGACATAAACCCCATCTTTTATCCTTGGTGGCAACAATGCAATACGTGCCTGGATACCCCTTCTGTCACAGGTGAGGATGATACGTCTCCGTCATATCTATAATTTTTGATTGTTCCATGCCAATATTCTACAACTTTTACATACTTTTGGCAACTTTTTATACTATTTTTGGGACTAACATATTGATCCAGTGCCCAGTGCCAGTTCCTGTTTGTTGCATGTTTTTTTGTTTCGAAGAAAATCCATATCAAACGGAGTCCAAACGGGATAAAAACTTACAGAGATTTTTTTGAATATATGTGAATTTTGGGAAGTGGAATCAATGCGAGACGATGCCCGAGGGGCCCACGAGGGTGAGGGGCGCGCCCCAGGGGGTAGGGCGCGCCCTGGGCCCTCGTGGACACTTCGTAAGGCAGTTGGTGCCCTTCTTTCGCCGCAAGAAATCCAATATCCGGATAAGATCATGTCAAAATTTCAGCCCAATCAGAGTTATGGATCTCCGGGAATTTAAGAAACGGTGAAAGGGCAGAATCAGTGAGCGCAGAAACAGAAGGAAACAGAGAGAGAGAGAGAGAGAGAGAGAGAGAGAGAGAGAGAGAGAGAGAGAGAGAGAGAGAGAGAGAGAGAGAGAGAGAGAGAGAGAGAGATCCAATCTCGAAGGGGCTCTTGCCCCTCCGCCGCCATGGAGGCCATGGACCAGAGGGGAAACCCTTCTCCCATCTAGGGGAAGGTCAAGGAAGAAGAAGAAGAAGAAGGGGGGCTCTCTCCCCCTCTCTCCTGGTGGCGCTGGAACACCATCGGGGCCATCATCGTGACAACGATCTACACCAACAACTTCACCGCCGTCATCACCAACTCTTCCCCCCTCTATGCAGCGGTGTAACCCCTCTTTTACCCGCTGTAATCTCTACTTAAACATGGTGCTCAATGCTATATATTATTTCCCAATGATGTATGGCTATCCTATGATGTTTGAGTAGAACCGTTTTGTCCTATGGGTTAATTGATGATCGTGATTGGTTTGAGTTGCATGTTTTATTATTGGTGCTGTCCTATGGTGCTCTCCGTGTCGCGCAAGCATGAGGGATCCCCGCTGTAGGGTTTGCAATATGTTTATGATTTGCTTATGGTGGGTGGCCTGAGTGACAGAAGCACAGACCCGAGTAAGTAGGTTGTTTGCGTATGAGAGTAAAGAGGACTTGATGCCTTATAATGCTATGGTTGGGTTTTACCTTAATGATCTTCAGTAGTTGCGGATGCTTGCTAGAGTTCCAATCATAAGTGCATAGGATCCAAGAAGATAAAGTATGTTAGCTTACGCCTCTCCCTCAAATAAAATTGCAATAATGATTACCGGTCTAGTTATCGATTGTCTAGGGACAAATAACTTTCTTGTGACAAAAAGCTCTCTACTAAAACTAACTTAGTTGTGTCTTTATCTAAACAGCCCCTAGTTTTTATTTACGTGCTCTTTATTATCTTGCACCTAGCCTACAACACCTACAAAGTACTTCTAGTTTCATACTTGTTGTAGGTAAAGTGAACGTTAAGCCTGCGTAGAGTTGTATCGGTGGTTGATAGAACTTGAGGGAATATTTGTTCTACCTTTAGCTCCTCGTTGGGTTTGACACTCTTACTTATCGAAAGAGGCTACAATTGTTCCCCTATACTTGTGGGTTATCACAGGACACCACAAGATTGAACCCAAAACTAAGCGCCTCTCCCATTGCAAGAAAAGCCAATGTAGTTGGCCAAACCAAACCGATAGTTCGAAGAGAAATAAAAATATATCTTAATCATGCATAAGAGTTCAAGAAGACTCAAATAATATTCATAGATAATTGATATGTCTCCAACATATCTATAATTTTTTATTGTTCCATGCTATTATATTATCTGTTTTGGATGTTTTATATGCATTAATATGCTATTTTATATTATTTTTGGGACTAACCTATTAACCTAGAGCCCAGTGCCAATTTTTGTTTTTTCCTTATTTTAGAGTTTCGCAGAAAAGGAATACCAAACGGAGTCCAAATGGAATAAAACTTTCGCGATAATTTTTCTTGGACCAGAAGACATCCAGAGGACTTGGAGTGCAAGTCAGAGAAGCCACGAGGCAGCCACAAGGACGGAGGGCGCACACAGGGGGTAGGGCATGCCCCCACCCTTGTGGGCCCCTCATGACTCCACCGACCTATTTCTTCCGCCTATATATTCTCATATATCCCCAAAACAATAGAGGGAGCCACGAAAACACTTTTCCACCGCCTCAACCTTCTGTACCGGTGAGATCCCATCTAGGGGCCTTTTCCGGCGTCCTGCCGGAGGGGGATTCTATCACGGAGGGCTTCTACATCAACACCATTGCCCTTCCGATGAAGCGTGAGTAGTTTACCATAGACCTACGGGTCCATAGCTAGTAGCTAGATGGCTTCTTCTCTCTCTTTGATTCTCAAGACCATGTTCTCCTTGATGTTCTTGGAGATCTATTTGGTGTAATACTTTTTTGCGGTGTGTTTGCCGAGATCCGATGAATTGTGGATTTATGATCATCTTATCTATGAATATTATTTGAATTTTCTTTGAATTCTTATATGCATGATGTGATATCTTTGCAATTCTCTTCGAACTATCGATTGTTTGGCCAACTAGACTGATTTTTCTTGCAACGGGAGAAGTGCTTAGCTTTGGGTTCAATCTTGTGGTGTCCTTTCCGAGTGACAGTAGGGATAGCAAGGCACGTATTGTATTGTTGTCATCGAGGATAAAAAGATGGGGTTTACATCATATTGCTTGAGTTTATTCCTCTACATCATGTCATCTTACTTAATGTGTTACCCTGTACTTCATGAACTTAATACTCTAGATGCAAGCAGGAGTCGGTCGATGTGTGGAGTAATAGTAGTAGATGCAGAATCGTTTCGGTCTACTTGACACGGATGTGATGCCTATATTCATGATCATTGCCTTAGATATTGTCATAACTTTGCGCTTTTCTATCAATTGCTCGACAGTAATTTGTTCACCCACCGTAATATTTTCTATCTTGAGAGAAGCCTCTAGTGAAACCTATGGCCCCCCATCATATAAGTTTCCGATCTACAATTTTAGTTTCCGATTTACTTCCTTTGCAATCTTTTACTATCCAATCTATGAACCAAAATTACCAAAAATATTTACTTTACCGTTTATCTATATCTATCAGATCTCACTTTTGCAAGTAACCGTGAAGGGATTCACAACCCCTTTATCGCGTTGGGTGCAAGTTGTTGATTGTTTGTGCAGGTTTTCGGTGACTAGTTCGTTCTCTCCTACTAGATTGATACCTTGGTTCTCAAACTGAGGGAAATACTTACTCTACTCTGTTCATCACCCTTTCCTCTTCAAGGGAAAAACCAACGCAAGCTCAAGAGGTAGCAATAATCTGATCAGAAATTCACAATTCATCGAATCTCAACAAACGCACCACAAAAGAAGATTACATCGGATAAAACTCCAAGAACATCGAGGAGAACATTGTATTGAAGATCAAAGAGAGAGAAGAAGCCATCTAGCTACTAGCTATGGACCTGTAGGTCTGTGGTAAACTACTCTCGCATCATCAGAAGGGTAGCAAGGTTGATGTAGAGGCCCTCCATGATCGAATCCCCCTTCGGTGGAGTGCCGGAAAAGGTCCCAAGATGGTATCTCATGGGAACAAAAGTTTGCGGCGACAGAAAAGTATTTTTGTGGACGCTTCTGATGTTCGGGGAATATTTGAGAATATATAGAGCTGAAATTAGGGTTTGGGGACCCTCGAAGGGCCCACAAGCCAGGGGGCGCCACCCCCAGGGCGCGCCCTAGAGGCTTGTGGCCTCCTCGGGACTCCTTTGGCCCTCTCCCCAAGTCTTCTGGTCCAAGAAAAATCATCATAAAGTTTTATTCCGTTTGGACTCCGTTTGATATTCGTTTTGTGTAGAAGTCAAAAACAAGGAAAAAACAGAAACCGGCACTGGGCTCTAGGTTAATAGGTTAGTCCCAAAATAATATAAAATAGCATATTAATGCATATAAAACATCCCAAACACATAATATAATAACATGGAAGAATAAAAAATTATAGATATGTTGGTGATGTATCAGTGCTCCTGCCCAGGTTCCGCCTCGAGACGGTCGGTGCTTCATCCCGAACTCTTCTTCTGATTTTTTTTCTAGGGCAAATGACATCATATAGGAGAAAATGGGCCCCGGAGGTCTGCCAGGGGAGCCACAAGCTTAGGGTGTAACGCCCTCGATGCGGCTATATCTCCCACGTGTCGAGGCACGACTTAGAGGCATAACCGCATTGAAAGCAATGTCGCAAGTGAGGTAATCTTCACACAACCCATGTAATAAATAAAGGGAAAGAGATACATAGTTGGCTTACAGTCGCCACTTCACACAATACATAAATAAACATTCATCATCCAGAATACACTCAAGGTCCGACTACGGTACCAAAATGAAAGAAGACTACCCCAAATGCTAAATAGATCCCCGGATCACCCCAACTGGGCTCCACTACTGATCATCTGGAAAAGACACATAGTAACGGCCACGTTCCTCGTCGAACTCCCAAGTGAGCTCGGACGCGTCATCTGCACTGGCATCGTTGGTACCTGCAACTGTTGTGATAGAATCTGTGAGTCACGGGGACTCAGCAATCTCACACCCGCGAGATCAAGACTATTTAAGCTTATAGGTAGGAAAAGGGTAGTGAGGTGGAGCTGCAGCAAGCGACTAGCATATATGGTGGCTACAACGCAAAAGAGAGCGAGAAGAGAAGCAAAGCACGGTCGTGAAGCTAGAAGTGATCAAGAAGTGATCCTAGAACAACCTACGTCAAACATAACTCCAACACCGTGTTCACTTCCCGGACCCCGCCGAGAAGAGACCATCACGGTTACACACGCGGTTGATGTGTTTTAGTTAAGGTCAATTTTGGGTTTTCTACAACCGGACATCAACAAATTCCCATCTGCCTCATAACCGCGGGCACGGCTTTCGAAAGATAATACCCTGCAGGGGTGTACCCTCTTAGCCCATTATAAGCTCTCACGGTCAACGAAGGATATTCCTTCTACCGGGAAGACCCGATCAATCTCGGAATCCCGGACTACAAGACATTTCGACAGCAACAAAACAAGTCCAGCAAAGCCTCCCAGATGTGCCGACAAATCCCGATAGGAGCTGCACATATCTCGTTCTCAGGGCACACCGGATGAGCCAGACGTCGGGTTGGCATAGACCCTGGTTGCCCAAGGGGCGCCGGACATCGCTCGGTTTGGACCAGCAATCGAAGGAGAACTGGCCTGGGGGTTAAAATAAAGATGATCCTTGAGTCTGCAGAACCCAAGGGAAAAAGGCTTAGGTGGCAAATGGTAAAACCAATGTTGGGCCTTGCTGGAAAAGTCTTATTCAAAGCGAACTGTCAAGGGGGTCCCATAAATCACCCGACCGTGTAAGGAACGCAAAATCCAGGAACATAACACTGGTATGACGGAAACTAGGGTGGCAAGAGTGGAACAAAACACCAGGCATAAGGCCGAGCCTTCCACCCTTTACCAAGTATATAGATGCATCAATTAAATAAGATGTATTGTGATATCCCAACAAGTAAACATGTTCCAACAAGGAACAACAAGTCCATGTTCTAACAAGGAACAAACTTCATCTTCACCTGCAACTAGCAACGCTATAAGAGGGGCTGAGCAAAGCGGTAACATAGCCAATCAACGGTTTGCTAGGACATGGATGGTTAGGGGCTGACATGGCAATATGGGAGGCATGATATAGCAAGTGGTAGGTATCGCAACAAAGGCATAGCAAAAGAGCGAGCATCTAGCAAGCAAAGATAGAAGTGATTTCGAGGGTATGGTCATCTTGCTTGCAAGGTTCTCAGAGTTGTCGAAAGCTTGGTCCTCGAAAGCGTTCTCAACAGGTTCCTCGTTCACGTACTCGTCTCCCGGCTCTACCCACAACAAGAACACAAGCAAAGAGGACAAACATCAATCACGATGCAATGCACAACCAACATGATGCAAAACATGGCATGATATGCGAGATGTGTTATGCAATGCATATGCGTGCTCCGGAAGGAAAAGGATGAACAAGGCATAATCTTGGCAAACCAAGTATGCCACTGGATAGGTGAGGTGATTTCGGTTGAAATCGATATAAAGATCACCGGAATCGGATGCACGGTTTGCAAATGACGAACAATACAAGAATGACGAAAATCTGCCAATAACAGCATGATGCTACTTAGCAAGCAACAAGAAAATAAGCTACTGCACCCAAACATATCAACAAAGCATATGACAGTAATCTACTCAAGATGCTCGACAAAAGATGAACATTGAGCTATGGCTAAATCACACCACAATAGGTTCAAACAAGCATGGCAAAAGTGCAAAAGATAACAGGTTCACAGACTTGGTGAAAATAACAACATAGCAGAAACTAACATCAGGATGACATGTGCTATAAGATTAGGTCATAGAAAAATAAAGCATGGCATGAATCTACTCAAAGCACTTGACAAAAGTCCCTTAATGACCATAAGCCCAAAAGGATCAGAAAATACGATTACACCCATGTCAATTAAGCAAGTTTCATTACAGGTTTCAGACTTAGCAGAAAACTGGACATTTCAAAAACAGATAACGAGTAGGCATGTTCGTGAGCTCGATGCACTCACTACAGAACATTGCATTATAAACTAAGCACACATACATCAAAATACATGTCATAGGAACTAAAAATTGCAAGAATAGCCTCATAGCGTGCAAGGATCAACTACACCAAGCTTGGCAAAATCGAATAACATGTAAACAATCTGACAGCAACATTTTATAGCAAAATTAAGGCTCGATTGACTCAAGCTATGGCACTCCATAAATACCAACAAAGGCATGGATGGATATAGCAAAACCACATGCTCAAAACACCCTTACTGATCAAGCTCAAAATATGC
This sequence comes from Aegilops umbellulata, assembly GCA_032464435.1. NCBI lineage: Eukaryota > Viridiplantae > Streptophyta > Magnoliopsida > Poales > Poaceae > Aegilops > Aegilops umbellulata. Next base: position 265,882,056 of record CP136058.1, on the reverse strand, counting down.
ATAGATCTCTCGGAAACAACATGAACACATGACATAAAAATAACAGCAGGCAGGGACTTGGTGAAATTACTAAGTCTCTGAAATCAGCAACATCAAGTACCCTAGTTTGCATGCTTTTGCTAGTCACCAAAAAGGTCACAAAATTACAGCGCATAATTCTCTGGAAAGTTAACATGGCATATTACAAAACTCATGTAGGACTCAACTTCATAGGAGGTACACATCAATCATGGCAAAAATGACAAAAGTGCATGTTCTGATAAGAACCAGAAACTAACATCATATAGCCCTCTTCTAACAGCATTTCGTGCATTAAGATGACCTCAAATGAAAATGATGCAATGGAACGAAATGATATAATCTTCATGGCGAACAATTTGACATATTATACGCACGAAACGGAGCTACGGATGCAAAGTTATGGCACGAGGAACATGTGACGATGATGTGAAAATTTAAGGACTTAGAAATATCGAGGGGGGGGGGGGAGAAAAGTCAACCGTCCCGGGATCCCGATCGGATCTGGGATCCGGCGACTCCGGTGGAGCTCCGGCGAGGTCTTGCGTCGCGGGGAGGCGCGGTTCTCGCCGGGGGAGCGCGGCGCGGCGCGGGGACGGCCGCGGGGAGGCGCGGGGCGGCGCGGGGCGACGCGGTGCGGCGCCGGCGAGCGCGGCCGCGGCGAGCTCCGGCGAAGGGCAGCGGGGCGGCGACGGCAGCGACGCGGAGGCGAGGCGGCGGAGCCGCGGGCCGGCGCGGGCGCGGCGGGCGGCGCGGCTGGGCCGCGGGGGAGAAATGGACTAGGGTTAGGGTAGGAATGGACCCGTGATTTTCGGTGGAGGCCACATATTTATAGGTAGAGGGGGCTAGGAAGCTCCAAATGGAGAGCGGTTTTCGGCCACGCGATCGTGATCGATCGGCGGAGGACATGGGAGTGTCTTAGATGGGTTATTGGGCTGTTTTGAAGGGGTGTTGGGCTGCAACACACACGAGGCCTTCACGGTTACCCGGTTAACCGTTGGAGTATCAATCGACCTCCGATTGACCCGAAACTTGACAGGCGGTCTACCGGTGCTATACCGAGGCCGCTTGGCAAACCTCGGTACAATCCGAGAAAGTTTAATATCCGCTCACGAAGAAATGTAGAAGGGGACGCCGGGGGACATAGGAGCGCCGGATTGCAAAACAGACAACGGGGAAAATGCTCGGAATTCATGAGACGAACACGTATGCGAATGCGATGCACATGATGACATGATATGAAATGCATGACATGACCAAAATACAAAACGAAGGGAAACCCAACCACGGAGGAAAAATCATAACACATAGCCGAAAATGGCAAGAGTTGGATTACAAATATGGCAAGTTACATCTGGGGCGTTACATAGGGGGCGCGCCCTGCTACTTCTTGAGCTTGCGTTGTTTTTTCCCTTGAAGAGGAAAGGGTGATGCAGCACAGTAGAGATAAGTATTTCCCTCAGTTAAGAACCAAGGTATCAATCCAGTAGGAGAAACGCGCAAGTTTCCAATTGATGCACCTGCACAAACAATCAAACATTTGCACCAAACGCGATAAAGGGGTTGTTAATCCCTTCACGATTATTTGCAAAGGTGAGATCTGATAGAGATAGGTAAAACTAAACAAAAGATAAAATATTTTTGGGTTTTTTTGTTTATAGATCTGAAAATAAAAGACTGCAAAATAGTAGTTCAGAAACAAATATGATGGAAAATAGACACGGGGGCCATAGGTCTCACTAGAGGCTTCTCTCATGAAGGCAAACAATACGATGGGTGAACAAATTACTGTCGAGCAATAGATAGAAAAGCGCAAAGTTATGACGATATCCAAGGCATTGATTATGTAATATAGGCATCACGTCCGTGTCAAAGTACACCGACTCTTGCCTGTATCCACTACTATTACTCCACACACAAACCGCTATCCAGTATGCATCTGGAGTATTAAGTTCATAAAGAATGGAGTAACGCCTTAAGTAAGATGACATGATGTAGAGGAATAAACTCAATAAATATGATGAAATTGTTAGGGAACGTAGCATGCAATTTCAAAAATTTCCTACGATCACACAAGATCTATCTAAGAGATGCATAGCAACGAGAGGGGGAGAGTGTGTCCACGTACCCTCGTAGACCGAAAGCGGAAGCGTTAGGTTAACACGGTTGATGTAGTCGAACGTCTTCACGATCCAACCGATCTAGTACCGAACGTACGACACCTCCGAGTTCAGCACACGTTCAGCTCGATGACGTCCCTCAAACTCTTGATCCAGTAGAGGGTTGAGGGAGAGTTCCGTCAGCACGACGGCATGGTGACGGTGATGGTGATGTGATCCGCGCAGGGCTTCTCCTAAGCACTACGACGCCGTGACCGGAGGAGTAAACTGTGGAGGGGGGCACCGCACACGGCTAAGAGAACAATTGATGTGCTATGGGGTGACCCCCTACCCCCGTATATAAAGGAGGGGAGGAGGAGGCGGCCGACCAGGAGGGGCACGCCATGGGGGGACTCCTACTAGGACTCCACTCCTCGTAGGATTCGACCCCCCCTTTTTCCTTTCTTGCCGGAGGGGAAAAGGAAGGAGAGGGAGAGGGAAAGGGGGCGCTGCCCCCCTCCCCTAGTCCAATTCGAACTGCCATGGGGGGGAGACCACCCATTGCGGCCCTCCTCTCTCTCCACTAAGGCCCATGTAGGGCCAATACTTCCCCCGGGACGTTTCGGTAACCCCTCGGTACTCTGGTAAAATACCTGAACCACTGGAAACCATTCCGATGTCCGAATACTACCTTGCAATATATGAATATTTACCTCTCGACCATTTCGAGACTCCTCGTCATGTCCGTGATCTCATCCGAGACTCCGAACAAACTTCGGTCACCAAAACACATAACTTATAATACAAATCGTCATCGAACGTTAAGCTTGCGGACCCTACGGGTTCGAGAACTATGTAGACATGACTGAGACAAATCTCCGGTCAATAACCAATAGCGGAACCTGGATGCTCATATTGGTTCCTACATATTCTACGAAGATCTTTATCGGTCAAACCGCAATAACAACATACATTATTTCTTTTGTCATCGGTATGTTACTTGCCCGTGATTCGATCGTCGGTATCATCATACCTAGTTTAATCTCGTTACCGGCAAGTTTCTTTACTCGTTCTATAATGCATCATCCCACAACTAACTCATTAGTCACATTGCTTGCAAGGCTTATAGTGATGTGAATTACCGAGAGGGCCCAGGGATACCTCTCCGATACTCGGAGTAACAAATCGTAATCTTGATCTATGTAAACCCAACAAACACCTTCGGAGACAACTGTAGAGCATCTTTATAATCACCCAGTTACGCGGTGACGTTTGATAGCACATAAGGTGTTCCTCCGGTATTCGGGAGTTGCATAATCTCATAGTGAGAGGAATATGTATAAGTCATGAAGAAAGCAATAGCAATACAACTTAAGATCATTATGCTAAGCTAACGAATGGGTCTTGTCCATCACATCATTCTCTAATGATGTGATCCCGTTCATCAAATGACAACACATGTCTATGGTTAGGAAACTTAACCATCTTTGATTAACGAGCTAGTCAAGTAGAGGCATACTAGGGACACTCTGTTTTGTCTATGTATTCACACATGTACTAAATTTCCGGTTAATACAATTCTAGCATGAATAATAAACATTTATCATGATATAAGGAAATATAAATAAAAACTTTATTATTGCCTCTAGGGCATATTTCCTTCAGTCTCCCACTTGCACTAGAGTCAATAATCTAGATTACATAGTAATGATTCTAACACCCATGGAGTCTTGGTGTTGATCATGTTTTGCTCGTGGAAGAGGCTTAGTCAACGGGTCTGCAACATTCAGATCCGTATGTATCTTGCAAATCTCTATGTCTCCCTCCTTGACTTGATCGCGGATGGAGTTGAAGCATCTCTTGATGTGTTTGGTTCTCTTGTGAAATCTGGATTCCTTCGCCAAGGCAATTGCTCCAGTATTGTCACAAAAGATTTTCATTGGACCCGATGCACTAGGTATTACACTTGGATCGGATATGAACTCCTTCATCCAGACTCCTTCATTTGCTGCTTCCGAAGCAGCTATGTACTCCGCTTCACACATAGATCCCGCCAAGATGCTCTGCTTGGAACTGCACCAACTTACAACTCCACCATTCAATATAAATACGTATCCGGTTTTTGACTTTGAGTCATCCGGATCAGTGTCAAAGCTTGCATCGATGTAACCATTTATGACAAGCTCTTTGTCACCTCCATAAATGAGAAACATATCCTTAGTCCTTTTCAGGTATTTCAGGATCTTCTTGACCGCTGTCCAGTGATCCACTCCTGGATTACTTTGGTACCTCCCTGCTAAACTTATAGCAAGGCACACATCAGGTCTGGTACACAACATTGCAAACATGATAGAACCTATGGATGAGGCATAGGGAATGACTTTCATTTTCTCTCTGTCTTCTGTAGTGGTCGGGCATTGAGTCTAACTCAACTTCACACCTTGTAACAGAGGTAAGAACCCTTTCTTTGACTGATCCATTTTGAACTTATTCAAAACTTTATCAAGGTATGTGCTTTGTGAAAGTCCAATTAAGCGTCTTAATCTATCTCTATAGATCTTGATGCCAAATATATAAGCAGCTTCACCGAGGTCTTTCATTGAAAAATTCTTATTCAAGTATCCTTTTATGCTATCCAGAAATCCTGTGTTATTTCCAATCAACAATATGTCATCCACATATAATATTAGAAATGCTACAGAGGTCCCACTCACTTTCTTGTAAATACAGGCTTCTCCAAAAGTCTGTATAAACCATATGCTTTGATCACACTATCAAAGCATATATTCGAACTCCGAGATGCTTGCACCAGTCTATAAATGGATCGCTGGAGCTTGCACACTTTGTTAACACCTTTCGGATCGACAAAACCTTCTGGTTGCATCATATACACCTCTTCTTTAAGAAATCCATTAAGGAATGCAGTTTTGACATCCATTTGCCAAATTTCATAATCATAAAATGCGGCAATTGCTAACATGATTTGGACAGACTTAAGCATCGTTACGGGTGAGAAGGTCTCATCGTAGTCAACTCCTTGAACTTGTCGAAAACCTTTCGCGACAAGTCGAGCTTTGTAGATAGTAACATTACCGTCAGCGCTAGTATTCTTCTTGAAGATCCATTTATTCTCTATGGCTTGCCGATCATCGGGCAAGTCAACAAAAGTCCACACTTTGTTCCCATACATGGATCCCATCTCAGATTTCATGGCTTCAAGCCATTTCGCGGAATCTGGGCTCATCATCGCTTCCGTATAGTTTGTAGGTTCTTCATGGTCTAGTAACATGACTTTCAGAACAGTATTACCGTACCACTCTGGCGCGGAACATACTCTGGTTGATGTACGAGGTTCGGTAGTAACTTGATCTAAAGTTTCATGATCATCATCATTAGCTTCCTCATTAATTGGTTTAGGGATCACTGGAACTGATTGATGTGATGAACTGCTTTCCAATTTGGGAGAAGGTACAATTACCTCATCAAGTTCTACTTTCCTCCCACTCACTTCTTTCGAGAGAAACTCCTTCTCTAGAAAGGATCCATTCTTAGCAACGAATATCTTGCCTTCGGATCTGTGATAGAAGGTGTACCCAATAGTTTCCTTTGGGTATCCTATGAAGACACATTTCTCCGATTTGGGTTCGAGCTTATCGGTTGAAGCTTTTTCACATAAGCATCGCAGCCCCAAACTTTAAGAAACGACATCTTAGGTTTCTTGCCAAACCACAGTTCATATGGTGTCGTCTCAACGGATTTAGATGGTCCCCTATTTAACGTGAATGCAACCGTCTCTAAAGCATAACCCTGGAACGATAGCGGTAAATCGATAAGAGACATCATAGATCGCACCATATCTAATAAAGTACGACTACGACGTTCGGACACACCATTACGTTGTGGTGTTCTAGGTGGCGCGAGTTGCGGAACTATTCCACATTGTTTCAAATGAAGACCAAACTCATAACTCAAATATTTGCCTCCACGATCAGATCGTAGAAACTTTATTTTGTTGTTACGATGATTTTCCACTTCACTATGAAATTCTTTGAACTTTTTCAATGTTTCAGACTTATGTTTCATTAAGTAGATATACCCATATTTGCTCAAATCATCTGTGAGGGTCAGAAAATAACGATATCCACCGCGAGCCTCAACACTCATCGGACCGCATACATCAGTATGTATTATTTCCAATAAGTCAGTGGCTCGCTCCATTGTTCTGGAGAACGGAGTCTTAGCCATCTTGCCCATGAGGCATGGTTCGCAAGCATCAAGTGATTCCAAAAGCCCATCAGCGTGGAGTTTCTTCATGCGCTTTACACCAATATGACCTAAACGACAGTGCCACAAATAAGTTGCACTATCATTATTAACTTTGCATCTCTTGGCTTCATTATTATGAATATGTGTATCACTACGATCGAGATTCAATTAAAATAGACCACTCATCAAGGGTGCATAACCATAAAAGATATTACTCATATAAATAGAACAACCATTGTTCTCTAATTTAAATGAATAACCGTCTCGCATCAAACAAGATCCAGATATAATGTTCATGCTCAACGCTGGCACCAAATAACAATTATTCAGGTCTAAACCTAACCCCGAAGGTAGATGTAGAGGTAGCATGCCGACGGCGATCACATCGACCTTGGAACCATTTCCGATGCGCATCGTCACCTCATCCTTAGCCAATCTTCGTTTAATCTGTAGCCCCTGTTTCGAGTTGCAAATATGAGCAACAAAACCAATATCAAATACTCGGGCGCTACTGCGAGCATTGGTAAGGTACACATAAATAACACGCATATCAAATATACCTTTCACTTTGCCATCCTTCTTATCCGCCAAATACTTGGGGCAGTTCCTCTTCCAGTGACCAGTCCCTTTGCAGTAGAAGCACTCAGTTTCAGGCTTAGGTCCAGACTTGAGCTTCTTCCCTTGAGCAGCAACTTGCTTGCTATTCTTCTTGAAGTTCCACTTCTTCCCTTTGCCCTTTTTCTTGAAACTAGTGGTCTTTTTAACAATCAACACTTGATGCTCCTTCTTGATTTCTACCTCCGCAGCTTTAAGCATCACAAAGAGCTCGGGAATTGTCTTTTACATCCCTTGCATATTATAATTCATCACGAAGCCTTTGTAGCTTGGTGGCAGTGATTGAAGAACTGTGTCAATGACACTATCATCAGGAAGATTAACTCCCAGCCGAGTCAAGTGGTTATGGTACCCAGACATTCTAAGTATGTGTTCACTGACAGAACTGTTCTCCTCCATCTTGCAGCTATAGAACTTGTTGGAGACTTCATATCTCTCAACTCGGGCATTTGCTTGAAATATTAACTTCAACTCTTGGAACATCTCATACGCTCCATGACGTTCAAAATGTCTTTGAAGTCCCAATTCTAAGCCGTAAAGCATGGCACACTGAACTATCGAGTAGTCATCAGCTTTAGTCTACCAGACGTTCATAACGTCCGGAGTAGCTCCTGCAGCGGGCCTTGCACCTAGCGGTGCTTCCAGGACGTAATTCTTCTGTGCAACAATGAGGATAATCCTCAAGTTACGGACCCAGTCCGTGTAGTTGCTACCATCATCTTTCAACTTAGCTTTCTCTAGGAACGCATTAAAATTCAAGGGAACGGTAGTACGGGCCAATGATCCACAACAACATAGATATGCAAAAACTATAAGGACTAAGTTCATGATAAATTAAAGTTCAATTAATCATATTACTTAAGAACTCCCACTTAGATAGACATCCCTATAGTCATCTAAATGATCATGTGATCCATATCAACTAAACCATGTCCGATCATCACGTGAGATGGAGTAGTTTTCAATGGTGAACATCTCTATGTTGATCATATCTACTATATGATTCACGTTCAACCTTTCGGTCTCAGTGTATGCTAGGCTCGTCAAGTTTAACCCGAGTATTCTGCAAGTGCAAAACTGGCTTGCACCCGCTGTATGTGAACATAGAGCTGATCACACCTGATCATCACGTGGTGTCTCGGCACGACGAACTGTAGCAATGGTGCATACTCAGGGAGAACACTTATACCTTGAAATTTAGCGAAGGATCATCTTATAATGCTACCGCCGTACTAAGCAAAATAAGATGCATAAAAGATGAACATCACATGCAATCAAAATATGTGACATGATATGGCCATCATCATCTTGTGCCTTTGATCTCCATCTCCAAAGCACCGTCACGATCTCCATCGTCACCGGCTTGACACCTTGATCTCCATTGTAGCGTTGTTGTCATCTCGCCAACTATTGCTTCTACGACTATCGCTACCGCATAGTGATAAAGTAGAGCAATTACATGGCGATTGCATTTCATAAAATAAAGCGACAACCATAAGGCTCTTGCCAGTTGCCGATAACTTTTATAAAACATGATCATCTCATACAATAACTTATATCACATCATGTCTTGACCATATAACATCACAACATGCCCTGCAAAAAAAGTTTGACGTCCTCTACTTTGTTGTTGCAAGTTTTACGTGGCTGCTACAGGCTTCTTGCAAGGACCGTTCTTACCTACGCATCAAAACCACAACGATTTTTCGTCAAGTGTGTTGTTTTAACCTTCAACAAGGACCGACCGTAGTCAAATTCGATTCAACTAAAGTTGGAGAAACAGACACCCGCCAGCCACCTGTGTGCAAAAGCACATCGGTAGAACCGGTCTCATGAACGTGGTCATGTAATGTTGGTCCAGGCCGCTTCATCCAACAATACCGCCGAATCAAAATAAGACGTTGGTGGTAAGAAGTATGACTATTATCTCCCACAACTCTTTGTGTTGTAATCGTGCATATCATCTACGCATAGACCTGGCTCGGATGCCACTGTTGGGGAACGTAGCATGCAATTAAAAAAATTCTTACGATCACGCAAGATCTATCTAGGAGATGCATAGCAACGAGAGGGGGAGAGTGTGTCCATGTACCCTCATAGACCGAAAGCGTAAGCATTAGGTTAACGTGTTGATGTAGTCGAATGTCTTCACAATCCAACCGATCTAGTACCGAACGCATGGCACCTCCGAGTTCAGCACACGTTCAGCTCGATGACATCCCTCGAACTCTTGATCCAACAGAGGGTCGAGGGAGAGTTCCATCAGCACGACGGCGTGGTGATGGTGATGGTGATGTGATCCCCGCAGGGCTTCACCTAAGCACTACGACGCTATGACCGAAGGAGTAAACTGTGGAGGGGGGCACCGCACACGGCTAAGAGAACAATTGATGTGCTATGGGGTGCCCCCTGCCCCCATATATAAAGGAGGGGAGGAGGAGGCGGCCGACCAGGAGGGGCGCGCCATGGGGGGAGTCCTACTAGGACTCCACTCCTAGTAGGATTCCCCCTTTTTCCTTTCTTACCGGAGGGGAAAAGGAAGGAGAGGGAGAGGGAGAGGGAAAGGGGGGCGCCGCCCCCTCCCCTAGTCCAATTCGAACTGCCATGGGGGGGGGGGGCGGGGCGGCCACCCCTTGTGACCCTCCTCTCTCCGCACTAAGGCCCATGTAGGCCCAATGCTTCCCCCTAGGGGTTCGGTAACCCCTCGGTACTCGTGTAAAATACCCGAACCACTCGAAACCATTCTGATGTCCGAATTCTACCTTCCAATATATGAATCTTTACCTCTCGACCATTTAGAGACTCCTCGTCATGTCCGTGATCTCATCCGGGACTCCGAACAAACTTCGGTCACCAAAACACATAACTCATAATACAAATCGCCATCAAACGTTAAGCGTGCGGACCCTACGGGTTCGAGAACTATGTAGACATGACCGAGACACATCTCCGGTCAATAAGCAATAGCGGAACCTGGATGCTCATATTGCTTCCTACATATTCTACAAAGATCCTTATCGGTCAAACCAGAATAACAACATACGTTATTCCCTTTGTCATCGGTATGTTACTTGCCCGAGATTCGATCGTCGGTATCATCATACCTAGTTCAATATCATTACCAGCAAGTATCTTTACTTGTCCCGTAATGCATCATCCCACAACTAACTCATTAGTCACACTGCTTGCAAGGCTTATAGTGATGTGCATTACCAGGAGGGCCCAGAGATACATCTTCGATACTTGGAGTGACAAATCTTAATCTTGATCTATGCCAACCCAACAGGCACCTTCGGAGACACCTGTAGAGCATATTTATAATCACCCAGTTACGTTGTGACGTTTGATAGCACACACGGTGTTCCTCCGGTATTTGGGAGTTGCATAATCTCATTGTCAGAGGAATATGTATAAGTCATGAAGAAAGCAATATCAATAAAAATTAATGATGATTATGCTAAGCTAACGGATGGGTCTTGTCCATCACATCATTCTCTAATGATGTGATCCCGTTCATCAAATGACAACACATGTCTATGGTTAGGAAACTTAACCATCTTTGATTAACGAGCTAGTCAAGTAGAGGCATACTAGGGACACTCTGTTTTGTCTATGTATTCACACAAGTACTAAGTTTCCGGTTAATACAATTCTAGAATGAATAATAAACATTTATCATGATATAAGGAAATATAAATAACAACTTTATTATTGCCTCTAGGGCATATTTTCTTCAGAAATCCCCATCTTTTTATCCTCGGTGGCAACAATTCAATACGTGTCTCGCTACCCCTACTTTGTCGCTGGGTGTCACTGGGTGAAATCTAGATGGCCAAACCAAACCGATAATTCGAAGAGAAATACAAAGATATAAAATCAGGCATATAAGAATTCAGAGAAGATTCAAATAATATTCATAGATAAGCTGATCATAAATTCACAATTCATCGGATCTCGACAAACACAACGCAAAAGAAGATTACATCGGGTAGATATCCAAGAACAACGTGGAGAACATGGTATTGAGAATCAAAGAGAGAGAATAAGCCATCTAGCTACTAGCTATCTACCCATAGGTCTGTGGTAAACTACTCACGCTTCATCGGAAGGGCAATAGGGTTGATGTAGATGCCCACCGTGATTGAATCCTCCTCCGGCACGATGCCAGGAAGGGCCCCAAGATGGGATCTCATGGGAACAAAAGGTTGCGGTGGTGGAAAAGTATTTTCATGGATGCTTCTGGTGGTTCTCGAATATATGTGAATATATAGGAGGAAAAGTAGGTCAGGGGGTCATCGAGGGGCCCACAAGGTAGGGGGGCACGCCCTCCACCCTTGCCGCCAACTCGTGGCTCTTCTGACTTGCACTCCAAGTCCCCTGGGTGTCTTCTGGTCCAAGAAAAATCATCGTGAAGTTTTATTCTGTTTGGACTCCATTTAGTATTCCTTTTCTGCAAAGCTCAAAAACAAGGAAAAAACATACACTGGCACTCGGCTCTAGGTTAATAGGTTAGTCCCAAAAATAATATAAAATAACATATTAATGCATATAAAACATCCAAAACAGATAATATACTAGCATGGAACAATTAAAAATTATATACATGCTGGAGACGTATCAACCATCCCCAAGCTTAATTCCTCCTCGTCCTCGAGTAGTTTATTGATAAAAACAGAATTTTTGATGTGGAATGCTACCTAACATATTTATCCATGTAATTTTCTTTATTGTGGCATGAATGTTCAGATCCATAAGATTCAAAACAAAAGTTTAATATTGACATAAAAATAATAATAATTCAAGCATACTAATAAAGCAATTATGTCTTCTCAAAATAACATGACTAAATAAAGTTATCCCTAAAAAATCATATAGTCTCGCTATGCTCCATCTTCATCACACAAAGTATTCAAATCATGCACAACCCCCATGACAAGCCAAGCAATTGTTTCATACTTTTGATGTTCTCAAACTTCTCCAACTTTCACGCAATACAGGAGCGTGAGCCATGGACATAGCACTATAGGTGGAATAGAATATGGTGGTTGTGGAGAAGACAACAAGGAGGAGATAGTCTCACAACAACTAGGCGTATCAATGGGCTATGGAGATGCCCATCAATATATATCAATGTGAGTGAGTAAGGATTGCCATGCAACGGATGCACTAGAGCTATAAGTTTATGAAAGCTCAGAAGAAAACTAAGTGGGTGTGCATCCAACTTGCTTGCTCACGAAGTGTAACATCCCAAATTTTTAATTTGGATGTTATACATAGGTTATCATGTGCATATCATATTTTATTTGCATTTTGATTGTGATCCTAGAAATCTTAAGCAACTCAAGGACCCAAGGAGAGAGTTGGGGATTTCATTTATTTTCATATTTGAATTTTTTCAAATTTGAAAAGAGGATAAATTTGGTTTTAATATTTTCCCTACAAATATTTCTAATATGAAAATAAAAGAGAGAAGATAATATGGCTTCTTTAGAGAAGATAATATGGCTTCTTCAAAAAGAAAGGAATATTGGAGGAAAAATCTTAAAATCAAATATATATTTTATTTGGATTTTATTTGAATTAGAAAAGTATGCATTTTTGAAAATTGCACTTTTAGGCCAGAAAAATGTTCACGTTGTTCTAAATATTTTATTTAGACGGCGAAAATTGTTTTTGGCATTTTTAGATATTTTTAATATTTTATTAGGATTTTTATTTGGGTGAAATCTTATTAAAAAAAACGTTTCTGCCTGACTCGGCCAAAGGCCCAGCCGAGCCGGGCCGAAGCCCGTGTCGCCGCCGCCTTCCTCCCGCCGTGCGCCGCACGGACGTCGAGGAGAGTCCGAGCCGGACACTTGCTCACGCCGCCCCTCCTTCAAGCCGCGACGCCCCCCGGCCCCTTTAAATTTCCCCAGCCCCTTTGAATCCCCCCGACCCCGTCGCCTCCTCTCCACCTCACCCCGCCGCCCGCTACCACCGTCGCCGCCGCTGCTGCTGCGCGCGCTGCCGCTGTTCGCGCCGCCGCCCGCACGCTGCCCCGCCCCGCCGTTGCCCGCCGCCGCTAGATCTCAATGAATCTCACCGCCGCCGGTTTTTTTGGTTGAACCGGTAAAACCGACAAAGCCGTTGCCCCGGTTTTTTGTTAGATCAGTTTATTTTTTTGGTTTCGCTAATTAGCGAACGTTAACCCGAACGTCTCTGTTAGCGAACACGTTCGCCCGTTTGTCCCTGATAGCGAACGTCCGTTCGATAGTCTTTTTCTTTCATTTTATTTTTCTGCCAGGGACCTATCCGCGATTATTTTTATCACACATTAGCCCCTGATCAAACGCTCGCAACTTTTTGCTCGCTCGTCCAAATCCAGTGAAACCAACGCCAAAATCTTCGTCTCGAACCCCTCTTTCCAGTTAATCAACTTGAACATGGTTTTGACAAATTAAAATTTGGTTGCAAGAAGATTTGAATTTGAACTTCTTTTGATCGTAGTTTGAGTTTCGTAGCTCCGATTTGATTGAATCTTTTTGCAAATCGAAGCTCTTCAGTTGTGTTTTCCATTTGGATCTTCTCATCTGAGTTTTACCCTTGTATCTTATGCTTGAGTGCTTAAGTATGCTATTGTTTGTTTGCAATAGAGTTTCCGGAGTGCGAAGCATGCTAGTACGAGTCACTAGGGTTTTCAGATTGTTAGCAAGGCAAGTAACACTTTGATCATACCCCTTTATTACCCAGATTGTATGCATTAGTTATACCCCTCAAACACTGCATGAGTAGGATATGTTAACATGTGGTTCTGGGAAGTAGTTGTTGAGGTAGTACCTATTGCCCTTTCATTCAAACCTCGGGGGTTACTACATTTGCCTATTATACTTTGCTATGCTCGTAGACGTGGTTTGGGTTGAGTGATTCATGACAGTTGTGAGAATTACTTTTAACTAAGGGTTTACTTAAGGTGACTACTTTAACACACATCTGGGTGGATTGTTTGTGGGCACCTGGGGAATCCAGTGTTGTCCAAGGAGATCCCGGGGAATCCGTGAGATCATCCTATGGTTCGCCACCCAGGCTCAAAGGGATCATAAGATTATTCATGCTAGAAACTTCCTGTGCAGCCACAAGCCATTATGGGCTCTGGCATAGTTGAGTAAGATGTGGGAAACCTTTCCTTGATGGGCTAGCAGATGTAGGGGATTGTAGGTGTACCGACCTATCTATCGGTTAAGGGGACCTCTTTGGAAAGACTGTGTCTTGGTCATCCGTTTCTCAAAGACCATGCAGTGCGAGAAATACAATGGAGGAGATCGAGTCTTGTGGGGAAATGTGCGCAAACCTCTGCAGAGTGTACAAACTAATCATGGTTAGCTGTGTCCCCGGTTATGGACATCTTGAGTGTCTGGTTCTTGAATTATTGATTTGATCTCATCAGTCTTAACTTAATTTGTTGGGTTGTTAATTACTGTTTAATTGTGATTGAGATGGGGTTTCCATTTTCAATGTTTATCAACCAACTTGTTAGTTAAATAAAATATATGCCTTTGAAATGGGGGAAAATTGGCTTTACGCAAAAGTGATAACCATAGAGCCTCCACCAGCCATATATGCATGTAGGATTAGCTGTTACCTTGTTCATTGCTCTATAGTGTTATTTTGCCAGCATATTCCATGTGCTGACCCGTTTCGGGCTGCAACGTATTATGTTGCAGACTTTTCAGACGAAGAGTAAGGCGCTCTAGGTCGTTGTCGTGCACTCAACTATGCCGTTGGAGTTGATGGACTCATTTACCTTCGAAGCTTCCGCTGTTATCGTATTTAGTTGGCCTTAAGACATATTATTGTAATAAGTTCTCTTTTGAGACATTTCGATGTAATAAGTGTGTGATTGAACTCTATTATAAATCCTTCAAGTACTGTGTGTGTCAGCATTACCGATCCAGGGATGACACTTATGCACAGAGATTTGACCGCTTGAGGTCAGATAGCTACAAGATGGTATCAGAGCACACGCTGACTGTAGGACGCGACCACTAAGATAAGCCATAGGTCACTCTTATCTACTCATTTCCGACTCTCCTCCATTTTCCACTCTATAGATCGCGGACCCAAGGAACAAGTTTGCTCAACCGGATGAAGACACACCTTTTGGACGACACTTGAAGGAAGTCACTAGGTACCTGAACATCAGAATACCAAGCTTCACCGGGACCTACACCGCCACTTTACCAGAAGAGGAGCGTTGGATGATTCGAGTTCATGTTCCAGGAAGGACATTCGCGCCACTTACTGAGCCCATAGAGTTTTCCTTTGATGCACCAACCTGGAGTCTAGGAAAGAGCATGGCAGCCCACATCGCCATGGGACGCATCGGGGAAGTTTACAACAAGGATCTTAAGGACACCATCTAGCAGATATGTGGGCGTCGAGATGAGAAATGGGAGATGATCAGCACTAGGAGGGACAAGTCCATTGCAGCCTTCATCCAGGAGTTAAACCAGCACATTCGCCGCCAGGAAAACCAAATGTGCGCCAGCATGATAGATCTGAAGAAGGTGATGACCATGAACATGGAGCTTGAAGAGGAACTCAAGTCTACACACGATGGATATGAGGAGGAAATTGTAGTGCCACTGGAGAAGAATGAAGACCTGAAGAAGAAGCTATGAATATTCATGGGAGATCCCGCACCTGGAGAGGACAACCAACCTGAATACTACATCATCGACGACACCGATTCCGACCCCGACAGTGATGATGATTACGAAGACAAAGCTGGAGCGGATATCATGGAGTCTTCCACCGATCAAAATTTCTAGTCGACCACCATATTATCAGTAGTGTATATAGTAGTAGTCCGAGTATTTTGTAACGGTAGTTTAGATCGTTTGTATGCCCTTGTTTGAATTGAGTGGTGTGATATGAATGTGTTTGTCTCATGTGCATATGGGTAGTGATTTTCCTTTAGATCTCATTCTATTCTAATCTCTCCCTTCTAAACCCATCAGATGCCTCCGAGACGTGACCCCAGATTTGTCTTCCCACCGGAGCTCACTCAGTTGATCCAGCAGCAGAATGCCTTGATCCAGTTGTTATTCCAGAACCAAGGCAACAACAACAACAACAACAACCCACCGCCACCACCTCCAGTTGATAACTTAGCCCGTTTTCTGAGGTTGGATCCGCCGGTGTTTTCCAGTAGCGCCCAGCCGATTATTGCTGATGACTAGCTCCGTAGGATTGGAAGGGAGTTGACCACCACAGGTTGCACAGATGCTGAGAAGGTGCGCTTTGCCGCACACCAACTGGATGGACCCGCAACCTCATGGTGGGAGAATTATACAACCACTTGCCCCATATGCAATGTCACTTGGGATCAGTTTCAGCAAGCATTCCGCACTGCACATGTCTCAACTAGAGCTATGAGCATGAAGAAGCGTGAGTTTTGCAACTTACGCGAGGGAAATCGTATTGTGGGGCAGTACGTAGATGAGTTCAGCAAGTTAGCTCGCTATGCCCCGGATGATGTGGGATGCCATGAAGCAGGAGAAGTTTATGGAAGGGCTGAATGATGAGCTGAGCATGCAGTTGATGGTAGCAACATTTGCAAACTACTAGGAGTTGATAGACAGGGCTCTTATGAGTGAAGGGAAGCAACAACAGATTGAGAGCCGCAAAAGGAAGTATGGACAAGCGAAGTATAATTCTGGAGCTCAGCAGAAGCCTTGTTTTACCCCGAACTCAGGAGGATATACCCATAACCATGGAGGCCACACTCAGAATGGAGGAAGTTCACATAACCACAGTGGCCCCAAGAATGGAAATGGGAATGGAGCAAGCAGCAACCAGAACCGTTCCAACCAAGCAACACCCGCTAAGAAGGATCCGAGTCATGTCACTTGTTACAAGTGCGGGAAGACTGGGCACTACGCCAATGATTGTTCTGAGTTGAAGAATGGCAATGGAAATGGAAGCTCTGGGAAGAAGCCAAACCCTTTCAACAGGGGACAGGTGAACCACGTTAACGTGGAGGTTGAAGAGCAGCCAGATGCAATTATAGGTAAGTTTTTGATTAAGTCATTTACTGCAATCGTTCTTTTTGATACTGGTGCATCGCATTCATACATTTTGAGGGGGTTCGTGGATAAGTTTAAGTTGCCCACCAAAGTTCTTAAGACACCTATGTTAGTAAGCTTGCCAGGAGCTGAGTATATGGCAAGCAGAGGATGTTTTCAGATGCCATTGACCATAGGTAGGCATGTTTGCCCCTTAGACCTAATAATTCTTTTTTAACTATCTCAGACCTAATAATTCTGGAGTCACAAGGTTTGGATGTGATACTAGGCATGGATTGGCTATCGATGTATGGAGGAAACATCAATTGCGCCAGTAAGTCAATTCTGCTCACCACCCCAGAGGTTAAACGGATTAAGTATGTGTCTCGGCATGCACCAAAGAGGACTCAAGTGAATTCACTCTCAGGAGTTGTTCAGGAGGAAGTACCAGTTGTGAAGGATTATACGGATGTATTTGCCGAGGAATTACCAGGTATGCCGCCAGATCAAGATATAGAGTTTTTGATAGAGATGTTGCCAGGCACCGGACCAATATCAAAGAGACCATATCGGATGCCCGCAAATGATCTGGAGGAGATTAAGAAGCAGATTAAGGAGTTATTGGAGAAAGGGTACACTCGACCAAGTTCATCACCGTGGGGAGCCCATTGCTCTTGGTTGAGAAGAAGGATGGATCCTTGAGAATGGTTGTTGATTATCGTGCATTGAATGAAGTTACGATCAAGAGCAAGTACCCACTACCGATGATCAATGATTTGTTTGACCAACTGCAAGGAGCTAAAGTATTCTCCAAGATCGATCTGCGATCAGGATACCATCAGCTGAAGATCCGAGAACAGGATATACCTAAGACAACTTTCACCACAAGGTACGGGCTATATGAGTACACAGTTATGTCATTTGGATTGACTAATGCCCCTGCCTATTTCATGAGTATGATGAACAAGGTGTTCATGGAGTTCTTCGATAAGTTTGTTGTAGTGTTCATTGATGATATTATGGTATACTCAAAGAATGAAGAGGAACACAAGGAGCATTTGCGTTTGGTTCTCGAGAAGCTCAGGGAACACCAGTTATATGCCAAGTTCAGCAAATGTGAGTTTTGGTTGAAGGAAGTGGGATTTCTTGGACATGTTATATCGGGAGAAGGTATAACAGTAGACCCTACCAAGGTTAAATCCATCACTGAGTGGTTGGCACCCACCTCAGTTGGAGAGATCCGCAGTTTTCTAGGACTCGCAGGATATTACCGGAGATTCATTGAGAATTTTTCCAAGATTGCGAAGTCCATGACAGAATTGTTGAAGAAGGACACCAAGTTCAAATGGATCGAGGAGTGTGAAGCCAGTTTTCAGGAGTTGAAGAAACGTTTGGTTATAGCCCCAGTGCTGATTCTTCCGGATATACGCAAGGATTTCCAAGTGTATTGCGATGCTTCTCGCCAAGGACTTGGAGGTGTACTTATGCAAGACGGAAGAGTTGTTTCATATGCCTCACGACAACTTCGATCTCATGAGTTGAATTATGCCACACATGATTTGGAGTTAGTAGCCGTAGTGCATACGCTCAAGACCTGGAGACATTTTATTATTGGAAATCGCTGTGATGTGTACACGGATCACAAGAGTTTGAAGTATATTTTCACTCAGAAGGAGCTGAATCTCAGGCAGAGGAGATGGTTGGAGCTTATAAAGGATTATGATATGAAGCTGCATTATCATCTAGGAAAGGCCAATGTCGTAGCAGACGCTTTGAGCCGGAAGAGTTATGTCAATACCCTCGTAAGCGGAGGACTACCGCAGGAGTTAGTTGACGATCTCAAGGAACTTTGTTTGGAGATAGTTCCAAGAGGTTTTGTTGCAGCAATGGAGGTCCAGTCTACATTATTGGGAAAGATTCGAGAAGCTCGAAAGGATGACAAGGAAATTGCTGAGATAAAGGAGAAGATGAGCAAAGGAAAAGCCAAGGGTTTTCGTGAGGATGAGCATGAAACCTTATGGTTTGAGGATCGTGTATATGTACCCAATAATGCAGAGATCAGGAAGTTAATACTTCAGGAGGCTCATGACTCACCATACTCGATTCACCCCGGAAACACCAAGATGTATTTGGATTTGAAGGAGCGTTTCTGGTGGACATGTATTGAGGGAGTCCTGGATTAGGGGGTGTTCGGATAGCGGAACTATACCTTCAGCCGGACTCCAAGACTATGAAGATACAAGATTGAAGACTTCATCCCGTGTCCGGAAGGTTCTTTCCTTGGCGTGGAAGGCAAGCTAGGCGTGCGGATATTCAAGATCTCCTACCAATGTAACCGACTCTGTGTAACCCTAAGCCTATCCGGTGTCTATATAAACAGGAGGGTTGTAGTCCGTAGGACAAACACATCATAACCATCAC
This sequence comes from Aegilops umbellulata, assembly GCA_032464435.1. NCBI lineage: Eukaryota > Viridiplantae > Streptophyta > Magnoliopsida > Poales > Poaceae > Aegilops > Aegilops umbellulata. The sequence goes on along the minus strand of CP136058.1, from coordinate 265,862,594 downwards.
AACCACAATACCATCACCATACCCATAGGCTAGCTTTTAGGGTTTAGCCTCCTTGATCTCGTGGTAGATCTACTCTTGTACTACCCATATCATCAATATTAATCTAGCAGGAGTAGGGTTTTACCTCCATCAAGAGGGCCCGAACCTGGGTAAAATAAAGTGTCCCTTGTCTCCTGTTACCATCCGACCTTGACGCACAGATCGGGACCCCCTACCCGAGATCCGCCGGTTTTGACACCGACATTGGTGCTTTCATTGAGAGTTCCTCTGTGTCGCCGCCTTTAGGCCCGATGGCTCCTTTGATCATCAACAACGATGAGGTCCAGGGTGAGACTTTTCTCCCCGGATAGATCTTCATCTTCGGCGGCTTCGCCCTGCGGGCCAACTCGCTTGGCCATCTGGAGCAGATCGAAAGCCACGCCCCTGGCCATCAAGCCAGGTTTGGAAGCTTAAACTACACGGCAGATATCCTCGGAGACTTGATCTTCGGCGGATTCGAGCCACAGCCAATCGCGCCGCACTATCTCGAGGGGCATGATATAGCTCTGCCTCCGAACAGTGTCCTGGAGGCCGCATACGCTCCGGCTCCGATCCTCGATTTGGAGCCCGCTGCGTTCTTTGAGGATGAACGGTTGGACGTCACCTCGGGGGCTGCGATCTTAAAAGCCATTGAGCCAAACGCAAGCCCCGCACTCCGCATGGCACATGACTGCAAGGAGCCGGACTCTTCTCCGAACTCCGAACCTCCCGCGCCCCTGCCAATCGAATTAGATTGGGTGCTGGTAATGGAGTTCACCGCCGCGGACATCTTTTAGTATTCGCCTTTCGGTGATATTCTGAAATCTCTCAAGTCTCTCTCTTTGTCAGGAGAGCCCAGGCCGAACTATGGCCTGCGAGGTTGTGATTCGGACGACGAAGAAATTCAAAGCCCACCCACCGCCCACTTAATAGCCACTGTCGACTATATATCCGACATGCTCGACTTCGGCTCCGAAGACTTCGACGGTATGGACGACGAAGGAGGAGACGAGCAAGAACCAGCACCTGTAGGGTACTGGACCGCCACCTCGTCATACGACATATAAATGGTGGATGCTCCAAAAGATGGAGATGGCGATGGAACAGCGGAGGATGGCACTTCGAAAAAGCCTCCAAAACGCCGACGTCAGCGGCGCCGCTCCAAATCCCGCCATAGTAGAAATGGTGATTCTGGCACGGGAGATAACACTACCCCGGACAGCGCCGAAGAACACCAAAACCAGCAGGATTCAGCACAGGAAGATGGAGAAGACCGCCCTCATGAGAGAGCGACAGAGCGAGAGGTCGAGGACGATAACTACATGCCTCCCTCCGAAGACGAGGCAAGCCTCGGCGACGATGAATTCGTCGTACCATCAGACCCCGCCGAACAAGAGCACTTTCAACGCAGGCTTTTAGCCACGGCGAACAGCCTAAAGAAAAAGCAGCAACAGCTTAGAGCTGATCAAGATTTGCTAGCTGACAGATGGACTGAAGTCCTTGCGGCCGAAGAGCACGAACTCGGGCGCCCCTCCAAAAACTATCCTAAGCGCAGGCCGCTACCCCAATCAAAGGAGGAAGCTCAAGACATGGCAGATCGGCCACCTCGCGGACGCGACAGAGAAGCCTGTCGAACATCCAAACAAGCCATGCCCCGCAGCCGCTTCACCAAGGCACGGGAACACGAACCAGACCTGCGAGACGTCCTGGAGGACAAAGCAAGACAAACAAGATCGATCTATGGATCGCGCGGACGCCCGACGACACGTGATAGTTCTCACCCCAGACACAATAAATCCGGTCGGGCCGAACACAACAGGCACAGCTCCTCCAAACTGCGTCGTGACATAGCCCAGTACAGGGGCGCCGCACACCCACTATGCTTCACAGATGAAGTGATGGAACATAGAATCCCAGAGGGTTTCAAACCCGTCAACATCGAGTCGTACGATGGTACGACAGATCCGGCAGTATGGATTGAGGACTATCTCCTCCACATCCACATGGCACGTGGCGATGATTTGCACGCCATCAAATATTTACCCCTTAAGCTTAAGGGACTAGCCCGGCACTGGCTTAACAGCCTCCCCGCAGATTCGATCGGCTCTTGGAAGGACCTGGAGGCCGCATTCCTCGACAACTTCCAGGGGACCTACGTACGGCCACCGGAAGCCGACGACCTAAGCCACATAATCCAGCAGCCAGAAGAATCGGCCAGGCAATTCTGGACACGAATCCTAACAAAGAAAAATCAGATAGTTGATTGTCCGGATGCAGAGGCCCTAGCAGCCTTCAAGCATAACATCCGTGACGAGTGGCTTGCCCGGCACCTGGGACAGGAAAAGCCGAAATCCATGGCAGCCCTCACGGCACTGATGACCCGCTTTTGCGCGGGCGAAGATAGCTGGCTAGCTCGCAGCAACAACTTATCGAAGAAGCAAGGTAATTCAGATACCAAGGACAAAGGTGGCAGGTCACGACGGAATAAACAGAAACGCCACGTCAGCAGCGACAGCAATGAAGATACGGTAGTAAACGCCGGATTCAGAGGCCATAAATCCGGTCAGCGGAAAAAGCCATTCAAAAAGAATACCCAGGGCCCGTCCAGTTTGGACCGAATACTCGACCGCTCGTGCCAGATTCACGGCACCCCCGAAAGGCCAGCCAATCACACCAACAGGGATTGTTGGGTGTTCAAGCAGGCAGGCAAGTTAAGAGCCGAACACAAAGACAAGGGGCTAGACAGCGATGACGAGGAGGAGCCCAGGCCGCCGAACAACAAAGGACAGAAGGGGTTTCCCCCACAAGTGCGGATGGTGAACATGATATACGCGACTCACATTCCCAAGCGGGAGAGGAAGCGTGCGCTACGGGACGTATACGCGATGGAGCCAGTCGCCCCAAAGTTCAACCCATGGTCCTCTTGCCCGATCACCTTCGATCGAAGGGACCACCCCACTAGCATCCGTCATGGCGGTTTCGCTGCATTGGTTCTTAACCCAATCGTTGACGGATTTCACCTTACAAGAGTCCTCATGGACGGCGGCAGTAGCCAGAACCTGCTTTACCAGGATACAGTGCGGAAAATGGGCATAGATCCATCAAGGATCAAGCCCACAAGAACGACCTTTAAAGGCGTCATCCCAGGTGTAGAGGCCAATTGCATAGGCTCCATTACACTTGATGTGGTCTTCGGATCTCCGAACAACTTCCGAAGCGAAGAGTTAATCTTCGACATAGTTCCGTTCCGCAGTGGCTATCATGCTCTGCTTGGACGAACCGCATTCGCTAAATTCAATGCGGTGCCGCACTACGGATATCTCAAGCTCAAGATGCCAGGCCCTCAGGTGTAATCACGGTCAGCGGAAACACCGAACGCTCCATCCGTACGGAGGAGCACACGGCGGCCCTCGCAGCAGAGGTACAAAGCAGCCTGTTAAGGCAACTCTCCAGTCCGGTCGCTAAAAAACCGGACAATGCAAAGCGCGCCCGGAGTAACCCGCAGCAAGACCGACTGGCGCGTTCGGAGCAAGCGTAGCAATACGGTCCCAACCCCAACCATCGCTACATAGCGGAGCTAGTACCTCGAGTACACAGTTACGCCCTTAAAATTCCATGAGCATAGGGGAAGGGGCACATCAAACGGCATGCCAGCAATACGGCGTCAAACGTACTAGGGGCTGCCGGATTCTTCTTTTCTTTCAGGACTCCATACTCTGAATAAACTGTTCGGCTTTGCTACTGCACAAGACGATGCAAGATCCAGGAGAGCAGACAAAACAACGCCGCATTATGGAACTTCCAGGTGGTCTCTATTTCGAGCAATATATCTGTTTCTAAATTCCACGGCCTGCGCCTGGTCAGGACATGTCAAATAATCTAAAATATTTCCTGTTTATCACACTACTTGTATCGTGCGGCTTGAATAAACAGCCTTCTTATAAACAATGCATAAGCTTTTGTCTATTTTTTGTCTTTTAATATATATATGTTTATTCAAATAACATGATCGCACCCGTACACCATGGTACGGCAAACCACGCCAGGGGCTTTATTACCCTTCTATCTGGTGTGAGAAGTCCGTCCACTTTCACAAGTGCGGCACCCCGAACTTATAGCATTATATGCATCGGCTCCGAGTCATGATTTTGGTCATATGTTGGGTTTGCCCGGCTCCTATGTTTTGGTGCCTTACGTTCCGCTCTATCGGCTAAGGTAGCACTAGGAGAACCACTGCGATTGTGCCCCAGATCAGGTGGGTGAGCACCTCAGTGGAGAAAGCTAAAACAGACTGTCATGATAAGGCGCGAGACCGGTCGCTGTTCGAGAGGTTTTTCGAGTCCCTAAAGGCTTATGCCGCTTCGAGCGGAGAGCTGGTTAAGTCCGGCTAAAGGCGTGGATAGTGCCCCGAATCGGCCTTCCGAACTAGGGGCTTCGCCGAAATTTAAGATTATAAAGTTCTATGGCTAAGTGAGAGTGTTCAAGCATTATAGTCCGATGGCCTGGTTCGCTGTGCTGAGCGCCTCCCTCGAAGGACCCAACTATGGGAACAAGAGCCCTCAGGTTTATCCCGAACACCCCCGCACTAGTTGCATGGGGGCAGAAGCCGACGACTCGCCATCTCTCAGTTATTGATAAACGGCCGCACAGAAAATAATATCTTAAATTCAGTAAGCATTGCTTAAGCGCATATGAACAAGTTTTCAGCGCACATGATACAAACGAGCGAGTTCATTGAAATATTACATCTTTGGCACACTCATCCGCGACAAGGCGAGCTCCAGCAAGAACTTCCTTGTAGTAGTTCTCGGGCTTGCGATGCTCCTTCCCCTGCGGCGGCCCGTCCTTCACCAGCTTCTCTCCGTCCAGCTTGCCCCAGTGTACCCTTACACGGGCAAGGGCCCTCCGGGCACCTTCTATGCAGACGGAGCGCTTGATGACCTCAAGCCATGGACAAGCCTCCACTAGCCGCCGCACCAGCCCGAAGTAGCTCCCAGGCAGGGCCTCTCCAGGCCACAGCCGAATTAGTAAGCCCTTCATGGCCTGTTCGGCCGCCTTGTGGAGCTCGGCCAGCTGCTTCAGTTGATCGCTCAAGGGCACAGGGTGTCCGGCCTCAGAATACTGAGACCAGAACACACTCTCCGTCAAGCTGTCCTCTTCAGCTCGGTAGAATGCGGTGGCGTCGGATGCGCTGCGGGGAAGATCGAAGAACGCCCCTGGAGAACTCCGGATTTGGGTAAGTAATAGGTATTTCACCTTTATATTCCTACTTTGCATTAAGAATGCCTTACCCGCTGCTATATTTTTCATATCCTCCAACTCTTGGAGGGCCTTCTGGGCTTCGGCCTTGGAACTCTTGGCGGTCTCAAGGGCAGAGGCAAGTTTGGTCGCTTGCGCTTTCGCCTCAAGCTCCAAACCCTCATGTTTTTTCATGAGAGCTTGCAGCTCCTGCTGCACCTCTCCGCATTGGACCCCAAGCCTCTCTCGCTCGGCGCGCTCCTCGGCCGTTTTCTTTTCGGCCTCAGAAAGCGCCTGCCTCAGGGATGCCACCTCCGTTGCGGCCCCTACAATAGGCAGTGCAATCCTGTTATTTTTTGCAATCAAGCCTCTCTATAGGCACATTTTTTAGGATATTTGTTACCTTCCTTTTCCATGAGTTGCCTTTTGGCAAGGCCGAGCTCTTGCTCGGACCACTCGAAGTCCTTTTTCAAGACTTCCACCTGCGCAGTCAGTGCGGCAGTGGACAGCAGGGAAGCCTGCATACGCATATTCGACTTTTTATTGTTAGACTCCTGCGAAAATTATTAGATCCTCTATTCGGCTTTTCTTTCCGAACACCGAACAGAGCATCAGGGGCTACTGTCTATGCGGTAATGAATTTAGCCTATTCTTTGCTTACCTGGAAGCCTGTTAGAAGGCTAGCGCAAGCTTCATTCAGTCCGCTCTTGGCGGACTGAACCCTTTGGACCACCGTACTCATAACAGTACGGTGCTCCTCGTCGATGGTGGCGCCTTCAAGCGCCTCCAACAGACTATCCGGCGCCTCTGGCTGGACAGAGGTCGCCGGCTCAGACGGCTTACTCCTCTTGGAAGGAGTTCGCCCACCGCGAGCCAGGACGGTTGAGTCCGGCGCGGTGTCCGGCACAAAGCCGGACTTGGAGCCCTGGGGGGTTTCATCCCCTTTACTCCTGGGGTCCTGAGGATTGCCTTGCGGCTCCTCCAGGACCACCTCCTCCTGCCCTGTTCGGCGGGACGCCGCTTCGGCGCCGCCCACCTTGCTGGGGGAGACCGCGGGCGGGACAGAGTCCATGTCCGACGAATCCAGGGAGCCGCTCGACGAATCATCGAGTGGGGCTCGGGGCGGGCTGCGCAAATAACATTCGACATTAGGGTAAGTTGCGCACTTGAAGATACTATGAGTCATTCTGGTATATAAATACTTACGATATCGCCGGACGCTTGGTTCTGTCCGGCCACTCCTTTCCGCCCTCTTCGGCGTTGGGGGAGTAGTCCGGCGGAGGGGTCTTCCTTTTCCTCGACCCCTCGGCCTCCCCCGTTGGGGCGGCCTTCTTCTTTTTCGCTCCCCTCGCTGGAGGGGGAGAGCTTCCTTGTTCCTCCTCGTTTTCACGAGAGGAGGGCGTCGCAGACTCGCCAGATGACGAGCTCGACACCACCACATTGCAGGCACTCTTTCGAGTCCCGGTGGTCTTCTTCTTCTTGGCCTTCTTCTCCGGCACCACATAAGGCGCCGGAGCCAGCAGCTTCTCTAAGAGAGCTGGGGCTGGGTCTTCGGGTAGAGGAGCCGGACAGTTGATGGGTCCGGCTATCTTCAGCCACGCCTGTCAAAGGCAAAGGGAGTTTTTAGATCCCACATAGAGTTAATCTATGTAGAAAAGCTTAACGAACCTGTGAAAGGTGTAAATGGCTTACCTCGCCAGCGTTGCGCTGCGAGCTGTATCCGCGATCCTCGGAAGCGGACGTGGGGCACTCGGCGCCTTTGGTTAGCACCTTCCAGACGTCTTCATACGTCGTGTCGAAGAGCCTATTGAGGGTTTGGTGCTGCGCCGGGTCGAATTCCCACAAAGTGAAATCCCGTTCTTGGCACGGGAGGATCCGGCGGACGAGCATGACCTGGATGATATTAACATGCCGGATTGGCTTGTTCATCAGGGACTGGATGCAGGTTTGCAATCCGGTCACTTCTTCTTCGTTGCCCCATGATAGGCCCGTCTCTTTCCAGGACATGAGCCGCGTGGGGGGTCCGGATCGGAACTCAGGGGCCGCGACCCATTTCGAGTTGCGTTGCTCGGTGATGTAAAATCACCCTGCCTGCCACCCCTTTAAGGACTCCACAAAGGAGCCATCGAACCAGAGTGCGTTGGCGATTTTGCCGGCCATAGCACCTCGGCACTCCGCCTGGGTGCCGAACACCACCTTGGGCTTGACGTTGAAGGTCTGGAGCCAGAGGCCGAAGTGGGGGCGGATGCGGAGAAAGGCCTCACACACGACGATAAACGCCGAGATATTGAGGATAAAGTTCGGGGCTAGATCGTGGAAGTCCAGGCCGTAGTAGAACATGAGCCCCCGGACAAAAGGGTGAAGTGGAAAACCCAGTCCGCGGAGGAAATGGGGGAGAAAAACTACCCTCTCATGGGGCCTTGGGGTGGGAAGAAGCTGCCCCTCCGCGGGAAGCCGGTGCGGGATGTCCTTGGACAGATATCCGGCCTTCCTAAGCTTTTTGATTTGACCCTCCGTAACGGAGGAAGCCATCCACTTGCCACCCGCTCCGGACATCGCTGGAGCAGGTTGGGGAAGAAAGAGCGAACTTGGGCGTTGGAGCTTGAGTGCGCAGGAGATGGATGGGCAAAGGAGGAAGAAGGCGTAGGTGAAAGAGGTGGATCTTTATCCCCTTATATAGGCTGATGCCGTTATGCATCCCCACCTACCTAATAAAACTCGCTTGCCGCTTAAGCACCGTGGTAAACGGCACGATTGGGTTACCCGCGTCCGTATTAATGAGAATCCCGTTAAAAGGGGCACACGATCTCTGCTTCGACAAGACGTGCCAAGGAAACCGCCTCGTTGAACGTGCTGCGGTGGAACAACAAAAAATAATCCATACAGGAGGCTTGGTCGCAGTGTTATGACGCACTGCGGAATATGTCAGCAGATTTGATTTGTGTTCGCATTATTCTCTATATGGCAATACGTGGAAACTTGTTTTGCAGAGCCGGACACTATTTTGGGTGTTTATTATCTTCTTGAAGAATTTGGAGGAGGAACCCGCCTTGCAATGCCGAAGACAATTTGCGTGCCGGACTCGTCGTCATTGAAGCCTGGTTCAGGGGCTATTGAGGGAGTCCTGGATTAGGGGGTGTTCGGATAGCCGAACTATACCTTCAGCCGGACTCCAGGACTATGAATATACAAGATTGAAGACTTCGTCCCGTGTCCGAAAGGTTCTTTCCTTGGCGTGGAAGGCAAGCTAGGCGTGCGGATATTCAAGATCTCCTACCAATGTAACCGACTCTGTGTAACCCTAACCCTATCCGGTGTCTATATAAACCGGAGGGTTGTAGTCCGTAGGACAAACACATCATAACCATCACAACCACAATACCATCATCATACCCATAGGCTAGCTTCTAGGGTTTAGCCTCCTTGATATCGTGGTAGATCTACTCTTGTACTACCCATATCATCAATATTAATCTAGCAGGAGTAGGGTTTTACCTCCATCAAGAGGGCCCGAACCTGGGTAAAATAAAGTGTCCCTTGTCTCCTGTTACCATCCGACCTTGACGCACAGATCGGGACCCCCTACCCGAGATCCGCCGGTTTTGACACCGGCATGTATGAAGAAGGATATTGCTGAGTATGTAGCTGTATGTGATGTATGTCAGAGAGTGAAGGTAGAACGTACAAGCCAGCAGGATTACTACAGCCTATGCCGATACCCGAATGGAAGTGGGACAAGCTTGGCATGGATTTTATCACCGGATTACCCAGGACCCGGTCGGGATATGATTCCATCTGGGTAGTAGTTGATCGTTTGACAAAGGTAGCTCACTTTATCCCGGTGAAAACCACTTATACAAGCGCGAAGTTGGCCAAGATATATATGACCAGGATCGTATGTCTGCATGGAGTTCCGAGGACCATCGTATCAAATAGAGGAACACAGTTTACCTCGAAGTTTTGGAATTAGTTGAACCAGACTTCGGGTACTAGGTTAGAGTTTAGTATAGCCTTTCACCCGCAGACAGATGGACAGACCGAGATAGTCAATCAGATTCTGGAGGACATGTTGAGAGCTTGTGCGCTAGATTATGGATCTAGTTGGGATGACAATTTGCCTTACGCGGAGTTCTCATACAACAACAATTATCAGGCTAGTTTGAAGATGGCCCCTTTTGAAGCCTTGTATGGAAGGAGATGCAGGACACCTGAAGTTGGAGACCATCAGTTGTTTGGACCAGATTTGATCAAAGAGTCTGAAGAGAAGGTTAAGTTGATTCGAGATACTCTGAAGGTAGCTCAGTCCAGGCAGAAGAGTTAAGCCGATACTAAACGAAAAGAGGTAGTCTATGAAATTGGAGATCGAGCATATCTTCGTGTGTCACCACTCTGAGGAGTTAAACGATTTGGAGTTAAGGGAAAGTTAGCCCCGAGATTTGTAGGACCATACCGAGTTTTGGAACGTATGGGAGAGGTTGCCTACAAGTTGGAGTTACCCGAAGGATTGTCAGGAGTTCATGATGTGTTTCACGTTTCCCAGTTGAAGAAGTGCCATGCAGAGATGGCTGATATTCCTCTCAGAGATACAGTGCCCCTGGAGGCAATTCAGTTGGATAATGACCTAACCTACAAGGAGAAACCCGTCAAGATTCTCGAGTTAGCCAACCGAGTTACGCGCAGCAAGGTTACCAAGTTTTGCAAAGTTCAGCGGAGCCACCATACCGAGGATGAAGCCACCTGTGAATGAGAGGAAGACCTACGAAAGGTCCACCCACACCTATTTTCTAGCCAACCCGAATCTCGAGGGCGAGATTCATCTTAAGGGAGGGGAGGTTTGTAACATCCCAAATTAATTTCAATTTGGATGTTATACATAGGTCATCATGTGCATATCATATTTTATTTGCATTTTGGTTGTGATCCTAGAAATCTTAAGAAACTCAAGGACCCAAGGAGAGAGTTGGGGATTTCATTTATTTTCATATTTAATTTTTTTTCAAATTTGAAAAGAGGATCAATTTGGTTTTAATATTTTCCTCTCCAAATATTTCTAATATTAAAATAAAAGAGAGAAGATAATATAACTTCTTTAAAAAGAAAGGAATATTGGAGGAAAAATCTTAAAATCAAATATATATTTTATTTGGATTTTATTTGAACTAGAAAAATATGCATTTTTAGGCCTGAAAAATGTTCACTTTGTTCTAAATATTTTATTTAGACGGTGAAAATTGTTTTTGGCATTTTTAGATTTTTTATATTTTATTCGGGCGAAATCTTATTTAAAAAAAAATTCCGCCCGACAGGGCCAAAGGCCCAGTCGAGTCGGGTCGAAGCCCGCGTCGCCGCCGCCTTCCTCCCGCCGTGCGCCGCATGGACGTCGAGGAGAGTCCGAGCCAGACTCTCGCTCACGCTGCCCCTCCTCCAAGCCGCGACGCCTCCCCCGACCCCTTTAAATTCCCCCCGGCCCCTTTAAATCCCCCAACCCCGTCGCCTCCTCTCCACCTCACCCCGTCGCCCTCAACCACCGCCGCCGCTTTTGTCACCGCCGCGTGCGCTGCTGCTGCGCGCGCCGTCGCCGTTCTCGCCGCCGACGCAGGCTGCTGCGCCGCCGCCCGCGACGCCGCCCCGCCCTGCCGTTGCCCGCCACTGCCGGATCTCGACGAATCTCGCCGCCGCCGTTTTTTTGGTTGAACCGGTAAAACTGACAAAGCCGTCGCCCCGGTTTTTTTTTCGTTAGATCAGTTTAGTTTTTTTGGTTTCGCTAATTAGCGAACGTTTACCCGAACGTCTCTGTTAGCGAACACGTTCGCCCGTTTGTCCCTGATAGCGAACGTCCGTTCGATAGTCTTTCTCTTTTATTTTATTTTTCTTCCAGGGATCTGTCCGTGATTATTTTTATTGCACATTAGCCCCTGATCTTCAAACGCTCGCAACTTTTTGCTCGCTCGTCCAAATCCAGTGAAACCAACGCCAAAATCTTTGTCTCGAACCCCTCTTTCCATCTAATCAACTTGAACATGGTTTTGACAAATTAAAATTTGGTTGCAAGCAGATTTTAATTCAAACTTCTTTTGATCGTAGTTTGAGTTTCGTAGCTCTGATTTGATTGATTCTTTTTGCAAATCGAAGCTCTTCAGTTGTGTTTTCGATTTGGATCTTCTCATCTGAGTTTTACCCTTGCATATTATGCTTGAGTTCTTATGTATGCTATTGTTTGTTTGCGATAGAGTTTCTAGAGTGTGAAGCGTGCTACTACGAGTCACTAGGGTTTTCAGATTGTCAGCAAGGCAAGTAACACTTTGATCATACCCCTTTATTACCCAACTTTTATGCATTAGTTATACCCCTCAAACACTGCATGAGTAGGATCTGTTAACATGTGGTTCTGGGAAGTAGTTGTTGAGGTAGTATCTATTGCCCTTTCATTCAAACCTCGGGAGTTACTACGTTTTCTTATTATACTTTGCTATGCTCGTAGACGTGGTTTGGGTTGAGTGATTCATGAGAGTTGTGAGAATTACTTTTAACTAAGGGTTTACTTAAGGTGGCTACTTTAACACACATCTGGGTGGATTGTTTGTGGGCACTTAGGGAATCCAGTGTTGTCCAAGGAGATCCCGGGGAATCCGTGAGATCATCCTATGGTTCGCCACCCAGGCTCAAAGGGATCATAAGATTATTCATGCTAGAAACTTCCATGTGCAGCCACAAGCCATTATGGGCTCTGGCATAGTTGAGTAAGATGTGGGAAACCTTTCCATGATCGTCTACCAGATGTAGGGGATTGTAGGTGTACCAGCCTATCTATCGGTTAAGGGGACCTGTCGGTGTCAAAACCGGCGGGTCTCGGGTAGGGGGTCCCGAACTATGCGTCTAGGACCAGTGGTAACAGGAGACGGGGGACACGATGTTTACCCAGGTTCGGGCCCTCTCTATGGAGGTAATACCCTACTTCCTGCTTGATTGATCATGATGAATATGAGTATTACAAGATTTGATCTACCATGAGACTGTAATGGCTAAACCCTAGAAGTCTAGCCTATATGACTATGGCAATGTGTATATCTGTCCCTTCCGGACTAACCCCTCCGGTTTATATAGACAACGGGGGGATCTAGGGTTTACATAGAATCGGTTACATAAGAAGGAATCTTCATAGCTGGTCACCAAGCTTGCCTTCCACGCAAAGGAGAGTCCAATTTGGACACGAGTATGGTCTTCGTTCTTCATGTCTTCACAGCCCATCAGTCTGGCCCAAAGGATAACAGGTCGGACGCTCGAGGACCCCTTAGTCCAGGACTCCCTCAGTAGCCCATGAACCTGGCTTCAATGACGAGGAGTCCGGCGCGCAGATTTGTCTTCGGCATTACAAGGCGGGTTCCCTCCTTCTGAACTCCAGAATAGTCTTCGGATGAAGTAAGTATATTCGGACATGTGTATATAATTGCGGAGAATACAATATCCCACGAGTCCAACTATTCATGACATCGTATCATGCCTGCCGGTTACTATTTCCAACCGTCGGCTAGCGAGCCGCCCCTCGTCTTGGGGCGCGGTTTTATTGACATGTCTTGTCAAAGAAGAGATCGTGTCCCCTTATTTACGGGATTTCCATTAATGCAGGCATGGGTAACCCAACCGTCCCCTGGGTACAACTCCTTGGGGATAGGTAAGTTTAGAGACCCAGGGGAGACGCCCAGTATTCGGGATCTTTATATAGAGACCCAGTCTCGTCTTCTTCCCTTGCGCTTGCTCCTTCCTCAACCCTAGCCACCCCAAGTTCCATCCCTCGGGTTGTAATCGCCACCAGCCCTAATCATGTCCGGATCCAACCGTCAAGGCCGGTTGGTGGCTTCTTCTGTCACAGAGGAGGATATTGCGAAGCTCCGCGCGGCGAGGTATCTGACCCCAGAAATCCTTCATCGTCTTCCTGCACAAGGGCAGGTTATACCTACCCCCAGCTCTGGCGAGAGGGTAGGATTTGTATCCCACTTTCTCCACGGGCTAGGGTTCGCGCTTAACCCCTTCGTCCGGGGGCTCATGTTCTACTACGGGCTAGATTTTCACGATCTGCCCCGGACTCTATTCTCCTCATCTCAACATTTATCGTCACGTGTGAGGCCTTCCTGCGGACTCCTCCGCACTTTGGTTTGTGGCTCAAGACCTTTGACATGAGGCCGCAAGGGATAGAGGAGGAGCAGACAGCGTGCGGCAGCGTCATAATAGGCAAGCTTGCCAGCGCGGTTTAGCTTGAAGGATCTTTTGCCAAGTCTTCCGACCTATGGCAGTAGGGGTGGTTTTATATCAACGAGCCGCGGGGCTCCAAGTGGGCGGCTACACCTGCGTTCTGACCCGGCCCTCCAGTTCAGCTTGCTTCATGGATCAATAAGGGATTGGACTGGGGATCCGTCAATGAAGTGCAGACTCTACAAAGTCGCATCTGAAGCCTTACCGAGAAGGGCATCGACCTTGTGAACGTCGTTCAAGTAATGCTAGTCTGCCGGACCCTACCATGTCAGCGGTGGCCTCTCCGTATGTGGGAGTTTAATCCAGAAGGGTGGCGGACTCTTCAGCACTTCTTCGGCACTACGCACGAGGGAATGTGGAAATTGTATTTCGGGGAACGAGGGCAATGGTCGGACACCATCGAAGATGTTGGCCTTGACTGCAATCATCCGGACACTTTGGTAAGTATTCAATCTCTGAACACCTTCCATTCAAGCATCTCTTGACAAGATACTGAACAATCTGTCCTTATACAGGACTGGATAAAGAAAGCGGTGCTAATCTGGTGTTCGGCGCCCCTTCCCGAAGACTCTGCGACCGCCCTGCTGACGAGAATGCTGATTCTGACACCGTACCAGGTGTCTGCAGAGGGGGGCGAGAGCAGGGAGCCCAGAGGTGATACCCGCCCTGAGAATGAATTATACGCTGCGTTCGGGGAAACTGAATCCCTTTTGCCCAAGGGCAAAGGTGCAGAGGGAGCCCTCCATGGCAAGAAGAGGGCCGCTTCCGAAGATCAGGAGGGGAAGTCTTCCAAGAGAGGAAAAATGCCATCGTCGGGCGGCTTGGGCCGGGCGAGCGGTGCTGCCGTAGGGCTTTATGACGAGGACAAACCTCTGGCCAAACCATGAGTGAAGCTGGGGCACTTTAAACGTACCTCGTTCTTTTCTTATTAGTGAAGTAATCATCCGACATATGTGCATCCACGCAGGTTAATGACTGGTGTTTTTTAATCGTCCTCCTCCTCGGGAGACCTCCTTCCGGAGATGATGGAGAGTGACACACCTTCTGCGGCCTCCTCGCCCAACAGGGGGGATGATACCGAGGTATCGTCCCGAAATGCTCCTCCCGATCGTCAAGCGGTGCAGGAAATGAAGAAGGTGTTACCCGAAGGCGGTGCCTTGATAATCCCCAAGTGCAGGGAATCATCATAGCAATTTCCAAAGGTGGAAGTGATAAGTATGAAGTCTCGAACCCACAAGGAGCTAAAGGTAAGATCAATATTCTCTCAAGCCCTATCTGCCACTGATACGACTCTACGTGCACCGAACGTTTGCTTCCAACTAGAAACGAGAAATAAAACTACGTTGTGGGTATGAAGAGGATAACTTTGTATGATATTGGAGAGCTAAAATATAAAAGTAGGTGCTGTTATCATAAAGTTAGAATATATTACTAAATAATATAAATAGCGAGTGTGGAATAATGATGGATCGGTGTGCAGAATTGTCCTAGGCAATTGTTAACAAGACCGGTAATCACTACTGCAGTTTCATATGAGGGAGAGGCATAAGCTAACATACTTTCTCTACTTGGATAATATGCACTTATGATTGGAACTCTAGCAAGCATCCGCAACTACTAAAGATCATTAAGGTAAAACCCAACCATAGCATTAAAGCATCAAGTCCTCTTTATTCCCATACGCAACAATCCCTCTTACTCGGGTTTAAGCTTCTGTCACTCTAGCAACCCACTATAAGTGAATCATGAACGTATTGCAACACCCTACAGCGGGAATCCCTCACGCTTGCGCGACACGGAGGGCACCATAGGACAGCACCAAAGTAAAACATACAACTCATACCAATCTAGATCATCAATCAACCCAAATACAAAAGATATCTACTCAAAACATCATAGGATGGCAACACATCATTGGATCATAATATGTGGCATAAAGCACCATGTTCAAGTAGGGATTACAGTGGGGTGCGGGAGAGTGGACCGCGTAAAAGAGATAAGGATGGTGATGATGATGGTGATGTTGATGAAGACGATCACCGTGGCGATGATTCCCCTCCCGATGGCACTCCGGCGTCACCGGAAGAGAGGAGGAGAGGTTCTCCCCCTTGTGCTTCCTCCTCCATGGCCTCCACCCTCTGGTCCTTGGCCTTCATGGTGATGATGGCCCCTCCGGGATACTCCTTCATGGCCACCGATGATGATGGCCCCCTCCGGGAGGGTGCCGGAGAGGGCCTAGATTGACTTCTCGTGGCTACAGAGGCTTGCGGCGGCGGAACTTCTGATCTAATCTCTGTTCTGGAAGTTTTAGGGTACGTGAGTATATATGGGTGCAGGAAGTACGTCGGTGGAGCTTTGGGGGTCCCACGAGGCAGGGGGCGCGCCCTAGGGGGGGTTCCCCCACCCTTGTGGGCACCTCCCTTTGCTCCTGACATGGGGTCCAAGTCCATCCGGTAGTTTTCCTTCCAAAAATAACTTCTCCAGTTGATTTCGTTCCGTTTCGACTCCGTTTGATATTCGTTTTCTTTGAAACACTGAAATAGGCAAAAAACAGCAAATCTGGGCTGGGCCTCCGGTTAATAGGTTAGTCCCAAAAGTAATATAGAACTGGAAAGTAAAGCCCAAAATAGTAGATAATATAGCATGGAGCAATCAAAAATTATAGATACGTTGGAGACGTATCAGGCATCCCCAAGCTTAATTCCTGCTCGTCCTCGAGTAGGTAAATGATAAAAAAGATAATTTTTGATGTGGAATGCTAGTAAGTGCTTAAGTTTGATCAATGATAATTCTAATCACTTTTCTAGCATCATTACATGTCATAACAGTGGCTCATCTCATAAAACTTCTCATGATTAAGTAACAAACTAATCACATGTTAAAGTATAGATCATAAACTTTCTTGAAAACTAACAAACAATATTCTCAGTCATCAAACAATTGCAATTCATCTTATTTTTAGGAAGAGTCTATGTCAGAGCTTTGATTTAGCAAACTCCACATACTCAACTATCATTTAGTCTTTCACAGTTGCTAACACTCAAGCAATACTTGTGGTTATGGAGTTTTAATCGGACACAGAGAAAGATAGGGGCTTATAGTTTCGCCTCCCGACCTTTTACCTCAAGGGTAATGTCAAGAATAATAGCTCATCAGGACCTTTCCCAACACCCTGTGCTTGCCAAAGGATAAATGTAAAAAGGAAAGGTGAAGATCACCATGACTCTTGCAAAAGGTAGAAGATAATAATAAAAGATAGGCCCTTCGCAGAGGGAAGCAGAGGTTGCCATGCGCTTTCAGGGTTGGATGCACAAAATCTTAATGCGAAAGAACATCACTTTATATTGTCCCTTGTGATATGAACCTTTATTATGCAGTCCGTCACTTTTATTTCTTCCACATCACAAGACCGTATAAAGCTTATTTCCTCCACACCAATCAATCATACATATTTAGAGAGCAATTTTTATTTCTTGCACCGATGACAACTTACTTGAAGGATCTTACTCAATCCATAGGTAGATATGGTGGACTCTCATGGCAAAACTAGTTAAGGTTTTTGGGAAGCACAAGTAGTATCTCTACTTGGTGCACAGAATTTGGCTAGCATGAGGGGGAAAGGCAAGCTCAACATGTTGGATGATCCATGACAATATACTTTATTTCAGATATAAGAAAACATAACTCATTACGTTGTCTTCCTTGTCCAACATCAACTCTTTAGCATGTCATATTTTAATGAGTGCTCCCAATCATAAAAGATGTCCAGGATAGTATATTTATATGTGAAATCTCTCTTCCCTCAATATTCTTTCATGAATTGTTCAAGTGACCAATTCTATGTTTGCTAACTTTCAATAAGTTCACTACCTATACTTATTATGTGTGAAGTCATTACTCCCCATGTTATAAGCATATGAAACATACATAAATTCAGGTTTATGACATTCAATTTATTCAACCATTTACTCATAGGATATACATGAAGCACATGAGCAAATGACAAACTACTCCAAAAGATATGAGTGAAGAACACTGAGTAGTCAAATAATTAACTAGCCATGGGAGGATTCTTTTTCATTCAATATTTCAGATCCAATCATTTTATTCAAACAGCAAGTAAAATTGAAAATACGCTCCAAGCAAAACACATATCATGTGATGAATAAAAATATAGCTCCGAGTAAAGTATACCGATAGTTTTGAAGACAAAAGAGGGGATGCCTTCCGGGGCATCCCCAAGCTTAGGCGCTTGAGTCTTCCTTGAATATTACCTTGGGGTGCCTTGGGCATCCCCAAGCTTATGGTCTTTCCACTCCTTATTCTTCTCATATCGATATCTCACCCAAAACTTGAAAACTTAAATCACAAAAACTTAACCAAACATCGTGAGATAGGTTAGTATGATAAAGAGCAAATCATTCACTTTGGTACTGTCAAAGACAAGGTTCATAATTGTTCTCACACAATTCCTACTGTACCATCTCATTTCTACTATTTATATGGAGAAATATAAGCCACAGAAACTAGAAAACAAGCAAACTATGCAATGAAAACAGAATCTGTCAGAAACAGAACAGTCTGTAATGATCTGAACAATAACCATACTTCTGCTACTCCAAAAATTATGAAATAAATTGGTGGACGTGAGGAATTTGTCTATTAATCTTATGCAAAAAGAATAAACTCAAAAGCACTCTTCTGTAAAAAAAATGACATCTATTCTCGTGAGAGCAAAGTTTCTATTTTTTACAGCAAGATCACATTAACTTTCACCCAAGTCTTCCCAAAGGTCTTACTTGGCACTTTATTGAAACAAAAGTTATAAAACATGATTACTACAGTATATTAATAATTTAAACACACAAAAAAAGTAATATTAAATATTGGGTTATCTCCCAACAAGCGCTTTTCTTTAATGCCTTTTAGCTAGGCATGATGATTTCAATGATGCTCACATAAAAAATAGGAACTGAAGCACAAAGAGAGCATCTTGAAGAATATGAATAGCACATTTAAATATAACATACTTCCTATGCCTAGGGATTTTATGAGCACACAACTTATGGGAACAAGAATCAACTAGCATAGGAAGGCAAAACAAGTATAACTTCAAAACTTTAAGCACATAGAGAGGAAACTTAATATTATTGCAGCTCCTACAAGCATGTATTCCTCCCTCATAATAATTTTCAGTAGTATCATGGATAGCAACTTTGTTCTCATACTAAATTGGAACCTCTTCCGAAATAGTGGAATCATTACTAGCTAAAGTTGACACTCTTCCAAATCCACTTTCATAAATATCACACTAAGATTCAACATCCTCCAAAACTGTGGGATCACTAATTCCTAAAGTTGACACTCTTCCAGACCCAATTTAAATGATAGTATTATTCATACTCCAAAAGATATAAGTGAAGTTCATGGAGCATTCTACAATTAATATAGACTAACCAATATCCAAGCTCAAAATGTATAAGTGAAGCCCATGAAGCATTCTAGAAAACTATACTCAAAAGATTTAAGTGAAGCACAAAGAGCAATTCTATAAGATCATACTTAAAAGATTTAAGTGAAGCACATGAAGTATTCTATAAATTAATGAAGTGCTATCTCATGCTAGCATGGTTCTTAAAGGAAAAACAAAAACACAAAGGACACAAATCATGTGAACAAAATAAAAACCGAGGTATACCGATAATTGTTGAAGAAGAAAGATGGGATGCCAACCGGGCATCCCCAAGATTAGATGCTTGAGTATCCTTTGAAATATTTACTTGGGGTGCCTTGGGCATCCCCAAGCTTGAACTCTTGCCTCTCTTTATTCTTCTCATATTGATAGCTCCTCGACCTTCGAACACTTCATCGACACAAAACTTTAACAAAAACTTGTGAGATCCGTTAGTGTAATAAAGCAAATCACTACCTTTAGGTACTGTAATGAACTCATTCTTTATCTATATTGGTGTTAAAGCTACTGTATTCCAACTTCTCTATGGTTTATAAACTATTTTACTAGCGATAGATTCATCAAAATAAGCAAACAACACACGAAAAACAGAATCTGTTAAAAACAGAACAGTCTGTAGTAATCTGGAAGTTTGGTAAACTTCTGTAACTCCTAAAATTATAAGCTAAATTTGAAAATTTAAAAAATTGTACATAAGTAATTTGCAAAAAGTTCCAGACCCATTTGACTCTCCAGTAAAAAATGTAAATTCACGCACTACAGCCAAAGTTTCTGTTTTTGTTCTGCACATAGTAAACAAGCAATCTAATCATCCTAAAACCAAAGCTTGGCACGTTATTTTTATAATACAATGAATATATACAAGGGGATAATTATTTACATAGAAACTTCCATGAAAAATTCTACATTGTTTCCGTGAGCATGAACACAAATGCTCAAGGTCGACCCTCACTTCTTCAATGCAAAACCTTCCAATCACTTCTCTTTTTGAAAAACTTTTTAGGCATGAAAGGCAAGTAATTTTTTAGGGCCAATTCCATTTTCCCCCCTAACTTTGTCCCGACCTCATGTTTACCCCTAAATAAAAATAGTGCTCAGCTTTGCCCCTCTTCCGTTAGGTGCGCTTATAGAAATGCCCTTCCGTACATTCTTTTTACTTCCCAGTCCCTTTGACCTTCTGGTAAGGCTTCCTGACGTAGAGTTTTGACTCTTCTCTTCTCAAATTTCACTAAATTTGTTTTAGGATCACGCGGGTATATTACAATCGTTCCGATGGTTTTATGATGACAACATTGTCTTGGTTTCCTCCTGACATTTAGGGGTTGTGGCAGTGTCCCGGGGAGTTGAGCTCCGAGGTGTTGTCGTCATAATTTTATCGTTGCGGTTTTGGAATACCTGAGTTTAGTACGCCGACATCGAAAATCTCTTTTGTACAGTTGTTGGTGAGATAACCCTGATAGCCCAGTACTGTGGCGAGTGCGGGAGTATTGCCATGACTTGTATAACGGATGCTTTTCGAAGGTTGAGGTAGACGATTTCCGAAGGTTTCTTGGTTATGTGTTGAAGGATGGATACAGCTGGTTGTAGGATTTGCTAGTTTGGGTGAGATATTATGCTTCCCCTGTATCCCCAACACCTGATTGCATAACCAGAAAGTTTCGGGAGTTTATAAGTGGGAATTCTTGTAGCTTTAGTATTTCTTCCGCAGATATTTGGTTTGTGATTGGGTAATCCTTACCAAGTATTTGTTCACATCCGTACCTTGTTGGTTTTATTCCATACCATGTTCTAAGTGGCTTCTCAGCTTATGGAAGTGTGATATTTTACATTGGAATTCATTCGTTCATTCTCGTTCGAATGTTAATTTTGAAGACTATATGTTGCAATTTCGTTCCTTTGATTCAGCTTCAATATATCTCTGTCAAGATGCTAATGGATGTCACCCTCTTCAGGATGGCTCCACCAATGCGTCAGAATCCGGAACGCAATGAAGGGAATCAGGCTAACCCTCCGCCACCACCTCCGCCTCTGGAAGCTTGGCAGGCCCTGATGACTGCCACAAATGCCAATGCTCAGATTCTGATTCAGCTCTTGCAAGATCGCAACCAAGGGCAAGCTAATCAAGAGAATCAAGGCCAAGGGAACAATCAGCCGCATTTCGCTTCACTGAACCAGTTCCTTGCTAATCAGCCAAAGACCTTCAGCTACTGTGTCGAGGCCACAGACGCCGATGATTGGCTTGTGGACATCAGCAAGCATTTCGAGTGCAGCAATGTCAGACCTGAGGACTTTGTCAAGTTTGCCTCTTTTCAACTCAAAGATCAAGCTGCTGAGTGGTTCCAGCAATACAAAGATTCCAGAGGAGGTCGTGTGATTACCTGGGATGATTTCCGTCGTGACTTCAAAGCACACCACATTCCAGAAAGTGTTGTTGAGCTTAAGCGTGAGGAATTCCGCAATCTCAAGCAAGGCAGCATGTCTGTCTATCAATACAACACTCAGTTCCAGAAGCTCTCTCGTTTTGCAAGGCAAGACATTCCTGATGAGAAGAGTATGATCTACCAATTCAGACGTGGTCTCAGAGAAGATCTGCAGCTTGCTCTCGTGCTTTTCGAGCAATTAAAGTATGATGAATTCTACAACATGGCGCTGAAACAGGAAGCTGCTCAGCTCAAGTGTGAGGCTTCTAAGAAGAGAGTCAGAGACGCAGTTCAGTCTTCTTATTCCTCACTTGTGGCAGCTAAGCAACAGAAGTTCTGGTTGCCTCCTCCTCCTCCGTTCCGTCAGCCTTATCAACAGAAGAATTCAAGTGGTCGTGGATCTTCCCACCCACCCAACCCTGGCTATCAGAACAAGTCTCAGAATCAAGCTCCAAGGCCAAGTGCTCCTTACCATCGTCCGCTCTCAGAGGTGACTTGTAACAAATGTCAGCAGAAGGGTCACTATGCGAACAAGTGCTTCAACCAGAGGCGCCTTCCGCCTCCTCCTCCTGTGAAATCTTCCAGCAATGCAGTGGTCAAGCATAATTCCCAGCATGCCAAGGTGAACATGTTGAATGCAGCTCAAGCAGAGGATTCTTCTGAAGTGATCATGGGTAATCTTCCTGTTAATGATATTCCTGCAAAAGTTTTATTTGATACTGGTGCATCGCTTTCTTTCATTTCGAGACCTTTTGTTGCTAAGCATGAGTTTGTGACCGAAAAGATTCCTATTCCGTTGAAGATTGTGTCCCCGGTCAAACAAATGACATCTAATGTTTGTGTCCCGGATGTTTCTATCAAGATGGGCGACTATAAATTCTTGTCTAAACCAGTTGTTCTTGGTGATTCTGATATTGATCTCATTCTCGGGATGGACTGGCTTTCTAAGCACAAGGCTCAACTTGAGTGTGCTGCCAGGGAAATCAAATTGACTCACACTTCGAACGATGTGATCATCTATGCTTCTCGTGATGATACCATTCGGTTGTTTTCTCTCAATGAGAATGATGAATTGGAGGCTATCTCTCAGATTCCAGTTGTTTGTGAGTACCAAGATGTTTTTCCAGAAGAGCTTCCGGGTATGCCTCCCCGCCGGCCAGTTGAATTCGTGATTGATCTCGAGCCTGGCACGGAACCCGTTTGCAAGCGTCCTTACAAGCTTGGACCAGATGAGCTCAAGGAATTGAAGATTCAACTCGATAAACAAGAACGTCTGGGTCTGATCAGACCGAGTTCTTCTCCTTGGGGTTGTGGTGTTCTTTTTGTCAAGAAGAAGGATGGCACGGACCGACTTTGCGTCGATTACCGTCCATTGAACAAGAAGACTATCAAGAACAAGTACCCACTTCCCAACATCAATGAGCTTTTCGAGCAACTCAAAGGTGCTAAGGTGTTCTCCAAGCTTGACCTTCGTATGGGTTATCATCAGATTCGCATTCGTGAAGAAGATATTCCCAAGACAGCATTCAGAACAAGCTTTGGTTCTTATGAATATACTGTCATGTCATTCGGCCTTGTCAATGCTCCTCCGTATTTCACTCGCTTGATGAATTTCATCTTCAACCCCTACATCAACGAGTTTGTCTTGGTCTATCTTGATGATATTTTGGTCTTCTCCAAGAATAAGAAGGATCATGCCAAACATTTGCGATTGGTACTCGACAAGCTCAGAGAGTATCAATTATATGCGAAGTTCTCCAAATGTGAATTCTGGCTTGATGAAGTTCTTTATCTTGGCCATATCATCTCTGCCAAGGGCATTGCTATTAATCCAGAGAGGGTGTCTGCAGTTTTGAATTGGAATCCTCCTCAGAATGTCAAGCAGCTTCGTAGCTTTCTTGGACTTGCAAGCTATTGCATAAGATTCATTGAGAATTTCTCAAAGATTGCAAAGCCTCTTTCCAACCTCCTCCAGAAGCATGTGAAGTATGTCTGGTCTCCTGAGTGTGACGTTGCTTTCAAGACTCTCAAAGAGAAACTCGTCACTGCTCCAGTTCTGACTCCTCCTGATGAATCCAAGCCTTATGAAGTATTCTGTAATGCTTCTCTTCAGGGCCTCGGTGTCGTCTTAATGCAAGAGAAGAAGGTTGTTGCCTATACCTCTCGCCAGTTGAAGCCCAATGAAAGGAACTACCCCACTCATGATCTTGAGTTGGCGGCAGTTGTCCACGCACTAATAACATGGAGACATCTCCTGTTGGGAAGGAAAGTGGACATATTCACAGATCACAAGAGTCTCAAGTATATCTTCACTCAGCCTCATCTCAACCTCAGGCAGACTCGATGGGTCGAAATGATTCAAGAGTATAATCAGAGTATTGAGTACACTCCAGGCAAGGCTAATGTGATTGCAGATGCTTTGAGCAGAAAGGCTTACTGCAACAGCTTAATCCTCAAGCCCTTTCAACCGGATCTCTGTGAGGCTTTTCGCAAGTTGAATCTCCAAGTTATTCCTCAAGGTGTTCTTGCCAACCTCATTGTCTCTCCTACTTTGGAAGATCAGATTCGTGAGGCTCAATTGTTGGATACCATGGTGAAGAAGGTGAAATGTGGTATTGATAAGGGCATTTCCAAATACAAGTGCTATCGAGTTGATGACAGAGATACTCTTTTCTTCGAGGACCGGATTGTGGTTCCAAAGGGTGATCTTCGTAAAGTCATTATGAACGAAGCGCACAATTCTCTTCTGTCTATTCATCCTGGAAGCTCGAAGATGTACCATGACCTCAAGCAGTCATATTGGTGGACTCGAATGAAGCGTGAGATCGCTCAATTCGTGAATGAGTGTGATGTTTGCAGAAGGGTGAAAGCAGAACACCAACGACCAGCTGGTCTTCTCCAACCTCTTGCTATTCCAGAATGGAAATTCGATCATATCAAAATGGACTTCGTGACTGGTTTTCCTAAGTCCAAGCGTGGAAATGATGCTATCTTCGTCGTCATCGACAAGCTCACCAAAGTGGCTCATTTTCTTCCTATCAAAGAGTCTATCACAGCAGCGCAGCTGGCAGAGCTCTACACCTCCAGAATTGTCTCTTTGCACGGCATTCCGCAATTGATCTCTTCAGACCGTGGCAGCATCTTTACCTCCAAATTTTGGGATTCTTTTCAGAAGGCCATGGGCACCAACATTCGCTTCAGCACAACTTTCCACCCTCAGACTAGTGGACAAGTCGAGCGTGTCAACCAAATTCTTGAAGATATGCTCAGAGCCTGTGTTATCTCTTTCGGCATGAAGTGGGAGGATTGTCTTCCTTATGCTGAATTCTCTTACAACAACAGTTTTCAAGCCAGCTCGGGCAAAGCCCCATTCAAGATTCTCTATGGCAGGAAGTGCCATACTCCTCTCAACTGGTCTGAAACCGGTGAACGTCAATTGCTCGGCAATGATTTGATCTCAGAGGCTGAGGCTATGTGCAAGGTGATTCGTGAGAACCTCAAAGCCGCGCAATCGCGCCAGAAGAGCTATTACGATAACAAACACCGAGATGTGGCATTCGAGATCGGAGACCATGTTTACCTCCGTGTCTCGCCAATGAAAGGAACTCGTCGCTTCGGTATCAAAGGGAAACTTGCCCCAAGATATGTCGGTCCCTTCAAGATCATCGGCAAACGAGGCGATCTAGCCTATCAACTTGAGCTTCCCTCCAACTTTGCAAATGTGCACGATGTCTTCCACGTGTCACAGCTTCGCAAGTGCTTCAAGACGCCTGAGTGCACCATCAACTTAGAAGAGATTGATCTTCAAGAAGATTTGTCCTATCATGAGCACCCAGTTGCTATTCTTGAGACAACTGAGTGCAAGACTCGCAACAAGTCAATCAAATTCCTCAAAGTGAAATGGTCACATCATTCAGACCGAGAAGCCACCTGGGAGCGTGAAGACCACCTACGTTCTGAGTATCCGGAGTTCTTTCAGTCCTAGATCTCGGGACGAGATCCTATCGTAGTGGTGGTGTGTTGTAACGCCCCAGATGTAACTTGCCATATTTGTAATCCAACTCTTGCCATTTTCGGCTATGTGTTATGATATTTCCTCCGTAGTTGGGTTCTCTTCGTTTTGCATTTTGGTCATGTCATGCATTTCATATCATGTCATCATGTGCATCGCATTCGCATACGTGTTCGTCTCTTAAATCCGAGCATCTTTCCCGTTGTCCATTTTGCAATCCGGCGCTCCTATGTCTCTCGGCGTCCCCTTTTACATTTCTTCGTGAGCGGGTATTAAACATTCTCGGAATGGACCGAGGTTTGACATGTGGCCTTGGTATAGCACCGGAAGACCGCCTGTCAAGTTTCGGGTCAATCGGAGTTCGTTTGGTACTCCAACGGTTAACCGGGTAACCGTGAAGGCCTCGTGTGTGTTGCAGCCCAACACCCCTTCAAACAGCCCAACAACCCATCTAAGACACTCCCATGTCCTCCGCCGTTCGATCACGATCGCGTGGCCGAAAACCGCTCTCCATTTGGAGCCTCCTAGCTCCTCCTATCTATAAAAAGGCCTCCCCCTTCTCTAATCTCGGGCAAAAACACCCACAAACCCTAGCAAATAGCCCCGCCGCCGCCGGACGCGTCCGTCCCGGACCGGACGAGCCGCCTTCGCCACCCGCGCCAATCGGGGGCCGCCACGTGGCCTCCCGGCCCCCACTCCGCCGCCTCCCACCGCCGGGCCCGGGGAGCCCGCAGCCGGCCCTCCCGGCCCGACCGGCTCCCGCAGCCGCGCCCCGCGTCGGGCCCGCCTCTCCGCCTCACGCCTGAGCGGCCGTCGTCGTCGGCGCCCCGCCGCGCCCCGCGCCGGCGCTCGCGCCTCGCCGCCGGCCGGCCCCGCACCGCGCCACCTCCGCCGTCTCCGCCGCGCTCGCCGCCGCGCCCGCCGCCTCGCGCCGGCCGCCGCGCCCGCGTCGCCGTCGCCCTCGCCCCGCTGCCCCTCTCCATCGCCGGCATCGCCCGCGCCGGCCGGATCCGCCGCCGGAGCCGCCGGAATCGGCGGATCTGGAAACCCTAGCCAAGGGTTGACTTTCCCCGAGCCCGATTTTTTCTCCAAGTCTTTTATATTCTTCATCATCATGCCATGTTCGACATGCCATAACTTTGTATCCGTAGCTCCGATTCGCGCGTATAACATGTTAAATTGTTCGCCTCGAAGAGTACACCATTTTGTTCCATTGCTTCATTCTCATTTGAGGTCATCTTGATGCCCGAAATGCTGTTAGAAGAGGGCTAGTTGATGTTAGTGTCTGGATCTTATCTGAACATGCACTTTTGTCATTTTTGCCATGATTAATGTGTACCTCCTATGAAGTTGTGTTCTACATGAGTTTTGTAATATGCCATGTTAAATATCCAGAGTATTTTGCCATTTATTTTTTTGATCTATGTGGTGACTAGCACAAGCATGCAAACTAGGTCACTTGATGTTGCTGATTTCAGAGACTTAGTGATTTCACTAAGTCCCCGACTGCTGTTATTTTCATGCCATGTACTCATGTTGTTTCTGAGTGATCTATGCATAATTTGAGCATGATCAGTAAGGGCGTTTTGAACTTGAGTATTTGCTAAATCCATCCATGCCTTTGTTTGCAATTATGGAGTGTCATACCTTGAGTCAGTCGAGCTCTACTTTTGCTTCAAAATGTTGCTGGCAGATTGTTTACATGTTATTCGATTTTGCCAAGCTTGGTGTAGTTGATCCTTGCATGCTATGATGTTGTTATTGCCATTTATAGTTACTATGCCATGTATTCTGGATTTATGTATGCTTAGTTTATCATGCAATGCTCTGTAGTGAGTGCATCGAGCTCACGAACATGCCTAGTCGTTATCTGTTTTGTCATGTCCAGTTTTCTGCTAAGTCTGAAACCTGAAACGAAACTTGCTTATTTGACAGGGGTGTAATCATATTTTCTGGTCCTTTTTGGCTTATGGTCAGTAAGAGACTTTTGTCAAGTGCTATGAGCAGATTCATGCCATGCCTTTCTTTGCTATGTTCTGAACCTGTAGCATGTTGTTCCATTGCTCTGATCATGTCATCCTGATGTTAGTTTTCTGCTATGTTGTTAATTTCACTAAGTCTGAGAACCTGTTATCTTTTGCACTTTTGCCATGATTGTTTGGACCTGTTCTGATGTGAATTAGCCGTAGCTCAGTGTTCATCTTTTATCGTGCATCTTGTGTAGATTACTGTCATATGCTTTCTTGACATGTTTGTGTGCAGTAGCTTAATTATTTGTTGCTTGCTAAGTAGCATCATGCTGTTAATGGAAGATTCGTGTCATTCTTGTATTGCTCGTCATTTGCAAACCGTGCATCCGATTCCGGTGTTCTTTATACCGATTTCAACCGAAATCACCTCACCTATCCAGTGGCATGCTTGGTTTGCCAAGATTATGCCTTGTTCATCTTTGTCCTTCCGGAGCATGCATACGCATTGCATATCACATATCGCATACCATGCCATGTTTTGCATCATGTTGGTTGTGCATTGCATCGTGGTTAATATTTGTTCCTTTGCTTGTTCTCTTGTCTTGGGTAGAGCCGGGAGACGAGTACGTGAACGAGGATTCCATTAAGAACGCTTTCGAGGACCAAGCTTTCGACAACTCTGAGACTCTTGCAGGCAAGATGACCATACCCTCGAAATCACTTCTATCTTTGCTTGCTAGATTGCTCGCTCTTTTGCTATGCCTATGCTGTGATACCTACCACTTGCTATATCATGCCTCCTATATTGCCATGTCATCCCCTAACCATCCATGTCCTAGCAAACCGTTGTTTGGCTATGTTATTGCTTTGCTCAGCCCCTCTTATAGCGTTGCTAGTTGCAGGTGAAGATGAAGTTTGTTCCTTGTTGGAACATGGACTTGTTGTTCCTTGTTGGAACATGTTTACCTGTTGGGTTATCACAATACCTCCTATTTAATTAATGCATCTATATACTTGGTAAAGGGTGGAAGGCTGGGCCTTATGCCTGGTGTTTTGTTCCACTCTTGCCACCCTAGTTTCCGTCATACGGGTGTTATGTTCCCGGAGTTTGCGTTCCTTACACGGTTGGGTGATTTACGGGACCCCCTTGACAGTTCGCTTTGAATAAGACTTTTCCAGCAAGGCCCAACATTGGTTTTACCATTTGCCACCTAAGCCTTTTTTTCCCTTGGGTTCTGCAGACTCAAGGGTCATCTTATTTTAAACCCCCGGGCGAGTTCTCCTTCGATTGCTGGTCCAAACTAGAGCCCTTTGCAGCGCCACCTCGGGGCAACTCGAGGGCTGGTTTTAGTTGTAGGGAGTGTTCATCCGGATGTGCCCTGAGACCGAGATATGTGCAGCTCCTATCAGGATTTGTCGGCACAATCGGGCGGCTTTGCTGGACTTGTTTTGTTGCTGTCGGAATGTCTTGTAGTCCGGGATTCCGAGATTGATCGGGTCTTCCCGGTAGAAGGAATATCCTTCGTTGACCGTGAGAGCTTATCATGGGCTAAGTTGGGACACCCCTGCAGGGTATTATCTTTCGAAAGCCGTGCCCGCGGTTATGAGGCAGATGGGAATTTGTTGATGTCCGGTTGTAGAAAACCCAAAGTTGACTTTAACTAAAACACATCAACCGCGTGTGTAACCGTGATGGTCTCTTCTCGGCGGGGTCCGGGGAGTGAACACGGTTGTTGGAGTTATGCCTGACGTAGGTTGTTTCAGGATCACTTCTTGATCACTACTAGTTTTACGAACATGCTTTGCCTTCTCTTCTCGCTCTCTTTTGCGCTGTAGCCACCATATGCTAGTCGCTTGCTGCAGCTCCACCTCACAAACCCCTTTCCCACCTTTAAGCTTAAATAGTCTTGATCTCGCGGGTGTGAGATTGCTGAGTCCCCGTGACTCACAGATATTATCACCACAGTTGCAGGTACCAACGATGTCAGTACAGATGTTGAGACGGAAAATGTACGGAAGGGTATTTCTATAAGCACACTTAACGGAAGAGGGGTAAAGTTGAGCACTGTTTTTATTTAGGGGTAAAGATGAGGTCGGGACAAAGTTAGGGGGGAAAATGTAATTCTCCCTTTTTTTATTTTCATTTTTAAATATTTTTTTGTATGTTTCACCCACAACTAAATAGAAACAAAAAAGAAAAACAAAATCTACTTAGTGAAGAAAGCAAACAAGCACACACGAGAATATCAACCCCACGCTATTGCTCCCCGGCAAAGGCGCCAGAAAAGAGCTTGATAATCCCCAAGTGCAGGGAATCATCGTAGCAATTTCCAAAGGTGGAAGTGATGAGTATGAAGTGTCGAACCCACAAGGAGCTAAAGGTGAGATCAATATTCTCTCAAGCCCTATCTGCCACTGATACGACTCTACGTGCACCGAACGTTTGCTTCCAACTAGAAACGAGAAATAAAACTACGTTGTGGGTATGAAGAGGATAACTTTGTATGATATCGGAGAGCTAAAATATAAAAGTAGGTGCTGTTATCATAAAGTTAGAATATATTACTAAATAATATAAATAGCAAGTGTGGAATAATGATGGATCGGTGTGCGAAATTGTCCTAGGCAATTGTTAACAAGACCGGTAATCACTATTGCAGTTTCATATGAGGGAGAGGCATAAGCGAACATACTTCCTCTACTTGGATCATATGCACTTATGATTGGAACTCTAGCAAGCATCCGTAACTACTAAAGATCATTAAGGTAAAACCCAACCATAGCATTAAAGCAGCAAGTCCTCTTTATTCCCATACGCAACAATCCCTCTTACTCGGGTTTAAGCTTCTGTCACTCTAGCAACCCACTATAAGCGAATCATGAACGTATTGCAACACCCTACAACGGGAATCCCTCACGCTTGCGCGACACGGAGGGCACCATAGGACAGCACCAAAGTAAAACATAAAACTCATACCAATCTAGATCATCAATCAACCCAAAGACAAAAGATATCTACTCAAAACATCATAGGATGGCAACACATCATTGGATCATAATATGTGGCATAAAGCACGATGTTCAAGTAGGGATTACAACAGGGTGCGGGAGAGTGGACCGCGTAAAAGAGATGAGGATGGTGATGTTGATGAAGACGATCACCGTGGCGATGATTCCCCTCCCGATGGCACTCCGGCGCCACCGGAAGAGAGGAGGAGAGGTTCTCCCCCTTGTGCTTCCTCCTCCATGGCCTCCACCCTCTGGTCCTTGGCCTTCATGGTGATGATGGCCTGTAACGCCCCGGATCTGATGCGCCAGGTGTCCGCCGGTTATTCGCCGTCCTTGCCATGTCATGTGCTTGCGTGTCGCTCTCTGCCATGTCATCATCTGCATTTCATATCATGTCATCATGTGCATCGCATTCGCATACGTGTTCGTCTCAGGAATCCGAGCATTTTCCCCGTTGTCCGTTTTGCAATCCGGCGCTCCTATGTTCCACGGCGTCCCCTTTTACCTTTTTTCGTGAGCAGGTATTAAACATTCTCGTAATGGACCGAGGCTTGACATGTGGCCTTGGTATAGCACCGGTAGACCGCCTGTCAAGTTTCGGGTCAATCGGAGTCCGTTTGATACTCCAACGGTTAACTGGGTATCCGCAAAGGCCTCTTTTGGTGCAGCCCAACACCCCTTCAAAGTGGCCCAAAACCCACCTAAGTCATCTCCATGTTATCGGTCATTCGATCACGATCGCGTGGCCGAAAACCGCACTCCATTTGGAGCTTCCTAGCCCCCTCTACCTATAAATATGTGCTCTCCCTCGGATTTTCGGGCAGATGAAACCCTAGCAATTTCCCACTCCGCCGCCGGACGTGTCCGCTCCCTCGCCGGACGCGTCCACCGTCCACCGCCACCTCACCCCGGCGAGTCACGCGTCGCCACCTCACCCGCGCCGCCGCCCCAGCCAACCCGCGCGCGCCACGTCAGCGCCGTGCCCCGCCTCTCTCTCTCCAACCCCGCCGCCGGCCCGCGCGGCCCACGGCAGGCCCGCGGGGCCCGGTCGCCGCCACCGCGCCCGTTCGCCGCCACCGCGCCCGTTCGCCGCCTCGCGCCCTCCGCGCCTCGTGCCGCCTGCCGCCGCCGCCTTCGCGCCGCACCCCGCCGCCGTGCGCCGCCCGCACTGCCGCCCCATGCCGCCGCGCTCTCCACGCCTCGTGCCGCCACCTCGCCACCTCGCGCCACCACCTCACCGCCGCCCGGCCTCCTCCGCCTCTTGCCGCGCCGCTCTCCGTCGCCCTCCCCTCGCCGGCGTCGCCCTCCCCTCGCCGGAGTCCGCCGCCTCGCCGGAGGCCGCGTCCTAGCCGGATCCGGGGAAGGTGGATGAGATCCACCAACCCCGGGAACCAAACGGGCGCCTCCCCCCTGGATCTCGTCATCCCGTCTCACGTCATCCCGTTTTCGTCGGTATAAATTCCGCTAAGTCTCAGTTATTTGTAGCATATTTCATCATGCCATAACTCTCTGCATGTAGCTCCGTTTTGGGCGTATAATATGTCAAATTGTTTGCCTCGAAGAGTACATCATTTCATCTCATTGCATCATTTTCATTTGAGCTCATCTTGATGCCCGAAATGCTATTAGAAGAGGGCTATGTGATGTTAGTTTCTGATTCTTATCAGAACATGCACTTTTGTCATTTTTGCCATGATTGATGTGTGCCTCCTATGAAGTTGAGTCCTACATGAGTTTTGTAATATGCCATGTTACCTTTCCAGAGAATTATGCCATGTATTTTTGTGATCTATGTGGTGACTAGAAAAAGCATGCAAACTAGGGTACTTGATGTTGCTGATTTCAGAGACTAGTAATTTCGCTGTCCCTGCCTGCTGTTATTTTTATGCCATGTGTTCATGTTGTTTCCGAGAGATCTATGCCTCTTTTGAGCATGATCAGTAAGAGTGTTTTGAATATAAGGATTTACTATATCCATCCATGCCTTTTTTTGTATTTATGGATTGCCATAGCTTGAGTCAATCGAGCTCTACTTTTGCTATAAAATGTTGCTGGCAGATTGTTTACGTGTTATTCAATTTTGCCAAGCTTGTTGTAGTTGATCCTTGCATACTATGATGTTATTCTTGCCATTTCTAGTTTCTATGTCATGTCTTCTTGATGTATGTATGCTTAGTTTATCATGTAATGCTCTGTAGTGAGTGCATCGAGCTCACGAACATGCCTACTTGTTATCTGTTTTTAACATGTCCAGTTTTCTGCCAAGTCTGAAATATGTAACGTAACTTGCTTAATTGACATGGGTGTTATTATATTTTCTAGTCCTTTTTGGCTTATGGTCAGTAAGGGACTTTTGTTAAGTGCTTTGAGTAGATTCATGCCATGCCTTGTTTTGCTAAATTGTGTTCCTGTAGCATGTAGTTTCATTGCTCTAAACATGTCATCCTGATGTTAATTTCTGGCATGTTGTTATTTTCACTAAATCTGTGAACCTGTTATCTTTTGCACTTTTGCCATGCTTGTTTGAACCTGTTGTGGTGTGATTTAGCCATAGCTCAGTGTTCATCTTTTGTAAAGCATCTTGAGTAGATCACTGTCATATGCTTTGTTGATATGTTTCGGTGCAGTAGCTTAATTTCTTGTTGCTTGCTAAGTAGCATCATGCTGTTAATGGCAGAATCTTGTCATTCTTGTTTTGCTTGTCATTTGCAAACCGTGCATCCGATTCCGGTGATCTTTATATCGATTTCAACCGAAATCACCTCACCTTTCCAGTGGCATACTTGGTTTGCCAAGATTATGTGGTTCATACTTTTCCTTCCGAAGCATGCATATGCATTGCATACCACATCTCGCATATCATGCCATGTTTATGTGGTGGTTGTTTACTTTGTTGTTTGCTTCTTTCCGGTGTTGCTTCTTCGGGTTAGTTCCGATAATGTTGCGATTGTGAGGATCCGTTCGTCTATGTCCGTTTGTCTTCATCATGGACTCGTTCTTCTTCCTTGCGGGATCTCAGGCAAGATGACCATACCCTCGAAATCACTTCTATCTTTGCTTGCTAGTTGCTCGCTCTTTTGCTATGCCTATGCTGCGATACCTACCACTTGCTTATCATGCCTCCCATATTGTTAAACCAAGCCACTAACCCACCTTGTCCTAGCAAACCGTTGTTTGGCTATGTTACCGCTCTGCTCAGCCCCTCTTATAGCGTTGTTAGTTGCAGGTGAAGATGAAGTTTGTTCCTTGTTGGAACATGGAGATGTTGTTCCTTGTTGGAACATGTTTACTTGTTGGGATATAACAATATATCTTATTTAATTAATGCATCTATATACTTGGTAAAGGGTGGAAGGCTCGGCCTTATGCCTGGTGTTTTGTTCCACTCTTGCCGCCCTAGTTTCCGTCATATTGGTGTTATGTTCCTGGATTTGGCGTCCCTAACGCGGTCGGGTGATTTATGGGACCCCCTTGACAGTTCGCTTTGAATAAGACTTTTCTAGCAGGCCCAACATTGGTTTTACCATTTGCCATCACCTATACCTTTCCCTTGGGAGTAGCTAACCCGAGGGTCATCTTTATTTAGCCCCCCCGGGCCAATGCTTGTCTAAGTGTTGGTCCGAACCGAGCAGCCTGCGGGGCCCCCTCGTGGAAACTCAAGGCCTGGTTTTACTCGTAGCTTGACTTATACGGTGTTGCCCTGAGAACGAGATATGTGCATGTAACGCCCCAGATGTAACTTGCCATAATTGTAATCCAACTCTTGCCATTTCCGGCTATGTGTTATGATATTCCCTCCGTGTTTGGGTTTCTCTTCGTATTGCATTTTGGTCATGTCATGCATTTCATATCATGTCATCATGTGCATCGCATTCGCATACGTGTTCGTCTCATAAATCCGAGCATTTTTCCCGTTGTCCGTTTTGCAATCCGGCGCTCCTATGTCCCCCGGCGTCCCCGTTTATATTTCTTCGTGAGTGGGTATTAAACATTCTCGGAATGGACCGAGGTTTGTCAAGTGGCCTCGGTATAGCACCGGTAGACCGCCTGTCAAGTTTCGGGTCAATCGGAGTTCGTTTGGTACTCCAACGGTTAACCGGGTAACCGCGAAGGCCTCGTGTGTGTTGCAGCCCAACACCCCTTCAAACAGCCCAATAACCCATCTAAGACACTCACATGTCCTCCACTGTTCGATCACGATCGCGTGGCCGAAAACCGCTCTCCATTTGGAGCTTCCTAGCCCCCTCTACCTATAAATATGTGCACCCCTCCTCCAAATCCGGGTAAAACACCCCTAACCCTAGTCTTTTCCTCCCCCGCCGCCGCCGGACGAAAACCCGGGCAGCAGACATGTCCGTCCGCCGCCGCCCAGCTAGTCAGGAGCTGCCACGTGGGCGAGCCGCGCCCACATCGCCGCACCGCGCCGCGCCGGCCCGCCGGGGCCCAGGCGGGGCCCCCCGAGCCCGAGCCGCCGCCCGCCGCGCCCCGCACCGGCCCGCTCCGCGCCGCGCGCCCGCAGCCGCCGCTGCCTGCCTCGCCTGCTCGCGCCCGCCGCCGTGCGCCGCCTCCCCGCGGTCGCCGCGCCGGCGCCTGTCGCCGCCCGTCGCCGCTCCGCGTCGCGCGCCGCCGCCCGCCGCGGATCCGGTCGGGCCGGACCGGATCCCGCGCCTCCTCCCTTGCCGGCCGCCGCCTCCACCTCCCCGGCGACCAACTCCGACGAGCCGCAGCCGCCTCGGTTCGCGTGCCCGCAGACGAACCCTAGATCCGGAGGTCGTTTTATTTCACTAAGTCCCGTGCATTTTCATAATATCATCACATGTTCCTAGTGCCGTAACATTGCACCCGTAACTCCGTTTCATGCTTATAATATGTCAAATTGTTCGCACCGAATAGTACATGATTTCATTCCATTGCGTCATTTTCATTTGAGGTCATCTTGATTCCCGAAATGCTGTTAGAAGAGGCTAGTTGATGTTAGTTGCTGGATCTTATCTGAACATGCACTTTTGTCATTTTTGCCATGATTGGTGTGTACTTCCTATGAAGTTGAGTCCTACATGAGTTTTGTAATATGCCATGTTACCTTTCCAGAGAATTTTGCGATGTATTTTTGTGATCTATGTGGTGACTAGAAAAAGCATGCAAACTAGGGTACTTGATGTTGCTGATTTCAGAGACTTAGTAATTTCACCAAGTCCCTGCCTGCTGTTATTTTTATGCCATGTGTTCATGTTGTTTCCGAGAGATCTATGCATATTTTGAGCTTGATCACTACGGGTGTTTTGAGCATGTGGTTTTGCTCTATCCATCCATGCCTTTGTTGGTATTTATTGAGTGCCATAGCTTGAGTCAATCGAGCCTTACTTTTGCTTCAAAATGTTGTTGGCAGATTGTTTACGTGTTATTCGATTTTGCCAAGCTTGGTGTAGTTGATCCTTGCATGCTATGATGTTGTTATTGCCATGTCTGGTTACTATGCCATGTATTATGTATTTATGTATGCTTAGTTTATCATGAAATGCTCTGTAGTGAGTGCATCGAGCTCACGAACATGCCTAGTCGTTATCTGTTTTGTCATGTCCAGTTTTCTGCTAAGTCTGAAACCTGTAACGAAACTTGCTTATTTGACATGGGTGTAATCATATTTTCTGTTCCTTTTTAGCTTATGGTCAGTAAGGGATTTTTGTCAAGTGCTTTGTGTAGTTTCATGCGATGCCTTACTTTGCTATGTTCTGAACCTGTAGCATGTTGTTTCATTACTCTGAACATGTCATCCTGATGTTAGTTTCTGCTATGTTGTCAATTTCACCAAGTCTGGGAACTTGTTATCTTTTGCACTTTTGCCATGATTGTTTGGACCTGTTCTGATGTGAATTAGCCGTAGCTCAGTGTTCATCTTTTATCTTGCATCTTGTGTAGATTACTGTCATATGCTTTCTTGACATGTTTGGGTGCAGTAGCTTAATTATTTGTTGCTTGCTAAGTAGCATCATGCTGTTAATGGCAGATTCGTGTCATTCTTGTATTGCTCGTCATTTGCAAACCGTGCATCCGATTCCGGTGTTCTTTATACCGATTTCAACCAAAATCACCTCACCTATCCAGTGGCATGCTTGGTTTGCCAAGATTATGCCTTGTTCATCTTTGTCCTTCCGGAGCATGCATACGCATTGCATATCACATATCGCATACCATGCCATGTTTTGCATCATGTTGGTTGTGCATTGCATCGTGGTTGATATTTGTTCCTTTGCTTGTTCTCTTGTCTTGGGTAGAGCCGGGAGACGAGTACGTGAACGAGGATTCCATTAAGAACGCTTTCGAGGACCAAGCTTTCGACAACTCTGAGACTCTTGCAGGCAAGATGACCATACCCTCGAAATCACTTCTATCTTTGCTTGCTAGATTGCTCGCTCTTTTGCTATGCCTATGCTGTGATACCTACCACTTGCTATATCATGCCTCCTATATTGCCATGTCAGCCCCTAACCATCCATGTCCTAGCAAACCGTTGTTTGGCTATGTTATTGCTTTGCTCAGCCCCTCTTATAGCGTTGCTAGTTGCAGGTGAAGATGATGTTTGTTCCTTGTTGGAACATGGACTTGTTGTTCCTTGTTGGAACATGTTTACCTGTTGGGTTATCACAATACCTCCTATTTAATTAATGCATCTATATACTTGGTAAAGGGTGGAAGGCTGGGCCTTATGCCTGGTGTTTTGTTCCACTCTTGCCACCCTAGTTTCCGTCATACGGGTGTTATGTTCCCGGAGTTTGCGTTCCTTACACGGTTGGGTGATTTACGGGACCCCCTTGACAGTTCACTTTGAATAAGACTTTTCCAGCAAGGCCCAACATTGGTTTTACCATTTGCCACCTAAGCCTTTTTTCCTTGGGTTCTGCAGACTCAAGGGTCATCTTTATTTTAAACCCCCGGGCCAGTTCTCCTTCGATTGCTGGTCCAAACCGAGCGATGTCCGGCGCCCCTTGGGCAACCAGGGTCTATGCCAACCCGACGTCTTGCTCATCCGGTGTGCCCTAAGAACGAGATATGTGCAGCTCCTATCGGGATTTGTCGGCACATCTGGGTGGTTTTGCTGGACTTGTTTTGTTGCTGTCGAAATGTCTTGTAGTCCGGGATTCCAAGATTGATCGGGTCTTCCCGGTAGAAGGAATATCCTTCGTTGACCGTGAGAACTTATCATGGGCTAAGTTGGGACACCCCTGCAGGGTATTATCTTTCGAAAGCCGTGCCCGCAGTTATGAGGCAGATGGGAATTTGTTGATGTCCAGTTGTAGAAAACCCGAAGTTGACCTTAACTAAAACACATCAACCGCGTGTGTAACCGTGATGGTCTCTTCTCGGCGGGGTCCGGGAAGTGAACACGGTTGTTGGAGTTATGTCTGACGTAGGTTGTTCTAGGATCACTTCTTGATCACTACTAGTTTCACGACCGTGCTTTGCCTTCTCTTCTCGCTCTCTTTTGCGTTGTAGCCACCATATATGCTAGTCGCTTGCTGCAGCTCCACCTCACCATCCTTTCCTACCTATAAGCTTAAATAGTCTTGATCTCGCGGGTGTGAGATTGCTGAGTCCCCGTGACTCACAGATTCTATCACAACAGTTGCAGGTACCAACGATGCCAGTGCAGTTGACGCGACCGAGCTCACTTGGGAGTTCGACGAGGAACGTGGCCGTTACTATGTTTCCTTTCCAGATGATCAGTAGTGGAGCCCAGTTGGGGTGATCCGGGGATCTATTTAGCATTTGGGGTAGTCTTCTTTCATTTTGGTACCGTAGACGGACCTTGAGTGTAATCTGCATGATGGATGTTATTTATGTATTGTGTGAAGTGGCGACTGTAAGCCAACTATGTATCTTTCCCCTTTATTTATTACATGGATTGTGTGAAGATTACCTCACTCGCGGCATTGCTTTCAATGCGGTTATGCCTCTAAGTCGTGCCTCGACACGTGGGAGATATAGCCGCATCGAGGGCGTTACAGTGCAGCTCCTATCAGGATGTCGGCGCATCGGGCGGCTTTGCTGGACTTGTTTTATTACTGTCGAAATGTCTTGTAGCCGGGATTCCGAGACTGATCGGGTCTTCCCGGGGAGAAGGAATATCCTTCGTTGATCGCGAGAGCTTATCATGGGCTAAGTTGGGACACCCCTGCAGGGTTTGAACTTTCGAAAGCCGTGCCCGCGGTTATGTGGCAGATGGGAATTTGTTAACGTCCGGTTGTAGAAAACCCGAAGTCGATCTTAATTAAAATACACCAACCGCGTGTGTAACCGTGATGGTCTCTTCTCGGTGGGGTTCGGGAAGTGAACACGGTTGTTGGAGTTATGCTTGACGTAAGTAGTTCAGGATCACTTCTTGATCATAGTTGTTCGACCGTGCTTTTGCCTTCTCTTCTCGCTCTCATTTGCGTATGTTAGCCACCATATATGCTAGTCGCTTGCCGCAGCTCCACCTCATACCTTTTACCCTACCTATAAGCTTAAATAGTCTTGATCTCGCGGGTGTGAGATTGCTGAGTCCTCGTGACTCACCAGATACTTCCAAAACCAGTTTGCAGGTGCCGATGAAACTGTGCAGGTGACGCATCCGAGCTCAAGGAGGAGTTCGATGAAGATCTTGTCCTTTATGTTGTTCCGTTCTAGTCGATCAGTAGTGGAGCCCAGTTGGGGTCGATCGTGGACCTTTGTCGCTTTTGGGGTTTCTTCTTTTATTTTGGCTCCGTAGTCGGGCCCTAATTGTAACTGTTTGATGTAATGTTTTATTCATGTATTGTGTGAAGTGGCGATTGTAAGCCAACTATGTATCTCTTTCCCTTATGTATTACATGGGTTGTGTGAAGGTTACCTCACTTGCGACATTGCTTTCAATGCGGTTATGCCTCTAAGTCGTGCTTCGACACGTGGGAGATATAGCCGCATCGAGGGCGTTACATGGCCCCTCCGGAATACTCCTTCATGGCCACCGGTGATGATGGCCCCCTCCGGCAGGGTGCCGGAGAGGGCCTAGATTGACTTCTCATGGCTACAGAGGCTTGCGGCGGCGGAACTTCCGATCTAATCTCTGTTCTGGAAATTTTAGGGTACGTGAGTATATATGGGTGCAGGAAGTACATCGGTGGAGCTTCAGGGGACCCACGAGGCAGGGGCGCGCCCTGGGGGGCGCCCCCACCCTCGTGGGCACCTCCCTTCGCTCCTGACGTGGGGTCCAAGTCCATCCGGTAGCTTTCCTTCCAAAAATAACTTCTCCCGTTGATTTCGTTCCATTTCGACTCCGTTTGATATTCCTTTTCTTTGAAACACTGAAATAGGCAAAAAACAGCAAATCTGGGCTGGGCCTCCGGTTAATAGGTTAGTCCCAAAAGTAATATAAAAGTGGAAAATAAAGCCCAAAATAGTCCAAAACAGTAGATAATATAGCATGGAGCAATCAAAAATTATAGATACTTTGGAGACGTATCATGCCTCTGTCACTCAGGGTTCGGGAATCAAGAATGACGGCCCCGAACTGTCCGGTTTACAGCCGGAGACAATTTTGGAGGCGATTAAGCGGATTCCTTCAAAGGAATGCCGTATTTCGGCGGCGGTTTCTGAAGACCCCGGAGCGCCGGAAATGCTGACGGACATGCTGACGGACATGCTGCGACAAGCGTCCATTTCAGAGGAGCACCATGCCTTGATGGTTACGGTGGTCGAAAAGGTTCTATCTGCGAAGAGCGGATTGAACGAGGCCTTCACGGGCCTTCTAAGAGGTTTTGAGGTTTGTGATGTAATTTTGCCAATTGAATTTTATTGACAGAATGCACCTGTTGTATATGCACTAGCCCATGAGGCTCGGATTGCCTTCCGAAGGAAGCGATCAGAGGATCAAAAAAGATATGCTCAGGTACTAACCTTGATTTAACTTGGAATACAGGCTGCCTCCCCTCATGTGGCTGCCCGAAATACGGAAGTGGCCGAACTGCAGCAAAAGCTGGATATTGCGGAGGATGACATTGCATTGATCAACAGGCGTCTTGACGACTCGCAAGGTATATATTTCGAGCATTTTTTACTCCAATGTGCTTGACGCTGAAAAGAGTCTTATATGAAATGTGCATGAATGCAGATGGTGCTGCCGCCGTGGAAGCTCTTCTGGCGGAGCTGACTTGGGCTAAGGAGCAGACCCGTTGTAGCAATGCTGCTGCTGAAAAGGCATTGGCTGAATTAAAGGCCGAACAAGCTGCGCGGTGCCAAGACGAGGAGAATATATCCACGATGACACTTGACTGGAGAATGCTACTAGCCGCTGCGAATTTCTTGAGAAGGAGAAGAAAGCCTTGACGGCTGAACTGGACAAGGCCCGACAGGAGCGAGAGAAGTGCGACCAGAATCCAGAGCAATCCGTGAGGAAGTTCGGCAGGCGAAGGAGATTGTGGCTGGGAAGCCTTTTATGCTGCAAACTAAGTTTAGTGACCCGGACTATGCTCAGCTTAACCAAGTGTGGAGTTCTCCGGACGAGTATTTGGACTTGCCGAAGAGTTCTTCCGATGTAGCGCGGTATTACCAAGCGCGAGATGGATATGCAATGGAGAAGCTTTTTTGGTCACAGTTTGGCGCGTCAAAGCGCCCTCTACTGCTCAATGAATAGATGTCCCAATGGGCCGAACTTCATAGGGCATCTGGCGCTGCCATGAAGGATGTCATAATCAGGCTGTGGCCAACCGAGCCTGCGCCGAATAGCTATTTTGGTTTGGTGCATAAGCTTGTCGATGCGGTGCCGTGAATCGATGTTGCGAAGCGATCGGCATGCATTGAAGGTGCACGGATGGCCTTTGCCCGAGTCAATACATTCTGGGGAAAGATGAAGGCCATCGATGTCGCGACGAAGGGTCCGCCCAAAGGCAAGGACTGTCCGAAACCGGAGCATTATTTTGAAGACGTCCTGGAGGCCGCCAGCTTGATAGAGGGTCAATGCTCGAAAGACATAATGTTCGAGTGAGGTGTACGATGATTGTAAAAGATAATTTTATAGTCAATCTATTTATGTTTTGCTCGAAAGCTTGAATTCCTGCTGTGCGGCCGTTTTGATATAAGCTGAAAGTTTTCAAGTCGCCGACTTCAGCCCCCTCGTAGGAAGTACGGGGGTGTTCGGAAAAGCATTTAATCACTCTTTATCCAACATCCTGGTCCATGAAGGAGGTGATAATGCGGCGAACCAGGCAATCGGACTATAAGGCGTTAACACTTTCACTTAGCCATGGGAGTTTTATGGTGGGGCTATGACATAGCCCCTAGTATGTATGCGGCGTATGGTGCCTTACATATCTGATCTGAAAAAGATCCCTCGTGTTACACGGAGAATCGCTAAAGATTCCAATAAGTCGTCAAGTGGCTGACCAGCTCTCGCCGCATCATGACAGTCAGTTTTCGGATTTCTCTACTGAGGTGCTCATCCGGTTTAGGCCAGGGCACAATCGCAGTAGTACTCCCTTTACTACCCTAGCCAATAGAGTGGAACGTAGGGAGCAAGCACAGGAGCCGGGCAACCCAACTATTGACCCAAGACAATCATTTGGAGCTGATGCATATAAGGCCAAACTTGCGATGCCGAAGTACGCTGTAGAGCTGTTCGGACTTTTGTTGGCAACTCGTTTGTTCCCATACTGAGCCCCTGGCAGGTTATGCCGAGGTGCATTTGTAAAGCCGTTAAGGCCATACTCATTGTTGAAAGAGTATGGAAAATTAGTTCGGATGAGGTTTACTGGGAGCGGAGCAATATGCCAATGATAAATTTGTGTGTGTGTGTGTCTATATATATATATATATATATATATATATATATATATATATGTATATATATATATATATAAGGAAACCACAAACCCGGCTATTTGACATGCTCGGGGTCGGGATCAGAGGAAAAAGGGCATAGTACAGACTCGAAATAAAGAGTGCGGTCTACAAATGGTTATTTTGGACCTCCTGTTGCACGTCCGCGCCGCCCGTCCTCGGGGAGGGGAATCGTTAATGGAAGTATCCCCTTAGGTGAGTGTACGGATCCAAACTCCGATAGAGTCCGTTGTAGATGTTGTCCTGTTGGTCACCTGTTCTCAAGAGATGATACAGAAAAATAAGGAAAACAGATAAAAAAAGTTACGGGAATGCTTGTAGGGTTGTCCGTGGTTTGCTTCCGCCGATACCCATGGTATCTTGAGCGCATAGTGATGTACGCGTGGTGTAAATTTTGCCAGTACAGTAGGTGGGTGGCGGAAGCCGAACTGCTATTTCCATTCCGGGAGTGGTCGAACTTCAGAGGGAAACTGTTTCTGGCCCCTGGTGTTCGGCTGGCGAGCCGATCCGTCGTCTTTATCGCCTGGTGGCCTCCTCCCCTTGTGATCGGCGTTAAGCTTACCTGCCTGCTTGAGGACCCAACAGTTTCTGTTGGTATGATTAGCTGGCTTATCAAGGTGACCGTGAATCTGACAAGGTCGGTCCAATATCCTGTCAAGGGTGGATGGTCCATCCTGGTTTGCCTTTAGTGGCTTCTTCCGTTGACTGAGCTTCGAATTGTGAAATCCGGCGTTCACCACTGTGTCGCGTAATCTTTCAGTATTATTGCGACTGTTGTGTTCGGTTCGTCGTGTCTTAACGTTGTCGTCTCGTATTTCGGAAGTGCCCGGGTCGCTGGTGTTGTTGCTTTTACGAGTGAGTCAGTTGTCTTCTCCCGCGCAAAAGTGAGTCATTAGAGCGGTAAGGGCTGTCATGGATTTGGGTCCTTCCTGGCCGAGGTGACGCGTTAGCCATTCATCCCGGACGCTATGTTTGAAGGCCGCGAGGGCTTCTACGTCCGGACAGTCAACAATTTGGTTCTTTTTGACTAAGAACCTAGTCCAGAGCTCCCTGGCTGACTCTCCGGGCTCCTGGACAATGTGACTTAAGTCATCGGCATCTAATGGCCGGACATATGTTCCATGGAAGTTGTCTCAAAAGGCGTGTTCCAAATCTTCCCATTTGCCAATAGAATTTTCTGGCAAACTGTTTAGCCAGTATCGACCTGGCCCTTTAAGCTTGAGAGGTAGGCATTTAATGGCGTGAAGGTCGTCTCCGCGGGCCATGTGAATATGGAGGAGGCAATCCTCGATCCATACCGCGGGATCTGTTGTTCCATCGTATGATTCGATGTTAATGGGTTTAAACCCGTCTGTAAATTCATGCTCCATTACTTCGTCAGTGAAGCAGAGAGGGTGTGCGGCTCCTCTATGTTGGGCCACACTATGAAGCACCTCCGGTAGGCTCCGTTTACGGTGCTCGGACTGGGCATGGTCAGCTCTATAGTGTCCGAATAGGTGACCATCATCGTCGGTCGGGGTATATCTCCGTGATCTGTACATTGATCTTGTGCGTCCTGCTCTACCCTCCAGGTCTTGGTTGATGTCGCGAGTGTTCTCCCGAGCAGTTTTGTTTTTACGGCCGGATGGGGTGGTATGGTATTCTGCTTGGGCTGCTACTTTATCCAGACCGAACTGTGG
This sequence comes from Aegilops umbellulata, assembly GCA_032464435.1. NCBI lineage: Eukaryota > Viridiplantae > Streptophyta > Magnoliopsida > Poales > Poaceae > Aegilops > Aegilops umbellulata. Next base: position 265,818,672 of record CP136058.1, on the reverse strand, counting down.
TCGACCTACCGCATTATTCGATGGTGATACGGGATCTAGCGCTCCGCCATCGTGTTGAGGGAGCCACCTGCACTTGGGATGGCTTTTGTCTGGGCCATTAAGGCCGTATTCTTCGGCGGCTTGGACCTAGGTCCATCTATCATTGAGCAAATCTTGGCTTGCTAAAAGCTATAGCTGCTTCTTCCTTAGACTCCTTACCGCGGCTATTAGCTGGCATTTAAAGTGCTCCTGCTCGAGAGGTTCCTCAGGCACGAGGAAATCCTCGTTGCCGAGGGTCTCCTCTTCCTTGGAGAGTGGGGGATAATTACTATCCTCCGAGTCTCCATATATGACCCGTTCATCAGGGCTATCTTGCCCGCTTTCTTGTTCCTCCTGTTCGGATCCTGCCTCATCAGGGTCCTTGTTGTCCGGAGTGTTATCATCTCCGGTGCTAGTGTTGTTTTCTCTTGAGCGACGTGACTGAGAGCGGTGCATGGGGCACTGGTATTCGGACTGTGTGCCGGGATGTTGATCCTTGACTGGATCCTCCTTGTCATCGTCGAGATCGTTGTTCGGTGTGTCTACCATACATACGTCATGCCAGGAAGTGGCCGTCCCGCGTCTAACGGATGGTAAGTTTTGGTCTTGCCCCTCATCGTCGTCCATACCATCGATGTCTTCGGAGCAGGGGTCCGGCGTGTGATAACCCACAAGTATAGAGGATCGCAACAGTTTTCGAGGGTAGAGTATTCAACCCAAATTTATTGATTCGACACAAGGGGAGCCAAAGAATATTCTCAAGTATTAGCAACTGAGTTGTCAATTCAGCCACACCTGGATAACTTAGTATCTGCAGCAAAGTATTTAGTAGCAAAGTAATATGGAAGTAACGGTAATGATAGCAAAAGTAATATTTTTGGGGTTTGTAGTGATTGTAACAGTAGCAACGAAAAAGTAAATAAGCGGAGAACAATATGTGAAAAGCTCGTAGGCATTGGATCGATGATGGAGAATTATGCCGGATGTGGTTCATCATGTAACAGTCATAACATAGGGTGACACATAACTAGCTCCAACTCATCAATGTAATGTATGCATGTATTCCGAATATAGTCATAGGTGCTTATGGAAAAGAACTTGCATGACATCTTTTGTCCTACCCTCCCGTGGCAGCGGGGTCCTAATGGAAACTAAGGGATATTAAGGCCTCCTTTTAATAGAGTACCGGACCAAAGCATTAACACATAGTGAATACATGAACTCCTCAAACTACGGTCATCACCGGGAGTGATCCCGATTATTGTCACTTTGGGGTTGCCAGATCATAACACATAGTAGGTGACTATAGACTTGCAAGATAGGATCAAGAACTCACATATATTCATGAAAACATAATAGGTTCAGATCTGAAATCATGGCACTCGGGCCCTAGTGACAAGCATTAAGCATAGCAAAGTCATAGCAACATCAATCTCAGAACATAGTGGATACTAGGGATGAAACCCTAACAAAACTAACTCGATTACATGATAAATCTCATCCAACCCATCACCGTCCAGCAAGCCTACGATGGAATTACTCACGCACGATGGTGAACATCATGAAATTGGTGATGGAGGATGGTTGATGATGACGACGACGACAGATCCCCCTCTCCGGAGCCCCGAACGGACTCCAGATCAGCCCTCCCAAGAGGTTTTAGGGCTTGGCGGCGGCTTCGTATCGTAAAACGCGATGAATCCTTCTCTCTGATTTTTTTTCTCCCCGAACACGAATATATGGAGTTGGAGTTGAGGTCGGTGGAGCGTCAGGGGGCCCATGAGGCTAGGGGCGCACCCAGGGGGGCAGGCGTGCCCCCGCCCTCGTGGACAGGTGGTGGGCCCCCTGACATGGATTCTTCTTCCAGTATTTTTAATATTTTCCAAAAATAAGTTCCGTGGAGTTTCAGGTCATCCCGAGAACTTTTGTTTCTGCACATAAATAACACCATGGCGATTCTGCTGAAAACAACGTCAGTCCGGGTTAGTTCCATTCAAATCATGCAAGTTAGAGTCCAAAACAAGGACAAAAGTGTTTGGAAAAGTAGATACGACGGAGACGTATCAACTCCCCCAAGCTTGAACCTTTGCTTGTCCTCAAGCAATTTAGTTGATAAACTGAAAGTGATAAAGAAAAACTTTTACAAACTCTGTTTGCTCTTGTTGTTGTAAATATGTAAAGCCAGCATTCAAGTTTTCAGCAAAGATTATAACTAACCATATTCACAATAACACTTAGGTCTCATGTTTACTCATGTCAATGGCATAATCAACTAGCGAGCAATAATAACAAATCTCGGATGACAACACTTTCTCAAAACAATCATGATATGATATAACAAGATGGTATCTCGCTAGCCCTTTCTAAGACCGCAAAACATAAATGCAGAGCACCTTTAGAGATCAAGGACTGACTAAACATTGTACTTCATGGTAAAAGAGATCCAGTCATAGTCATGCCCAATATAAATTAATAGTAATGGATGCAAATGACAGCAGTGCTCTCCAGCTGGTGCTTTTTAATAAGAGGGTGATGACTCAACATGAAAGTAAATAGATAGGCCCTTCGCAGAGGGAAGCAGGGATTTGTAGAGGTGCCAGAGCTCGATTTTAAAGCAGAGATAAATAATATTTTGAGTGGCATACTTCATTGTCAACATAACAACCAAGAGATGGCGATATCTTCCATGCTACACACATTATAAGCGGTTCCCAAACAGAATGGTAAAGTTTATACCCCCCCCCCTCCACCAACAAGCATCAATCCATGGCTTGCTCGAAACAACGAGTACCTCCAACTAACAACAGTCCCATGGGGAGTTTTGTTTGCAATTATTTTGATTTAGTTTGCATAAAGCATGGGACTGGGCATCCCGCTGACCAGCCATTTTCTCGTGAGTGAGGAGCGGAGTCCACTCCTCTTGAGAATAACCCGCCTAGCATGGAAGATACGGATAACCCTAGTTGATACATGAGCTATTCGAGCATACAAAACAGAATTTCATTTGAAGGTTTAGAGTTTGGCACATACAAATTTACTTGGAACGGCAGGTAGATACCGCATATAGGAAGGTATAGTGGACTCATATGGAATAGCTTTGGGGTTTAAGGGATTGGATGCACAAGCAGTATTCCCACTTAGTACAAGTGAAGGCTAGCAAAAGACTGGGAAGCGACCAACTAGAGAGCGACAACAGTCATGAACATGCATTAAAATTAATAAACATTGGGTACAAGCATGAGTAGGATATAATCCACCATGAACATAAATATCATGAAGGCTATGTTGATTTGTTTCAACTACATGCGTGAACATGTGCCAAGTCGAATCACTTAAATCATTCAAAGGAGGATACCACCCCATCATACCACATCACAACCATTTTAATAGCATGTTCGCACGCAAGGTAAACCATTATAACTCATAGCTAATCGAGCATGGCATAAGCAACTATAATCTCTAATTGTTATTGCAAACATGTTTATTCATAATAAGTTGAACCAGGAACGATAAACTAATCATATTTACAAAAACAAGAGAGGTCGAGTTCATACCAGCTTCTCTAACCTCAATCAGTCCATTATATATCGTCATAATTGCCTTTCACTTGCACGACCGAGCGATGTGAATAATAATAATAGTGCACGTGCATTGGAGTAAGCTGGAATTTGCGAGCATTCAATAAACAGGAGAAGACAAGGCAATATGGTCTCTTGGTTAAATCAACAATAATGCATATAAGAGCCACTTCAACAATTTCATTATGGTCTTCTCCTATCGACCCCCAAAGAAAAGAAAAGAAATAAAACTATTTACACGGGAAAGCTCCCAACAAGCAAAAGAAGAACGGGAAATATTTTTGGGTTTTTATTTTAGTTATTACTACTACAACATGGAAAGTAAACTAACTAAAACTATTACTAATTTTTTGGTTTTCCTTAAGGTTTATCAAACACACAAGAAGAAAGCATAAAAAGGAAAAATAAACTAGCATGGATATTACAGTGAAAAAGTATGAGCACCGATATCTAGCAATGAGTGTGTGAACATAAATGTAATGTCGGTGAGAAATACGTACTCCCCCAAGCTTAGGCTTTTGGCCTAAGTTGGTTTTTTGCCACGGATGGCCTGGCGGATATCCATAGGTGTAGTTGGGGTCGTACTGAGATGTATCGGTTATTGCATCATGTGCTGCAGCTTGGAGGCGAGCTATCTCAGCCCTCCTCTTATACTCCTCCACCTCCTCTCTGGTTATGTAATGTCTCCCTTTTCCCTGAAAGTCAAAGAAAGCGGGAGCAGGGAGGACAATATTGGTAGCGTGACGCCTGCCAAAGATTAGTCGGTACTGGAGAGGCGGTTCATTCCTCTCAACAAACTGATGGTGAACCATAGCATTAAAGTCTAGATAAGTAGGAGGCAATTGAATATCATCATCACGTATGGTTACACCAAGAAAATCAGCTAAGCGGGTTGCATAAATTCCTCCAAAGAAATCTCCATTAATTTTATTATTATGCAACCTACGTGCAACAATAGCTCCCAAATTATAAGATTTATCTCCTAACACAGCACTCCTAAGAATACTGAGGTCAGGGACACACATGTGACATGCTTCATCCTTACCATTTATGCACCTACCTATGAAGAGAGCAAAATAATGAATAGCAGGAAAATGAATACTCCCTATTTTAGCTTGTGTTATGTCTCTAGATTCACCCACAGTTATACTGGAAAGAAAATCTCTAAATTCAGATTTGCAAGGTTCACGAGGGCTACCCCATTGTGGAAGTTTGCAAGCAGTGGTAAAATCCTCTAAGTCCACAGTATAAGATTTTTCATAAAGATCAAACAGGACAGTTTGAGAATTGCGTGAAGATGAAAATTCAAACCTCCTCACAAAGGAACTAGTGAGATAGTTGTACTAGCGGGACCTTTCCTCCTCGAAGCTCACAAGATCAGCGTTATGCAAATATGCGTTAAATTCTTCCTTGATTCCTACTCGATCCATAAAGTCTTCTGAAGGCCATTCACAAGGCCGCACTAGAGCGTTCCTTGGTGGCTCATCATCGGCATCGCGCATTGCGAGCCTGGGTCCTTGCTTCCTTGAAGGGCCACCTTGGTACATTTTCCTAAAGATATTTCTTCCTCTGAAATTTTTTTGAAATTTTTAGTAACTTCAAATAAAAGTGAACCAAGCTCAACAAAATTGATAGCAACTACTCCTACAAGTGCCTAGAGACTATATCATGCATTAGAACTACTTGGAACCATATAAATTTGACTTGCAAGCTCAAGAACATGGTCACCTAGGCAGCACAAATTTGCAGTGAATAAAGCACTAGAACAAAAACTAATTGGACCAATGGAGGAGTCACATACCAAGGAACAATCCCCTAAAGCAGTTTTGTGAGAGGTGCTTTGAGAAAGGAGATCGAAAATCGCAGCAAAATGAGCTAGAACTCGTGCTTGAGCTAGATAGTGATTTTTTTGGGAGGAAGAAGAAGTGTGTGGGTGCATGAATTAGTGGAGGGGAGCCACCGTGGGCCCACGTGGCAGGGGGCGCGCCCTGTAGGGGTGGGTGTGCCCTGGACCCTTGTGGCCAGGTGCTTGCTCCCCTGCTGTGTTCTCAGTGCTAGATATTCTCAAATATTGCAGAAAAATCATATTTTAATTTCAGGGCATTTGGAGAACTTTTATTTTCGGGGTATTTTTATATTGCACGGATAATTCAGAAAACAGGCAGAAAAATACTATTTTTACTTTATTTCAACTAAATAACAGAAAGTAAAAGGAGGGTATAGAAGGTTGTGCTTTCTAGTTTCATCCATCTCATGCTCATCAAAAGGAATCCACTAACAAGGTTGATCAAGTCTTGTTAACAAACTCATTCCGAATAACATGGAACCAGAGAAATTTCGAATAACACTATGTTACCTCAACGGGGATATGCACATCCCCAATAATAAGAATGTCATATCTCTTTTTGACAGTAGGAATAGGAACTTCAAAACCTCCAAAATTAATCGATGGAATTTTTCCAATTGAGTTGATACTATGAACTTGAGATTGTTTCCTCGGAAAGTGTACCGTATGCTCATTGCCATTAACATGAAAAGTGACATTGCCTTTGTTGCAATCAATAACAGCCCCTACAGTATTCAAAAAGGGTCTTCCAAGAATAATAGACATACTATCGTCCTCGGGAATATCAAGAATAACAAAGTCCATTAAAATAGTAATGTTTGCAACCACAACAGGCATATCCTCACAAATACCGACAAGTATAGCAGTCGATTTATCAGCCATTTGCAAATATATTTTAGTAGGTGTCAACTTATTCAAATCAAGTCTACGATATAAAGAGAGAGGCATAACACTAACACCAGCTCCAAGATCACATAAAGCAGTTTTAACATAATTTCTTTTAATGGAGCATGGTATAGTGGGTACTCCTGGATCTCCTAGTTTCTTAGGTATTCCACCCTTGAAAATGTAATTAGCAAGCATGGTGGAAATCTCAGCTTCCGGTATCTTTCTTTTATTAGTAACAATTTCATTCATGTACTTAGCATAGGGCTTCATTTTGAGCATATCAGTTAATCGCATACGCAAGAAGATAGGTCTAATCATTTCAGCAAAGCGCTCAAAATCCTCATCATCCTTTTTCTTGGATGGTTTGAGAGGAAAAGGCATAGGTTTCTGAACCCATGGTTCTCTTTCTTTACCGTGTTTCCTAGCAACAAAGTCTCTCTTGTCATAACGTTGATTATTTGATTGCGGGTTATCAAGATCAACAACAAGTTCAATTTCTACATCATTGTTATTGCTAGGTTGAGCATCATCATGAACATCATTATTAACATTATCACTAGGTTCATGATCATTACCAGATTGTGTTTCAGCATCAGAAATAGAAATATCATTTGGATTTCTCAGGTGTGTCAGCAATAGGTTCACTAGAAGCATGCAAAGTCCTATCATTTTTCTTTTTCTTCTTTTTAGAAGGACTAGGTGCATCTACATTATTTCTCTGAGAATCCTGCTCAATTCTCTTAGGATGGCCTTCAGGATACAACGGTTCCTGAGTCATTTTACCAGTTCTAGTAGCCACTCTAACAACATAGTCATTATTCTTACTATTCAATTCATTGAGCAAATCATTTTTAGCTTTAAGTACTTGTTCTACTTGAGTGGTAACCACAGAAGCATGTTTACTAATGAGTTTAAGTTCACCTTTAACTCTAGACATATAATCACTTAAGTGTTCAATCATATCAGAATTGTATTTCAGTTGTCTACCAAAATAAGCATTGAAGTTTTCTTGTTTGACAATAAAATTATCAAACTCTTGTAAGCATTGTCTAGCAAACTTATAGTGAGGAATATCACCTTCATCAAATCTATAGAGAGAATTTACCTTTACTACCTATGTCGGGTTATCAAGACCATGAGTTTCTTCAATAGGTGATGGATTAAGATCATATGTTTCTTCAACAGGCGGTAATTTAAGACCATGTATTTCTTCAGTAGGAGGTAAATTCTTAACATCTTCAGCTTTAATACCCTTTTCTTTCATAGATTTCTTTGCCTCTTGCATATCTTCAGGACTGAGAAATAGAACACCAGGCTCAGGAATTGGCTCAGGAGCTGGCTCAGGAAGTGTCCAATTATTTTCATTTGTCAACATATTATTCAATAGAATTTCAGCTTCATCCGGTGTTCTTTCCCTGAAAACAGAACCAGCACAACTATCCAGGTAATCTCTGGAAGCATCGGTTAGCCCATTATAAAAGATATCAAGTATTTCATTTTTCTTAAGAGGATGATCAGGCAAAGCATTAAGTAATTGGAGAAGCCTCCCCCAGGCTTGTGGGAGACTCTCTTCTTCAATTTGCACAAAATTATATATTTCCCTTAAAGCAGCTTGTTTCTTATGAGCAGGGAAATATTTAGCAGAGAAGTAATAAATCATATCCTGGGGACTACGCACACAACCAGGATCAAGAGAATTAAACCATATCTTAGCATCACCCTTTAATGAGAATGGAAATATTTTAAGGATATAAAGGTAGCGAGATTTCTCATCATTAGTGAACAGGGTGGCTATATCATTTAATCTAGTAAGATGTGCCACAACAGTTTCAGATTCATAGCCATAAAAAGGATCAGATTCAACCAAAGTAATTATATCAGGATCAACAGAGAATTCATAATCCTTATCAGTAACACAGATAGGTGAAGTAGCAAAAGCAAGGTCAGGTTTCATTCTAGCATTAAGAGATTGCTGCTTCCGTTTAGCTAATAACCTCTTTAGATCATATCTATCATTGCAAGCTAAAATAGCTCTAGCGACTTCTTCATCAAGAACATAACCCTCAGGCATAACATGCAATTCATATTTATTAGGGGGAGAGTCTTCATCATCACTATCTTCAGTATTATCAGTTTCAATAATTTCATTCTCTCTAGCCCTAGCAAGTTGTTCATCAAGAAATTCACCAAGTGGCACAGTAGTATCAAGCATAGAAGTAGTTTCATCATAAGTATCATGCATAGCAGAAGTGGCATCATCAATAACATGCAACATATCAAAATGAATAGCAGAAGCAGGTTTAGGTGTCGCAAGCTTACTCAAAATAGAAGGTGAATCAAGTGCAGAGCTAGATGGCAGTTCCTTACCTCCCCTCGTAGTTGAGGGATAAATTGTTGTTTTCTCGTCTTTCAAGTTCCTCATAGTGACCAGCAGATATAAATCCCAAGTGACTCAAAGAATAGAGCTATGCTCCCCACCGATGGCGCCAGAAAATAGTCTTGATAACCCACAAGTATAGGGGATTGCAACAGTTTTCGAGGGTAGAGTATTCAATCCAAATTTATTGATTCCACACAAGGGGAGCCAAAGAATATTCTCAAGTATTAGCAATTGAGTTGTCAATTCAGCCGCACCTGGATAACTTAGTATCTGCAGCAAAGTATTTAGTAGCAAAGTAATATGGAAGTAACGGTAATGGTAGCAAAAGTAATATTTTTGGGTTTTGTAGTGATTGTAACAGTAGCAATGGAAAAGTAAATAAGCGGAGAACAATATGTGAAAAGCTCATAGGTATTGGATCAGTGATGGAGAATTATGCCGGATGTGGTTCATCATGTAACAGTCATAACATAGGGTGACACAGAACTAGCTCCAATTCATCAATGTAATGTAGGCATGTATTCCGAATATAGTCATAGGTGCTTATGGAAAAGAACTTGCATGACATCTTTTGTCCTACCCTCCCGTGGCAGCGGGGTCCTAATGGAAACTAAGGGATATTAAGGCCTCCTTTTAATAGAGTACTGGACCAAAGCATTAACACATAGTGAATACATGAACTCCTCAAACTACGGTCATCACCGGGAGTGATCCCAATTATTGTCACTTCGGGGTTGCCAGATCATAACACATAGTAGGTGACTATAGACTTGCAAGATAGGATCAAGAACTCACATATATTCATGAAAACATAATAGGTTCAGATCTGAAATCATGGCACTCAGGCCCTAGTGACAAGCATTAAGCATAGCAAAGTCATAGCAACATCAATCTCAGAACATAGTGGATACTAGGGATCAAACCCTAACAACACTAACTCGATTACATGATAAATCTCATCCAACCCATCACCGTCCAGCAAGCCTACGATGGAATTACTCACGCACGGCGGTGAGCATCATGAAATTGGTGATGGAGGATGGTTGATGATGACGACGGCGACAGATTCCCCTCTCCGGAGCCCCGAACGGACTCCAGATCAGCCCTCCCGAGAGGTTTTAGGGCTTGGCGGCGGCTCCGTATCATAAAACGCGATGAATCCTTCTCTCAGATGTTTCTCTCCTGGAAAACAAATATATGGAGTTGGATTTGAGGTTGGTAGAGCGTCACGGGGCCCACAAGGCAGGGGGCGCGCCCAGGGGGGGCAGGCGTGCCCCCACCCTCGTGGACAGGTGGTGGGCCCCCTGACGTGGATTCTTCTTCCAGTATTTTTAATATTTTCCAAAAATAAGTTTCGTGGAGTTTCTGGTCATTCCGAGAACTTTTGTTTCTACACATAAATAACACCATGGCGATTCTGCTAAAAACAACGTCAATCCGGGTTGGTTCCAATCAAATCATGCAAGTTAGAGTCCAAAACAAGGGAAAAAGTGTTTGGAAAAGTAGATACGATGGAGACATATGAGCGTGTTGGTTGGGTATTCGACCGTGGCTATGAAGTGGGTGGCGGGTAGGAAGAAAAACTCCCCATCATCTGCCATAAGTTTGAACCGAATATAGTTCAGCGGCGAGTCACCTGCCAGGGATAGGTTTTTAGTGAATATAGTACGTCGCCCATGGGCGAGTGTTGGAGTACGTTTGCGGCGCTGAACTTGAAGATCGATAACCGATCGAGTTCGGTATCCGCAGACTCGCAAGGTTCAGAACTTGTCGCCGGAGACGAGTCCGGGGTCCCGTTGATGCAGATATCATATGAAGTAAAATCTGTGTGCGGCTCCAACGCCGTGGGATCAACAGCCTCCTTGATGGGGTTGAGCATCCCATCTTCGGATTACTCGATCTGCTCCAGATCTAAGGACAGAGTTGTTGCAGGAGCTATCTCCTGGATGGGGCCCGATGACAAGTTTAAGCCATGCTCATCGAGGTGAAGAGGAGCGGTGGCTGCGGTCTCGAATCCGTTGAAGATCAAGTCTCCACGGATGTCCACAACGTAGTTCAAGCTCCCAAATCTGACCTGACGGCCAGGGCCGTAGCGGTCGATCTACTCCAGATGACCAAGTGAGTTGGCCTGCAGTACGAAGCCGCCGAACACAAAGATCTGTCTAGGGAGGAAGGTTCCCCCTTGGATAGCGTCATTGTCGATGATTGAAGGGGCCATCGAACCTTTCGTCGACGGCACAATGGAACTCTCAATGAAAGCACCAATGTCGGTGTCAAAACCGGCGGATCTCGGGTAGGGGGTCCCGAACTGTGCATCTAGGATCGATGGTAACAGGAGATGGGGGACACGATGTTTACCCAGGTTCGGGCCCTCTCTATGGAGGTAATACCCTACTTCCTGCTTGATTGATCTTGATGAATATGAGTATTACAAGAGTTGATCTGCCACGAGATCGTAATGGCTAAGCCCTAGAAGTCTAGCCTATATGACTATGGCAATGTGTATATCTGTCCCTTCCGGACTAACCCCTCCGGTTTATATAGACACCGAGGGGATCTAGGGTTTACATAGAGTCGGTTACATAAGAAGGAATCTTCATAGCTGGTCGCCAAGCTTGCCTTCCATGCCAAGGAGAGTCCAATCCGGACACGAGTATGGTCTTCAGTCTTCATGTCTTCACAGCCCATCAGTCCGGCCCAAAGGATAACAGGCCGGACGCCCGAGGACCCCTTAGTCCAAGACTCCCTCAGGACCTCTTCGGAAAGATTGTGTCTTGGTCATCCGTTTCTCAAACACCATGCAATGCGAGAAATACAACGGAGGAGATCGAGTCTTGTGGGGAAAAGTGTGCAAACCTCTGCAGAGTGTACAAACTAAGCATGGTTAGCCGTGTCTCCGGTTATGGACATCTTGAGTATCTGGTTCTTGAATTATTGATTTGATCTCATCACCCTTAACTTAATTTGTTGGGTTGTTAATTACTGTTTAATTGTGATTGAGATGGGGTTTCCATTCTCAATGTTTATCAACCAACTTGTTAGTTAAACAAAATATATTCCTTTGCAGTAGGGAAAAATTGGCTTTACGCAAAAGTGATAACCATAGAGCCTCCACCAGCCATATGTAGGATTAGCTGTTACCTTGTTCATTGCTCTATAGTGTTATTTTGCCAGCATATTCCATGTGCTGACCCGTTTCGGGCTGCAACGTATTATGTTGCAGACTTTTCAGACGAAGAGTAAGGCGCGCTAGGTCGTTGTCATGCACTCAGCTATGCTGTTGGAGTTGATGGACTCATTTACCTTCGAAGCTTCCGCTGTTATCGGATTTAGTTGGCCTTAAGACATATTATTGTAATAAGTTCTCTTTTGAGACATTTCGATGTAATAAGTGTGTGACCGAACTCTATTATAAATCCTTCAAGTACTATGTGTGTCAGCATTACCGATCCAGGGATGACACTTATGCACAGAGATTTGACCGCTTGAGGTCAGGTCGCTACACGAAGACCTAGGGCAATTTGAGGAAGCCCATCGCTGGAATATACGAGCCAAGTTCTATAATGAAAAATTCCCACTAGTATATGAAAGTGACAACATAGGAGACTCTCTATCATGAAGATCATGGTGCTACATGGAAAAAGGATAGTAACATTGCCCCTTCTCTCTTTTCTCTCATTTTTTTGGTGGGCTTCTTTGGCCCCTTTTTTATGGGCTTCTTTGGCCTCTTTTATTTTTTTTATAAAGTACGGAGACTCATCCCAAGTTGTGAGGAAATCATAGCTTCCATCATCATTTCCTCACATAGGACAATGCTCTAATATGAAGATCATCACACTTTTATTTACTTACAACTCAATAATTACAACTCGATACTTAGAACAAAATATGAATCTATATGAATGCCTCCGGCGGTGTACCGAGATGTGCAATGGCTCAAGAGTGACATGTATGATAAGTATGAAAGGTGGCTTTGCCACAAATACTATGTCAACTACATGATCATGCAAAGCAATATGACAATGATGGAACGTGTCATAGTAAAACGGAACGGTGGAAGTTGCATGGCAATATATCTCGGAATGGATAAGGAAATGCCATAATAGGTAGGTATGGTGACTATTTTGAGGAAGGTAATAGGTGGGTGTATGGCACTGGCGAAAGCTGCGTGGTACTAGAGAGGCTAGCAATTGTGGAAGGGTGAGAGTGCGTATAATCCATGGACTCAACATTAGTCATAAAGAACTCACATGCTTATTGCAAAAATCTATTAGTCATTGAAACAAAGTACTACGCGTCTGCTCCTAGGGGGGTAGATTGGTAGGAAAAGACCATCGCTCGTCCCTGACCGCCACTCATAAGGAATACAATAAATAAATAAATAAATCATGCTGCGACTTCATCACATAACGGTTCACCATACGTGCATGCTACCGGAATCACAAACTTTAACACAAGTATTTCTACAATCCACAATTACTCACTACCATGACTCTAATATCACCATCTTTATATCTCAAAATGTTAGAAGAGAGAGAGACAGAGGATTCGTGGAATTGTTCGTTGTATTGCTTGAGCCTCGTGGGCATATATATAGGAGTACAATGATCAACTTGAAGTACAAGACAAGGCATGACCAAATCCTAGTCTATCCTATACTTCCTAATAATCATATACTCAACATCCCCCTGCAGTCACAACGGTAGCGACACAGACGGTGAGACTAGAGAAGAATCCGAAGGCAAGCCGACAGACACCCCCCATAGTCGTAATGGTCGACGCATCGAGGAAGGCGTGGCTGGAGTGGAAACCGATGAGGTTGCTCAAGCAAGGCGGTAGCCCTTTGTACCGATGTTGATGTGGCTGAGAGCATAGGGTGGTGTAGCCGTTGTTGAGGTAGCCGTGCGAGGGACGCTGTGGTCGATTTCGACTCGGGGTGGCCGGTGCCCGATATAACAGTTGTCGTGGACCAGGAAGAAGAGCGACGACGGCGGCCTGAGGAGGCGGCTGCGTCTAGGTCAGAAGCACGGCGATGGTGCTCGAAGTAGGCAAGGAAGAACCCGACAGCGTGACGAGGACCGACGCGGACGGTGGTGTTCTCGCGCCTAGGGAGGCGGCGCGACGCATACCACATAGAAGTCGACGCTACGGCCCGAAGGGGCGACACAGCGGTAGCGCGCGGGTCGGGGCGATGGTGGGGAAGACCCAGGGTGGTTGCAGGGACTGTGTACCATGCTCTCTATGGCCTGACGGGGTGACGGAGTGGCAGCGCGAGGGTAGGTGCAGCCTCGGGGCAGCCTGGAGCAGACGACCTCGGGGCGGCGGTTGACCGCGGGCCGAAGCACTACGCCCCGAAGGGGCTACGTGGCGGCACCACGCGGGTGGGTGTAACAACGGGGACGGTCTCAGGGCGACGGCTGAGACCACGTGCCGCAGTGTTACGGCCCAAAGGAGAAACGCAACAGCGACGCGCGTCGGTGTAGCCACGGGAGAACCATGGGGCGGAGGCAGTGCGGCCCGACGAGGCGACGAACGGCAGCCCGTTGCTCGATCGACGAAGAAATGTATATACTCGATGATGATCTTCACGGAATCCGGCGGAGACCCGCACATGCAATTGATCAGATGGAAGGCGCGACAGATGAGGTACCCGTCCGAGCAGCCGGACGATGCAGAAGCGCGCAATTGAATGGACATGATGATGTACAAGGAGGCCGATCAAACGCAGATGCACAAGAGCAGCCACACGTGGAATGGTGGAACGTGCATGACCAGCCATGTACATGCAAGCTGCATGGAACGTGGTGTGCATCGATGGGCACCAACGGGATTGCTCCAGCCGCCAAACACACCCGCGCGAGACCATGAGTGGTCGCGGGCCACGCGGACACAACGACAGGGCAACGCAGGATTGCGTGGGCGACTGCCATACCAGCGTACAGGACACGCGACATGCGAGAAGCAGAGGCGCCCTGTGGCAACCGGATCCCTTCAGAGTTGATGAAGATGCTGATGAAGTACACAAGTTGTAGACGATGAACGGCGGTGGGCGACGCAAACCGATCATAGATCGAAAAACCAAAAAGTAACACCGACCAAACGACCGGCGAGAGAGAAAAACCTAGAACAATTTATCGGGAAAAAGACACTCTAGGGCAGCCGATCAACGCAGTCAGCGGATGAACCCTAGGTACGAGCGGCGCGGTCTTCGGCGGCAGTCATGGAGGCCGACCACCCCAGGGGCGGCGTGCGGGGCGGAAGCGGCGGACGACGAATAGGGTTTGGACCGGTTAGGCTGATACCATGTTAGAAGGGAGAGAGAGGATTGGTGGAATTGTTCGTTGTATTGCTTGAGCCTCGTGGGCATATATATAAGAGTACAATGATCAACTTGGAGTACAATACAAGGCAAGACCAAATCCTAGTCTATCCTATACTTCCTAATAATCATATACTCAACATAAGGAATCAAACTTCTCATAGTATTCAATGCACTTTATATGAAGGTTTTTATTATATCCCTCTTGGATGCCCATCATATTAGTACTAAATTCATAACCAAAGGAAATCACCATGCTGTTTATAGAGACTCTCAAAATAATATATGTGAAGTATGAGAGTTTAATAATTTCTACAAAATAAAGCACCACCGTGCTCTAAAAAGATATAAGTGATGCACTAGAGCAAAATTGTCTAGCTAAAAAGATATAAGTGAAGCACATAGAGTATTCTAGTAAATCACGGTTCATGCGTGTCCCTCTCAAAAGGTGTGTGCGGCAAGGATGATTGTGGCAAACTAAAAAGTAAAGACTCATATCATAGAAGACGCTCCAAGGAAAACACATATCATGTGGTGAATAAAAATATAGCCTCAAGTAAATTTACCAATAGACGAAGACGAAAGAGGGGATGCCATCCGGGGAATCCCCAAGCTTAGGATCTTAGTTGTCCTTCCATATTACCTTGGGGTGCCTTGGGCATCCCCAAGCTTAGGCTCTTGCCACTCCTTATTCCATAGTCCATCAAATCTTTTACCCAAAACTTGAAAACTTCACAACACAAAACTCAACAAAAAATCTCATAAGATCCGTTAGTATAAGAAAATAAATCACTACTTTTGGTACTGTTGTGAACTCATTCTTTATTTATATTGGTATAATGTCTACTATATTTCAACTTTTCCATGGTTCATACCCCCCGATACAACCCATAGATTCATCAAAATAAGCAAACAACACATAGAAAACAGAATCTGTCAAAAAAAGAACAGTCTGTAGTAATCTGTAACTCTAGAATACTTCTGTAACTCCAAAGATTCTTAAAATTAGGACAGCCTAGGCAATTTGTATACCAATCTTGTGCAAAAAGAATCACATCAAAAGCACGCCTCTGTAAAAAAATGAGAACTATTTTCCTGGACGCAAAATTTTCTATTTTTCAGCAAGATCAAATCAACTATCGCCCTAAGACATCCCAAAGGTCTTAATTGGCACAAACACTAACTAAAACACAAAAACACATGTAAACAGAGCCTATATGAATTATTTATTCATAAAATAGAAAAGAAAAATATTGGGCTGTCTCCCAACAAGCGCTTTTCTTTAAAGCCTTTTAGCTAGGCATTGATAATTCGATGATGCTCATACGAAAGACAAAAATTGAAGCACAAAGAGAGCATCATCACATGACAAACACATCTAAGTCTAACATACTTCCTATGCATAAGCATTTTATAAGCAAACAAATTATCAAGGCAAGCAAAAACTAGCATATGCATGGAAGAAGAAAGAAACAATAGCAATCTCAACATTACGAGAGGTAATTTAGTAACATGAAAATTTTTGAGACCATATTTTCCTCTCTCATAATAATTACATGTAGGATCATAATCAAATTCAACAATATAACTATCACATAAAATATTTTCAACATGATCCACATGCATGCAAAGTTGACACTCTTCCAAAATGGTGGGATTAACATAGAATAAAGTCATTACTTCTCCCAGCCCACTTTCATAAAAAAATTCATAAGATTGATCAAACTCCAAAGTAGCGGGATTATTATTTCCTAAAGTTGACACTCTTCCAAACCTACTTTCAATATTATTGCAAACATTATTATCATGAGGCTTAAATAAATTTTCAAGATCATAAGAAGCATTATCACTCCAATCATGATCATTGTAATAAGTAGTGGACATAGCAAAACTAGCATCCCCAAGCTTAGGGTTTTGCATATTATTAGCACAATTGACATTAACAGAATTTATAATAACATCATTGCAATCATGCTTTTGATTCAAGAAACTATCAAGTATGGGTGCAATAGCAATGATCCCATGTTTAACATAAGGAACTATAACAAATTCATCTCCATAAATATTGGCATCATCGCCACAAGAATAGCAAGCATCATGTTCATTAAGGGATATTTCAATCAAATCAACGGAATCATAATTATCTCTAGATTCATGCATATCATTAGTTTCTTCCAAAGCAACGGTCATTCTCTTAATAAATTCCTTAACATAGGCATTATGAGCATAGTTTTCATAGCAATATTTAAGTATGTCAAAATTTTCAGACTTGTAGAAAGTAATATCATACTTTTCAATCAAAGAAGCAACTTCATAAGCACCCTTAAAAGCAACAAATTCTTCAATTTTTTCGATATCATAATAACTATAAACACCCTTTTCATAAGAAGATAATATTTCATTATCATTAAACTCACATAGGTAGGGAAGGTTTTTTTAGGGTTCTTAGAGCAACAAGTAAAATCAAAAAGTTCACAAAGATTCCAAGCATAACATAGCAAACAATTTATTTGATTCCATAAGAGTCTCCCTTTTTCAGACAAACGATGACGCACAAAATGAGCATGCTCATCTAAAGATTTTCCCTCAACTAAACTAATTGGCGTTTCAGCACGAGCACATATGGATCGAAGATGATCCAAGTAGGAAACTTTAAGTGGATCCATAAACTTTGTTTCTGATTTTTAATAAACACACAATTATACCATGCAAACGAGCAAACAATCCAAGTAAGACGTAAAGGCAAATGAAAGAAAGGGCGAATAAAAAGGCAATTCTTTTTGCATTTTTCTAAAAACGTTTTAGAAGTGGGGGTGAGGAAAAAGAGAGACGAATGATGAATAATGTAATGCAAGAGATGAGAGTTTATGATGGGTACTTGGTAGGCTTGACGTAGATCTCCCCGGCAATGACACCGGAAATTGTTCCTCCTACTTCTTGAGCTTGCGTTGGTTTTTCCCTTGAAGAGGAAAGGGTGATGCAGCACAATAGAGATAAGTATTTCCCTCAGTTAAGAACCAAGGTATCAATCCAGTAGGAGAAACGCGCAAGTCCCCAATCGATGCACCTGCACAAACAATCAAACACTTGCACCCAACGCGATAAAGGGGTTGTCAATCCCTTCATGGTTATTTGCAAAGGTGAGATCTGATAGAGATAGATAAAACTAAACAAAAGATACAACATTTTTGGGGCTTTTGGTTTATAGATCTGAAAATAAAAGATTGCAAAATAGTAGATCGAAAACTAATATGATGGAAAATAGACCCGGGGGCCATAGGTTTCACTAGAGGCTTCTCTCATGAAGGCAAATAATATGGTGGGTGAGTAAATTACTGTCGAGCAATTGATAGAAAAGCGCAAAGTTATGATGATATCCAAGGCAATGATTATGTAATATAGGCATCACGTCCGTGTCAAGTAGACTGACTCCTTCCTGCATCTACTACTATTACTCCACACATCGACTGCTATCCAGCATGCATCTAGAGTATTAAGTTCACAAAGAACGGAGTATTGCCTTAAGTAAGATGACATGATGTAGAGGAATAAACTCAAGCAATATGATGAAAACCCCATCTTTTTATTCTCGATGGCAACAATTCAATACGTGTCTCGCTACCCCTACTTTGTCACTGGGTGAAATCATGCAAGATTGGACCCAAAGCTAAGACCCTCTTCCATTGCAAGAAAAACTAATCCAGTTGGCCAAACCAATCCTATAATTCAAAGAGAAATACAAAGATATCAAATCATGCATATAAGAATTCAGAGAAGGTTCAAATAATATTCATAGATAAGCTGATTGTAAATCCACAATTCATCAGATCTCGACAAACACACCGCAAAAGAAGATTACATCGGATAGATCTCCAAGAACATCGAGGAGAACATGGTATTGAGAATCAAAGAGAGAGAAGAAGCCATCTAGCTACTAGCTATGGACCCGTAGGTCCGTGGTAAACTACTCACGCTTCATCAGAATGCCAATAGGATTGATGTAGATGCCCTCCGTGATCGAATCCCCCTCCGGCAGGATGTCGGAAAAGGCCCCAAGAAGGTTGCGGCGGTGGAAAAGTATTTTCGTGGATGCTTCGGGTGGTTCTGAAATATATGTGAATATATAGGAGGAAGAGCTAGGTCAGGCGGTCACCGAGGGGCCCACAAGGTAGGGGGACGCCCCACCCTAGGGCGCGCGCTCCACCCTTGCCGCCGCCTTGTGGCTCTTCTGACTTGCACTCCAAGTCCCCTCGGTGTCTTCTGGTCGAAGAAAAATCATCGTGAAGTTTTATTCCGTTTGGAATCTGTTTAGTATTCCTTTTCCGCGATGCTGAAAAACAAGGAAAACACAGAAACTGGCACTGGGCTCTAGGTTAATAGGTTAGTCCCAAAAATAATATAAAATAGCGTATTAATGCATATAAAGCATCCAAAACAGATAATATAATAGCATGGAACAATAAAAAATTATAGATACGTTGGAGACATATCACGCCCCCTAGGCTTGTCGCCTCCTAGTGGGTCCCCTTCTGATAATTCTTTCGCCAATAATTTTAATACATTTCAAAGTAATTCTCCATCAATTTTCAGCTCATTTGGAGATGTTCAGAAAAATGCCTCTGATGTAGCCCTTTCCGGTCCAGAATTTGAGCCGCCGGCAGTCTCACTCTTCATATGAAACTTGCAAAATAAGAGAGAAAAGGCATAACATTGTATCATAATATGAAATAACAGTCCATAATGCAAAATGGACGTATCATAGACCCCAATGTGACGATAATTGGGATTCTCACCGGGAACGACTGTAATTTGACGAGTTCATGTATTCACTATATGCTAATGATTTGTTCTGATTCTCTATTAAAATGAGCGCATTAATTACCCTTAGTTTTCATTAGGACACCGCTGCCACAGGAGGTTAGGACAAAAGATGTCATATAAGTTCTTATCGCAAGCACATATGACTATATACAGAATATATACCTACATATGATCGATGAATTGGAGCTATTATACATCGCTCTATGTTGTGACAGTTACATAATGTTGTGACATTTTAATATTATTGTCTTTGCTCAAGTTATTAATGTTGTTGTGTTTGCTACAAAACTACTGCTAGTGTTATTGTTGATGTTGCTTTGCTACTATTGCTATCTCTGCTATCATATTACCGTGCTACAAAACTACTGCTAGTGTTATTGTTGATGTGACTTCTCAGGTGTGGTTGAATTGAAAACTCAACTGCTAAGTCCTATAAATATTCTTTGGCTCCCTTTATGTCGAATCAATAAATTTGGGTGAAATACTACCCTCGAAGACTGTTGCACCCCCTATACTCTTGGGTCATCATTGTGTTGCTTGTATAGAGCTTGGACTATAGGTCATACTCCATGATTTGCAGCCACTCGGTGGTGCATGGTTGACTTGATTAATACAACCGGACCATTGGTTGCATTTCTCTTGCATGGTGCCCCAATGCTGCCCAAGAGAGCCTTGAGTGTTGTTGGATGGGATGGTCACAGTGTGCATTAATAGTCTTGAATATTACTCCAAAATCTCTCATTGGTTTCATCCATCCCAACTGAGGGAGTCCTAGATTAGGGGGTGTTCGGATAGCCGGACTATACCTTCAGCCGGACTCCAGGACTATGAAGATACAAGATTGAAGACTTCGTCCCGTGTCCGGAAGGATCTTTTCTTGGCGTGGAAGGCAAGCTAGGCGTGCGGATATTCAAGATCTCCTACCATTGTAACCGACTCTGTGTAACCCTAACCCTATCCGGTGTCTATATAAACCGGAGGGTTGTAGTCCGTAGGCCAACCATCATCATACACAATCATACCATAGGCTAGCTTCTAGGGTTTAGCCTCCTTGATCTCGTAGATCTACTCTTGTACTACCCATATCATCAATATTAATCTAGCGGGAGTAGGGTTTTACCTCCACCGAGAGGGCCCGAACCTGGGTAAAATAAAGTGTCCCTTGTCTCCTGTTACCATCCGACCTTGACGCACAGTTCGGGACCCCCTACCCGAGATCCGCCGGTTTTGACACCAACATTGGTGCTTTCATTGAGAGTTCCTCTGTGCCGTCGCGATCAGGAAGGATGCCTTTTCCCGTCTTTAAAGACGGCGTCGTTACTAAGGGAGCCTTGGCTATCGGCCAAACCCTTCGGCTAGGTGGTTTTCTCATGACCGCCTGTTCGGCCGTTGCGCCGACGGTGACCTCTCGGGTCATCGAAAGCAACCTCCACGTCAGCCCGGAACTTGTCGAGCAGCTGGATCCGATGGAGCTCTCTTCCGTAAACGAGCTCTTGGATCGCATCGCCGCCTTGGGGGTCGCTACCAATTACGACCAGGTTGGGCTTAAACCCGATCTAAGGGAAATTAACTCTCCCCAAGTCACCCACCACGTTGCTGTGGTGGAAACACAATGCGGCGACCCTTCATCTATCTTAAGGACTAGCCACGTCCGAATTCCTGAACCCTCCATGCCAAATATCCGCGGAGGGGGGAACAATCCAAGACCTGAGCCTAAAATCAGGCAAATCGGATAACGTGCAAGGCTCCGGATCTCAGAATCCGGAAGTTCTTCGGCTTCCGAACAGCAAACCGGGCGAAGTCTCAGATTCAACGACGCTCGACCACCCGATCTTAAGCGATCTCTCCCAAATTAGGCAGATGCCCGAAGAAACAGTACATCATTATTGGGCCAGATTCCTCCGGCTTATGAACAGGATAAAGGACTGCCGCGAGGAAGACGCAATTTCAATCTTTTGCAGTAACTGCATGGACAAGGGAATACTCAACGCCATAAGTCGTCGTAATATTACACGCTTTGCTGACCTGGCGTCCATAGTACAAAAATACTGTGCCATGGAAAGTGCTTGGAAAACCGAAATTGAATTTTGGGATAATCCGGCCTTGAATAGCAATCCCGTCCGAATCAAGAGGGCGCACCACAGTAAGGCGCCCGGACTAAACACTAAAAAATCAAAACCCTCTAGGGGGCATGGAACCGTACTGGAAAAGTGGCTAGATGGACCCTGCAAGATTCATAGTGCAGCGGACGCCACACCCACAGCCTCAGGGCATGTTGGATACTCCGGCAGGTGGCCAAAATTGGCGAGGATCTCCTAATTCCAGAGGTCGAAGGAAACCAGCCAGGGAATTTCAATTCTTTTCTCACAGTCTTTGAGACTTTCGCATCAAATAACATGCGAAAAAGAACACTTCACAGCCTCACCGAAGTCTATCAAGTAGCGACAATAAATCCATGGAGTAATACTGCTATCACCTTCAACGCGAGTGACGAACCTAAATTTCGAACAGCCAAAGCACCAGCCGCACTGGTCCTCAGTCCCATAGTGGACGGCTGTCGCCTCGCAAAGGTACTCATGGACGGAGGCAGCGGATTGAACCTCATCTACGAGGAAACCCTCCAAAAGATGGAAATAGACTGGAACCGCATTGAGCGAAGCAGCACAACTTTTAGAGGAATAATCCCCAGTCAGGAAGCACGCTGCACCGGAAAGATCACACTAGATGTGGTGTTCGGCACGCCGGATAATTACAGGTCTGAACAGATCACGTTCCAGGTAGCCCCGTTCAAAAGCGGATACCACGCTATACTAGGACGGGAGGCTTTACAGTTTTCCAAGCTATACCCCATTACGGGTACATGAAGCTTAAGATGCCTGGGCCAAACGGAATTATCACTCTCGCTAGTGATCCTGAAAGTGCAACTATCCCTAGGTGGTTTTGGTAATTCATAACAACATATAGCTCATTGAGCTAATGCTATTCCAAGATAATTATTTCAGGAAAGCTCAATGATTGGCATGGCATGGATGGTGAAAGTGGAACCCTCAAAATGCTAAGGATAAAGGATTGGCTATAGCTTCAAGCTCAAGACTCTTCATTTTATATTTTAGTGATCCAAGATCACATTGAGTCCATAGGAAAAGCCAATACTATCAAGGAGGGATGAGGTGTTGCTTAATGAGCTCTTTACCTTATGTGCTTAATGATATGCTCCAAAATCCTCAGCTACTTTCCCATATCCACTTATGACCTAAACCCTAAACCAAATTCGGTCATACCGATTCTTTCTATCCGGCGCCACCGAGTTTCATATGTCATAAGCCACTGCCAAAACCCTAGCAAATCGGTTTCACCGATAGGGATCTCGGTCTCACCGAGATGGGATTGCAATTTCTCTATTTCCCTTTCGTAACTTTTTGGTCTCACCGAAAGAGCGATTCGGTCCCACCGAGATTGCAATGCAAACTCTCTGTTTCCCTTTTGTAACTTTTCGGTCTCACCGAAAGAGAAAATCGGTCCCACCGAGTTTGCCTGACCAACTCTCTGGTTAGCTTATTACCAAATCGGTCTCACCGAGATTACATTATGCCCAAACCCTAACCACTTCGGTCCTACCAAGATGCATGTCAGTCCCACCGAAAATCTCTAACGGTCACTAGGTTTACCTTTTCGGTCTGACCGAGTTTGTTGATTCGGTCCCACCGAGATTGGTAAATTGTGTGTAACGGTTGGATTTTGTGTGGAGGCTATATATACCCCTCCACCTCCTCTTCATTCGTGGAGAGATCCATCAGAACACATCTACACTTCCAACTCATATGTTCTGAGAGAGAACCACCTACTCATGTGTTGAGACCAAGATATTCCATTCCTACCATATGAATTTTGATCTCTAGCCTTTCCCAAGTTGCTTTCCACTCAAATCTTCTTTCCACCAAATCCAAATCCTGTGAGAGAGAGTTGAGTGTTGGGGAGACTATCATTTGAAGCACAAGAGCAAGGAGTTCATCATCAACACACCATTTGTTACTTCTTGGAGAGTGGTGTCTCCTAGATTGGCTAGGTGTCACTTGGGAGCCTCCGACAAGATTGTGGAGTTGAACCAAGGAGTTTGTAAGGGCAAGGAGATCGCCTACTTCGTGAAGATCTACCGCTAGTGAGGCAAGTCCTTCGTGGGCGATGGCCATGGTGGGATAGACAAGGTTGCTACTTCGTGGACCCTTCGTGGGTGGAGCCCTCCGTGGACTCGCGCAACCGTTACCCTTCGTGGGTTGAAGTCTCCACTAACGTGGATGTAGGATAGCACCACCTATCCGAACCACGGGAAAAACATCCTTGTCTCCAATTGCGTTTGATTTCTCCAAACCCTTCCCTTTACATTCTTGCAAGTTGCATGCTTTACTTTCCGCTGCCTATATACTCTTTGCATGCTTGCTAGAATTGTGTGATGATTGCTTGACTTGTCCTAAAGTAGTTAAAATCCACCAAGAACTAAAATTGGGAGAAGGTTAAGTTTTTATTTGGTCAAGTAGTCTAATCACCCCCCCTCTAGACATACTTCCGATCCTACAAATCCGGACATAGCACTCCGCGCCGAAAACAAGACAGCCGCATTGGCCCTCGAGGCACTATCAAAAACCTTAGCGGCCGAAGAACTGACTTCGCTGTGATCCACGGTTAACAGGGATGATGTGATACTCGATAAGAGATCCAAATCCACATCCTTTAAACCAGCGGACGAAATAGTCAAATTCCAGGTCCACCCTACGGATCCCAATAAAACAGCCTCCATCGGGGCACGACTGAACCCTGATGTAGACGCCGCACTGCGAGAGTTCCTACGAGAGAACTGGGACATTTTTGCTTGGCACCCCTCAGATATGCCAGGAATCCCACACAGGCTGGCAGAACACAGTTTAAATATCCAGCAAGGATTCAAACCTGTCAAACAAACCCTTCGGTGTTTCTCTGAACCAAAGAGACAGGCTATGGGAGAGGAGATAGCCAAGTTATTGGAGGCCGGATTCATCAGAGATATAAAACACCCGGACTGGCTAGCAAACCTGGTGATGGTACCAAAGAAGGACAAATCCTGGCGCCTGTGTGTCGACTTCAAAGACCTCAATAAGGCTTGCCCAAAGGATCCTTTTCCCCTCCCTCGAATAGATCAAATCATCGATGCCACCTCAGGACACGATTCCCTGTGCTTCCTCGACGCATACTCCGGTTACCATCAAATCAAGATGGCAGAATCAGACCAAGCCGCAACAGCATTCATCACACCATACGGCCCATTCTGCTTCAACACGATGCCCTTTGGACTAAAAAACGCCGGTGCGACATATCAGCGCATGATTCAAACATGTCTGGCAAACCAGATCGGCAAAACAGTGGTGGCGTATGTAGATGATGTGGTCGTTAAATCAAGACATGTCGAATCTCTAGTAGACGACTTGAGGCTTACATTCGACAACCTCCGAAAATACGACATTAAGCTCAATCCGGAAAAATGCGTTTTCGGCGTTCCAGCCGGAAAGCTACTGGGCTTCATTGTATCCGGTAGAGGAATTGAAGCAAATCCAGCTAAAATCCGAGCTTTGTCACAATTGGATGTCCCAAAAGACCTCAAACAAATACAGAAACTCACCGGATGCATGGCGGCCTTAAGCCGCTTTATCTCCCGCTTGGGAGAAAAGGCATTACCCCTTTACCGCCTCCTTAGGCGCACCGAACACTTCGAGTGGACGGAAGCTGCCACGGCCGGACTTGAGGAGATAAAGGCCATCTTGGAAACAAACCCAGTCCTGGCCGCGCCGAACATTGGCGAACCCATGTTATTGTACATTGCCGTAACTCATCAAGTTGTTAGCGCAGTACTCGTCGTCGAGCGGGCAACGGACGAACACAAACTCCCCATTCAAAGGCCGGTTTACTACGTGTCCACTGTCCTTACACCATGCAAATCACGGTACCCGCATTACCAAAAGATCGCATACGCGGTGTTCATGGCATCCCGGAAGCTACGTCACTACTTTCAAGAGTGTTCCATAACAGTAGCCTCGGAAGTACCACTCAATGATATTATCAACAACCGCGACGCAACGGGCCGGATAGCCAAATGGGCCATAGAGCTCCTCCCGTTTGACATAACCTACAAACCATGACGAGCAATTAAATCGCAAGTCCTAGCCGACTTCGTCGCCGAATGGACAGAGGCCGAACTCCCTAAAGAGTATGGCACATATTCCAACTGGATCATGCATTTAGACGGATCCAAAATGCTGGCCGGACTGGGGGCTGGCGTCGTTTTGACGTCCCCTACAGGAGATACAGTCCAATATGTACTCCAAATCATGTACGCGGACTCCAACAACGCAACCGAGTATGAGGCCCTTCTACATGGTCTCTGGATGGCAGTATCCATGGGCATTCAACGCCTGGAAGTACGCGGGGACTCCAACCTCGTGATATCCCAAATAAATGGCGAATTCAACGCCAAAGACCCAAAAATGGCAGCTTATCGCAATGCCGTCCTAAAAATGTCAGTTCGGTTCGAAGGGCTGGAGTTTCACCATAGCCCGAGAAAATAATCAGGCAGCGAATGTCCTGGCACGTATCGGAGCAAAACGAGATGCAGTCACCCCCAACATCTTCTTAGAGAGAATATTCAAGCCATCTGTAGCATGGGAAGGGGAACCCTCGGTCCACAGTTCGAACACAACCGCACAGCCCGACGCCGAAGAATCTGACATAATCGGAGGCCCTGCCACCGAAATCACACCCTCAGCCCACGTAATAATGGCGGTCATCGCCCCGTGGACAGAACCATTTCTCGCCTACCTTACTAGGCAGGAACTCCCAGAGGACCAAAACGAGGCACGCTGCATAGTGCGGCGATCTAAAGCCTATAAAGTCCACGAGGGAGAGCTCTATAAGAAAAGTACTACAGGAGTCCTCCAAAGATGTATCTCTGAAGAGGAAGGGCGGAGTCTGTTGGCTGAAATTCATGCCGGACTCGATGGCCACCACGCTGCAGCTCGATCCCTTGTAAGCAAGGCTTACCGTACAGGCTTTTATTGGCCGACGGCCCGAGCAGACGCACATGACTTAGTCAAACGATGCGTCGGTTGCCAGCTCTTTGCAAACCAAAGCCATATGCCGCCCAACGCCCTTAAAGGTGGAACCCACAAGAAAAAATATTTATTGGTCATGGTGGATAAATTCACCAAATGGATAGAAGCCAAGCCTGTTAAGACGGCCGAATCCGGACCTGTGATAGACTTCATATCCGGGGTCGTACACCGTTACGGTGTCCCCCATAGCATTATCACCGATAACGGCACAAACTTCACCTCTGACGAAGTAAAGCTGTGGTGCAAAAACATGGGCATTAAGCTCGATTATGCTTCTGTCTATCACCCACAAACTAACGGTCAGGTCGAACGTGCAAATGGTCTCATCATGAGCGGTATCAAACCCAGACTAGTGCGGTCCCTAAAGGAATCTAATACGCACTGGGTAGAGGAGCTCGACTCCGTACTCTGGGGGCTGCGAACCACGCCGAATCGTACCACCGGATTCACACCATTTTTTATGGTGTATGGCGCTGAGGCAGTTCTGCCCTGCGACATAATTCATGACTCACCTCGAGTGCGCATGTACGAAGAAAGAGAAGCCGAGCTTGATCGGCAGGACAACCTGGACGCCCTAGAGGAGGAGCGCGACGTGGCTAAAGCCCGTTCCGCATTTTATCAACAGCAGGCTCGAAAATATCAAAGCAGAGAAGTACGGGCCAAAAATTACAATGTTGGCGAACTAGTTCTACGCCTGCCGGATAAGAAAAAGGACAAACTCAAGCCCAAATGGGAAGGTCCCTTCATAATTGACCAAGTCCTCACTGGTGGAGCGTACCGCCTGCGAGATGCGTCGGACAACCGACTCGAGCCGAACCCATGGAACGCCACACGTCTCCGAAGATTCTATGCCTAGCGCCAAACTCTGAGTTTTTCTCCTTCCTCTGTCCATTTTTACATATATCTTTCTGTTTTTATTTTTGTCTCCTCCCACTCTTTCCTTTTCTAGCCCTTAAAGGCTCATCATGTGACGCGCTACCAGCGCTCCTTAAACCTGGGGGCTTCTTTAACAGAAGCTTGTTTATATGGGTTTCACACCCAACGCACGCGTCAGACTTCCGCATGCACCTTTTCTTCACCATTATATGCATCGATATGACTTAAGTTTTGGCCAAGCTGTGTTGCCTGGCTCCTGTGCTTACCCCTACGTTCCCGATTGTTCGGCTAGGCGGTAAAGGGAGCACCTCTGCGATTGCTACTGCCGGATAAGCCGGATGTGTACCTCAGACTGGGTGAAGCCGAAAGCTAGCGTTCTGAAGGGAATATTCGGTCGGTGAACTAAAGATGAAACTTTTTTACATATACATGCCCCCAGATGTTTTCCGGCATTTGCAGTCCGGGCGTGCACTTCAGGGCACGCCACCCCAGCGAAAGGAACTCTTAACGGAACTATTCTCTCTGGAAGATGTTTCTTACTAACCATGTAATATAACATAACTAGTTGGGCACTTGTCTGATAAAGCACTAATGACCCCTACGCCTGGTCTCCATGCATACCTCGGTTCTTATATAACCGTTATGGTATTCGGACACACTCCGGACCGTCAGGTCCCGAGGTTGAAGCGAAAAGGTCGGCAACGACAAACGATCTACAATCCGGCTAGAAGGCATTTCACATGTCAATTATAAATTACATAGTCATCCTGACTGATTGTATTCCTCCTCTATACCATCTAACAGGCTGTCTAATTTACAGTCCTGCTAGGAATACTTTGCGGCCAATTCTACCTGGCCATACACTAGGCTCACAGGGATCTCCTTCCCGTCAGGCCCCACCGGTCCGACCTCGGCCATGTGATTAGGGTCAGACTTCGTAAAGCGGGTCTTCACCTTGGCCCAAGCCTCCCTAGCGCCTTGTCGGCAGGCTGATATCTTCCACAACCGGAAGCGCCGCCGAGCTCCCTTCAGCTTCTCCGCAAGCTCTCCAAGGCCCTTGGGCGTGGGATGGGCAGGCCATAAGGCTTGGGCAACGCCTTGCATCGCCTGCCAAATTCGCTCGTGCAGTTGCAGGAGTTCGGGAAGTAGGTCACCCGTAGAACCGGGCATCTCCTCTGCAGGACGACCTGTGAGCATACCTACAGACAATACTCTGTTATTCGACTTCCTCGCCGAACTCATTTTTCAAAGTTCGTTCAAGCACTTACTAAATATGCTGCGTCGAAGCTGCTGATTCTCCTTCGTGGAGTCCGACAGCTGGCCACGAACGTCCTTCAGTTCAACATCTAGCTTAGTGTTGGCATCCTGAAGATCATTCTTCTCTCGCCTCACACTTGTCAACATACTCTCACCGGCCTTTAACCGGCGTAAGAGTTGTTGCTTCTCCGGATCAAGTCCGGCGCCATCTGCAACATGAATTGTCATATTTGCACCCAAGCCGCACAATACTAATCTTTCAAAGTGTATCTTACCTGAGGGGGTCCCTTTGGGCTCCCCTGTTGCGGCTAGTGCGGCCTCCAGTTGGGCCTTGCACTTTTCCAGTTCCTGGGACAGAACGGTGTTCTTCTCTGTAAGAACCTGCATGTTATATGATCCTTAAATCAGTTACTTTAACTGTTTCAAGTCTCGGGGGCTACTGGTATATATATATATATATATATATATATATATATATATATATATATATATATATATATATATATATATATATATATATTTAACCAAAATTTTCTTACCCGTATGTCTTTCACATACTGCTCCGTGGCTCTGGCTAAACCATCTTGAGCGGCACGAAGGTACGCATCTCCCGAATTAAAGGCATCTAAAGCCTCTCAGGAGAAACAAGCGTCGCATAGAACTGTCCGGCGACGCCTGTGGTTCATGGCACTCTCCACTTCTGAATTTGTGGCAGACAGTCGGTCTGCATCCTCTGTTGGAGGAGCGTCCGGTGCGCGCCTGGTGCTCGTCCCCGCTTCCGGACCAGGCGTTGGAGCCTGGCTAGTGGAGGCGCGATTGGCAACCTCTCCGGACATAGTCTGGCGAGGCTTCTTCGTCCTGGAAACAGCACGAATGTTAATACACCCTGACAGAATAACACGAGGGAAACAGAGGGCGCGTTATACCTTTGTGCCGGAATCTCAGTTCAGACTACATTTGTTTTTGCCCCACGGGGCCCTACGGCCCCTCGTTGGCTAGCCGCCGCAGGTTCGGCCTCCCGCCTCGGAAGTCTCCCCTGCAAAATACGGTTGTCGTTTGAAACGTCGGGATGTGTGAGAATGGAATCTCTCTTAAGGGAATAAACACTCCAGTTTCTGTCACCTGGGAGGCCGGGACTAACCCGGGGTAATCAACCGTAATGGCCACCAAGGTATCGTCCTTGCTTAACTAATGGAACACCCCGTCGATAAGCTCCACTGATATGTCCGGATCCTCTTCGGAGTACGGATCGAGGGACCGTTCTGGGTCCTCAGGCTGTGGAGGGCGGCTGTTGATATCCTTTACTTCCTGTCGCAGTTCCTGCATTAAAATCGTCAGGTTACGTATCTAGTCGTGGGAGCATTAAACAGACAGGCAAGTGCAATTGTTCACTTACCCAACTTGGAGGTTCGTACATAGTGAATCCGGCCCGCAGGTTGACGTGGAGGAAGTCCTCCTTTTCTCCCTTGTACAAAGATGTTAAAATCTTTACTAGAGCGGCAGCTGTGGCTGGCCCCTTACGACCGTAACGGGTGGCGTCATCCTCCCCGTTGAAATCCCACATGGGGTGGCCTCTATATTGAAGCGGCTGCACCCCCCCCCCCCCCCGCATAATGCATGTGGCCATGACTCCAATCATGGTTAGTCCGGAATGAGCCAACAGTCTTATCCGGCCCATCAGGTAAAGGACATCTCTGTCACTTTCTCTCTGAGAGCTCCGCGGACGCCAGCTCAAGCGTTTCTTCGGTGGAGCACTGTTGAACTTGGGGAGACCGACCCGGATAGGGTCCGGCAGCGGGACGTCATCTATGTAAAACCATTCCGAAGGCCAGTCCTCGGACGCCTCTTTTGGGGTTCCGGATGGGTATCCGATCCCGGCGATGCGCCATACTTCGGCTCCGCCCACTTGATAAATGGAGCCCTCTTGAGAACGGGGCACCAAGCAGAACAACCTCTTCCACAGCGCAAAATGAGCCTCGACGCCTAAAAATAGCTCGCAAAGGGCAACGAAGCCCGCAATATGTAGTACGGAGCCGGGCGTGAGATTGTGCAGCTGGAGGCCGTAGAACTCCAGAAGCCCACGGAGGAATGGATGAATTGGAAATCCCAGTCCCCTTAATAAATAAGGGACGAGGCACACCCGCTCTCCTTTAGAAGGATTGGGGGTGCTCTCCGCTTGCTTTCTGCCATTATAGGTGGTGAGTCCGGCTCGGACCGGGACCACGTATGCCTGGGGGAGGAATCCCTTGGCCTGCAGCGACACTAACTCGCTGTGTGGGATGGTGCAACTCTCCCAGTTTCCGGGTTTAGGACTGGAGGGGCGAGGGGAGGAGCTGCGACGGCTGGCCATGTTGGAATGGACCTTTGCTGGAGACGCTTTGATGATAACTCGCGGAGAGGAGAAGATGTGGTTTGGATCTAAATCCCCATCCCGTTAAATAGGCGGATCGTTTATATGACTAAGGGTGTGGATGTAAAAACACCCCAGGCTTTTCGTATTCGTTCAACACGTGGAAGACGGCCATTATTGGGCACTGAAGCCGAGGAGCGCTACATTACAAAAATCAGACGTTATTCGTACAGGTACACAGGATTTGGAGGAGGAACCCGCCTTGCAATGCCGAAGACAATTTGCGCGCCGGACTCATCGTCATTGAAGCCTGGTTCGGGGGCTACTGAGGGAGTCCTGGATTAGGGGGTGTTCGGATAGCCGGACTCCAGGACTATGAAGATACAAGATTGAAGACTTCGTCCCGTGTCCGAAAGGATCTTTTCTTGGCGTGGAAGGCAAGCTAGGCGTGCGGATATTCAAGATCTCCTACCATTGTAACCGACTCTGTGTAACCCTAACCCTATCCGGTGTCTATATAAATCGGAGGGTTGTAGTCCGTAGGCCAACCATCATCATACACAATCATACCATAGGCTAGCTTCTAGGGTTTAGCCTCCTTGATCTCGTGGTAGATCTACTCTTGTACTACCCATATCATCAATATTAATCTAGAAGGAGTAGGGTTTTACCTCCACCGAGAGGGCCCGAACCTAGGTAAAATAAAGTGTCCCTTGTCTCCTGTTACCATCCGACCTTGACGCACAGTTCGGGACCCCCTACCCGAGATCCGTCGGTTTTGACACCGACACCAACCGATGCATCAAGCGACACATTCATCCAAGCATGTCACAAAGCAATTTCTTTGTCTTCGGAAAGTTGTGTATCCTCGATTTCTTGTTGCTTGCTTGACTATACATAGGATATTCCACCTCCTCCACATTGGGATCATCGTTCTCCTTGGTATCTTCTTTTTTTAGCATACCTAGCATTATCATAATCTAGA
Source organism: Aegilops umbellulata (assembly GCA_032464435.1). Classification (NCBI taxonomy): domain Eukaryota; kingdom Viridiplantae; phylum Streptophyta; class Magnoliopsida; order Poales; family Poaceae; genus Aegilops; species Aegilops umbellulata. The sequence continues at coordinate 265,786,218 of CP136058.1, read as the reverse complement.
TCGCCGAGGCCTTGGATGTGTGACGGATGCAGTTGAGACATGAAGCCTCCTCCTCCACACTACAATCAACAACAGCAAGCTCATTGTCGGTGTCAAAACCGGCGGATCTCGGGTAGGGGGTCCCGAACTGTGCGTCTAAGGCGGGTGGTAACAGGAGGCAGGGGACACGATGTTTACCCAGGTTCGGGCCCTCTCGATGGAGGTAATACCCTACTTCCTGCTTGATTGATCTTGATGATATGAGTAGTACAAGAGTTGATCTACCACGAGATCGTAGAGGCTAAACCCTAAAAGCTAGCCTATGTTATGATTGTTGTTATCCTACGGACTAAACCCTTCGGTTTATATAGACACCGGAGGGGGCTAGGGTTACACAGACTCGGTTACAAGGGAGGAGATCTACATATCCGTATCGCCAAGCTTTCCTTCCACGCCAAGGAGAGTCCCATCCGGACATGGGACGAAGTCTTCAATCTTGTATCTTCATAGTCCAACAGTCCGGCCAAAGGATATAGTTCGGCTGTCTGGATACCCCCTAATCCAGGACTCCCTCAGTAGCCCCCGAACCAGGCTTCAATGACGATGAGTCCGGCGCGCAGATTGTCTTCGGCATTGCAAGGCGGGTTCTTCTCCAAATTCCGAATACCTGTTTAAATAGTGTCCGACTTCTCATAAATGTTGCGCTTCTTGGCTTCCGCACCCAATAATGGCCATCTTCCACGTGTCGAACGAATACGAGAGGCCAGGGCGTTTTTACGTTTACCACCGCAGCTATGCAAACAAACTGCTTATTTAAAGAGACGGGGATTCTCATATCCAAATCACACCATCCTCCCTCAGCGAGCATTCATCAGAGCGTACCGGAAAAAATCCATTCCAACATGGCCGGCCAGCGCAGCTCCTCATCTCGCTCCCGGAGCCCTAAGCCCGGAGATTGGAAGAAGTGTTTTGTCCCGCACAGTCAATTAGTTGAGCTACAGACCTAGGGATTTCTTCCTCTAGCGTATATGCTCCTCGTTCAAGCCGGGCTCGCCACCTATAATGGCAGGGATTTCTTCCTCCGAGGGGGAGCGGGTATGCCTCGTTCCTTATTTATTAAGGGGACTTGGATTTCTGATCCATCCGTTCCTCCGAGGGCTCCTGGAGTTTTACGGCCTCCAGTTGCATAATCTCACCCCTGCCTCCATATTACACATCGCTGGTTATGTGGCCCTTTGCGAGCTGTTTCTGGGCTGCGAAGCTCACTTCTCGTTGTGGAAGAAGCTATTCTGCCTTGTGCCCCATACTCAGAGGGGGTCAATATATCAAGTGGGTGGGGCCGAAATATGGCGCATCGCCGGGACCGGATACCTATCCGGTACCCCGAAGAAGACATCCGAAGACTGGCCTTCAGAGTGGTTTTATATGGAGGATGTCCCCCTTCCTGATCCTATTCGGATTGGCCTTCCTGAGTTTGATAATGCCCCTTTGAAGAAGCGCCTAAGCTGGCGACCACGGAGCCCTCAGGAGGAAGATGATAGAGACGTTCTTTACCTGATGGGTCGGATAAAGGTGTTGGCTCAATCAGGACTGACCATAACCGAGGTTATGTCAATATGCATTATGCGGGGGGTGCAGCCACTTCAATATCGAGGCCACCCCATGTGGCACTTCAACGGGGAAGATGATGCCACCCGTTGCGATCGCAAGGGGCCGGACTCAGTTGCTGCTCTAGCAAAAATTCTGTCTAGTTTGTTCAAGCGAGAGGAAGAGGAGTTCCTCTGTATCAAGCCACGGGACGGATTCTCCATGTACAACCCTTCGAGCTGGGTAAGCCGCCGCTTTTTATACCCATCCTTTCCGCATTTTTGCAATAAATATTTTATCTTGCCGGTTCATCGCAGGAGCTGCATAAGGCGGTAAGGGAGATCAACATCCCACCTCCACAACCAGAGGATCTTGAACGGCCCCTCGACCCCGGCCTTAAAGAGGATCCGGACATATTTGTGGAGCTGATTGACAGGATATTTTATCAATTAAGCTGCGATGAGGCCATGGTGGCTATTATAGCCGACTATCCGGGGCTACTCCCTGCCTCGCAGGTAAGTGTGACCAGAGTCCCAACATTTGAGAAGTATCCCTTTTTTACGCACTTCACCCATCGTATCTGTCCGGTGTTCGACAAGGAAGGTCCTCGGGACACCATGTTGAGCCCGCGGTGAATCGCCAATGAGGGGCGCCGAAGCCGGGCAGGCTGAAATGGAAGGCGGTCCGGACGGAGACGCCGGCACAGAGGTATTACACAAAGCCTTACTCCGTGATCATCATCTTTTCAAATGTAATAACACCCATTTTTCGATGAAGGAAAAGCGTTCGCCGGACTATATCCGGAGAGGTCGCCGATCACGCCTCTACTAGCCGGACTCCGGGGCCGGACACAGAGGCGGAAGCTAACACAGTGTAACGCCCTCGATGCGGCTATATCTCCCACGTGTCGAAGCACGACTTAGAGGCATAACCGCATTGAAAGCAATGTCGCAAGTGAGGTAATCTTCACACAACCCATGTAATACATAAGGGAAAGAGATACATAGTTGGCTTACAATCGCCACTTCACGCAATACATGAGTAAAGCATTACATCATACAGATACAATCAAGGTCCGACTACAGAACCAAAATAAAAGAAGACTACCCCAAATGCTACACAGATCCCCGATCGTCCCAACTGGGCTCCACTACTGATCAACTGAAATGAAACAACACAATGAACAAGATCTTCATCGAGCTCCTCCTTGAGCTCGGGTGCGTCACCTGCACGGTTTCATCAGCACCTGCAAACTGGTTTTGGAAGTATCTGTGAGTCACGGGGACTCAGCAACCTCACACCCGCGAGATCAAGACTATTTAAGCTTAAAGGTAGGACAGGGTGGTGAGGTGGAGCTGCAGCAAGCGTCTAGCAAATCTGCTATCTAACATATGCAAATGAGAGCGAGAAGAGAAGGCAAAATCACGGTCGAACAACTATGATCAAGAAGTGATCCTGAAACTACTTACGTCAAGCATAACTCCAACACCGTGTTCACTTCCCGGACTCCACCGAGAAGAGACCATCACGGTTACACACGCGGTTGATGTATTTTAATTCAGATCAACTTCGGGTTTTCTACAACCGGACATTAACAAATTCCCATCTGCCACATAACCGCGGGCACGGCTTTCGAAAGTTCAAACCCTGCAGGGGTGTCCCAACTTAGCCCATGATAAGCTCTCGCGATCAACGAAGGATATTCCTTCTCCCCGGGAAGACCCGATCAGTCTCGGAATCCCGGCTACAAGACATTTCGACAGTAATAAAACAAGTCCAGCAAGACCACCCGGCGTGCCGACACCCTGATAGTAGCCACGCGAATCTCGTCTCAGGCCACGACCGGATAAGCTAAGCGTACAGGTACCAACATAACCCAAGTTGCCAAGGGACGGTCCCGCACGGTGCTCTAGTTTGGACCAACACTTAGACAAGCATTGGCCCGGGGGCTAAATAAAGATGACCCTTGGGATGCGCGACTCCCAAGGGAAAAAGGTAATAGGCTGAGGCAAATGTAAAACCAATGTTGGGCCTTGCTGGAAGAGTCTTATTCAAAGCGAACTGTCAAGGGGGTCCCATAAATCACCCAACCGCGTTAGGGACGCAAAATCCGGGAACATAATACCGATATGACGGAAATTAGGGCGGCAAGAGTGGAACAAAACACCAGGCATAAGGCCAAGCCTTCCACCCTTTACCAAGTATATAGATGCATTAATTAAATAAGATATATTGTGATATCCCAACAAGTAAACATGTTCCAACAAGGAACAACATCTTCATGTTCCAACAAGGAACAAACTTCATCTTCACCTGCAACTAACAACGCTATAAGAGGGGCTGAGCAAAGCGGTAACATAGCCAAACAACGATTTGCTAGGACAAGGTGGGTTAGAGGCTTGGCTTAACAATATGGGAGGCATGAAAAGCAAGTGGTAGGTATCGCGGCATAGGCATAGCAAAAGAGCGAGCATCTAGCAAGCAAAGATAAAAGTGATTTCGAGGGTATGGTCATCTTGCCTGAGATCCCGCAAGGAAGAAGAATGAGTCCATGAAGAAGACAAGCGGACGTAGTCGAACGAATCCTCACAACTCCGGAACAAAACCGGAGCTAACGAGAGAAGCAACCCGGAAACAAACAAACAACATAGTAAACAACCACCACATACACATGGCATGATGCACAACCAAGGATGATGCATGTCCGGTTTAACTAGCATGGCATGGCAAAGTGCAACAAACAACACTACAAGTTAAGTGGAGCTCAATATGCAACGAGTTGCATATTGATGAAACACCACAACAATTATTTAGTTCTCTCTCGTTTAGGTACCCATCAATATTAAATGTTGTTAAACATGTAAAGGGGTGAAGCATAATTAAACTAACTATTTAGGCAAGTTTAAATGAGGCCGGAAATAACAAACAACAAATCCGGAAAATCCTCATATGCATATTTTAGATTTGGTACTATTCTGCCCTAAACCATATTTTAGAGTTGTTAAACATGCAAAGTAACAGCACCATGTTAAACTATGCATTTTTTCTACCCCAATTACATATAAAGTACATTTAAAACTGAGCTACGATTATTAAGTTATGAAATATACCATTTTAACATGCCATTTATGCAAAAGATTACAAACAATAATTTTAAGCATTTTTAACAGGGAGGAAAGTTGCATATTGTGAAAGTACATGAAATTCTAAGCATTTTACATATATGACATGTTTCATTTGGATGCATGGATATTTAGATATGAGCAATGCAATTTTACTGGCATTTCTGAAAATATGCATGCACTGGAAATATGACAAAATCACAGATTGAAAAAAAAACGTTGTGGGCCGAATGCAATGCACAGTGCAAGCACAGCAACAGATCTGGCCCGAAGCGGATGTGGGTGTGCAAAATAACAGGGAAACAGAGCAAAAATTAGGGGCCGGCTTGGACTTGATCCCAAGACCTCCCGGATGCGAGCGCGTGTGGCTGACCAGCTGGGCTACGATGGATAGCCGACATTGGATGGGTTTGGCTCTAGATGACAATTGCTCTCGAACTGATCTGGACTGAAGAATCAACGAACACAGAGCAAAAAAGAAAATAGGGGCGCCTGGGATTTGAACCCCAGATCCCTCGCATGGATAGTGGCTGCGGTAGCCACTGGACTAGCTATGTGATCATGATACAAATGGAGATCGACAGAAGATAACACATATGGCCATCGCGACCAGGACCAAAACTGAAACGTGCGCGTGGGGACTCGCCGGCGACGGGAGCCAGCAGCAACCGCTGCTGTGGTTACAGAGGGCCGGCGGGGGGTGCGGAAACGTGCCAGGGTGCGCTGTGAGGTGATATCATGCAAAGGCTCACGAGAGCGAGAAGACTCGAGGTCGCCTTGGCCATGGCGGCGGCAAGACGAAGCAGGGCCACGGGCTCGCGATCGAGCGCAGCCGTGCGCGTATGCAGATGCGTGTGCAGCAGGGGAGGTGTGCGTGCGGACGCGCGTGTGCAGATGCATGCGGGGCTACGGGCGCGGCGAGCGAGCGTGCGCGAGCATGTGGGAACAGGGAAGAGCGTGAGTGCTCTGCAGCAGCAAAACATGCGCAACTAAAACTTCAGAGATCGCCGGAGCACTGCGAGCGCGGCGAAGACATTGATCGGGCGAGTGCTACGGGGTTCTACACGCCATGGAAAGAGAAGGAGCGGGAGATGCGTTACCCAGCTCACCCTAGGACACGGAGAGGTTGACGGATACGCGCCGGAGGCGACCGGGGCGAGCTCTGAACTTGGCCAAGATGCTGTCTAGGAAGAAGAGGAAGAAGACAGCGTCGTGGAGGTCAAACCCGAGGCCGTGTGGTCGCGTGCGTGGAGGCAGGAGACGGAGAGGTACTTGGCGTTCCTCTCCAGAGTGGCTGAGGGGTCGGAGGCGCGGCGACGAGCTACTCCGAGCTCGAGCTCAAGCTCGTCCGGAGCATGGTGGCCAGGGCGACGGCGTGGCGTGGCTAGCCTCACCTGGCGGCGGAGATGGAAGGAGAGGAGAGGGATCGCTCGAGGAGGAACCCTAGGGAGTCGGTGACATGATATAAAGGGGCTAGAGACGCTGGACGACCGTCAAATCACGCCCATGTCCGACGTGGACACGCTGGATGCACTGCCGTACAGAGGAGACGATGCTCCTGTCGCTAGCGGGCTGGATGGGCTGCTGCTGCTGCGCGAGTTGGGCTGCAGGCGCTGGTGCGCTGGGAGGCCGGCCCAGGTAAGTTTCCTTACTTAGCTTTCTGTTTAAAAGAATAAACAGTTCCCAAAGGAAATGTCCAGGAGGGTTGGGGAAGAATATGAATGAAGTAGAGATATACTTGGACTCCTGGAATTATGATCCATTTGAATATATTACTTTGGTGATTTTTAAAGGAAGAAAATTAAGTCAGGTTTGAATTAAATTCAAACTTGAGTCAATTTTTGACCCAACCAAAACATATTCAAATGAGCTGAAAATTGGCATAGAGGATGAAGGCATGGTTGACAATTTATAGGAAAAGAATGAACATTATACATAACATAAATAATGTCACTTGAATAAATGGGTGAGAATTGAAAGGAAGAAGCTAGAGATGGGGTGTTGCCCTTGATGATGGTTTAGATGGAGAGGGCAAGATGAAACAACAAATAAGATGGGGATGAGTAGTTCATGAAGATAACAAGCTCACAACAACTATGCACACTACAATGATGATCATGATGCAATGCAAAAATAAAAGAGCAAGCACAAAAGAAACACACGGTGATCACGAAAATATGGAAGTCTTCTGAAGCGTCGGTCTTGGGGCGTCACACACAGGGCACCCGCCAGATGCTCCTCTGAAAGAGGATGCGGATAAAATATCCGCTACAAATTCCGAAGTGGAGAGCGCCATGAATCACAGGCATCGCCGGGCCGTACTCCGTGACGCTTGTTTCTCCCAAGAGGCTTTTGATGCCTTCAACTTAGGAGACGCGTACATCCGTGCTGCTCAAAATGGTCTAGCCAGAGCCACGGATTAGTATGTAAAGGATATACAGGTAAGAAAATTGGATGATTATATATATATCAATAGCCCCTGAGACTTGAAATAGTTGGCACAACTGATTTAAGGATCGTTATTTGTGCAGGTACTTATAGAGAAGAATACCCAATTGTCTCAAGAGATAGAAGAATGCAAAGCCCAACTTCAGGCCGCAGTTGCCGCAGGAAAAGAGTCCAAGAAGACCCCCACCGGTAACTACTGTTTCCATTGCAAAGAATGGTAGGTAGTAGAGAGTATACATCATGCATGCAAATCTAACGATAGATGTTTGCAGATGACTCCGGAGCAAATCCGAACGCCGTGCCAGGGGATGCACAACGTGCTGATCGACGGCTAAACACTGGCGAGCGCATGCATACACGCGTCATTCAAGAGAAAAATAATCTCCAAGACGCCAATACCCAGCTGAGTGTAGAACTAAAGGATGTTCACGCCCAGCTGGCGGACTCCGTGAAGGAGAATAAGCGGCTTCGACGCGGCATTTTCAGTAAGTGCTTGAACGAACTTCAAAAAGAGTTTGGCGAAGAAGCCAGCTAACAGAGTTGTGTTTGCAGGTATGTTGACGGGTCGTCCCGCGGAGGAGATGCTCGGGTATGCGGGTGATCTTCTACTAGAGCTCTCACAACTGCACGAACAAGTTCGGCATGTGATGCAAGGTATTGCTCAGGCCTTGTGGCCATCCGTCTCCCTGCCTGAAGGCATTGGAGAGCTTGCGGACAAGCTCAAGGGAGCGCTGCGGCGCTTCCGATTATGGAAGATATTGGCCTGCCGTCAAGGTGCCAGGGAAGCCCGGGCCATGGTGAAGACGCGGTATACCAAGGTTGACCCAAACCACATGGCCAAGGTCGGACCTGTGGGGCCCGATGGGAAGGAGATCCCCATCAGTTTGGTGTATCACCAAGTAGAATTAGCCGCAAAGTATTACCAACAGGATTATAGGCTAGACAGCCCGTTAGATGGTATAGAAGAAGAATTTAATCAATCTAAGTGACTGTGTAATTTAAATGACATATAGAATGTCTTCTAGCCGGATTGTAAATCATTTGTCATGGCGGACCTTTTCGCTTCAACCTCGGGACCCGATAGTCCGGAGTGTATCCGAATACCCGCTCAGTTATGTAAAAACCGGGGTATGCGTGGAGACCAGGCGTAGGGGTCATAAGTGCTTGAACAGACAAGTACCCAACTAGTTATGTTATATTTCATGGTTAGTAAGAAACATCTTCCAGGGAGAATAGTTCCATTAAGGGTTCCTTTCCCTGGGTACGCATGCCCTAATGTGCATGTCCGAACTGCGAGAAGAGACGCAGGCAAAAAACATCTGGGGGCAAGTGGAAAAATAAATAAAAGTCATCTTTTGTTCGCCGACCGAATATTCCCTTAAGAACGCTAGCTTTCGGCTTCACCCAGTCTGAGGTACACGTCTGGCTGACCCGGCAGTAACAATCGCAGAGGTGCTCCCCTTACGCCCAAGCCGAATTAACAGGAATGTAGGGCATTAATACAAGAGCCAGGCAACCCAGCTTGGCCAAAACTTAAGTCATATCGATGCATATAATGGCGAAAAAAAGGTACATGCGAAAGAATAACACATGTGCGGGGCATGAAGCCCAGAAAAATAATTAAGCTTCTTTGTAAGAAGCCCCCAAGTATAATGGGCGCGGTAGCGCGTCCAAATTGTGTAGATAAGACACAAATTAGCCTTTTAAGGCCCTGAAGAGAAAGAAGAAAAAGGAGAGAGGAGACAGATAATGGATATGCAAAAAATGGACAGGGGTAAAGAGACGAACATAGAGTCCGGCGCTAGGCGTAGAATCTTCGGAGTCTGGCAGCGTTCCATGTGTTTGGTTCAAGTCGATTGTCCGATGCATCCCGCAGACGGTACGCTCCGCCGGTCAGAACTTGGTCGATAATGAAAGGACCTTCCCATTTGGGCTTGAGCTTGTTCTTTTTCTTCTCCAGCAGGCGTAGAACTAACTCGCCAACGTTATAAGTTTTGGCCCGTACTTCTCTGCTTTGGTATCTTCGAGCCTGTTGCTGATAGAATGCGGAACGCGCTTTTGCCACGTCATGCTCCTCCCCAAGGGCGTCCAAATTGTCCTGTCGATCTAGCTCGGCCTCTCTTTCTTCATACATGCGCACTCGAGGTGAGTCATGAATTATGTCGCGGGGCAGAACCGCCTCTGCGCCGTACACCATAAAGAACGGTGTGTGTCCGGTAGTGCGATTCGGCATGGTCCGCAGCCCCCAGAGTACGGAGTCGAGCTCCTCTACCCAGTGCATGTTAGATTCCTTTAAGGACCGCACTAATCTGGGTTTAATGCCTCTCATGATAAGACCATTTGCTCGCTCGACTTGACCGTTGGTTTGTGGGTGATAGACAGAAGCATAATCGAGCTTGATGCCCATGTTGCTGCACCATAGTTTTACCTCGTCGGCAGTGAAGTTCGTGCCGTTATCAGTGATGATGCTGTGGGGGACGCCATAACGGTGTACAACCCCGGATATGAAGTCTATCACCGGTCCGGATTCGGCCGTTTTAACAGGTTTGACTTCTATCCATTTGGTGAATTTATCCACCATGACCAGTAAGTATTTTTTCTTATGGGTTCCTCCTTTAAGGGGTCGAACCATGTCAAGCCCCCAGACCGCAAAAGGCCAGGTAATGGGGATTGTTTGTAGGGCGACGGGCGGCATATGGCTTTGGTTTGCGAAAAGCTGGCAACCGACGCAACGTTGGACCAAGTCCTGTGCATCCGCCCGAGCCGTCGGCCAATAGAATCCTGTACGGAAGGCCTTACTTACAAGGGCCCGGGCTGCGGCATGGTGGCCGCCGAGTCCGGCATGGATTTCCACTAGAAGCTTCCGCCCTTCTTCTCCGAAGATGCACCTTTGAAGGACTCCGGTGGTGCTTTTCTTATAAAGCTCTCCCTCATGGACCTTGTAGGCTTTAGATCGCCGCAAAATGCAGCGTGCTTCGTTTTGGTCCTCGGGAAGTTCCTGCCTGGTTAGGTAGGCCAGGAATGGTTCAGCCCATGGGGCGATGACGGCCATTATTACGTGGGCTGAAGGTGTTATTTTGGTGGCGGAGCCTCCGATTATGTTAGAGTGTTCGGTATCTGGTGTTGTAGCCGGGTCCGGACTATTGTGACTGGTGTCCCCTTCCCATACCACAGATGGCTTAAACAGTCTTTCCAAGAAGATGTTGGGAGGGACCGCATCGCGCTTAGCGCCGGTACTGGCGAGGATATCTGCCGCCTGATTGTTTTCCTGAGCCACATGGTGGAATTCAAGCCCCAGGAACCGAGATGACATCTTGAGGACGGCGTTGCGATAAGCCTCCATTTTTGGATCTTTGACGTCAAAGTCTCCATTTATTTGGGATATTGCGAGGTTCGAGTCCCCACGCACCTCTAGGCGTCGAATACCCATGGAGACTGCCATCCGGAGACCATGTAACAGGGCCTCATATTCGGCTGCATTGTTGGAGTCTGTATACAGTATTTGGAGTACATATTGGACTGTATCGCCTGTAGGGGACGTCAGGATGACGCCAGCCCCCAGACCAACCAGCATTTTAGAGCCGTCGAAGTGCATAATCCAATTGGAGTATGCGCCGTACTCTTTAGGGAGTTCGGCTACCGTCCATTCGGCGACAAAATCGGCCAATACCTGTGACTTAATGGCTCGCCGAGGTTTATATGTTATGTCGAACGGGAGGAGCTCAATGGCCCACTTGGCAATCCGGCCCGTGGCATCGCGGTTGTTTATTATGTCATTCAGTGGCACTTCCGAGGCCACTGTAATTGAACACTCTTGAAAGTAGTGTCGTAGTTTCCGGGATGCCATGAATACTGCATATGCTATCTTTTGATAATGCGGGTACAGTGATTTGCATGGAGTGAGGACAGTGGATACATAATATACCGGCTTTTGGAGGGGAAATTTGTGTCCGTCCGTTTCTCGTTCGACGACGAGCACTGCGCTTACAACTTGATGAGTTGTCGCTATATATAGCAGCATTGGTTCGCCGATGCTTGGCGCGGCCAGGATTGGGTTGGTGGCCAGAATGGCCTTTATGTCTTCCAGTCCGGCTGTGGCCGCGTCCGTCCACTCGAAGTGTTTGGTGCACCGAAGGAGGCGATAAAGCGGTAATGCCTTTTCTCCTAAGCGGGAGATAAAGCGGCTTAGGGCCGCCACGCATCCAGTTAATTTCTGGATTTGCTTGAGGTCAGTTGGGATGGCCAACTGTGACAGGGCTCGGATTTTGGCCGGATTTGCTTCAATTCCTCTACTGGAGACGATAAAACCCAGGAGCTTTCCGGCGGGTACGCCGAAGACGCATTTTTTTGGGTTGAGCTTAATGTCGTATGTTCGGAGATTGTCGAACGTGAGCCTCAAGTTGTTTATTAAAGAGTCGACGTGTCTGGTTTTAACGACCACATCGTCAACATATGCCTCCACTGTTTTGCCGATCTGCTTTACATGTTTGAATCATGCGTTGATACGTTGCACCGGTGTTTTTAAGCCCAAAAGGCATTGTATTGAAACAGAAGGGGCCGTACGGCGTGATGAATGCCGTTGCAGTTTGGTCGGACTCCGCCATTTTTATTTGGTGGTAGCCGGAGTATGCGTCGAGGAAGCACAATGAGTCGTGTCCTGCGGTAGCGTCGATAATTTGATCGATGCGGGGGAGGGGAAGGGATCCTTTGGGCAAGCCTTGTTGAGGTCCTTGAAATCGACGCACAGGTGCCATGATTTGTCCTTCTTTGGTACCATCACCAGGTTTGCTAGCCAGTCCGGGTGTTTTATTTCTCTGATGAATCCGGCCTCCAATAACTTGGCTAGTTCCTCTCCCATAGCTTGTCTCTTAGGTTCAGAGAAACGCCGAAGAGTCTGTTTGACCGGCTTGAATCCTTTTAAAATGTTAAGGCTATGCTCGGCCAACCTGCATGGGATTCCTGGCACATCTGAGGGATGCCAGGCAAATATGTCCCAATTCTCGCGCAGGAACTCCCGTAGTGCGGCGTCCACAGCGGGGTTTAACTGTGCCCCGATGGAGGCTGTTTTCGTAGGGTCCGTTGGGTGGACTTGGAATTTGACTATTTCATCCGCTGGTTTGAAAGAGGTGGACTTGGATCTCTTGTCGAGTATCACGTCATCCCTGTCCATGGTGGAGCGTAGCGCAGTTAACTCCTCTGCCGTGAGGGCTTCGGATAACGCTTCGAGGGCTAGTGCGGTTGTTTTGTTTTCGGCACGGAGCGCTATGTCCGGATCACTAGCTAGAGTGGTGATTCCATTGGGCCTAGGCATCTTGAGTTTCATGTGCCCGTAATGGGGTATGGCTTGAAAGATCATGAATGCCTGCCGCCCTAAAAGGGCGTGGTATCCGCTACTGAACGGGGCCACTTGGAATGTGATTTCTTTGGACCTATAATTCTCCGGCTTGCCGAATACCACATCTAGTGTGATTTTCCCAGCGCAACGTGCTTCCCGACTGGGGATGATTCCTCTGAAGGTTGTGTTGCTTTGCTCAATGCGGTTCTTGTCTATTTCCATTTTTTGAAGAGTTTCCTCATAAATGAGGTTTAATCCGATGCCGCCGTCCATGAGCACTTTAGTGAGCCGAAAGCCGTCTATAATTGGACTAAGGACCAATGCGGCTGGTGCTCGGGTTGTTCGGAATTTAGGTTCGTCACAAGCATTGAAGGTGATGGCCGTGTCGCTCCATGGGTTTATTGTTGCCACCTGGCAGATTTCGGCAAGGCTGCGGAGTGTTCGCTTGCGCCTATTATTTGAGGCGAATGTCTCGAAGACTGTTAATACTGTATTGTAATCCACGGGATGGTGCTCTGCGGTATTTTGAATGAGGAGATCCTCACCGCTCTTGGCCACCTGCCGGAGTACCCAACATGCTCTAAGGTTATGTGTTGGTATGGTATCCGATGTACTGTGCATTTTGCAGGGTCCATTAAGCCATCCCTCCAATACGGTTCCACGCCCTGTAGTGGGCTTTTGCTTTTTGGTAATTTAATCAGCCGACTTATGAGGATGCACCCTTTTAATTCGGATTGGGTGTTTAGTTAGAGCCGGATTATCCCAAAATTTTGTTTCGGTTTTCCAGGCACTTTCCATCGCACAGTACTTCCGTACTATGGCTGCCAAGTCAGCGAAGTGTGCTATGTCACGGCGACTTATGGCGTTAAGGATTCCCTTGTCCGTGCAATTATTGCAGAAGAATGAGATTGCGTCTTCCTCGCGACAGTCCTTGACCTTGTTCATTACAAGGAGGAATCTGGCCCAGTAGCGATGTACTGTTTCCTGGGGCTCTTGTCTAATGTGGGAGAGATCGCTTGTATCTGGGTGGGTGGGCGGATTTGAGTCCGAACCCTGACCCGATCTGAGACCCAGGGGCAGGGGAGTTTTCGATCTTGGAAGTTTGGTCTCCGGGATGTCGCCCGATGGGTCTGGCCCACTGCCTGATTCTAGGTTCAAGGCTTGGGAGATGTCTTTCCGTAAACGGGTATCCGGCTCGGAGAGCTCTGGAATCCAGACATAGTTTGTCCTCAAGATAGAGGAAGAATTGCCGCATTGTTCCTCCACCACCGCTATCTGATGGGTAACCGGCGGAGAGTTAATCTCCCTTTGGTCGGGTTTAAGCCCAATCTGATCATAGTCCGTAGCGACTCCCAAAGCGGCGATGCGATCCAAGAGCTTGTTTAGGGAAGAGAGCTCCATCGGATCCATCTGCTCGGCAAGTTCCGAGCCGACGTGGAGGCTGTTTTTGATGACCCGAGAAGTCATTGTCGGTGCAGCAGCCGAACGGGCGGTCATGACGAAGCCGCCTAGCCGGAGAGTTTGGCCGATAGCCAGGGCTCTCCCAGCGGTAACGCTGTCCTTGACAACGAGACGAGGCATCCTTTCTTACGGTGATGGCACAGTGGAACTCTCAATGAAAGCACCAATGTCGGTGTCAAAACCGGCGGATCTCGGGTAGGGGGTCCCGAACTGTGCGTCTAAGGCGGATGGTAACAGGAGGCAGGGGATACGATGTTTACCTAGGTTCGGGCCCTCTCGATGGAGGTAATACCCTACTTCCTGCTTGATTGATCTTGATGATATGAGTAGTACAAGAGTTGATCTACCACGAGATCGTAGAGGCTAAACCCTAAAAGCTAGCCTATGTTATGATTGTTGTTGTCCTATGGACTAAACCCTACGGATTATATAGACACCGGAGGGGGCTAGGTTTACACAGAGTCGGTTACATGGGAGGACTTCTACATATCCGTATCGCCAAGCTTGCCTTCCACGCCAAGGAGAGTCCCATCCGGACACGAGACGAAGTCTTCAATCTTGTATCTTCATAGTCCAACAGTCTGGCCAAAGGATATAGTCCGGCTGTCCGGATACCCCCTAATCCAGGACTCCCTCACTCATAAACCCCACAGCCGCAAACATTCATCAATGTGCCGGCCAAAAAATAAAAGGCAAATCTTTTACCCCTTCGAAAAATCATCGAGCTCTTGGCGGCCATGGTCCTCGGCTGGTAAGCGTCTTCATCGCCTTCGTTGACTTCCTCGCCCGCTTGCCGCCGACCGGACCAACGCGAGGGTGACCGAGCATCGTCACGACCATTTGGGGCCTTGCTGCCCGTTTCATCGACGGGGCGGCAGTCCGCATCATGTTCTTCGTTCCCTACCTCTTTCTTGGTGCGGTTGGCGGCAGCGGACGACGGGGTAGCGAAGTCGCCTTCCAGTTCTATTCCGGCAGGAATCGATGGATGTGGTGGCGGCAACGGCGGTGGCAGGAAGAGGTGGCGCCTCAAATAAAAGTGGGAGTGGCCGAAATTATCATGAGAAGTGGCGCCAGTTGAGTAAAAAAATAGGAGTTTGTACTGCCTTTTGGGGTGTCCTTAAAATTTTGCTTCTCTGATCATCTAAGAGTTCGGCTAGGTACATTTAGCTCCTTATTTTGCTCCTTTAAGGCTGCGCTTGGAATGGACGTATTGAAATGCGGGTGTATTTTCTATACGGGTGTAATTTACCGGCCGAGTGCAGTTTCCAGGCGCAAACGAAAACGACGGGCGAAGGCTTGTATTCTTTACAAGTGTATTTGGAATGAAAACGACAATGCATACACGGCCTAAAGGGTTTTATGAGATCGGCTAGCGATGCTCTCACCATGCACCTAGTGCGTGCTATGTTTATGCTTGTTTTGTTTGTATACTCTCCGTCCGAGATTACTTGTTATCAAAATGAATGTGTATAGAACTAAAATACATCTAAATACATCCATTTCAATGACAAGTATTTTCGGACGGAGGAAGTATTTGATTTGGTTTTCTCTGTGTGTTTTAGCCTCCTTTGCGCGGAGTTTTCCTAGCAATTTAAAGACGTGTCCGAGAGAAGAGTGTGCTTGGATTTATTTGAAGCGTCGTGTTCGTAGATACCGACGATCCGGAGGAAAAAGAATAGAAGGGGGACAAAAGCGCAATCGGATCGCTTCTGGTGCAAGTGCATTTCTTTACTTGCATCGCGTGCGTCAACAAACCCCTTTCGCGTGCACGTGCTGAGGCTGGAAGGAATCGGACGGGCTCGTTTGCATCGACGCATCCTCTGAGCCATTATTAATCCCGTATTTTATCAAGGGGTTGCTTAGGCTCTAGATTGATTATTGATGACACTACCTTTTGATTTGTCGGTGCAGATACCTTTACTCCATCGGAGGAACGATCTGTTAAGTAAGTAGATTTTAAGATACTCGTCACAAAGGTCTGGGTGGTGTAGTTGGTTATCACGTTAGTCTCACACACTAAAGGTCCCCAGTTCGAACCTGGGCTCAGACAGTCATTTTTTTCAAAGTTTTTATGCCCCGCAAGAGCATAGATTTTACAAAAATCTGATCAAACTTGGCATGCTTCTTCTACAGAGGACATCAAGAATACCAAACCAAACAAGGTCCTTCACTTTCTTGCATTCACAGAAGCAGCTAAGAGAGTAAAAGCAGCAGCAGTGATACAACAGTAAGTAAGAACACATGATACTAGATGGTTCATGTCTTATACTAGATGACAGCTGCTGCATGATTTGCACATGACACGCCTGCATACGCAACATGTACTACACACGATTTTGCATCACAAAAGCCACCAGACACTCTTGGCCACCACCGGCATACAAAATACTACAGAGGACGGCTGCCTACTCTGAATGCTCCCTTGTCCAAAATACAGAGACGCTGGCTACTCCGCTGGACCGCCGCGCCCAGCCACGATGTACTCCTACCATACACATACAGCAGCGTAATAGCCTGAAAAGGAGAACAATATCGGCATCAATTTGGCGGCCAAGGCACAGATTGGAGACAGATAGTTACGTTGTCTACTATGGAGTAGTAGTGTGTAGGATACGTTCTTCTCTAGCAAAGACATGACTAATAAATCCATCAACATCAAGTGATGAGTGATGACAATACATATCGTGTGACAAAACACTTACTACTTGTTAAACATGACCGGGAAACCTAGAAGGAACAGAGATAATGACATCTGTTTAGTTACCTTGTTTACGCCCAGCATAATTTGTGTCAGAAAGAACCTCGACAGTTTGCAGATCCACAGAAGCATGGCCTGAGCTTGCAAGCCAGGGGAGATTTCCCCTTGATGCCCGGAGGAGCCCCTCTTATGCCATAATCATATGTCAGCTCAGTCATGGGAGGGATATGTTTCATGGCGAAGAACATGATATGCGGATAACTGTCATCGGTATGGTCATATTGCACAGCCTGCCAGAGCAGATTCGGGGAGCAGCTATGGTTGATGAAACGGGCAACGTTGCCTGCATCCTTTGCACTTATCACGACAGGAAGCTTCTTAAACCTCTCAGCTGTGGCATCATCTGCACCTTTTTCCTCAAGCAACTCTGCACCCAGGTTCCACCTTAGAGCCTTGTCATTTGGACATGTTGTGCGAAAGGTGTACTCGTCCTCCTGGACATTCATGCTCATGTTGGTTTCGTCCATGACTTGACCGGCGTACTCGCAAACGAATGCGCCGGCACGGATGGGGTCCCATGATCGGAGACCCCATCCGCGGTCTCCGGTCCTGAAAACCTCAAAGTTGAGCTGAACACCTTTCTGTGCAAGCCTGTTTCGACAGTTCTTCGTACAATGGCAGTCACGAGAGCACTCGTAAAGCATCGGAACATGCCTCGCGAGCACCCCGTCCAAGTCGTAGGGAAGATCGCCGCCATTCTGCCGCGCGCACGAACAGTTGGGGTCACCTGGCATGCACACACTAGTACACTCACAGTGGTGCAATGGCCTGTTCCTACCAAGAGGTCTCGAGTGCTTCACTCCGGTGACATACTTGAAGTGGCTCGGCCCCCCTTCGCCGTCGACTTCGTTGACAAGGCACACAGGCAGGATCTCAGCCCCTGATGATAGATCCAGCACCATGGCATTTTCTCTTGTGGCACGGTTCGCCTTCCACTTGTCTGTCATCTTCCAGACTGAAAACCCGTCAGGCTGCCCCGGCTCCCTCCTCAGCCTGTACTTGAACACGCTGAACCCGCTCTTGGCCGTGTCCATCCAGGAGTCCTCGATGCAATACACCCCATCGTAGATGTAAACCTTGCCTGCTGTGATGGAGAAAGGGTCCCGTGCACTGCGCACCACCCTGATCAGGTTCTTCTTGCTGGCGCTGTTGCTGAGAGCAAGGTTTCCTTTCTCCAGCTTCTGGTCGTGCTTCTCCTTGTCCTTGCGCCGGCTGTTGCCCCCTTGGCCCGTGTACACCAGGGTGTCGGTCTCATCTTCGACGTTCTCGTACCCGCCGGACGAGATGATGCTCACGGCCAGGCTCTCGTCCCTCCCGGCCAGCTTAGCCGACAGGTAGTCGATGCCGGCCATGGATGGCGCATGCAACCCCACGATGCACATCTCAATCCTGTAGAAGAAGATGTCTCCGATTTCGACGCCCGGGACGGGGCCTATCGTCTTGAGGCTGTTGATCTTCAGGTTGTTCTGGTTCATGAGAACACTGGCCTTGAGGTCGGCGCGCCTGCCCAAGCCCTCCTTCTCATCCAGCTGCAGCGTCCGGCGCCGGAGCGAGTCGAACATGGCCATGGTCGCTTCCACCGCCTCCCTTGGGTTGTCCGATGTGGAGGGCCAGCCGGCGAGCTCCTTGCTCAGGCTCCTCCTGATCGGTCTCTGCTTGGTGTTGGCTGCAGTGGAGTCTCCGGCCTGCCGAACCCTCTTGGCTGTCCTCTTGGGTGAAGATGAAGATGGTTTCCTCTTCTCGGAAGCAGGAGTGTAGTCTTCATCCGACAGTTCCTCTTTGGGTCGCCGCGCGGGAAATGCTGCCGAGATTGGTGTCGCCTTGAGAGGAACTGCGGGCCCTGGCCCTGGTGACGGCCCAGCAGATGAAGCTGGAGCTGGCCCAGGGTGCTGCTGTGGTGGCGGCCCAGCAAATGAAGCTGCAGCCGGCCCAGGGTGTTGTTGTATTGGTGTGATGTAGAAGAATGGTGGGTCGGATATTGCCACATCATACCCGGGAGGGGTAGGGAACATCGGCGCCAGTGAGTGCAATGGCTTCGGGTCCAGGGCCTGCTCCTCAGTTTCTGCTTCGTCAATCAAGCTCCCCATGGTGAACTCCTAGCAGTCGCAAAAACAGGGTAGACTTAATAGATGCTAGCTGATGTATATGGAAGATCAAATATATATATATATATATGATCAACGAAGAATAGCATCCATGTAAACATGTAGGTTCAGAACATTGTATTGTATCAGCTTCAAAACAGGACAAAACTGTATTATCTTGTGAACTGAAATGCGCGGAAACAGAAAAGTTTCATATTTTGATCACTAGCTTGTTGGCTAGGTGGAATTAATATTAATCTTTATGCGATGGTGGGACTTGTGAGTGTAAAAATGGCATATTGACTGACGTGTAGGATTTGTTTGAGATCTTTTTTACGCTTGTTAAAAGAAGTGTGATCTTTTTTCCACTGTAATCTTTTGAAGAAAAGGGAGGACAGTTTTTGTTAAAGCATAAATCTGTAGATTCAAGTAATGATATGAACTTCTGAACTGAAAGAAGAGGATCTTGTGAAGTGCAGCAAGCAGAAAGAGAGGAAAATCTTCTTTCTATCGAAACAAAAGAAACAGAGGAAAACACATACGCTGCTCACTACTGTGTTACTTTGTGTTGAAGTATCCATACCATATGAATGTAGTACAGATTGGGGTTGTTTTAAACCGACAGAAAACACATCTATTTCAGCATGCTACGTTACATGTTCTTTCCTCCTCACATATGAACCAAAAATGCCGGTATCGCCAGAAAGAAGAAACAAAGAGTGGCCAGAAGAGGAACGTTGAGGAACCCAGAAAAGAGTGGCTATTTCTCCACAGATACGATCATCTAGAACCTAAAGCTACTACCCAAGAACGCCAGAAAAGGAAATCACAAGAACCAGCCAACAATGATTTGCCGGGAGATGACTGACCTCGAGGACGCCGTGGAAGCAGAAGCTCTTCCTCTCACCACCGAAGCGCTCGCTGGTGCGTTGTGGTTTCACTTCTTTGGAGGCCACAAGTGGTGTGGTGTGGTGGGGTAAAAAGGGCACTTGCCTGTGCCGTGCCACTGCTTGGGGCTCCCCTCCCCTCGGTGAAGCCGTCTCAGCTCTCAGGGCCTACACGTGTACTGCCAGGCGGTCGTGTCACCGGTCACGCGCTGGCAAGGCTCGCCTCTTGGGCTTCTGCGCTTTCGCTGTCCACCGTTGGATCGGTCTCGAGATCCGTGCTGCTGGAACCGGCTGGAAACGGTTCAACGCTGCTCACCGGTGGCAGCTTATTAAGACATCTGCCGGTCAAAGTCACTTCACTTCACTTCGGCCTGGCAAAAAGGTCACTCCCTCCCGCGACAGCTCGGGGACAAAATTACTGTTATGACCTAAAAGACTAATAAAATTCCGATTTGACTTTGTTTCAATTTTTTTTGATTTTGACCTTTTTGGAAGACGCCAACATTCTCTGGCGTCTGAGTTGCGAAGCAGACGCCAGAAATCCTGACGTCTGGCCCCTGGCCCGCACTGCCCGCCTGCCCATTGACCTGCTGACGTGATAAAGGGGCCAGACGTCGTTCCTGGCGTTTGGCCCTGGTAACTGGATAACCGCGCGGGCCAGCCCATCCATCCCCATCTCAACTTCTTCTGGCTGCGCCTCACGAACAGAGGGGATCTGTTCGTCGCCCCTCCTCTCCCTCACACCCCCTCCTGATCTACTCCATCCTTCGCTCAAACTCGTAGGTCTGACCCCCCCCAAGCTTCTTTGAGGTATTCTTCCCCATTCCCTCCAATTTGTTTTGGTTTCCCCCTCTTTTGTTGGATGCATTATTTCACATTAGGTGATGATAGATTAGTAGATGGTTTCTTTGTTTTAGAAAATAGTTTGTAGTTGATAGATGATTTGGTAGGTAGTGTAGTTGGTAGATGTTTGTAGTTGTCCACCAATAGACATAGTTTTGAATTATAGATGATGTATGCATGTGCTAGTAAATCAGCTATATGTTGAATATATAAATGGCATAATATTTGTTTGAATATGAGAAGACTACTTTGGCAAGCAAATATATTTAGAAAAAATATTATATGTGTGAAGTGGTATGACAATATAGTCGAATATATAGATGGCATAATTATATTTGCAAAAGAGATGATGAAATTTGATGATTGTGTGTGACATGATTTGTTCAATAGAATGGCGGATGATGATTATGAAATTTATTTGACGATGAAATTTGGTACTCTTATGTGTGCATATGTAGAAGAAAGAAATGATGTGGTTATGTGTGAGAGGAATGGTGTGTTCGTATGGCATAACTTGAAGAAGGAAATAGTATTGTTTGATATTGTTCATGTATTCATAGATGTTTGTGATTTTCTTTGTAGGATGGCGGATGATGATGGACCTTGGTATGAAGGATTAATCGATGAGTGGGATAAGGAGCATCATGCTCGTGCCATTGAGAAGGGACAGGTAAGAAGCAAGACTTATCAATTTTCGTTGTTTCTCATTTGTGTTCTTGTATTGATTAAAACATCACTTTATTTGCAGCTTGTAGTTGCTATGCGCACGAGTGGTCATTCCGCTGATGACTTTACTTACGACCCGCGGTACGAGCCTTACATTCGGAGATTGGGTCTTCTCCCATTCGTGTTGTAGTTTAAGAGACGCGCTCCGCCGGTGAACCACGCGGCGCTGACCGCTTTTGTGGATCGTTGGAGGCCGGAGACTCACTCGTTCCACCTTCCATGTGGGGAGATGACGATGACCCTAGAGGACATGGCTATGATAAGAGGCCTTCCTATCAAAGCTGTTACCGGTCGTGTCAGCATCGGTAATTGGCGAGAACGGACTGGCAATTTAATTGGTGTTCAGCCCGACGACCCTCAGGAAGGCAAGGCCGATACCGCGAGAGTGAGGCATTCTTCGCTAAAACTGATCATAGGAAACACCAATCCGTGCCCTCAGGGTGCCAATGACGTGGTTGTGCAGCAGTACGCGCGGGCCTATCTTTGGTATGTACTAACCAAGGTAGTCTTCTCAGATGCAACCAGGAACTCAGCCCTCTAGATGTTCCTGGAGCTACTCAATAACTGGGATACCCAGTATAGCTGGGGTTCGGCCGCACTAGCACATTTGTATCGTCAGGTAAGAGATATTTGCAACAATTTATCTTGCATTTGTCATGCGCCTCCATATCTAACATGTTTGTTTGATTGCATCTTGACTTGGCGTGTCACAGGAAGGGAGATACATCCTCATTGGCTGGGTCTGTTTGGAGCCTATCCGTGTGGATGTGGGAGCGGATCCCGGTTGGACGACCCGATTTTAAGAACCTCAACATGCCAAACCCACGGGGTAATCATGACGGGGTGCATGATGATGATACATATCGGCGCCCTACGCTTGCTTACTATTGGGAACAAGTGACAGTCTACACATGAAGCTCGCATGTGCGATACAAGTGCTATATGAACGAGCTGGATACCTTGACTGCTGAGCATGTATTGAGAAGTTCGATGAGATAAAATTTAGTCAAGAATGAAACTTGTATCTAACAATGTATCTCTTTGTTTTGCAGGTATATTGGTTGCCTTATGTGGAAGATCGTGGCTTTGATCTTAATGAGATGTGCACGCGTGATAGCCATCTTTGGCGGGCGAGGTCCATGATAGTTGAAACGACATGAACATCACATATAACTCGGTTTCCTGTAGCAATGCAAGTCAACAACCCTTTTTCATTCCCATTCTTGTAGCATTTCTTCAATCTTGTCATCATCAATTATGTCAACCAATTTTCTTTCCCTGGGGCCATCTGACTGCTTCCTGCTGACGTAGTACACAAAATCCTCTTCCTTCAACCCTTGCTTCAACATGAATTTAGTCTTCAACCAATCGAAAGTGAGGTCCACTTCACTAACTTGCACAACACATGGAGACAAGCCTTGGACATGAACAACAGGGCTAAGCACCCACTGAGTACCCTTAACCATCTACAACACACAAATCTCTTAGTACCTAACCTATGATACATTAAACCACGAGGAAAACAAACTAGGGTTTACACAAAACTATGGTACATTAAACCAACCAAAAAAAGGGGGTGGAGTTGATTTACCTTCTAGTTTCGAAATCCTGAAGATCCAACGGTGAAACCGGACCGATTCGTGAGAGATTTGAGGGGGGTTAGGGTACTGCATGAGAGTGAGTAGATGAGAGGGCTAGAGGTGAGAGTGAGTGGAGATGAAAGGAATGAGAGGGGTAGAGGTGAAGATGAATGGATGAGAGGGCTAGAGGTGGGCCCAAAAAATCTTATCCACTCGAAATTTGCTCTCTGGATAGAGACCCAGACGCCAGGGACCTTGGCGTCTGGGTGTGCACACTTGCAAATAGGCAAAATGCTCTCTGGATAGGGACCCAGCCGCCAGGGTCTATGGCGTCTGGGTGTGCACACTTGCAAACTGGCAGAATGCTCTCTGGATAGGGACCCAGAGGCATCAGACACAACAGACATGTTTCTGGTCTCCCACGTGACGAAAACAAGCCAGACGCCATGGTCTGTGGCGTCTGGGTCACCGCAAGGCAACAGACACATCAGACAGGTATCTGGTCTCCTGTGTGACCAAAACGAGCC
Organism: Aegilops umbellulata; assembly: GCA_032464435.1. Classification (NCBI taxonomy): domain Eukaryota; kingdom Viridiplantae; phylum Streptophyta; class Magnoliopsida; order Poales; family Poaceae; genus Aegilops; species Aegilops umbellulata. The sequence goes on along the minus strand of CP136058.1, from coordinate 265,762,881 downwards.
AGACGCCAGGGACCTTGGCGTCTGGGTGTGCACATCTGGAAACTGCAGAAAAACTCTCTGGATAGGAACCTAGACGCCAGGGTCTATGGCGACTGGGTGTGCACACTTGCAAACTGGCAAAATGCTCTCTAGATAGAGACCCAGACGCCAGGGTCTATGGCGTCTGCGTGTGCACACTTGCAAACTGGCAAAATGCTCTCTGGATAGGGACCCAGACGCCAGGGTCTATGGCATCTGGGTGTGCACATTTGCAAATGGGCAAAATGCTCTCTGGATAGGGACCTAGACGCCAGGGACCATGGCGTCTGGGTGTGCACATTTGCAAATGGGCAAAAACGCTCTCTGGATAGGGACCCCGACGCCAGGGTGTACGGCGTTTGGGTGTGCACATTTGCAAAATTGCAAAAATGCTCTCTGGATAGGGACCTAGACACCAGGGTTTGTGGCGTCTGGCCCAGAGTTCTTTATTTTGCTAATGTTTTAGCTTGGCAACTTGTTGCACACACTTTTAAACATTGGAAATCAAACAAAAATATGAACAAAGCATAGTTTGCACATAATTTCAAATAGGTTGCACATTAGTAGTTCATGACCACACAAGGTCTCGAATAACAAGTTCACACACGATGTCTCGAATGACATAAGTAGTTCATGACCACACAAGGTCTCGAATAACAAGTTCATACATTAAACAAAGTCTCGACAGTCCATCATCGACGGCGGTGCCTTTCCATTTGTCTACTGAGTAGTACGGGGCCACTTTCCCTTCTTGTCACGTGCTCATCCTCCTCTCGTGCATCGCGAGCCCTTGCAAGTTTTCTTGCCCTCTCTTCTTGACGAGCCTCCTTCTCTTTGCGTGCCCTCTCTTGCTCAAGCTTCTTGCGCTCGTTCTTCTCCTTCTCACGACGCTCATGCTCCAATCCCCGTGCAAAGGACTCCTCGAACGGGCGCTGCCTCCATAAGTAATCTTGATGTTGGTCCTCTTGGACATCTTTTGGTACCTCGTGATCTATCCAAGTGAAGTACTTGCAAAGTGGAGGAGGCGACTACATAAAAATCATGTTTTTGTTAGTAATATGAGTTCAAACTTGATGAGGTTTTTTGTATGTACACCTAACATACCGGTGGTATGTCATATGCGTTAGTTGGCCTTCGACAATCATGTGCATAGTTGGGACACACGAAAAACCTTCTACCTTCTGTCCATGACTTCTTGCGGTCCGTGGACACCTTCAGCTTGCAAACATTACCACACCAACATGGTGGTGTGGGCACATCCTTCTCCTTCTCCTTGTCCAAACTGGCCTCCAACCACGTCTTCGGCATGTCCTCTTCGTCCGCGCACGCCGGCCTCGTCCTGGAACCGGATGAAGCCATGCCTACAAAAAGAACAATTGTTAGCACAAGACACAAAGAGATTACATGTGTAAATACAGTAAATCAATAAATGCTAGGAATTGTATGAACAAATAATATACCATTATCATTAGATCAACCATCTGGATTAAGCAAATAAGCGAAGGCCGATCCATTATCAACCATTCCTCTACGACCACCACCACCTTTAGCACTTGTGCTTCCTTTCCGACCACCACCACCTCTAGCACTTGTGCTTGCTCGACCACCACCTCTAGCACTTGTGCCTGCTCGACCACCACCTCTAGCACTTGTGCTAGCTCGACCACCACCTCTAGCACTTGTACTCCCTATACGAACACTAGCACCTCTAGCACTTGTGCTCCCTCTACGACCACCACTACCACCTCTGACACTTGTGCTTCCTCGACCACCACCACCGTCACCTCTTCCACCTAGTTCACCATCGGTGCCACCTCCATGACTTGTTTTTCTTTTTTTGGTTTTCCTATTCTTGCATGTCCTCTCATTGTATCCCCCTTCACCGCACACCCCACAGTTGATAGTGTCAGGAGCCTCCATGAAATGACCGCTACCAAATTGTTTCATGCCAGTGTATCCAGCCAGGTCATCCATATCACCCCTGAACCTCTTAGTCCTCCTTCTACCCTTGGTCTCCACCTTCAGAAGAGGGTCTGGCCTAATATGAGGGCCATGGTACTCAGGCCACTGTGATTGGTCCAAGAAAGGGTGAAATCTTGGCGCCCATGTCAACCTAGTAGCTTCCACATGGAACTCTTGCATCCGCACGGTTTTTCCATCACAAACAGGTATGTTTCTCGCCTTCGCCGCCGTTATAAAATGCGAGCATGGCCAACGATACTTACTAGGCCTCTCGCACTGGCACCACTGAGTCTTCAGACGCACCTCAAATGCAGCACCACCATATTGAAAACCGTCTCGTGTTGTGCCACCTGGCTCATCAATTTGATAGATCATTTCAATTCTGTCGAATATTATAACTTGTTGCCGTGAAGACTTGCTTGCTTGTAACTACAACCATTCATCAACCTTTTCCAGATAATCCTTTTTTTCACCTATCCATTTTGCAGTCTCTTGAGAATGCCTCTGAAAGTACTCATTAAGCTTGAAGAAGGTGTACTCCACTATTGCATTCACCGGCAATGCACGAGCACCCTTTAACACATTGTTGAAACATTCTACCAGATTGCTCGTCATGTCGCCATATCGCCTACCACCATCGTCATGAGCGCGTGCCCACTTGTGCTTCTCGCTTAAATTCCTAGTTAAGAATTATTTTCCCCCTTCGTTCACCGCTGCAAAGAGTTTGTTGTACCGAGCATCAAAACCTTGGGTCGTGAAGGCCACACATACATGGGTAAGGTCTTTGCTGAGCTCCTTGCTCTTACATGCCCGGTAAAAGTTGGCCACAAAATGCCTCATGCACCATCTATGGTGAAGCTTTAGAAATCCTGGAATAACAATGTCCATTGCCTTGAGTATGCCATGGTGTCGGTCCAATATGATGCATACCTCCCTAGCCCCAATCACGTTGTGCCTAACATGACCCATGAACCACTCCCAGTTGTCTTGGTGCTCGGAAGGCACCAAAGCAAATGCACACGGCAACACGTTGTCGTTTGACGAGTGCGCCATTGCTACCATTAGTGTGCCCTTGTATCTACTGGTCAAGAACGTGCCATCTATAGACAAGACCGGACGACAATGCTGAAACGCCTCCACACATTGTCCATAACTCCAGAAGGCACGGTGGAACACTCCCTCGTGATCCTCGGCCACATGAAACATGCCCGGGTTCTTATGTGCAATCGGCCAACAACCTTGGGAGCTGGTTGTATGCTTCTTCATAACCACCATACAACATCCTAATAGCATTTGCCTTTGCCTTCCATGCCTTCCCATACTTGACTTCATAACCAAATTGTTTTTTCACCGTCCGCATGAGAAACCTCACTTTCACAGTGGGATCAAAGCCTATGTCTTTCATCCATTTTTATCCGAGATACTCAGATGTGAGTTGACGGTGTGTTGTTCGAAGTCGTTTAGATGGCGGTTTGCACCTATGAGTGGCAACACAACTTCTTAACACCCATTCTTCGGTTTCTTTAAGCTTTCTTGCACGAACCTTCCATGGGCATCCTTCTTGCTCACACTTCACGGTGTAACGCAACTTCATGTCGGAGTGCTCAACATAAATTGGCCTATGGTTCCGAATGGCATAGTCAGCCAACCAAAACTTCAGCATAGGCAAGCTCAGAAACTTCACTCCTTTCTCCAAATAAGCATTCTCGTCTTCATTCTCCACCCTTGGTGCTCCTGGACCCGGGCATGGTGTTGGCTCAATCTCCGTCATTCTCATTCCACCGTCAACAACAACTTTATGGGCAAGGCTGAGATCTTTAAACAAGTGAGTTCTTTTTTCTAAGCCCGTCAGCTCAAAGTGGATTTGGGTTTCCTCCTTTGTGAATCCATCCTCGTCCAACTGTTCAACTGGACCCTCGTCATCCGAGTCATACGCATATTGACGCCTAAAAGGCAAGTCACGATCCATGTCCTTTTGCGCTATGTACGCATCCAAGTCACCAACATCATTACCATGAAACCCTTCCTCTTGCTCTTCGTCGTCATCATAAGCATCTTCATCCTCTTGAATTACTTTGTCACTAGCAATCACCTCAACTTCATTTGCTTGGCTAGTTGGTGGTTGGCTAGAAGCATTGGGGGCATACAACTCAACCTCATTTGCTTTAATAGATGGTACACGGGGACGTGGTTGGCAATAGGGCATCAACCACAACCCTATGCTCAACAAGTGGCACCATTGTCCTCTCGCTCATGTCATCCATTGGGGAAGAGCATGCTGGTTCAAATCAAAGGTAAACCGAGGAGATTCAACCTTGGTGGCAAACAATTCAAGTGACTTGTCTTCCGATTGGGAAACTTTTTCCTTGTATACATCCCAATGCAAATCCGAGGTGATAGGCATACTTTTCAAGCGAGATTTGGCTCCAACTCCAACATCATACCTTCCTATTAACTTAACATCAACATTGGTGTCCATCCACTTTAAGACTTGTGTCACTTTTGCAACAACATCCTCATAGTTAGGGCTTGTATCAAAAACCAATGGTTCCTCACTCGTGTCGGCATTGTTACTCAAGAATGCCTCCTTATCCATGTAATGAACATTAACAAGTCTCTCCATCTAAAAATAACATGAATGAATTTAAGACTTCAATGAGAATTGGTGTTTATCCAAATACATCTCATTATATCCAAATCATATCAACACTAAATTATTGGTGATGTCCACAAAAGTATCACTAATTAACACACACTAAGCAAAGTTAACCCTAATCACTAACTAACCCTAACCCCCAATCTTTCTACTCAACAAGCATATATTCCTACTACACACCATGCATATCACTATATTATCAAAGTTAACCAAGCCATTCACACTAACATAAGGGAGAAAACATGAACTAGGGTTCCACCAACATGTATAAAATGCAACCAAAATAACAAGATTTAACAAAAAATAATTGGATGATTTGGGGGAGATTACCAAGAGCAACAAAGTGATGGAAAGATCCACCTAAGGGATGCACCTTTTGGAGAGGATTTGAGCGGGAGCTTGAGGGGTGGGAGAGAGAGTGAGAGCTCCAAGTGTTCTTCAAGCTCGGGTTCTGGATTGGGGAAAGTGTGTGGGGTGGGTCCCACACACTCTCCCGTGGGCTATCCAGTTACTAGGGCCAGACGCCAGGGTCCTTGGCGTCTGGCCCATTTGCCACGTCAGCAGGTCAACGGGCAGGCGGGCAGTGCGGGCCAGGGGCCAGACGCCAAGGTTCCTGGCGTCTACTTCCCAACCCAGACGCCAGGGATGTTGGCGTCACCCAAAGAGGTCAGAATCAAAAATAATTTTAAACCGAGGTCAAATAAGGATTTTGTTAGCACTTTAGGTCATAACAGTAATTTTGTCCACAGCTTGGTAGCCTAAAGGGTGAAATACACGAACATAGGCCAACTCCAACGCGCGATCCTAAATGGACGTCTGCCTTGTCTGGATTTTGTTTGTTTGGGATGATAATGGGGCCGTGTCTGGTCAGATTCGTGGATGCGACGACTATGCGCCCAACGCGCGGCCGCATTTCGGCCGCATCTCGCCGTTCGACCAACACAGTACATAAAATGAAATTGATGCATATGAAATGGTTCAAATCAAACATAGCTCTCAAATAGTCTTTACAACCCAATCGAAATTTGTTTGCATGAAAAGAAAACAATATCAAATTGTCTTACAACCCAATTTAAATTTGTTTGCATGACAAGAAATTAAACTGATAGATCTAATGGTTGCCAATGTGAGTCCACACATACTCAACCAAGTCATTTTGTAGCTGAACAATCACGCAACTCCCGATGAAACTTGACAAACTGTTCAAAGGTTGTAGGAGGTGCATGCTCAGGCTCAACATTTTCACCCTGAAAATCAAACCCTTGGCCATAGATGATATCATCGCACTCATCCCCCACAATCATGTTGTGCATGATCGCACAAGCAATCATCACCTCCTAAAGCTTCTTCGTGCTCCATGTCAATGCAGGGTTATGAACCCCACCGAGACTGGAGGACACCGAACGCACGCTCCACATCCTTCCTAGCACTCTCTTGCATTTGGGTAAACCTCTGTCTCTTCTCTCCTTGCGGATTGGCTATGGTCTTCACGAGAGTGGACCACTGAAGATAGATGCCATCAGCTAGGTAACATCCCTTGTTGTAATGGTGGCCATTGACCTTAAAGTTCACCTCCGGGGAGTGCCCTTCTGCAAGCCTTGAAACACCAGAGACCGCTGAAGAACACTAATATCATTATGAGAACCAACCATCCCGAAGAAAGAATGTCATATCCAGAGATCTTGTGAAGCCACAGCTTCAAATATAATGGTGGCATCTTTCACATGCCCCTTGTATTGCCCATGCCAAGCAAATGGACTGTTCTTCCACTTCCAGTGCATACAATCTATACTACCAAGCATGCCCGGAAAGCTCCTCTCGGCATTGATCGCCAACGACCTCTCTGTATCAGCGGCATTTGGCTCTCTGAGGTACTTCGGGCTGAAAACTTCCACCACGACCGTGCAAAAACTGTACAATGAGAGGAGACATGTGGACTCACTCATATGAACATACTCATCCACAAGATCACCAGGAATTCCATATGCAAGTATGCACATAGCCGTAGTGCATTTCTGGTATGAAGAGAAACCAAGCTTGCCTAGGGCATCCACTTTGCACTCAAAGTATGGGTCATATGTGACCACTCCCTTGCGAATATGATTGAACACATGCCTTCTCATTCGGAATTGGTGACGAAATTGATGTGGCTTAAAGAGTGGACCATCCTTAAAGTAATCGGCATAGAGAAGGGTGTGGCCTTTCTCTCTATTGCGATCCAAGGCCAGAGCATGGACGGGGATTGATCCCCTATATCAAGGTTGCTTCCTAGTAATGTGTTCATGCACGACCAACGCAGCTGCCAGCTCTTCATCATCCGAGGATGAATCATAAGATGAGCAAATGAAATTGTGAAAGAAAAACTCATCACCACTGTCCATTGTACCTTCTGAGCAATCCGTCAAACGCCTTGCGGGCATGGTAGGAAAGCGGCCGGATAGTGCACGCTCTGCTCTCCTCACAGGCCGGCCTGAAGAGATTGGGGACGACGGGCGACGACGATGGTGGATGGCGCCTTGTGTGACCGAACGGCCGGCCGGAAGAGGTTGGTGACGACGGGCGATGACAACGGCCGTAGTTTGTCTCCCACCGGCAACACAGAGAACGCCGGCCAAATGCTCAACGGCAAGCCGGTGCAGAGTTAGCTATGGCACGACGCGATGGTGGTTGGGACTTCCCTGGTGAAAGACGGCACGACCAAGGGGGGTGGTGGTGGCGGTGGCGATGGCGGGGGCGCGGAGGGAGGTAGAGGAAGAGAAAAGGGGGTCTGTCTCACCGACGGGCGGGCCAGGGCAGGACAAGGGCACACGCCGCTCGTGTCCACGATTGTCCATTCGGCCGCAAACTTGGCCCAAACTTGGGCCGGGAATGGGTCGAAAGCGAACAGAAACCGGATGACGGTCCGTTTGCGGCCCCACGTTGGGAGGCCTAATTTGTCCGTAAACCTCCAAACGGACACGGGCAGACAGGATGGGGTCGCACGTTCACAGACTCAAATTGCCCGTTGGTCCGCAAGGACAAAAATTGATGGACACCTATTTTCATCTTTTGGTCTGTTTTATGTCTGTTCGGACCTATTTTCTGTTGGGAAACATAGCATGCAATTTCAAAAAATATCCTACGCTCACGCAAGATCTATCTAGGAGATGCGTAACAACGAGGGGGGAAGAGTGTGTCCACGTACCCTTGTAGACCGAAAGCGGAAGCGTTTGACAACGTGGTTGATGTAGTCGATCTTCTTCTGTTTGACAACGTGGTCGATGTAGTCGAACTTCTTCGAGCTCCGATCGATCAAGTACCAAAGTACGGCACCTCCGAGTTCTGCACACGTTCAGCGCGATGACGTCCCTCGCCCTCTTGATCCAGCAAGGTGTCGAGGAAGTAGATGAGTTTCGTCAGCACGACAGCATGGTGACGGTGATGGTGGTGATCCGCGCAGCGCTTCGCCTAAGCACTACGAAGATATGACCGGAGGCGTAAACTACGGAGAGGGGCGCCGCACACGGCTAACGATTGTTGTTGTGTGTTCTAGGCTGAAAGGATCGATATAGTTGACTAGAGGGGGGGGGGGTGAATAGGAAACTAACAATTTTTAACTTTTCTTTATCAATTTAAACTTTGCATCAAAGTAGGTCGTCTAGATGTGCAACTAGGTGAGCAGCCTATATGATGCAACAACAACAAGCACACAAGCAAGCAAGGGATATAACACAAATAAGCTTGCACAAGTAAAGGCACGAGATAACCAAGAGTGGAGCCGGTGAAGACGAGGATGTGTTACCGAAGTTCCTTGCTTTTGAAGGGAAGTACGTCTCCGTTGGAGCGGTGTGGAGGTACAATGCTCCCCAAGAAGCCACTAGGGCCATCGTATTCTCCTCACGTCCTCACACAATGCGAGATGTCATGATTCCACTATTGGTGCCCTTGGAGGCGGCGACCGGACCTTTACAAACAAGGTTGGGGCAAACTCCACAACTTAATTGGAGGCTCCCAACTGTCGGGGGAAATCTGCCTCCACGAACACCTATGGGGACCGAGCCCCTTTCTGGTTCGGCGGGGGGGGGGGGGGCGGAGGTCGCGCGAAGAGCGCATCGAGGCGATGCACACAAGGGGTTTACCCAGCTTCGGGCCGCACGGATGCGTAAAACCCTACTGCTGCTTTGTGGTGTGTATTATGTTCTTGCTCGGGAGCGCTGAGTGCTACAGTACACTCAGGCAACTAGTCGGGCCGAGCGTGAGTGGCCTCCTTCCTCCCCCCTCTACGTTGCGCATGGGGCCTCCTTTTATATGCGCAAGGGGCTGCCCACAGGTGGCAACGTAGGCGGGGGTAAAACTGGGAAATGCTGTGTTGGGTACAGCTGTTTGCACAGTGCTATCATACCTAACTCTGACGGCAGGGGACAAGGGCATTAAATGCCCGTCTAGGTCGCCCAAACAGTGCAGAAAAGGGACTGTTAGGGGCGCCACCGTTTGCCACGACGGCTATCCTATCAGCGTTGCTTCGCCACCGCATGCCCCTGGCTGCGCAGCCTCTCGCCACGTACGCCCGGAATGGCCCAGAGCGACACGTGGGTGGATGAGCTGGAACGCAGGCGCGGGATGGTAACTTGCCGCGGCGAGCGCCCTGCCGCGGTTGATGCCTTGTCGCGCCCGGGAGCTTGTCGCTCACCGGTCCTTGCCGGGACGCGTGGCGCGTCGCAGCAAGTCTCTTGTCATGCCCTGGTCGGCCTTCCCGGCAAGCTCCTCTTGCCGGGGCCTTGTGCTTCGAGCGGCCGCCCCGGCAAGCTCCTCTTGCCGGGGCCTTGCTCTCTTCGGGTGGCCTTCCCGGCAAGCTCCTCCTGCCGGGGCCTTGGCTCAAATACTTTGTACTTGGATGGCCCGAAAAGGGACCATGGAGAGTTTTGGCGATCACCTGGCAAGCCTTGCCGCGGGGTGCTACGACTGCCCGTGCACAAGTTCGGGGTACTAAGGTACCCCTAATTTAGTACACCGACAGGAGCCCCCGGGCCTGGGCCATACACGGTGCCGAGCGCTGTTGGGCCAGGCCCAAAACAGTGCACGGGCACGCGCGGCCTGGGTCACGCTGCATCTTTTTCTGCATTCACCACGCCCTCCCCGAACGGCACGCGTCGAACGCGGCATCGTGGGGAGAGGCGTGCGTGACGTGGGCGGCATGCGCGGGGCTGAGCCCCGCAGGCATGCGTCACGTCGCAGGTGATTTGTTTATTCGGAAAGGCGAAACGCCCCCCTCCTCCTTATAAGCAGGGGAAACAGGGGCAGTCCGCCCACCCGCCAGTTGCGATTCCTCGAAAATCTCCGCCACTTCCCAAGGAGAGCAGCGTTCTGCCCCTTCCGTCGCCACCAGTGCTACCAACGCCGTCGACCTCCCTCCCTGCTTCCGCCATGGCCCCAAAGGGCGACAAGGGGAAAGGGAAGGCTGCGAAGTCGGCCGAGGCGCAGCGGCTTGAGGCGCTGCGAAAGGAGCGGGCAACCTTCCCCCCTCAGCTCGACGCGTTGGACCTGAGGGAGGAATTCTACCTCTTCTAGTCGACGGGGACGCGAGCGCATCCGCGCACGAGGGTTCTTCCCGCCGCCGCCCAGAAGAAATATCCGACTGGGTATCCCTTCTTTCCTCTGTTCTTCTATTGCGGGCTCTGCCCGCCCTTCTCTGAATTTTTCTGTGACATCATGAACACCTACGGGTTCCATCTCCTTGATTTCACCCCCAATGATGTCCTGACCATGGCAATTTTCGCACATCTTTGCGAAAACTTTGTCGGAGTCTATCCAAACGTAGCCCTCTTCCGCCACTTCTTCACGCCTCGAGTAGAGAGAGGAGAGCCTCTCTCTGGCGGAATCGCCTGGATCTCGAAGCCCGGCAAGAAGGATGCTTATCTGGAGGGAGAGCTCCGCAGCAAATGGGAGGAGTGGAGAGCAGACTGGTGCCTGATCGTCGAGGAGAACCCGCAGCCATTCACTGTCGTGCGCCGAACTCCTGTGGTGCACGGCAGGGATTGGAGCGACGTGGCTCCGGACGATGACAAGCTGCGGATTGCCGTTACCCGGATCCTGCGGCTCAGGCTTGTCGGGCTCACAGTTGGCGCCGTTGGCGCAGATTTCCTCCGCCGCCGCATCGCTCCCCTACAGGAGAAAGGGAGACCCGCCTGGGAGTTCCAGAATGCGGCGGACATCATGAGGCTGCGCCCTGGCCTCAACTTCAATTTCACTGTCTTGGGACTTGGCGGGACGCTCAGGGAGCTGTTCAAGCACGACCCCGATCACCCCGAATGGTTCAGGCTGCCGCAAGGCGTCGTTCCGTTGTGCAACAATTCGTCGCTCAGCCGCATCCTTGCAATGATGCCGCTGTGCGACTCGCATGGGATCGACTCCACTTGGCAGGAGCCTGCTGACGACGTCGTGCGGGCGTTCTTCGACGACTTGGTGGAGGTGCCAGTCGACCCCGCCGAGCAGAAGGGCCTCACCCGGGACACCACCGATGAGGAGTTGGCTCGCATCGCCTCTAGGATGGAAGAGGCAGCGGCAGCCGCGGCTGCGGGCGAATTTGGATTCATAGTGGCGGAGGCGGACGCGGCGGAGGCGGCAGGCCTTGCCGATCGAGCGGAGTTTGTCGGCGAGGAAGAGCCTGCCGGGCACGGCGTCGAGGCGGACAAGCCCACCGAGGACACGAGCGGCTTGCCGGAGACGAACGCCTCTTCCTCCCAACCTGTGGGCAGCTCGTCGCAAGCGGAGCCCCCGGCTCAACCACGGAGGCGTCTCCGCAAGGCTGGAGACGTGGTGGGGCGGCAGACGAGCCAACAGCCGCAGCGCCGCGTGACACGCTCCGCTGAGCCAGCAGGAGCAGGGTCTTCGCAGGCCGCCGCTTCTGCTCCTGCCGCCCCTCGTGCCACGACGGCAGCCGGGGCAAGGCCGTCTCAGGCTAGCGCCACCACTGCCTCCGCCAAGCGGCCGAGGGAGCCTACTCCTCCGCCTCCTCGCGCCAGAAGCGGGCCAGTCTTCGACTTCTCCGCGCTTAGCTCCAACGAGGAAGAGGGAGAGGAGTAAGATCCTCGTTGTACTTGTATTTCTTCAATTCTTGCAGTTGTGTCTCGCATGTCATTTGCTTTCCTCTGAATTTACTCCTTTTCAGGACTCTGGCTCAGAGGGCGGCAAAGAGAGCCAAGGTCCCGATGGTCATCCTTGACGACGAGCCCACCGTGACGGCAGGGGGTGCGCCTGAGATGACCTTGTCGGGCCCACCAACTAATCCTCAGAGCAGCCCCCAGGGCAGCCCCCAGCGTAAGCATATGATTTGCTTCCTGCCGTTGGGCGCGCCTGGGTACTCTTTGTTTTTTTATATCTGACTGTTGATTTGCGTAGGAGCAGAGCAGCCCCACCAGGAGCGTCCGGAGACCGCCCCCGATGCGCCACCTGCTACAACTACACCGCCAAGGGGGAGTTCCCCGGCAAGGGAGGAATCCCCGGCAAGGGAGCGGTCTCCGGCAAGGGAGCAATCTCCGGCAAGGGAGCGGTCTCCGGCAAGGGAGCAGTCTCCGGCAAGGGAGCAGTCTCCGGTAAGGGAGCAGTCTCCGGCAAGGGACAACACCGGCGACCCCTTGGCGACGAAGACCGTGACTGCAGACCCTGACGCAGGTAACCTTCTTGCCTCGAAACTCCCCTGGGGTTCTTCTTTTTTTGAATCTCCTTCTTTGGATAGTTGTTTGACTTCTCTCCCTCTTTCGGCCTTTAGACCTGCCCGCCACGGACCCGATGGAGACCGAGGTCATCGTCGAGGAGGATGCGCGCGGCCATACCGACGACGTAGCCGCCACCGGAGAGGCGGACGGTGCTGAAGATCTGGCCGGCGAAGAGGCCCCCAAGGCTGCCGCAGCAGCCGCTGGCGAGAGGGCCGGCGATCGTACTGACGGCCCTGGGGCCGCAGGAGCGCCAGGCGCTGCGCCGACCACCGATCCTGCTTCCGCTGCAGCGTCGGACCCCGAGGAACCCCAGCCAGGCGTCTACCTGAAGGCCGGCGATGATATCTTCATCAAGCTCCCCTGGGAGTCGACTTCCAGGGCGTCGGTCGAGGGGGAGACCTTGGATGGAGAGGTGCTCGCCTCCGCCGGGCTGACGCTGGTTGATGCGCCAAGCAGCAGCGGCGGCGAGCCTGAGGAGGAGCGGCTGCTCCGGAGGCTGGTGTCACTCTACCGCGCCCAACAAGCCAAGGTGGAACGCCGGGAAGCGCTTGTCGCGAAGGCGGGAGTGGACATGGAGAAGCGCGCCGAGGAGCTCCGGGAGCTCAACCAGGAGGCCCTCCGATCCTTGGCGGAGGAGCGAGGCAACTCGACGAGGCGCGGACGGCCTTCATCCTCGAGAAGGCCGAATCCAAAGAGCGGCAGAGGCTTGCCGCCGAGGGGCTGTCCGCGCGGGAGGGCGAGCTGGTGCAGCAGAAAGCCAGCCTCGCCAGCCACGAGGAGGAGGTCGTCGCGCGCGAGCAAGCGCTTGGCGGAGCCCTCAAGGAAGAGCAAGATGCTGCCGCGGCTGCCGAGGCCGCCAAGAAGGAGCTGGAGACGAGGGTGGCGCAGATCGACACTGATCTTAAGGCGAGTGGTGAGGAGCTCGCCACGCTCAAACAAGAGCGCGAGAAGGGTGCTTATACCCTCGGCGAGCTGCAAGGACGCTTCGCGATAAGATCAAGGAGCTTGACGCTGCCAAGGACTCCAATGCTGATCTCGAGATGAAGCTGGCCACCTTGTCCAAGACGCTGGACATCGCCAAGGAGCGAGAGACGGCCTTGCGGAAGGAGATCACGGACAACGAGGCGCTGTTGAAGAGCGCCGCAGTTACCCAGAACAACTTCAGGGCGACGGTGGAGCAGTGGACGGAGGGTCTGGTGGACATCGCCGCCTCCATCGACAAGGAGCTGTCGCTGCTGGGGATGGAGGGTCACGAGTATCCCTCCGGCGCGAACCTCCCACCCAGCGCCAAGCTCACTTCGTTCTTCAAGGGCGTGGCGACGGCCCTTCAGGAACTCCGGGATGCGATCCCAGAGCGGCTGGCCGACGAGACGCGCGATGCCTGCGCTGGAGCCCTTGAGAAGGTGTTGGTGAAGATCGTCTTCCGCAACCCAGGCCTCAAGCTCACCAACGTCCTCAGATCCCTGCCGCCAGACGCTGACCTGGAGGAGATCAGGGCCCTCGTCGCGCCCATTGTGGAGAGGGTGGCCGGGATCAAGAGGATCGAGGGCGACCGTGTGGATTAGGCCGCCCGCTCTTTTCTTTTCTTGTCGCCGCTGGCCGAGTTATGAAAACAATTCATTAGGGCTGCGACAAGCTATCTTGTAATATAACTTCATCTTAGGTAGTGAATGCACTGTTACTTCCTCTATTTGATTCCCTCCATTGTATGTTATTGCCCTACGCTTTTAGGGAACTTGCCGGCGTAGGCACACTTGCTGAGTGCGGGACATCAGCAGCCCGCTGGCGGTGCCGTTGCTGGCAAGAAACCTTTGTCGTGACTAGCCGCGGTTCACTTAAGTTGTTGAGCAGGCTCGAAGCGAAATAAGGGTGCAACTGCAGTTGCAGCACACTCAAGTCGCTGAGCAAGCTCGAAACAAAGTAAGGGCGCAAGTCTGGTCGCAGCATACTTAAGTCGTTGAGCGGACTCGAAACAAAGTAAGGGCGCGACTAGCCACGAGCTGGTTCCTACGCGCACAGGTTTTCCATACAAAGTACGGTCGTTCGAGGAAGATAACCTTAAAATTTAAAAACTTGATTGCTCAAACTTTGGCAACTTAGCTTTTCCGTGGCTCGCTGCCCGGCAAGGTCGCTTTTTGGCAAGGCGAAACTTCATCGAACGTCGCCTGGTCCTCACCATTATCTTCCCCTTCCCTCCCCGGCAAACTTGTGGGCGAGGGAATCTTCCTTTTCTTGAGAAGAAAAGGAAGAAGAGAAAATAAAGGTTCGGAGCCCCATGGCCCATCATCGCTTATCGGGGGTCAGTGCTGCACAGAGTGTCAGATAATATATGCAAAGAATAAAAAGCATGAGATCGACAAGATGTGCGGAACACATGAACTTAATCTGTGCACAGGGTCTGCGCCTGGCTCTGTACAAAGGATTACATGCAACAGCGGCAAGACTTGTACAAAAGGGTGGTTGCCGGACGGGGTCCGACAACCGCGCCTTACGGGCGAAACTTATGAAGATGCCCAACGTTCCAGGAGTTGCTCACCAGAGTGGTATCTTCGGTCTCAAGGCGGACAGCGCCAGGCCTAGCGACTTGTTTCACCCGGTAAGGGCCTTCCCACTTCCTCGAAACTTCTGGCACTAACTTTGCGGCTATAAAAGCAGCGCAAAGCTTGCTGGTAGCGAGCAGCTCGCACAGCGGCCTAAAGACGGTCCTCCTCGAGGAGCAGCGCGTCATCGTCGCAGCTGCTCTCGCTCGAGCTCAGCGTGAGCGAACACTCGAGGTGGCCCGTATGCGAGATCCGTGGGGCTAACTGCCTCCGCTCATGGAATAGAGCGAAAGGTTGCCTCGCCATACCAGGGCTTACCTGCGCCAAGAAGTGTCGGCGTATGTTCGGACGCCGTGGCACCATGAGCTGGCTCGACGACGTCCGTTCCGCCGCCTGTGCCGTCCCCACCACCCGTTTGCTCCAGGGGCGGTGGTTTCGACGCGGACGGACCAGCCACCTCCGGAGCCTTCTTCTTCGGTGGCATGTCGATGGAGATCTAGCCTGTGCGGACGCCGGATCAGGTTCACACAACCTCGACGCCCCCTACCTGGCGCGCCAAAGATGTCGGGGGAAATCTGCCTCCACGAACACCTATGGGGACCGAGCCCCTTTCTGGTTCGGCGGGGGGCGGAGGTCGCGCGAAGAGCGGATCGAGGCGATGAACACAAGGGGTTTACCCAGCTTCGGGCCGCACGGATGCGTAAAACCCTACTGCTGCTTTGTGGTGTGTATTATGTTCTTGCTCGGGAGCGCTGAGTGCTACAGTACACTCAGGCAACTAGTCGGGCTGAGCGTGAGTGGCCTCCTTCCTCCCCCCTCTACGTTGCACATGGGGCCTCCTTTTATATGCGCAAGGGGTTGCCCACAGGTGGCAACGTAGGCGGGGGTAAAACTGGAAAACGCTGTGTTGGGTACAGCTGTTTGCACAGTGCTATCATACCTAACTCTGACGGCAGGGGACAAGGGCATTAAATGCCCGTCTAGGTCGCCCAAACAGTGCAGAAAAGGGATCGTCAGAGGCGCCACCGTTTGCTACAACGGCTATCCTGTCAGCGTTGCTTCGCCACCGCATGCCCCTGGCCGCGCAGCCTCTCGCCACGTACGCCCGGAATGGCCCCAGAGCGACACATAGGTGGATGAGCTGGAACGCAGGCGCGGGGTGGTGACTTGCCGCGGCGAGCGCCCTGCCGCGGTTGATGCCTTGTCGCGCCCGGGAGCTTGTCGCTCACCGGTCCTTGCCGGGACGCGTGGCGCGTCGCAGCAAGTCTCTTGTCGTGCCTTGGTCGGCCTTCCCGGCAAGCTCCTCTTGCCGGGGCCTTGTGCTTCGAGCGGCCGTCCCGGCAAGCTCCTCTTGCCGGGGCCTTGCTCTCTTCGGGTGGCCTTCCCGGCAAGCTCCTCCTGCCGGGGCCTTGGCTCAAATACTTTGTACTTGGATGGCCCGAAAAGGGACCATGGAGAGTTTTGGCGATCACCTGGCAAGCCTTGCCGCGGGGTGTTACGACTGCCCGTGCACAAGTTCGGGGTACTAAGGTACCCCTACTTTAGTACACCGACACCAACGACACCACGAAGCTTCACCACAATGGAATATGGCTCTGCGGTGACCTCAACCGTCTAGGGTGCTCAAACACCCAAGAGTAACAAGATCCGTAAGGGATTAGTGGGGGGAATCAAATTTCTCTTGGTGGAAGTATAGATCGTGGCCTTCTCAACCAATCCCTAGAAAACCAACAAGTTTGATTGGCTAGAGAGAGAGATCGGGCGAAAATGGAGCTTAGAGAAACAATGGAGCTTGGGGATGGAAGAGGTGGTCAACTCGGAGAAGAAGACTCCTCTTATATAGTGAACGAACAAATCCAACCGTTATCCACTTACTCAGCCCGCGATGAGCGGTACTACCGCACCCGACGAGCGGTAGTACGCATGAGCCCACGGTACTACCGCAAGGCCCTGCGGTACTACCGCGGCCGCGGCAGGAGCAAGCCCAGGCCTGTAGCATAGGAGCCAAGGGCGGTAGTGCCGCTGGCGCGGTACTACCCCTCCCCCTTGCGGTAGTACCACAAGGCAGGGTTGGTCTAGACTGGGAAGGCACGGACATATAAAAGTACATTCGTGGCTACTTCCGCTGAGTTTTGATCTATGCAAAAATCCGACACGGTACTACCGCATGCCTGGAGCGGTACTACCACGTAGGGCGCGGATGTAAATAATTACATCCGCCCCTACTTCCGCTCATGCTGCTGCGCTTGGCCAGAGCGCACGGTACTAGCGCACCAACGGAGCGGTACTACCGCATAGGGCGCGTATGTAAAAAATTACATCCGCCCCTACTACCGCTCGAGCAGTTGCGCCTGGCCTGAGGCCCTGGTAGTACCGCTCCTAGGGAGTAGTACTATCGTGAGCACCTGCGGTACTACCGCAAGGGCCTGCGGTAGTACCGCTCCGAAGAGCAATACTACCGCATGCCCCAGAACAGCAACACTAGGAGTCCTTCATTTTGCATAGACATGAAGAGTCGGAGGATGCTCCAAAGAGCCAAAGGGAAAGGTGGTGCAAATGGGATAGACGTGCACGTGATGATTCCACCCAAACCTTTCCAACGCGGACCCCTCTTAATAGTACGACTTTCCTACGACTCAAATCCACCAAAAAGAAACATAGAGAAACGTTGTCTTCAATAAGCTTCGAGGGGCACCAAATCGTCTTGTGCTTAGATATGGTATATCTAAAATGCTCACTGCACACGATTAGTCCACAAAAGCATTGTCATCAATCACCAAAACTACTAAGGGATAAATATGCCCTTACAATATCCCCCTTTTTGGTGGATTGATGACAATACGGGATTTGCACAAAGGGATATAAAAAGAAACAACGGCAATCCCACCATCTATAAAATATAGACGGGCTCCCCCTAGATGTGTGCACACTAGAGAAATGCTTTGGACTGCACGACACACATAATAGGTTCAACACTCCCCATATATTTTATAGACAAGGCATATCTTGCAAAAATGAACCTAACACTAAGCAAGCAGGCAAGATAATAACTATGAGCAAAAAGAAACTGGCACAAGTTAGCATACGCTCATGGGATACTAAGCATGAAATACAATAAGATACGCTAGAGTGCATATGTCTTACACCATATGATAGGGAACTAGGTCTTACAAGCACAAACCAAACCAAAGCAAACGAGGTCTAACAGAATGAAAGCAAAGTGACAAAGCGAAACAACACGACACAAGACACAAATCCTACACTCTCTCCCCCTTTGGCATCGAGACACCAAAAAGGCAGAGAGGACACCTATGACATAGGTGATAGCTTAGGCTAAGACGATCACTCGTCGCGCTCCTCGTCGGTATCGGCAGTGGGAATGGTCTCCTCCTTGTCCTCCTCAGAATTAGTCCACTTGTAGCTCTGCTTTGCCATCCAAGCTGCCTCTGGGGTGATGTGCTTCTCGGACCCGCTGGATACGTCCTCACTAAACATCCTCAAGATCCTCTTGTCACGCCGGCGACTCTCCTTATGAGCAACATGAGACATGTACTGCCCCTTGGCCTGCATGCAGAACAGAGCCTTCATCTTGTTCTTCAGCTTCTTAGCCCAAGAAGGCTTAGAAGATGAAGGCGAGTAGCCAGCGGAGTTGTCCTCATCAGTGTCCTCCTCCTCGATCTCATCCTCATCCACATCCATCTGAGCAGCCGCTGCCTTAGCACGGGTAGTGGTGTTGGCCCACTGGGTCTTGATGCGGAGCTTGATAGGCTCATGACGAGTCCAGTCAGGAGCAAGAAACTGATCATCGGGATAGAGCTTCTCCCAAGTCCTCGTGATCAAAAGAAACATGTAAGGTCCATAGATGTGTACCTTACGGTTGAACACCGCAAACCGAAGCTCGCACCGCATGATATGTGAGACATCAAGTGGTTGCGTCTGAGCATGACGCGCATACTCACAAATGAGCATCATATCCACGAGATAGGCATGCACCTTGTCCTTGTCACCAATGCACGGAAAGAGGGAGTTGCGGAAGATGCGATGCATGATGTCAAGGAATGAGTTCAGCACCCACGCCTTCTTGCCACTGGGAAGCGTCTTCTCAACATAGTAAGGCTGAAGCTTGTTCTTGCTGGCTGACTCGGGATTGGCATGAGGGCAGACACCAACGGACATGTTGAGCCCCTCATCAGGAACCTGAAGCAAATCCATGAAGTCCTTCCACTTAGTAGTCATCCGTTGTCCATTGGTCATCCAGGTCATGTTCCATTCCTCATCAGGATGGAAGTGGACCAAAGCGAAGAACTGTGCTACAATCTCAGGGTCAAAGTCCAGGTGGAAAGAGATCACATCCTCAATGCCAAACTGCTCCACCAGGTCCAGAGCCTCACCAAAATAGCCACGGTGCTTATCCTGCCTCATATGATTCATGTCAATCTAGTGCACGTCCACATAGATGTTCTGCTTGGCCTTGATCACATCCAGATAAATCAAATTCTATTGCTTGGTCCAGAACAAGTCATTCCCTCTGAAGTTTGCACAGGGATTTACATAGGGGTTGATCTTCCTTCGAGTGACAAACTTAGCTAGAGGCATCTCATCCATGCCCATTGATGGCTCCTTGTTCTTGGTGGCGGTGGTCTTGGTTCTGCGTTGGGGGGCATTGGATCCCTCTGGAGCTTCATCTTGGTTGCGCAGGCGCTTCGAGCCCGTGTCACGGCTGGGATTGGAACGACGGACATTGGAACTGGAGGCACCACCTATGACACAAAACACACGAACACGCAAGAGAAGCGAGCAGGATCAATGCAAAGGCCACAACAAAACAAGTGAAACAAGTAGAAATAGCACTGGGTAGTTACCACATGGAAGATTTGACACCAACGGTAGTACCGCACTGATGCGCGAAACTAAAATTTTTAGTGCCGCTCCATCCACGGTAGTACCACGCCAGGATGGCACGGTAGTACTACGGCGGGAGCGGAAGTAAAATTTTACTTCCGCGCCTCACGCGGTAGTACCGCTCCCGAGGAGCGGTAGTACCATACGAGCGGTAGTACCGCACGGGAGGTGCGGTAGTACCGCATGAGGTCGGATCTGAAGCACAAATGGATCTGAGAACAACCGCGACAACGGAGCGGTACTACGGTTGATCAAATCTACCACGGGGCAACATACCAAATACCATCTCTACGCATTACTACCCTCGTACATCCTACTCTTGCAAAGATTTGGCCTAAAATCTCAAGAACAACATGCATCTCGCCAAAAACCTAGAGACAAAAGAACGAACCAAAGAGATAGGGATTTGGGGAGAAACCTTGTTCCGTGGCAATAGGGCATGGTGGGGAACGACCCCACCAGACGGAATGCGAGGAGAGCGGCCGGAGACGGAGATCCGGCGAGGTTCTACGGCGCCGTTCTTGGGCAGGAGAGAGAGAGAGAGAGGCGACATGGGGAAAAGAGTTGAATGGGTATGGGGGAGTTGGAACTCCCCTTGCCCGCTCTTAACCCCCACGCGCTCGCGACTACGCGGTAGTATTGCGCGTCATCGTGGTAGTACCGCCCGGGCGGAAGTACGGCACCGTGGGCGGTAGTACTGCTCCCCCAGCGGCAGTAAAAAATTACTGTCGTGCTGGTTGCGGTAGTACCGTGCGCAGGTCCTGCGGTAGTACCGTGGCCAGCCATGGTAGTACCGTAGACCCAAGAAAATGCATGTTTCGCAAAAGAAGGAAAAAACAGCCTTTGGAATGCAACCTTCTAGCGAACGGACACACCAAAGAGCTAAACCACGAGACAACACACGCAAGCTCGACACGAAGGAATAAAGGCAAAAAACAACAAGGACTAAACGCACAACACAACCTCTCCAAAGAGAGGGCGGTGGCCGGGGCCACCTATGTTTGAGTCAATTGGTATGGCACCGCGAAGAATTATCCTTGGGCCCATGACCAAAACTCGTCTTTGAAGCACAAGTACCATAAAAAATGGCTAACGTGAAAGTGTTGATCAATTTATGCATAAAGGGGGAGGGAGAGTTCATTGAAAGAACAACACACCCCCCATGTCCATGCCTACACCTAAACAAGACATTAAGATGAGTATGGTGGGGTGTGCAAGGGTTCAAGAAACATTGCTCGAATCAATGATATTTAGCTCATGCCTTAACTCGTGAAATCTTGCTTCATCCAAGGGCTTCGTGAAAATATCTGCAAGGTTATCATGAGTGTTGACATAGTTGAGCTCAATCTCCCCTCGCCGAATGTGATCTCGGATGAAGTGATAACGAATCTCAATATGCTTCGTCTTGAAGTGTTGAACCGGGTTGAGAGAAATCTTGATGACACTTTCATTGTCACGCCAAAGAGGCACTTTGTCAGAAATGACACCGTAATCCTTTAAAGTTTGCCTCATCCATAGAAGTTGTGCACAACAACTACCTGCAGCCACATACTCCGCTTCGGTGGACGAGAGAGACACACAACTTTGCTTCATGGAAGACCAACTTACCAAAGAGCAACCAAGGAATTGGCACCCTCCGGAAGTGGATTTCCTATCCACTTTGTCTCCCGCCCAATCTGAGTCCGAATAGCACACAAGGTTGAAGTTAGATCCTCTTGGATACCATAAGCCAAAGTTTGGGTTATGAGCCAAATATTGAAAGATTCGCTTGACCGCCACAAAGTGGCTTTCCTTAGGTGTGGCTTGAAACCATGCACAAATTCCCACACTCAACATGATATCCGGTCTAGATGCACAAAGGTAAAGCAAGGAGCCAATCATGGAGCGATATACCTTTTGATCCATCGCTTTACCATTGGGATCTATGTCAAGTTGGCATTTGGTGGGCATTGGAGTGGAAGCGGGCTTGACACACTTAGCGTGAATCTCTTGAGCATTTCTTGAGTGTATTTGGCTTGGTTGATGAAGGTTCCTTCTCTTCGTTGCTTGACTTCGAAACCGAGGAAGAACTTCAACTCCCCATCATGGACATCTTGAACTTGGAGGTCATGAGTGCGACAAATTCCTCATTGAAAGCTTTGTTAGGGGAACCAAAGATAATATCATCAACATATAGTTGGCACACAAACAACTCCCCTTTGACCTTCTTAGTAAAAAGAGTGGGGTCGATTTTCCCAATTTCAAAACCACGATCTTGCAACAACTCGGTAAGGTGGTTATACCACGCATGTGGGGCTTGTTTAAGGCCATAGAGTGCCTTGTCGAGTTGGTACTGTTGGAAATATGCCCTAGAGGCAATAATAAAAGATTTATTATTATATTTCCTTGTTCATGATAATTGTCTTTATTCGTGCTATAATTGTGTTATCCGGAAATCGTAATACATGTGTGAATAACAGACAACAACATGTCCCTAGTAAGCCTCTAGTTGACTAGCTCGTTGATCAATAGATAGTCATGGTTTCCTGACTATGGGCATTGGATGTCAATGATAACGAGATCACATCATTAGGAGAATGATGTGATGGACGAGACCCAATCCTAAACATAGCATAAGATCGTTTAGTTCGTTTGCTAGAGTTGTCCAATGTCAAGTATCTTTTCCTTAGACCATGAGATCGTGTAACTCCCGGATACCGTAGGAGTGCTTTGGGTGTACCAAACATCACAACGTAACTGGGTGACTATAAAGGTGCACTACAGGTATCTCTGAAAGTGTCTGTTGGGTTGACACGGATCGAGACTGGGATTTGTCACTCCGTATGACGGAGAGGTATCTCTGGGCCCACTCGGTAATGCATCATCATAATGAGCTCAAAGTGGCCAAGTGTTTGGTCACGGGATCATGCATTACGGTACGAGTAAAGTGACTTGCCGGTAACGAGACTAAACGAGGTATTGGGATACCGACGATCGAGTCTCGGGCAAGTAACGTACCGATTGACAAAGGGAATAGTATACGGGGTTGCTTGAACCCTCGACATCGTGGTTTATCCGATGACATCATCGAGGAGCATGTGGGAGCCAACATGGGTATCCAGATCCCGCTGTTCGTTATTGCCCGAGAGCCGTCTCGGTCATGTCTGCATGTCTCCCGAACCCGTAGGGTCTACACACTTAAGGTTCGGTGATGCTAGGGTTATTAGGAAGACTTGTATGTGATTACCGAATGTTGTTCGGAGTCCCGGATGAGATCCCGGATGTCACGAGGAGTTCCGGAATGGTCCGAAGGTGAAGATTTATATATGGGAAGTTGTCATACGGACACCGGGAAGTTTCGGGGGCATATCGGTATTGTACCGGGGCCACCAAGAGGTTCCGGGGGTCCACCTTGAGGGGCCAGCCCTCTCGGAGGGCCTCATGGGACACAAGGGGCAGGGAACCAGCCCCTGGTGGGCTGGGCGCGCCCCCTTCCCTTGGGCCCATGCGCCTAGGGTTGGGGGGAAACCCTAGTGGGGGCGCCCCCTTGCTTGGGGGGCAAGCCCCCCTCCCCTTGGCCACCGCCCCCCCTCTAGATCCCATCTAGAGGGGCCGGCCCCCCTTGCCCCTTCCCCTATAAATAGTGGGGGTGAGGGGAGGGCAGCAAGACAACTCAAGGCGCAGCCCCTCCCCTCCCCAACACCTCTCCTCCTCCGTACGTGCTTGGCGAAGCCCTGTCGGAGTACTGCTGCACCAACAACACCACGCCGTCGTGCTGCCGTTGGAGTCTTCTTCCTCAACCTCTCCTTCCCCTTGCTGGATCAAGAAGGAGGAGACGTTGATCGTCCCGTACGTGTGTTGAACGCGGAGGTGCTGTCCGTTCGGCACTTGGTCATCGGTGATCTGAATCACGACGAGTACGACTACGTCATCACTGTTCCCTGAACGCTTCCGCTCGCGATCTACAAAGTGGTATGTAGATGCAATCTCTCTCCCATGACTCGTTGCTTAGATGAACTCATAGATGGATCTTGGTGAAACCGTAGGAAAATTTTTAATTTTCTGCAACGTTCCCCAATAGTGGCATCATGAGCTAGGTCTATGCGTAGTTCTCTATTGCACGAGTAGAACACAATTTGTTGTGGGCGTAGATGTTGTCAACTTTCTTGCCGCTACTAGTCTTATCTTGCTTCAGCGGTATTGTGGGATGAAGCGGCCCGGACCAACCTTACACGTACGCTTACATGAGACCGGTTCCACCGACTAACATGCACTAGTTGCATAAGGTGGCTGGCGGGTGCCTGTCTCTCCCACTTTAGTTGGAGCGGATTCGATGAAAAGGGTCCTTATGAAGGGTAAATAGAAGTTGACAAATCACGTTGTGGCTTTTACGTAGGTAAGAAAACGTTCTTGCTAGAACCCTAATTCAGCCACGTAAAACTTGCAACAACAATTAGAGGACGTCTAACTTGTTTTTGCAGCAAGTGCTTTGTGATATGATATGGCCAAAGTTGTGATGAATGATGAATGATCTATATGTGATGTATGAGATGTTCATGCTATTGTAATAGGAATCACGACTTGCATGTCGATGAGTATGACAACCGGCAGGAGCCATAGGAGTTGTCATTATTCTTTTATGACCTGCGTGTCAATGGAAATGCCATGTAAATTACTTTACTTTATTGCTAAACGCGTTAGCCATAGTAGTAGAAGTAATAGTTGGCGAGCAACTTCATGGAGACACGATGATGGAGATCATGATGATGGAGATCATGGTGTCAAGCCGGTGACAAGATGATCATGGAGCCCCAAGATGGAGATCAAAGGAGCTATGTGATATTGGCCATATCATGTCACGTTTATTATTTGATTGCATGTGATGTTTATCATGTTTTGCATCTTGTTTACTTAGAACGACGGTAGTAAATAAGATGATCCCTCATAATAATTTCAAGAAGTGTTCCCCCTAACTGTGCACCGTTGCGACAGTTCGTTGTTTCGAAGCACCACGTGATGATCGGGTGTGATAGATTCTAACATTCACATACAACGGGTGTAAGACAGATTTACACATGCAAACACTTAGGTTGACTTGACGAGCCTGGCATGTACATACATGGCCTCGGAACACAGAAGACCGAAAGGTCGAGCATGAGTCGTATAGAAGATACGATCAACATGAAGATGTTCACCGATGTTAACTAGTCCGTCTCACGTGATGATCGGACACGGCCTAGTTGACTCGGATCATGTAATACTTAGATGACTAGAAGAGGGATGTCTATCTAAGTGGGAGTTCATTAAATAATTTGATTAGATGAACTTTAAAATTATCATGAACTTAGTCTAAAATATTTACAATATGTCTTGTAGATCAAATGGCCAACGTAGTCCTCAACTTCAACGTGTTCCTAGAGAAAACCAAGCTGAAAGACGATGGCAGCAACTACACGGACTGGGTCCGGAACCTGAGGATCATCCTCATAGCTGCCAAGAAAGATTATGTCCTACAAGCACCACTGGGTGACGCACCTATTCTCCCTGCAGAACAAGACGTTATGAACGCTTGGCAGTCACGTTCCGATGATTACTCCCTCGTTCAGTGCGGCATGCTTTATAGCTTAGAGCCGGGGCTCCAAAAGCGTTTTGAGAGACATGGAGCATATGAGATGTTCGAAGAGCTGAAAATTGTTTTCCAAGCTCATGCCCGGGTCGAGAGATATGAAGTCTCCGACAGATTCTTTAGCTGTAAGATGGAGGAAAATAGCTCTGTCAGTGAACACATACTCAAGATGTCTGGGTTGCACAACCGCTTGACTCAACTGGAAGTTAATCTCCCGGATGAAGCGGTCATTGACAGAATCCTCCAGTCGCTTCCACCTAGCTACAAGAGCTTTGTGATGAACTACAACATGCAGGGGATGGTAAAGAGCATTCCTGAGGTATATGCTATGCTGAAATCAGCAGAGGTAGAAATCAAGAAGGAACATCAAGTGTTGATGGTGAATAAAACCACTAAGTTCAAGAAGGGCAAGGGTAAAAAGAACTTCAAGAAGGACGGCAAGGAAGTTGCCGCGCCCGGTAAGCAAGTTGCCGGGAAGAAGCCAAAGAATGGACCCAAGCCCGAGACTGAGTGCTTTTATTGCAAGGTAAGTGGTCACTGGAAGCGGAATTGCCCCAAATACTTAGCGGACAAGAAGGCCGGCAAAACAAAAGGTATATGTGATATACATGTAATTGATGTGTACCTTACCAGTACTCGTAGTAGCTCTTGGGTATTTGATACCGGTGCAGTTGCTCACATTTGTAACTCAAAGCAGGAGCTGCGGAATAAAGGGAGACTGGCGAAGGACGAGGTGACGATGCGCGTCGGGAATGGTTCCAAGGTCGATGTGATCGCCGTCGGCACTCTACCTCTACATTTACCTACGGGATTAGTTTTAAACCTCAATAATTGTTATTTAGTGCCAAGTTTGAGCATGAACATTGTATCTGGATCTCGTTTAATTCGAGATGGCTACTCATTTAAATCCGAGAATAATGGTTGTTCTATTTATATGAGAGATATGTTTTATGGTCATGCTCCGATGGTTAATGGTTTATTCTTAATGAATCTCATACGTGATGATACACATATTCATAGTGTGAATACCAAGAGAGTTAAAGTTGATAACAATAGTCCCACATATTTGTGGCACTGCCGCCTTGGTCACATAGGTGTCAAACGCATGAAGAAGCTCCATGCAGATGGACTTTTAGAGTCTCTTGATTATGAATCATTTGACACGTGCGAACCATGCCTCATGGGTAAAATGACCAAGACTCCGTTCTCAGGAACAATGGAGCGAGCAACCAACTTATTGGAAATCATACATACCGATGTGTGCGGTCCAATGAGTGTTGAGGCTCGCGGTGGCTATCGTTATGTTCTCACCCTCACTGATGACTTGAGTAGATATGGGTATATCTACTTAATGAAACACAAGTCTGAGACCTTTGAAAAGTTCAAGGAATTTCAGAGTGAGGTTGAAAATCAACGTGATAGAAAAATCAAGTTTCTACGATCAGATCGTGGAGGAGAATACTTGAGTCACGAATTTGGCACACACTTAAGAAAATGTGGAATAGTTTCACAACTCACGCCGCCTGGAACACCTCAGCGTAATGGTGTGTCCAAACGTCGTAATCGCACTCTATTAGATATGGTACGATCTATGATGTCTCTTACCGATTTACCGCTATCTTTTTGGGGCTATGCTTTAGAGACTGTCGCATTCACTTTAAATAGGGCTCCGTCGAAATCCGTTGAGACGACACCGTATGAATTATGGTTTGGAAAGAAACCTAAGCTGTCATTTCTAAAAGTTTGGGGATGCGATGCTTATGTCAAGAAACTTCAACCTGTAAAGCTCGAACCCAAGTCGGAAAAATGCGTCTTCATAGGATACCCTAAAGAAACTATCGGGTATACCTTCTACCTCAGATCCGAAGGCAAGATCTTTGTTACCAAGAATGGATCCTTTCTAGAGAAAGAGTTTCTCTCGAAAGAA
Source organism: Aegilops umbellulata (assembly GCA_032464435.1). NCBI lineage: Eukaryota > Viridiplantae > Streptophyta > Magnoliopsida > Poales > Poaceae > Aegilops > Aegilops umbellulata. The sequence goes on along the minus strand of CP136058.1, from coordinate 265,735,577 downwards.
GTAAGTGGGAGGAAAGTAGAACTTGATGAAGTGTTGCCTCTTGAACCGGAAAATGGCGAAACTCAAGAAAACGTTCCTGAGGTGCCTGCACCGACTAGAGAGGAAATTAATGATGATGATCAAGATACTTCTAATCAAGCTCCTACTGAAATTCGAAGGTCCACAAGGACACGTTCCGTGCCAGAGTGGTACGGCAACCCTGTCTTGGAAATCATGTTGTTAGACAACGGTGAACCTTTGAACTATGAAGAAGCGATGGCGGGCCCGGATTCTGACAAATGGCTAGAAGCCATGAAATCCGAGATAGGATCCATGTATGAAAACGAAGTATGGACTTTGACTGACTTGCCCGTTGAACGGTGAGCCATAGAAAATAAATGGATCTTTAAGAAGAAGACAGACGCGGATGGTAATGTGACCATCTATAAAGCTCGACTTGTCGCTAAGGGTTATCGACAAGTTCAAGGGGTTGACTACGATGAGACTTTCTCACCAGTAGCGAAGCTAAAGTCCGTCCGAATCATGTTAGCAATTGCCGCGTTCTATGATTATGAGATATGGCAAGTGGACGTCAAAACGGCATTCCTTAATGGTTTCCTTAAGGAAGAATTGTATATGATGCAGCCGGAAGGTTTTGTCGATCCTAAGAATGCTGACAAAGTGTGCAAGCTCCAACGCTCGATTTATGGGCTGGTGCAAGCATCTCGGAGTTGGAACATTCGCTTTGATGAGATGATCAAAGCGTTTGGGTTTATGTAGACTTATGGAGAAGCCTGCGTTTACAAGAAAGTGAGTGGGAGCTCTGTAGCATTTCTCATACTATATGTAGATGACATACTTTTTATGGGAAATGATATAGAACTCTTGGACAACATTAAGGCCTACTTGAATAATTTTTTTTCAATGAAGGACCTTGGAGAAGCTGCTTATATATTAGGCATCAAGATCTATAGAGATAGATCAAGACGCCTCATAGGTCTTTCACAAAGCACATACCTTGATAAGATGTTGAAGAAGTTCAATATGGATCAGTCTAAGAAGGGGTTCTTACCTGTGTTACAAGGTGTGAAATTGAGCTCAGCTCAATGTCCGACCACGGCAGAAGATATAGAAGAGATGAGTGTCATCCCCTATGCCTCAGCCATAGGTTCTATTATGTATGCCATGCTGTGTACCAGACCTGATGTAAACCTTGCCGTAAGTTTGGTAGGAAGGTACCAAAGTAATCCCGGCAAGGAACACTGGACAGCGGTCAAGAATATCCTGAAGTACCTAAAAAGGACTAAGGAAATGTTTCTCGTTTATGGAGGTGACGAAGAGCTCGTCGTAAAGGGTTACGTCGACGCTATCTTTGACACAGATCTGGATGACTCTAAGTCACAAACCGGATACGTGTATATTTTGAATGGTGGGGCAGTAAGCTGGTGCAGTTGCAAGCAGAGCGTCGTGGCGGGATCTACATGTGAAGCGGAGTACATGGCAGCCTCGGAGGCAGCACATGAAGCAATTTGGGTGAAGGAGTTCATCACCGACCTCGGAGTCATACCCAATGCGTCGGGGCCAATCAAACTCTTCTGTGACAACACTGGAGCTATTGCACTTGCCAAGGAGCCCAAGTTTCACAAGAAGACCAGGCACATCAAGCGTCGCTTCAACTCCATTCGTGAAAATGTTCAAGATGGAGACATAGAAATTTGTAAAGTGCACACGGATCTGAATGACGCAGATCCGTTGACTAAACCTCTCCCTAAGGCAAAACATGATCAGCACCAGAACTCTATGGGTGTTCGATTCATCACAATGTAAATAGATTATTGACTCTAGTGCAAGTGGGAGACTGTTGGAAATATGCCCTAGAGGCAATAATAAAAGATTTATTATTATATTTCCTTGTTCATGATAATTGTCTTTATTCGTGCTATAATTGTGTTATCCGGAAATCGTAATACATGTGTGAATAACAGACAACAACATGTCCCTAGTAAGCCTCTAGTTGACTAGCTCGTTGATCAATAGATAGTCATGGTTTCCTGACTATGGGCATTGGATGTCAATGATAACGAGATCACATCATTAGGAGAATGATGTGATGGACGAGACCCAATCCTAAACATAGCATAAGATCGTTTAGTTCGTTTGCTAGAGTTGTCCAATGTCAAGTATCTTTTCCTTAGACCATGAGATCGTGTAACTCCCGGATACCGTAGGAGTGCTTTGGGTGTACCAAACGTCACAACGTAACTGGGTGACTATAAAGGTGCACTACAGGTATCGCTGAAAGTGTCTGTTGGGTTGACACGGATCGAGACTGGGATTTGTCACTCCGTATGACGGAGAGGTATCTCTGGGCCCACGCGGTAATGCATCATCATAATGAGCTCAAAGTGGCCACGTGTTTGGTCATGGGATCATGCATTACGGTACGAGTAAAGTGACTTGCCGGTAACGAGACTAAACGAGGTATTGGGATACCGACGATCGAGTCTCGGGCAAGTAACATACCGATTGACAAAGGGAATAGTATACGAGGTTGCTTGAATCCTCGACGTCGTGGTTTATCCGATGACATCATCGAGGAGCATGTGGGAGCCAACATGGGTATCCAGATCCCGCTGTTGGTTATTGCTCGAGAGCCGTCTCGGTCATGTCTGCATGTCTCCCGAACCCGTAGGGTCTACACACTTAAGGTTCGGTGACGCTAGGGTTATTAGGAAGACTTGTATGTGATTACCGAATGTTGTTCGGAGTCCCGGATGAGATCCCGGATGTCACGAGGAGTTCCGGAATGGTCCGAAGGTGAAGATTTATATATGGGAAGTTGTCATACGGACACCGAGAAGTTTCGGGGGCATATCGGTATTGTACCGGGGCCACCAAGAGGTTCCGGGGGTCCACCTTGAGGGACCAGCCCTCTCGGAGGGCCTCATGGGCCACAAGGGGCAGGGAACCAGCCCCTGGTGGGCTGGGCGCGCCCCCTTCCCTTGGGCCCATGCGCCTAGGGTTGGGGGGAAACCCTAGTGGGGGCGCCCCCTTGCTTGGGGGGCAAGCCCCCCTCCCCTTGGCCGCCGCCCCCCTCTAGATCCCATCTAGAGGGGCCGGCCCCCCTTGCCCCTTCCCCTATAAATAGTGGGGGTGAGGGGAGGGCAGCAAGACAACTCAAGGCGCAGCCCCTCCCCTCCCCAACACCTCTCCTCCTCCGTACGTGCTTGGCGAAGCCCTGTCGGAGTACTGCTGCACCAACAACACCACGCCGTCGTGCTGCCGTTGGAGTCTTCTTCCTCAACCTCTCCTTCCCCTTGCTGGATCAAGAAGGAGGAGACGTCGATCGTCCTGTACGTGTGTTGAACGCGGAGGTGCTGTCCGCACTTGGTCATCGGTGATCTGAATCACGACGAGTACGACTACGTCATCACCGTTCCCTGAACGCTTCCGCTCGCGATCTACAAAGTGGTATGTAGATGCAATATCTCTCCCATGACTCGTTGCTTAGATGAACTCATAGATGGATCTTGGTGAAACCGTAGGAAAAATTTTAATTTTCTGCAACGTTCCCCAACAGGTACACATGATCGAGAAAATAGGGATCCTCGAACCCGGGGGATTGTTTGACATACACCAACTCATTAATAGGACCATTAAGAAAATCACTCTTTACATCCATTTTTTGTAACTTAAAGTTATGATGAGAAGCATAATCAATCAACAAACGAATGGATTCAAGGTGAGCAACGGGAGCAAAGGTTTCACCATAGTCGATACCCTCGACTTGGGAATAGCCTTGTGCTACCAAACGAGCCTTGTTGTGAACGATAATTCCATGAGCATCTTGCTTGTTCATTAAAATCCACTTGGTTCCAATGACATTATGGTTCCCCGTTGGCCTTGGCACCAATCTCCACACCTTGTTGTGCTCGAAGTTGTTGAGTTCTTCATGCATGGCATTAAACCAATCCGGATCCTCGAGCGCCTCATAGACCTTTTTGGGTTCAACACAAGAGACAAACGCGTGATGTTCATAATAGTTTGCTAATTGTCTACGAGTGGTTACCCCCTTTCGTAAGCTTCCAAGCACATTTGTCATGAGATGATCTTTGGTGGATAGCTTGGATGCAATCTTAGTGGCACGACGCTCCAATTCCTCCTCAGGTGTGAGTTGAGGAGAGGAAACTTGATCATCTTGAGCTCGTCTTGAGCTTGTTCTTGATCTTGAACTAGCTCGAAGGAGAGAACTTGATCTTGGGCATCACTTGGTGATTGACCACCATATTGAGGTTGTTCTTGCCCTTGATCTTGTTCATTTGGTTGAGGGCCTTCACTTTGTTCTTCAGAAGCGTGTGGGTCTTGAGTTGGTGATGGTTCCACTTGAGTGGAACATTGTCCTTCTCCTTCGGCCACAAGGGGTTCCTCAATGGGTAGGATAAATCCAACACCCATTCTTCTTATGGCTTGGGGAGGAATTTCATCACCTACATCACAAGTACCACTTTGATCCACTTGGGAGCCGTTATTCTCATCAAACTCCATGTTACATGTCTCCTCAATAAGTCCCGTGGACTTATTGAGGACACGTAAGCATGAGAGTTTGTAGCATAACCAACAAATATGCCCTCTTGAGCTCTAGCCTCAAATTTAGACAAGCGAACACCTTTCTTGAGAATGAAACACTTACACCTGAACACCTGAAAGTACTTGAGGTTGGGCTTGTTATCGGTGAGTATCTCATATGGAGTCTTGTTCAAGCCCTTGCGGAGATAGAGCCGATTCGATGCATGACACGCGGTGTTGATGGCTTCGGCCCAAAAGTTGTATGGAGACTTGAACTCTGCCATCATGGTCCTTGCCGCATCCATCAACGTCCGGTTCTTCCTCTCCGCTACACCATTTTGTTGAGGGGTGTAAGGTGCGGAATATTGATGCTTGATCCCCTCATCACTAAGAAACTCATCCAAGGTGTAGTTCTTTAACTCGGTGCCGTTGTCACTTCTTATTGTCAAGATATTTGCATTGTGTTGGCGTTGGGCTTCATTTGCAAAGTCAATGACGGTTTGTTGGGTCTCAGTCTTCCTCTTGAAGAAGTATACCCAAGTGTATCTTGAATAATCATCCACAATCACCAAGCAATACTTTCTACCCCAAGACTATCAAAGGATGGAGGCCCAAAGAGATCCAAGTGAAGGATCTCCAAAGGCCTCTTCGAGTAAATGATAGTCGTGGGAGGGTGAGCCTTTTCATGTAGCTTTCCTTTGATACAAGCACTAAAAGCACGATCTTTAGCAAAACTAACATTTGTTAGTCCACGGACATGGTCCCCCTTGAGAAGACTTTGCAAAGATCTCATATTGACATGGGCTAAACGGCGATGCCAAAGCCATCCCACGTCGTCAACTTTAGCCATTAGGCATGTCGCGGTCTTAGTGGGTCGCTCCGAGAAGTTAATCACATAGAGACCGTTCTCGACATGCCCAACAAAGGCTACTTTAAGAGTCTTGCTCCACAAGAGGGCCATGGTATCAATATCAAAGAAAGTAGCAAAGCCCATAAGTGCAAGTTGACGAACGGAAAGTAAGTTGTATGCAAGGGACTCAACAAGCATGACTTTATCGATCGTGAGATCATGAGAAATGACAACCTTGCCAAGACCCAATACCTTAGAAGACGAGGCATCACCCGACTTGACATTGGTGGGCATAGATGGAAACTTGTGCACGTCCACCACCAAGTCCTTGCTTCTGGTCATATGATTAGTCGCTCAACTATCAAGCAACCATGATCCCCCACCGGAAGCAAACACCTACAAGAGATCAATGCTTGGTTTTAGGTACCCATTTTGTAATGGGTCCTTTGATGTTAGTGACAAGGGTCTTAGGAACCCAAATAGACCATTCAATGTACTCATAAGGAGAACCAACAAATTTAGCATAAACATGTCCATCACTAGCACGACATAACACATAGGAAGGGTTAAAGTCGTCGGATTTGTTGGAAGGGGTGGCATTTCCTTTCTTGACACCACCACCCTTCACATTGTTCTTCTTCTCCTTAGAAGCACCCTCTCACTCTTTCACAAAAGTTTTCTTGAGAGGAGGAGGTCGTTTGGTCTTGTCATTCTTCTTCTTGTTCTTGGACTTGGGTGCGAACCCAATCCCTTCCTTGGCCACAACTTCCTTTTGATTGCTCAAAAGGTCGTTGAGGTTCTTCTCACCTTGTATGCACGACACAAGGCCTTTCTCAAGTTGCTCCTTCAACTTTGCATTCTCCTCAACAAGACGCACATGCTCACAACAAGGGTTAGTAGCATTTGCATTATCAATTAAAACCATATGAGGAAACGTGGCTTTCTCCTTGGTTAGCTTCACTTGGAGTTGATCATGAGACTCTTTAAGACTATCATGAGTACCCTTCAAGGCCTTGTGAGCCTTTTCAAGTATATCAAACTCCTCCTTGAGTCTAGCAAGATCAATCCCAAGTTTGGCCTTCTCGAAATTTAGCACACGAGATACAACAAGAGCGTGATCAAGATCTTTATTTAATTTAGCATGATAATCGTTGTATGACTCCTCAAGAGCCAAACGATGACCATGCTCTTCTTCAAGAGCATTAGAGAGATCCAATATCTCATCGGCATAGTCACGACTGTGCCCCTCCATCTTAGAGATGGTTTCTTCGTGAGCCTCAATCATGTCATTGGCTTCACCAAGTTGTTCCAAGAGAGCAACAACGTGCTTCTTGGATTTACCCTCGAGCTTACTCATTAAATACTCAAATTCATTTTCCTCCCCATTAGACCCCTCATTTTCATCAATGCAATCCGTCAAAGAAGGATTAGTAATGATGGTGGTTTTGATGTTGGGGGTTACCTTGTTGGTGGCTTTGGCCATGAGGCACTTGGCGGTGATGTTCTCATTGGGTGAGTCGAAGAGAGACACCCTAGGAGTTGTCGCAATGGCAATGGAGGCCATGGAAACCGACTCACCGTCTTCATTATCATCATCATCCTCAGTGTACTCTTCTTGTGCCACCAACCCCTTGGGAGGAGTCTTCTTGGTGAAGTTACTCTTGTTGGGGAAAGACTTGGCCTTGTCTTTTCGAATGAGCTTGCCACCATTGTCTTCCCTCTTCTCGTATGGGCATTCCACAACAAAGTGGCTCACATTGCCACAATTATAGCAAGTCCTCACACGTTGCTTACCTTTCATGCCACTTGAGTTGCTCTTGTTGAAGTTGGGCCTTGTGTTCTTCTTGCTCCAAAATTGCCTTGATGCGAGAGCCATGTGCTCATGATAAGCATACTTTGTATCTTCGGGGTTGCTCTCCTCTTCTTCCTCTTCATCCTCTTCTTCCACACTAACTTTGGCCTTCAAAGCAAGGTTGGGCTTCTTAGCTCTTTGAGAATGCAATACCGCATTGTCGGCGGTCTTGTCCAAGATCCTCATTGCCACAAACTCATCCAACACTTCACTTGAGGACAAGGTGTGGAAGTCCGGACTTTGACAAATGACAGAGGACATGGCCTTGTGGTAAGGCATCATGGCCTTGAGGAACTTGCGCTTGATCCAATTGTCATCTGTATCCTTGCTCCCATGATCTCGTAGTGAGACCGCGAGGGTGGTTAGCCTCCGGTAAAGCTCACGAGGTTCTTCATCTTCATTCATTGCAAACTCATCGGCTTCATATTGCACCACTTCATAGTTGGAGCGTTGAATGCTTGCGCTTCCCTTGTAAATGGATACAACATGGTGCCATGCTTCCTTGGCCATGGTGAAAGGTCGGAGATGTGCAAGATCTTTGGAAGGAATTGCATCTTGGATGACGAAGAGAGCATTCTAGTTGAATTGATGATCCGCGGCTTCTCTAGGGGTGAAGTTGCTTGGGTCATGCAGATAGAAACCTTGCTCCATGATTCTCCAAAGATTAGTATTAACATGATTTAAATGACGTTTAAAGCGATAAACCCAAGCGTCAAAATCCTCATTTTTCACAATCTTAGGAGGAGGGCCGGCATGATTTAGATGAGTGGAGGGAATGGGTCCTCCATAAGTAAGAGGAGGTTCCACATGGGCAAAGATGCCACTACCATTTCTACCACTAGACAAAGGAACTTTCTCACTAGTAGCTTCCCCCATGTTGGAGTTAGCATCCGTCACCTTGTTAGTGGGATCGACCACTTCCAACGGTGCAGTGGATAATTTGAGACCATCAAGAAAGTTCTTGAGCATGCCTTTGACCTCGGCCGTCATGGAAATTTTCAATGTGTCCAAAGCCACATTGAATTCTTCACGTGAGACCGAGGTTTTTCCATCGCCTGTAGACGAGGATGGAATGAAACTGGGGTGCTCCTCCTCACCGTCTACGGAGTCAACCATACTCTTTGGACGGTAAAGTCCTTAATCAAGAGACGAGGCTCTGATACCAATTGAAAGGATCGATATAGTTAACTAGAGGGGGGGGGGGGTGAAAAGGCAACTAACATTTTTTAACTTTTCTTTATCAATTTAAACTTTTCATCAAAGTAGGTTGTCTAGATGTGCAACTAGGTGAGCAACCTATATGATGCAACAACAACAACCACACAAGCAAGCAAGGGATATAACACAAATAAGCTTGCACAAGTAAAGGCACGAGATAACCAAGAGTGGAGCCGGTGAAGACGAGGATGTGTTACCGAAGTTCCTTCCTTTTGAAGGGAAGTACGTCTCCGTTGGAGCGATGTGGAGGCACAATGCTCCCCAAGAAGCCACTAGGGCCACCGTATTCTCCTCATGCCCTCAAACAATGCGAGATGTCGTGATTCCACTATTGGTTCCCTTGGAGGCGGTGACCGGACCTTTACAAACAAGGTTGGGGCAAACTCCACAACTTAATTGGAGGCTCCCAACGACACCATGAAGCTTCACCACAATGGAATATGGCTCCGCGGTGACCTCAACCGTCTAGGGTGCTCAAACACCCAAGAGTAACAAGATCCGCAAGGTATTAGTGGGGGGAATCAAATTTCTCTTGGTGGAAGTGTAGATCGTGGCCTTCTCAACCAATCCCTAGAAAATCAACAAGTTTGATTGGCTAGAGAGAGAGATTGGGCAAAAATGGAGCTTAGAGAAACAATGGAGCTTGGGGATGGAAGAGGTGGTCAACTCGGAGAAGAAGACTCCTCTTATATAGTGAAAGAACAAATCCAACCGTTATCCACTTACTCATCCCGCGACGAGCGGTACTGCCGCACCCGACGAGCGGTACTACCGCACGAGCCCACGGTACTACCGCAAGGCCCTGCGGTACTACCGCGGCCACGACAGGAGCAAGCCCAGGCATGTAGCATAGGAGCCGAGGGTAGTAGTGCCGCTGGCGCGGCACTACCGTTCCCCCTTGCGGTACTACCGCAAGGCTGGGTTGGTCTAGACTGGGAAGGCACGGACATATAAAAATACATCCGTGGCTACTTCCGCTGAGTTTTGATCTATGAAAAAATCTGACACGGTACTACCGCATGCCTGGAGCGGTACTACCGCGTAGGGTGCGGATGTAAAAAATTACATCCGCCCTACTTCCGCTCATGCTGCTGCGCTTGGCTAGAGAACACGGTACTACCGTGCCAACGGAGCGGTACTACCGCGTAGTGCGCGGATGTAAAAAATTACATCTGCCCCTACTACCGCTCGTGCAGCTGCGCCTGGCCTGAGGCCACGGTACTACCGCTCCCAGGGAGCGGTACTACCATGAGCACCTGTGGTACTACCGCAAGGGCCTGCAGTACTACCGCATGCCCCAGAAGAGCAACACTAGGAGTTCTTCATTTTGCATAGACACGAAGAGTCGGAGGATGCTCCAAAGAGCCAAAGGGAAAGGTGGTGCAAATGGGATAGACGTGCACGTGATAATTCCACCCAAACCTTTCCAACGCGGACCCCCTCTTAATAGTATGGCTTTCCTACGACTCAAATCCACCAAAAAGAAACATAGAGAAACGCCGTCTTCAATAAGCTCCGAGGGGCACCAAATAGTCTATATATAGGTGGGAAGGGGAGGGGAGCTGCCATGGGCTGACCAAGTAGGAGAAATCCCACTTGGGGTTCCTATCCCAATTGCCCCCCTTTTCTTATTTCACTGGAGGGGAAAAGGGAAGAGGGAAGGGGGAAGGAAAGGGGGGGGGCGAACCCCCTCTTCCTTCTCCCACTTGACCTCCTTCCTTGGGGGGGGGGCACCCCTTGTGGGCTGGCGTGCTCCCCTCCTATGGCCCATAAGGCCCATTGTCCCCCCACCCCCGGGGGTTCCGGTAACCCCCCCCGGTACTCCGATAAATACCCGATACTATCCGGAAAATTTTGGTGTCCGAATACTATCATCCTATATATCAATCTTTACCTCTCGACCATTTAGAGAATCCTCGTCATTTCCCTGATCTCATCCGGGACTCCGAACAACATTCGGTCACCAAATCACATAACTCATATAATACAATATCGTCATCGAACGTTAAGCATGTGGACCCTACGGGTTCGAGAACTATGTAGACATGACCGAGACTTCTCTCTGGTCAATAACCAATATCGTAACCTGGATGCTCATAGTGTCTCCTACATATTTTACGAAGATCTTTATCAGTCGAACCGTTATGACAACATACGTTATTCCCTTTGTCCATAGGTATGTTACTTGCCCGAGATTCGATCATCGGTATCGACATACCTAGTTCAATCTCGTTACCGGCAAGTCTCTTTACTCGTTCCGTAATACATCATCCTGCAACTAACTCATTAGCCACTTTGCTTGCAAGGCTTCTTATGATGTGCATTACCGAGAGGGCCAAGAGATACCTCTCCTATACTCGTTGTCACAAATCCTAATCTCGATCTATGCCAACCCAATAAACACCTTCAGAGATACCTTTAGAGCATCTTTATAATCACCCAGTTACGTTGTGATGTTTGATAGCACACAAGGCATTCCTCTGGTATCCGGGAGTTGCATAATCTCATAGTAGAAGGAATATATATTTGACATGAAGAAAGCAATAGCAATAAAACTGAACGATCAATATGCTAAGCTAACGGATGGGTCTTGTCCATCACATCATTCGCCTAATGATGTGATCCCATTCATCAAATGACAACACATGTCTATGGTTAGGGAACTTAACCATCTTTGATTAACGAGCTAGTCTAGTAGAGGCTTACTAGGGACACGATGTTTTGTCTATGTATCCACACATGTATTAAATTTCCAGTTAATACAATTCTAGCATGAATAATAAACATTTATCATGATATAAGGAAATATAAAATAACAACTTTATTATTGCCTCTAGGGCATATTCCCTTTAGTCTCCCACTTGCACTAGAGTCAATAATCCAGTTCATTTCGCCATGTGATTTAACACCAATAGTTCAAATCTTTATGTGATTAAAACCCATAATTCACATCGCCATGTGACCAATACCCAAAGAGTTTACTAGAGTAAATAATCTAGTTCACATCGCTATGTGATTAACACCCAAAGAGTACTAAGGTGTGATCCTGTTTTGCTTGTGAGAGAGGTTTAGTCAATGGGTCTGCCACATTTAGATCCGTATGTATTTTGCAAATTTCTATGTCTACAATGCTCTCCACGGAGCTACTCTAGCTAATTGCTCCCACTTTCAATATGTATCCAGATTGAGACTCAGAGTCATCCGGATCAGTGTCAAAGCTTGCATCGACGTAACCCTTTACGACAAACTCTTTGTCACCTCCATAACCGAGAAACATTTCCTTAGTCCTCTTTAGGTACCTAAGGATAATTTTGACCGTTGTCCAGTGATCTACTCCCAGATCACTATTGTAACCCCTTGCCAAACTCATGGCAAGGTACACAATAGGTCTGGTATACAACATGACATACTTTATAGAGCCTATGGATGAGGCATAGGGAATGACTTTCATTCTGTTTCTATCTTCTACCGTGGCTGGGTTTTGAGTCTTACTCAACTTCATACCTGACAACTCAGGCAAGAACTTCTTATTTGACTGATCCATTTTGAACTTCTTCAAAAATATTATCAAGGTATGTACTCATAGAAAGTCTTATCAAGCATCTTGATCTATCTCTATAGATCTTGATGCCCAATATGTAAGCAGCTTCATCGAGGTCTTCCTTTGAAAAACTTTTATTGAAGTATCCTTTTATGCTATCCAGAAATTCCACATCATTTCCAATCAACAATATGTCATCCATATATAATATTAGAAATGCTACAGAGCTCCCACTCACTTTCTTGTAAATACAGGCTTCTCCGAAATCTGTATAAAATCATGTGCTTTGATCACCTCATAAAAGCGTATATTCCAACTCCGAGATGCTTGCACCAGTCCATATATGGATCCCTGGAGCTTGCACACTTTGTTAGCACCTTTAGGATCGATAAAACCTTATGGTTGCATCATATATAATTCTTCTTTAAGAAATCCATTAAGGTCTGCAGTTTTGACATCCATTTGCCAGATTTCATAATCATAAAATGCGGCAATTGCTAACCCGATTCAGACAGACTTAAGCATCGATACGAATGAGAAAATCTCATCGTAGTCCACACCTTGAACTTGTCGAAAACCTTGTGCGACAATTCGAGCTTTTTAGATAGTAACACTACCATCGGTGCCCATCATCCTCTTGAAGATTCATTTATTCTCAATGCTTGCCGATCATCGGGCAAGTCCACCAAAGTCCACACTTTGTTCTTATATATGGATCCTATCTTAGATTTCATGGCCTCAAGCCATTTATCGGAATTTGGGCTCATCATAGCTTCTTCATAGTTCGTAGGTTCGTCATGGTCTAGTAACATGACTTCCAGAACAGGATTACCGTACCACTCTAGTGTGGAACATGCTCTGGTTGACCTATGAGGTTTGGTAGTAACTTGATCTGAAGTTTCATGATCATCATCATTAGCTTCCTCTCTAGTTGGTGTAGGCATCACGGGAACGGTTTTTTTATGAGCTACTTTCCAATTCGAGAGAAGGTACAATTACCTCATCATGTTCTACTTTCCTCCCACTCACTTCTTTCGAGAGAAACTCCTTCTCTAGAAAGTTTCCATTCTTGGCAACAAAGATCTTGACTTCAGATCTATGGTAGAAGGTGTACCCAATTGTTTCCTTAGGGTATCCTGTGAAGACGCACTTCTCCGATTTGGGTTCGAGCTTATCAGTCTGAAGCCTTTTGACATAAGTGTCGCAACCCCAAACTTTAAGAAATGACATCTTAGGTTTCTTTCCAAACCACAGTTCGTATGGTGTCGTCTCAACGGATTTAGACGGTGCCCTATTTAACATGAATGCAGCCGTCTCTAATGCATAACCCCAAAATGATAGTGGTAAATCAGTAAGAGACATCATAGCTTGAACCATATATAATAACGTACGGGTACACCGTTCGGACACAGCATTACGCTGTGGTGTTCTAGGTTGCGTGAGTTGTGAAACTATTCCACATTGTTTTAAATGAAGGCCAAACTCGTAACTCAAATATTTGCCTCCGCGATCAGATTGTAGAAACTTTATTTTCTTATTACGATGATTCTCCACTTCACTCTGAAATTCTTTGAACTTTTCAAATGTTTCAGACTTGTGTTTCATCAAGTATATATACCCATATCTGCTCAAATCATCTCTGAAGGTCAGAAAATAACGATACCTTCCGCGTGTCTCAACACTCACCGAACCGCATACATCGGCATGTATTATTTCCAATAAGTCATTAGCTCGATCCATTGTTTCGGAGAACAGAGTTTTAGTCATCTTGCCCATGAGGCATGGTTCGCAAGTATCAAATGATTCATAATCAAGTGATTCCAAAAGTCCATTAGCATGGAGTTTCTTCATGCATTTTACACCAATATGACCTAAACGGCAGTGCCATAATGTAACATCCCAAATTTTCAATTTGGAATGTTATAGATAGATCATCCATGCATATCATATTTTACTGCATTTCGTTTCGCGATCCTTGAAATCCTAAGAAACTCAAGGACCCTCGGAGAGAGTTGGGGTTATCAAATGGTGAAACGAGGATTTTGGTTTTAATTATTTTTCTCTCCGAAAATATTTCATATTTAAAATATACAATAGGAGATAATATGACTTCTCCAAAATGATCGAAATATTGGAGGAAAAATATTAAAATCAATTATTTGATTTTATTCGGATTTTATTGCTATTAGAAAAATTGCACGTTTTTCAAAATTGCATTTTAGGGCCAAGAAAATGTTCATCTCGTTCTAAATATTTTATTTAGGCGGCGAAAATTTGTTTTGGCTTTTTTAGATTTTTATTTTATTTTCTAGGATTTATTTTAGTTCTGGCAAAATTATTTAAAAAAACTCTCAGCGCCCGACTGGGCCGAAGCCCAGCCGAGCCGGCGCGCTAGCCCCGCGCCGCCGTCTCCCTCCAGGAGACCGGGAGGCCGCTGCCGCCCCGACCCCGAGTTCGGCTGGGACTCCTCCCGCGCCGCCTTGCCCCCTCCCCCAAGCAAGCCCCCTCCTTTAAATACGCCGCCCGGGACCCGCCACCACCACCAACCCCGCCGCCTGCCTCGCCCCGCCCCGCAGCGCCGCACGCCGCCGCCGAGCCGCGCCGCACCGCCGCCCTTTGCCGCGCGCTGCCGCTCGCCGTTGCCGCCTGCCGCCGCCCGCCGCCGCAGCCCCACCTCGCCGAAGCCGCCCCGCCTCGCCGGAGCCTCACCGGAGGTATACGCCGCCGCCGCCGTACGGTTTTATTCTAAAACCGATCCGGTTTATTTTGAAAACCCTAGTTCGTTTTTTAGATCGGTTCGCCGGTTTTCTCGGTTTAGTTTATTTAGCGGACGTTCGTCCGTACATTCGTTTTAGCGAACGGTTTTCGCTCGTTAGTTACAGACAACGAATGTTCGTTCGTTAGCCTGTTCACGATTATTTCTTTTTCTCGGATCTTCCACGATTATTTTCGATCGCGATTTCTGATCTGATTTTCATTTCAGTTTATCTTTTCGCTCGTTTATCGAATCAGGAGATTCAAGCGCCTAGATCTTCGTCTCGAAACCCTCTTTATGTTTAATCAACTTGAACAAGATTTTGGTACTGTAAAATTTAACTTTAGTTCAGATTAGTAAATGGATCTTGTTTCTTCCGCAGTTTGAGTTTCGTTGCTCTGTTTGATTTGATTCTTTTTGCAAACCGGAGTTCTTAAGTTGAACTTTTAGGTCTATTCTTCTTATTTGAGTTTTACCCGTGCTTCTTTGCTTGATTGCTTATGTATGTTATTCTTTGTTTGCGATAGAATTCCCGGAGTGCGAAGCGTGCTACTACGAGTCCCTAGGTTTTGCGGATCGTCAACAAGGCAAGTAATACATTGATCATACTCCTTTCATACCCAGTTTTTATGCATTAGTTCCAATCCTCAAACATTACATGACTAGGATGTGATTAACATGTGGGTTGGGAAGTAGTTAATGAGGTAGAACCTATTGCCCTATTATATTCAAACCCTTAGGAGTTACTTCTACGTATTGCTTATATTGCTATGCTATGCTCGTAGACGTGGATTGGGTGAGTGAAATCCATGACAGATGTGAGATGATTAATTAATGGTTCAACTTAAGGTGGCAACTTAAATAAACATCTGGGTGGATTGCTTGTCGGGCACCTGGAGAATCCAGTGTTGTCCTAGGATATCCTGGAGTACCCGTGTGATCATCCTAAGGTACGCCACCCAGGCTCAAAGGGAACTGAGATATTTTCATGCTAGAAACTTCTGTGTGCAGCCACAAGCTATTATGGGCTCTAGCATAGTTGAGTAAGTTGCATGAGCTCTTGAAGAGGTGGATTAGCAGGTAGAGGGATGTAGGTTTGGTATAGTCTGCCCGGAGTAAAGAGTTAATGTTTCTGAAAGACTGTGTCTCGGTCATCCATTTCTCAAACACCTTGTAGTGCGAGAAATCCAACGGAGGAGACCGAGTCCTGTGGGGAAAAGTGCGCAAACCTCTGCAGAGTGTACAATCTAATCATGGTTAGCCGTGTCCCCGGTTATGGACAAATTTGAGTATCTAGTACTTGGAGTATCCTAAGTATCTCATCACTCTTAATTAATATTGCTGGGTTGATAATTACTTTAATTGGGATTGAGTTGGAGGAACCTTCTCAATGATGTTTCAACTACCATGATAGTTAAATAAAACTTATTCCAGTGTTGTAGGGAAAAATTGGCTTTTCGCAAAAACTATAACCATAGAGCTTTCCACCAGCCAAATATGCATGTAGTGATAGCATTATTCTGTTCATGCTCTACTGTGTTATATTGCCAGCATATTCCATGTGCTGACCCGTTTCCAGGCTACAACGTATTTTGTTGCAGACTTTTCAGACGAGGAGTAAGGTTCGTTAGGTCGTTGCCGTGCAGCTCAGCTATGCCGTTGGAGTTGATGGACTCACTTCATCTTCCAAGCCTTCCGCCGTTATCGTAGTAGATGGCCTTAAGCCATAGTTATTGTAATAAGTTCTCTTTTGAGACATTCGATGTAATAAGTGTGTGATTGCTACTCTGTTATAAATCTTTCGTGTACTGTGTGTGTCAGCATTACCGATCCAGGGATGACACTGAAGTACAGAGACTTGACCGTTTGAGGCCGGGTCGCTACACACAAATACGCTGTACTATCATTATCAACTTTGCATTTTTTGGCATCAATATTATGAATATATGTATCACTACGATCGAGATTCAATAAACCCTTTACATTGGGTGTATGACCATAGAAGGTATTATTCATGTAAACAGAACAACAATTATTCTATGACTTAAATGAATAACCATATTGCAATAAACATGATCCAATCATATTCATGCTCAACGCAATTACCAAATAATATTTATTTAGGTTCAACACTAATCCCGAAGGTAGAGGGACTATGCGATGGTGATCTTATCAACCTTGGAATCACTTCTAACACACATCGTCACCTCACCCTTAACTAGTCTCTGTTCATTTTTGCAACTCCTGTTTTGAGTTACTAATCTTAGCAACTGAACCGGTATCAAATACCCATGGGCTACTATGAACACTTGTAAAGTACATATCAATAACATGTATATCAAATATACCTTTGTTCACTTTCCCATGCATCCTTATTTTCCGCCAAGTATTTGGAGCAGTTCCGCTTCCAGTGACCATTCCCTTTGCAGTAGAAGCACTCAGTTTAGAACTTAGGTCCAGCTTTGGGTTTCCTGACGGGAGTGGCAACTTGCTTGCCATTATTCTTGAAGTTCCCTTTCTTTCCCTTGCCGCTTTTCTTGAAACTAGTGGTCTTGTTTAATCATCAACACTTGATGCTCTTTCTTGATTTCTACCTTCGCCGATTTCATCATCGCGAAGAGCTCAAGAATCATTTCCGTCATCCCTTGCATATTATAGTTCATCATGAAGTTCTAGTAGCTTAGTGATAGTGACTAGAGAACTCTGTAAATCACTGTCTTATCTGGAAGATTAACTCCCACTCGATTCAAGCGATTGTAGTACCCATACATTCTGAGTACATGCTCACTGGCTGAGCTATTCTCCTTCATCTTGTAGGTGAAGTACTTGTCAGAGGTCTCATACCTCTCGACACGGGCATGAGTCTGAAATACCAATTTCAGTTCTTGGAACATCTCATATGCTCCATGGCGTTCGAAACGTTTTTGAAGTCCTGGTTCTAAGCCTTAAATCATGGCTCACTAAACTATCAAGTAGTCATCATATCGAGCTTGCAAAACGTTCATAACGTCTACATCTGCTCCTGCAACAGGTTTGTCACCTAGCGGTGCATCAAGGACATAATTTTTCTATGCAGCAATGAGGATAAGCCTCAGATCATGGACCCAGTCCACATCATTGCTACTATCATCTTTCAACTTAGTTTAGGAACATATCAAATATATATAGGAGCTATATCATGAGCTATTGATCTACAACATAGATATGCAAATATTATCAGGACTAAGTTCATGGTAAATTAAGTTCAATTAATAAAATTATTTAAGAACTCCCACTTAGATAGACATCCCTCAAGTCATCTAAATGATACGTTATCCAAATCAACTAAACCATGTCCAATCATCACGCGAGATGGAGTAGTCATCGATGGTGAACATCTCTATGTTAATCATATCTACTATATGATTCACGTTCGACATTTCGGTCTCTAGTGTTCCGAGGCCATGTCTGTACATGCAAGGCTCGTCAAGTTTAACCTGAGTATTCCGCATGTGCAAAACTGTCTTGCACCCGTTGTATTTGAACGTAGAGTCTATCACACTCGATCATCACGTGGTATCTCAACACAATGAACTATCACAACAGTGCATACTCAGGGAGAACACTTATACCTTGAAATTTAGTGAAGTGATCATTTTATAATGCTACCATCGTACTAAGCAAAATAAGATGCATAAAAGATAAACATCACATGCAAACAAAATATGTGACATGGTATGGCCATCATCATCTTATGCTTTTGATCTCCATCTCCAAAGCATCGTCATGATCTCCATCGCCACCGGCTCGACACCTTGATCTCCATCATAGCGTCGTAGTCGTCTCGCCAACTATTGCTTCTACAACTATCGCTAACGCATAGTGATAAAGTAAATCAATTGCATGGCATTTGCATTTCATACAATAAAGAGACAACCATAAGGCTCCTGCCGGTTGCCGATAACTTTTACAAAACATGATCATCTCATACAACAACGTATATATCATCATGTCTTGACCATATCACATCACAACATGCCCTGCAAAATAAGTTAGACATCCTCTACTTTGTTCTTGCAAGTTTTACGGCTGTTACAGGCTTCTAGCAAGAATCATTCTTACCTACGCATCAAAACCACAATGATGATTTATCAAGTTTGCTGTTTTAACCTTCAACAAGGACCGGCCGCAGTCAAATTCCATTCAACTAAAGTAGGAGAAACAGATACCTGCCAGCCACTTTTATGCAAAACTAGTTGCATGTCCGTCGGTGGAATCAGTCTCATGAACGTGGTCATGTAAGGTTGGTCCGGGCCGCTTCATCCAACATTACCGCCGAATCAAAA
Source organism: Aegilops umbellulata (assembly GCA_032464435.1). Lineage (NCBI taxonomy): Eukaryota > Viridiplantae > Streptophyta > Magnoliopsida > Poales > Poaceae > Aegilops > Aegilops umbellulata. Next base: position 265,716,491 of record CP136058.1, on the reverse strand, counting down.
TAAGACGTTGGTGGTAAGTAGTATGACGACCACCACCCACAACTCTTTGTGTTATACTCGTGCATATCATCTACGCATAGACCTGGCTCATGATGCCACCGTTGGGAAACGTAGCATGCAATTTCAAAAACATTCCTACGCTCACGCAAGATCTATCTAGGAGATATGTAGCAACGAGGGGGTAAGCGTGTGTCCACATACCCTCGTAGACCGAAAGCAGAAGTGTTTCACAATGCGGTTGATGTAGTTGAACTTCTTCTAGCTCCGACCGATCAAGTACCAAACGTACGACACCTCCGAGTTCTGCACATGTTCAGCGCGATGACGTCCCTCACCCTCTTGATCCAGCAAGGTGTCGAGGAAGTAGATGAGTTCCGTCAGCACCACGGCGTGGTGACGGTGATGGTGATGTGATCCACGCAGGGCTTTGCCTAAGCACTACGAAGAATGACCGGAGGCGTAAACTGTGGAGGGGGGGGGGCGCACATGGCTAACGATTGTTGTTGTCAAGGTTGTCAGAATCACGATTCTGTTATACGATTCTACGACTTTACGATCCAAACTAACCCCTATGATTCTACGATTTTAGTTCTTAGAATCTACGTTTTTACGATTCTGGTAGTGAAGATTATACGATTTGCGATCCTACCATTGAAGCTCCGATCCGATTCAAGATCGCGATTCTGACAACCTTGGTTGTTGTGTGTTCTAGGCGCCTCCTCCCAACGTATATATAGGTGGGAGGGGGAGGGGAGCTGCCATGGGGCGCCCCAAGTAGGAGGAATCCTACTTGGGGTTCCTATCCCAATTCGGCCCCTTTCCTTATTTCACCGGAGGGGAAAAGGGAAGAGGGAAGGTGAAAGTGCTAGTTATCGACTAGAGGGAGGTGAATAGGCGATTTTTTATGAAATTCTTCAAAACACGAGGTGTTTGAAGACAAACAGATGAAATGAACATATTGATATGCGGTGGAAGATAGACTACACTAGACATGCCATAGTCAAGTAAACAATATTGTGAAAGTACGAAGACTATGAGCAGCTAGGTAGTATGGATCAGAATGTAAGACAATATGAAGCCAAACAGTAAATAGTCTTCACACAGTGAAGTCAATCAGATCACACAAGCAAGCAATGACTTCATGAATACAAACTGAAAGTAAAGGGAAGTGGGGGATAGAACCAGTTGCTTGGTGAAGACAAGGATTTGGTAGACCAGTACCATTTGCTGTGACAATTGTACGTCTAGTTAGGGAGGCTGAGATTTAACTCAGAAGATCGCGTCTTGACCTTATTCCCCTTGAGCTAAGGACACCCAGTCCTCGCCCAATCACTCTGGTAAGTCTTCAAGGTAGACTTCCAAACCTTCACAGACTTCGTTCACCGGCAATCCACAATGACTCTTGGATACTCAGAATGCGACGCCTAACCGGCTGGAGGATTCATAGTCCTCAAGTGTAACAAGTCTTCAGGTCACGCGAACAGAAAGACTTCAGTGATGCCTAACACTCTTTAGCTCTGGGTGTTTTGGGCTTTGTCCTCGCAAGGATCTCTCTCTCAAATGCTTCGGAGGTGGGTTGCTCTCAAACGGCAAAAGCCATGCACTAACTTTGAGAAGCCACCAATTTATGGTGTAGGGGGTGGGCTATTTATAGCCGTGAGGCAACCCGACCTGATATGTCCGAAATGACCCTGGGTCACTAAGGAACCGACACATGTCCAACAGTCGGATTTCAAACACATGTGGGAACTTTACTTGGGCTGCAAGCAAAGCTGACTAATCCAGCTCTGGATAAGATTTGCTCTCATTGTCTTCACTCAAAGACATAGGATTTTGGTTTAGCATCACATTAGTCACTCTGACTTTGTTCACTTGGACCCCACTTAACAGTACGGTGGTTCCTATGACTCAATAAGGAAGAAAAGGAAACTACGAAACAACTATGTCTTCGCACTCCATAGTCTTCAAGTGAATGTCTTCACATGTCATAATCTTCATCGTGAATGTCTTCACGAACCACCATTGTCTTCAATGTCTTCACACATTTTAGGGGTCATCTCTGGTAGGTAAACCGAATCAATAAGGGACTACTACATGTGTTATCCTGCAATTCTCACAAACACATTAGTCCCTGAACCAAGTTTGTCGTCAATACTCCAAAACCAACTAGGGGTGGCACTAGATGCACTTACAATCTCCCCCTTTTTGGTGATTGATGACAAACTGGTTGAAGTTTTCAATGGGGATAAAAGTATGTGAAAGTTAAATATCAAAGTCATTGTCTTCATAAGTTGCAAAAGGCCCCCCCCCTGAAGATGTGCATATGAGTAGTTTGCTTTTGAATGCAAATGCACATGGCAGGTCTTACTTTGTGGAGATCCTCTTCAACTTACGAAGACAATTTATCATGCATATATCAACATAACAAAGATAATGACATGCACAATAAAAAATGGGCATCTGCAGAATGACTTCATGCGGAATTTATCATCACATCACAAAGTAGCAGCAAAAGTAGTAGACGACCATCAAGTTTAAGTGCTACAACTCAAGAGCCAAATAGTTTCAAAACGAGAGTTATAAGAACTTGGCAAAAATAATGCAACCACCCCGTATGTACCCGCTTGAAGACTATCAACCTCATATGCTTCTCCCCCTTTGTTAGTAATGGCCAAAAAGGTTTGAAGACATAGAGGATCTACTCGTTCCCAGTTGGAGTAGAAGATGGAGCAGGGTCGACATTGGAGTTAGGTGGTGCAGAAGGGCCTGAAGCAGAATCATGGTGCAGTGCAGCCAGAGTTGGTGAAGTGGCATCATCTTCTTTATCGACGACTCTCGCAACAACAACTGTAGCCGAAGACGAATGTTCAGAATCTTCAATGGATGGTGTGCGACGCCAGCTTGCAGTTTGCGTAGGCCTGGAGTCAAACTAGAAGCTCTCTGTGAAGCCATCTTTGCAAAGATCATCTTTAGAGCAGAACAATGTGAGGCTCTTCCAGGACCGCCGATAGGCTTCATGTGCGATGAATGAGTTCTTGGTGGCCAAGTAGTGAATGCGATTAACATCCACTAAGAGACCCTGCATCTAATGCTTCAGCCAGTCATGATGCATATCCTGCTTTTGATGTAAAGACACCAGAAGCTCACGGTCGTTAAGGACACGAGGACGCTTCTGAGGCCTTTGAGCAATGGTGCTGGCAGTGGCTTCAGTGTTGGCACGGTGCGGCATACGCAAGTTGCCAGCTAGAGGATAAGCAGGAGTTACAGCATTTGGCACATGAATCCCTTCAATAGGCTGCATGAAGCTTTGGAATTCTGCATTCTGAAGGTGGAGTGGCTTCTTTGCTGGCTCGGGGTAGATGGCTTCAATGGATATATCAACATCAGGCAGAAATACAATATGGTTGCACGCTGAAGGTTGATAGTTGATGGTTGAATGAAGCTTGATCAAGTGCATCACCCATGGAGCATAAAATTTCAGGCCAAAAAGATCAAGCCCAGAAGCAGCAAGCTGTCGGATGAAGAAATCCTGAGTGTTGAATCTGATGCCGTTATTGATATAGAAAACCATTGTCTTCATGGCACCTTCGAGTTTAACTTGAGAAGAGTTTCCTTCGATTGGCTAGAGAATATGCCTCAGAATATGATAGACTGTGCGTGGCAAGTACTCAAGGTCCTTAACAAAGAACTCCTTGGGGTATTCGACATCTTTTGGGCTATGGCTTCATCATGCTCAGCATTTGGCTCATGTTGGGCTCTGGCTTCTAAAAGATGCTTTGCAGTTCGTTCAGACGAAGCTGAGAACTAGGTTCGTACAACTCACCTAGAGTGGGCATGGATATAAGCTCAATGATGTCCTGAGCTTTGGCTTCGTGATGAATATCTCCTGTCATCCACTCAAGGACCCAAGTCTTCGGATCCCTGTTGTACCCTCGAATGTGCAATGTTGCATAGAACTGGAGCAGAAGTTCTTCACGAGTGCTCCTTGTCAATCACAAATGGTAGCAGCCCAACATCCCAAAAACAATCAAGGGCCTCTTCGAGGCATGGCAACCCAGCCATAGCATCACAATCCAGACGCTTATGCGAAAAAAATCCGGTCCTAGTTGTATACGATGGAAGAGTAGCAGCTTCGCTGCTGATGGCTCCAAAACCTGTTAGAGGATATCTTTGGCTTCATGTACGGTTTCTTGGCGCTGTCAAAGAAGGTGTTGTGCTCTTTGAAGTTAAGCACACTGAACAAGCCCTGAGTTGTTGCAACACTTGGAAGCCTTGGCAATCTTGGCCTAGGCTTCTAAACTTGAGGCCTCTGCTCCACATGATAATCATATTGCAGCCCGGGAGCAGTGGGTCGAACCATGATAGGCCATCTAACAGTCACCAACTCACCATGATTGAATGCACGTTCCATAGTATGAGGCCTTGGTGGAGGAATGGCGTCATCAGAGATGATTGCGGCACAATGGTGTCATTAGTCGCATTAGCTTTGGGCTCCACATTATCTTCAGCCATGACAGTGTCATTGGTTTCAGTAGAGTTGGTTATGGCAGCCTCATTGTTTTCAACCTCCATCTCTTCAACAACTGGAGGGTCGGGCACGATCACATTCTCATCTGGTTGGACTGGATCACCGGCAGGGGGTGTGGCTTCTCTTTCTTCTTCTTTCTCTTCTTCTCTTTCTTCTTCTTTCTCTTCTTCTCTTTCTTCTTCGGCTGATGCAGCCAGAATGTCTTCAGCAATTTTAGCTTCAGACTCAGAAGCAGACACAGAAGAGATGGCTTCAAGTAACACTTGACGTGCTACTGAGCTTGCGTGTTGCGCATCCTCTTCTGGAATGCTTGTCATGGAGACCTGTGGCATGAGCCCTTTGCGAAGCCTGTGAAATGCTGGCGACGCCTTTGGAGAGGGGGTGGTCTGTTCCATGAAGTTGTCATCATCAAGCACCGAAGAGGTGACTTGAGCTGGTGGAGTACGTGGGGTCTCGTGTTGCAGAGGCGTGTCTTCTTGTTGTTGCTCAACCCATGAGTCATCTTGAGCAACTAGCGTCAAGGGACGACCAATGCTAATAAGTTCACTGCTCGTGAGAGAAGGCGATGATACCGACTTGGGTTCGAGCTGAGGAAGGACTTCATCATCATTCACATTGTCTTCGTGACCAATGTCTTCAGTTGCGATGGGGTCAACAGCTGGAACCTCTTCACTTTCTGGAGCCTTTGTGGAAGCAGGCTCATGAATCACTAGATGGTGTTCTTGGTTGGTAGAGGCAGGGAGAGCAACAGAGATTGATTCAACATTGAGGGGCTCTGGGGCATCAACACGCTCTGTTCTTGAAGACTATGAAGCCTTTGTCTTCAACTTCTTCTTAGAGGGAGCACCATCAGAGGTGGCTTTGAGCTTCTTCTTTCTGGCTTCGGCTTCGGGTTGCCTTGTCTTCTTCAGCTCGGAAGCTGCTGAGGGGACCTTTGTCTTTGAGCTAGTCATGCTTGCAGGGAAGACAATGCTGGGTTGTTCCTGCCTTTGAGCTTCAGGTATGGCTTTAGCAGACTTCTTCTTTTTCTTGGCGGCCATCTTGGGGTCGATGCCAGGACGCCCAAGAGCCTTTCTCTTCTTAGCTTCATTGTGCACTTGCACACATTTCTACGCATAGTACTTCATGCGCTCGCGTGAGCCTTTGGCTTCTTCACGCATCTTGTTGAATTCTGCCTTGAGGTCTTGCATCATCTTCTTGAAGATTTGCACATCAGCCACACTGATCTTGGCCATATGATTCTTGAAATGTGCCTTCTCATAATCGGTCTTGTTCTTGAGCTCGACAATTTTCTAAGCCAAGGCAAGTTCATTTGCAATGGCTCCGTGAGATGTGACGCTGATGTCCACAGGCAGGTGCAGATCATCAATGTTGATACTCTGGTCCTCAAACCATTCATCAATGAAGTTGTTCAGTATATCAACATCAAAGAGAGGTAGATCATGGAAGATCTCAGCCTCTTGCTTTCTCTTTATCAACATCTCCAGAGCTTCATCTCCTAGATCTTCATCACTGGACAGATCAATGGTGTTTTCCTCATTGCGCAGAACGGCAGCAGGAGTCAGGTCATGCCCTGAAATCTTCTTGGGCTTCTTGGTCTTCTTGGTCTTCCTGGAGACACGAGACAAGTCTTCAGACTACACACTTGGTTCAGGAGGTGAAGTTGTCAATGGCTTCACAGTTGAAGCTTTTGGTGCTGTAGAGGGATTTGAAGCTTTTGACTTCTTCTTCTACTTCGGTGGTGCAGGTGCATCCTTAGAGTCTGCATCCTCATCAGATTGCTCTACCGTGGCTGTCTGAGTTGCAATATGGGAGAGGAGCCCATCGAAGCTATTGAAGGGGCTGATGACATTAGGATTGGCGTCACGTGTGACATCCGGCCTTGGAGTAGAAGGACCAGGGTTGAAGTGGAGTCCGAGATCCTTCCTATTCTTGGCAGCCGACTCCTTTGCAAACTGAAAGTTGCACTTGAAGAGATTGTCGTCACGACACCATAGAAGAGATGATGGGTCGGCATTTCTGGCTGAGGTCCTCGGACCATGCAAGGATAGAAGCCTTGGGCAATAGCTTCAGGATTTGACTTGGGTTGCAGATTCTTTGTCACATCCCTAGCTTCTGGCATTGCACTAGGCTAACTTCATGTGTGCATCATGTTTAAATCCCTCAGAAACTTGAAATGGGGATTGCCTAAACCCTAGCATTAAGGAATCCAACTAGGTTCAACTAAAATATTTTCTGTAAATCCAAATGGCTTTAAAAAATGTTCATCATTTATGGAAAATGCCGTAAACAGTAACCAGAGGTGATGCACATTTTTCCATGACCATTTGGGCTCTGAATTAAATCATATTCTATTTGAATTTGGGCACTTTAATACTATAAAATATTTAAATTGCCCAAATAGTCATAAACTAAAATGTTTGCCGTTGGTTACATTCCAAACGGTGGCATTGAGAAGTTTTATGATTTTTGGATCTGTCTAGGTATTTTTAATAAAGCCCAGAACAAAATAAGAAATAGAAAACAGAAATAAAACAGAGCAGAGGCTTACCTGTGCAGCCACTTACCTGGCACTCACCTGGCCTGGCCCAGCACGGCCCAGCCCAGCTGACCGATGCCAATCATCTCCCTCCTCTCGCCAGAAGGACGAGAGTCGCGTGCTCGCTGCGCGCGTCCACGCGCCCGAGCCACCTCCTGCTTCTGCCGACGCTGGAGGCTGGCTGGAGACGCCACGCGACCCCCCTCGATCCCCTCTCACTTTCCTCTCTCTCCCTGGACCTCTTCCCCCCCTCTGCTCTCTCTCTCTCGCCCGGGTCCGAGCGTGTCTGAGAGCGCCGACGAGCACCACCGCACCCAGAGCCTCCCCCCGACCTATCTCCGTGACCTAGAGCTCCTCTACGACCTCTTCTTCGTCCTCTACGAGCTACACATTGCCTGATGCCCCGAGCGCTCTCCCCGTCGTCTTCTTCAACCACAGCCGCCGAGATCGTCGGCGTCCTTCCGTCGTCTTCAGCCCTTCCCCGAGCTCAAAGAGGTCGCCGCTGCAACCGCCGTGAGCCCCTCACCCGAACCCTCCTCTCCCCTGCCTCGTTTGCATCGCGTAGCTGTCAAATCCGCCGGAGCCGTGAGCTTCCGCCCGCTGGTCATGTCGCCGCCGCGGCCACGGTCACTGCAGCCCGTGCCCGAGCACACCAGTGTGCTCAGAACCTCTCCGCGCACCCGTAGCCACCACCAGCTCCTCCTCCCGAACACCCTAGCGGGGAACTCGAGCACGGCGAACCACGCCGCCGCAAACCTCGTCGCCGGCGTTGATTCCGGCGACCATCTGGTTCAGCTCCACCACCCACAGATGCAGCTCAGCCCCAGCTCTCCATAGAACCCAACCACGCTCCAAACCGTGCCCCGTAGCGCAATCCCGACGCGGCCGCCGCCGCGATCTGAGGTCGCCGGCGGTTAAACGCCGATGGCCGACGTGGGGTCATTAGTTTAGGAGCTAACCATAGTTAACTAATGCTGGTGCCACTGACGGATGGGCCCCACGCCCTAATTAACCCCGGGTGTTATTTCCTGTTTAGTTTAGATTAACCCAGCGGGACCCACTAGTGAGAGTTGACTGCGCTGACGTGTCCGTTGACCCAACCCCACCTGTCAGTGACACAAACAACACTGGTCACTGACCAGTGGACCCCACAGGTCAGGTTTGACCTGGACAACGCCCGTTGACCTGCTAAGGTCAGCATGACCTAGTGCTGGCGCAATAAATCATTTTCTGGTTTTAAAATAAATCAGGAAATTCCAGAAAATGCCTAAAACTTCTAAAATTCATATCAATTCAACCGTAACTCCAAATGAGATAAATTATATATGAAAAATTATCACAAAAATCCAAAGAATCTGTTTATGCCATTTCCGTGCATGTTAGAGCAACTTATGCCCTCTGTTTAGGACAATTCAATTAAATGACCATTAAGAGAGCACATATGGAGTTTGAAATTGAACCTAGTGTTCAAACCAACTTCATTTAAACTACTGCTAGTTGCATTAGCTCAAATCACAGCATATTGCCATGTCATGATCATGCATCATATTGTGGCATTGCATTGATTGTGTTCTTTCTCAGTTGCCGGTGTTTGTCCCCTCTCGATAGACATGGTTCCGACGATGTGATCGATGACACCGATGAAGAACTATAATATCTTCAGAAGTGCCAGGCAAGCATAACCCCCTTGCTCATTCCGATACAATCCCACTCTCTCGCTCCTGCTCTCTTTTACTGCATTAGGACAACAACGATTCAACTGTTACTTGTTGTGGTAGTTGAACCCCTTTTCCTTTTCATGACCTGTCATTGCCACAGTAAATAGATGAAACCCACTAGCATGAGTAGGAGTTGTTTGAGCCCTGATGTGCCTACTCATTCATGCTTGTTTGTCATGCCTGCTACTGCTTAGAGTTGAGTCGGGTCTGATTCATCGGGAATGAATTGGAATGGTGATGAACATGTCCTACTGTGTGTGAGCTAAGTGTGTGAACACGATTTGGTAAAGGTAGCGGTGAGTGGCCATGTAGGAGTACATGGTGGGTTGTCTCATTGAAGCCGTCCTCAGGAACTGAGTTCTGTGTTTGTGATCCATGAAACAGTTACTACCACGCATTGGGCCCGAAACCAATGGACCCTCTCGGCTTCTTAATCACCCTTGTCCTCTGTCCAGGAGTTGCAAGTAGTTTCTGGTGTCTGTAGTATGCTGGGGGCCGCACGCAGCGCTGACCGTCGGGGTGGGCTGTGTTGCGGTAGGCACGTGGCACGGTGTACCGGGCGCCCGTTTGTTGTCTCGGGAACCCTGCTCACATCGTTCGGGGCCGTATGTGGAAACCTCGGCCGGACTCCCTGCGGATGGAACCTGAATAGGCGATAAACCTGGACTAGAGACTTGAGTGTTTAGGTAGGCTGTGGCCGACACCCTCGCTGGGCTTCCGCTTGAAGGTTGCCGAGTACATGTCGCGTAAACGGCGATAAGTGGTGAGAACGTGTGTGTGAAGAAGTACACCCCTGCAGGGTTAACATCATCTATTCGAATAGCCGTGTCCACGGTAATGGACTTCTGGGTTGCCTATAACAGTTCATAGACAAGTGAAAGTGGATACTCTAAAACTCGCAAGATAAGCGTGAGTGCTATGGATGGCGTTCTCGTAGGGAGACGGGAGCGGATCCATAGTGGTGTATTGATATGGTGAATATGTGGACTCGTGTGCGCCACCTCAAAAGAGTTACTTGCAGTCGTAGTTGAGGATAGCCACCGAGTCAAAGCTGGCTTGCTGCAGTTAAACTCCACCACCCCCTTTTGATACTGATGCATATGTAGCTAGTTCTGATGTAAGTCTTGCTGGGTACATTTGTACTCACGTTTGCCTATTTTATGTTTTGCAGAGAGACGTCAGTCTCGCTAGTAGTTCCGTGTGGACTTCGACGTTTAGCTTGTTACCTCAGCTACGATCTTGTGCCTCGGCATGATCTGGTAGATAGTCAGGCTTCTCAGCCTTTTTCATTTGTAAATGTCTGTACTCAGACATATTAAGCTTCCGCATGTGCTTTGACTTGTATGCTCTGAATATTGGGTCATGAGACCCATGTTTGTAATATCTCGCTCCTCGGAGCCTAATGAATAAATACTTGAGTCGTAGAGTCTTGTTGTGATGCCATGTTGTATTTACACATATCGAGCATATTGTGTGTATGATTGAAATGCTTGGTATGTGTGGGATCCGACAATCTAGTTGTTTATCCTTGGCAGACTCTCTTATGGGGAAATGTAGTCTAGTGCTTCCATGAGCCATAGTAGTCCGCTACAACCCGGTTCACCGGAGTCCTGCTAGCGCAGCACTACTGCTCGGAACACTTGACTGGCCGGCATGTGATTCACGTCGTTCCTGTGTGTGTCCCTTCGGGGAAATGTCACGCGGTGTTATCCGGAGTCCTGCCTAGCCTGCTATAGCCCGGGTTACCGGAGTCCTGTTAGCCCAGTGCTACAGCCCGGATTTATACGTTGTTGACCGACATGCTCGATGTGATTCATGTATGCCTGTCCTCATGGGTTAGTGCCGCCTTGGGTTCACGACTAGCCATGTCGTCCCGGGTTCTTTGTCATATGGATGCTAGCGACACTATCATATACGTGAGCCAAAAGGCGCAACGGTCCCGGGCCAGGTAAGGTGGCACCTGTGGGAGTACCGTGCGTGAGGCCGCAAAGTGATACGATGTGTTACATGCTGGATCGATGTGGCTTAGGATCGGGGTCCTGACAGCGTTGGTATCAAAACCTGACTGCCTGTAGGATTACCAAGCCAAACTGGTCGAAGTTGAGTCTAGAAATGCTTTAGTTATATAAGGGAATTGATTGTGGGAGGGAACGTAAGGCTCTTTTTACTCCTTATACCCCATGCCCTTCTGATCTGAGTCAACCTCTTCTCTTCTACGGGGGTTAAGAACTAGGCCTTCTCATCTATCTATCAGGATGACGAGTTACTATGATAGAGACTTATAGGATTGTTGGATTCGAGCCCCTGTTCAGTTTCTACTACTTTTAGTATGTTGTCAGTTGATCTCAGAACCTCGATATTGTGGTGTTGCATGGTTATGCCACAATTTTGCAGGATGTCTCAAATCATTTTGAGCATTTACAGCCGTTATGCTGTCCGAGTCATCCCAGGTCTCTACCTAGTCTGATGCATTTGCAAATCCCTTCTTTCCATTCCCAATGTCCCTTTGGGCCCGATTAAGCACACTACGCGGTCTGTGAGGTACTCCGTTGCCTCGGCGTATATGTTGGAGCTACTATTATGACCCTAGGTGTCTTATGAAACCATCTAGTAATCTGTCCATGTTTTGTGTTCCCAGTGTGATGAGTCTGGCCACCATTCTCGAAAGCATCCAGTGATGCCATTTAGTAGGTAGGTATTCTATTCCTGGGTTCTTGAACCCGAGATTCACCCTACCTACTTCGTGTTGATAGTGTTGCTCGTACCTTTAGAATATTAGTAACCTTTGCGATAGCCTCGAGGCCCGTGGTATTTCCTTCTTCCAAATACCATGAATCATCCTTGGCAGAAATTCGTTTTGAATCAAAAGATCACAACCAGGGTGCTCTTGAGGAGTACTCCATTCTTATTGTGATTCTGCCAGTTCTTCCTTTCTGCATGGGTTATCCGGAAGAAATATGTTGAACTCGTTCGACATGCTAACCCATGCATCCACAACTCAGAAAGTTATATGTTCCTTGAGTTGTCCCTCCTTAGTTGTTTCCTGACCTTCGTCTATCAAGTGATACTCAAGAGTATGTGTGCATTCGCTGTCGATGCCTATTATTCTTGTGGTCTGTCAAGCCATTCTACTCCGTAATGACTAGGAGAAACAAACTCCAGTACCTTATCCATTTCTAGGATTTGGTCAAAGCAGTTGTATTCCGCAGATCAAATGCCAAACCAGTTTTTGTTCTGTTCTACCCTGGAGTATTACCCTCGTTATGTCAGGAATATCATAGGGATTGCACAACACCCTATGAACTCTTGATACAATGATACTTCTCGCCATCATCATTCATTCCCCGGTCTCCGTGTTATTGTAACCGGATTGCCGACAAGTGAATTGTGATGTGTGAAATGAATACTCCGAGCAACTCATTGCTTTGTAGTAAATGGACAATATTCTCATTCTTAGCGTGTTGGTTATTAAATCATCATCCTAAGATTGACCGTGCTACCTAGTCCTTATTTCTGGCGCACTCTTTGATCCACGAGTTGGGATTGTGTCGATCCATCACTCTTTCGATCATATCGTCTTGCCCTAAAAAGCAAGATTGTTCTCGTGCTTAGTGGCATATCGGTGGTTCATGATTTTCCGAAGATCTTCTCGGAAGTATTACCTGGTTGTTCCCTGACTGCTATGTTGAGCTCGTGATCGAGTTGGTTTCTTGTAAACCAGCCATTCTCCAAGAAATCTGTGTCGGTTACCCCCTGAGCTGGTTGGTTAAGCTAAACAACAACTTGGAGAGTTGGAAGATAAAAGCTTAACCTACTTAGTTCACTCTTAAGGGATATCCTTGTGTGTGTGTTGAAGAAAGATGATATCTCCATCGATTGGTCCTCGTGATCAGTTGTTGGATCTATTGTCTTGTCAAAACTTTGACTTGAGTATGGGCTACTGTTAAGTCAAATCAGAACCAACGATGTTCATAATGTTGTCTTACTCGTGGTTAATCCCTCGAGCATACACCATTATATCTTTTGGTCTGACCAATGCTATCACCGTGTTCACATGATGGTGGAAGTCCAGTGATATGGAAATTCTGATGAGTTGCTATTGAGCCCATCAGCAGCATTTTGTCCCCCCCATGATTCATGCTGAACATCAACCTAGTGTTGAAAATTTGATAAGCAATGCCTTCATGTTCCGCTCATGAGGTATACGTTTGGATGAAAGAAGTGACTTCCTCGAATTCATGTGCATTTGGTGTAAGTTGCCGCCATGAATTTGAGAAAGGTTTGTTTTGTTTCCTCTGGAATCATCCCAAGTTAGTCACGCATATGTGCGAAGTACTCTGTGGTTTGATAGGTTGGCCGCCTCCACTCCATATGTGTTCCCAGCACACCAAGCCACTGATTGATTTGCTCAAGGAAAAGGAGCGTGTTGTGCTAATTCTAGATCATGCACAAGATTCCATTATCCTCGATGATGGTTCCCAACCAGAACTCGGTAGTATTTTTATTATAAGACTACTATGTGGTCATGCTTGTCCGGGACAGCATGTTCACATGTGTGTAGCAGAACCAGCTTACATTTTGGAGCTTGCTATCGTAGTTCATCTCCCGAGAATCTCACAACGTCATCTCGTCGATTTGTGTTGCAAACTTTCTTTTCCAGACAAGCTGTCTGAAATATTCCGTTACCAACCAGATCTGAATCTCAGGCAGATATGATGGTTGGAACTTTTCCAAGATCTATTATGTAGGTCCCGACAAGGTTGATGTCTGGCCGACACACCTAGCCGGAAGATCTATCATGGTAGTATCTTGATTGTATTATTTGACCATCTTCTCCATGAGGATTTTGCGCGACTTATTGTAGAAGTTGCTTCCTAGGAATTCTCGTGCTCTACGTTTCTTCGATTACCCTACAACCACTCAAACAGGGGAATCACTCTCGACTGTTGAGTTTTCTTCCCAGTTACCAGAATCATTTCCAGCATTTGCATTTTGTTCCCAGCTTGCATCTCAGCAATTACTGTTTAGGATCATTTTCAAAAGTGGTCATATCATGGTCCCATCCCTTTCCTGTGATAAGCAAGAGTCATCTATTGCGTTGTCTTCAACAAGGTAGTCCACATCATCCATTCTAGTCCGAGTACGTCATTTCTTCGATCTCCGTCAAACGATCATTCGTAAATTGCCTCAGGCTGGTGAAAAGAGTTCCAATGATCTATGGATCAAAAGTAATTCTTTTTGCCACTTAAGGGAATAGTTCTTCGAGTCACCTTTTCCAAAGTGCCCCGTTACGGGATCATGGCAATTATTTCCTCGCCACCTTGACACCATCCACCATCTTTCTAAGCATGGAATTGTTGCCCACCAAATCAAACCCCGTCGCTTGTTCTCCATTCCTCTCGATGTGTTTCGTGTCTCAACTCGAGAGATGTTTCAATGTCTCACTCGATGAGTGATCCTGAGTTGTTCGATCTTCAAGAAGATCGATCCTTCTGGAGTTTTCCCTTTCCTCTCATTGTCATGTTAGTTGGAGTTCTCAGAGCAAGACATCGAGACAAAGATGGTGATCACGTCAACGCTCTTATGAGATGCAACCTGGATGGTGAAGATTGTGTTAGTTTACGTCCCCCCTTCATCTTACCCTACGCTTGAATCTCGGGATGAGATTCTTGTTTAGTGGGGGTGAGTTGTCATATCCCTAGCTTCTGGCATTGCACTAGGCTAACTTCATGTGTGCATCATGTTTAAATCCCTCAGAAACTTGAAATGGGGATTGCCTAAACCCTAGCATTAAGGAATCCAACTATGTTCATCTAAAATATTTTCAGTAAATCCAAATGGCTTTAAAAAATGTTCATCATTTATGGAAAATGCTGTAAACAGTAACCAGAGGTGATGCACATTTTTCCATGACCATTTGGGCTCTGAATTAGATCATATTCTATTTAAATTTGGGCACTTTAATACTATAAAATATTTAAATTGCCCAAATAGTCATAAACTAAAATGTTTACTGTTGGTTATATTCCAAACAGTGGCATTGAGAAGTTTTATGATTTTTGGATCTGTCTAGGTATTTTTAATAAAGCCCAGAACAAAACAAGAAATAGAAAACAGAAATAAAACAGAGCAGAGGCTTACCTGTGCAGCCACTTACCTGGCACTCACCTGGCATGGCCCAGCACGGCCCAGCCCAGCTGACCGATGCCAGTCATCTCCCTCCTCTCGCCAGAAGGACGAGAGTCGCGTGCTCGCTGCGCGCGTCCACGCGCCCGAGCCACCTCCTGCTTCTGCCGACGCTGGAGGCTGGCTGGAGATGCCACGCGACCCCCCCTCGATCCCCTCTCACTTTCCTCTCTCTCCCTGGACCTCTTCCCCCCCTCTGCTCTCTCTCTCTCGCCCGGGTCCGAGCGTGTCTGAGAGCGCCGACGAGCACAACCGCACCCAGAGCCTCCCCCCCGACCTATCTCCGTGACCTAGAGCTCCTCTACGACCTCTTCTTCGTCCTCTACGAGCTACACATCACCGGACGCCCCGAGCGCTCTCCCCGTCGTCTTCTTCAACCACGGCCGCCGAGATCGCCGGCGTCCTTCCATCGTCTTCAGCCCTTCCCCGAGCTCAAAGAGGTCGCCGCTGCAACCGCCATGAGCCCCTCACCCGAACCCCCCCTCTCCCCTGCCTCGTTTGCATCGCGTAGCTGTCGAATCCGCCGGAGGCATGAGCTTCCGCCCGCCGGTCATGTCGCTGCCGCGGCCACGGTCACTGCAGCCCGTGCCCGAGCACACCAGTGTGCTCAGAACCTCTCCGCGCACCCGTAGCCACCACCAGCTCCTCCTCCCGAACACCCTAGTGGGGAACTCGAGCACGGCGAACCACGGCCGCCGCAAACCTCCTCGCCGGCGTTGATTCCGGCGACCATCTGGTTCGGCTCCACCACCCACAGATGCGGCTCAGCCCCAGCTCTCCATAGAACCCAACCACGCTCCAAACCGTGCCCCGTAGCGCAATCCCGACGCGGCCGCCGCCGCGATCTGAGGTCGCCGGCGGTTAAACGCCGATGGCCGACGTGGCGTCATTAGTTTAGGAGCTAACCGTAGTTAACTAATGCTGGTGCCACTGACGGATGGGCCCCACGCCCTAATTAACCCCGGGTGTTATTTCCTGTTTAGTTTAGATTAACCCAGCGGGACCCACTAGTCAGAGTTGACTGCGCTGACGTGTCCGTTGACCCGACCCCACCTGTCAGTGACACAAACAACACTGGGTCACTGACCAGTGGACCCCACTGGTCAGGTTTGACCTGGACGACGCCCGTTGACCTGCTGAGGTCAGCATGACCTAGTGCTGGCGCAATAAATCATTTTCTGGTTTTAAAATAAATCAGGAAATTCCAGAAAATGCCTAAAACTTCTAAAATTCATATCAATTCAACCGTAACTCCAAATGAGATAAATTATGTATGAAAAATTATCAGAAAAATCCAAAGAATCTGTTTATGCCAGTTCCATGCATGTTAGAGCAACTTGTGCCCTCTGTCTAGGACAATTGAATTAAATGACCATTAAGAGAGCACATATGGAGTTTGAAATTGAACCTAGTGTTCAAACCAACTTCATTTAAACTGCTGCTAGTTGCATTAGCTCAAATCGCAGCATATTGCCATGTCATGATCATGCATCATATTGTGGCACTGCATTGATTGTGTTCTTTCTCAGTTGCCGGTGTTTGTCCCCTCTCGATAGACGTGGTTCCGACGATGTGATCGATGACACCGATGAAGAACTATAATATCTTCAGAAGTGCCAGGCAAGCATAACCCCCTTGCTCATTCCGATACAATCCCACTCTCTCGCTCCTGCTCTCTTTTACTGCATTAGGACAACAACGATTCAACTGTTACTTGTTGCGGTAGTTGAACCCCTTTTCCTTTGCATGACCTGTCATTGCCACAGTAAATAGATGAAACCCACTAGCATGAGTAGGAGTTGTTTGAGCCCTGATGTGCCTACTCATTCATGCTTGTTTGTCATGCCTGCTACTGCTTAGAGTTGAGTAGGGTCTGATTCATCGGGAATGAATTGGAATGGTGATGAACATGTCCTACTGTGTGTGAGCTAAGTGTGTGAACACGATTTAGTAAAGGTAGCGGTGAGAGGCCATGTAGGAGTACATGGTGGGTTGTCTCATTGAAGCCGTCCTCAAGAACTGAGTTCTGTGTTTGTGATCCATGAAACAGTTACTACCACGCATTGGGCCCGAAACCAATGGACCCTCTCGGCTTCTTAATCACCCTTGTCCTCTGTCCAGGAGTTGCAAGTAGTTTCTGGTGTTTGTAGTATGCTGGGGGCCGCACGCAGCGCTGACCGTCGGGGTGGGCTGTGTTGCGGTAGGCACGTGGCACGGTGTACCGGGCGCCCGTTTGGTGTCTTGGGAACCCTGCTCACATCGTTCGGGTCCGTATGTGGAAACCTCGGCCGGACTCCCTACGGATGGAACCTGAATAGGCGATAAACCTGGACTAGAGACTTGAGTGTTTAGGTAGGCTGTGGCCGACACCCTCGCTGGGCTTCCGCTTGAAGGTTGCCGAGTACATGTCGTGTAAACGGCGATAAGTGGTGAGAGCGTGTGTGAAGAAGTACACCCCTGCAGGGTTAACATCATCTATTCGAATAGCCGTGTCCGCGGTAATGGACTTCTGGTTTGCCTATAACAGTTCATAGACAAGTGAAAGTGGATACTCTAAAACTCGCAAGATAAGCGTGAGTGCTATGGATGGTGTTCTCGTAGGGAGACGGGAGCGGATCCATAGTGGTGTATTGATAAGGTGAATATGTGGACTCGTGTGCGCCACCTCAAAAGAGTTACTTGCAGTCGTAGTTCAGGATAGCCACCGAGTCAAAGCTGGCTTGCTGCAGTTAAACTCCACCACCCCCTTTTGATACTGATGCATATGTAGCTAGTTCTGATGTATGTCTTGCTGGGTACATTTGTACTCACGTTTGCCTATTTTATGTTTTGTAGAGAGACGTCAGTCTCGCTAGTAGTTCCATGTGGACTACGACGTTTAGCTTGTTACCTCAGCTACGATCTTGTGCCTCGGCATGATCTGGTAGATAGTCAGGCTTCTCAGCCTTTTTCATTTGTAAATGTCTGTACTCAGACATATTAAGCTTCCGCATGTGCTTTGACTTGTATGCTCTGAATGTTGGGTCATGAGACCCATGTTTGTAATATCTCGCTCCTCGGAGCCTAATGAATAAATACTTGAGTCGTAGAGTCTTGTTGTGATGCCATGTTGTATTTACACATATCGAGCATATTGTGTGTATGATTGAAATGCTTGGTATGTGTGGGATCCGACAATCTAGTTGTTTATCCTTGGCAGACTCTCTTATGGGGAAATGTAGTCTAGTGCTTCCATGAGCCATAGTAGTCCGCTACAACCCGGTTCACCGGAGTCCTGCTAGCGCAGCACTACTGCTCGGAACACTTGACTGGCCGGCATGTGATTCACGTCGTTCCTGTGTGTGTCCCTTCGGGGAAATGTCACGCGGTGTTATCCGGAGTCCTGCCTAGCCTGCTACAGCCCGGGTTACCGGAGTCCTTTTAGCCCAGTGCTACAGCCCTGATTTATACGTTGTTGACCGACATGCTCGATGTGATTCATGTATGCCTGTCCTCATGGGTTAGTGCCGCCTTGGGTTCACCACTAGCCATGTCGGCCCGGGTTCTTTGTCATATGGATGCTAGCGACACTATCATATACGTGAGCCAAAAGGCGCAAACGGTCCCGGGCCAGGTAAGGTGGCACCCGTGGGAGCACCGTGCGTGAGGCCGCAAAGTGATACGATGTGTTACATGCTGGATCGATGAGGCTTAGGATCGGGGTCCTGACATTCTTGTAAAGAATATTGCCCCATGGGCGCTTGATAGCATTCTTTTCAGCATATTCAGGAGTGACGAAGTTGTACTTGAACCACTGTTCAGCCCAATATCTCCGGATCCATTGGATTCCGGTCTTGCGCTGATTGTAGCTTTCCTCTGGATCTGACTTGTACAATTCAAACTATAAGTGCATCTAGTGCCATCCCTAGTTGGTTTTGGAGTATTGACAACAAATCTGGTTGAGAGACTAATGTGTTTGTGAGAATTGCAGGATAACACAGGTAGTAGTTGTCGGCGTTCTGGGAACGGGGGTCCCCAGACTTGCCTGCCTGCGGCCCGTGGCATGGCTCAAAAGGGGGCCCAGCACGGCCCAGCTTCATCAACACAGACCCAAGACCCTCGCGAGGGGCCGAGCCTCGCGGGGCAGACGGCACGGAGCTTCCTCAGGCACGGCCTCATCAGGCTGGCTCGCGAGGAGGCGGAGAGATCAAGGCGGGGTACCTCGCGAGGTGCCCGTGACGCAAGCCATGACGACCAAGGGTGCCAGGCGGGCGCCAGCCCACGCAGTGTCCTCCTTTCCTCTTTGGGGCAAAGGGAGCAAGCGCAGGCGAGAGCATCAAGCAAAGGCACCCGTTTCGGTGCAACGAGACCAAGACCAGCCCAACGACAGGGAGGATGTCATTGTGGATCCCAAGCCAGCGTCACCACCAGAGCCTTTGGCAGGCGAAGACCAACTTTAGTCAGGATAAGTGTACCAGATGTTCCCCTTCAAAATGGCCAATTGTTGGCGCCCTTCCCGCTCAATATTTCGGAAGAGGCCCACGGCCTTTGCCTATAAATAGGACTAGCCACCCCCAGGGTAGGAGAGGATCGATCAGCCAGCAAGAGGGCGGCAACTAGATCAGAATCAGAGAGGGAGAGAGAGAGGGAAGGGTGACTGGACTCCTCCTAGCAGTTCATCGCCCCAAACAAGAACAGACCCTCGCGAGGCTGTTCTTCCTTGTATTGCTCATCATCATCAGCCCAAGAGGCAATCCACCACACCACAAACCGGAGTACGGTATTACACCACAATGGTGGCCCGAACCAGTATAAACCCTGTGTCTCTTGTGCTGTTCTTTCCGTAGCTTAGATCTTTGCGAGGCGGTGGGGTACAGGTAGGTAGAAGGCGTAATCACTGTATGCACCCTAGTGTTCGAACCTCAAGGGTCTGCCGGAACCCGAAATCCGACATTTGGCGCGCCAGGTAGGGGTGCGCCGGAATTCGTCTTCCACCGCCCCGTTCTCCTTCGACCATCGCATCCATGTCCGACGCTCGTCGGGCCCGCGCCGAGCGCCGGGCCGCTCTTGCTTCCCGCGTCGCCCAGATGGCCCCTGTCGGCGGGCATCCTCGCCGTTCCCCGTCACCTGCCGTCAACGCCGCCACCGGCCCAGCGGGGAACGAGCAGTAAGCGTCGTCTCAGCACCCGTCCGTGCGGCAAGAGGGCCGCACCGCTACTCCCTCGCTCACCCCAGCTGGTTCTTCGTCCCGCGCGCTCCGCGCACCCATGGAGGCTCGAGCTGCGCTCATCGCGGCAAACAAGCTCCTGCGCTACCGTCTCATCGACGACGTCTACGAAGAATGGCTCGACCGTGTCACCGAGCTCGTTCACGCCGCAGGGGGCTCTCCTGCGCTGTCCTTCCCGCTGCACCGCAGCCCGCCCTACGCGGGCGACGAAGCTCCGAGGGCGCCCCAGCCGCCTCCTCCCCAAGAAGGCGCCCCGGCTCCAAGGCGCGTGGCCCCTCGGCGGAACCTGCTCCGTCAGGTGCCAGCGCGGCAAGAGCAGAGCTGCCAAGAAGTCCCTCGCCCGCAAGAACCTGCCTGAGCGCTCCCTGCTCTAGCACGTCGCGGCCATGCTCCTGCTCCCGCACGTCAAGACCCCGCGCTGCTCCCAGCTGCAGCGCATGGGGACCTGCAAGACCAAGCTCTCCGTCACCCAGGGCCTCACGTGGCCACAACAGGCTACCGTGCCTTCACCACCGAGCTACGTAGCGTCGCGTGGCACGGCAAATTAAAGCCAGACCCGCCTCCTCGTTACGACGGCACGGCCGACCCTGCGGAGTTCCTCCAGCTCTATGAGCTGGGCATCGAAGCTGCCAACGGAGACGAGAAGGTCATGGCGAACTGGTTTCCCATGGCGCTCAAGGACGGGGCCCGCACCTGGCTCCTGAACCTGGCTCCAGGCACGATCTCCTCCTGGGACAAGATGCGCACCCGCTTCATCGCCAACTTCCAAGGTACCCGCGACCGGCTGCCCGCCGTGAGCGACATGCGCCGCATCAAGCAACAACCCGGAGAGATCCTGCAAAAGTACATCCAGCGCTTCAACAACGCACGCCTCAAGATTCCCAAGGTGTCCGAGGAGGCCATCATCTCAGCCTTCTCAGACGGCGTGCGCGACGTCAAGATGAAGGAGGAGCTGGCGATGCATGAAGACCTGTGCACTTCCTTGGAGTTGTTCAACTTGGCAACCAAGTGCGCCAGGGCTGAGGAAGGGCATCTCTCCCTCCTCGAGCTGCCTGCCGCAGATCCAGAAGAGAAGAAGTCCAAGGCCAAGGATGTGAAGCGCAAGGGGGCTGCCGTGCTCGCGGCAGAACCAGACACCAAGCGGGGCAGACATCAGCCCGAATCTTCCAAGGGCAGTCGGTACTGTGTGTACCACGACCTCCACACCCACAATACCAACGAATGTCAAGAGCTCCGAGCCGTGCGAGAAGGAAGGATCGGCCGTCGTCCCGACCGCGGTGACCGGGGCTATGGTCGAGGAGGAGGAAGAAACGCAGGACGCTGGGAAGACCGCGGCCCATGCCAAGGGTGGCGCGATTGACCTCGCGAGGTCCGCTGGCAAGACCCGCCTTGCGAGGGAGACTGGAGGGACCAGCCTCGCGAGGATTGCCCGCAAGGCAACGCAGGCCTCCCTCCGCTGCCGCCGCAGCTAAGAAGAAACAAGGACCGGCATCAGCACGAGGGGGCTGGGGGCTTCCAGGAGCCGCGCGCGATCGCCTGCATCCTGGGCGGAGCTCAAGCCCCAGCCTCTCTGCGCATCTTCAAGCAGTTCGCCCGCGAAGTAAATGCAGTCCTCCCCAAGCTCGAAGCCACGTGCCCTCTCAGGTGGTCGGCATGCGCCATCACGTTCAGCTCAGCGGATCAGCTCAAGTGCGCGGCCACAGCCGGAGTCCTCCCGATGCTTTGTTCCCCAATCATCAGCAACGTGGTGGTCACCAGGACCCTCATCGATGGCGGGGCAGGGCTCAACGTCCTGTCCATGGAAACATTTAACAATCTCCAAGTGCCCTACAACCAGCTTCAGCCAACCAAGCCTTTCTCCGGAGTCACCGACGGCTCCACGGTCCGGATTGGGAAGGTCCGCCTCCCTGTCACCTTCGGGGCACGCGACAACTACCGCACCGAGCTCATCGACTTCGACGTCGCTCACATTCGCCTGCCGTACAACGCCATTCTTGGCTACCCAACGCTGGCCAAGTTCATGGCCGTAACTGACCACGGCTACAACGTCCTCAAGATGCCAGGAAGTGGCGGAGTCATCACGGTGCCCTGTGAAGAGAAGGACGCGGTGTGTTCCCTGGAACGAGCCTTTCAGGAGCATCACTGGAAGACCCGGATCGTGGAAGCAGGAGGCTTCCCGAGACCACCCTCAAGAAGAAGAAGACATCGTCCGGCCCGATCCCTCAGGAGGCAGGCCCCTCAGGGCCCGCGCCTGCCCAGTGGGAACCTCCTTCCATCGCATAGGAAAGCACGCTCGGCGCCCTCCTCTAGCAGGGCTCGGGGGCTCTCCCCTGGAGGGCCACCGACCTGGCTAAGGTCACGAGGGAGGCGCTTGGGCACCACATGGAGGCGTGTTTCGAAGCACGTTTCCCTCAAGAAGGAGTAAGGCAAGGAGGGCCAGACCCTCAGGAGTTCATGAGCAAGGCCATTCAGGAGCTACAGGAGTCAAGAGTCATGAGAGGCGGCCGCCACTTACCAGCTGTGGCTCCCCATCCATGCGAGGATGGTGGGCTGCGCGTATGCATCGACATACCAGGGCTCAATCGATTCGCCACTCTGGAGCGCCTCTGGCCCTCGCGAGTGGGGCGCTGTGAAGGTTCACCCCACAGCTACGTTCGCATGCCTTACGGCTTGCCGAACGCGGCTGCCGCATACCAGCGCCTCATGAGGGGCATCATGGAAGCTCAAGAGGCCAGGCGTTCCGCAGCCTTGGCGGAGATGGAGATGGTCCGCGAGGAGCCACCAGCGCCTCTGGAGCCTCCCAAGGCTCCTGGGCCTAGGGGCTCGTGAGGATCGGCTTCCGCAGCCCACCGAGTCTGCTACACCAACACTGCTTCGTCCTCAACATCATCAGGTGACATCTTTCAAGTTTCATTTCCAGCTGGGAGCGCCCTCTAGGGCTGCATTATTCCCAAGCCGCGTGGGTCCATCCCTGCGGCATGTATCCCTTTTATTTCATGTTGCTAGCTTACTTTGTTGGGGGCGCCCCTCGGGCTGCATCATCCCCAAGTCGCTCGGGCCTGACCCAGTGACGTCCGCCTTTCCAGCATCCATTTGAATGAATCCACTCCTTTGCGGCTAATGTGTTTGACCTAGTTGCCCACTCAACTGACGCCAACTGACGGAGCCACTCCCAAAACGGCACGACGCTTGCGCATGGGTCCGTCCCTGCAACACCGACAAACCTGAATGGTTGAGCTCTGACCGCGGCAGCCCCGCATGGCGCCACCTCGTCAAGCCTTAAGTGCCTCATCACCCCTCGGAAGCAACCAACGGCTGACTGTCGATTGTCACGGCAACCCCTTGTTCTACCCCTAAAAAGGCCCAGAGCCTGTGAAGAAGGCGAATGCCTGTAAAGATTATCCTTTTTGGAAAAGGCCCAGAGCCTGTGAAGAAGGCGAATGCCTGTGAAGATTATCCTTTTTGGAAAAGGCCCAGAGCCTGTGAAGAAGGCGAATGCTTGTGAAGATTATCCTTTTTGGAAAAGGCCCAGAGCCTGTGAAGAAGGCGAATGCCTGTGAAGATTATCCTTTTTGGAAAAGGCCCAGAGCCTGTGAAGAAGGCGAATGCCTGTGAAGATTATCCTTTTTGGAAAAGGCCCAGAGCCTGTGAAGAAGGCGAATGCCTGTGAAGATTATCCTTCTTGGAAAAGGCCCAGAGCCTGTGAAGAAGGCGAATGCCTGTGAAGATTATCCTTTTTGGAAAAGGCCCAGAGCCGGTGAAGAAGGCGAATGCCTGTGAAGCTGTCGCGTTTTGGAAAAGGCCCAGAGCCTGTGAAGAGGGCAAATGCCCGTGAAGCTTGCTTCCCCCAAGAAAGGCCCGGAGCCTGTGAAGAGGGCAAATGCCCGTGAAGCTTGCTTCCACCAAGAAAGGCCCGGAGCCTGTGAAGCTCGCCGCCTGTGACACTCTCACGTAATAATGAGTTGGGGCTGTACACGCCCCGGAGTCTCAGGAGCGCCGGCCTTAGGCCCTGGGGCTCCCTCCCACGCCCAGTGGCAGCACTTAGCTCCGCGCTGGTGAGAAGACGTCGAAGACTAGATTAGGTGCCGCACGCGGCTTTTTCATTTGCTTTCCGCAGTTGGCTTGTTCATCCTCATTCGAAGTTTTGTTGAAGCTGTTACCGTCTTTGACTCGTGGTTCTTCGCCTTTTCACTCTCCTCAATTTCTCTTATGCAAGGCCTTGCGAGGGGGGAGCCGAGTGCCCTCGTGAGTGTTTATTGTCCTAGTCATTCAAAGGTTCCACGACCTGGGTCCATTACAGGAGCACCCCTCCAGTCCGTGCTCCACGGGCACCGCGACACGAACACACGGCCTGGGTCGGTCGCCCCCCCACGGCTGGGGCCGGGAACTATCCACGCGCGGGCACGTATCCGGAAGGCACGATAACGAAAGCAAAGCGATGACTAACAACAATAACCCAAACACGCCCCCACGGGGCTCCATGCTACTATCTTTTTACGCAGGAAAAAGGGAAAGAAAGAGCAAATCAGGCGCAGCTCGCCTCACACCGGCCTGCAGGGAAGGCTCGAGCCGCCTCCGGGACTCAAGCAGACTCCCTCTCGCGCTTCACCGAGGCGCGACGGCAGGCAGACGCGCCGCCACCTTCCAAGCGGGTACGACGGCATGGAGGCTGACCGCGGCCACTGCTAGAAGAGTCGCCGTCTGAAGAAGAACCGGTGAAGCTTGGGGAACCCTGAGCGCCGCCAATCACGCGAGCGCTGTCCTCTCTGTCATCGCCGGGGCTGGGTCCCCGGCCATGGTCGCCGTCCTCAGGGAAGCACCCTGCACGACGACCATCTTCCCCAAACACCCTCACGTAGAGGGTGGCATCGCCGTCAAACTTGAAGTGCAGGGTGCACCGACGGCCCAGGCCACGCGCGCGGGCAAACGTCTGCCAACCGCGGGTCAAGGCCAAGCTCCCGGCTGCGGAGACCTCCAGTGAAGCCCATGAGGCCCGGCTGCAGCAGCCGTCTGCCTGAAGCCAGAGGCCGCCCGGGGCGCCGGCCGGGAGCTCGCCGAGGAGGAAGCGAGGAAGTTGAAGTCGGGTGCTGGTTGGCTCCGCCGACCACACAACGAACTCCGGCAGCACCTCCGCAGCGCGAAAGCACGGCCTAGGGGGACGCGCAACCAAGGTGCGCCCCCCGGCCGCGGCTGTCCGCCTGTCGCTGTGCTGGAAACCATCTCCATGGCCGCGGGGAGCTGCCATGGTGGCCATAGGATGTTTGCGAGGGCGCCCACGACCGCGCTTGGGCGGGGGAGAGGCAGGCTCAACCTGGCGAGCCTTCCCCTTCTCTGCGGCCGAGAACCTCCTCGACGGAGCCATCACAACAAGGACCAGGAAGAAGGAGAAGCAAGAAGAGATGGACTGGAAGGGCGCGTGCTGTTCCGTATTTATGGCCGGCGAAGGCCAACCGCCGACCTCCACGATCGCAGGTAATCATGACCCGCTTTGCGTGCAGGGACTTGTCCAATCCGCGCAGTTGCCGAGACGTCGTGGGGAAGCGGAGACGCCCACGTCCAATCAACCGCCACGCGGCACCCAAGGCCGCAGGCTGTTAGGGCCCGCAGTGCTTCGCCCTTGCCCTTTCGCCTCCCTGCACGGCCAAGTCCGGGCGCGCCTTGGGCCCGGGGGCTACTGTCGGCGTTCTGGGAACAGGGGTCCCCAGACTTGCCCGCGTGCGGCCCGCGGCGTGGCTCAAAAGGGGCCCCAGCACGGCCCAGCTTCATCAACACAGACCCAAGACCCTCGCGGGGCGGATGACACAGAGCTTCCTCAGGCACAGCCTCATCAGGCTGGCTCGCGAGGATGCGGAGAGATCAAGGCGGGGTACCTCACGAGGTCCCCGTGATGCAAGCCATGACGACCAAGGGCGCCAGGCGGGCGCCAGGCGGGCGCCAGCC
This sequence comes from Aegilops umbellulata, assembly GCA_032464435.1. Taxonomy (NCBI): domain Eukaryota; kingdom Viridiplantae; phylum Streptophyta; class Magnoliopsida; order Poales; family Poaceae; genus Aegilops; species Aegilops umbellulata. The sequence goes on along the minus strand of CP136058.1, from coordinate 265,690,374 downwards.
CGCGCAGTGTCCTCCTTTCCTCTTTGGTGCAAAGGGAGCAAGCGCATGCGAGAGCATCAAGCAAAGGCACCCATTTCGGTGCAACGAGACCAAGACCAGCCCAACGACAGGGAGGATGTCATTGTGGAGCCCAAGCCAGCGTCACCACCAGAGCCTTTGGCAGGCGAAGACCAACTTTAGTCAGGATAAGTGTACCAGATGTTCCCCTTCAAATTGGCCAATTGTTGGTGCCCTTCCCGCTCAAATATTTGGGAAGAGGCCCAGGGCCTTTGCCTATAAATAGGACTAGCCACCCCCAGGGTAGGAGAGGATCGATCGGCCAGCAAGAGGGCGGCAACCAGATCAGAATCAGAGAGGGAGAGAGATAGGGAAGGGTGACTGAACTCCTCCTAGCAGTTCATCGCCCCAGCCAAGAACAGACCCTCGTGAGGCTGTTCTTCCTTGTATTGCTCATCATCTCAGCCCAAGAGGCAATCCACCACACCACAAACTGGAGTAGGGTATTACACCACAATGGTGGCCCGAATCAGTATAAACCCTGTGTCTCTTGTGTTGTTATTTCCGTAGCTTAGATCTTTGCGAGGCGGTGGGGTACAGGTAGGTAGAAGGCGTAATATCCGCGCGCACCCTAGTGTTCGAACCTTAAGGGTCTGCCGGAACCCGATATCCGACAGTAGTCCCTCATTGATTCGGTTTACCTACCGGAGATGACCCCTAAAAATGTGTGAAGACATTGAAGACAATGGTGGTATGTGAAGATATTCACAACGAAAATTATGACTCGAGAAGACATTCACGTGAAGACTATGAAGTGTGAAGACATAGCTGTTTCATAGTTTCCTTTCTTCTTTGTTGAGTCATAGGAGCCACCGTACTTTTAAGTGGGGTCCAAGTGAACAAAGTCAGAGTGACTGAAGTGATGATCAACCAAATCCTATCTCTTCGAGCGAAGACAATGAGAGCAAATCTTATCCATAGCTGGATGAGTCAGCTTTACTTGTAGCCCAAGTCAAGCTGCCGCGTGTGCTTGAAATCTGACCGTTGGAACACGTGTCGGTTCCTTAGTGCCCCAGGGTCATTTCAGACAAATCAGGTCGGGTTGCCTAGTGGCTATAAATAGCCCACCCCCTACACCATAAATTGGTGGCTGCTCAGAGTTAGTGCACGGCTTTTGTCGTTTGAGAGCAACCCACCTCCAAAGCATTTGAGAGAGAGATCCTTGCGAGGACAAAGCCCAAAACACCCAGAGCCCAAAGAGTGTTTGGCATCCCTGAAGTCTTTCTGTCTGCGTGACCTGAAGACTTGTTACACTTGAGGACTGTGAATCCTCCAGCCGGTTAGGCGTCACGTTATGAGCATCCAAGAGTCATTGTGGATTGCCGGTGAAAGAAGTCTGTGAAGGTTTGGAAGTCTACCTTAAAGACTTACCAGAGTGATTGGGCGGGGACTAGGTGTCCTTAGCTCAAGGGGAATAAGGTGAAGACGCGGTCTTCTGAGTTGAATCTCAGCCTCCCTAACTAGACGTACAGTTGTCACGGCAACTGGAACTGGTCCAACAAATCCTTGTCCTCACCAAGTGACTGGTTCTATCTTCTCCCTCTCTTTACTTACAGTTTGTCTTCGTGTAGTCATTGCCTGCTTGCATTATCTGTTATCTTCACTATGTAACGACTATTGTTGTTTGGCTTCATACTTTCTTCCATCTTGATCCAATCTACCTAGCTGCTATTAGTCTTCGTGCTTTCACTTCATTGAATACTTGACAATGGCTTGCCTAGTGTAGTCTACCTTCCGCTGCATGTTAATATGTTCATTTCTATCGTTTGTATTCGAAACTTCCATGTTTTGAAGACTTTCATAAAAATTGCCTATTCACCCCCTATCGGTGTCAAAACCGGTGGATCTCGGGTAGGGGTCCCGAACTGTGCGTCAAGGTCGGATGGTAACAGGAGACAAGGGACACTTTGTTTTACCCAGGTTCGGGCCCTCTCGATGGAGGTAAAACCCTACTCCTGCTAGATTAATATTGATGATATAGGTAGTATAAGAGTGGATCTACCACGAGATCAAGGAGGCTAAACCCTAGAAGCTAGCCTATGGTTATGATTGTGTATGATGATGTGTTCGTCCTACAGACTACAACCCTCCGATTTATATAGGCACCGGATAGGGTTAGGGTTACACAGAGTCGGTTACATTGGTAGGAGATCTTGAATATCCGCACACCTAGCTTGCCTTCCATGCCAAGAAAAGATCCTTCCGGACACGGGACGAAGTCTCCAACTTTATATCTTCATAGTCCTGGAGTCCGGCTGAAGGTATAGTTCGGCTATCCGAACACCCCCTAAACCAGGACTCCCTCAGTAGCCCCTGAACCAGGCTTCAATGACGACGAGTCCGGCGCGCAGATTGTCTTCGACATTGCAAGGCGGGTTCCTCCTCCAAGTTCTTCAAGAAGATTATAAACACCACAGAATAGTGTCGGGCTCTGCAAAATAAGTTTCGACATATTGCCATACAGAGAATAATATTAACACAAATCAAATCTGCCGACGTATCCCATAGTGCGTCATAACACTGCGGCCAAGCCTTCTATAAATTGTTTTCATCGTTCCACCTCAGCCCGTATAGCGAGGCGGTTTCCTTGGCACGTCTTGTCGAAGCAGAGATTGTGTGCCCCCCTCTAACGGGATTCTCATTAATACGGATGTGGGTAATCCAACCGTGCCATTTATCATGGCTCTTGGGAGGCAAGCGAGTTTTACTAGGCCGGTGGGGACGCATAGCCGCATCCGCCCATATAAGGGGATAAGGATCCACCTTTTTACCTACGCCTTCTTCCTCCTTTGCCTACCCATCTTCTTCGCACCCGAGCTCCAGCGCCCGACCGCTTCCCAGCTCTAACGCCGGAATGTATCCGAGCTCCAACGCCGGACTATGTCCGAGGTGTCGTAAATCACCTTTGTTCAAAGAAGTTTGAAGGAGTTTTAGCCGAGCTCAATGCCGGAAATGCCCTCTATGGAGCCAGCCACTAGCGCCCAAGCTCTATGTCGGACTGCTTTCAAGGTGGTGCACCATCCCGAATGTGGGCCGATTTTTGTCAATATTTTTGATCGGTGCAGTTTATTCTCTGCCGAGATATATAGCCAGTAGCCCTCAAGGTGGGTATCGGTCTAAAACCCGAGATGCACATGAAGGATGACATAAGACCGCTGATCCCCGTAGCCGCTGAGACTCAGGTTGATTTGCAAAATCGGTCTGAGGATCAAGTCCTAGGTCGGCAGAATACTTCGGGATACAAAAAGCGGCGTGCTCAGTCCTCGAGACTCAGGTTGGGTGCGGCCGACCAACCTGAGGATCAAAATCTCCTCGGAAACTATATTGCACATAAAATTTTCTGCATTGGACAAGCAATGCAGTAGCCCCCGAGACACAGGTCGGGTGGCAACACCAGATCAGGGGATCAATGTGTCCCTTTAATATGTTTAAATAATAAGCCCGAAGCCCAGTAGCCCCCGAGCCTTAATGCGGGCACGGGTGGCCGAATTAAGGATCAATATCCATAGTAAAATCGCAAATTATGTGTATTGACTCTATGTATCTAAGTACTTTACGTCATTAATGCTCGGATCCGCATTGTACAAAACTTTGTTGACCGGCCATCGGCTTCCACCTCCTTGGCCAGTAGCCAGGAGTGTTTGTCTTACTTTATAAAGCCTTTATGAGGGTAAAGATTTATGACAAACAAGGTGATCTGGCCATACGGTTTTATAAACAAAGGTACGCGGAGAGATATGTTATATTACTGTTTTAACAGAAGAAATGTCTTCCAAAGAAAATAGTCCCGCTATCGGTTCCGTTCTTTAGGTTTTCATGCTAAGCATGATCATAAAACCTCAGCTCCAATGTAAGAGCAAAATATCAAGGATTTAGTTTGGGAGGCTAGTTAATAGCCCCCGGTAGTGTTCGGCGTCAGTCGAGGTCAAACCGTAAACACTTCAGCCAATGTTATGAACGGCCTGTTATTTAACATAGTTATCGGATCGCTGACCAGTTTACGCTTATTGTGATAGTCAGTTTTCGGCTTTCTCCACTGAGGTGCTTAACCATGTGAGCTGGAAGCACAATCGCAGTGGTTCTCCCTTTGCACGCCTAGCTGAACAAAACGGAACATAGGAAGCAAGTGCAGGAGCCAGGCAACCCAACTATTGACCAAAGACACAATTCGAAACCAATGCATATATAGCAATATCCGAGAATGTTTCCGGCACTGCACTACGAGACTTGTGCTGAAAACACACAAATAGTTTAAAAGTGCCAAAAAGCTTGGAAAACCAAGAAACGTCAGTAAAAACATGACGTCCGAACAATATCAAGTGTTCGGTGCCAACCCGAAAATTGGTCTTAGAAAAAAGAAGTGCTTCTGTCGTGCTTTAACATGATACATCCTATCTCAAGACTTCGAGCGGGTCAGCCTACGGCTTCAACCTCCTATCCCGAGGGCGGAGTACTTCTCATCAGGCCAGTTTAGCAAACTAAACTCTAGCGGCTTTTGAGAGAGAAATTAGGCTCCCCGGCTAGTGACTGCACACTCGTGTCGAAAAAAGGAGTGATAAATAATAATAACTTTGCAACGACTAAGAAGAAAAACACTTAGTATGAAAGGACTCAAATAAACATAAGAGCCCCCAAGTGACTTGGGTAAAAGTTGACTATATAATGTAAGGTGACATATAGAATGCCTTCTAGCCGGATTGTAGATCGTTTGTCGTTGCCGACCTTTTCGCTTCAACCTTGGGACCTGACGGTCCGGAGTGTGTCCGAATACCATAATGGTTATATAAGAACCGAGGTATGCATGGAGACCAGGCGTAGGGGTCATTAGTGCTTTATCAGACAAGTGCCCAACTAGTTATGTTATATTACATGGTTAGTAAGAAACATCTTCCAGAGAGAATAGTTCCGTTAAGGGTTCCTTTCGCTGGGGTGGTGTGCCCTGAAGTGCACGTCCGGACTGCAAATGCAGGAAAACATCTGGGGGCATGTATAAGTAAAAAAAGGTTCATCTTTAGTTCACCGACCGAATATTCCCTTAAGAACGCTAGCTTTCGGCTTCACCCAGTCTGAGGTACACATCCGGCTTATCCGGCAGTAGCAATCGCAGAGGTGCTCCCTTTACCGCCTAGCCGAACAATCGGGAACGTAGGGGTAAGCACAGGAGCCAGGCAACCCAGCTTGGCCAAAACTTAAGTCATATCGATGCATATAATGGTGAATAAAAGGTACATGCGGAAGTGTGACACATGTGTTGGGCATAAAGCCCGTATTAATAAGCTTCTGTTAAAGAAGCCCCCAGGTATAATGAGCGCGGGTAGCGCGTCAAGTATGTGTGAACAAAGTTTGGACAAAAAAGAAAAAAAATTACAAGCAACTTTTTTTTCAAAAAAGTATAACGCTTGGTCGAACCGAACACAAGTTAGAAATTAAAGCTTTGAGCATGAAAGCGACTTAGCTAGTTAATGTGTTCGCAGTCCGAGCTTGATGTGGGACAAGGTTCTATCCCCCAAGCTGGTCCCAAGGTGACGGAGCGGAGAGCTCGACACGCCGAAGTGGTGACATAGCACGGTCGATGCAGACCGGCAGAGTGACGCCGAAGTCCCCGGATCATTTTCCTGTGCACAAAAAATAGTGCAAACGGGAGATAATAGTAATAATGATAAATAAAAAATCGTTGCATAATGAATAATTTATGCAAAGTGAGTAATAAAAGAAATATGGCCTGTCGCCGAAGTCGATGTCGATGCAGGGCGTCGCCGTGATGCGGTAAAGGCGTAGCAAAGCCTGAATTCACAGGTCGGTCCGCGCTCCGGATGCGGCGTTCGCCGGACTATGTACGGAGACTGACTGAACCAGCGTGCGACCGTCGTTTATGCGGCCACCATTTGATAGACCTATGAACATATGATGGACAAACCAGAGTAATAATTCTTTGGAAAAAATGAACCCAAACATGCAAAAAATATTAGGATTAATAGCACCTGGTTTATTTGTTGTAGTAATCCAAAGGAAGATGATGCTGGCAAAGGTTGGCTCGCCGAGGCAAAGCCCTCGGTCCAGCCAATCATGACGAAGCTGGTCGACTAGTGACGCCGAAGTGTCCGGAGTAGGTTGATGAAGAGATGATGAATCCTCCGGTCCAGCCGAGATGCCGAAGCCTCGAGGCCAGTCGATGAGTCGAAGTTGTCCGGCGTGACGGACACCGGCTTGAAGGGGCAACAGTGCGGCCCTGCCGATGCAGGTCGTGACGTGGTAGATGCCGGCTTGATGAAGCGACCGCGCGGTGATGCCGGTATGCCCGCTCCGTGTAATCCGTGGGGCGGCGATGTTGGTGATGATTTGTCCTTCGCGATGCCGAACTCTTGTTCGGCTTGCCGAGATGATGATCCGAAGAAGTTGAGCTCGGCTCAACAAAGTGACGATGTGTCTAGCACAGGTCGGCAGCCATGGAGCAATATTGTCGGACTGGTTTAACACCAGCAATGATGTTGAAGATCATGTTCAAAAGATCTTAAAGTTAGTGGGATGTGTTCGGGAACAATACACAATATCCCATACAAAACTTCCTTCAAAAAGGATGTCCGAAATCCCGTTCATAATAAAGATGAATTCGGGTCGGATTCGTTCTCGCGCAGAAAACAGATCCAAAAAGTGATGCACTAATCAGAAGGTTCCCGGAGTTTGGATGGTCGGATCGAGCTGAAATTTGGAGGGGTGGTAGATATAGTAATTCCGCAGCCGATCAACGGTTGAATCTTCCAAAGGACGCCCGAGCTAGAAGCTGGACACCACGCCCTAAACTCGTCCAGATTCCCGTCCAGATTTGACAGGGCTCCGGTATATTATGGATTGCCGGAGATTCCTTCATCGGAACTCGACGAAAGTTTCCAGGGTTGTTGTAGACTCAATTCCGCACAATTCCACCCAAGAGATCATCAAAACGATACTCAAGGAGGTGGTGGCAGCAGATACGAGTTCGCTGTCCAGAAAAACAGCACGGTCGCTTGAGGGCAATATCGACGTTGTGCCCCCGAGCTTCATGGATGATTCCTCCGTGATCTTGATAGAGATCGGAGTTGATGTTTGATGAAGACCCTCGTCCGAACACGGTGATCCGAACATGGGAAGCAATTCTTGGTCGAACCAAGGTGACCAGTCGAGCTGGTGACGAAGATGCCGAAGTCGCAGTTGATCTGCAGGCGAGCCATCGATCCTTTTGTCGATCACACAGCGGAACTCTCAATGAAAGCACCAATGTCGGTGTCAAAACCGGCGGATCTCGGGTAGGGGGTCCCGAACTGTGCGTCAAGGTCGGATGGTAACAGGAGACAAGGGACACTTTGTTTTACCCAGGTTCGGGCCCTCTCGATGGAGGTAAAACCCTACTCCTGCTAGATTAATATTGATGATATAGGTAGTACAAGAGTGGATCTACCACGAGATCAAGGAGGCTAAACCCTAGAAGCTAGCCTATGGTGATGATTGTGTATGATGATGTGTTCGTCCTACGGACTACAACCCTCCGGTTCATATAGGCACCGAATAGGGTTAGGGTTACACAGAGTCGGTTACATTGGTAGGAGATCTTGAATATCCGCACACCTAGCTTGCCTTCCACGCCAAGGATCCTTCCGGACACGGGACGAAGTCTCCAACTTTATATCTTCATAGTCCTGGAGTCCGGCTGAAGGTATAGTTCGGCTATCCGAACACCCCCTAATCCAGGACTCCCTCACCCCCCCCTATTCGATAACTAGCACTTTCAATTGGTATCGAAGCAAGGTACTCCCTTGTTCTGTGTGATTCAGTTTAACCACCTGGAGTTTTAGCTATGTCAACTACAGGGATAATCAAAGTCTCCGCTGCGTGCCCTGTCTTCGATGGCACTGATTACCCCTACTGGAAGAATAAGATATGCTTGCATCTTGAAGCCATTGATGTCGATCTATGGTATGTCGTCAAGAACGGCGTTCCCAAGACTGGTGAAGGTGTCACCTCTGCTGATGTCAAGAAGTTCATTCAACTCGATTCTACTGCCAAGAACATCATCTGTGGTCATCTGACCAAAGGACAGTATGGCCGTGTGAGTGCTCTGGAAACGTCGAAGCTAGTCTGGAACTGTCTCTCCAAGGTCAACAAAGGCGTCTCAACCCAGAGAGATCAAAGGACCAGTGTCGTTCGCAACCTCTTCAACTTCTTCAAGAGAAACGACAATGAGAATGTCCAGCTCATGTTTGATCGCCTCACTGACATCACAAATGAGCTTCATGCTCTCGGCGCCACTGAGATCACCAAGCATTAAATCGTCAAGACACTCCTGAGATCACTTGACAGATCGTTTGACACCCTAGCCCTGATGATTCAAGAACGCCCTGACTTCAAGACACTCCATCCGTCTAACATACTTGAGAGGCTCAACACACATGAGTTTCAGCTATCTGAGAAAAGAGATATCTATGGTCCCAACTATGGTCGAACTCGCGCTTTGAAGGCAAAGGTTGTTTCCTCATCTGAAGAAGAATCTGACTGCAGTTCTGGTGATCCTGAAGACATTGGATAGGAGCTTGCTATGCTTGTGAAGAAGTTCCAGAAGTTCACTAAGAAGAAAGGCTTCAGAAAGTCTTCACGATCCAGCTCAAGAAATGATGAAGCTTCTACTCATGACCACAAGAAGAGAACATGCCACAAGTGCAAGAAACCTGGTCACTACATCTCTGAGTGTCTGTAGTGGGACAATGAAAAAAACAACAAGAAGAAGAGCAAGGAATATGATTTTGATGACAAGAAGAAGAAGAAATCCTCAAAGTCTTCTTCCAAGTCTTCATCACACAAGAAGAGCTCATCTGGCAAGGCTCGTGCTTTTGTTGGCAAGGAGATGGATTCAGAGGAGGAGTCTGCTTCTGAGGAGGCGGAGGTGGAGTTTGAGGAGGAGTCCGACTCTGGCGTTACAAGTCTGGCTCTAGCTACAGCCTACGTTGCCAAGTCCATCTTCAACACTGAAGACAATGGTTCCGTCACCAACGCTGATGCTAATGACAAGGACGACTCCGCTCCCACCTACTGCTTCATGGCACGTGGTGCCAAGGTAAACTCACGCGATGCTTACTTTCAAACATCAAGTGAAGATGACTCTGATTGTGAATCCAAACCCAGCTACAAAACTCTTGCTAAAATTGCAACTGAACAACAGAAAGCTATGGTACATATTCAAAAACTGTTAGATAAAAGCGATGACCTGTTGGACGCGGAAATGACCTGATCTCAGTCCTTAGTTGAAGACATAAAAAATCTTCATGTTAAGTATGAGGAACTTGAAAGTCGTCATGAAATGCTCTCAACAACTCATGAAAAGCTTTCCTATGATTATCTTCAAAGGAAGCAAGAACTTGAGAAATTGAGAGCAGTTCATGAAGATCTTCAAAAAGAAAACGAGTCACTTCGTGCTCAATAGATCAGTCCCGCTCAGGAAGGATTTGAACCACCATGTCTGAAATGCCTTGAGCGTGATAATGCTACTTCTGTTGTAGAATGTTCTACTGCTGCTACTGTTGCAATATCTTCAACTGTTGATGTGGTAACTAACCCCTTTGCTGAGGATGCCACTGCTATTGCTGATGAAAATGTTAGGTTGAAGACATTGCTTGAGACAGGGATGTACAAAAGTCTCAAAGGGCTTCAGACACTATGTGATGTCCTCAAAAAGAAGATTCTGAACCGAAACCCTAGGAAAGAGGGTGTTGGGTTCGAGAGGAAAATTAATGTTGATGGCTCTTACTGGAAGCCTGAGCAGTACCCCAAAACCACATGGGTTGCTGCAAAGGGACCTTTAGTGGACCCATCCACCTTATCTGGCTTCAATTGTGCTAACCCAATTGTCATTGATGAATCCCTTGATGCAAACCATAAACTGTTTAAGAATCAGACTGGTGAAGTGTTTGCCAGGTATATTGGTACTAACTACAGGAATGGACCGCCTATGAAGAAGATCTGGGTACCCAAAAGTTGTCTTGAGAATCTTCATGTGAATGTCATCATGACACCACAAGGGAAGAAGACAAACACCAGACCAAAGGCTTCATATGGCCGAAAGGCTTCATACAGACAGAGGACTCACCCGAGTCACCCTAGCGCCAATGTTTCGCAGGGAAATCATACTCAGATGTATGAATATGAGCGTGTTTCTTCAAACCGCTATGTTCATAAAACTAAGAACTTTTCTGCTTATTCATATGAGTATTATTCTCCATCTGCAAGGCTATTTGCTAGGGCTCCAAAGCCGAAGTTCTTAGATGTTGCACTTAGACTCATTGCTTCAAAGCCACCCCTGAAAATGTGGATGGTTAAGAGAGCTTAACTCTCTTTTGCAGGGAAAGGTCTCCAGCCAGAAATCAAAGGCGTCTGATGCTATTGCTGGGGACCTAAAACATCTTGTGGGGCGCAAGATAAAATGCCCAAATGGTCTTACTATGTATTTTGTTCCTGAATCTCTTGCCAATCATCCTATCAGTCCTAACCTTGATTTGAGCTTCGATAATCCTCTTGTCCGTCAAATGTTTATGCTTTACAATACTCTTGGTGAAGCCTATCCCCCTAACTGTACTGTAGGGTATGACTCAACATGCTTCAGAATGGATTATGGACAGTGGATGCACTAATCATATGATTGGTGATCGAAGTCTTCTCATGGACTCAACCTTACGTCCATCTGACAAGAGCCACATCACATTTGATGACACTGGTAAAAGCAAGGTATTGGGTCTAGGTAGAGTTGCAATCACAAAGGATCAGCACATGGATAAAGTGATGCTTGTTGAATCCCTTCGTTGCAACTTAATGTCTGCCTCAATGCTTTGTGACTTGAACATGATTGTGATATTTGGAAAATTTCGTTGCCTTGTTCTAATGGAATCTGACAAGTCTCTAGTCTTTGAAGGATATCGGAAAGATGATTTGTACATGGTAGATTTCTTAGCAGGGCCACAGCTTGCTGTATGTCTTCTAGCAAAAGCTTCAAAGTGTTGGCTCTGGCATCGGAGGCTAGGGCATGCTGGCATGAGGAACCTGTACACTCTCATGAAGAAGAAACATGTCGTAGGCATCAAGGGCGTCAAGTTCACGAAGGATCATCTGTGTGGTGCCTGCGAAGCTGGAAAAATGACGAGGGCCAAGCATCCCTAGAAGACAATCATGAAGACATATCAACCCTTCGAGCTGCTACACATGGACTTATTTGGCCCTACTCACTACTCTACTCTCACTACCACTGCTTGTCTCTATGGCTTCGTCATTGTAGATGATTATTCAAGATATACTTGGGTGCATATAATCCTCTACAAGAATGAAGTGCAGGATGTCTTCAGACGCTTTGCCAATCGTGCCATGACGAACTATGGCATCAAAATCAAGCATATCAGAAGTGATAATGGCACAGAATTCAAGAACAACGGCCTCGACACTTATCTTGATACATTGGGCATCACTCATGAGTTCTCAGCTCCGTACACACTGCAGCAGAATGGCATCGTGGAGCGCAAGAACAGAACACTCATTGAGATGGCTCGGACGATGCTTGATGAATACAAGACTCCAAGAAAGTTCTGGACCGAAGCCATTGATACTGCATGCCATGTCATCAACCATGTTTATCTTCACAAGCTTCTGAAGAAGACATCCTATGAACTCCTTACTGGTAAGAAGCCAAATGTCAGTTACTTCAGAGTATTTGGTGCTAGGTGCTGTATCAAGGATCCACATCACACTTCAAAATTTGCACCAAAAGCACATGAAGGTTTTATGCTTGGTTACGGAAAGGATTCGCACTCCTACAGAGTCTTCAACCTCTTTCACTATAAAGTGGTTGAAACTATGGATGTGCGGTTTGATGAGACTAACGGCTCGCAAAGAGAGCACCTGCCAAATGTGCTAGATGAAGTTCCACCTAGTGAATCCATCAAGCTCATGGGAACTGGAGAGATCATACCTTCTAGGCTCAGGATGAAGAGGAACTTACCATTTCCGCACCTAATCAACCTGAAGACAATGCTCAGCCTGAAGACAATCCTCCAAATGATGACAATAATCAGCAAGAGCAAAATCTTCGTCCAGTTCATCCTCGTGTTGCAAATGAAGTACAGATTGAGAAGATGATTGATAACATCAATGCACCTGGTCCACTCACTCGTTCAAGAGCAACACGGCTAGCAAATTTCTGTGGGCACTTTGCATTTGTCTCAATATCAGAACCCAAGAAAGTTGCTGAAGCCTTCATGGAACCTGAATGGATTCAAGCTATGCAAGAAGTGCTCCAGCAATTCAAGATGAACAATGTATGGGAATTGGTCAAGCGTCCTGATCCTCGTAAGCACAATATCATTGGCACCAAATGGATATATCGCAACAAGCAAGATGAGCATGGTCAAGTTGTCAGAAACAAGGCTCGTCTAGTTGCTCAAGGATACACTCAAGTTGAAGGGATTGACTTCGATGAAACATTTGCTCCTGTGGCTAGGCTTGAAGCCATTCGCATATTGCTAGCCTACGCAAATCATCACAAATCCTTCTGTATCAAATGGATGTGAAGAGTGCCTTTCTAAATGGCAAGATTGAAGAAGAAGTGTATGTTGCACAACCACCTGGCTTTGAAGATCCAAAACATCCTGATATGGTATACAAGCTTAACAAGGCACTGTATGGCCTCAAACAAGCCCGTCGCGCTTGGTATGACACACTCAAAGACTTCCTGAAGAGCAAAGGCTTCAAACCTGGTTCCCTAGATCCCACACTCTTTACGAAGACATATGATGGTGAACTGTTTGTGTGCCAAATATATGTGGATGCCATTATCTTCTGCTGCACTAACCAGAAATACAGTGATGAGTTTGGACGCATGATGCAAGAGCAATATCAGATGTCCATGATATGTGAGCTGAAGTTCTTCCTTGGTCTTGAAAATCGTCAGCAAAGCAACGACATCTTCATATCTCAAAGACTGCTTGAAGAAGTTTCGAATGCAAGGCTGCAAAGGTTACACAACGCCAATGCCAACCAAAAGTCATCTGGGTCCTGACGCCAATGGTAAAGAGTTCGATCAAAAGGTATACCGCTCCATGATTGGTTCTTTACTTTATTTATGTACATCTAGGCCATATACAATGCTTAGTGTTTGCATGTGTGCTCGATTCCATGCGGCACCAAAGGAATTGCATCACTTAGCTGTGAAGCGAATTCCTCGATATTTGGCTTACACCCCAACACTAGGATTATGGTATCCAAAGGGCTCAGAGTTTGATCTAGTTGGATTCTCGGATGCTGATTATGCTGGTGACAAGGTGGATCGCAAGTCTACATCAGGCACATGTCACTTTCTGGGACGATCACTTGTCTGTTGGTCTTCAAAGAAGCAGAACTGTGTATCGCTCTCCATTGCTGAATCTGAATACATTGCTGCTGGATCTTGCTGCGCTCAGCTTCTATGGATGAAGCAAACACTCAAGGACTATGGCTTCCATCTGAAACAAGTACCACTCTACTACGACAATGAAAGCGCCATCAAGATTGCCAACAACCTAGTTCAACACTCGAAGACAAAGCAGATTGAGATTCGTCATCACTTTCTCAGAGATCATGTCATGAAGGAAGATATTGATATCATTCATGTCAACACTGAAGGGCAATTGGCACATATCTTCACAAAGCCCTTGGATGAGAAAAGGTTTTGCAAGTTGTGGTGTGAGCTAAATATCTTGGAATCCTCGAATATCCTGTGATTAGGCACACATCCTAACACTTATGCATGTTGATGACTTACATGTGCAACACATGAGGTAATGTATATCTTCAATCAATGAAGACTTACACTCTGAGTGTGAATACATTAATGCGGAATTTGACTTTGGAGCACCACGATAATTGTGCGCCATGTCTGGGTTTAATACTTCCTATACGATGGGTAACGCCACCACCAAACTCTTGTTTGAAGTGTTTCTCTTGGCGTTACAACTGCAAAGTATTCGCATTTGATTTATCTTCAACATTGTTGTGTCTTCATGTTGATCTTCACTTTGTTGATTTGGTCTTACTCAGATATATACATATATTTGTGTTATGTCCTCTACAACATTCACTTATAGCTATGTATTCTTGTTTGAATCTTTTGGGCTGAGTGAATGTGATCGGACCCTAACCTCTTCTATGCTTCTACCTCAAATTCTATCTATCCAAATCATATGAATTCTATTGAAACCGTCGAATGTATTCTCCACATCCTTGTCAGCAGAAGATACAGAGACAAAAAATGAATCTGTTTTAAAAGATTTATCCTTATTGCTTGACACCTGGAGAAGCCGGAACGACCACCCGACAGTCCAGGCGTGCGTGGGAACATGGAACAACTTCCAATGTGTTGCATGTTCGCCACGTGCCCTTCAGATGTGAACCGCCAGGGGCACTTGCGTAATTGCGTTGTGCTATCCCTTTCCTTATAAATACACATCACATCATGGCCAAAAATACTTCTTCCACCTCTCCTCCTCGGACAAACCCTAGCGCCACCGCTAGCTCCCGACGATGCCGGCGATGAAGCGCTTAGCTGCCGCGACCTCACCAACGCCGTCCTCACGCCGGCCACGGACCTCGTCTTCTCCGCCGCTGCCGTAGGTGTCCTCCGTCGCCATGTTAGGGCACGGAAGATCGAACTGCTCGGCCTCCTCTCTACTCCATCTAGAAGTTCTTCGTGTGGTAATTAAAACTCACTTTTACTGCCTTTTTATCTGATAGATGCATCCTTCTTCACCAAAAGTGGTTTCTATCCCCCACAAACTTGGATCTATCCTGTTCTGCATCTCATAACATGCCTAGTATATTCACTTATGCTTCACACATAGTTAGATTCCCCACTTGTACCTATTCTTGGATTCATACAAATCTGGAACCAACTCCCAACATATAAGTGAATGTCTTCGCGCTATGAGGTCAATGTCTTCAAAACGGATTTATCTTCAAAATCTTCTGAGAATGCATATGACCTCTTCCCCTTCCCTCGCATCTCCAATGCTGTCACAGGTACATGTTCGTGGGAGAAACCCTTGGTTCTCATAGTCTGCATTCATTTGCAGAATTCTTACAACATCACATCAATTCTCCCAAAGCTAGTTCTTGTCTGACCAGCAGACGGAAGCCTTTGACAGCTTTGAAGCCATTCAGTCTGAACTACATGGCCACAGAAAAGTTAGCAAGGAAGGGAGGCAGACAGCGTCGCGGGGGCACTTCAATGGATTTGCCTGAAGATCTTTATGAGTTATACAAAACTGATCCTGAAGAGAGCTATGGCCAACGCAAAACACGAATCCAATGGATTCGAAGATATTGGGCCGAGCAATGGTTCAAGTACAGATTCGTCACCAAGGAATATGCTGAAAAGAATGCCATCAAGCGTCCTTGGGGAGATATTCTCTATAAAAATCTTCAACCCAAGACCAAATCTGAAGCTATTGCTCAGGGTTTCTACCCTTGCATGGTCCATGGACCATAGCCTGCAGATGCCGACCCATCGTCTCTGTTATGGTGTCGCGAGGATAGTTTGTTCAAGCGCAACTACAAGTTTGCCAAGGATTCTGCCGTAAAGAACAAGAAGAGTCTTGGATGCAATTTCAATCCAGGTCCTTCTGCTCCTGGGGCTGATGGCACACGTGATGCCAATCCCAATGTCATTGGCCCCTTCGACAAATTTGATGGTCTCCTCTCCTACATCGCCGCTCAGAGGGCCACAGTGGATCAGTCTGGAGATGAAGCCGATTCTGATGAAGCTCCTGCTCCGCCGAAGCCTCAAAAGCAAAAGAAACCAAAGGCTTCAAAACCTGCTGCTGCACCAAGCACTTCGCATGCGAAGCCTCTGGCCACTGCTCCACCTGCACCAAGTGTGCATTCTGAAGATCTATCTCGCGTCTCCAAGAAGAAAGAGAAGACCCAGAAGAAAATTGTCAAGAGTTCTGGACAAGCACTAACCCCAGCTTCCATTCTGAGGAATGAGAACGAAGCCATTGATCTGTCAAGTGATGAAGATCTAGGCGACGATGCTCTCGAGCTGCTGATAAAGAGCAAGTAAGAGGCGGAAATCTTCAATGATCTGCCCCTTGAAAGTGCGTTATATCAACTAGAGGGGGGTGAATAGGCAATTTTTATGAATTCTTCACTGAGGAATTTCCCGGTGAGGAAATTCCTTAGCGAAGAACTACTTGCAGCGGAATAAGTACTCAAAAGTAAACACAACATAATACAAGCATGGTCATCATGATGAAATGAAAACAAGCACAGAGTACAGAAAGCATAAACACAGGATAACACAGGATGAAGACAAATAGACTGAAGAAATTGAACAGAGGAAATTGAGAAAGTCTTTAGTCAAAGTCTTCAAACACAGATATGACAAGCACACAACACAGTTATGAGGAAATGAAAGAGTTGAGGAAATAGAACCAGTAAGCTTGGTGAAGACAATGATTTGGCAGAGCAGTTCCAACTGCTGTCTCAGTTGTACATCTGGTTGGAGTGGCTGGGTATTTAAACATGAGGACACACAGTCCTCACCGTATTCTCCTTGAACTAAGGTCACACATACCTCGTCCAATCACTCGTGGTAAGTCTTCAGGTGACTTCCGAACCTTCACAAACTCGGTCACTCGGCGATTCACAATTCCTCTTGGATACTCTAGACCATGACGCCTAACCGTCTGGAAGAAGCATAGTCTTCAAAGGTAACAAGCGTCAGATCCATGCAGGATCAATCTCTTCAGTGATGCTCAATCACTTTGGGTTTGTAGGTGTTTGGGTTTGGGTTTTCCTCACTTGATGATTTTCGCTCAAAGTCCTCGGAGGATGGGATGCTCTCAAATGACAAGTGTCAGTTTCTCTCGGAGCAACCGACCAGCTAGTGGTTGTAGGGGGGCTATTTATAGCCCAGGGAGCAGCCCGACATGATAAGACATAAATTCCCTTCAATGATATGACCATTAGGTGGATAAGATATTTTGTGACAGCTTGCGCGTAGCACCGCAACGGTCGGAAATTTGAGGCTCAAATTCCTCAGGGCTATCATGTTCCTCACTGTGTAGGCAATCCACACTGGCGAATTCCTAACTCCTTAGTCAGAACAAATTCCTCAGCGACCAGAAGAACTTCGTCTTTGTCACTGAAGAATATGACTGAACTGTATGAGATTTCCAATGGCTTCACTCGAAGGGATTGGTAGGTGTAGGATTTTGAGTTGAGCATCACATGGAAATTTTTCCTTAGTATTTCCTCGACCCCCTTTAATAGTACGGTGTTTCCTATGACTCAAGAAAGAGAAAATGAAACTATGAAAACAAAAGTCTTCACGCTTCATGTTCCTCAAATGAATACCAAGTCTTCAAGGTCACACCAATTTCTTCACTTTCAAAGTCTTCAAAAATCCAAAGTCTTCAGTCGAAGAACTTTATTTTTAGGGGTCCACTTTCTCTGTAAATATCAAACTCCTCATAGACTTATAGACATGTGTACACTCATAAACACATTAGTCCCTTAACCTATAAGTCTTCAATACACCAAAATCACTAAGGGGCACTAGATGCACTTACAATCTCCCCCTTTTTGGTGATTGATGACAATATAGGTTAAGTTTTCAACGGGGTAAACATATGAAGTGTAAATACTGATATTGAGTAATTTGATTGCAAGATATAGAAGAACTCCCCCTGAACATGTGCATAGTGAGGAATTTGCTTTTGAAGCAATGCACACTTGAATAGTAGAATCATGGAGATTTCCCCCTATATCTTGTAATTCATACACGCATTTGACATATACTATGAAGAATTTGAAATGCATGATGAAATATGGTGACTGATGTAATTCAGCATGCGTGCAATAACATTAACGAGGAATAAGCATGCAGAAGAAACAACAAAAGTATTAGGCCACCATAGAGTTTAAGTTTACAACTCGATCCAGCAAAGTCATCAGAAGAACGAGAGTTGTAACTTATAAAAAACACCCATATAGATAGACCCGCTTGAAGACTAACTCAAATTTCACCCCCTTTGTCATCGAATGACCAAAAGGATCGAAAAATGAGGACTAACGCCCCTCAAGAATATCAAGTTGATGAAGGAGCACTAGTGTTGTTGGGGTCGTTTGTCGTAGTAGGGCCTGCCGCAGTGTCGTCCAAGTCTTCATGCTCATCGGTGTCGCGCGATGAGGAATATGAGCTGGCCACCAAGGAAGGAACCTTGAATTTCTTGTATTTCTTCGGTGGAGGTGCGGACCAGTCAAAGTCCTCCTTGAGACCCATGTTCTTCAGATCTTCTTCACCATATACATGTGACAGAATAGCCCAGGTGTGATCGAAGACTTCATGGAGGTAGTAATGGTTTTTCTTCACTGCATTATGTGTAGCAGTCATGTTGTGAAGAATTGAACCAAACTGACGCTTAACTCATTTATGGTTTCGATCCACCTTCTGGTGAAGACTTAGCAGAAGCTCACGGTCAGTCATCACACGAGGAGCAGTGGCTTGAGGATTTGGCTTGGAGGCATGGGCAGCAGAATCATGAGTGGAAGAGCCATCATTGGTGGAATAGCATGTAGCTTTGCGAAACTGACCATCCAATGGACGAATGCCTTCATCAATAACAGCTGGTGCCTTGCCCTTTTCGTCAGTTTAGGAACAAGTCCGCTTGAGGACTTCAATCGGGGGCAAGTAGCTGAGGTGATTCTGAAAATCAGCCTTGTAGTTGAGTGAAGACCTTGTTCTGAGGAATCTCATGATCCAGGGAGCATAAGGCTTTAGCTCAAACAGTGAATGTGCAACATTTGCCAGAGTCCTCATGAAGAAATCATGATAGTTGACGGGTATGCCATGAATGATGTTGAATACCAGAATCTTCATGATGCCAACAATCTCCTCATCAGATGAGTCGTGGCCTTTGATTGGACTCATAGTCTTCGTCAGAATGCGATAGACTATTCTTGGTACATACTGCAATTCCTTCACGATGAATTTGGTCCTTGAGGCTTGACTAGGTTTCAATGGCTTCATAAGTACTTGCATATAATGAGCAGTGAGCTCAGGCTCTTGGTACAGGCAACGAGCTCCTTCAGGTGGAGGACTGATGGGCAGGGCGTGAAGTAATTCAGAGGCCGGTGCTTTGTAGTGAGTGTTTTCGGTCATCCAGTCCAAAACCCAGGAGTTCACATCGTCAGCATCTCCTATGATGTGCAATGTTGCGTAGAACTGAAGAATGAGCTCTTCATTCCAATCAACTATGTCTGTGCAATAGTTGAGGAGGCGTGTGTCATGAATCACACTGAGGACAGGTGTGAAGCATGGCAGTGATTCCATGTCCACATGAGGAATATGCTCATGGTCGGAGACTTTTTCCTTGTTGAAGAGCACTGAGGAATAGAAGTTGGCCTGGCTGGCGGTCCAGAAGCGCTTCCTTCTAAGACGAGCAGAATCATAGGAATTGTAGTTAGTGAAGAACATGTGCTTGCCGAAGAAATCATCAGCCTTGAATTTCTGCTTCTTTGAGAATGGATCCTTTGGCTTGGGCTGAGGAGTGTCAGTCAATTGCATTATCACCTCAGCAATCGCAATCTCAGGTTCTCCAGGCTGAGGAATTTCAGCTTCTTCTTTAGTGACAGCCTGGGTCTTCAATTCTTCATTTACATTTTCATCAGCACTAGTGGCTGGAATTTCTTCATGGACAGACGGTGTGGCATGTGGTTCATCAGATCCCATTTGTACTATAGTTACTCGGGAGTGAGGAATTTGTTGCAATGGTGTGAAGTGTGGAGAGTTGGGGTGTTGACTTTCCCAAAAGTCATCATTTAGCACAGGTGTGGTACAGCCAGTGTTCACATCTTCATCTTCCATTTCTTCAACGCTGGCCTCTTCAGCAGTAAACTGAGGCATAGGCGAGGAAACAGCTGGAGTTGAAGGGATTTCATCCACTTCAATTTCTTCATCCAACTGCTCTGACGAAGCAGCAGAAAGATTTTCTTCATCGGATTCGCTAGGAATGACATATTCTTCATCATAAGGAACAAGGTCCTTTGATGGCATGGTTGAGATAGGAACAACATCAATGGGGTTTCCAAATGAGCTGGTCAGAGACTTCATCTTTTTCAGAGCTGAAGAATCTGAAGAAGCTGATGCCTTCCTTTTCTTCACTGCTGCACGCTCTGCAGCCTTGGTCTTCTTCACATCTGATGCAGATGGAAGGATTGGAGTTGGGGTAGGCGCAGGAGGAGCAGAGGAATTTGGTTGAATTTCTTCAGGAACAACTGATGCAGTTGCCCTGACTTCTTCATTTTCTTTAGGCGCACCACTAGTGGATGCCCTGGCAATTTCTTTAGCGGCTAGAATGCAGTCATCAGCCCTAGAACTCACATTTTCTTCAGTAGCCTGATTTTCATCAGCGGTGCT
This sequence comes from Aegilops umbellulata, assembly GCA_032464435.1. Taxonomy (NCBI): domain Eukaryota; kingdom Viridiplantae; phylum Streptophyta; class Magnoliopsida; order Poales; family Poaceae; genus Aegilops; species Aegilops umbellulata. The sequence goes on along the minus strand of CP136058.1, from coordinate 265,669,856 downwards.
GTCGTGCTCTTCTGATGGTTGAGCAGATGTTTCAGCTTGAGGAATTTCTGGTTGCGAGGGAGCTGCAACATTTGGAGTGAACTTCTCTGTTAGCTTCACAAAATGGACTTTGGCTCCAAGCGAGTCAACACGGTATGCGTCAAATTCATCCCTGAGTTTCTTGATCTCAGATTGAATAGTGACAAGTTCTTCTATTGTCATAGAGACAAAATTTTTCTTCAGGAAGTGCTCCTTCCTGTACTGCGCTTTCTTGATCTGCCGGGCCTTCTCATATTTCCATTTTTCTTCTTGGATGAAGGCAGTCAGCATATGACTTTGGCCATGAGTCAACTTGAAATCGGGCATAGGAGTGTTGGGGTCCTTGTGCCAGAGATCAATGTAGTCGAGGATCAACTTTGGATCCAAAATCAGAGGCACATTTGTTCCCTTGGCTCTAGCGGCCCTGACTTGCCTATCTCTGATGATTTCTGCAAGTCCATCATCATCAGCTTCGTCTTCTTTAGACGACACTTGGAAGGCGACCTGCTTCTTGTGAGGACTTGGGCGAGAACCTCGTCCAGCAGTGGTCTTTGTCTTCAGCAGAGAGGGTCCCGTTGAATAATTTGGTGCAGCTGAGGAACTAGCAGAACCTCCTGAGGCAATAGAGATGCCTGTAGTCCTTTGGCATGTGGCAAGATGCACAGGTGCTGAGGACTTGGTCGGAGCAGCTGAGGACTTTGGAGGAGTAGCTGAGGACTTAGGAGGAGCAGGAGCAGCGTGAGGAATTGGCCGTGAGGGCTTTGAGGAATCTGGCCGTGAGGGCATAGCTGAGGAACTTGGCCTTGAGGACATTGAAGGTGAAGCACTTGGCTTGTGCGCAGGCTTCTTTGACATGTCCTTCTTAGGCTTGACAGAGGCCTCAGCAGCAGTAGCGGCAGCAGAGTCTTCGTTGAATTTTCTCACTGCTTCTCTGGCTTGTCTAGCCAACTTGGCTTGGCGCTTGGCCCATTCATCAGGATAATCCTCACCACGTTTGACGCTGGTGGGATCAGCTATTTGGCCAGGTGCCAATGGAGGTCTTGGGCATGGAGGATTGAGTGCGAATTTCTTCATGTATTTGGGAGTAACATATCTGTACTCCCTCCACTCTCTTGCCCATCTCCTCTCTATCCTCTGTATGCACACCTTGCACTGATTCTTGTCCTCCTTACCAAACTTGGCCTCATCAGGAGTGCAATAGTCTTTGTATATGTCATCAGGGATCTCAAAGGCAGTATTGATTTCAGGCCTCTTTCCTCCTTTCTGTGGCTTCTTTCCATCAGCCATTTTCTTCAGTTGAGGAATTTGAACAATTGAATTCTCTGAAGAAGTATGCAACTTTTCTTCAAGGAACGCTGCAAATGAGTTAAGTTGATGAGAACCTAGTGATTCAGCAGCGGACATGAGTACCTGTGAACAGAGTATAGTTGCGAGGAATTTGGAGAGGTCATATGCGTTGTCAGAGGTTTTTCAAAAAGAACAAGTTTGAAGAATTTGACCAGATGAGTCTTGAAGAATTTCACTAAGCGTTCTTTGTCTTAGGTTCCAGAGTTGTACAGATCAGAAATCCACACAATTGAGGAATCTTGAAGAAAAATATAGCTTAGGGAAATGAATCAAGAACAAATGACATGTGAGGTGTTTAGTGTGTGAAGAATTTGAAGAATAAACACCTTTGAAGATTTTGTATAAATCATTTGAATCAAAGTGGGCAGTAAAAGTAACTTTTAATTACCCTGGACAAAGAACACGACGAACTGTGAGGTAGAGATGAGAAGTTCGTCTGTGCAGATCTTCCACGCCCTAACTCGGTGGAGGAAGACAACTACGGTGGTGGCAGAGGGAGGAAATCCGTGGCCGGCGCAAGTACGACAGCGACGAGGTCGAGGCAGTGAAGCTCTTCCTCATCGGAAACGATGAAGTAGCGGCGGTGCTAGGGTTTGAGAAGCTCGAGCTGGAGAGAGCTCGAGCAGAGTAAAGGAAGTGTGGAAGGGGAGGGGGGTATTTATAGCCATGGTGAAAAACTGTTCGCCCAAATATTTTGGACGAACGTGCCCCTGACCCTTCTCATTCGCTTGACATGTGTCACCCACGTACTGAGAAGTGGAGATCGTGGGTGAATAGATAAGTATTTTGTGGGATGCGGAATGGTTTGAGCGGCAAAACGAAAGTTTTGGATAAGATAAGTTTTAACGTTCCGTTCGCAAATTCTTCAGCTGATAAGCACACGGTGAAGATTTTGAGCGAGTTTCAAATAGAACGCACATGAAGAATTTGTGAATAGATTGGGTTGAGTTTAGCATAGAGGGGGAAGGTTCCGATCACATTCACTTAGCAGAAAAACCAACTTGAAGAATTAGCCATAAGTGAATGTTGTAGAGGACATATCACATATATATATATATGTATATATATATATGTGTGTGTGTGTGTGTGTGTGTCTATATATATATATATATATATATATATATATATATATATATATATATATATATATATAGTCAATGAAGAAAAACGACGGAATAAGTGAAGACAATGCAAAGTTGAAGAAAATGAACAACTGAGGAATTTCAAAACTGAGGAAAAACTCAAATTGAAGATTTTCAACTTTGGTGGTGGCGTGACCCACCGTGTAAGAATGATGATTTCAGACACCGCATACAATTGTCGTAGGGTTCTGAGAATCAAATTCTTCGTTAATTTCTTCACACTTAGAGTGTTATTCTTCATTGATTGAAGAAAAACGTTTCTTCATGTGTTGCACATCTAAGTCATCAATTTTGCATTAGTGTTAGGATGAGTGTCCTTTTCAAAGAACATTCGAAGATTCTAGGATATTTAGCTCACATCGCAAGTTGCTAAATCTCTTCTCATCCAAGGGCTTTGTGAAGATATCGGCTAACTGTTGTTTAGTCTTCACATGCTCAATAGAAATGTCGCCCTTCAACACATGATCGCGAAGAAAATGATGACGAATCTGAATGTGCTTTGTCTTCGAGTGCTGAACTATGTTGTGAGCAATCTTTATGACACTCTCATTGTCACAGAAGAGAGGCACATTCTTCACGTTGACGCCGTAGTCCTTGAGAGTTTGCTTCATCCACAACAATTGAGCACAGCAAGAACCAGCAACAATGTACTCAGCTTCAGCAGTAGACAGTGATACGCAGTTCTGTTTCTTTGAGGACCAACAGACCAAAGATCGTCCGAGGAAATGACATGTACCAGATGTTGACCTGCGGTCCACATGATCACTAGCATAGTTAGAGTCAGAATATCCAATGAGATCAAAATCCGAGCCCTTGGGGTACCATAATCCAAGTGTTGGTGTGTGAGCTAGATATCGAAGAATATGCTTCACAACCTTGTGGTGTGATTCCTTCGGTGTAGCTTGAAATCGGGCACACATGCAAACACTAAGCATTATATCTGGCCTAGATGCACATAAGTACAATAAAGAACCAATCATGGAGCAGTATACCTTATGATCAAAGTCAATACCACTTTCATCAGTGCACAGATGGCCATTTGTGGGCATAGGAATTTTGACGCCTTTGCAATCTTGCACGCCGAATTTCCTCAGTACATCCTTGAGGTATTTCTCCTGAGATATGAATATGCCATTGTGTTGTTGATGGATTTGAAGACCTAAGAAGAATTTCAATTCTCCCATCATAGACATTTGATATTCTTCACTCATCATATAGGCAAATTCATCACTATAACGTTTGTCAGTACAGCCAAAGATAATATCATCAACATATATTTGGCACACAAACAGTTCACCATCATAAGATTTAGTGAAAAGTAGGGTCGAGTGAGCTGGGTTTGAAGCCTTTCTTCATGAGGAATTCCTTCAAAGTATCATACCATGCCCGAGGGGCCTGCTTGAGGCCATAGAGGGCCTTATTGAGTCTCAAGACTTTGTCAGGATTCTTTGGATCTTCAAAACCTGGGGGTTGAGCAACATATACCTCTTCCTCAAGCTTACCATTGAGGAATGCACTTTTCACATCCATTTGATATAAGATGATGTCATGATGGTTAGCATAAGCAAGTAATATGCAAATAGCCTCAAGTCTAGGAACAGGTGCAAAAGTTTCATCGAAATCAATTCCTTCAACCTGTGTGTAGCCTTGAGCTACTAGCCGTGCCTTATTCCTCACCACAAGGCCATTTTTCATCTTGCTTGTTGCGGTAGATCCACTTTGTGCCAATGATATTGTGCTTGCGAGGATCTGGACGTTTGACCAGTTCCAAGATGTTGTTGAGCTCGAATTGATGTAATTCTTCTCGCATGGCCTGAATCCACTCAGGCTCCAGAAATGCTTCATCTACCTTAGTGGTCTCTGTGATAGAGACAAAAGCACAGTGCCCACGGAAGTTAGATAAATGTGAAGCTTTTGAGCGTGTGAGAGGACCTGGTGCTTCAATGTCATCGATGATCTTTTCAACTTGCACTTCTTTTGCAACGCGAGCATGAGCTGGTTGTCGTCGAGGAATTTGATCAGTATTTTCTTCAGCAGCATTTTCTCCAGTATTTTCTTCAGGTGCATTAGCTCGATGTTCTTCATGTTCTGGGATGAATTCTTCAGCAGATTCTTCGGTCGGAATGACATCCTCAGTAGCCTTGAACGTGATAGATTCCTTAGGTGCTGGTTCATCTATAACAGAAGGTAGGTGCTCTCTTTGCGAGCCATTAGTTTCATCGAACCGCACATCTACAATTTCAACAACCTTGTGAAGAACGTTGTTGAAGATTCTGTAGGTGTGCGAGTCCTTTTCGTAACCAAGCATAAAACCTTCATGTGCTTTCGGTGCAAATTTAGAGTTGTGATGAGGATCTCTAATCCAGCATTTAGCACCGAAGACTTTGAAATAACTCACATTGGGTTTCTTGTCAGTGAGGAGTCCATAGGCAGTCTTCTTGAAGAATTTGTGAAGATATACTCTGTTGATGATGTGGCAAGCAATATCAATTGCATCAATCCAGAAATGATGCGGCATTTTGTATTCATCAAGCATATCGTGAGCCATCTCAGCAAGAGTCCTGTTCTAGCACTCCACGACGCCATTCTGCTGAGGAGTATAACGAGCAGATAACTCATGAGTAATACCAAGTTCATCAAGATAGTCATCAAGACCAGAATTCTTGAACTCAGTTCCATTGTCACTTCTGATGTGCTTGATCTTCACACCAAAGTTGGTTGAAGCCCTCGAGGAAAATCCTTTGAAGACTTCCTGCACTTCATGTTTGTAAGTAACAATGTGTATAGAGAGTAATCATCAACAATAACAAAGCCATATTGAGATGCATCATTTGAAACTGCAGAATAATGGTTAGGACCGAAGAGATCCATATGAAGCAATTCAAATGGACGAGTAGTGGTCATGATAGTCTTCGCTGGATGCTTAGCCTTTGTCATCTTTCTGCTTCACAGGCTCCGCATAAGTGATCCTTGAGGAATTTTACATTCTCAATGCCAATGACATGCCTCTTCTTCACAAGCGTGTGCAAATTCCTCATTCCTGCATGACCAAGTCGTCGATGCCATAGCCAGCCTTCTGAAGCTTTTGCAAGTAGGCACACGGCTGGTTGCGGTCCTGTAGAGAAATCAACAATATACAAGTCTCCTCTCCTAAAGCCTTCGAAGACTTTGGAATTGTCAGCCTCCATAACCACAACACAACGATACTTGCCAAAGACAACAACCATATCAAGATCACAAAGCATTGAGACGGACATGAGGTTGTATCCTAAGGACTCGACTAGCATGACTTTGTCCATGTGTCGATCCTTTGTGATCGCAACCTTACCTAGACCCAATACCTGACTTTTGCCTTTGTCAGCGAAGATGATATGCTTCAGATGTGATGGAGTTAAGGGAGCATCCATCAATAGATTCTTGTCACCAGTCATGTGATTTGTACATCCACTATCGAGGACCCACTCAGTGGCTTTGGGTTGATCATCCTACAGATGAATTAGTGCAGCTTATGAACTTCATATACTTCATCAGTGAAGAATATGACATCACAATTCATCAAATCAATTCATCAAGTAACAGAATAGATAAAGCAGTAGGAGGACGTAAGAAATGAAAGTTCATTTCTTCATGATTAGCCTGCATCCTTTCAGGCACTTTTCAGGTCTCCAGCAAATTCTTCAGACATTCACGCACGTCTGGAGACCTGACCCTGCAGAAGAGATTAGTTCTTTTTCTTCACCACCCACATCTGAAGGGGTGGCAAAGAGTTCATCACTCTGCGAGCTCCATACGAGAAAGGTGGCATAGAAGCCAATCCATTTCGTTTCACATAAGAGGAGTTAGGGTAAGCATATGAATAAGCAGAGAAATTCTTCGAGGACTTATAAACATAATGATTAGAAGAATAATGCTCATATTCATAGCCCTTAGCTCTTCCCTCCGAAACAGAGTTGCTAGCACGATGATATTCATATGAGGACTTTGATCCTTTTGAGGAATTTGATCCACGTGAGGAATTTGGTCCGTATGAGGACTTGGATCCATATGAAGAATTTGATCTGGGGTTCCTATTCTTCACAGGTGGTGTCATGAGGACAATCACCTGAAGAATTTCAAGGCACCTTTTGGGAACCCAGATTTTCTTCATGGGGGAACCGTTCCTGCAGTTAGTGCCAACATATCTAGCAAAGACTTCACCATTCTGATTTTTGAACAGTTTATAGTTGGAGTCAAATGACTCATCAGAAGAATGAGGAGATTCAAATGTAAAGCCAGATAAATTGGATGGATCAACTGGAGATCCCTTTGCAGCAACCCATGAGGTTTTGGGGTACTGCTCAGGCTTCCAATATGTACCATCAACATTGAGTTTCCTCTCAAAGGCAATACCCTCTTTCCTAGGGTTCCTGTTGAGGATCTGCTTTTTAAGCACATCACAAAGAGTCTGATGCCCTTTGAGGCTTTTGTACATTCCTGTCATGTACAATTCCTTCAGCCCTGCATCGTCAGTTATACTAGCAGTGTCCTCAGATGAGGAATTAGTGATAGCAGAGGCAGGTGAAGAATTTGTAACATTAGAAGCATTTGAACATTCAGGTGAAGAATTAGCAGATTCACGTTCAATGCATTTCAAACATGGAGGAACAAATTCTTCCTGAGAAGTGCATATTTGTTGAGCAAGTAATGAATCGCGCTCCTTCAGAAGATCTTCATAACTCACTCTTAGCTTCTCAAGATCTTGCTTTCTTTGAAAAATTCATAAGAAAGCTTCTCATGATCAGATAAGAGAGTGTTATGTTGATCTTGAAGGGTGTCATACTTAGTATGAAGTGTCTGAAGACTTTCAGCCAAAGCTTTTGACTGATCCATTTCTTCACCCAACATATCATCACTCCTATTTAGCATGTATTGAACTTTTTCCAAAGCACTTTGTTGTTTAGTGGCAAGAGAAGCAAGTTTGACATAGCTGGGTCCAAATTCATCACCAGATTGATCATCACTAGACTCAGATAGGTAGCATTCAGTTACCTCAGCACTTTTTGCCATAAGGCATGATGAAGAGGATGATGATTCTGGTTCGAATGTCATCGCTTTGAGAGATTCCTTGAAGTCCTCAAACCAAGGATCATGACGGGTTCGATGACCTTCATAGACCTCAGAGAGATGGTCCCAGATAAGCTTCGCATGATCGAGATGCATGATGTTCCTAAACTGATTTTGAGATAGACAGGAGCAGATGACATCCTTCGCCGTGAGGTTGAGAAGGGTGTACTTGCGAATACTGACATCATGGCCTTCGCCGTGAGATTGATTTGATGAATTGTGATGTCATATTCATCAGTGACGACGAAGACTGTGACCACATGAATGAAGGATCCACAGATCGGTCAGACCAATCTCAGTGACGGTCCACAGCTCGCTGTTCATCGCCATGAGGCGCTTCTTCATCATGGCCTTCCACTTGGGATACTCGTGACCGTCAAAGATGGGGCATGACACAGTCTTCATTCCTGTGGTCGACATAACTAAAACTCCAGGCAGTTAAACCAAAATCACACAGAACAAGGGAGTACCTTGCTCTGATACCAATTGAAAGTGCGTTATATCGACTAGAGGGGGGGTGAATAGGCAATTTTTATGAATTCTGCACTGAGGAATTTGCCGGTGAGGAAATTCCTTAGCGAAGAACTACTTGCAACGGAATAAGTACTCAAAAGTAAAAACAACAAAATACAATCATGGTCATCATGATGAAATGAAAACAAGCACAGAGTACAAAAAGCGTAAACACAGGATAACACAGGATGAAGACAAACAGACTGAAGAAATTGAGGAAGTCTTCAGTCAAAGTCTTCAAACACAGATATGCCAAGCACACAACACAGTTATGAGGAAATGAAAGAGTTGAGGAAATAGAACCAGTAAGTTTGGTGAAGACAATGATTTGGTAGACCAGTTCCAACTGCTGTCTCAGTTGTACATCTGGTTGGAGCGGCTAGGTATTTAAACCTAAGGACACACAGTCCCGGACACACAGTCCTGGACACACAGTCCTGGACACACAGTCCTCACCGTATTCTCCTTGAACTAAGATCACACAGACCTCATCCAATCACTCGTGGTAAGTCTTCAGGTGACTTCCGAACCTTCACAAACTCGATCACTCGACGATCCACAATTCCTCTTGGATGCTGTAGACCATGACGCCTAACCGTCTGAAGAAGCACAGTCTTCAAAGGTAACAAGCGTCGGATCCACGCATGATTAATCTCTTCAGTGATGCTCAATCACTTTGGGTTTGTAGGTGTTTGGGTATGGGTTTTCCTCACTTGATGAGTTTCTCTCAAAGTCCTCGGAGGATGGGATGCTCTCAAATGACAAGTGTCAGTTTCTCTCGGAGCAGCCGACCAGCTAGTGGTTGTAGGGGGCGGCTATTTATAGCCTAGGGAGCAGCCCGACAAGATAAGACATAAATGCCCTTCAATGATATGACCGTTAGGTGGATAAGATATTTTGGGACAGCTGGCGCGTAGCACAGCAACGGTCGGAAAGTTGAGGCTCAAATTCCTCAGGGCTATCATGTTCCTCACTGTGTAGGCAATTCACACTGGCGAATTCCAAACTCCTCAGTCAGAACAAATTTCTCAGCGACTAGAAGAACTTCGTCTCTGTCACTGAAGAATATGATCGAACTGTATGAGATTTCCAATGGCTTCACCCGAAGGGATTGGTAGGTGTAGGATTTTGAGTTGAGCATCACATGGAAATTTTTCCTTAGTATTTCCTCGACCCCCTTTAACAGTATGGTGTTTCCTATGACTCAAGAAAGAGAAAATGAAACTACGAAAACAAAAGTCTTCACGCTTCATGTTCCTCGAATGAATACCAAGTCTTCAAGGTCACACCAATTTCTTCACTTTCGAAGTCTTCAGAAAGTCTTCAGAAATCCAAACTCTTCAGTCAAAGAACTTTATTTTTAGGGGTCGACTTTCTCTATAAATATCAAACTCCTCATAGACTTATAGACCTGTGTACACTCATAAACACATTAGTCCCTTAACCTATAAGTCTTCAATACACCAAAATCACTAACGGGCACTAGATGCACTTACACCCCTTTTCGATGTGGACATCCTGAACAATTTCATTGATGAGTGGTTTGATAGCCCAAACCTAGTTTTGATGATCTTCAGCTCCCAATTGGCCTCAGTGTCTCCTTCCATGGAGCCATTGCTCCTGAGCTGGCTCTAGCTTAGAGGATTGTTGAACTGAAGAATAGAATTGACTATGAAAAAGCCCAGTTCAAGAAGCACATGGCCAAGCTCAGTGTGACTGATGTCCAAAACTTCAAGCAAATGATGCATGAGCTCAAGGAGGCGTTTCACAAGAAACGTGAAAAAGCAAAAGGTTCACGAGAGCGTATGAAACACCTCCCTGCCAAATGTGTTCAAGCTTACAATGAAGCCGAGAAGCGCAAGGCACTTGGGCATCCTGGCATCGACCCCAAGATGTCTGCCAAGAAGAACAAGCCTGTTGTGGCCCCAGCTGAAGCATCTAGGCGGGAAGTACCTCGCATTGTCTTCCCCGCCAGCATGACAGGTTCGAAGCCTAAGGTCCCCACAGTTGCTTTAGAACTCAAGAAAACAAGGGCAGCTGAAGCCGAAGCCAGAAAGCGCAAGTCCAAGAACACCACTGATGATGCTCCACCTACCAAGAAGAGAAAGACAAAGAAGAAAGATCGGGCTGCTCCCACAGGGCCCCTTGTCATCGAGCCAATCTCAGTTGCTCGTCCTACATCCACACACCAAGAGCATCATTTAATAGTTCACGAGCCTGCTACCACAGAGGCTCCTGAAGCTCAAGAAGATCTAGCTGTTGACCACACCGCAGCTGAAGACATTGGTCCCCAAGACAATGTAAGTGATGATGAAGTCCGTCCTCAAATTGAGCACCAAACGGTATTATCGCCTGTTCTCACGAACATCAAACTCATCAGCATTGGTTGTCCCTTGACGCCAATTGCTCAGGATGATTCATGGGCTCTCAAGTCTCCCCCTGTCAAGAAGAATCGCCACGTACTCCCCCAACTCAAGTCACCACTCCGGTGCTTGATGATGACGACTTTGTGGCCCAGCCAACTCCCTCTCCACAAGCGTCACCCGCATTTCGCAGGCTTCGCAAAGGACCAAGGCCACAAGTCACTCTTTCGAGTGTTCCAGAAGGAGAAGAGCACCACCACTTAGTATCACGCCAAGTGTTTCCTGAAGCCACTCCAACTGCGCACGTCTCAGAATCTGAAGCCAAAGTTGTTGAAGACATTCCGGTCGCATCAGCCGATGATCAAGAAGAACCCCGTCAAGAAGAAGAACGTGTTGCTACACCCCCGTCCAACCAAGAAATTGTTCTCTAGGAGAACGTGACCGACCCTCCAGCTACTCAAGTGGAGGTTGATAATAGTGAGGCGGACACCAACACCAATACTGAAGCCAATGACGTTGTCATGGCTGAAGAAAATGTGGCGCCTGAAGCAAATGTGGCGCTAGAGGTGAATGTGTCCCCTGAAGTCAATATTGCACCTGAAGCCATTGTACCACTAGCAGCTCATGTCAATGTCGATGCTCCGGTACCGCCTCCAAGGCCACACACTATTGAGCTAGCATTTGATCGTGGCCAACCTGTCATGGTTCACTGGCCTATTCTGGTTCCTCCTCCTGCTCCTGGACCTCAATTTGACTATCATGTGGAGCACAGGCCTCAGGTCCAGAAGCCAAAACCAAGGGTGCCAAGGTTTCCAGGTACTGCAACTTCACCAGGATCTTTCAATATGAATGGCTTCATTGCACACAACACCTTCTTTGACAATGACAAGAACCCATACTCGAGGCCAAGAATTTCATCTGATCGGTTCTGGAGCTATCAGCAGCGCAGTTACTACTCTTGTGTTTTTTATGATCAAGGGCGCATCTTTCGCCATATGCGTCTAGACTGCGAAGCTATTGTTGGCCTGCCCTGCTTAGAAGAAGCCCTTGATTGTTTCAGAGATGCTGGTCTGCTACAATTTGTGACTGATAAAGAGCACTAGAACGAAGAGCTTCTGCTACAATTCTATGCCACCCTCCACATTCGCGGCTACAATAGGGATCCAAAGACATGGATCCTTGAGTGGATGACAGGCAATGTACACCACGAAGCCAAAGCTCTTGATATTATTGAGCTCACTGGCCTGCCCACTCCAGGTGAACTCTTTGAGCCTGGCTATCAGCTTCACCGCAATGCTTTGGATAGCATCTTCTAGAAGCTTGAACCAAACATGAGCCAAATGCTGAGCATGATGAAGCCACTGCCACGCGACGCTGAATATCCAAGGGAATTCTTTATTGAAGACCTAGAGTATCTGCCCCGCACAATTTATCATATTATCTTGCGAACTCTATGGCCTATCAAGGGACATTCTCCTGCAGCGAAGCTTGAAGGAGCAATGAAGACATTGGTTTTCTATATCTTCAATGTCATCAGCTTCAATGCTCAAGACTTCTTCATCAGGCAATTGGCTGCATCAGCCTCTGATCTCCTTGGTCTGAAGTTCTACGCTCCATGGGTTATGCGCCTTATCAAGATTCACTCTGCTGTCAACTATCAGCTATCTGCACGCAACCATCTGATATTCTTGCCAGAGGTTGATATGTCTGTCGAAGCCATCTACCCAGAGCCTGCCAAGGAGCTAATTTATCTTCACAATGCTGATCACCAAAGCTTCACTCAACCCATTGAAGGCGTTCTGCCTGCTACTCATGTTTATCCTTTGGCTGGCAATACACGTGCACCTCATCGTGCCCATACTGAAGCCACTGAAAGCACAATTGCTCAAAGGCATCGGAAGCGTTCTCGTGTTCTCAACGACCGAGAGCTTTTTGTCGCCCTGCATAAAAAGCAGGATAAGCATCATGACTGGCTGAAGCGTCAGATGCAAAGCCTCTTGGTGGATGTTAATCGCATTTGCAACCTTGCCACCAAGAATGCATTTGTCACTCATGAAACCTGTCGGAGGTCGTGGAAGAGTCTGACATTGCTCAGTGCTGAAGTTGATCTTCAAGACAATGGCTTCACAGAGAGATTCAAGTTTGACACCACTCCTCCCAGAAACGTTGTCTTGCGTCGGACTCCCTCTCTTGAATACTCCGAGTACTCCTCTTCGGCAACTGTTAATGCCAGAGTCATTGATGACGAAGATGATGCTACTTCACCACCTCCAACTTTGGCGCATATCGACACTGCACCAAGTTCTTCTGCACCACCGAACCTCAACGACGACCCTGCTGGTTCACCTACTCTTCATGGGAACGAGTAGAGGCTCTATGTCTTCAAACCTTTTTGGTCCTTACTGACAAAAGGGGGAGAAGCATATGAGTTGATAGTCTTCAAGCGGGTCCATATGGGTGGTTGTGTCAGGGTACAAAAGTAGGGGCACTCCTTTGTACCCCTTTACTTGTGCACGAGCAGTCGGAGCCACGCGCCACGACCACACTAAGCAGGGCAGAGGAGGGGAGCCGGAGAGAAGCCGAAGCCCAAGAAAATGCCAAGGCCAAGAACACAAAGGACAGAAGGGCGAAGCAGGATTCCCCGGCAAGACCCTTGCTGGGGCGGCACGCCCGACGCCCGCAGAGTGAGCCACCCTTGAGCCTACGGGTTCCAACACAACCAACTACATTGGAACTACAGCTCGGGAGGCACCTCCGTGGTGGCATGCAGATCTTTGTCAAGACCATAGATATGTAAGATCAGATGAGAACCAGAAGACGGCAACCCTCGGCGGGATCCTTGCCGAGGAGATCCACAAGACCCCCGGCAAGCGCCTTGCCGGGGACGACTGCAACACAACGGCAAGACCCTTGCCGGGCCCCCAGCAAGGCCCTTGCCGAGGGTGTCAGCGGGGTCACAGCCAGGCCCGTGCCAGCCAAGTTTCCACCGCCATTAGCATGCAGCTGCCAGCCCGACCAGCTGGGCAGGCACCTGCGTGGCAACATGCGGCTCCCAGGCCAACTCAGCAAGCGCCTGCGTGGTGGCATGTAGATCTTCGTGAAGAACCTACCAGCACGCCACTTCAGCTGCATGCCTGCCTACATGGTGCCACATGCATCGCTGGCCAGGGCGCGTGTCGAAGCGAGGAGGAGCGTCAATGGACGGGACGGGCCTCATTCCCGTCCCCGATAAAGCTAAGGGACACCTAAGCGATGCATTAAATGCGTCTTGTCCTGTAATACGGGCGATAAGCTTGATGTACTGTAGGCCTTTCCACCTCCTGTGTGCCACTGTGGCAGCCCCTTTCGACTATAAAAGGAGGCCCATGGCATACTGGAGGAGGATTCGGCTCTTTTGAACTACACAGCCACCGTAGCTAGTTCGAGAGCTCAAGAACACTCAATACATCCACCAAAGCAGGACTAGGGTTTTACGCACCCTCGCGGCCCGAACCTGGGTAAACGATTCTTGTGCTGACTGTTAATCCTGCTCTTCTCACAACCCCGTGCCCCGGCAACCGTAGTAGGGATTCTTGTGATCCCATAGGTGTCGTTCACACCGACATCTTTGGTGCGCCAGGTAGGGGGTGCTATTGTGAGAATCTGGTCTAGTAGTTAGCCTAGCAGTTCTTCATCACCATGGCTTCTAAATAAGAAGACAACCAGAAGAAAATGGCACTGCCAGCAAGGATGAAGGACGCCGACGCGGCAACAGAAAAGCTAAGTCATCCAGAGCCTTGAGCAATTTCCTTTTATACATAAGGTTATTGTCCTCGGAGATCCTGCCTATGTATGGAAAATCTGCATGCCAAGGGGCCCTCCCGCAATTGGCAACACCCTTGTTCTGTTTCGAGTCCGCTGAATAGCTCAAGCGGCCGTGTCGAGAGTGGCAGGGTAGCCTTCCGCACTTGGCAACGCTCTCGATTCTGAATCGAGTCAAGCTCGACAGTTCGAGCGGCCGCGTTAAGGGTGGTAAGGTGGTTTGCCCGGCAGCAAGCACACCCGGCAGGCCATTGGGGATCCGTCCTCAAGACGCCGCCCTGGGTTTACGCGTCGGCAAGCCTACCCGATAAACGTAGAGTGTACATACAAAGAGAGGTTGAACAAGAAAATAATGTGCATCATATCAAAAGTACCGCAAAGTTATATTACATCGAATTGTTGTTGCGGTTCTAACTAAAGATAGAAATTGTCTTGGTCATGAACCTGCAGCGGCAATAAGAAACGAGGTGCCTAATCCCGGCGCTAGCCCTCCACCCTTTGAATTCCGTCGATGAGGTTGATGATGGGCTCGATACGCTCCTTGAGCGACGCGAGGTCAGTACCCTCCGGCAGGCTCTCCAGTGCGGCGTCGAAGTCAAGGGTGGGGTTCCAGTACGCCACCTTGGTGAGGACCTTGGTCATGGCACCCCGGCAGAGCCTTCGGTTCTCGTCGGGTAGCGAAGCCGCCCTGTCTGAGTGGAACTACTCCAGGGCCCCGAGAACACCCTCGAAAAACAGGTTCAGCTTGGCGTTGGTGATACCGCTATGCTCTAGGGCGTACCTCACATTTGGCATGCCCATGGTAGCTAGCTGCACGGTGATCCTGCCGGCGACGTCCACAAGACGGCCGACCCAGCGGTTCTGGCCGTCCACAACATCCTTGTGGTTGGCGGCCTCGTTCTTACGTAGTTGCTTCTCGTTCTCCAGATCCTTGGCCAGGATCTCCTCCTGGGACTTGCTCTCCAACAGCATCCCCTCGAGACCCTCCAGCTTCAGCTTGAGGTCTTTGATGGAGTTGTTGGCCTCGGAGAGCTCCCCGGCCCTGCTGACGGCTGTGCCCTGTGCCTCCGTCACGGCGCCGTTGAGCATGTCCTTCTCCTGGGACAGCTTCAAGGCCTGGTCCTTTAGCCCGTCCCGCTCCACCTCCAGCTCTTTCACCTTGCCGGCGTGAACCAGAGCCTGGGCATCGAGCGCCTCCCCGTGCCTCTGCTCCAGCTCTTGGGTCCGCTGCACAACGAGCTTCTACACCTCCTCATCCTTTCCACGGAGCGTTGCGGCAAGCTTCTCCTCACGAGCGGCAAGGTCCTCCTCCTGGGAGTTCAGCACGGCCTGGTGCTGGGCTCGAGTGGCCTCGGCCGCGGCAGCCAAGTTCTCTGTCGTCTCCTGGGCCTTCTCAATGTCGTCCTGCTTCATGGTGAGCTCCACCTCGCGCTTGGCCAGCTCGCCCTGGGCGGCCTTCTGGTCCTCGCAAGCCTGGCGGAACCAGCCCTGTGTCTCGACGACGCGCTTCTGGAGGTCCGTCTCCGCCTTCTCCACCACCACCATCCTGGACTTAGCCTTGTCCAGGCGGGCGCGATGGAGCGCCTGAAGCTTCCGGAAGCTGGCGCCCATGGCGTGGAGGAGCCGCTCTTCCTGGGAGCCATCGCCACTAGCGCTCGGCTCGTCAACGACCTCGAGCCCGGCAACGGCAAGCACCTCGTCGTCGAACACCTCTCCCTTGACGGGAGCCCTGGTGCTCGACGCACCTGGAAGGTGGACGAAGATGTCGTCGCTCACCTTCAGGTACCTGCCAGAGCCAGAGGGAGCGGAGGAGGAAGGCTGGTCATCAACCACCTCTTCCTCGGCAGCGGACTTGCCGGCCTCCCCGGCAGGCCCCTTGTCGGGCTCCTCGGCAGACCCTTGGCGGCGTCCTCAGCAGCGCCCTTGGCAGCCTCCTCGGTGGCGATCTTCTCGGCCTCCGCCTCGGCGGCCTTGGTGTCGGTGTGGAACGACACCTATGGGATCACAAGAATCCCTACTACGGTTGAGGGGCGCGGGGTCGTGAGAAGAGCGGATCAAACAGATAGCACATGGTTCCTTTACCCAGGTCCGGGCCGTGAGGACGCGTAAAACCCTACTCCTGCTTTGGTGGATTGTTTATCTGTGTTCTTGAACTAGCGATGGGGCGTGAAGAGCTCCAAAAAGCCGAATCCTCTTCCTGGTCGGCTTGGGCCTCCTTTTATAGGGAAAGGGGTTACCACAGTGGCACACAGGAGGTGGAAAGGGTACAGTGATGTGAGGTTATCCCTCTCATTACATGACAAGGCGCATTCAATGCGTCTTGCTTAGGTGTCCTTGCTTTATTGGGGACGGGGGAGAGCCCTGTCTCGTCCGTCGCCGCTCCCTCTCGTGTCGACGCGCGCCCTGGACAGCGGTGCCTGCAGTGCCATGTAGGCAGGCAGGCAGCTGAGGTGGCGCAGCGGTGGGTCTCCATGAAGATCCGCTTGCCGCCACGCAGGTGCCTGCCCAGTTGGTTGGGTCGGCAGCTGCATGTGAACGGCGGTGGAGGTTTGACTGGCGTGGGCCTGATGGTGGCCGTACGGGTGTTCTCGGCAAGGGCCTTGCCGGGGCCCCGGCAAGGGTCTTGCCGTGGCGACTGTTGTCATTCCCGGCAAGGCTCTTGCCGGGGGCCTTGTGGTCCTCCTTGGCTGGGATCCCACCAAGGATCATCATCTTCTAGAGTGTGTATCTGATCTTGAATGTATTCACAAAGATCTGCATGCCACCACGGGAATGTCTCCCGAATCCTTGCCCCATGGGGGCAGTGGAATCAAGGGTAACTCGCTCCGTAGGTGTGGGGCGAGCTGCCACGGCAAGGGTCTTGCCGGGTTTGCTAAAACCGCCTCCCGGCAAGGATCTTGCCGGGGGAGTCCGCTTCGTCCCCTTTGCTCTTTGTGGTCTTGGTCTTGGCGTCGTTCTGCTCCTCTTGAGCTTCGGCCTTACCTTGGCTCACCTCCCTTGCCTTGCTCAGTGCGATGGTGCCCGTGGCTCAGATTGCCCGTGCACAGTTATAGGGGTACAAAAAGTGTACCCCTCTTTTGTACACCGACACTTGGCGACATCCTCGATGACGGTGTCGATGTCCTCTGGGTCTGCCGAGGGGGGGGGGATCTGAACACCAAGGAGAGGATGAGGCGAGGCCAAGACCAAGATTCAAAAAAACGAGAAGAAAAAGTAAACAGGAATGAAAGACGAATGGCTTACCCGTGCCGGGCTGGGAAGAAGAGGTCCCCTCCCCGCCATCACGTGGCGCCGAGGCAAGGCCACTAGCGCCAGAGTTCTCCTCCTCCTCCGTGTGCATGGGCACGGGGCTTGGCGCCCTTGCCGGGGACGCCCCTCGGGGTGGCGTGGTCGATGGGGGCGGCGCGTTGGGGGTAGCCCTCTGTGGCTCCTCCTGCTGCTGTTCTCCTCCTGCAACCACGACAAGGTCAGCGCCAACTGATCGTTCCCCCAACACACGTTGGCGGAGGGCAAGTGGTGGACTCACGCTGGGGGGTTGGGCCGGGGGCTGCTGTCCGGACTGCTCAACACCACCAGTGGTGTGCTGGTGGCGCCTGCCGGGGGCTGGCCGCTCGTCGAGGTTCTGGCCCTCTCCACCCTCTGAGCCAGCGTCTCCACGTCCCTGCCAAATGAAAATAACTCAAGATAAGCGGCACTGTTTGAGGAAATGGAGATGACAAAAAGGGGGAAGCAAAGCTTACTCCTCCTCCTCCTCCTCCTCTGTTGCCTTCCTCTTCCTCCGCGGGTTGCGGGACCTTAAGTCGAAGACGACCCCTGCGCCAATGTCCGCCGAAGGAGGGGAAGGAGGTGGGGACTGGGTGCATCTGGACGAAGAAGAAGCGGATGCTTTCTTCTTTGCCACCGCGGCCTTCACCACTTTCTTCGCCGCCGCAGCCCTCGTCTGGCGCGCGGACATCTCCTGGGCCCGCCGCTGTTGCGCGGCCCTGCCGGGCCGGACCGGCTCGCCGGAGGTGGCCCGCCATAGAACCCGCCCTCTCCCCATGGCTGGAGGGTCGACAGCCTCGACCTCCTCCAACGATGATCCGTTGGTTGCGTCTTCGACGAGGGGAACCCCGGTGCCGGCGCTGCTGGTGTCGGCGTTCTGGGAACGGGGTCCCCAGACTTGCCTGCCTGCGGCCCGCGGCGTGGATCAAAGGAGGGCCTAGCACGACCCATCTTCACCAACACAGACCCAAAACCCTCGCGAGGGGCCAAGCCTCGCGGGGCGGACGACACGGAGCTTCCTCAGGCGCGGCCTCATCAGGCTGGCTCGCGAGGAGGCGGAGAGATCAAGGTGGGGTACCTCACGAGGTGCCCGTGATGCAAGCCATGACAACCAAGGGCGCCAGGCGGGCGCCAGCCCGCGCAGTGTCCTCCTTTCCTCTTTGGTGCAAAGGAAGCAAGCGCAGGCGAGAGCATCAAGCAAAGGCACCCGTTTTGGTGCAACGAGACCAAGACCATCCCAACGGCAGGGAGGAAGTTATTGTGGAGCCCAAGCCAGCGTCACCACCAGAGCCTTTGGCAGACGAAGACCAACTTTAGTCAGGATAAGTGTACCAGATGTTCCCCTTCAAAATGGCCAATTGTTGGCGCCCTTCCCGCTCAATATTTGGGAAGAGGCCCAGGGCATTTGCCTATAAATAGGACTAGCCACCCCCCAGGGTAGATGCAATCAGATCGATGAGAAGATCGGAGACAGACAGAGAGAGAGAGAGAGAGAGAGAGAGAGAAGGGTGCCTGAACTCCTCCTAGCAGTTCATCGCCCCAGCCAAGAACAGACCCTCGCGAGGCTGTTCTTCCTTGTATTGCTCATCATCATCAGCCCAAGAGGCAATCCACCACACCACAAACTGGAGTAGGGTATTACACCACAACGGTGGCCCGAACCAGTATAAACCCTGTGTCTCCTGTGTTATTCTTTCCATAGCTTAGATCTTAGCGGGGCGGTGGGGTACAGGTAGGTATAAGGCGGAATCTCCGCGCGCACCCCAGTGTTCGAACCTCAAGGGTATGCCGGAACCCGAAATCCGACATTTGGCGTGCCAGGTAGGGGTGCGCCAGAATTCGTCTTCCACCGCCCCGTTCTCCTCCGACCATCGCGTCCATGTCTGACGCTCGTTGGGCCTGCGCCGAGCGCCGAGCCGCTCTCGCTTCCCGCGTCGCCCACACGGCTCCTGTCTGCGGGCGTCCTCGCCGTTCCCCGTCACCAGCCGTCAACGCCGCCACCGGCCCGGCGGGGAACGAGCAACAAGCGTCGTCTCAGCATCCGTCCGTGCGGCAAGACGGACACACCGCTACTCCCTCACTCACCCCGGCTGGTTCTTCGTCCCATGCGCTCCGCGAACCCATGGAGGCTTGAGCTGCGCTCATCGCGGCAAACGAGCTCCTGCGCTACCGTCCCGTCGACGACGTCTATGAAGAATGGCTCGACCGCGTCGCCGAGCTCGTCCGCGCCGTCCTTTCCGCTGCACCGCACCCCGCCCTGCGTGGGCGACGAAGCTCCGGGGGCGCCCCAGCCGCCTCCTCCTCAAGAAGGCGCCCTGGCTCCAAGGCGCGTGGCCCTGGGCGGAACCCGCTCCGTCAGGTGCCAGCGTAGCAAGAGAGGAGCTGCCAAGAAGTCCCTCGCCCGCAAGAAGCTGTCGGGGCGCTCCCTGCTCCAGCATGTCGGGACCATGCTCCCGCTCTCGCACGTCAAGACCCCGCGCTGCTCCCAGCTGCAGCACATGGGGACTTGCAAGACCAAGCTCTCCATCACCCAAGGCCTCCCGTGGCCACAGCAGGCTGCTGTGCCTTCATCACCGAGCTGCGCAGCGTCGCGTGTCCCGGCAAGTTCAAGCCAGACCTGCCTCCTCTTTACGACGGCACGGCCGACCCTGCGGAGTTCCTCCAGCTCTATGAGCTGGGCATCGAAGATGCCAATGGAGATGAGAAGGTCATGGCGAACTGGCTTCCCATGGCGCTCAAGGACGGGGCCCGCACCTGGCTCCTCAACCTGGCTCCAGGCACGATCTCCTCCTGGGACGAGATGCGCACCCGCTTCATCGCCAACTTCCAAGGTACTCGCGACTGGCCACCCGCCGTGAGCGACATGTGCCGCATCAAGCAACAACCCGGAGAGACCCTGCAAAAGTACATCCAGTGCTTCAACAACGCACGTCTCAGGATTCCCAAGCTGACCGAGGAGGCCATCATCTCAGCCTTCTCCGACGGCGTGCGCGACGTCAAGATGAAGGAGGAGCTGGCGATGTATGAAGACCTGTGCACTTCCTTGGAGCTGTTCAACTTGGCGACCAAGTGCACCAGGGCTAAGGAAGGGTGTCTCTCCCTCCTCGAGCTGCCTGCCGCAGACCCAGAAGAGAAGAAATCCAAGGCCAAGGATGTGAAGCGCAAGGGGGCTGTCGTGCTCGCGGCAGAACCAGACACCAAGCGGGGCAGAGATCAGCCCGAATCTTTCAAGGGCAGTCGGTACTGTGTGTACCACGACCTCCACACCCACAACACCAACGAATGTCAAGAGCTCCGAGCCGTGCGATAAGGAAGGATCGGTCGTCGCCCCAACCGCGGTGACCGGGGCTACGGTCGAGGAGGAGGAAGGAATGCAGGACGCTAGGAAGACCATGGCCCGCGCCAAGGGTGGCGCGATCGACCTCGCGAGGACCGCTGGCAAGACCCACCTTGCGAGGGAGACTGAAGGGATCAGCCTGCCGAGGATCGCCCGCAAGGCAACGTAGGCCTCCCTCCGCTGCCGCCGCAGCCAAGGAGAAACGAGGACCGCCATCAGGACGAGGGGCTGGGGGCTTCCAGGAGCCGCGCGCGATCGCCTGCATCCTGGGCGGGGCTCAAGCCCCAGCCTCTCAGTGCATCTTCAAGCAGTTTGCCCGCGAAGTGAATGCAGTCCTCCCCAAGCTCGAAGCCACGCGCCCTTTCAGGTGGTCTGCGTGCGCCATCATGTTCAGCTCAGCGGATCAGCTCAAGTGTGCGGCTACGGCTGGAGTCCTCCCAATGCTTTGTTCCCCAATCATCAGCAACATGGTGGTCACCAGGACCCTCATCGATGGCGGGGCAGGGTTCAACGTCCTGTCCGTGGAAACATTCAACAATCTCTAAGTGCCCTACAACCAGCTTCAGCCAACCAAGCCTTTCTCCGGAGTCATCGACGGCTCCACGGTCCCGATTGGGCAGGTCCGCCTCCCTGTCACCTTCGGGGCACGCGACAACTACCGCACCGAGCTCATCGACTTCGACGTCGTTCACATTCGCCAGCCGTACAACGCCATCCTTGGGTACCCAATGCTGGCCAAGTTCATGGCCGTAACTCACCACGGCTGCAACGTCCTCAAGATGCCAGGAAGTGGCGGAGTCATCACGGTGCCCTGTGAAGAGAAGGACGTATTGTGTTCCCTGGAACGAGTCTTTCAGGCCACATCACTGGAAGACCCGGATCGCGGAAGCAGGAGGCTTCCCGAGACCACCCCCAAGAAGAAGAAGACATCGTCCGGCCCGGCCCCTCAGGAGGCAGGCCCCTCAGGGCCCGCGCCTGCCCAGGGGGAACCTCCTTCCATCGCATAGGAAAGCGTGCCCAGTGCCCTCCTCAGGCAGGGCTCGGGGGCTCTCCCCTGGAGGGCCACCGACCTGGCTAAGGTCACGAGGGAGGCGCTTGGGCACCACATGGAGGCGTGTTTCGAAGCATGTTTCCCCCAAGGAGTATGGCAAGGAGGGTCAGACCCTCAGGAGTTCGTCAGCAACGCCATTCAGGAGCTACAGGAGTCAAGAGTCATGAGAGGCGGCCGCCGCCTACCAGCTGTGGCTCCCCATCCAGGTGAGGATGGTGGGATGCGCGTCTACATCGACATATCAGGGCTCAATTGAGTCGCCTCTCTGGAGCGCCTCTGGCCCTCGCGAGTGGGGCGCTGTGAAGGTCCACCCCACAGCTACGTTCGCATGCCTTATGGCTTGCCGAACGCGGCTGCCACGTACCAACGCCTCATGAGGGACATCATGGAGGCTCAAGAGGCCAGGCGTTCCGCAGCCTTGGTGGAGATGGAGATGGTCCGCGAGGAGCCACCAGCGCCTCCGGAGCCTCCCAAGGCCCCTGGGCCTGGGGGCTCGTGAGGATCGGCTTCCGCAGCCCACCGAGTCTGCTACACCAACACTCCTTTGTCCTCAACATCATCAGGTGACATCTTTCAAGTTTCATTTCCAGCTGGGAGCGCCCCCCAGAGCTGCATTATTCCCAGGCCGCGTGGGTCCGTCCCTGCGGCATGTATCCCTTTTATTTCATGTTGTTAGCTCACTTTGTTGGGGGCGCCCCTCGGGCTGCATCATCCCCAAGTCGCTCGGGCCAGACCTAGCGGCATGTATCCCTTTTGCGTTTATTTCCGGCTATGCGTACGACCCACCATGCTTGATTATTTGATGCCAGTCCACGGAACCTCTTCTTCTCCATGTCGACCACTTGCACGTTAAAGGGGGGGGGTACCTGAGCATCACGACTCAGGGCTCTTACTGGCTCTCCATCCCTCACCCTCTGGCCTTGTCCACGGCATTGCGACCTGGCATACCAGCGACGGTTGAGACCAGCTCGAGGGCCGGGACCCGAGGACGTAGAGTGCAGGCATCTAACCAAATTTGCAGGAACACATCACAAGATAAGGCCCAGTGCCAGGCGCAACCCGCCTAGAGGTAGGGCCCCATGAGTCCCGCGCTAGCTCACGGGTGCCCAGATACACCTCGCCAGGCCCTATCGTGCCAGCCACGTGTCAGGGCGGGGATGTACACGCCCCGGGGGCTCCTCCCGGAGGGGAGCCCCCTCCCACGTACCAGTGGAAGCACCATGCTCCACACTGGCTGACGACACTGCCAAGGAGCGGCTATGCCCATACACATACGGAAGTGCTATGCTCTGCGCTGGTGATAAACAACTGAGGGTGCCCCCCGGGCCGCATCAACCTCAGGGAGCCCAGAGCTCAGTGTCTATCCTCATCGTAACACCTCCCCTCGGGAGTGCCGCGCGAGGGGGCTGGGCACGGGGGCTGCGCCTGGGTCACGCCCAGACGCACGCCACCCAGCGAGGCCCCCTCGGGCCTGGTTCGTCACGCGTCTCTCCCCGAGCGGAGCCAAGGTACGAAGGCCGTTTGAGCGTCAAGGGGGACTCCTGAGCATCGCGACTCAGGAGCCTAACTGGTCACGTAGCCCCTCACTCCTTAGTTCCGAAAGGCTAACGGCGGTCGAGGCATGCGCAGGGCCGGGCTCTGCAGACGTAGAACGGTAGATCCACCCACATCTCACCTCCCTACTTGCTGTTCGTGCGCCAAGGGGGACTCCTGAGCATCGCGATTCAGGAGCCTAACTTGTCACGTAGCCCCTCACTCCTTGCTCCCGTCCTGGTTTCTGGTCGGGGCTAACGGCGGCTGAGGTATGCGCGGGGCCGGGCTCTATCGGGGTAGAACATAAGCAAGTAGGAAGGAAAAGCGTAAATTTCAAGGAATTGAAAAGATAGCCTCCTTCACTCTCGTCCGCGCGAACTGCTTGCACATTAAAGGGGGGGTGCCTGAGCATCGCGACTCAGGGCTCCTACTGGCTCCCCAGCCCTCACCCTCTGGCCTTGTCCACGGCATCGCGACCTGGCATACCATCGACGGCTGAGACTCGCTCAAGGGCCGGGACCCGAGGATGTAGAGTAGAAAGGGGAGCAAAGGTGAGAGGGGAGCGCCATCTTAAATTTCAAGAGTTCAAAAGCAAATATTACAATCCACACTGTTATCTCAATGCCAAACGCAAGTTTAAACGCCTCCCCGAGGCATGATACATGTGCAGGAATTGAAAGCAGGACAGGAGCCACAACGGAATCACTTGACGGCGGTGGAGCAGCGCGGAGTGGGTTCGCCTCGTGGAGCAGCAGGGTTGGCAGCGCCTCGCTTCGGCTTGGTGCTGAAGGCCCGGAACTTCCCCAGCAGAGCCTCCGCGCGACCCTTCACGGCCTCGGCAGCGACAGCGGCACGCTCACCGCTTGCTGGCTCCAGCAGGCTGTCGAGGTCGACGCTGCGGTCGCGATGGTAGATGTGGGTGAAGACCCGCGTCAGCGCTGCAGAAGACAGGACACGCGCCTCGGCCTCGGCTGTGGGGCCAAGGCCAAGGGCGACATCTTCAAGAGCGCGAACCAGGAAGGGAAGCAGCTTGGCGGGGCCGTCCTCGGCGCCAGCCAGCGGGCTCTCCAGGCTGCTGTCGTAAAGCGTCTTCAGTGAGGAGCGAGCCTTCTCCTCCATTTCCGCGAAGGCCACGCGGTCCTCGGCAAGAACCTGGGCCTTGCCGTCCAGCTCGACCTTCCTCACCCCTAACTCCTGCTCCAGCGTGCCTAGGCGGTCACGGCGCTTCTTGAGCTTGGCCTCCAGGACCTTGACGGCCGCCTCGCGAGTCTTCACGCCTTCTTCCTGCTCTTGGCGAAGGCAGGCCTCATTCGCGAGTTGGTCCCGCAGGCCTTGCAGCTCATCCTCCAGCACCTTGCAGCGACCACGGACGTTGGCCACCTCCCCCAGGGCTGCGTCACGAGCAACCTTCACCTCAAGGACGGCTTGCCTCTCCTCATCGCAAGCCGTCGAGGCCTGGACCAGCGCCGCCCAAATCGAAGCGTCGGAGTGAATCCATCCTGAAGCCAGCTCCAAGAGCCCGACCACCAAGTGAGGGTCGGTGCCAAGAAGATCCTGCCGTAGCCGGTCCAGCTCAGCAGCAACACGATCTAGAACGGCAGGAGGAGTCGGAGAGACAGCAGTCGGTGGAGTAGGAGGAGAAGGCGGCAGCACGACCACATCATCGTGAGGCAGAACCTGTTGCGCCCCAGCGGTTGTGGTGGCGGCAGCAGGCAAAGGCACCTCGGGAGTCGCTTGGCCCATGGGGGCTGAGCTCACCCCAGCCGGCTCAGCCAGGCCTCGTGAGGACGACTGGGCAGGAGAGGCCCGTGCGTCGCGGTCACCTTCCTTCGCGGGCAGAGGCGCTGCCCCGGATGGAATCTCAGGAGCTCCCTTCGGCTTCTTTGCTGCGGGCGCCAGCCTATCCAAGAGATGCGGACGTCAAGCCTCAACAGCAGAACAAGAAATAAAGACAAGAATCAAGTGCTTAGGGGTCTTCGCCAGTGAGCTCAAGCTGCCTCCGGCCAAATTTGAAGCCCGAAAGCCGGCTGGAAGGGTCAACCTTGGGAAGCTCGGGAGCTGAAGGCACGTCTGCGGTCCGCCTCGGGGCCGGGGCAGACCCGCGGGAGATCAGCCCGGTCCTGTCCTTCTTCGGGATCGGGGGCGAGCTCCCGCCGCCCTGCTCGTCATCATCCTCGTCGTCATCGCTCGGAGAGAGGCGGAGAACGCGGGACCTGCACCGGGAGAGGGGAGCCCTCAATTCTCCGTCAGTCGCCTCGGAGTTAGTCCCTTTCTCCCACTCCCCTCCTTCCTCCTCTTCGCTGGAGCCGTCGGAGGACACGTCCACCGGTTCCTCGGGAGCTTCCGTGGTCACGGGCCCGTCCCCGTTGAAGACGGGCATGGACTCCACTACCTGCTCCCAGTCGTCGCGGAGGAACAAGGGCGTAGGAGCGCCCTCCAACCACGCCACATCACCCTCGACCAGAGATTGGAGGACCGCAGCCAGATCTTCATCGACCAAGGCCGCAGGGCTCGGATGGGGCCTCCACATCGGAAATGAGTACTGCCGAAGCGGAGCCAGCTGGTGCTCCAGGAATTCCCTCAGCAGCGACGCGCCGGTCAGCTTCGCCGCCGCCATGTTGGTCGGCCTCAGATCCGCGTCCATCTTCTCCAACACCAGCTTCGACCGGGGGTCCGCGAGCTCCGCTCGACCCCAATCCCTGGAGCTCGTGGGTTGCTCCGTGGGCAAGATCAGCCGAGGGTGGATACGCCCAGCATCTGCCAAGACCCACTTGCTCCTGAAGCCCTCAATCCTTTTCCCGGGGCTCGAAATGGCAATGGCGCCACCGTACGCGACGAAGCTCGCGCACGCGGAAGCAGGACCGCGAGTGATCCGGAGATAGAAGTAGTGGCGCAGCAAGGCCACTGAGGGCTGCACCCCTACGTGAGCCTCACAGTAATAGGCAAAGATTGCCAGGAGAAGGACGGAGTTGGGGTGGAGATGCAGAGCCTGTAGCTTATAATGGCGGAGGACGGAGAATAAGAACTCGGGGAAGGGAGGCACCAGGCCAGCAGCAATGGCGCTTACAAAGAGCGGATAAAAGGTGCTCCCTTGTCCCTCAGGGGTGGCGGAGCCGGCCTTGAACACCTTCGCCCCGTCGATGCCCTGTGCCGCCGCCATCCGGCGCAACCGGGCGAGGCTCGACTCCGACACGTTCGGCGACTCCAGGGCAGACGAGTACCAAGCTCCGGCCGGGGACTGACGAGGCGCCATGGCTTCCTAGGTCACGCGGTCGGAGTAGATCTGGAAATTTTGGAGGAAGGAAGGAGAGGCGCAAGAAAGGGGATCTGAGCAGCAACCGGAGAAAGCGAAAAAAGCAAAGCCTAGGCAGATGCCGCTCCTTTATCAACTCGCGCGGTTGCTGAGGCGCTCACGTCCAATCAACCGCCATGCGGCGCCCAAGGCCACAGGCTGTTAGGGCCCGCGGCGCTTCGCCCTTGCCCTTTCGCCTCGCTGTACGGCCAAGTCCGGGCGCGCCTTGGGCCCGGGGGTCCCCAGACTTGCCTGCCTGCAGCCCGCGGCGTGGCTCAAAGGGGGGCCCAGCACGGCCCATCTTCACCAACACAGACCCAAGACCCTCGCGAGGGGCCAAGCCTCGCGGGGCGGATGACGGAGCTTCCTCAGGCGCGGCCTCATCAGGCTGGCTCGCGAGGAGGCAGAGAGATCAAGGCGGGGTACCTCACGAGGTGCCCGTGACACAAGCCATGAAGACCAAGGGCGCAAGGCGGGCGCCAGCCCGCGCAGTGTCCTCCTTTCCTCTTTGGTGCAAAGGGAGCAAGCGCAGGCGAGAACATCAAGCAAAGGCACCCGTTTTAGTGCAACGAGACCAAGACCAGCCCAACGGCAGGGAGGAAGTCATTGTGGAGCCCAAGCCAGCGTCACCACCAGAGCCTTTAGCAGGCGAAGACCAACTTTAGTCAGGATAAGTGTACCAGATGTTCCCCTTCAAAATGGTCAATTGTTGGCGCCCTTCCCGCTCAATATTTGGGAAGAGGCCCAGGGCCTTTGCCTATAAATAGGACTAGCCACCCCCAGGGTAGAGGCAATCAGATCGATGAGAAGATCAGAGAGAGAGAGAGAGAGAGAGAGAGAGGGAGAGTGAAGGGTGCCTGAACTCCTCCTAGCAGTTCATCGCCCCAGCCAAGAACAGACCCTCGCGACGCTGTTCTTCCTTGTATTGCTCATCATCATCAGCCCAAGAGGCAATCCACCACACCACAAACTGGAGTAGGGTATTACACCACAACGGTGGCCCGAACCAGTATAAACCCTGTGTCTCTTGTGTTGTTCTTTCCATAGCTTAGATCTTAGCGAGGCGGTGGGGTACAGGTAGGTAGAAGGCGGAATTTCCGTGCACACCCCAGTGTTTGAACCTCAAGGGTATGCCGGAACCCGAAATCCGACAGCTGGCATCCCCAACGGCCTCCGCCCACTGGGCTAGCTCGTTCTCCTCCGCTTCTGCCGCGGCTTTGTCCTCCACGCCACCAATGCTGCCGGCCTGCTCAGCGAGCTTCGCCTCCACAACCCTGGCGGCGATGTAGTCCAGCTCCGCCTGGATGGTCTCCTGGACGAGCCGTGGCTCGGCGGTGACGTACGTCTCATGCAAGGTGTCGAGGAACTCCTGCACTTGAATTTCCTTCGGCTCGACCCAGCTCGGGTCAAGGCCATGCGCGTTGAAGTCCGGCATCATGGCGATGATGTCGGTCCGGCGCGAGTTGTTGCTCAACGGGACCACTCATGTCAGCAACTTGAACAAGGGCCCCTTGGCAACCTTGCCGGCCTTTGCGGCGGCCCTCACGGCCTTGTCGGTCCACTCAACCTCGCCGTCGCGGTTCACGTCAAGCTGGAAGAGACGCTGGCAGAAGTGGGCATGCCCCATTACCGTGAGGTTGTGGTCGAGGCCGGCGCAAAGCCTCATGATGTCGGCGGCGTTCGTGAAGAGCCAGGCCGGCCTCCCCTTGTTGTGAAGTGGAGCAATTCGGCGGCGAATGAAGTCCGCCCCGATCATCTTAAGGGTGAGCCCGGCCTCGGTGAGCCGAAGGATCCTGGTGGTCGCGATCATGAGCTTCTCGTCGTTGACGTCAACATCGCTCCAATCGCTTCTGCAGACCGGCGGCGCCTAGCAAACCTCGCAGAATGCTGGCGGATCCTTCTCTTCAATCCAGCACCACCTGCCTCGCCATTCTTCCCACCTCTCTTTCATGGCGCCCTACGGGTACACCCGCTTGGCCCTTGGGATCCAGGCGACGCAACTGAAGATGTCGCCCCCCGGTTGGATCCGAGGGAAGAAGTAGTGGCGGAAGAGCGCCGTGTTGGGATGCACCCTGGCGAAGCCCTCGCATAGGTGCACGAAAAGAGCCATGCACGCCATGACATTCGGAGTAAAATCCAAAAGTTGGAAGCTGTAGGTGTGCATGACGTCATTGAAGAAATCGGAGAAGGGGGGACAGAGCCCGCATGAGAAGTAGTCGACAAAGAAAGGGTACCGAGCTGGGGCGGCCTCGGCGCAGTTAGCGGGTGAGGGAGTCCTGGATTAGGGGGTCCTTGGACAGCCGGGCTATATACTTTAGCTGGACTGTTGGACTATGAAGATACAAGATTGAAGACTTCGACCCGTGTCCGGATGGGACTCTCCTTGGTGTGGAAGGCAAGCTTGGCAATACAGATATGTAGATCTCCTCCCTTGTAACTGACTCTGTGTAACCCTAGGACAACAACAATCATACCATAGGCTAGCTCCTAGGATTTAGCCTCTACAATCTCGTGGTAGATCAACTCTTGTAATACTCATATCATCAAGATCAATCAAGCAGTAAGTAGGGTATTACCTCCATCGAGAGGGCCCGAACCTGGGTAAACATCGTGCCCCCCGCCTCCTATTACCATCCGCCCTAGACGCACAGTTCGAGACCCCCTACCCTAGATTTGCCGGTTTTGACACCGACATTGGTGCTTTCATTGAGAGTTCCACTATGCCGTCACCGTAAGGCTTGATGGCTCCTTCGATCATCGGCAACGATGCGATCCAGGGTGAGGTTTTCCTCCCCGGACAAATCTTCGTATTCGGTGGCTTCGTACCGCGGGCCAACTCGCTTAGCCATCTGGAGTAGATCGAGAGCTACGCCCCTGGCCATCAGGTCAGGTTTGGAAACTTGAACTACACTGCCGACATCCGCGGAGACTTGAACTTCGATGGATTCGAGCCCATGTCAAGTGCGCCGCACAATCACGACGAGCATGACTTACCTCTGCCGTCGGACAATGTTCAGGAGATCGCACGTGCAACTACTCCGGCCCTCAATCCGGAACAAATTGCGCCATCTGAGGACGGGTGGATAGACCCCGCCACGGAGGCCACACTCTCAGTGGCGATAGAGCTGAATACTGACTTCACCTCCTACGAGAGCCGTGTTGCCGAACCATTGGATTCATCCCCGGCCACGGGCTCCGAGCCGCTTGCGTCAGTACCTATTGAATCCGATTGGGCACCGATCATGGAGTTTACCTCCGCGGATATCTTTCAGCACTTGCCCTTTGGCGATGTGCTAAACTCGTTGAGGTCTCCCTCCATGTCAGGAGACCCTTGGCCAAACTATGTCCGGCTAGAATGGGATGCGGACGACGAAGAAATTCGCTCCCCACCCACCACCCACTTAGTAGCCACTGTCGACGATTTAACCGACATGCTCGACTTTGGCTCCGAAGACATCGATGGTATGGACGACGATGCAGGAGACGAACAAGAACCACCACCCACAGGGCGCTGGACTGCCACCTCATCGTATGACATATACATGGTGGACACTCCCAAAGAAGGCGATGGCGATAAGACAGCAGAGGATAACCCCTCCAAGAAGCAATCCAAGCACCGACGTTGGCGGCGCTGCTCTAAGTCCTGCCATAGCAAAAGCAGCGATACCGGCACAAGAGACAATAACGCTCTGGATAGTGCTGAAGACGACGATAATCCCCTCCAGCCAGACCTTGAGCGGGAGGATGAACAAGGTAGTCCTTCGGAACAGGGAGTAGACGGAGAATCAGAGGATGAAAATTACATGCCTTTCTCCGAAGACAAGGTGAGCCTCGGTGATGAAGAATTTATCGTGCCTGAGGATCCCATCGAGCAGGAGCGCTTCAAGCGCCAGCTTATAGCCACAACAAACAGCCTGAAGAAAAAGCAACAACAGCTTCAAGCTGATCAAGATCTGTTAGCGGATAGATGGACTGAAGTCCTGGCGGCCGAGGAATATGAACTCGAACGCCCAACCAAGAGTTACCCAAAGCGCAAGTTGCTACTCCAACTCGAGGAGGAAGCATTAAAACCTACATTACCAGCATATGATGCGGCTGATCGGCCACCTCGTGGGCGAGACAGAGGGGCATATCAGCCTGAAGTCCAGACGCACCCCGTCGCCAGACAAACAAAAACACGAAGGCCCGGGGCAACACGCGGGACCTGCAAGACGTATTGGAAAACAAAGCAGGACATACAAGATCGATCTACGGATCATGGGGTCGCGCCCCAATGCATGACGGTGATCGTCATGCCAGATACACTAAAAGCAAGTCCGGCTGGGCCGAATACAATAGACAAGACTCGTATGAACTGCATTGTGACATAGCCCGGCACAGAGGCGCCGCACACCCCCTATGCTTCACCGATGAAGTAATGGATCATGAATTCCCAGAAGGGTTTAAACCCGTGAACATTGAATCATATGATGGTACTACAGACCCCGCGGTATGGATAGAAGATTTCTTCCTCCACATTCACAAGGCCCGCGGGGACGATCTACACGCCATCAAGTACCTCCCTCTAAAACTCAAAGGGCCGGCTCAGCATTGGCTGAATAGCTTGCTGGCAAACTCCATCGGAAGTTGGGAGAGCCTGGCAGATGCATTCCTAGACAATTTCCAGGGCACTTATGTGCGACCTCCGGATGCTGACGATTTAAGTCATATAACTCAGCAGCGAGGGGAATCGGCCAGGAAATTCTGGACCCGGTTCCTAACTAAGAAGAACAAAATTGTTGACTGTCCGGATGCAAAGGCCTTAGCGGCATTTAAGCATAACATCCGTGACGAGTGGCTCGCCCGGCACCTCGGTCAAGAGAAGTCAAAATCCATGGCAGCCGTCACAACACTTATGACCCGCTTTTGTGCGGGCGAAGATAGCTGGTTGGCTCGTAGTAACAACACAGCAAGCAAACCTGGCTCATCAGAGGCCAGGGATAGCAACGGCAAACCACGACGCAACAAACACAAGCGCCGCAAACATGGTGAAAATGTCGAAGATACAACAGTTAATGCCGGGTTTAGTGGCTCAAAGCCTTGTCAGCGGAAAGGGCCCCTCAAAAATAACAATTCAGGTCCGTCTAGTCTGGACCGCATACTCGATCGTCAATGCCAAATTCATGGCACCCGAGGGACGCCAGCCACCCATACTAAGAGAGAATGCTGGGTCTTCAAACAAGCCGGCAGGGCAGGCGCCAAAAACAATAAAGGGGGGTCTCAAAGCGATGATGGCGACGAAGAGCCCAGATCACCGAACACAAGAGGGCAAAAGAAATTCCCCCCCCCCCAATCCAAACGGTGAACATGGTAAACACCACCCAAATTCCCAAACCGGACCCGACATGCACCCCTAGGGATGCCGACTTAACAGAGCCAGCCGTCCCACAATATAAACTAGGGCCGGTCACCTTCAACCACACAGATCGTCAGGTCAGCGCCAATCAGGGCAATCCAGCCGCACTAGTCCTTGACCCAATAATTAACGGGTTCCGCCTCACACGAGTCCTTATGGACGGAGGCAGCAGTCTAAACCTGCTTTATCAGGACACAGTGCGCAAGATGGGCATCGATCATTCGATGATCAAACCCACTACAACCACTTTCAAAGGCATTATACCAGGTGTGGAAGCCAGTTTTACAGGCTCCATTGCCCTCGAGGTAGTCTTCGGATCACCAGACAATTACTGCACCGAAGAGTTAACCTTCGAAATTGTCCCCTTCCGAAGTGATTATCAGGCACTGCTCGGACGAACCACGTTCGCTCGATTTAATGCGGTGCCACATTACGCCTACCGTAAGCTCAAGATGCCCGGTCCACGTGGCGTCATCACGGTTAAGGGCAAGGCCGACCTTTCCTCCGGTAGCAACAAGTACACCGCTGCCTTAACAGCAGAAGCAATGAGCAGCACCTTGCAGCCAAACCTCGAGTCGATGGCCAGTCTCCCGGATACCACCAAAGGACTTCGAACTACTTCACGGCAGCATAGCCCGGCTCGTCTAGAGCTCAATTAAACACTCCGGCGAAGGCCAAGATTGGCCGCATACAGGGGCTCAACCGCTCTCCGGCACACAAATATTTCTTACATTTCATTTGCAGGCTCACCTTTGCGTTGACCAGGATGGGCAATATGGAGGCAGCCTGAACGCGCGAGGGAATCCTTAGATGTTCCCCATGATGACCATCCGACTATACTCCGGATCCGCACACAGCTTCGTCCTCCCTGGTCTCAGCAGGTGCCACAATCATATTTCTTTTCCATTATTACCTATCTTATACGCATCGACGTACTATTCAAATAAAATATATGGATTTGTATGACGTTTATCTGCTGCCATTTCTTATTAAAACTCTTTTGTCGAGTGGCATCCGTATGCCGCGATATGCCTTTAAACGTGCCAGGGGCTTCATTTTACCCACAGTACGGCAATAAAGTCCGAACACCTTTGTGGAAGTTCGGCACCCCGAACTTATAGCATTATATGCATCAGCTCTGAATCATGTCTTGGGTCAATAGTTGGGTTTGCCCGGGTCCCATATTTTGGTACCTTACGTTCCGCTATATCGGCTAAGGTAGCACTGGGAGAACTACAACGATTGTGTCCCGGTTCTTCCGGACGAGCACCTTAGTAGAGAAGCCAAAAATTGACTGTCATGATACGGCGAGAGCTGGTCAGCTGTTCGAGAGGTCATAAAATCTTTAAGGATTTCTCCCACATAATGCCATAACCAATGCAGCGTGTGATGGATCGGTTTTTTCTCCGATCATGTGCTTATAGAGCCCCTAGTACGGTATTCCGAACATCAGGGGCTGCGCCTACCTTACTAAAGCTCATATGGCTAAGTGAGAGTGATAAAGCCCTATAGTCTGATTGCCTGGTTCATTGTGCTGAGCACCTCCTTCGAAGGACCCAAAACTGGGACAAAGAGTGCTCAGGTTTATCCCGAACACCCCCGTATTTCTTACATGGGGGCAGAAGCCGACGACTGGCCAACTCTCAGGTTTAACATATAAAACGACCGCACAGGAGGGTAAACTTTTATATAACAGGAAATAAATAGTATAAATGACCCTGTTCAGACATTTACAAAGGACGACATGAGTCACATCCATGGAAATATAATGTCCTTGGTGCATAGCTCCGCTGCAAGGTAGGATCCTTTAAGGACATTTTCATAATATAATTCGGGCTTGCGGTGCTCCTTCCCCTCTGGCGGCCCTTCGGTCATCAGCTTCTCAGCATCCATCTTCCCCCAGTGCACCTTTGCGCGGGCGAAGGCCATTCGCGCACCCTCTATGCAGACCGACCGCTTGATGACATCAAGTCGGGGGCAAGCGCTTACAAGCCGCTTCACGAGCCCGAAGTAGCTGCTTGGAATCGGCTCGGCGGGCCATAGCCGGATAATCAAATCCTTTATGGCTAGTTATGCCGCCTTATGCAGTTTGATCAGCTGTTTCAGTTGATCGGCAAAAGGCACCGGATAATTCAGTGCCAAATACTGCGACCAGAAAAGCTTATCCGCAGTGTTCCTTTCTCCGGCCTGGTAGAATTGGGCGGCATCCGCTATGCTGCGAGGCAGCTCCGCAAACACCCCTGGAGAAATCCGAATTCAAAATCAGAAACATAATCTTCTCCTCCAAAACTTGCTTTACAAGGAAAAAGCCTTACCCGCCGCGATCTTCCTCGCCTCTTGGATCCCCTGCAGGGCGCTTTGGGTTTCCCCTCGGGCATCGCTCGCGGCCTGATGCGCCTTGGTGAGTTCGGATTCTTTCTCCGTTAAACTGTGCTCCAAGGTCTCGCATTTCTTCACGGCCTGTTGCAGCTCCTGCTCAGCTTTAATAACCCTGGCCTCGCACTTCTCACAGAGGGCCTCCTCTGCGGCTGCCTTTTCCTCGGCCTTGGCCACAACCTTCTTAAGAGCCTCGACTTCGGTCATCATCCCTAGAGAAAATCAGGGAACATATTCTATAATACGGGAAATTTGATCGCACTAAACGCGAACAAGACTTGTGCATACCCTGTTTATCTCCCAACTGCATTTCCAACTGGCCAAGTTCTTCTTTGGCCCGCTCCAGACTTTGATTCAATCCGGAGATTTTCGCAGTATGGGAGGCAGCAGCTACTACAGACGCCTGCTTATAACAGAAGAGAAATAGATGTCATTCAATGATTCTTCATGCAAACATAAATTTTATCCTCTGTCCGGTTTCTTCTTTCACCGAACAGTGTATCAGGGGCTACTATCCATACTATGACACTCTTCGAAAAACATACCTCAAAATCTTTTATAAGGCTGATATAGGCTCCATTCAGTCCACTCTCAGCAGACTAAATCTTCTCAATCACCGCACCCACAAGGGCACGATGTTCATTGACGATGGAGGCGCTCTTCAGCGCCACCAACAAAGCATCTGACGCCTCTGGTTGGACAGAGGTTGTTGGTACACCCCCTCTAGCTGAGAGAGGCTGCCTGCTTGATTCTGGAGCCGTATTGGTCTCCGGAACTGCATCCGGCTGGGAACCAAATTCAAGGTGGCCCCCGCCGTCAGCTCCCATGGTAATTTGCTCCAAAATGTGTTCGGCCTCTGAAGTTTGACCTCCAGGCGCCGCCTTCATGGTCTTTCCCTCTCCTCCTTGGCCGGGGTCCCTCTGGGACGAAGCCTTGGTGGTATTCACCTGTTCGAAGGAAGGGGCATTCGGGGGCGTCCCGCTTTCCATAGCATCCGAGCTCAGCGAATCCAATGATGAGGATTGTTCGGTACAGGACCTCGCCGGACTACAAAACATATGGCTCGGGTTAGAATATTACGCCATGATGAGTCTGGATGCGTAAACGTGTTCGAACTGTATATACTCATGGGTTCACTAGGGGCTGGGCCTTGGGATCCCATGCCGGGCCGCAGTCGGGCAGTGGACTCCTCCGAAAGAGGAGCTTTTCCCCTTTTAGGCGACTCGGCCTCCAAGTGTGTGGAGGCCGTCCTCTTCTTTCTTTCCCCCGTAGGGGATTCATCTTCTTCCTCCTCCTCGTCCTCTTCGGAGGCGGAACGGGCATCAGAGCCTTCGAATATTGTATCCAATGTGCCGCGGTGACTAAGGCCGACCCGGGTCTTCTTGGCCCCCTTCTTGGCCGTTTTCTTCGGCACCTTGTAAGGCGTCGGGACCAACATCTTCGTCAGAAGTGGGATGGCTGGTTCTTCGGGCAGCGGGGCCGGACAATGGATCCGC
Organism: Aegilops umbellulata; assembly: GCA_032464435.1. NCBI lineage: Eukaryota > Viridiplantae > Streptophyta > Magnoliopsida > Poales > Poaceae > Aegilops > Aegilops umbellulata. The sequence goes on along the minus strand of CP136058.1, from coordinate 265,633,825 downwards.
TCCGCCTTCTTCGCCCAGCCCTAGGAGGATTATGGAAAACACATTAAGCGCTTCGCTTGGGTTATGCGGACATAAAATGCGATTACTTACCGAACTTGCAGGGTGGGATAGTTGGAACTCGCGGTCTTCGGCGAAGTCCGGCCATGATTTGCTGGACTTGAAAAGCACCTTCCAGATGTCCTTGTGCAAGGAGCCTAAAATCTCTCACAAGTTTTGGTGCTTGGCTGGATCGAATTCCCATGGATTGCAAGTCCGGTGTTGACAAGGCAGGATCCGGCGAACTAACATCACCTGGACCACATTGACGAGTTCAATGTTCTTGTCTCCCATATCTTTAACGCGCGTCTGGAGCACTGACAATTCGTCGGACAAGGACTAGTTCAGGCCCTTCTTGACCTAGGATTTAAGCCACAGGGGGGCACCGGATCGAAACTCAGGAGTAGCAGCCCATTCCGTGTCGCGCGGCTCAGTGATGTAAAACCACTGCTGTTGCCACTCCTTGACGAAATCGTTAAAGGTGCCTGTTGGCCATGTAACATTGGGCATCTTTCTCTAGCGGACCCGCACTCGGCATACTCGCCACCCACTACCTTGGGCTTCACATTAGAAATCTTCAGCCATAAGCCAAAATGTGGCGAGATGCGGAGAAAAGCCTCGCACACGACAATGAATGTCGAGATGTTGAGGAAGGAATTAGGGGACAGATCATGAAGATCGATCCCATAATAATACATGATGCCGCGAACGAACTGGTGGAGGGGAAACCCTAGCCCACGGAGAAAGTGAGGGAGGAATACAACCCTCTTGTGGGGTTCCGGGGTGGGGACGATCTGTCCCGCCGTCGGGAGACGATGGCTGATTTTCTTGGCTAGATACCCGGCCTCCCGAAGCTTTTTGATATCCTTCTCCCGGACGGTAGAGGCCATCCATTTGCCTCCTGCTCCAGATCCGAACACTTTCGGAAAGCCTTTGTGGGCAGAGATGATGAACACTTGGGCGCTGGAGCTTGGGCGGAGGGGAATGGATCGGGAAGAAGAAAGTGTGGGTGCGAAAGGGAGTCCTTATCCCCTTATAAAGGCAGCATGGATTCTGCGCCTCCCCACTTGCCTGGTAAAACCCCTTATTCCCCAAGCGTCGTAATTGATGACGCGGTTGTGTTACCCACACCCGTATTGATGAGAATCCTGTGATAAGGGGACACGATCTCTGCTTCGACAAGACGTGCCAAGAAAACCGCTTCACAATATGAGCAGTAGCTGGTTGAGAAAAACGGTTTGAATGATGACTGGGCCGTGGTGTGATGTCATGCTGCCAAATGTGTCAGCAGGTTAGATCTGTGGAAATATTATTCTCTCTACGGTGGTATGTGGAATTTGTTTTGCAGAGCCGGACACTATCCTTGTGTTCAAAATCTTCTATGGAGTATTCGGAGGAAGAACCCGCCTTGCAATGCCGAAGACAATCTGCGCGCCGGACTCATCATCATTGAAGCCTGGTTCAGGGGCTACTGAGGGAGTCTTGGATTAGGGGGTCCTCGGACAGCCGGGCTATATACTTTAGCCGGACTGTTGGACTATGAAGATACAAGATTGAAGACTTTCCTTGGCGTGGAAGGCAAGCTTGGCAATACGGATATGTAGATCTCCTCCCTTGTAACCGACTCTGTGTAACCCTAGCCCCCTCCGGTGTCTATATAAACCGGAGGGTTTAGTCCGTAGGACAACAACGATCATACCATAGGCTAGCTTCTAGGGCTTAGCCTCTACGATCTCATGGTAGACCAACTCTTGTAATACTCATATCATCAAGATCAATCAAGCAGGAAGTAGGGTATTACCTCCGTCGAGAGGGCCCGAACCTGGGTAAACATCGTGTCCCCCGCCTCCTGTTACCATCCGCCCTAGACGCACAGTTCGGGACCCCCTACCCGAGATCCGCCGGTTTTGACAGCGACAGTGGGGATGACGCGCGTGGCTAGATGCCCCGTTGTCTCTGCCCCCATCTTCACCCCCCACAGGGGTTTGAAGGTCTCCCAAAGCTGGAAAACATCGACCGTCGAGGGGAAGTAGGCGAGCTGCATCCACTGCGCCGCCAACGCACTCTCCGGCGGCTCCACCGCTCCGGCGTCCTTGGCCACTCCCTTGCCCTTGGTGGATTTGGGCGCCATGGCAGCTGGGGGGAGCAAGAGACAGAAGACGGCAGAGACACAGCGGCGGCAAGCGAAGGCAAGAGCTCGAGAAGGAGGAAGAAAGGGGGCGGCGACTTTGAGATTGGAGAAGACGCAGGGAGGTGGGTAAAGTGAGCAGCACGCCCGCGGTTATTCCTTTTTACAGGGAAGGCGTGGGCCGCCTCCTTTCTCATTAACTGCGATGTGACGCATGCATGCGGGAACGGCCCCATGCATGCCCCCCACGTCACACGCGACCCCCCCCCCACGTCATGCGTTCAACGCGGGTCGTGGGGAAGCGCAGCGGACGAAGAGTTACTGTGGTAAAAATCCGCCCCACCTGCCCGCACACCGTTCTGGGCCTGGCCCAACAATGTGCCGCGCTTATGTGTGGCCCAGGCCCGGGGGCTCCTGTCGGTCTACAAAAGTAGAGGCACTCCTTTGTACCCCTTTACTTGTGCACGGGCAGTCAGAGCCATGCGTCGTGGCCACACTAAGCAGGGCAGAGGAGGGGAGCCGAAGAGAAGCCGAATCCCAAGACAATGCCAAGGCCGAGAACACAAAGGACAAAAGGGCAAAGCAGGCTCCCCCGGCAAGACCCTTGCCGGGGCGGCATGCCCGACGCCCGCAGAGTGAGCCACCCTTGAGCCCACGGGTTCCAACACAACCAACTACACTGGAACTACGGCTCGGGAGGCACCTCCGTGGTGGCATACAGATCTTTGTCAAGACCATAGATATGTAAGATCCGATGAGAACCAGAAGACGGCGACCCTTGGCGGGATCCTTGCCGAGGAGATCCACAAGACCCCCGGCAAGCACCTTGCCGGGGACGACCGCAACACAACGGCAAGACCCTTGCCGGGCTCCCGGCAAGGGCCTTGCCGAGGGCGTCAGCGGGGCCACAGCCAGGCCCGCGCCAGCCAAGTTTCCACCGGCATTAGCATGCAGCTGCCAGCCCGACCAGCTGGGCAGGCACCTGCGTGGCAACATGCGGCTCCCAGGCCAACTCAGCAAGCGCCTGTGTGGCGACATGCAGATCTTCGTGAAGACCCTACCACTGTGCCACCACAGCTGCCTGCCTACCTACATGGCGCCACATGCATCGCTGGCCAGGGCGTGTGTCGAAGCAAGGAGGAGCGGCAACGGACAGGACGGGCCTCGTTCCCGTCCCCGATAAAGCTAAGGGGCACCTAAGCGATGCATTAAATGCATCTTGTCCTGTAATACAGGCGATAAGCTCGCAGTACTATAGGCCTTTCCACCTCCTGTGTGCCACTGTGGCATCCCCTTTTGACTATAAAACGGGCCCATGGCATACTGGAGGAGGATTCGGCTCTTTTGAATTACACAACCACAATAGCTAGTTCGAGAGCTCAAGAACACTCAATACATGCACCAAAGCAGGACTAGGGTTTTACGCACCCTCGCGGCCCAAACCTGGGTAAACGATCCTTGTGCTGACTGTTAATCCTGCTCTTCTCACAACCCCGTGCCCCGGCAACCATAGTAGGGATTCTTGTGATCCCATAGGTGTCGTTCACACTGACATGTTGCTATACTTTTGCCAAGTGCTTACAACTCTCGCTTTTGATACATTTGGTTCTTTGAGTTGTAATACTTAAACTAAATGGTCGTCTGCTACTTTTTCTGTTATTCTGTGATGCGACGATAAATTCCGCATGTGCGATGATAAATCCCGCATGAAGTCATTTTGCAGACCTCCATTTTTCATTATGCATGTCATTATCGTTGTTATATCTTTTCATGCATGATGAATTGTCTTCATAAGTTGAAGAGGATCTCCACAAGTACAACCTGCCATGTGCATTTGCATTCGAAAGCAAAACCTTTATATGCACATCTTTAGGGGGATCCTTTTACTACTTACGAAGACAATATCTCAATCCTTCAAAATTTCACATACTTTTATCCCCGTTGAAAACTTCAACCAGTTTGTCATCAATCACCAAAACGGGGGAGATTGTAAGTGCATCTAGTGCCACCCCTAGTTGGTTTTGGAGTATTGACAACAAATCTGGTTGAGGGACTAACGTGTTTGTGAGAATTGCAGGATAGCACAGGTAGTAGTCCCTCATTGATTCGGTTTACCTACCGGAGATGACCCCTAAAAATGTGTGAAGACATTGAAGACAATGGTGGTATGTGAAGATATTCACAACGAAAATTATGACTCGAGAAGACATTCACGTGAAGACTATGAAGTGCGAAGACATAGCTGTTTTGTAGTTTCCTTTCTTCTCTATTGAGTCATAGGAACCACCGTACTATTAAGTGGGGTCCAAGTGAACAAAGTCAAAGTGACTGAAGTGATGCTCAACCAAATCCTATGTCTTCGAGCAAAGACAATGAGAGCAAATCTTATCCAGAGCTGGATGAGTCAGCTTTACTTGTAGCCCAAGTCAAGCTGCTGCGTGTGTTTGAAATCTAACCGTTGGGACACGTGCCAGTTCCTTAGTGACCCAGGGTCATTTCGGACAAATCAGGTCGGGTTGCCTAGTGGCTATAAATAGCCCACCCCCTACACCATAAATTGGTGGCTGCTCAGAGTTAGTGCACGGCTTTTGTCGTTTGAGAGCAACCACCGCCGAAGCATTTAAGAAAGAGAGATCATTGCGAGGACAAAGCCCAAAACACCCAGAGCCCAAAGAGTGTTTGGCATCACTGAAGTCTTTCTGTCTGCGTGACCTGAAGACTTGTTACACTTGAGGACTGTGAATCCTCCAGTCGGTTAGGCGTCGCGTTCTGAGCATCCAAGAGTCATTGTGGATTGCCGGTGAACGAAGTCTGTGAAGGTTTGGAAGTCTACCTTGAAGACTTACCAGAGTGATTGGGCGGGGACTAGGTGTCCTTAGCTCAAGGGGAATAAGGTGAAGACGCGGTCTTCTGAGTTGAATCTCAGCCTCCCTAACCAGAAGTACAATTTTCACAGCAACTGGAACTGGTCCAATAAATCCTTGTCCTCACCAAGTGACTGGTTCTATCTTCTCCCTCTCTTTACTTACAGTTTGCCTTCGTGAAGTCATTTCCTGCTTGCATTATCTATTATCTTCACTATGTGACGACTATTATTGTTTGGCTTCATACTATCTTCCATCCTGATCCATTCTACCTAGCTGCTATTAGCCTTCATGCTTTCACTTCATTCAATACTTGACTATGGCTTGCCTAGTGTAGTCTACCTTCCGTTGCATGTTAATAGGTTCATTTCTATCGTTTGTCTTTGAAACTTCCATGTTTTGAAGACTTAAATAAAAATCGCCTATTCACCCCCCCCCTCTAGCCAATAACTAGCACTTTGACAAACAGATCGGGAGGCAGATCCAGAGCAGTGTTTCCACGGTGCTATCTGCCACCCTTCCTTGCAGATTTCTCAGTAGCCATAATATTCAGACAGAGAGGCTTCAAGACACTAAAAGGCTTCCTTCTATTTGTCAAACAAGAACTGGCTTCAGGGGAGTCAATATGATGCTGTAATAATTCGGCAAATGAATGGAGACTATGAGAACCAAGGGATTCTCCCACAGACATGTACCTGTGATAGCATTAGAGATGCGAGGGAAGGGGAAGAGGTTATATGCATTCTCAAAAGATTTTGAAGATAAATCAGTTTGAAGACATTGACCTCATAGTGCGAAGACATTCACTTATTTGAAGTGAGTTGGTTCCAGATTTGTACGAATCCATGAATAAGTACAAGTGAGGAATCTAACTACTTATGAAGCATAAGTGAATATTCTTTGCAAGATACAGATTCAGAAAGAGAAAGATCCAGATTTGGAAGTGTAGAAACCACTTTTGGTTGAAGTGGATGGATTTGACAGATCAAAAAGGCTACAAAAATTGAGATTTATTTACCACAGATGAACTGCTAGATGAGGTAGAACGGATGCCGAGCAGTCCAATCTCCTACGCCCTAACTTGGCGGCGAAAGACACCTACGGCGGAGGTGGAGAGGATGAGGTCTGCGGCCGGCGTGAGGACGGCTTCGAAGAGATCGCGACAGCTAAGCGCTTCGTCTTCGGTGTCGACGTGAGCTAGCGGTGGCGCTAGGGTTTGAGCAAGATGGCGAGGTGGAAGAGGAGATAATGACCGTGCGTGGGTGTGTATTTATAAGGTAAAGGGTTGCGCAGCACAATTACTCAAGTGCCCTTGGTGGTTCACATCTGATGGACACATGACATGCATGCAACTCATTGAGAGTTGTTCCATGTTCCCATGCACGCCTGGTTTTTCGGGTGGTCGTTCCAGCTTCTCCGGTATCCAGGCAAAAGAGATATGGCACTAAAAACCGACTTAAATGTGTGTCTCTATATCTTTAGCTGACAAGGACGCAGTGAAGACATTCGACACGTGTCAACAAAATGCATATGACTAGATAGATAGAATTTGAGGAAGAAGCACATAAGGGGTTAGGGTCCGATCACATTCACTTAGTTTAGAAAATGGCAAGTTTGAAGACTTATCTATAAGTGAATGTTGTAGAGGACAGAACACACACACACACACACACACACACACATACATACACACACACACACACACACACACACACACACACACACACACACACACACACACACATATATATATATATATATATCAGAAAAGACCAAATCTACATTGCGAATGAAGTCAAATCAATGTTGAAACAAACCAAACATGAAGATAATGCAAACATGACGCCAAATGAAAATCTTTGAGAAAGTTTGGTGGTGGTGTTACCCACCGTATAGCTAGTATTAGACCCGGACACGACGCACAATTATCGTGGCGCACCGAAGTCAAATTCCACATTAATGTATTCACACTTAGAGGGTAATTCTTCATTAATTGAAGATATATGTTACTTCGTGTGTTGCACATCTAAGTCATCAACATGCATAAGTGTTAGGATGTGTGTCCAATCACAGGACATTCGAGGATTCTAAGATATTTAGCTCACACCACAGCTTGCAAAACCTTTTCTCATCCAAGGGCTTTGTGAAGATATCTGCCAATTGCTCTTCAGTGTTGATGTGAATGATATCAATGTCTTCCTTCATGACATGATCTCTGAGGAAGTGATGACCGATCTGAATGTGCTTTGTCTTCGAGTGCTGAACTGGATTGTTGGCAATCTTGAAGGCGCTTTCATTGTCGCAGTAGAGTGGTACATGCTTCAGGTGGATGCCATAGTCCTTGAGAGTTTGCTTCATCCATAGTAGATAAGCCCAGCAAGATCCAGCAACAATGTATTAAGATTCAGCGGTGGAGAGTGATACACAGTTCTACTTCTTTGAAGACCAACAGACAAGAGATCGTCCAAGAAAGTGACTTGTGTCAGATGTGGACTTGCGATCAACCTTGTCTCCACCATAATCAGCATATGAGAATCCAACTAGATCAAACTCTAAGCCCATTGGATACCATATTCCTAGTGTTGGGGTGTGAGCCAAATATCAAAGTATTCACTTCACTGCTAAGTGATGCAATTCCTTTGGTGCCGCTTGGAATCGGGCAGACATGCAAATGCTAAGCATTATATCAGGCCTAGATGCACATAAGTAGAGTAAAGAACCAATCATGGAGCGGTATACCTTCTGATTGAACTCTTTACCATTGTCGCTGGGGCCCAATTGGCCTTTGGTTGGCATTGGCGTCGTGTACCCTTTGCAGTCTTGCATTCCAAACTTCTTCAGGCAATCTTTGAGGTATTTCTCTTGTGAAATGAAGATGGCATTTCTCTGCCGTCGGATTTGAAGACTAAGGAAGAATTTCAGCTCACCCATCATGGACATCTGATATTGCTCTTGCATCATATACCCAAACTCATCATTGTATCTCTTGTCGGTGCAACCAAAGATAATGTCATCCACATAGATTTGGCATACAAACAGTTCACCATCATATGTCTTCGTGAAGAGAGTGGGATCTAAAGAACCAGGTTTGAAGCCTTTGCTCTTCAGAAGTCTTTCAGTGTGTCATACCAAGCGCGAGGAGCTTGTTTGAGGCCATACAGTGCCTTGTTGAGCTTGTATACCATGTCAGGACACTTTGGGTCTTCAAAGCCAGGTGGTTGTGCAACATACACCTCTTCTTCAATTTTTCCATTGAGAAAGGCACTCTTTACATCCATTTGTTATAGAAGAATGTTGTTGTGGTTGGCATCAGCTAGCAGTATGCGAATGGCTTCAAGCCTAGCCATAGGAGCAAAAGTTTCATCAAAGTCAATCCCTTCAACTTGTGTGTAACCTTGAGCAACGAGACGAGCCTTATTTCTGACAACTTGACCATGCTCATCTTGTTTCTTGCAATAGATCCATTTGGTGCCAATGATATTGTGCTTGCGAGGATCAGGACGCTTTACTAGCTCCCATACATTGTTCAGCTCAAACTGTTGAAGCTCTTCTTGCATAGCTTGAATCCATTCAGGTTCCATGAAGGCTTCATCAACTTTCTTGGGTTCAGATATAGAGACAAATGCAAAGTGCCCACAAAAATTTACTGGTTGTGTTGCTCTTGAATGGGTGAGTTGACCGGGTGCATTGATGCTATCAATTATCTTCTCAATCTAGACTTCATTTTCTACGCGAGGATGTACCAGACGAATATTTTGCCCTTGCTGATCCTTGTCTTCATCTTCAGCATTGGTTTCATGCTGAGCATTGTCTTCATGCTGATTAGGTGCAGAAATGATGATTTCCTCTTCAACATGTTCCTCTGAAGGTATGATTTCTCCAGTACCCATAAGCTTGATAGATTCACTTGGTGTAGCTTCATCTGGCACATTTGGCAGGTAATCTCTTTATGAGCCGTTAGTCTCATCGAACCGCACATCCAAAGTTTCAACCACTTTCTAGTGAAAGAGGTTGAAGACTCTGTAGGAGCGTGAATCCTTTCCGTAGCCAAGCATAAAACCTTCATGTGCTTTCGATGCAAAATTTGACGTGTGATGTGGATCCTTGATCCAACACCTAGCACCAAAGACTCTGAAATAGCTGACATTTGGCTTCTTACCAGTCAGGAGCTCATATGATGTCTTCTTCAAGAACTTGTGAAGATAAACATGGTTGATGATGTGGCATGTTGTATCAATGGCTTCAAGACAGAATTTCCTTGGAGTCTTGTACTCATCAAGCATCGTTCGTGCCATCTCAATGAGGGTTCTATTCTTGCGCTCCACAATGCCATTCTGCTGAGGTGTATATGGAGCAGAGAACTCATGTGTGATGCCCAATGTATCAAGATAAGTGTCGAGGCCGGTGTTCTTTAATTATGTGCCGTTGTCACTTCTGATGTGCTTGATCTTGGTGCCATAGTTGGCCATGGCACGATTGGCGAATCGTGTGAAGACATCCTGCACTTCAGCCTTGTAGAGAATTATGTGCACCCATGTATATCTTGAGTAATAATCAACAATGATGAAACCATAGAGGCATGCAGTGGTAGTAAGGGCAGAGTAGTGAGTAGGGCCAAATAAATCCATGTGAAGCAGCTCGAAGGGACGTGTCGTCGTCATGATTGTCTTCGAGGGATGCTTGGCTCTAGAAATCTTTCCGGCTTCACAGGCACCACATAGATGATCCTTCTTGAACTTGATGCCCTCGATGCCTATGACTTGCTTCTTCTTCGCAAGAGAGTGCAAGTTCGTCATGCCCGCATGTCCTAGCCTTTGATGCCAGAGCCAGCACTCTGAAGCTTTTGCTAGATCACATACGGCCAGCTGTGGTCCTGCAGAGAAATCTACCATATACAGATCGTCTTTTCGATATCCTTCGAAGACTAGAGATTTGTCAGATTCCATAAGCACAAGGCAACGATATTTTCCAAATATCACAATCATGTTCAGATCACAAAGCATTGAGACAGACATTAAGTTGAAACCAAGGGATTCAACAAGCATCACTTTATCCATGTACTGATCCTTTGAGATTGCAACTCTACCTAGGCCCAATACCTTGCTTTTATCAGTATCAGAAAATGTGATGTGACTTTTGTCAGGCAGATGTAGGGTTGAATCCATAAGAAGACTTCGATCACCAGTCATGTGGTTAGTGCATCCACTATCCATAATCCACTCAGTAGCCTTCGGAATCGTACCCTACAGTGCAGTTTGGGGGATAGGCTTCACAAAGAGAAGTGTGAAGCATAAACATTTGACAAACGAGCATATTATCAAAGTTCAGATCCTTGTTAGGGTAGATAGGATGATTGTCAAGAAATCCTAGGGCGGAATACATAGTAAGACCTGATACGTCTCCAACGTATCTATAATTTTTGATTGCTCCATGCTATATTATCTACTGTTTTGGACAATATTGGGCTTTATTATCCACTTTTATATTATTTTTGGGACTAACCTATTAACCGGAGGCCCAGCCCAGAATTGTTGTGTTTTGCCTATTTCAGTGTTTCTTAGAAAAGGAATATCAAATGGATTCGAAACGGAATGAGACCAACTGGAGAAGTTATTTTTGGAAGGAAAGCTATCGGAAAAACTTGGAGTGCACGTCAGGAAAGGAACAAGGGAGCCACAAGGCAGGGGGCGCACCCACCCCCCTAGGGCGCGCCCTCCACCCTCGTGGGCCCCTCGTGGCTCCCCTGGCGTACTTCTTTCACCAATATATACCCACATACCCTAAAACTATCGAAGAACAGAATAGATCGGGAGTTCCACCGTCGCAAGCCTCTGTAGCCACCAAAAGTCAATCGGGACCCTGTTCCGGCACCCTGCCGGAGGGGGAACCCTCACCGGTGGCCATCTTCATCATCCCGGCGATCTCCATGACGAGGAGGGAGTAGTTCACCCTCGGGGCTGAGGGTATGTACCAGTAGCTATGTGTTTGATCTCTCTCTCTCTCTCTCTCTCTTGTGTTCTTGATTTGGCACGATCTTGATGTATCGCGAGCTTTGCTATTATAGTTGGATCTTATGTTTCTTCTCCCCCTCTACTCTCTTGTAATGGATTGAGTTTTCCCTTTGAAGTAATCTTATCGGATTGAGTCTTTAATGATTTGAGAACACTTGATGTATGTCTTGTCGTGCATATCTGTGGTGACAATGGGATATCATGTGATTCACTTGGTGTATGTTTTGGTGATCAACTTGCAGGTTCCGCCCATGAACTTATGCATAGGGGTTGTCACACGTTTTCGTCTTGATTCTCCGGTAGAAACTTTGGGGAACTCTTTGAGGTTTTATGTGTTGGTTGAATAGATGAATCTGAGATTGTGTGATGCATATCGTATAATCATACCCACGGATACTTGAGGTGACATTGGAGTATCTAGGTGACATTAGGGTTTTGGTTGATTTGTGTTTTAAGGTGTTATTCTAGTACGAACTCTAGGGCTGTTTGTGACACTTATAGGAATAGCCCAACGGATTGATTGGAAAGAATAACTTTGAGGTGGTTTCGTACCCTACCATGATCTCTTCGTTTGTTCTCCTCTATTAGTGACTTTGGATTGACTCTTTGTTGCATGTTGAGGGATAGTTATATGATCCAATAATGTTATTATTGTTGAGAGAACTTGCACTAGTGAAAGTATGAACCCTAGGCCTTGTTTCCTAGCATTGCAATACCGTTTACGCTCACTTTTATCGCTTGCTACCTTGCTGTTTTTATATTTTCAGATTACAAAAACCTATATCTACCATCCATATTGCACTTGTATCATCATCTCTTCGCTGAACTGTTGCACCTATACAATTTACCATTGTATTGGGTGTGTTGGGGACACAAGAGACTCTTTGTTATTTTGGTTGCAGCGTTGTTTGAGAGAGACCATCTTCATCCTACGCCTCCCACGGATTGATAAACCTTAGGTCATCCACTTGAGGGAAATTTGCTACTGTCCTACAAACCTCTGCACTTGGAGGCCCAACAACGTCTACAAGAAGAAGGTTGCGTAGTAAACATCAAGCTCTTTTCTGGCGTCGTGTCCGGGGAGGTTAGTGCTTGAAGGTATATCTTTAGATCTTGCAATCGTATCTTTTTGTCTCTTGTTTTAGCACTAGTTTAGTTTATAAAAGGAAACTAAAAAAATGGACTTGTGTTTGTCTCATACACTTCATCTTTTTAATATCTTTCGTGAGTATGATGGAAAGCAAAATTGTGCCAAAGTGTTAGAAGAAGAATGCATTAAAATGTTTGGCACTAAATCTTTGAATGATGAGCATGATTGCAATGTTGTTAGTATGAACTCCTTGAATATCCATGGTACTAATGATGATTGCACTAGTTATGATGAAAATGTCTCCTATAAACATGTCAATTTTTGTGGAGTGCATTGGGTTTGCAAGTACACACCAAATAGGGAAGATAGATATTGCAAGAGGCATAAGTACTTAGAAACTAAATTATTGCAAGAAAGTCTTGATAATTTCGCTGAAAGATTCAATATTTATCACGCTCCTTGTGAACTTTGCAATGAACATGGTCATTTAAAGCTCCAATGCTATTTGTTTCATGATCAAGTCGTGTCCAAATATTGTGATAATTTGATTACCCTTGAGCATCATAAAGAGCTTAGCCTCCTTTTGGAGTATGAAGAAATGAAACGTATAACTGAGGGTATTCCAAAATTTAATCTTGATAGATTTCTTGATTTTGACCTAGAGAAGATTTATATGTATTGTGCGGTGAATTGCATTAAAATCCTTATATTGCCAATTACATAAAGAAAAGAAAGCAAATAGAATATGAAGAGAACACTAATGAAAGGGAAGAGACTTCCCAATATTCTCCTATTATTTCTTATGATGAATCAGGTAACGAGGAGGAGCCTTCTATTCGACCAATCTCATTAATAAGGAGCTCCAAAAAGAAGATTGTACCCATGCATGATGTGGTAAAGAAGAAGAAAAGAAAAAGGAAGAGAGGTAAAAAGGTATCTCTCCTAAATAATATTGCTCCTATTATTGTTGTGCCTCATGAAAATGAATCAAAAATAATTATGGAAGATGATGCACTTGATGATGATCCCGTTATGCCTATTGCTTGTTGTGATGATTATGATTGGGAAGATAATGATACTTATTATGATCTTGAAAATCTTTTTGGCACTTGCTTGGAAGAATATGATAATAATGGTTGCTATACTATTGGTGCTATCCATACTATTAATGATGAGAGTGATTATGCTTATGATATGAAAAGGCCCAAGCTTGGGGAAGCTATGTTTGATGAGGATGACATATTTGAGAATATATTTGCTGCAATGAATGTTTGTCCCAAGCTTGGGGATGCTATGTTTAATAATGGTGATATTTTTAGCCTCCCAAGTTTTGATATGCAAAGTTGTTATGATGATAGCATGCCTCCTACTTATGATGATTATATTTATGAAAGTGGGTTTGGAAGAGTGTCAACTTTAGGAAGTAATAATCCCACTATTTTGGAGGATGTTGAATCTTATAATATTTATTAAAGTGGATTTGGAGAGGTCATGACTTTACTTAGTGATGTATCCACTATTTCGGAAGAGGTTTCATTCGATTATGATGAGAACAAAGTTGCTACTTATGATGATTATTGTGATGAAACTTATGCTATAAAAAGTAGTGATGATTATATTTATAAAACTTGTCATGATTATGATTACCCTTTTTTTTAACATTACTCTTTTAATGTGGAAACAATTTATAGTATTCAAGACTCTTATGATACTCCCACTTTTCCGAATGACAAGAATTTTGCTTATGTGGAGAGTAATAAAATTTCTATGCTTGTAGATCATGAAAAGAGTGTTTTAGGTGTTGGTTATTTTGTTAAATTCATTCATGATGCTACTGAAAATTATTATGAGGGAGGAATATATGCTTGTAGGAATTGCAATAATATCAAGTTTCCTCTCTATGTGTTGAAATTTTTGAAGATTTGCTTGTTTTGCCTTCCTATGCTAGTTGATTATTGTTGCCATAAGTTGTTTGCTCACAAAATACCTATGCATAGGAAGTGGGTTAGACTTAAATGTGCTAAGTCATATTCTTCATGATGCTCTGTTTATGTTTCAATTCTTATCTTTTATGCGAGCATCATTGAAATCATCATGCCTAGCTAGGGGCGTTAAACGATAGCGCTTGTTGGGAGGCAGCCCAATTTTATTTTAGTTTCTTACTTTTTGGTTCTGTATAGTAATAAATAATCCATCTAGCTTCTGTTTAGATGTGGTTTTGTGTTTTAATTAGTGTTTGTGCCAAGTAGAACCTTTGGGAAGACTTGGGTGAAGTCTTTATGATCATGCTGTAAAAAACAGAAACTTTAGCGCTCACGAGATTAGCTAAAACTTTTTACTGGAGAGCGCTATTTGGTTGACTCTTTTTGAAGATGATTACTAGAAAAATTCCTCAGGTACACCAATTTATTTCAGAATTTTTTGAGTTACATAAGTATAGGTTTGATACAGATTACTACAGACTGTTCTGTTTTTGACAGATTCTGTTTTCATTGTGTTGCTTGCTTATTTTGATGAATCTATGGCTAGTAAAATATAGTTTATAAACCATAGAGAAGTTGGAATACAGTAGGTTTAAAACCAATATAAATAAAGAATGAGTTCATTACAGTACCATGAAGTGGTGTTTTGTTTTCTTTCGCTAACAGAGCTCACGAGTTTTCTGTTAAGTTTTGTGTTGTGAAGTTTTCAAGTTTTGGGTAAAGATTCAATGGACTATGGAATAAGGAGTGGAAGAGCCTAAGCTTGGGGATGCCCAAGGCACCCCAAGGTAATATTCAGGGATAACCAAGCATCTAAGCTTGGGGATGGCTCGGAAGGCATCCCCTCTTTCGTCTTCGTTCATCGGTAACTTTACTTGGAGCTATATTTTTATTCACCACATGATGTGTGTTTTGCTTGGAGCGTCATTTTCTTTAGCTTTGCTTGCTGTTTGATTAAAGTATCAAGATCTGAAATTATTAAATGGGAGAGTCTTCACATATTTACATATTTATTCAACGACTCATTGATCTTCACTTATATCTTTCGGAGTAGTTTGTCATTTGCTCTAGTGCTTCACTTATATCTTTTAGAGCATGGTGCTAGTTTTATTTTGAAGAAATAGATGAACTATCATGCTTCACTTATATTATTTTGAGAGTCTTAAATACCATGGTAATTTTCTTAATAATCCTAATATGCTTGGTATTCAAGATTTGTAAAACTTTCTTTTGAGTGTGTTGAATACTAAGAAAAGTTTGATGCTTGATAATTGTTTTGAGATATGAAGATGGTGATATTAGAGTCATGCTAGTTGAGTAGTTGTGAATTTGAGAGATACTTCTGTTAAAGTTTGTGATTCCCGTAGCATGCATGTATGGTGAACCGTTATGTGATGAAGTTGGAGCATGATTTATTTATTGATTGTCTTCCTTATGAGTGGCGGTCGGGGTCGAGCGATGGTCTTTTCCTACCAATCTATCCCCCTAGGAGCATGCGCTTAGTACTTTGTTTCGATAACTAATAGATTTTTGCAATAAGTATGTGAGTTCTTCATGACTAATGTTGAGTCCATGGATTATACGCACTCTTATCCTTCCACCATTGCTAGCCTCTCTAATACCGCGCACCTTTCGCCGGTATCATACACCCACCATATACCTTCCTCAAAACAGCCACCATACCTACCTATCATGGCATTTCCATAGCCATTCCGAGATATATTGCCATGCAACTTACCACCGTTCCGATTATTATGACACGGTCCATCATTGTCATATTGCTTTGCATGATCATGTAGTTGACATCGTATTTGTGGCAAAGCCACCATTCATAATTCTTTCATACATGTCACTCATGAGTCATTGCACATCTCGGTACACCGCCGGAGGCATTCATAAAGAGTCATATCTTGTTCTAAGTATTAAGTTGTAATTCTTGAGTTGTAAGTAAATAAAAGTGTGATGATCATCATTATTAGAGCATTGTCCCAGTTGTAACACCCTCGATGCGGCTATATCTCCCACGTGTCGAAGCACGACTTAGAGGCATAACCGCATTGAAAGCAATGTCGCAAGTGAGGTAATCTTCACACAAACCCATGTAATACATAAGGGAAAGAGATACATAGTTGGCTTACAATCGCCACTTCACACAATACAAGAGTAAAGCATTACATCATACAGATTCAATCAAGGTCCGACTACGGAACCAAAATAAAAGAAGACTACCCCAAATGCTACACAGATCCCCGATCGTCCCGACTGGGCTCCACTACTGATCAACTGAAACGAAACAACACAATGAACAAGATCTTCATCGAGCTCCCCCTTGAGCTCGGGTGCGTCACCTGCACGGTTTCATCGGCACCTGGAAACTGGTTTTGGAAGTATCTGTGAGTCACCGGGACTCAGCAATCTCACACCCGCGAGATCAAGACTATTTAAGCTCAAAGGTAGGACAGGGTAGTGAGGTGGAGCTGCAGCAAGCGACTAGCATATCTGGTGTCTAACGTACGCAACTGAGAGCGAGAAGAGAAGGCAAAAGCACGGTCGAACAACTATGATCAAGAAGTGATCCTAGAACAACCTACGTCAAGCATAACTCCAACACCGTGTTCACTTCCCGGACTCCGCCGACAAGAGACCATCACGGTAACACACGCGGTTGGTGTATTTTAATTAAGATCAACTTCGGGTTTTCTACAACCGGACATTAACAAATTCCCATCTGCCACATAACTGCGGGCACGGCTTTCGAAAGTTCAAACCCTGCAGGGGTGTCCCAACTTAGCCCATTATAAGCTCTCGCGATCAACGAAGGATATTCCTTCTCCCCGGGAAGACCCGATCAGTCTCGGAATCCCGGCTACAAGACATTTCGACAGTAATAAAACAAGTCCAGCAAAGCCGCCCGGATGTGCCGACAAATCCTGATAGGAGCTGCACATATCTCGGTCTCAGGGCACACCGGATTGTCCAAACCTCCGATAGGCGAACCCAGAGTTGCCCCTGGTGGCCACCGGCGGCTGACGGTTTGGACCAGCACTCACGACGACCACTGGCCCGGGGGGGGGGTAAAATAAGATGACCCTCGAGAGCGCGACTCCCAAGGGAAAAAGGGCTAGGTGAGGCAAATGGTAAAACCAAGGTTGGGCCTTGCTGGAAGAGTCTTATTCAAAGCGAACTGTCAAGGGGGTCCCATAAATCACCCAACCACGTTAGGGACGCAAAATCCAGGAACATAATACCGATATGACGGAAACTAGGGTGGCAAGAGTGGAACAAAACACCAGGCATAAGGCCGAGCCTTCCACCCTTTACCAAGTATATAGATGCATTAATAATATAAAAGGTATTGTGCTATCCCAACAAGTAAACATGTTCCAAACAAGGAACAACATCTCCATGTTCCAATAAGGAACAAACTTCATCTTCACCTGCAACTAACAACGCTATAAGAGGGGCTGAGCAAAGCGGTAACATAGCCAAACAACGGTTTGCTAGGACAAGCTGGGTTAGAGGCTTGGTTTGACAATATGGGAGGCATGATAAGCAAGTGGTAGGTATCGCAACATAGGCATAGCAAAAGAGCGAGCAACTAGCAAGCAAAGATAGAAGTGATTTCGAGGGTATGGTCATCTTGCCTGAGATCCCGCAAGGAAGAAGAACGAGTCCATGAAGGAGACAAACGGACGAAGTCGAACGAATCCTCACAACTCCGGAACGAAACCGAAGCTAACGAGAGAAGCAATCCGGAAACAAACAAACAACATAGTAAACAACCAACACATAAGCATGGCATGATGCACAACCAAGGATGATGCACGTCCGGTTTAAATATGCATGGCATGGCAAATCAATATGCACAAACAACACTACAAGTTACGTGGAGCTCAATATGCAACGAGTTGCATATTGACGGAACTTCACATCAACTATTTAGTTCTCTCTTGGTTATGTACCCAACAATATTAAATGTTATTAAACATAGCAAGGGGTGGAGCATATGAAAACTAACTATTTAGGCAATTTTAAATAAGGCCGGAACAACAAACAATATTTCCGGAAAATCCCCATATGCCTTTAGCAATTTGGTGCAACAACAATTTTAAACATTTTTAAATGTTGTTATTATGATGCGGATGACAAATGCAAGTTTTAAGCAATTTTATGAAAATGTTGACATGAGCATGTTATGAAGCATTTGTCACCGTGGTAGAAGAAAGGGATGCCATGGCAACGAATCCAAAAATGATGCCACGGCAACATATCGGTTCCGGTAGCTCATGGAGATACCGGTGCAAAAGGAAGCGTGCGGATGTGCGAAACATGCTAGAGATGGTGGGGGTGCTCCCGACTACCGGGTTCCCATGGGTTAGTGGCATGGAAAGGAGTGACAATTCAGACACGGTGCAAACACGAGCATCTCATACAACACACAACATGCAGCGTCTCGGTGGTTATACCTTCGAAGCATGCGTTTCGGGGCAGACGGGTTCGAAGTGGAAGTAGTTGTTCTCGCAACGGTAGTGGAAGTAGTGGTACACGTTTCGAAGAGGAACTTGATGGGTCTGAGGTCTTTGATGTAGTGGTACACATTTCGTAGGCGAACTTGGCGTTCCGGAGAGGGTACTTGCCGGATCCACAACACTGTGACTGTTCGTGGCAGGGGAACTTGATGTTCACGGGTCTTCCAAAAACGTCGTGGTACTTGGCGTCCTTGGCGATTCCGGAGACGGTGGTAGAGGTACTTGACGTGTCCCCATGTAGTCGTACACTTGTCGGAGAGGATCTTGGCGCATCGAAAGTGAAGCATCACAAAAGGGCCTCGGTTCTTGGTGGTCAGCGAACAGGGGCCGATGGTGGTGGTGGAGCAGAACACCAAGAGGCAGGGCGTCGGCGAGGGAGATCGGACGCGCACAGCAGAGGCCAGCGGCGGCGCATGTCCACGGCACACGCGAGGACGAGCAGGACGTCGAGGAGGGCAGCAGAGGCGACGGGCGGAGCAGAGGGCCAAGGCCATGGCGCGCGGAGGAGAAGCAGGGCCAGAAGCGGCGCGGGAGGAAGAAGGGGCGACGCTTGGGGCTCGGGATGGCGCTCGGCAAAAGGAGCAGCTCCGGCGATGGCGCTCGCCAGCGCGACGCCGAAGACGGCAAGGGGCGAGGAGGATGGCCGGGGCGCACGGAGCGACGACGGTCGCCGGAGGCGAGGACGCGGGGTCGAGGCAGAGGGCGAAGCAGAGGAGCGAGGGGCGCAGGAGAGGGCGTAGAGGAAGGAGCTCCGGTGCGGTTACCGTTCGTCGTGGTCGCCGGTCGGCACCGCGTGGAGGAGCAGGGGGAGTGGCGGTCAGGGACGGGGCAAGGGCGCGGGGAGCTCCTCTCCCTGGCGATGAGTGTGTTGTGGGCGGCGACGCGAGGGAAACGAGGGAGAGGAGGGTCGAGCGAGTGGGGCGGAGGAGATCGGGCGCAGGGCGCTCACTCCTCTCTGTCTCTCTTCCTAACGGCGCAAGGAGGGAGGAGAGGATCAAGAGGAAGGGGAGTTCGGGCTAGGGTTAGGAGGGATTGGTGGGGGCGGCTGGGCCTTGGCCTTGGGCCGGTGCTGGAGGTTGGGAGGCCCAGGCTGCTGGGCTCCTTCTCTCTCTCGCTCATACTCTCTTTAACAGCAAAGAATTAGAGAGAAGAAAAGAAGAAAAAAAAAGGATAGGGAAAGAAGTTGGACAAGAGGATTATTTTTCCGGACTCATAAAAATGAGCTTGACCCAAGAAAAATGGAGTGGGCAAGATTGCAAGAATTAAATTCAAAGTCATTTGAATTTAATTCAAAATGTTTGAACAAAGACTAGGATTTAGAAGTGTTCAAAAAAAATGTTGAGAATTTAGGAGGAGCCTCGATAAAAGAGATAAAGAATTGTGGACAAGATTTGAAGGTCAAACTCGAAGAGGAATAGGCATGGGAATTATTTTTGCAAGTGTGTGATGGTTAATTCCAAGAGAATGGAATATTTTATAATAGCTCCACTAATATCGGGAGGATATATTATAAAGAGAACTCACCATGTGAACTCCCTCAATTTAAATGGACCGAAGATCCATGCAATTTAATTAGTTGAGGTTTTAAAAATTAAAGACATGATGACATGATGCAATACAAAAATAAAAAAATAAAAAGGCAGGCACAAATGAAACACACGACGAAACCCGGAATATATGGAAGTCTTCTCGAGCATCGGTCTCGGGGCGTTACAACACTCCACCACTACGAGAGGATCTCGTCCCGAGATCTAGGATGGCACGGGAGAGAAACGGAATAGGAAGAGAAGAGGTAACACTAAGTTGCTTCTTTGACAAACGAGTGAAACCAAAGAACCTTGGGAGGTTGAGCAAAACGAAAGAAAAAATACCATGGAGATGAACGAAATGAAATACTCCGTTGGACAAGGAACAAGGAATACGGCGAGAAAGAAGAGCTTAAGTGACAAGATAGACGTTGAAACCACTCCGGTTGAAACAAGATGGGAAGGAATAAGAATGATATAATTTGGGCAGCACTCCGACTGAAAGAAGAAGGAAAAACTTGATAAGATGAAAAGAACTTGAAGAGATGATACAACACTCCGGTTGGAAATGGAGGAATAGCGTTTGAACTTGGCAAAATGAACGCACTTGGATGAGACTCCGGCTAAAAGAGGAATTGATAAGCAAAAGGACATGATCTTGACAAAACAAGATGATGGGTCGAAGAGATCAACATCACAATGCCTCCGGAAGAAAAATTGAAGATAGATCATTGGAATAAAGGAATGGAGAAGAAAATGACAACTACTACCACAAATGAGTTTGAAAAGCACCCTTAAAAAGAAGGATAGAACGGAGTTGTTGAAAAACCAACAATGAAAAGAATAACCTTGTAGTGGACTTATGGAAACATCTCAACATTATGAGGTGAGCTTCTGCCACCAACGGAAACAAACGATTGGATTGATATCAACAAAGAGACGAGAAACTTATTTCACTGGGAGGACAAATGAAGAACTTGGGTCACTTATGAGCACCATAAATAACCACAATCCTTAGGGAAAGCTTTAGGTGAAACCTAAACCAAGATAACTCCAAGGAAGAAATTGATGGATTTAATATGCCTCATTCTTGACAACATGTGAATCATGAAACACGAAGGGAAATTGTCAAGAACGACATAACACCACCTCAAAAGATAATGATAGAAAGAATTGCACTTCAGAATGCAAGATGAAGAATGCTTGGACTCCGCAAAACAAAACATGTATTGAGCACCATGTTTATTTTTAGAGTAACGCTTGGCTGATCTTAACTTCAAGAGAAAACTTGAAGAACAATTGAAGAATGAAATGAATCCTTGATGAACCATCTATGTAGAGCCTCCATGAAGAAACTCCGTTAATAAAAGGAAGATAGAAAGAAAGAGAAGTTGAAAAAAACAAGGTGAAGCCTTGCAGTGACAAGATGAAGCTTTGAAATGATATAACCGAGAAAACTTGGAACTCTGGAAAAAGAAAGATGAACAATATATAACTGAGAAATTGATACCATTACAAACTCCGGAAGAAGGAATTAATCACTTGGATGAAACAAGAACAAGAATTATGTTATGTGTATCCTTCACCAATTTAAATTGATGACAAGCAACGGATTTGGCATACTACTTATTCTCGTAGAAAAGATTAAGTGAGATATAGCGTAAACTTGGGAAGGTATTGATGGAACCACCGGTGGGATTTGGGAAGAACGAATGAATCTATATGATAACGATGGAAGAGAAATCTTGAACGAACCACCACAAGAATAGAGAATGAAAGTAGCAAAGGCACAATTCATCAGGAAGAATTGGAAAATGAATAAGATACTTGAGGGTATTTAGATACATGAGAACGAAGAGATCAAGAGCTACCTAGAGGATACTTGAATGATGCACCGGTAAGATTTGGAGAACGAGAGCTGAAAGCTTGAATGCATAATTCTAAGATGATGGGCTACGGAGGAAAGAAATGGGAACAACTCATGAAATGCTCCGGATGGGTATGAAAAGAATTCTCACAATCGAAACAATGATGAGAGAATGGCATCAATCTAGAACCACGCATCTTCAAGAGAATAGACAAGATTTAAGGGAAACTCTTCTTCGGTCTTCAAAATCCGAGAATGACGACGAGAAACACCACCATGAATTGTTGAGGCACTCCGGAATGAAAATTGGAAAGGTTGAACCAACGATGTAAAGAATTTGAAAGATCTTGGAGCAAAACAGCTGACTGATGAAAATCCATTCTTACGTCAAACTTGTAAATGAATTTGAGAATAGCTCCGGGAAAATTAGAAGAGTTAGGTAGGATCCTGGAAAAAGACCTGTGGGTTAGGGCCCACTCAAAATAAACACCATTGAACAATTGCTTGAAAAGAGAGATTGCACCGGTTGAATTAAATGACTTGAATGAGATAGCATCCTCAAAAGAAATTGAGTGAATTGAGAATGGAAACTTGTATTTTCTGAGATATCTTCATCACTCCGGAACAAATGAATAGCGAGAGGTGAATGATTAAGAGGTGCATCGGTACGAGAAAACATTAGAAACAAGGAAAAGATATGATCGATAAAGCTTGAATTGGAACCACCGGAGAAGAAAAGAATGACGAATGACGAACTTGAAACTCTTGACCATCTTCATGATAATCACCGGATAAGAACATTGAAGGAAAGAATGGAGAGACTTCTCATCAATAAAAAAGGATACTTGATTAAGATATATGAGTCCTTGAAGAAAAAGGGTGGGAGGGCGGGAAAACAAAGACAACTTGGAACGGATGAAACAAGCAACGTTGAGAAGAACTGATAATTGATCTTGCGAATGTTGAAGTGATCGGATCCACTTGAAGAGAAACACACCGGTTGAAAAGGATTGACATGGCACTCTCAGTTATCATGAAGGATTGGTATCCACATAGGAATATGAGAACACCACGTAGAAAAGGTATGGAATCAACACTTGACATTGAAGCAACTCGAATACCACAAAACAAAACAAGGATTTGGCTTGCAGAATAAGCCGGAAACAAACTTATGATAGATCCCATATCGTATCATGTGTCTGTTGGAAAGATATTCTAGGAGCTTCTTGAATTCCCACCTATAAACTCCCGAAACTTTCTGGTTATGCAATCAGGTGTTGGGGATACAGGGGACACAAAATATATCACCCAAACTAACAATACCTAGATCCAGATGTATCCATCCTTCAACACATAACCAAGAAAAACTCCGGAAATCGTCTACCTCAACCTTCGAAAAGCATCCGTTATACGAGTTATGGCAATACTCCCGCACTCGCCTCAGTACTGGGCTATCAGGGTTATCTCACCAACAACTGTACAAAAGAGATTTTCGATGTCGGCGTACTAAATTCAGGTATTCCAGAACTGCAACGATAAAATTATGACGACAACACCTCAGAGCTCAACTCCCCGGGACACCTCCACTAAACCCCTGCTGACAGGAGGCACCAACACAATGTTGTCATCACAAAACCATCGGAACGATTCTAAGATACCCGCGTGATCCTAAATTTTTTTTAGTGAAATTTGAGAAGAGAAGAGTCAAAACTCTACGTCAGCATGCCTTACCTGAGCGATGAGGAGACTGGGAAGTAAAAAGAATTCCTAAACTCTCCGATACATAATTCCTAAATGAATCAAAACATTTTTTCTGCACATAACTCGGCCGCTAAAACGATCAATCAGTGGGGGCTCCTAAGGTCGGGGAAGGCTCTGATTACCAACTTGTAACGCCCTCGATGCGGCTATATCTCCCACGTGTCGAAGCACAACTTAGAGGCATAACCGCATTGAAAGCAATGTCGCAAGTGAGGTAATCTTCACACAAACCCATGTAATACATAAGGGAAAGAGATACATAGTTGGCTTACAATCGCCACTTCACACAATACAAGAGTAAAGCATTACATCATACAAATTCAATCAAGGTCCGACTACAGAACCAAAATAAAAGAAGACTACCCCAAATGCTACACAGATCCCCGATCGTCCCGACTAGGCTCCACTACTGATCAACTGAAACGAAACAACACAATGAACAAGATCTTCATCGAGCTCCCCCTTGAGCTCGGGTGCGTCACCTGGACGGTTTCATCGGCACCTGGAAACTGGTTTTGGAAGTATCTGTGAGTCAAGGGGACTCAGCAATCTCACACCCGCGAGATCAAGACTATTTAAGCTCAAAGGTAGGACAGGGTAGTGAGGTGGAGCTGCAGCAAGCGACTAGCATATCTGGTGTCTAACGTACGCAACTGAGAGCGAGAAGAGAAGGCAAAAGCACGGTCGAACAACTATGATCAAGAAGTGATCCTAGAACAACCTACGTCAAGCATAACTCCAACACCGTGTTCACTTCCCGGACTCCGCCGAGAAGAGACCATCACGGTAACACACGCGGTTGGTGTATTTTAATTAAGATCAACTTCGGGTTTTCTACAACCGGACATTAACAAATTCCCATCTGCCACATAACCATGGGCACGGCTTTCGAAAGTTCAAACCCTGCAGGGGTGTCCCAACTTAGCCCATTATAAGCTCTCGCGATCAATGAAGGATATTCCTTCTCCCTGGGAAGACCCGATCAGTCTCAGAATCCCGGCTACAAGACATTTCGACAGTAATAAAACAAGTCCAGCAAAGCCGCCCGGATGTGCCGACAAATCCTGATAGGAGCTGCACATATCTCGGTCTCAGGGCACACCGGATTGTCCAAACTTCCGATAGGCGAACCCAGAGTTGCCCCTGGTGGCCACCGGCGGATGACGGTTTGGACCAGCACTCACGACGAGCACTGGCCCGGGGGGGTAAAATAAGATGACCCTCGAGAGCGCGACTCCCAAGGGAAAAAGGGCTAGGTGAGGCAAATGGTAAAGGCGCGGGGACGGGGCAACGGCGCGGGGAGCTCCTCTCCCTGGCGATGAGTGTGTTGCGGGCGGCGACGCGAGGGAAACGAGGGAGAGGGGGATCGAGCGAGTGGGGCGGAGGAGATCGGGCGCAGGGCGCTCGCTCCTCTCTGTCTCTCTTCCTAACGGCGCAAGGAGGGAGGAGAGGATCGAGAGGAAGGGGAGTTCGGGCTAGGGTTAGGAGGGACTGGTGGGGGCGGCTGGGCCTTGGCCTTGGGCCGGCGCGGGAGGTTGGGAGGCCCAGGCTGCTGGGCTCCTTCTCTCTCTCTGTTATACTCTCTTTAACAGCAAACAATTAGAGAGAAGAAAAGAAGAAGAAAAATGGATAGGGAAAGAAGTTGGACAAGAGGATTATTTTTCCGGACTCATAAAAATGAGCTTGACCCAAGAAAAATGGAGTGGGCAAGATTGCAAGAATTAAATTCAAATTCATTTGAATTTAATTCAAAAGGTTTGAACAAAGACTAGGATTTAGAAGTGTTCAAAAAAATGTTGAGAATTTAGGAGGAGCCTCGATAAAAGAGATAAAGAATTGTGGACAAGATTTGAAGGTCAAACTCGAAGAGGAATAGGCATGGGAATTATTTTTGCAAGTGTGTGATGGTTAATTCCAAAAGAATGGAATATTTTATAATAGCTCCACTAATATCGGGAGGATATATTATAAAGAGAACTCACCATGTGAATTCCCTCAATTTAAATGGACCGAAGATCCATGCAATTTAATTAGTTGAGGTTTTAAAAATTAAAGACATGCTGACATGATGACATGATGCAATACAAAAATAAAAAAATAAAAAGGCAGGCACAAATGAAACACACGACGAAACCCGGAATATATGGAAGTCTTCTCGAGCATCGGTCTCGGGGCGTTACACCAGTGAGGAAAGGATGATGGAGACTATGATTCCCCCACAAGTCGGGATGAGATTCCGGACGAAAAATAAAAAAGAGAAAAAACAAGGCCATAATAAAGAGAAAAGGCCCAAACAAAAAAATAAAAAAATAAAAAAAATGAGAGAAAAAGAGAGAAGGGGCAATGCTACTATCCTTTTACCACACTTGTGCTTTAAAGTAGCACCATGATCTTTATGATAGAGAGTCTCCTATATTGTCACTTTCATATAATAGTGGGAATTTTACAGTATAGAACTTGGCTTGTATATTCCAATGATGGGCTTCCTCAAAATGCCCTAGGTCTTCATGAGCAAGCGAGGTGGATGCACACCCACTTAGTTTCTTTTGTTGAGCTTCCATACACTTATATCTCTAGTGCATCCGTTGCATGGCAATCCCTACTCACTCACATTGATATCTATTGATGGGCATCTCCATAGCCTGTTGATATGCCTAGTTGATGTGAGACTATCTTCTCCCTTTTTGTCTTCTCCACAACCAGCATTCTATTCCACCTATAGTGTTATGTCCATGGCTCACGCTCATGTATTGCGTGAAGATTGAAAAAGTTTGAGAACACCAAAAGTATGAAACAATTGTTTGGCTTGTCATCGGGGTTGTGCATGATTTAAATACTTTGTGTGGTGAAGATAGAGCATAGCCAGACTATATGATTTTGTAGGGATAACTCTCTTTGGCCATGTTATATTGAGAAGACACGATTGCTTTGTTAGTATGCTTGAAGTATTATTATTTTTATGTCAATATGAACTTTTGTCTTGAATCTTTCCGATCTGAACATTCATACCACAAATAAGAAGAATTACATTGAAATTATGCCAGGTAGCACTCCGCATCAAAAATTCTTTTTAATCATTTACCTACTCTAGGACGAGCAAGAATTAAGCTTGGGGATGCCTGATACGTCTCCAACGTATCTATAATTTTTGATTGCTCCATGCTATATTATCTACTGTTTTGGACAATATTGGGCTTTATTATCCACTTTTATATTATTTTTGGGACTAACCTATTAACCGGAGGCCCAGCCCAGAATTGCTGTTTTTTTGCCTATTTCAGTGTTTCGAAGAAAAGGAATATCAAATGGAGTCGAAACGAAATTAAACCAACTAGAGAAGTTATTTTTGGAGGGAAAGCTACCGGAAAAACTTGGAGTGCACGTCAGGAAAGGAACGAGGGAGCCACGAGGCAGGGGGCGCGCCCACCCCCCTAGGGCGCACCCTCCACCCTTGTGGGCCCCTCGTGGCTCCCCTGACGTACTTCTTTCACCCATATATACCCACGTACCCTAAAACTATCGAAGAACAGAATAGATCGGGAGTTCCGCTGCCGCAAGCCTCTGTAGCCCCCAAAAGTCAATCGGGACCCTGTTCCAGCACCCTGCCAGAGGGGGGAACCCTCACCGGTGGCCATCTTCATCATCCTGGCGATCTCCATGATGATGAGGGAGTAGTTCACCCTCGGGGCTGAGGGTATGTACCAGTAGCTATGTGTTTGATCTCTCTCTCTCTCTCTCGTGTTCTTGATTTGGCACGATCTTGATGCATCGCGAGCTTTGCTATTATAGTTGGATCTTATGTTTCTTCTCCCCCTCTAATCTCTTGTAATGGATTGAGTTTTCCCTTTGAAGTAATCTTATCGGATTGAGTCTTTAATGATTTGAGAACACTTGATGTATGTCTTGCCGTGCATATCTGTGGTGACAATGGGATATCACGTGATTCACTTGATGTATGTTTTGGTGATCAACTTGCGGGTTCCGCCCATGAACTTATGCATAGGTGTTGGCACACGTTTTCGTCTTGATTCTCCGGTAGAAACTTTGGGGGCACTCTTTGAGGTTCTATGTGTTGGTTGCATAGATGAATCTGAGATTGTGTGATGCATATCGTATAATCATAACCACGGATACTTGAGGTGACATTGGAGTATCTAGGTGACATTAGGGTTTTGGTTGATTTGTGTCTTAAGGTGTTATTCTAGTACGAACTCTAGGGATGTTTGTGACACTTATAGGAATAGCCCAATAGATTGATTGGAAAGAATAACTTTGAGGTGGTTTCGTACCCTACCATAATCTCTTCGTTTTTTCTCCTCTATTAGTGACTTTGGAGTGATTCTTTGTTGCATGTTCAGGGATAGTTATATGATCCAATTATGTTATTATTGTTGAGAGAACTTGCACTAGTGAAAGTATGAACCCTAGGCCTTGTTTCCTAGCATTGCAATACCGTTTACGCTCACTTTTATCGCTTCCTACCTTGCTGTTTTTTATATTTTCAGATTACAAAAACCTATATCTACCATCCATATTGCACTTGTATCATCATCTCTTCGCGGAACTAGTGCACCTATACAATTTACCATTGTATTGGGTGTGTTGGGGACACAAGAGACTCTTTGTTATTTTGGTTGCAGGGTTGTTTGAGAGAGACCATCTTCATCCTACGCCTCCCACGGATTGATAAACCTTAGGTCATCCACTTGAGGGAAATTTGCTACTGTCCTACAAACCTCTGCACTTGGAGGCCCAACAAAATCTACAAGAAGAAGGTTGCGTAGTAGACATCAAGACCATTTTGGAATTTTATCTTGCGTCCCACAAGATTTTTAGGTCCCCAGCATAAGCGTCAGAAGCTTTTGATTTCCGGCTAGAGACCATTCCCTGCAAAAGAGAGTTAATTCTTCTTAACCACCCACATCTTCAGGGGTGGCTTAGAAGCAATGAGTCTAAGTGCAGCATCTGAGAACTTTGGCTTTGGAGCCCTAGCAAATAGCCTTGCAGGAGGTGAATAATACTCATAAGAATAAGCAGAAAACTTCTTGGTCTTATGAACATAGCAGTTTGATGAAACACACTCATATTCATAAGTCTGAGTATGGTTTCCCTACAAAACATTGGCGTTAGGGTAACCTTGGTGGGCCCTCTGTCTGTATGAAGCCTTTGGACCATATGAAGCCTTTAGTCTAGGGTTTGTCTTCTTCCCAGGTGGTGTCATGATGACATTCACAGGAAGCTTCTCAAGACAGCTTTTGGGGACCAAAATCTTCTTCAAAGGTGGTCCATTCCTGCAGTTAGTAGCAATATACCTGGCAAACACTTCACCATTCTGATTTTTGAACAGTTTTTAATTTGCATCAAAGGATTCATCAATGATAGTAGGGTTAGCACAATGAAGCCAGATAAGGTAGATGGATCCATTGAAGTTCTCTTTGCAGCAACCCATGTGGTTTTGGGGTACTACTCAGGCTTCCAGTATGAACCAAAAACATTCATTTTCCTATCGAACCCAACACCGTCTTTCCTAGGGTTTCGGTTCAGAATCTGTTTCTTGAGGACATCACATAGTGTCTGATGCCCTTTGAGGATTTTGTACATCCCTGTTTCAAGCAATGTCTTCAACCTAGCATTCTCATCAGCAATAGTAGTGGTATCCTCAGAAGAGGGGTTAGTTACCACATCAGCAGTTGAGGATATTGCAACAGTAGCAGCAGTAGAACATTCAGCAACCGAGACAACATTATCACGCTTAAGACATTTTAAACATGGTGGCTCAAAGTCTTCCTGAGCGGAACTGATCTGTTGAGCGCGAAGTGAATCGTTCTCCTTTTGAAGATCTTCATGAGACGCTCTCAGATTCTCAAGTTCTTGCTTCCTTTGAAGATAATCATAGGAAAGCTTCTCATGAGTAGCCGAGAGAGTTTCATGAAGACTTTCAAGTTCTTCGTACTTAATGTGAAGATTTTTTTATGTCTTCAGTTAAGGACTAAGTTCGATTCATTTCCGCGTCCAGCAGGTCATCGCTTTTGTCTAGCAACTTTTGAATATGTAAGCAGTTTGTTGTTCAGTTGCAATTTTAGCAAGTGTTTTGTAGCTAGGTTTGGATTCACATTCAGAGTCATCTTCACTGGATGTTTGAAAGTAAGCATCGCGTGAGTTTACCTTGGCACCACGTGCCATGAAGCAGTAGGTTGGAGCAGAGTCATCCTCATCATCGGCTTCGGCATCGGCGACGTGGCCATTGTCTTCGGTGTTGAAGATGGACTTGGCGACATAAGCCAAAGCTAGAGCCAGGCTTGCCATGCCTGAATTAGACTCCACCTCCGCCTCCTCAGAAGCAGACTCCTTCTCTGAATCCATCTCCTTGCCAACAAATGCACGAGCCTTGTTGGACGAGCTCTTCTTGTGAGATGAAGACTTTGATGATTTCTTCTTCTTCTTCTTGTCGTCAGAATCATATTCCTTGCTCTTCTTCTTCTTCTTCTTAGATTCCTTGTCCCATTGAGGACACTCAGAAATGTAGTGACCAGGCTTCTTGCATTTGTGGCATGTTCTCTTCTTGTGGTCATGAGTGAAAGCTTCATCATTTCTTGAGATGGATCTTGAAGACTTTCCGAAGCGATTCTTCTTGGAGAACTTCTGGAAGTTCTTCACGAGCATAGTTAGATCCTTTCCAATGTCTTCAGGATCCCCAGAACTGCACTCAGATTCTTCTTCAGATGAGGAAACAACCTTTCCCTTCAAAGCATGGGTTCGGCCATAGTTAGGGCCATAGATGTCTCTCTTCTTAGATAACTGGAACTCATGAGTGTTGAGCCTCTCAAGTATGTCAAATAGATCGAGTTCTTTGAAGTCAGGACGTTCTTGTATCATCAGGGCCAGGGTGTCGAATGAACTTTCAAGTGATCCCAGGAGCTTCTTGACGATTTTGTGCTTGGTGATCTCACTGACGGCAAGTGTGCGAAGCTCATTTGTGATATCAGTGAATCGATCAAATGTGAGCTGGACATTCTCATTGTTGTTTATCTTGAAGTGGTTGAAGAGGTGGCATAGAACATCAATCCTTGAATCTCTCTGAGTTGAGACGCCTCCATTGACCTTGGAGAGCGCGTCCCAGACTAGCTTCGCAGTTTCCAGTGCACTCACACGGCCATACTGTCCTTTGGTCAGATGACCAGAAATGATGTTCTTGGCGGTCGAATCCAGTTGAATGAACCTCTTGACATCAACAACGGTGACACCTTCACCGACCTTGGGAATGCCATTCTTGACGACATACCAGAGGTCGACATCAATGGCTTCAAGATGCATGTTCATCTTATTCTTCCATTAGGGGTAATCAATGCCATCGAAGACCGGACACACAGCAGAGACCTTGATTATCCCTACAGTCAACATAGCTAAAACTCTAAGTGGTTAAACCGAATCACACAGAACAAGGGAGGACCTTGCTCTGATATCAATTGAAAGTGCTAGTTATCGACTAGAGGGGGGTGAATAGGTGATTTTTATGAAAGTCTTCAAAACACGAGGTCTTTGAAGACAAACAGATGAAATGAACTTATTGATATAGAGCGGAAGATAGACTACACTAGACAAGCCATAGTCAAGTAAGCAATATTGTGAAAGTACGAAGACTATCAGCAGCTAGTTTGTATGGATCAGAATGGAAGACAGTATCACTACAAAAAAAGACACATCCGTGACATTTTGGGCCGAACAATTTTTTTCTGTCATGCTTATGACACTTCTATGACGATAATTGTGACAAAACCAGGTATCATCATAGATGTGGTGGGCTCCTACTTCTATGACAAAAAATCATGACATAAAATGGGATTTTCGTCCTAGGCGGGCCGGAGACGCAACTGCATGACATTCTTTGGGCTGTCCATGACGGAAAAAACCATGGTAGAAGCGAGGGCGAGGAAAATATCGGGGAGTTCCCAGTTACGGTGGGTGGTCGAGGGCCGAGCGATGCGCGTTTCTCTCGTACATGCGTACGCGCGTGGGTGCGAGGCGTTGGGCTCTAACTGAACCCGAGTGAGGCGTTCGCCTACTGAACCCGAGCGATTGCACTGCAGGCTACACGTTACTGAACCTGAGCGATCGATCGATAGCTGTTAACTGAACCCTATCGAGCGATTCCTTCGCTACTGTTGCTAACTAAAGCCGATTGAACCTGCTGCCTCTTGATGAATAGTGAGCATTGTTGGGGGGGTTCGGTGAACAGTTCCCGGTGGGGGGTGGATGAACAGGACCCTGTGGTGTTGCCGCTGGATGAACAGGACCCCGATCGATCGAGCCGGTTGGGGGTGGATGAACAGGACCCCGTGGAGGGCTGGATGAACAGGACCCCATGGAGGGCTGGATGAACAGGACCCCGTGGAGGGCTGGTTGAACACTAGCCGGTGGAGGGCTGGATGAACAGTAGCCCGTGGAGGGGTGGTTGAACAGGACCCCATGGAGAGGGTTGGTTGAACCGTAGCCGGTGGAGGAGCGGTGGAGGCTGGATGAACAGGAGCCCGTGGATGAACAGTCGCAGGTGGAGGCTGGAGGAGGTCGACGGTGGAAGAACAGTAGCCCGTGGAGGCTGGAGGAGGTAGACGGTGGAGATGAACAGTATCCCGTGGAGTCCCATTTTGCGGTACGCCACACTCCTCCCAATGAACAGGACCCCCGTATCGACCATAGCTCTCCAACACAAGTCCATTTACTTCGTTTTGCGGTACGCCACACCCATCCCGATCAACAGGACCCAGTTTCGACCGTAGGAGGTCGAAGAGAATTCCGTTTCCTCCATTTTGCGGAACGTCAGACCCCTCCTGATGAACAGGATCCCGTTTCGACCGTGGCCGGTCGAACACAAGGCTATTTCCTCCGTTCTGCGGTACGCCAGGCCTCGTTTCGATCGGCTGTTCCGTCCAAGCCGGTTGGCTCCCGATGAACACGACGTATTCCGTTGCCTCCCGATGACATGACGCATTCTGTTGCCTCCCCATGAACACGACGACGATGCAGTTTCTCCATTCCGACCCAGCCATGTACACGAGCCATGGCCGTATGTATGCCCGAGTAGGTGTTCAAGACCCCGCCCGTATGTACGTACGTGGTCGTATTTACTTTCTTCCACCCTGGTCGTTGTACGTACGTGTACATGATATTAACAGGACTGTGTGACATGCTCTGTGCGTGCCTCTACTACAACACGTGCGCGCCTCTACTACGACACGTGCCCTTCCTTACACGGCCACAGTTCATCGCTGCAGCCTACAGACAGACCGATCAACCATTATGTACGTACATGTTCGCGAGCGGAATGACAACGCTACATACGCTTCGACCAGGTGGGTCTCGACTGTCAGGCACTTCCTTGCATGCGAAGATGTAGCTGGTGGGTCCCAGCAGTCAGGGGCGAATCATTTTTTTTGCTCGTAATATGGACGTACTTCCTTGCGTGTGAAGATGTAGCTGATGGGTCCTAGCAGCCATGGGAGAAATGTTTTTTTTCGCGAAATACGGTGGCCCGTCCGGTGGGTCCCTGCTGTCAGGTGGAGGAATCATTATTTTCCACGTAATAAGGAGGCACTTCTTTGCTGCGACCGTGGACCCAGCTGTCAGCCTCTCCACGTACAGTACCCTTTCAATGGAAGTCGTTCCTTGACCATGTTGACCACGTCGCGCCGAGAGCACCAGGGTGGTGGACAACGTCGAGGCCTAGGAAAGGGACGACGCGGAGCCGGGGAAGACGCGGCAGTGGATGCCCATGCGGAGAGGAGTATGAGGGTTCACTGGTTCGGCTGCGGTGTGAGGCTACCGTCGCCGCAGGGCCTAGCTAGCGGTGAGAGTAGTAGGGGCGGTGAGGCCTCCGCGGCATCACAGCCAGCCACGGGAGGCAGGAGCACGCGGCACGACCGGCGCTGGTTTGGGCGGCTGGAGCAAGAAGACCAGAGTGTCGGATTTCGGGCTCCAGCAAAACCCTCGAGGTTCAAACACTTGGGTGCGCACGAAGATCGCCCCCAACCTAATCACGCCCTCAGCCTCACCGCGATCTAAAAGCCTAGCTCGACGAACCCGCAACACAAGAGACACGAGATTTATACTAGTTCGAGCCACCTTTGTGGTGTAATACCC
Organism: Aegilops umbellulata; assembly: GCA_032464435.1. Taxonomy (NCBI): domain Eukaryota; kingdom Viridiplantae; phylum Streptophyta; class Magnoliopsida; order Poales; family Poaceae; genus Aegilops; species Aegilops umbellulata. The sequence goes on along the minus strand of CP136058.1, from coordinate 265,599,894 downwards.
TACTCCAGTGTGGTGTGGTGGATTGCCTCTTGGGCTGAGGATGAACAGTACAAGGGAAGAACAGCCTCCTGAGGTGAGGTGTTCTTGTGCTTGGTGAACTTGTGTGGGTGAGGATGATCTAAATCTGTTGAGATGAGTTAGTTCGAGACGAGTTGCCTCCTACTGTGGTGGCTAGTCCTATTTATAGAGGCCCTGGTCCTCTCCCCAAATATTAAGCGGGAAGGGAGCCAACAACGGCCAAATTCAAAGGGAGACAACTAGTACAAGCTATCCTGACTAAAGGTGGTCTTCGCCTGCCAAAGGCTCTGGTGGTGACGCCGTCTTGGGGTCCATGGTGACTGACGGTGTCCTAGACTAGGGGGTACTCACGACGTCGTATCCCAATCTATTAGATTGGGACCCCCACGGCCGTATATTCATGGGCCAGTTCGGACAGCTGCCGCATACAAGGAAGATTCCACGAGACTTGGCGATCAAGACAAGGACTTCTCCCCACCGGCGTATTCGGCTAGGACTCTTGTTGACCTAGGCCTCTGGTGCATTATATAAACCAGGGCAAGGCTAGTCGATAGAAGAACATACAACAATCATACCATAGGCTAGCTTCTAGGGTTTAGCCTCCTTGATCTCGTGGTAGATCTACTCTTGTACTACCCATATCATCAATATTAATCAAGAAGCACGTAGGGTTTTACCTCCATCGAGAGGGCCCGAACCTGGGAAAAACTTCGTGTCCCTTGTTTCCTGTTACCATCCGCCTAGACACATAGTTCGGGACCCCTACCCGAGATCCGCTAGTTTTGACACCGACATTGGTGCTTTCATTGAGAGTTCCAATGTGTGATCGACAAAAGGATCGATGGCTCGCCTGCAGATCAACTGCGACTTCGGCATCTTCGTCACCAGCTCGGCTAGTCACCTTGGTTCGACCAAGAATTGCGCCCCGTGTTCGGATCACCATGTTCGGACGAGGGCCTTCATCAAACATCAACTCCGATCTCTACCAAGATCACGGAGGAATCATCCATGGAGCTCGGGGGCTCAACGTCAACATTGCCCTCAAGCGACCGTGCTGTTTTTCTGGACAGGGAACTCGTATCTGCTGCCACCACCTCCTCAAGTATCGCTTTGACGATCGCTTTGGTGGAATTGTGTGGAATTGAGTCTACAACAACCCTGGAAAATTTCGTCGAGTTCCGATGGAGGCATCTTTGGCAATCCACGATATACCGGAGCCCTGTCAAATCTGGACGTGAATTTGGATGTGTTTAGTGCGTGGTGTCCAGCTTCTAGCTCAGGCGTCCTTTGGAAGATCCAACCGTTGATCGGCTGCGGAATTCCTGTATCTACCACCTCTCAAAATTTCAGCTCGATCCGACCGTCCAAACTCCGGAAACCTTCCGATTAGTGCATCACTTTTTGGATATGTTTTCTGCGCGAAAACGAATCCGACCCGAGTTCATCTTTTCTATGAACGGGATTTCGGACATCCCTTTTGAAGGAAGTTTTGTATGGGGTATTGTGTTTTGTTCCCGAACACATCCCACTAACTTTAAGATCTTTTGAACATGATCTTCAACATCATGCTGGTGTCAAACCAGTCCGGCAATATTGCTCCCCGGCTGCCGACCTGCGCTAGACACGTCGTCACTTTGTTGAGCCGAGCTCAACTTCTTCGGATCATCATCTCGGCAAGCCGAACAAGAGTCCGGCATCGCGAAGGATAAATCGTCACCAACATCGCCGCCCCACGGATTACACGGAGTGGGCATACCGGCACCACCGCATGGTCGCTTCATCAAGCCGGCATCGACCACGTCATGACCTGCATCGGCAGGGCCGCACTATTGCTTCTTCAAGCTGGTGTCCATCACGCCGACCTACTTCGACATCTCGGCTAGACCGGGGGCTTCGCCATCTCTTCATCAACCTACTCCGGACACATCGGCGTCACTAGCCGACCAGCTCCGTCACGTTAGCTGGGCCGAGGGCTTTGCCTCGGCGAGCCAACCTTTATCAGCATTGCCATGTCGTCGTTTTATCGCCCATCAGGCAATGGGTGTGCGGAGCGAGTCCCAATTTTGGGAATCACCTTCCTTCGGATTGCTACAACAAATAAACCAGGTGCTATCAATCCCTAATATTTTTTGCTTGTTTGGGTTCACTTTTCCTAAGGAATTATTACTCTGGTTCGTCCATCATATGTACACAGGTCTATCAAATGGTGGCCGCATTCACGATAGTCGCATGGTGGTTCGGTCAGTTTCCGTACATAGTCCGGCGAACGCCGCATTCGGAGCTCGGACCGACCTGCGAATTCAGGCTTTGCCACGCCTTTACCGCATCACGCCGACGCCCTGCATCGACATTGACTTCGGCGCCAGGCCATATTACTTTTATCACTCACTTTGCATAAATTATTCATTATGCAACGATTTTTTTAATTATCATTATTACTATTATCTCCCGTTTGCACTATTTTTGTGCACACGAAAATGATCCGGGACTTCGGCGTCACTCTGCCGGTCTGCATCGACCGTGCTATGTCACCACTTCGGCGTGTCGAGCTCTCCGCTCCGCCACCTCAGGACCGGCTTGGGGGATAGAACCTTGTCCCGCATCAAGCTCGGACTGCGAACACATTAACCAGCTAAGTCGCTTTCATGCTCAAAGCTTTAATTTCTAACTTGTGTTCGGTTCGACCAAGCATTATACTTTTTTGGAAAAAAGTTGCTTGTAAAAAATTTCCTTGTCTAAACTTTGTTTGTGACGCATAAATTCAAATACCCAATTCATGTGGGGGCTTCCTTCATGAAGCTTTTCCTCTTGCATATGATTATACTTGTACGGCTTCGTTCCTTGTTCGTGTATTACGCCACAATATGCACCATATTGACTTAAGCGATTTGCAAGATGGCTTGCCTCACTCCTGTGTTTACCCCTACGTTCCCGATTGTTCGGCTAGGGAGTAAAGGGAGCACCACTGCGATTGTCACGATCGGGTCACCCGAGCCGGACCTCAGACTGGGTGAAGCCGAAAGCTAGCGCTCTTATAGTTTTCAATGATGGTCGTCACACAACGGAACTCATGAGTACAAAAAATCTATTGCACAAGTCTCATAATAACAATGAGCACCGAAGAAAGGTATCGGTGGGGGTACTATTTTCTTCGAAGATGCTTCTTACACTTTGCAGTAATATAGCATAAGTTTCCTGAGCGCGCTTTGTCTGTTACAGCTTTATGGCCTGATTGCCTGGTTATTGGAAACACCGTCGATATTCTCGACAGATGGAGTACATAACACTTTTCGGTCCTTGACCGAAGAGGGAGAAGCCGACGGTCAGTTAAGACGCGTTTAAAGTTCGGTTGAACATAGATATGATATAAGTACTTCGGTACATGCAATCATTCTTTTACCCTAGTTACTTGGGGGCTCTTAAATTTATATGAGCCGTTTTATGATAAGTGTCCTTCTTCTTAGTTGTTGCAAAGTTTTTTTTATTATTATTATTTATCACTCCTTTTTTCGACACGAGCGTGTGGTCACTAGCCGGGGAGCCTAATTTCTCTCCCAAAGCCGCTAGAGTTTAGTTTGCTAAACTGGCCTGATGAGAAGTACTCCGCCCTCGGGATAGGAGGTTGAATCCATAGGCTGACCCGCTCGAAGTCTTGAGATAGGGTGTATCATGTTAAAGCACGACAGAATCACTTCTTTTTTCTAAGACCAATTTTCGGATTGGCACCGAACACTTGATCTTGTTCGGACGTCATGTTTTTACTGACGTTTCTTGGTTTTCCAAGCTTTTTGGCACTTCTAAACTATTTGTGCTTTTCAAGCATTAGTCTCGCAGTGCAACGCCGGACACCTTTAGGGATTCGGCAAAAACATTCTCAGATATTGCTATATATGCATCGGTTTTGAATTGTGTCTTCGGTCAATAGTTGGGTTGCCCGGCTCCTGCACTTGCTTCCTACGTTCCTTTTTTTTCCGGCTAGGCGTGCAAAGGGAGAACCACTGCGATTGTGCTTCCAGCTCACATGGTTAAGCACCTCAGTGGAGAAAGCCGAAAACTGACTGTCACAATAAGCATAAACTGGTCAGTGATCCGATGACTATGGTAAATGACGGGCCGTTCATAACATTGGCCGAAGTGTTTACGGCTTGACCCCGACTATCGCCGAACACTACCGGGGGCTATTAACTGGCCTCCCAAACTAAATCCTCGATATTTTGCTCTTACATTAGAGCTAAGGTTTAATGATCATGCTTAGCATGACAACCCAAAGAAAGGAACCGATAGCGGGACTATTTTCTTTGGAAGACATTTCTTCTGTTAAACAGTAATATAACATATCTCTCCGCGTACCTTTGTTTATAAAACCGTATGGCCAGATTGCCTTGTTTGTCGTCCTCATAAAGGCTTTATAAATTAAGACAAACACTCCTCGGCTACTGGCCGAGGAGGTGGAAGCCGATGGTCGGTCAACAAAGCTTTGTACAATGCGGATGCGAGCATTAAATGACGTAATGTACTTGGATACATAGAGTCATTACACACAATTTGTGATTTTACTATGGATATCGATCCTTAATTCGGCCACCCGTGCCCGCATTAAGGCTCGGGGGCTACTGGGCTTCGGGCTTATTATTTACAAATATTAAAGGGGCACATCGATCCCCTGATCTGGTGTTGCCACCCGACCAGTGTCTCGGGGGCTACTGCATTGCCTATCCATTGCAGAAAATTTTATGTGCAATATAGTTTCCGAGGAGATTTTGATCCTCGGGTTGATCGGCCGCACCCAACCTGAGTCTCGAGGACTGAGCACGCCGCTTTTAGTGTCCCGAAGTATTCTGCCGAGCTAGGACTTGATCCTTAGGACGATTTTGCAAATTGACCTGAGTCTCAGTGGCTACTGGGATCAGCGGTCTTATGTCATCCTTCATGTGCATCTCGGGTTTTAGACCGATACCCACCTTGAGGGCTACTGGCTATATATCTCAGCAGAGAATAAATTGCACCAATCAAAAATAATGACAAAAATCGGCCCACATTCGGGGTGGTGCACCACCTCGGAAGCAGTCCGGCATAAAACTCAGGCGCTAGTGGCTGGCTCCATAGAGGGCATTTCCGGCATTAAGCTCGGCTAAACTCCTTCAAACTTCTTTGAACCAAGGTGATTTACGACACCTCGGATACAGTCCGGCGTTGGAGCTCGGATACAGTCCGGCGTTGGAGCTCAGATACATAGTCCGGCGTTGGAGCTCGGATACATTCCGGCATTAGAGCTGGGAAGCGGTCCAGCGTTGGTTCTCGGCTACAAAAGATACCTCGAATGCAGGCCGGCGTTGGAGCTCGGGCGCAAGAGGACACTGCCTCCCGGGAACAACTTCAAACCCGAGGTGTGGCATAAAAATAAACAAGGCATTGATAAAGGCCGGAAACTTAAAGGGGCTCCTCGGATACCCGACATGTAAACCCGTCGAATGCATTTCGGCGATCCTCAAGATCGAAGATAAAGAAGATTTGTTGAACCAGTTTTCAAGACCGACGACCGAAGATGAAGAACAGTTCAGAAGAATCGAGGAGTGTCCCTAACTTGAAGACCGGTTCAGGGGGCTACTGAAGGTGTCCTGGACTAGGGGGTACTCACCACGTCGTCTCCCAATCTATTAGATTGGGCCGAGGACCCTCGTGGTCGTATACTCATGGGCCAGTTCGGACAGCTGCCGCATACAAGGAAGATTCCACGAGACTTGGCGGTCAAGACAGGGACTTCTCCCCACCAGCGTATTCGGCTAGGACTCTTGTTGACCTAGGCCTCTGGTGCATTATATAAACCAGGGCCAAGCTAGTCGATAGAAGAACATACAACAATCGTACCATAGGCTAGCTTCTAGGGTTTAGACTCCTTGATCTCGTGGTAGATCTACTCTTGTACTACCCATATCATCAATATTAATCAAGCAGGACGTAGGGTTTTACCTCCATCGAGAGGGCCCGAACCTGGGTAAAACTTCGTGTCCCTTGTCTCCTGTTACCATCAGCCTAGACGCACAGTTCGGGACCCCCCTACCCGAGATCCGCCGGTTTTGACACCGACAGTGACCTCCGTCCTGCCGTCCTGCTGGTCTTGGTCTTGTTGCACCGATATGGAAACCTTTGCCTAATGCCTCAGGACTCCTCGCCTACGCTTGCCCCTTTAGAACCAAAGAGGAAACAAGGACACTGTGCATGCTGGCACCCGCCGCGACTGCCTGGCTTTGGTCGACATGGCTTGCGTCACTTGAACCTCGTGAGGTGTCCCTTGCCTTGATCTCTCCGCCTCTCGCGAGCCAGCCTGGTGAGGCCGCTCCTGAGGAGGTCTTGCATCGTCCGCCTCGCGAGGCTTGGCCCCTCGCGAAGACCTTGAATGTTTGCTGGTGAAGATGGGCCGTACGGGGCCGCTGGTGGAGCCACGCCGTGGGCCGCACGCCGGCAAGTCTAGGGACCCCCGTTCCCAGGACGCCAACAGTAGCCCTCGGGCCCAAGGCGCGCTCGGACTTGGCTTCAAGGCGAAGCCAAAGGGCAAGTGCGGGGCACCGTGGGCCCCAACAGCCTGCGGCTTTGGTCTACGCATGGCGATTGATTGGACGTGGGCGTCTCCGCTTCCCCATGCTGCCTCCGCAACTGCCTGACTTGACGAGTCCCTACTCCTTGCAAGGAAAAAGCATCATTACCTGTGATCGTGGGGATCGCCGGTTGGCCTTCTCCTGCTATAAATGAGAAGGGGGGGCAGAGCCCCCGTTGCCTCTTCTTGCCCCGCTCGCTTCTTCTTCCTTCTCGCTCCATTGCTAGTGGCGACTCCCATGGCGCCTATTCGGAGGTTTTCGGCTACAGAGAAGGGGAAAAAAACCCCGCGACGTGCCTGGGCCTCTTCCGTCGAAGAAGAGGCCGAGCTAGCACCGCGACATGGTCATGAGGCCGGAGGTGATGAGGCCTTGGTTTGAGCGACCTCCTTCCGGGTACCCGCTGCCTCTGTACGCCCAAGCTGAGGGCTCCGGAGGAGGAGGCGACGAGCGTCGCCGCCCGCGCCGGGGCCGCAGTCGCCGCACCGCGATGACGCACGCTGTCGCCCCAGGAGTCCACGCCGTGGACTCCTCGCGCGAACTCGTGATGTGGGCGGTGATGCCCCCGTGCACCTGGATTCGCTTCCCGCAGTTCTTCTTAGCTGAGATGCCACCGAGGGCCCCCCTAGAGCTTTGGCTGCAGCACGCCGACTGCGACACCCCGACGACTGGAGCGGAGGTCGAGACCGTCTCCCCAGGCAAGATCTTCATGACCCGCTGCTGGGGCGAGGTTGCCCGGGTCTGCCGCGTGGAAGGCGCCCTCGCCATCCACTTCAGGTACGACGGTGTCTCCACAATGTTCTTCAAGGTCTTCGACGCAGAAGGCGGCCGCTTGGAGAGCTGCCCCGGAGGTGTTCGTCAGGGCGGTGCAGCGGCTAGCGCCGGGTGCGTCGTTGGCTTCTCCAGCGGCTCCTCTAGCAGCAGCGGTGGTGCTAAGGAGTCCAGCGACTCTCTCGAGCTCTACGAGACCCCAGAGACGTGCGATGACAGCTACGTGCCTCCGAGCTCTCGCCGGGCCCGGAGCAAGGCAGCGGCGTCCGGCCGTCGTCGTCGCTGATCTGGATGGGGTTGGCGCCGGCCTCCCGTGGCCCACTGTTGATGATGGCGCCGGCTACGTTGGCGCGTGCAGATAGGGATCCTAGGAACTCCCCTCTCTTGTTCCCCGCGAGGAATCAAAACGAACCCCGTGGGGGTGTGTAAAGAACCTGCAATGTCTTTGGTTCATATTACCCTTATTATGAAAATTGGTGAGCGCATGTCTTGTTTCGGCTTAGTCCCACCTTTCCAACCCCACGACAGCTTGGTGCTCTACGCTGATAGGCCCCGGTCCCTAGGCAGGCTGCAGCCGTCGCTAGTATGCCAGGCCGTGATGCCGTGGTCAAGGGCAGGAGGTGAGCAGCCCGACGTCCAGTAAGAGCTCCTGAGGCGCGATGCTCAAGAGGTCCCCTTTAGCGCTCAAGCAACTACTGAGAAACAGGAAAGAGTGGCGACATTGCCGTAACAAGGCTGCCACTGGTGAGGGCCCGATGTTGTAGTGCCAGGTCGATATAATCGCGAGACTTATCTTGGCATTCCTGAGCTGGCTCTTTGTGTCACGCCAGACTTGTGCGTTGATCGCTGTAGGGTAGCTAGGTTGGGCCCGTGCAAGCCTCCCCCTCTTATCCATGCTCTTCTAGGTGCTCTGCGTCCTCAGGTCCCAGCCCTCGAGCGAGCTCAGCCGCCACTGGTATGCCAGGTCGCGATGCCGTGGTCAAGGCCAGGGGTGAGGGATGGAGAGCCAGTAAGAGCTCCTGAGTCGCGATGCTCAGGAGCCCCCCTTTTAACGTGCAAGCGAATCGCATGGGAGAAGAAGTAGGAGCCCGTGGTACCACCCGCTGTCGTCTCGGGAGGTTCCTGCAGGTCAGCACGAGGGAGAGCATAGATTGTCGCCATGATTGCCGGTCTGCCGCAAGTCGCCCTGCAAGAAGATGAAGACACTGAGGGCATGGTGAGGTGACGTGCGCGGGGCCTGCCGTGAGCCAGAGCTTGACCACTCAGATTTATCGGCGCTGCAAGGACGGACCCGAGCACAGGCGCTGTGCCATAGTGCGTAGCTCCCGTAGTGGGTGACAATCAAGCAGGTGATAACCATAGATAGATTATGCATGGAAAGTGAATGGGATTAGGTAAACGCAAGAATGATACATGCCGCTGGGCCGGACCCGAGCGGCTTGGGGATGATGCAGCCCGAGGGGCGCCCCCAGCAAAGTAAGCCAAAGATGTAAAGGGATACATACCACAGGGACGGACCCACGCGGCCTAGGAATGATGCGGCTCGAGGGGTGCTCCCAGCTAAATAAACTTGGAAAATGTCACCTGGTTCTGTTGTTGAAGGAATGTTGGGGCAGCTGAAGACGCATGGTGAAGGGGTTGCTCCTCACGAGCCACCGTGACCCTGAGCCTCAGGAGGCTCTGGGGGTCCGGGCGGTTCCTTGAAGACCGTCTCCATCTCCGCCAGGACTGCGTGATGCCTGGCCTCCTAAGCCACCAGGATGCTCCACAGGTTGCGCTGGAAGGCGGACGCCACGCTCGGCAGGCCAAAAGGCATGCAAACGTAGCTATGAGTTGGGCCCTCGCAGCGTCCCACGCACGAAGGCCAGAAGAGCTCCGGAGATGCGGCCCTGTTGAGCCCTGGGATGTCAATGCAGATGCGCATATCGCCATCCTCGCCTGGATGGGGAGCCGCGCCAGGTGAGCGGCGGTCGCTGCGCATGGCTCTCACGTCCTGCAGTTCCGGAGTGGTCTTGGCAATGAACTCTTGAGCGCCGGGCGCTCCTCGTCCGGTGTCCTCCTGAGGGAACCGTGCTGCGAAGCACGCCTCCACATGGATCTCGAGAATCTCCCTTGTAATGTTGGCAAGGTCGGAGGCCCTCCAAAAGAGAGCCCCCGAGCCCTGCTCGAGGAGGGCGCCGGTGTCGGATTTCGGGCTCCGCATAACCCTTAAGATTCGAACACAGGGGCGTGACAAAGATCTCTCCCACTACACGTCTACCTAGCGCCTCGCTCTTCTCCTGGTGGTGGGAATGGGATGTAAGCAAGCAAACAAGTAGAACACACAAGAGTTTACCCTAGTTCCGACCACCATGCGGTGTAAAACCCTACTTCCTGCTTTGGTGGATTGGCCTCGCGAGGGCTGGAGTATGACAAGTACAGTGGTTTCCTGAGCTCAGGAGGCGAGCTCAAGAGAGGCGAGGAGGTTGATGTTCTTGCTCCTCTTCTTTGCTAAGTCCTAATGGGTTGGCCTCTCTATCATCCCCTCCTCTCTCTTACGCTAGGAACCCTAGCTACTTATATAGATGGCCAGGGTCCTCTTCCCCCGAAATGTTTAGGCGGGAAGGGAATCCCACAACGGCCATTTGAGCGGGAACACAAGGACACTCCTATCCTGACAAAAGGTGGTCTTCGCCTGTAAAGAGGGCAGGTGGTGACGCGGTGGTGGGATCGACGATGACATCCGTCCTGCCGTCCTTGCGGTCTTCGGTCTTGTTGCACCAAAGGGGAAACCTTTGTCTTGCCCCTCGGGAACCTGCGCCTGTGCGGTCTCCTTTGCACCGATATGGAAATTGCACCCGCTGGCGCGCGCTGGCGCCCGCTGGCATGGTTCGTCATGGCTTGCGTCACTGCCTCCTCCTGAGGCAGCCCTTGCCTTGAGATCTCCGCCCTCTCGAAGCAGCCTAGATGAGGCCACTCTTGGGGAGAGGTCTTGGTCGCCCCTCCGGAGCATCCCAGGTGAGGCCGCTCCCCGAGGAGGTCTTGATCATTCTCCTCGTGATGGCTGGCCCCCTCGCGAGGGTCTTGAGCAGCTGGTCGATCAGCTGGGCCCTACCGGGCTGTACCAGGAACGCGACGTGGGCCGCAGATAGGCAACTCTGGGTACCCTGGTTCCCAGTACGCCGATAGTAGCCCCCGGGCCCAAGGCGTGCACGGAGTTGGCTTCTGGGTGAAGCCTAGCCGAGGACGAAGCACCGCGGGCCCAAAAGACTACGGGCCAGGCTGGCGCGTGACGGTTGGATGGGACGTGACGACTCCACTCCCCACGCAGCTTTGGTAACCGTGTGACTTGACAACTCCTTGGCGCGGGCGGCAGAACCGGCGTGCCCGCGCGCGAGTGGCTGGCGATTTACCTTCTCAGTCTATAAACGGGGGACGAAACGCCACCCCCGCTCATTTGACTGTTCTAGGCCAAAACCCCAGTTCTTCTTCCTTTGGCGAGGGTTTTTCTATGGCGCCGATTCGTAGGTTCTCCGCCGCAGAGAAGGGGAAGGGCCCCGTGGTGGAGCCCGAGCAACTGCCGCCGAAGAAGAGGCATCGCGATTCGACGAGGGCGCCTTAGAGGCCGGCGGATGCTCGCACATGGTGCACGCGGGCGCCACCGGGGCTTCCACCTTACACGGCCGCCCCGGCGGCGGTCGTGCATGGCGCGGACGGCGGCAATGGGGGCGGCACAGGTGACCGCCCAGCGGGGCGAGTGGCGCCACGCCTCCCGCCGCCGCCCCATGCTGAGGACGACATCCGTGAGTTTGTCGTGTGGGCGAGAGCTCCCCCGCACACTTGGATCCTCCTCCCCCCGTTTCTGAGGGAGGTGCTTCCGGCCCGCGGACGAGTGACGATGCAGCTTCGGCATGATGGATGCCATCTCCCCCATTCGTACGCCGACGTGGAGGTGATTTCCTCTGGCCAGGTCTATATGACCTGGGGCTGGGGCATGGTGCGCCGCGCATGCGCCCCTACCGGGAGGCATGTTCTTCACTTCAGGCTAGATGGGTTGGCTTCGTTGACCTTCAAAGTCTTCGGGGAGGATGGCCGGCGACGAGCCTGCAGCGAAGAGGAGGGGCTTGCCGACGACCATTTCCGGTGCTGCCTGGGCGCCGAGGCCTGGGGCGAAGCGTTCGCCGTTGGCTCCACCCTGACTCTCCTAGTAGCAGCTCCGCCTCTCCCGCGACGGCCTCAAGCTCTGACGAGAGCTACGAGCTGCCGAGCCGCTGCCCTCGCCGTCGGAGGGATGCGGCGTCCTCAAGCCGTCGTCGCCGCTGAAGGAGCTCCGGCATCACTCCTCCGGAGGAGGTTTTCTTTTGCTTGGTCCTTGCGAGGCAACCATGAATGGCCCCCCGAGGGTGTGTAGATGTTTGCAACTCTCTTTGTTGTCGAACAAGCGTCATAAACCCGGGTTCCTCATGAGATCCTTTATTATAGCGAGACCTTCCTTCTCTTCCGTCCCTGCGGTAGCTTAGTTCCCCACGCCTGCGAGACCCAGTTCCTAGGTAAGCTTCATCCATTGCTGATGTACCAGGTCGTGATGCCGCGGTCGAGGCCAGGAGGTGAGCGGCCCAGAATCCGGTGAGAGCCCCCGAGCCCTTGGCCGAGCGGGGGGTCGTGGTTGCGCCCCCTCGCCAGCAGGTGAGGTCTGGTCCCGAGGCCCTCGAGGCAGCCTGCGCTACGCTGAACCAGCTCCGCGTTATCTTTCGGGACGGAGATGATCGTGCGGTGGACGCCCACTTGGGCCTACTCTCGGGGTGGCTGCAAGCGGAGGAGTCCGTGCAGGCCACCTGGAGCCAGGCCTCAGCGGCCATCGCTGAGGGTCGGGAGGAGGCTGCCTCGGCTGCACGGGCGCGGGAGACCGCGGAAGCCCAGGCAGTGTCCTCCGAGAAGCGTCGTCAGGAGGCGGAAGACGAACTTAAGACCCTCCGTGAGGAGGGCGCGAAGCACGCCCTGGAACTTGAGAGGTTGGAGAAGGAGCTCCGGGATGAGAAGGCCGAGACATCGCGGTTGCAGGAGAAGGAGCTCCAGGATGAGAAGGCCGAGACATCACGTTTGCAGGAGGAGCAGCTCGCCGACCGCGCGAGCCTGGAGAAGCTGAAGACAGAGGCCGAGGAAGCCAAGGCGTGCCAAGACAAGCGCGAGGACGAGCTGAAGGCCAGGGAGGACGCCCTCGCAGCCTTGGAGAAGGCGGCGACGGTGGATCATGAGGCCCTCGCCGCCTTCGAGCTCGAGGCCCGCAGGCTGCTGCGAATCGCCTACGGGGAGGGGTTCGAAGAGCCACTGGCCACCCCGGAGGATGGCGCCACCGGTCTCCTATATGCACTCGTGAAGGCCCTGGGTGACGTGGCATCTGCAATCGGTCAGTTAGCTGATACTGAGGGCCGATCTCTTCTTACCTCTGCCTTGGCGCAGGTGTGCGGCCATTTCTTCCTTCGTGACCCCAACTTCGATCTGGCCACGCTATCCCAGCCACTGGCCACGAGCCTGGAGGGCGCGGCTGCTGAGTGTGTGGCGGAGAAGGTCAAAGAGCTGGTGGAGGCGTTCCTTCCGGCTGCTGCTGATGCGTCTGAAGAGGCGGAAGCTGATGCCGGCGCGTCCGACGATGCCTGACCAGCTCCTGCTGAGGAGAATGCGAGTGCCTTGGGGAAGCGTGAGACTTGTTTGAACTTGATGGACTTGAGCTTATTGTAATAGCTAGGCTTTGAATTCTGTGATTTCTGTGCTTGCTTCCATTCATGTTTGCTTAAGTGCTCTGCGTTGGCAGGGCCCAGCCCTGCGCATACCTCGATCACCATTGAGCCCTCCGGGTCACCAGGGCAGGCTCAAGGAATGAGGGGCTACGTGACTAGTGAGGCCCCTGGGACGCGATGCCCAGGGGTCCCCCTTAACGCTCAAGCGACCCGTTTGCGTTCTGCGTCGGCAGGGCCCAGCCCCGCGCATACCTCGACCGCCGTTGAGCACGGGGCCCAAGGAGTGAGGGGCTACGTGACTAGTGAGGCCCCTGGGTCACGATGCCCAGGGGTCCCCCTTGACGTACGAACGGCTCTCATGAGGGAGAACGAGCACCATACCTTGCTCACGAGCCTTCGCCTAGGATGGGGGCGCGAGAAAGCCAGGTGTCTGGGCACCTGGTAGGGTGGCGTCTCCCAGGCGTGACTGAGCATAGCCCCCGTGCCTAGCCCCCCTCGCGATACCCTTCCAAGGAGAAGCTGTGAGCGTCATGAGCTGAAAAGCTCCCTGAGGTTGGTGCGACCACTAGGGCCCGCCCTCAGTTGTTTATAACTAGCGCGGAGCATAGAGCTACCACACTTGCGCGGAGTGTGGGCATAACCGCTCCTCGGTCATGTCGGCCAGCGCGGAGCTTGGTGCTTCCACTGGTTCGTGGGCACAACCACTCCTCGGTCTTGCCAGCACGGAGCTAAGCACTTCCACTGGATCGTGGGAGGGGAGCCTCCCACCGGGAGAGGCTCCCGGGCGTGTACAGCCCGTCCGGACGCGTGGCTTGCACGGCAGGACAGTCAGGGTGTATATGGGCCCTCCTCAGGACAAGCTGAACGACTCTGAGGAAGTTCTCGCGAGCTTACGCATCACTCATGAGACCCTACCCTGAGGCTGGTTGCGCCTGAGGCGGGTTGCGCCTAAGTCTTCTTCTGCAAAATGTGAAAAGATATGGGTTGCCTAGACCTACGCTGAATGCATCTCCAGAGGGCATTGCATGAGAAGGCCGCAGCACCAACGACCCTAGGAGGTGACGTTAGCGGGACCAGCCCGTAAGACAGAGCTCAGCCGCTGGATTTATCAACGCTGCAGGGACGGACCCGAGCACAGACGCCGTGCCCAGTCTTCTCATGCTATAGTCCAAAAGATAAACAATCGGCGCGTGGTTCCTGCGGGAGCGAGGCACCTGCCATGGTCCCCTACTTGCGCACCGACGATTAGCCCATGCGAGAACACGGCACCAAGGACCACGGGAGGTGACGTCACAGGAATGGCTCGCGAGACAGAGCTCAACCCTTGGGTTTAGCGACGCTGCAGGGACGGACCCGAGCACAGATGCCGTGCCACTCCTTAATCATGGGGCGGTCGCGGATGGGCTCACAAGGGCTCATGACCTTAGTGGCGGTGAGGGTGCCAACCATATAGATAGTGCGAAAGGAAGCAACCAGTTCTGATTCATGCGCAAAAATAGACGGTCGTGGGGATAAGCCCCCACCAGCTCGAGGATGATGCAGCCCGAGGGGCGCCCTTGACGGAATACCCGAGACATCACCTGGTACTTGTTGCTGAAGAGGAGTTGAGGTAGCTGGAGACGCGAGCCATGCGGGTTGCCCCTGAGGAGAGCCGAGCTCCCAAGGCCCAGGGGCTTCGGAGGCCCTCAGCGGTCGCGGGTGTCCTGGTCCTACTCCGTCAGGACCGCCTACCGCTGAGCCTCCTGAGCCCCCAAGGCCTGTTGTACGAAGTGCTGGTATGTGGCGACCGTGCTGCGGAGGCCAGAAGGGAAGGCCCTCCTCCAGCCAACCGCCATCGGCTGGAAAAGGCCCTGGGTGGCAGCCCTGTTGAGGCTCGGGACGTCAATGCAGACGCGAAACTGGTTGCTTGGGTCTTGAGTAGGTGGGTAAGGTTCCTTGGTAGCTTGGTCGATGGGGTCCTAAGCCCCTAGCGTTATGAGACTCACGCTGGGCTCATGACGACGCACGGCGGGGCGCGCCCACGAGTGGTGCCCGGGCACATCCCTCATGACCAGGTCCGGGGTCCCCCTGAGGGGAGCCCCTGAGCCCGTCCTGAGAGGGGCGTCGGGTGTGCCTCCCTATGCGAGGGCGGAGGGCGCCTCGTCAGCAGGTCCGGAGCTTGAGGTGGTGCCGTCGGGAGCCCCCGAGGCCTGAGGGTTGGGCAGCTGCTTCTTCTTCTTGGGGGCGGTCATCAGGGCGAAGACGGCTTCGTCTCCGTCGGAGCTCTCGATCGCCGCAGTCTGGTAGGCGCGCTCCAGAGAACGTACTGCTTCCTTCTCATCGCAGGCGATCGTGATGACTCCACTACTTCTAGACATCTTGAGGACGTTGTTGCCGTGATGGGTCGCCGCCATAAACTTGGAGAGGGCCGGGTACCCTAGGATGGCGTTGTACGGGAGGTTGATATTGGCGACGTCGAAGTCGATGAGCTCGGTGTGGTAGTTGTCGCGGTCGCCGAAGGTGACGGGGAGGCGGACCTGCCCCATCGGGAGGGTGGAGCCATTTGTGACCCCGTAAAATGGTTTGGTCGGGTGCAGCTGATCGTAGGGTACTTGAAGAGTCTCAAAGATCTGGACGGAGAGGACGTTGAGCCCTGCCCCACCGTCGATGAGGGTCTTGGTCACGCGAATGTTACTATGGTCGGGGTACAGAGCATCGGCAGAGTGCCTGGCGCGGCGGTGCACCTGAGATGATCCTTAGGGTCGAAGGCGATGATCTGCTTGGCCCACCTGAGGTTGCGCGCGGCGTCAGGCCTGGGGAACGCCGCGTTCACCTCACGAGCAAACTACTTGAAGGTGCGGTGAGAAGCCGGGGCGTGGGCTCCTCCCAGGATGCACGCGACCCCCCGTGGCTCTTGGAAGCCCCCCGCTTCGTCTCCCTGGCGGTCATCGTCGTTTCTTCTTGGCGGTGGTGGCAGCAGAGGCAGGCTCGCGTTGCCCTGAGGGCGACCCTCACGAGGCTGGTCACGCCAGGGGGCGTCACGAGGCTGCTCCTGCCAGCCGTCTTCACGAGGCTGATCGCGCCATCCTTGACGCGAGTTCCTGGCGTCCCAGCGACCTCCGCCACGGCCTCCTTCGCGACCGTAGCCATGGTTGTCGCGCTCAGGGCGCTGCCCGACGCGCCCGCCGCGCATCGCCCTGAGCTCTTGGCAGTCGTTGGTGTTATGGCTATGGACATCGTGGAAGACACAGTACGGACGGTTGTCTCTTGGAGGGTCGTTGTAGCCGCAGCCGCGCTTCACTTCTGGCTCCACAACCAGCACGGCAGGTCCCTTGCGCTTTGCTTCGTTGGCCTTGGTCTTCTTGTCGTCGGCGTCCGCCTCAGGCAGTTCCAGGAAGGAGAGGCGGCCTTCCTCTGCCCTGGCGCACTTTGCCGCGAGATTGAACATCTCGAGGGTCGTGCACAGGTCCTCGTGGATGGCGAGCTCCTCCTTCATCCTGACGTCACGGACACTGTCGGAGAACGCCGAGATGATGGCCTCGTCAGAGACCTTGGGGATCTTGAGGCGCATAGTGTTGAAGCGTTGGATGTACTTCTCCAGGGTCTCCCCAGGCTGCTGCTTCACGCGACGCAGGTGCGGCCGCTGGAGCTCGGTCGCGGGTACCTTGGAAGTTGGCGATGAAGCGCTCGCGAAGCTCCCCCCAAGAAGAGATGGATCCTGGAGGAAGGTTCAGGAGCCAGGAGCGCGCGCCGTTCTTGAGGGCCATGGGGAACCAATTTGCCATAACCTGCTCAGTGCCGTTTGCCGCCTCGATGATGAGCTCGTAGAGCTGGAGGAACTCCGCGGGGTCGGCGGTGCCGTCGTAACGCGGAGGCAGATCCGACTTGAACTTGTCAGGCCAGACGAGGCGTCGTAGCTTAGGAGCTAGGGCGCGACATCCAGCCACGCTCACGATTGCGGGCGCCCCCTGCGCCTGCAGTGCTGGACCTTGGGGTGCGGGCGCCACCACCTCCTGTGGGGCGCAGCTCTGGTGCTGTGGAGCGGGGAGCACGTGCGCTTCTGCTTGGGGGTGCGGGACCACCTGGCAGCTCTCCTCGTCGCGTGCGGGGGCCCTGCGGGGCTATTCGTGCCGTGGAGCTTCGCGCCTGAGCCCCTGGCCGGCGCCGCATGGTGGAGGTGGAGGTGGAGCGTCGTGGTCTTCGTTCCCCACCATGGGCGACGGAGGGCGAGAGGAATAGGTCGGTGCGGGCGCCTCCCCGGCGGCGTTAAAGAGCTCGGTGATGCGGTGAAGCCACTCGTCGTAGAGGTCGTCCACCGGACGGTAGCGCAGGAGCTCTTGCGCCATCAGTAGCGCAGGCTGCTGGTAGACCTGCCCGCGCAGACCAGCGAGGACGACGCCACGGCCGGCGAAGGTGATGGGGTCGCCGTGCAGCCTTCGCGCCGCACGGACAGCGGCAGCGACGAGTCCTGCTGCTCGTGGACGGCTGGTTCCGTGGCTGCGTTGGCGACCAATGAGTTGAGGCGGAGTGGTGCGCTGTTACCCGCGGGCGCCATCTGAGCGACGTTGGCGGCACGGCGGGCGGCGCGTGCTCGGCGAGTGTCCACCATGGCGGCGAAACAAGGTCGACGGAGAAGAGCGGAGCGAGGTCGTCGGAGAAGCGAGATTTCGACACGCCCCGTACCTGGAGCGCCAAATGTCGGATTTCTGGCTCCGCAAAACCCTTAAGATTCGAACACAGGGGCGTGACGAAGATCTCTCCCACTACACGTCTACCTAGCGCCTCGCTCTTCTCCTGGTGGTGGGAATTGGATGTAAGCAAGCAAACAAGTAGAACACACAAGAGTTACCCAGGTTCCGGCCACCTTGCGGTGTAAAACCCTACTTCCTGCTTCGGTGGATTGGCCTCGCGAGGGCTGGAGTATGACAAGTAAAGTGGTTTCCTGAGCTCAGGAGGCGAGCTCAAGAGAGGCGAGGAGGCTGATGTTCTTGCTCCTCTTCTTTGCTAAGTCCTAATGGGTTGGCCTCTCTATCATCCCCTCCTCTCTCTTACGCTAGGAACCCTAGCTACTTATATAGACGGCCAGGGTCCTCTTCCCCTGAAATGTTTAGGCGGGAAGGGAATCCCACAACGGCCATTTGAGCAGGAACACAAGGACGCTCCTATCCTGACAAAAGGTGGTCTTCGCCTGTAAAGAGGGCAGGTGGTGACGCGGTGATGGGCTCGGCGATGACATCCGTCCTGTCGTCCTTGCGGTCTTCGGTCTTGTTGCACCAAAGGGGAAACCTTTGTCTCGCCCCTCGGGAACCTGCGCCTGCGCGGTCTCCTTTGCACCGATATGGAAACTACACCAGCTGGCGCGCACTGGCACCCGCTGGCATGGTTCGTCATGGCTTGCATCACTGCCTCCTCCTGAGGCAGCCCTTGCCTTGAGATCTCCGCCCTCCCAAAGCAGCCTAGCTGAGGCCACTCTTGGGGAGAGGTCTTGGTCGCCCCTCCGGAGCAGCCTAGGTGAGGCCGCTCCCCGAGGAGGTCTTGATCATTCTCCTCGCGATAGCTAGCCCCCTCGCGAGCGTCTTGAGCAGCTGGTCGATCAGCTAGGCCCTACCGGGCCATACCAGGAATGCGACGTGGGCCACAGACAGGCAAGTCTGGGTACCCTGGTTCCCAGTATGCCGACAGTTGGGCGCGCCTTCCTATGCGAGGGAGGGAGGCGCCCTAGGCACGGGCGTCGATCATGTCGTGGCTCCACTTGCAGCGCCGCTCTCCTGAGGCACTGTGCGGAGTAGCTGCTTCTTCTTCTTGGGGGAGACCTCATGAGGGTACTGTGTTGCATTGCTGTCGGGGTCTTCGATTGATGCTGCTTGGAAGCGCGCTCGAGGGAGCACACCACATCTCTTTCTTCATAGGGGACTGTGATGATTCCATCGCTCCTTGACATCTTGAGGACGTTGTAGCCGTGGTGTGTCACTGCCATGAACTTGGCCAGGGCCGGATACCCGAGGATGGCGTTGTATGGCAGACGGATGTGGGCGACGTCGAAGTCGATGAGCTCGATGCGGTAGTTGTCGCGCTGCCCGAAGGTGACAGGGAGGCAGACCTACCGTATCGGGGTGGTGGAGCCGTCGGTTACTCCTGAGAAAGGCTTGGTAGGCTGAAGTTGATCGTATGGCACTTGGAGGCTATCGAACGTCTCGACGAATAGGACGTTAAGCCCTGCGCTGCCATCGATGAGGGTCTTGGTGACTTGCACGTTGCTGATGACGGGTGAGCAAAGCATCGGGAGGGTGCCAGCGATGGCCGCGCACTTGAGCTAATCTGCCAAACTAAAGGTGATGGTGCACTTGGACCACCTAAGCGGGTGGGTGGCCTCGAGCCTGGGACGACTGCGTTCACCTCACGAGCAAACTGTTTGAAGATACGCTGAGAGGCTTGGGCCTGAGCTCCGCCCAAGATGCAGGCGATAGCCCGCGGCTCCTGGAAGCCCCCAGCCCCCTCGTCCTGATGGTGGTTGTCGTTCCTTCTTGGTTATGGCAGCAGCGCGGGAAGACCAGCATTGCCCTGAGGACGGTCCTCGCGAGGCTGATCCCTCCAGGCGCCCTCGCGAGTTTGATCCTGCCAGCGGTCCTCGCGAGGCCGGTCGCGCCACTCCTAGCGTGGGCCACGGTCGTCCCAGCGTCCTCCGCCATGTCCTCCTCCTCGGCCGTAGCCCCGGTCGTTGCGCTCGGGGCGTCGACCGAGGCGTCCGTCCCGAATGGCCCAGAGCTCTTGACAATCATTAGTGCTATGGCTGTAGACGTTGTGGAAGGCGCAGAACGGACGGCTGCTCTTGGACGACTCGGGAATGTCTTGGCCATGCTTCGTCTCCGGCTCCGCTGCGAGCACGACCACCCCCTTGCGCTTCACGTCCTTGGCCTTGGCCTTCTTCTCCTCAGGGTTGGCAGCCGGGAGCTCGAGGAGGGAAAGGCGCCCTTCCTCAGCTCTTGCGCACTTGGTCGCCAGGTTGAACAGCTCCTCGTGGATGGCGAGCTCCTCCTTCATCTTGACGTCGCGGACGCCATCAGAAAACACGGAGATGATGGCCTCGTCCGTCACCTTGGGGAT
Source organism: Aegilops umbellulata (assembly GCA_032464435.1). Classification (NCBI taxonomy): domain Eukaryota; kingdom Viridiplantae; phylum Streptophyta; class Magnoliopsida; order Poales; family Poaceae; genus Aegilops; species Aegilops umbellulata. Next base: position 265,579,712 of record CP136058.1, on the reverse strand, counting down.
CTTGAGGTGAATGTTGTTGAAGCACTGGATGTACTTCTGGAGGGTCTCTCCTGGCTGCTGCTTGATGCGGCATAGGTCACCCACGGCCGGAGGGCAGTCGCACCCTGGAAGTTGGTGATGAAGCGATCCCGCATCTCGTTCCAGGAGGAGATCGAACCCGGGGGCAGGTTCAGGAGCCATGAACAAGCACCATCCTTGAGAGCCATGGGGAACCATTTCGCCATGACTTTCTCGTCACCGTTGGCCGCCTCGATGCTCAGCTCATAGAGCTGCAGGAACTCCACGGGGTCGGGGGTGCCGTCGTAGCGAGGAGGCAGGTCTGGCTTGAACTTGCGGGGCCACGCGACGCTACGTAGCTCAGGGGTGAAGGTGCGGCAACCACCGGGACCCTTTGTTGATGTGGAGCCTGCCCTTGATGTCTGTGCACCGCCACCACAGGCGGCGCACGGTCTTGTCGTAGTGGTGCTGGGAGCGCGGGAGCATTTTCTTGCAGACAAGGAACTTCTTGGCAGCTTCCTTCTTCTCGCGCAGGCGCCCGGCATGGTGGGTCACGCCGGGGGGCCACACACCTTGGCGCCAGGACGCCGTCTTGGTGCAGAGGTGGTGGAGGCGCCCCATGCGCCACGTCTCCCGCAGTCGGCGGAGGGCGAGGCAGCGAGAGAGATGGCGCAGGGGAGCCGCCCGCGGCGCTGATGAGCTCGGTGATGCGGTCCAGCCATTCCTCGTAGAGGTCGTCGACGGGGCGGTTAAGCAGGAGCTCGCGCGCCATGAGCAGCGTGGCCTGCGGGTCCGTGGGAGCGCAGCGAGCGTGAGATGATGAGCCAACCGGGGTCAGTGACGGAGTGGCGGTGCGGCCGTCTCGCCGCACCAAGGGGTGCAGCGAGGATGCTTGTTGCTCGTTTCCCGCCGGGCCGGTGGCGGCGTTGGCAGTGGGTGACAGAGAACGACGGGGAGGCCCGCCGACAGGAGCGGTCTGAGCAACGCGGGCGGTGACGGCAGCGCGAGCTCGACGAGCGTCCGCCATGGAGACAACGAAGTGACGGGACGCGGATCGGCAGAAAGAAAGCTTCGGCGCACCCCTACCTGGCGCGCCAAATGTCAGATTTCGGGTTCCGGCAAAACCCTCGAGGTTCGAACACTGGGGTGCGCACGAAGATCTCCCCCTACCTAATCACGCCCTCAGCCTCGGCACGATCTCAAAGCCTAGCTCGACCAACCCGCAACACAAGAGACACGAGATTTATACTCGTTCAAGCCACCGTTGTGGTGTAATACCCTGCTCCAGTGTGGTGTGGATTGCCTCTTGGGCTAAGGATGAAGAGTACAAGGGAAGAACAACCTCCTGAGGTGAGGTGTTCTTGTGCTTGGTGAAATTGTGTGGGTGAGGATGATCTGAATCTGTTGAGATGAGTTAGTTCGAGACGAGTTGCCTCCTACTGTGGTGGCTAGTCCTATTTATAGAGGCCCTGGTCCTCTCCCCAAATATTGAGCGGGAAGGGAGCCAACAACTGCCAAATTCGAAGGGGACAACTAGTGCAAGCTATCCTGACTAAAGGTGGTCTTCGCCTGCCAAAGGCTCTAGTGGTGACGCCGTCTTGGGCTCCACAGTGACCTCCGTCCTGCCGTCCTGCTGGTCTTGGTCTTGTTGCACCGATATGGAAACCTTTGCCTGATGCCTCGTGACTCCTCGCCCGCGCTTGCCCCTTTAGCACAAAAGAGGAAACGAGGACACTGTGCGCGCTGGCGCCCGCCTGGCTTTGGTCGTCATGGCTTGCGTCACTTGAACCTCGCGAGGTGTCCCTTGCCTTGATCTCTCCGCCCCTCGCGAGCCAGCCTGGTGAGGTCGCTCCCGAGGAGGTCTTGTGTCGTCCGCCTCGCGAGGCTTGGCCCCTCGTGAAGGTCTTGAATGTTTGCTGGTGAAGATGGGCCGTACGGGGCCGCTGGCGGAGCCACGCCGTGGGCCGCATGCAGGCAACTCTAGGGACCCCCATACTCAGGACACCGACACATAGGTTGAAGAAGCACGATGGCCATTGGATGGACATCGTATGGTCACTGCAGCTAGAATCATTTATATTGACTAACTTGACAAAGCCCTGGTGCGCGTCAACTTAGTAGGCCCACAGGTCAGCCTCCGAAATGGTGCGCCCCAGATGTTAGGGGGAGGGATCATTTTTTGGGCAGCTGAAGCTAGAATATCCGAGATTGAAGAAGAAGCACGACATTCATTGGATGGACATCCAACGGCCACTGCTGCTAGAACTGTGTGTTGACTATAAGTTGACAAAGCCTTACATACGCGTCAACTTACTTTTTTTAGGGGACACATCAACTTAGTAGGCCCACAAGTGTGTGGCAGAGAACTTATAGCCCATTTGAGATTTGTAAGAATGTACATCCCATTTTTGAATTCTAATGGAATTTACTACAGCTCATTTACAGTTTGTTAAAAGTACAACACATTTTCTAGCTAGGACAACGATTAAAAATTTCAACCAACTATTCAAAACAGAATTCAATAAAATTTCCCACATTTTGTTGGGATCCGAAATATTTTTATCTCGAAATTTCTAGTCATATTAAATACAATTTCAATATAAATTTGTATTACGTAAAAATCCAACGAAACATTGCGCGCGCAACAATTAATGAAATTAAAATTTTCAAAATCCAAAAATAATATTTTATAAACTAATTACGTGTTTGGTGCATTTTTATAGTTACAACACAGTTTTTATAATACATCCCATTTATTATTTCTTAAAGCCCATTTTCTTGTTAAGCCTAATGCATCCCTCCTAGGAAAGATTTACAGCCCAGCGGGAGGGAGAATAACAAGTTGACCTTGTCTGGGTATCCCTAAAAAAAGTATAGCTGGGCTAGCCATTTTCAGCTTGGAAAAAATTAATATCTAGACTGGATATCTGGCCTGGGCTAGACGGGCCACAGCCCACCCAGTTAATACCCTACTATTCTCTGAACAACAACAAAAACATCGCTCAAGAAAAACTCTGCAGTGCTCATACCTCAAAAACACAAATACTGCTCGAGCTGCTTGGTCCCAGCTGTCGGCCGCTCCTTGTGCAATTCTCTCGTTTATTGACTACATGGCTTGACAATGGTGTGAGACCGTGATGTCAGGAAACCAGGAGGAAGCAAAAAAATTATAGTTGTATATAATAAGGAGGCACTTGCGTACATGCGGCTATGGCCCTGGTGGGTCCCCACTCATCCTCTCCAAGTAAAGTCATCTCCTCATTCCTCATGTCCATTGACCATGTTGACAACGCGAGACGGCGGCGCCACGGTGAGCGCAACAACACGAAGGACGACAGAGAGGGCCTCGTGGGCCCAACGGATGGTCAGATACAGCGTCCGCATTTCATTCAGGAAGCCAGGATCATAGGGCCACATGTCCACGACGGCATTGTCGTTCACTTGTTCACCGGTGCTTGTTGAGGAGACGGAGGTTGCAGCAACAGGTCCTCCTGTGCTGGTAGCTCTTCCGCCATTAGGGCGTCGAAGTGCGGCCGCACCTGCTCTATGGTGAACACGGCATGAACCGGCTTGGGCAGTGGCGCCGGCTCCTGGTCGGAAGCTACGTCCATCGTCTGATTGTCGTCGCTCAGCTCGGCGAGCTCGCTGGTGAGCCAGCATGTCCGGCTGCTGGACTGACCCGCTGCCAGGCACGAGTCTGACTGCCCTGGCCCACCTAGACCGCCTTCCTCGCCCGCGCGCGCTTTCCGCCTGAAATGGTCAGCGCCGCCCACCCCGCTTCCTGGTGCAGGCGATTGCTTTGCCTTGAAACGACACAAGTGTCGTCCGTCCGTCCGTCTACCGCACACATTAATGATACGCGGTTGCCGAGGCGGCTACGCTGGCGCCACACGTCCGTCCCTCCGCCGCCCACCATTACTATATAAGCTGCTGCGCCGGCCATAGCCGCAGTCATCCGCCTCTGTTCCCTTTCTCGTGTCCACACCACTACTGCCCACCATGGCTTCCTCATGCTCCAACGCTCTTCAGGACGGGCGGATGACGGACCACAAGGAGATGGCAACCATTGCTGCTGACTGGTTGGCCGGCAGGCAGTCGGAGGACGACGACGTCCCAATGGAGAACATGGTAGTCGACGATCTGGTGCCAACCCCCTCCTCCGCGCCATCCTCGCCGGTGCATTGCACCATGACCATCGGCGAGGCATGTGCCCAATACATGGACACGGTGAGGCAAAAGCGTCAGGAGCAGTTCCGGGAGGCGCAGGCCGACGCCACCTACAACCACCATCTCCTCCAGGAGCACCTGCAGGCGGAGGAGCAGATCGCCGTGGAGCGGGCGGAGCAGGAGGCACTGCTCGACTCGTACCGCTCCGCCCGCGAGGGCCGCCTTAAGCGCTGTCGGTACCGCATGCGGGTGGGGGAGGCTGCGGCCGCCTATAAAAAGGGCGATGAAGCAGGAGAGGCGCTGTTTGGCGAGACCGAGGACGAGACAGAGGACAATGTCGGCTCTGACGAGTCCCCGCTCCACTGGCGTCAACGAGGCCCTGCTTCACCGAGGTCCCGCAGCACCAACAATGAGGCAGAGGACACCGTCGGCTCTGCCGAGGCCCCGCCCTGCCAGCACTGAGGCGGAGGCCCTACTCCGCCGAGGCCCCGCCCCGCCAACAACGAGGCAGAGGACATCGCCGGCTTAGCCAAGGCCCCACCCTGTCAGCAACGAGGGGGAGGATTTTCCCCGCTCCGTCGGCAACGAGACAGAGGACATCGCCGGCTCATTCGAGGTCCCGCCCCGCTGCCAACGAGGCCGCGCCACACAGAAAACGAGGGAGAGTAGAACACGGTAGGTTGCCGCCGCTTGGGTCCAAGTAAGGCCACCGTTGCTACCCTCCAGTTGAAGCCAATCTAGGCGGGTTGACCATTGACGGCTGATTAGCTTCTTCGCGGTGACGTGGAGTCGGAGAGCTATGTTGGAGAAGGACGCTGCTTCTATTTAACTGCTGGTGCAGTTGGCTCACTGATACGTGGGCCCAACAAGCATCTGGGCCACATGTCAGTTACGCAACTGCACCTGCAATTAAGTCACTGAAGCTTAGTCCGCTGGAGAAGAAGCTTCTGTTCGGCTTAGCCGGACACAGGTGGGTAGCTTCGGTTAATTAATTATACCTCCAGCGCACCCCTTTTTAGTTGAATAATGTATGAAATGTAATGAAATCCGGCATGTTTATATGAAATCCGACCGTGTATGAATGAATCTAGTTCGATTAGTTCGAATTCTTGTATCACTGGCATTGGATGAACATGCAAAACAATACGTACTAGCATTATTCCCAGGGTGATCACCTCGTTTGCAGTAGTTTCACATGTACTCCCTCCGGTCCTTTTTAGTCTGCATACAAGTTTTGTCTGCAGTCAAAGTATCTCTACTTTGACCAATCTTATATAAAAAAGTATGAACATTCACAATGTGCGAAGTAAAAAGGAACAAAGGGAGTACAAAGAGTTTGAGCAGTTTTTTAGCATTCCTGTACATTGCAATCAAACACACAGGCCTGGCAATTCACAGAGAACATTCAAAACAATCGATGATTATGCATCTCAGCGATTCACATGTCAGAGCCAATATTTACTTCACAACTAAAGAATAAAAAAAATTGATCGATGCTGCTAACAGCAAAGGGCGTCCACTTCGAAAATATCAAATGCATGTCTTCTTGCTAACATCAAAGAGCAAAATTTGACAAGGTTGTCCCATTCCAAAATGTCATATGCGTGTTGTTTTGCGTACATCAATGAGCAAACTTTGACAAGGTTTTCCCATTCCAAAATATCAAATGCCTACAATTGTGGAATGGGCAGGGTTTGCCATCAGTTCGGACATTGACATGGCACCTCGTGCTAAATAAACCAGTTGTTCTTTTTGTGCAGTTCCACCAAAATCAACCAAATTCATGCGTAGCTTGTATGATTTCGCCCTTATATGTTGCAACGCCTTGAACATATCGGCACCTCCTTTCTTGTGGTGGAAATGAATGATTCGATGTATTCATGAACATTTTGTGCAGTTCCCATTGAAATCAAGCTGAGCACCCCTGTTTGCACAAATACAAAAAAGTGATTAGTATAAAGCAAAATGTACTATGAATTGATAGTTTAAACAGGCACCTACATGGTCCATGTAGAGCATACTTTTAAAAAAATGGAACTCACCAGAAAGAATCCTAGAACAACATTGTACTTGCGCATCACAGCAAAAAAATGGAGATCTGTCAGTCCTTCTGAGCTTAAGTTAGTTTGGTCTTGTGGGGAGTAATGTAACCATCCTTCAACTGTTCCTTCTAATGAGAAGATAGACAGGGCTTCTTCATCCTGGCATAACCGGAACTAGTCACTTCACGTACTCCATATTCTTCTTCAGAGGAGGATGATCCTGTTGTGCAAAGACAAGAGGACAACTAAATTCTAGCATCCCTGTTTGCTCGAAAAAAGGAAAGGAAATATTTAAAACAGCACAGATGAAGCACTTCTCAAGGACAATACCACTTTCTCATGACAGTATCTAAACAATAGCACAACACCAATAGAGAGGAAAAAGCTCAATCATATGGATGAAATCCGTGGGCGAGTACCAACCTTTGTCAGGAGGCTTATTGTGTAGAGCATACAGATCAAGCACTTCTCCGGAACCATCTATTGTTATCTACTATGGTTGCCATGCTTACTATATACTCCTCGATTAGTTTAATGTTTCCAACATCTTCTTGTGTAGTTCCACTAAAATATATGGTATCTTGAAAGAAGATCCCTGTTTGCACAAGTAGAGATAATTACATATTACATTAAGAGTGGCATAAAATCAGTGGCAAAACAATTGCTCATTCCAGCCATAGCAATAAATTAAGATGCAAACTATATCATTACTTGTGTCATCACAGTTCTAGTGCTTCATTACAGCACCGGGAGTTGATCTTTGTTTTTCTTCCGCTTGTTCTTCCCCTTCATCACTTGGTTCAATAACAGACAAGCTTCGCCTTCAATATAAGATTTGGCATGTCAATTAGGGAGCACAAGTATAGCACTAAACAATGACATTAATTTTCTGATGAAAGTGGCAAAATACATGCCAACAGTTGTGAAATATCCTTATCTTACCTCAATGGGATATTACGGTGCACATACAGATTGTAGGTCTTGTCTCCATTTGTGCAGTTCACTAAAATCAAGCAACATTACCGTACAAGTAGCACAACATATGAAAGCACACTGCAGAATCATGTGAAAGAATGCTAGTACTGACCTCTCATGACACAGAATTCAAACAACTCACAAGAAGAAGATCTGAACCAAATTTGCCAACACGGATAGGAAGTAAGATCTCCTCTTGTGCAACTCCACTAAGATCAAGCAATCAAGCAATGTTGTCGGTGTGACATTTTGGTTGAACTGCACAAAACACTCTTAAAACAAAAGTGTTTTGTGCAGTGCAAAAAAAGGTCACAATAGCAACGAGGTGAAGTAGATAACTCTGTTTACACAGAGGTGCAAAGGAAACAACTAGTGGTCAATAACGGTGGATGACACAAAAGCCAACAAAAAGAAGCATCTAAATTATCTAAATGGGAAAGAAAGCAAGACATTAGCATTTCTCAAACGGTGGCATTGATTCATATTAATAGAGAGATTATATTAACAATAAAATTCGTTAAACATGTAATTTGCTTTTAACTGTGGCATTGCATCAATTTTCCAGCGGCATTATTAGAGGGTGTTTGTTTACAGGGACTTTTTGGTGTAGGGACTAAAAAAAGTCTCTGTTAGTCCCATCTGAACCAAACAGGAGGGACTTTTAGGGACTAAAAGTGGGCATTTGGGCTAAAGAAAGAAGACCCCGAGGGATAGTCTTTTTGGGACTTTTTTCCAACAGTTGCCCCTGCCACACATCGCACCTTATCTCTATTAGTTCATTACTAGGGGTCACATGGTATTTTAGCATGTCATTTAATGACCTCTAGTCCATGTTTAGTCCCTGGAACCAAGCAGGTAGGGACTAGGGACTTTTTAGTTGGGACTAAAAAAAGTCCTAGGACTATTTAACCAAACAGGGCCTTAGAATAACAACAACAAAAGAGTTGCACGGGACAGTGGACGCACCAGCACCATGTGCATCTACCGATGTATGAAGGGGTGATGCATAGTCTGTTGCAACAAATAACAAACGACCAAGGAGCATATTTGTGTTGGTCCCAGTTTTGTTATCTTTAGACACCTTTCCCTCTGTGAGGGCACCAAATCTAGTCCTGCTCAAACTTTACAACCTTGTCCCCCAAAACAAAAAGATCAGTTCATTACAGATGTGCGTACTGCATTTGTCATTATTTTCCCTTTTCGACCAACGTAGGTGCTGGATAGCCAGTCTGTACTAGTACTTTCCCCCTTCCTTTCCTCTTTAAACCACGTCCTAGATTCATGCTATACAACTTTCCCCACTACTTTCCCCCCTTCCTTTCCTTTTTGAACCACGTCCAAGATTCATGCTATACAACTTTCCCCCATTCATTTCCTCTTTGAACCACGTCCTAGATTCATGCTATACAACTTTCCCCACTACTTTCATGTTTGATCCAACACCTAGATTCGAGTGCACAAGCGGAAAAAGCCCACATGTAGCTAGAGCAATGCATGTGTAATAAGTAAATTATACCTAAAGGTTCTTGGGGTGTGGTTCGGTGGGCGACCGGAGGCCGTTCGGCCCACACTATGTACGACGACGAGGAAGAAGGGGTCGGAGGCCCTCCCGCACTGCTGCTGGGTGAAAGAGAATAGCTGAGCCGGTAGTCGATTCCCTCCCTCGCCGACGGCGACAGCGTTAAGCCTCCTTCCCTTCCCGACGGACGGATCCTGCCGGCTCTTTGACCAGCAGTGAGGGGAGAGAGAGAGGCCAACAAAGTCTTGTTTAGATCTGGAGAGGGTGAGATAGTATGAAGAGAGCAACTACAAGCGCTGAGGCTCCAGCGTGTATATATATAGTGGAGAGAGAGTGTGAAGAGTGCAAACCCTAGAAAACAAGCGCCGAGGCTGCAGCGTACACGTGATGAGGTGATTATACGGTCACTACGAGATCGTATAGCTCCGTATCCATCCATTTTGACTAGTCAAAGAATCCTCCTAGCACCGCCCCAGGTCACTTTCTCTCTCTGTCATGCGAGGCCTACCTATCATCGGGTGGAAGAAAGAAGTCGAATAAAAACAAAATTATGCTCAAGTGTAGTTGTCGAACCTGAGACCTCAAGTTTGATGAGCGAACAGGCTAACCAACTACACCACCCTCCCGTTATGTTTAACGAGAGGAAAATAACCTTTTATACATTCCTGCATTCGTGTGACAAGCATGACGTTTTTTTTTTGCTTGGGAGTCATTGGGATTTAAATCATAATCGTGTCATGTGGCTTTGGTGGTAAGGTCTTTTGGGATTTAAAGCAGTGTTGGTAGTACAGAAATAATGCAACCTTAGTCACTTTACTCTCTCCACATAGTACGTTGGGTCCCACCAGTTAGAGGGTGAAACAAACAAATTAATAAGAAGAATTAAAAGTGCCAACGGTGTATCTTACCTCACACATCTCGCTACTGCTCGTGAACACTGTCCTATTAATCCCTCTGTTCACTCACGTACTATTTTAGGTGAATCCTTATTATAACATGCACACAATTTTGGGCACTTGTATTCGACCTAAGTTAGTGTGCCATCGTATCTTGTACCACTCCCTCCGTAATAAGTCATGTTAGAAGGTGCAGCGGGACCAAGGTGCAAGCATATTGGAGGAGAATGAGAAACTTGATCGATCCTTCCTCCAATCGAAGTCCTGATTTCTGTCTCTAAATGCAACAATTAATCCCAACAACTAAGAGATGTCGTTTTAGCTACCATGCGGGGCCACGTATTAAGTCGCATGCAAGCCGACTTTGATTTCTTGACCGGTCAACGCGTAGTTGCGCTCCATGCATTGGTTTTCCGGGGGAGATAAGAAGGCAAAGTAAGGAGCATTTGGTTACATTGCTTAGGCTGGTCATAGTGGTGAGTAACTTGGACTAGTAACATGCATATGTTACTAGTCTATGTTACTACTACCTTCGTCCTGGTTTATAGGTCCCCTTTGTAGTTTGTACCAAATTTTGACCAAAGATTTAACTAACAAAATTTTAATGCATGTCAACAAAAAATATATCATTGGATTCGTATTTCAACATAGTTTTCAATGATATAATTTCTTGTGACATGCATGAACATTTTGTTAGTTCAATCTATGGATAAAATTTGACACGAAATACAATGGGGACCAATAAACCAGGACGAAGGTAGTACCTTCATAGTGGGAAGTAACATATGGATGATAACATGCAAGTCTTCATTAATGGAGATATAGACACATTTTACCTCGGGGTGTGTTATGTTACCACAAGCATCTCTTTCCTCATTAACTCCATGCCACATAAGCAATTTTTTCTTGGGATGTGCTATGTTACTACCTAAGTTACTCCCACTATGGCTAGCCCAGCTAGCCAGCTTTCGCTTTGCCAACCTTGCCTCGTCAAACAGTTTAGTTCTTTTTCTTACCAGCCTTGCCCCGTGAAAATCGTTGTCATGAGTGGGTTAACGATTTTTCCATGTGCGAAGTTTGCGGTCGGAAGCGAGCCGATCTGGCTCTCCTGAGCTAGCAAGGTTTTTCTAGCCCACCCAAGCTAGCTGGCCCACAAAAGTTAGCATATTTTAACAGTTCCAAATGCCTAACCTTGCCCGGCTAGGCTATAAACTGTTCTTGCTAAGGGTCCAAACGCTCCCTAAGTAACAACGCTCGCTAGCAACGAGGCCAGGAGAGGATTGAGATGCGAAGTTAATGGACGACGCCTAAACATTTTGGGAATATCTGATTTTCGTAAGAAGACTTAACACCTAAACGGTGGGAGTACTACTCCTCAGTCCAGGTTTGATGGAATATTCATCACCTCTTCTCTTCTTGTACGTACTCCATTTGTATCTCACTTCGTGTGGCTTCGCACTCGCACGATATTCCTATTCTATGTACCTATGTGTGTGTGTGTGTGTGTGTGTGTGTGTGTTTAACAGCATGTGTGTGTTAGAGAACGACACATCGACCTACTCCTACAGAGAGATGGTGTGTGGTGTATGATTTAGATGCGAGAGTCGGTGCATCCTCTCGTTTTCGGGCGTCCGGTCAGGACAGGGGGATAGCTGCCACGACCGCTCCTGACCAGCCTGCCCCACCCAAAGCCCCCCATCGCTCGCGCGCGCTTCCCGCCCGAAATGGTCAGCACCGCTCCAAAGAATCGGTGTTGCATTCATGCCCGGGCAGAGCGGACGCGACCTCTCACTGGCGCCTGCGTTGAAGGGAGAAGCGGATTCAAGAGTGATGGTTGCTTATTCCGTCCAACTTACTGCAGGGTCTATGTGATTTGATGGCTCATTGGTCATTATTACTAAGGTGGTACGACTGCTGGATGTCCCACACTTTCGGCGAAAGGAGGTACTACAAGATTACAATTTTCTCCATTCTTACAGCGAAGGAGTGCGAAAGCAGTGAAAACATGCAGGCTCAGTGATTACATGGCCCACCTCACACTATCACCATATTTTCTGGACACCATGCGACACCTAACTCTTTACATAGTACTAGTATAGTACGTACTGTAATTTCTCAGCGAGATAAATTTGTACAATGCTATGAAGCTTCCAGCTTCTGTTTCATGTATGTTGTGTCCAAGGTTGCCCGTAGCAACATTTCATCAAATACAAAGGAGACTAACATGCATGCTATTTCATCTCAATGATTGACAGATGATAGCCAATATGTACTCCCTCCGTTCCAAAATAAGTGTCTCAACTTTATGCAAACTTTAGTACAAAGTTGTACTACTACTAAAGTTGACACTTATTTTGGAATAGAGACAACTAAAGAAAAAAAGATCCATGCAGTCCCTAGCCCTTGAACCGTAAACCCTTTGACCATTGGATCATTTTGTGCAGTTTCACCAAAATTGAGACGAGCATCCCTGTGGCAAAGAAATTGAAGAAGCGTGATTAGAATAAGATTACTGGGACTAGTTGATGAGACATAATCTCATCACAAATACAGTACATAGAAGCCAGCTCAACCTAGAGGAGGGCGGCGGGAGGCAGCAACTGCCCACGTCGTGGCAGTGAGCAAGGGACGAAGGCAACCTCACCGGCTTTGTGAGAGATAACGGCGGGGACCCCTGATCGGGACGTTCCGACAGTGGGTTTTCGCCATCGGTGACGGCGAACGCATCCACACTAAGCATCCACCCCTTCCCCCGGCGGACGTGATCCGCCGGGATGTTAGAGATGTGGCCACAGTCATTTTGTGCAAGAGAGTGTGAAGAGAGCAATCCCAACAAGCAACTGTGTAGGCTCGTCCTGGCTATGTATATAGTGGAGCGTTTTCCTTTTCTCTCCATATGAACCTATTTATATTGCGTACATGTCACTGAAGAAAAAAACTTTATTTATATATGACGCGGCACCTACTACTCATTCTCCTATAAACCTTGCACTTGGCATCTCCAAAATATTAACCTTGCGATTGGCTCTTCGCCTCTTTGGGAAGTCGAGCAATAATGGTACTGCAGTATATATCGTTCTGGGTATATGACCGAATGAATTGCTGCACATCCACTACGTGGGCGAGGGTCGAGGGGCGAGGGAGAGTGTGTACTATTATGTCTGTTTCAATATGGACTACATACGGAGCAAAATGAGTGAATCTATACTTTAAAATACGTCTATATACATTAGTGTTTGGAGTATGTACTAGTAGTTCATATTGAAATCTACTAAAGGACATATATTCCAAACAATATGAAAATCTCTCTAACCAAGGTAGGGACGAGGAGTAAACAGAGGGAGTAGTAAAATTTTCTCCTCGTCCTGCGAGCTACCGCGTGCGTGGGCCAGGGAGCGGGCATAAGGTGTAGTAAGCAAGCTTCACCTCGTCCTGTGAGCCATTGCACCCGTGGGCAGGGAGACGGTGTACTAAGCAAGCTTCTCCTCATTTTGCAAGTTGATGGGACACATCAAAAGTAATATGTACAGAGCATCTCGAGTGTATAGAGCCTTGCCTCTAAGGTAGGCCCCACATGGTTTGCCTCTTTTTTAACATAATGCGCCAAGTCGCAGTTTGTTTGTTCACCCGTGGTAGACGATCCTCCATCAAGTGGACAACTAGTACACGTGTCAAATTACCACTCGGGCTGCCTTTTCATACAAAAATGAGCTCCGTCATGTACCCGCACGGGTGTGGTTGAGAAAGAGACGGGAGTACGTGCGTGGTGCGTGCACCTCTTCTCTTCATGCATGTCCCCCACCTACGTGGGTGGGTGTGAGAGAGATACAAACCTAGACAGATGGCGTGTGCATTTGTGAGTGTTTTTTGTTTGAGGGGGGTGTGATTTCATGAATGTATTTGTGGGAATATGTGTCGATGACATCTCAAACAAAAATTTGACACATGCAATGTGTGTGAAATAGAGGCCTATCTATATCATATATAGAGGGGTCGACCCACGAGAAGAGAGGGAGGGGTCATAGATATAGATAGAGTCGAAGAAAGGATCAAGTGGGTGGGTGCGAGATCGATGAAGAGAACAATCAAAATTGTGTGTGTGCAAGTCAAAGATATAGGGCGACTGACCTACCGGAACGTCAGAGGGGACATGGCAAGTTTGTCTGTGGCAGGGAGACATGACTAGAGCGCTCGATGTATCAGTGTGTGGGGGGAGGTAGAGCCTAACTAGAGAGGTAGAATGACTCGTATATGTGTTCAGAAGGAGAGAAACAACTATGTCTTGCGGGAGATCGGTCGACATCCATAAATAACTGAAGGACGGGAAATATGTTGGGACAGAGAGAGAGAGAGACAGGGAGGAGAGAGAGGGAGGGAGAGGTTAGAGTGTTGGATGGGTGATGGAGTTGCTTCTCGAAGATGGTGGGAGAGGCCTACTATACAAACTGATGGTAGAACTGCAATATTATCAATAAGAGTGGGGATGTGTTTCTGTGTGTGCCTATGCGTGATAGATCTTTCGGGACGCATGCATGGATGATGAAGGGGAACCATGTGTTTGGTAAGCAAACCTAACTAGATCGGTAGATCAACTGTTGTTTTTGGAGGAAGTGAGAGACATAACTAATGAGGAAGATCGATCGATGCGTGGGAACAAACGAGTTATAAGGACCTAGCTAGCTATATGTATAGCGGGAGATTGGTCGGTGTACATCCATTTGTTGGAGGCAAATAAGGCCCAGCGAGATGGATAGACAGAGAGAATGGAGCTAGGAGGTGGTGCGAGAGGCCGTGCTACTAGCTAGATAGGGGAAGGGGTGTGCGGTTGTGAGATCGATGAAAAGAGGGGTGAGAGTTTACATGTGTGTGGGACCGTATGACAGACACGAGGCATGGACACAAAAAGGAGGAGATGGAAGGTGCATGTGTATGTTGTAGGCAGACATCCTGGAGAGGTTTATTGATCGGTGTGTGTCGGAAAGGAGTTGTGGAGACTGTGGGAGAATGACCTAAATAAAAAAATTAATGTGTGCGGTGGATAGAATGCCGAGGGAGGGGGAGGGCGAGGAGGGCGTGTGCATGCACGAGAGAAAGTTAGTGCTAGCTACAAAGGTTAAAGGATTGTGTGGGTGTAGGAGATCGAAAACCGATCATAATTTGATATGAAAGTGGATTCATATATTTAAATAGGAGACCATAATGTTATAAACATATGCATGCATGAATATAGCGGTGTGATGTCTACCACACAACCTTCTTCTTGTAGACGTTGTTGGGCCTCCAAGTGCAGAGGTTTGTAGGACAGTAGCAAATTTCCCTCAAGTGGATGACCTAAGGTTTATCAATCCGTAGGAGGCGTAGGATGAAGATGGTCTCTCTCAAGCAACCCTACAACCAAATAACAAAGGGTCTCTTGTGTCCCCAACACACCCAATACAATGGTAAATTGTATAGGTGCACTAGTTCGGCGAAGAGATGGTGATACAAGTGCAATATGGGTGGTAGATATAGGTTTTTGTAAACTGAAAATATAAAAACAACAAGGTAACAAGTCGTAAAAGTGAGCGTAGACGGTATTGCAATGATAGGAAACAAGGCCTAGGGTTCATACTTTCACTAGTGCAAGTCCTCTCAACAATAATAACATAGTTGGATCATATAACTATCCCTCAACATGCAACAAAGAGTCACTCCAAAGTCACTAATAGCGGAGAACAAACGAAGAGATTATGGTAGGGTACGAAACCACCTCAAAGTTATTCTTTCCAATCAATCCATTGGGCTATTCCTATAAGTGTCACAAACAACCCTAGAGTTCGTACTAGAATAACACCTTAAGGCACAAATCAACCAAAACCCTAATGTCACCTAGATACTCCAATGTCACCTCAAGTATCCATGGGTATGGTTATACGATATGCATCAAACAATCTTAGATTCATCTATTAAAACCAACACATAGAACTTCAAAGAGTGCCCAAAGTTTCTACCGGAGAATCACGACGAAAACGTGTGCCAACCCCTATGCATAGGTTCATGGGCGGAACCCGCAAGTTGATCACCAAAACATACATCAACTGGCACGTGATATCCCACTGTCACCACAGATAAGCACGGCAAGACATACATCAAGTGTTCTCAAATCTTTAAAGACTCAATCTGATAAGATTACTTCAAAGGGAAAACTCAATCCATTATAAGAGAATAGAGGGGGAGAAGAAACATAAGATCCAACTATAATAGCAAAGCTCGCGATACATCAAGATCGTGCCAAATCAAGAACACGAGAGAGAGAGAGAGAGAGAGAGAGAGAGAGAGAGAGAGATCAAACACATAGCTACTGGTACATACCCTCAGCCCCGAGGGTGAACTACTCCCTCCTCGTCATGGAGAGCACCGGGATGATGAAGATGGCAACCGATGAGGGTTCCCCCCTTCGGCAGGGTGCCGGAACAGGGTTCTGATTGACTTTTGGTGGCTACAGAGGCTTGCGGCGGCGGAACTCCCGATCTAATCTCTGCTCTGGAAGTTTTAGGGTACGTAGGTATATATGGGTGCAGGAAGTACGTCGGTGGAGCTTCGGGGGCCCCACGAGGCAGGGGCACGCCCTAGGGGGGTGGGTGCACCCCCCACCCTCGTGGCTAGCTCCCTCCTTTCCTGACGTGGGGTCCAAGTCTATCCTGTAGCTTTCCTTCCAAAAATAACTTCTCCAGTTGATTTCGTTCCGTTTCGACTCCGTTTGATATTCCTTTTCTTCGAAACACTGAAATAGGCATAAAACAGCAAATCTGGGCTGGGCCTCCGGTTAATAGGTTAGTCCCAAAAGTAATATAAAAGTGGAAAATAAAGCCCAATATTGCCCAAAACAGTAGATAATATAGCATGGAGCAATCAAAAATTATAGATACGTTGGAGACGTCAAGCATCCCCAAGCTTAATTCATGCTCGTCCTCGAGTAGGTAAATGACAAAAAAGAATTTTTGATGCGGATTGCTACTTGGCATAATTTCAATGTAATTCTTCTTAATTGTGGTATGAATATTCAGATCCGAAAGATTCAAGACAAAAGTTCATATTGACATAAAAATAATAATACTTCAAGCGTACTAACAAAGCAATTATGTCTTCTCAAAATAACATGGCCAAAGAAAGTTATCCCTACAAAATCATATAGTCCGGCTATGCTCTATATTCACCACACAAAGTATTTAAATCATGCATAACCCCGATGACAAGCCAAGCAATTGTTTCATACTTTAACATTTTCAAAAAAAATTCAATCTTCGCGCAATACATGAGCGTGAGCCATGGATATAGCACTATATGTGGAATAGAATGGTGGTTGTGGAGAAGACAAAAAGAGGGGAAGATAGTCTCACATCAACTAGGCGTATCAACGGGCTATGGAGATGCCCATCAATAGATATCAATGTGAGTGAGTAGGGATTGCCATGCAACGGATGCACTAGAGCTATAAGTATATGAAAGCTCAACAAAAGAAACTAAGTCGGTGTGCATCCAACTCGCTTGCTCACGAAGACCTAGGGCATTTTGAGGAAGCCCATCATTGGAATATACAAGCCAAGTTCTATAATGTAAAATTGCCACTAGTATATGAAAGTGACAACATAGGGACTCTCTATCATGAAGATCATGGTGCTACTTTAAAGCACAAGTGTGGTAAAAGGATAGTAGCATTGTCCCTTCTCTCTTTTTCTCTCATTTTTTATTTTTTATTTTTTTATTTGGGCCTTTTCTCCTTTTTTGGCCTCCTTTTCTCTTTATTTTTTATTTTTCGTCCGGAGTCTCATCCCGACTTGTGGGGGAATCATAGTATCCATCATCCTTTCCTCACTGGGACAATGCTCTAATAATGATGATCATCACACTTTTATTTACTTACAACTCAACAATTACAACTCGATACTTAGAACAAAATATGACTCTATGTGAATGCCTCCGGCGGTGTACCGGGATGTGCAATGACTCATGAGTGACATGTATGAAAGGATTATGAACGGTGGCTTTGCCACAAATACGATGTCAACTACTGATCATGCAAAGCAATATGACAATGATGAAGCGTGTCATAATAAACGGAACGGTGGTAAGTTGCATGGCAATATATCTCGGAATGGCTATGGAAATGCCATGATAGGTAGGTATGGTGGCTGTTTTGAGGAAGGTATATGATGGGTGTATGATACCGGCGAAAGGTGCGCGGTATTAGAGAGGCTAGCAATGGTGGAAGGATGGGAAAAGTGCGTATAATCCATGGAATCAACATTAGTCATAAAGAACTCATATACTTATTGCAAAAATCTACAAGTTATCAAAGCAAAGTATTACGCGCATGCTCCTAGGGGGATAGATTGGTAGGAAAAGACCATCGCTCGTCCCCGACCGCCACTCATAAGGAAGACAATCAATAAATAAATCATGCTCCAACTTCATCACATAACGGTTCACCATACGTGCATACTACGGGAATCACAAACTTTAACACAAGTATTCCTCAAATTCACAACTACTCAACTAGCATGACTCTAATATCACCATCTTCATATCTCAAAACAATTATCAAGCATCAAACTTTTCTTAGTATTCAACGCACTCAAAAGAAAGTTTCACAAATCTTGAATACCAAGCATATTATTATTAAGCAAATTACCATGCTATTTAAGACTCTCAAAATAATATAAGTGAAGCATGAGAGTTCATATATTTCTTCAAAATAAATCCACCGCCGTGCTCTAAATGATATAAGTGAAGCATTAGAGCAAACAACAAACTACTCCGAAAGATATAAGTGAAGATCGATGAGTAGTCGAATAATTATGCAACTATGTGAAGACTCTCTAACATTTAATAATTGCAGATCTTGATACTTTATTAAAACAGCAAGAAAATCTAAAGAAAATAAAATGACATGATGCTCCAAGCAAAACACATATCATGCGGTGAATAAAAATATAGCTCCAAGTAAAGTTACCGATGAACGAAGACGAAAGAGTGGATGCCTTCCGGGGCATCCCCAAGCTTAGACGCTTGGTTATCCTTGAATATTACCTTGGGGTGCCTTGGTCATCCCCAAGCTTAGGCTCTTTCCACTCCTTATTAAATAGTCCATCGAATCTTTACCCAAAACTTGAAAACTTCACAACACAAAACTTAACAGAAAACTCGTGAGCTCCGTTAGCGAAAGAAAACAAAACACCACTTCAAGGTACTGTAATGAACTCATTCTTTATTTATATTGGTGTTAAACCTACTTTATTCCAACTTCTATATGGTTTATAAACTATTTTACTAGCCATAGTGTCATCAAAATAAGCAAACAACACATGAAAAACAGAATCTGTCAAAAACAGAACAATTTGTAGTAATCTGTAACTAAAGCAAACTTCTGGAACTCCAAAAATTCTAAAATAAATTGGTGGACCTGAGGAATTTGTCTAGTAATCATCTTCAAAAAGAATAAACTAAATAGCACTTTCCAGTAAAACGTTCTATCTAATCTCATGAGCGCTAAAGTTTCTGTTTTTTACAGCATGATCATAAAGACTTCACCCAAGTCTTCCCAGAGGTTCTACTTGGCACACACACTAATTAAAACACAAAACCACATCTAAACATAAGCTAGATGGGTTATTTATTCCTAAACATAACCAAAAAGCAAGAAACTAAAATAAAGTTGGGTTGCCTCCCAACAAGCGCTAACGTTTAACGCCCCTAGCTAGGCATGATGATTTCAATGACGCTCATATAAAAGATAAGAATTGAAACATAAAGAGAGCATCATGAAGAATATTACTATCACATTTAAGTCTAAGACACTTCCTATGCATAGGTATTTTGTGAGCAAACAACTTATGGGAACAATAATCAACTTGCATAGGAAGGTAAAACAAGCATAACTTCAAGATTTTAAGCACATAGAGAGGAAACTTGATATTATTGTAATTCCTACAAGCATATATTCCTCCCTCATAATAATTTTCAGTAGCATCATGAATGAATTCAACAATATAACTAGCACATAAAGCATTCTTTTCATGATCTACAAGCATAGAAAATTTACTACTCTCCACATAAGCAAAATTCTTCTCTTCAATAGTAGTGGGAGAAAACTCAACAAAATAACTATCATATGATTTAGAATTAAGATCAAGATGACAAGTTTCATGGTTATCATTATTCTTTAAAGCATACGTGTCATCACAATAATCATCATAGATAGTAGGCATGCTTTCATCATAGTAAATTTGCTCATCAAAGCTTGGGGGACTAAACATATCATCTTCATCAAACATAGCATCCCCAAGCTTGTGGCTTTGCATATCATTAGCATCATGGATATTCAAGGAATTCATACTAACAACATTGCAATCATGCTCATCATTCAAATATTTGGTGCCAAAAATTTTAATGCATTTTTCTTCTAACACTTTGGCACAATTTTCCTTTCCATCATACTCACGAAAGATATTAAAAAGATGAAGCGTATGAGGTAAACTCAATTCCATTTTTTTGTAATTTTTTCTTTTATAAACTAGACTAGTGCTAAAAGAAGAAACAAAAAGATTCGATTGCAAGATCTAAAGATATACCTTCACTTACCTAGCCTCCCCGGCAACAGCGCCAGAAAAGAGCTTGATGTATACTACACAACCTTCTTCTTGTAGACGTTGTTGGGCCTCCAAGTGCAGAGGTTTGTAGGACAGTAGCAAATTTCCCTCAAGTGGATGACCTAAGGTTTATCAATCCGTAGGAGGCGTAGGATGAAGATGGTCTCTCTCAATCAACCCTGCAACCAAATAACAAAGAGTCTCTTGTGTCCCCAACACACCCAATACAATGGTAAATTGTATAGGTGCACTAGTTCGGCGAAGAGATGGTGATACAAGTGCAATATGGGTGGTAGATATAGGTTTTTGTAAAGTGAAAATATAAAAACAGCAAGGTAACAAGTGGTAAAAGTGAGTGTAAACGGTATTGCAATGATAGGGAACAAGGCCTAGGGTTCATACTTTCACTAGTGCAAGTCCTCTCAACAATAATAACATAGTTGGATCATATAACTATCCCTCAACATGCAACAAAGAGTCACTCCAAAGTCACTAATAGCGGAGAACAAACGAAGAGATTATGGTAGGGTACGAAACCACCTCAAAGTTATTCTTTCCAATCAATCCATTGGGCTATTCCTATAAGTGTCACAAACAACCCTAGAGTTCGTACTAGAATAACACCTTAAGGCACAAATCAACCAAAACCCTAATGTCACCTAGATACTCCAATGTCACCTCAAGTATCTGTGGGTATGATTATACGATATGCATCACACAATCTCAGATTCATCTATTCAAACCAACACATAGAACTTCAAAGAGTGCCCAAAGTTTCTACCGGAGAATCACGACGAAAACGTGTGCCAACCCCTATGCATAGGTTCATGGGCGGAACCCGCAAGTTGATCACCAAAACATACATCAAGTGGCACGTGATATCCCATTGTCACCACAGATAAGCACGGCAAGACATACATCAAGTGTTCTCAAATCTTTAAAGACTCAATCCGATAAGATTACTTCAAAGGGAAAACTCAATCCATTATAAGAGAATAGAGGGGGAGAAGAAACATAAGATCCAACTATAATAGCAAAGCTCGCGATACATCAAGATCATGCCAAATCAAGAACACGAGAGAGAGAGAGAGAGAGAGAGAGAGAGAGAGAGAGATCAAACACATAGCTACTGGTACATAACCTCAGCCCCGAGGGTGAACTACGCCCTCCTCGTCATGGAGATAGCCGGGATGATGAAGATGGCCACCGGTGAGGGTTGCCCCCTCCGGCAAGGTGCCGGAACAGGGTTCCGATTGACTTTTGGTGGCTACAGAGGCTTGCGGCAGTGGAACTCCCGATCTAATCTCTGTTCTAGAAGTTTTAGGGTGCGTAGGTATATATGGGTGCAGGAAGTACGTCGGTGGAGCTTCGGGGGCCCCACGAGACAGGGGGCGCGCCCTAGGGGGTGGGCGCGCCCCCCACCCCCGTGGCCAGCTCCCTCCTTTCCTGACGTGGGGTCCAAGTCTATCCTGTAGCTTTCCTTCCAAAAATAACTTCTCCAGTTGATTTCGTTCCGTTTCGACTCCGTTTGATATTCCTTTTCTTCGAAACACTGAAATAGGCATAAAACAGCAAATCTGGGCTGGGCATCCGGTTAATAAGTTAGTCCCAAAAGTAATATAAAAGTGGAAAATAAAGCCCAATATTGCCCAAAACAGTAGATAATATAACATGGAGCAATCAAAAATTATAGATACGTTGGAGACGTATCACGATGATACGCGTGCTGTGGTTTTGCACATGTTATACCATAATGTGATAATGCATGGCGTTTGCAACTCACAGCTAAATGTCGAACAACCTAAACCATACTATACATCAAACAATCTCACATTTTATTCGAATTTGTGATAATGTGTGGCGTTTGCAGCTTACAACTAAATATCGAACAATCTAAACAATACTATATATCGAACAATCTAAACAATACTATATATTATGTGATAAACACATTATACATATGAGACATGGTTTAGATTATGAAGATCTAGCTAGAGCTTGAAATATATAGTGATTTGAAATCAACATAAAGTGGATTAAAAAATCGAGTTCGAGTTCATATAGCACACATAGTTCATATCTAACTCGACAGTAATCATGTGGTGTGCTGTGAAAATAATACAAAAATGATGGTTTAACTTGACAATAATGATGATTGAAGATCTTATTAAAATAGAGAAACAAATTCAAATTGTTTGACTTCACAACAATCATTCTTGTAGATCTTATTCAAATAGAGAAAGGAATTCAAATTTAGTTCATATTGAGGCCGTAGTATATACGTTTGGAATGCACTAAAACGTTCATTTGAGTAGCAGGTTCCATGCATTATACACATAGCGAAATATTTTAATTGCACATAACATGAATTCAAAGTTTTGAATGCATTTGTAGTGCGAATTGATTTGGTACAGTACACGGGACTAGACTCTCTTGTGTGGTGCGAATTGATTTCTTTTTGTTTTTTCGTCGATGAAAGTGTGAATTGATTTGGTACAGTACATGTTAGGCTTGTCCGGAAATTTCAACCCGCGCCTTGTTACCCCGAAATATTTAAGATATATCTTTGTCTCGTTGTGCTCCGACAACTCCCTCCATCTCAACCCGCGCCTTGCTATTCCAAAATTACAATGCGCGCAAAAACTCCCACCTCCTATGAAATCCCGACACGTGAAATGCCCGTGATACCCCTGAACCGAAAGAACCGCCTAGCTCAAATCGGCGGGGGTACTTTCATAACTTACCCCACATTTCGGACAAGCGCATCCCTAAGCCATGGTTCCCCACTCCCATCCCATCCGCCCACCAATTCGTACACCGAGGATGCTAAAACCCGCGAAGCCCCACACCCTCCTCCGTCCGCCACTCAGCCGGAGGCTCTTCCCCGACGATGTCGTCCACAACAACACCTCTACGTCCCTCATCCACCGTACTGGATGAGGATCCATCGTCGATCTCGTCGTCTCGCCGGTTTAGCCACCCCGTCCTCCACCTCCAAGGAGCTGCCCCGACGTTCCCCTCGTCTTTTGTGCCACCTCTATTCCCACACCGCCGTCTTCACCTCCACCACCGAAAGAGCATCATCATCACTGTTTCCTCAGATCAAGTTGAGGCCTAATCGGCGCCACCAAAGAGTTTGTACACTAATCGTCGCATTTTCTTCTTGATTCGATCTCACGGTGCTGCCGGCGCTCGGTCCCGAGCCGACACGGCGCGGCTCCATCCACGGCGGCGTCGCCGGCCACTTCCTCCATGGTGTCGCTCCCTCAGCAGCGACGTCCACATCAGTAGGAGCTTCTACTACTTTAGCTCTCGCTCGGCTGCTACTCTGCTCTTGCTCTTGGTCCCCTGCCTGGTCTTCTCTTGCTCGCGCTGCTGCTCTCGCTCTTGCTCTTGCTTGCGATGCTGCTCCGATTTAGCAACACTTCAGTCGGCTAAATCGACTTTTGGGTCAGTCAATTTTCAGGGGGGGGGGATCACCGGAGTTAAGGAAGAACCAGCCGCAGCGGAGGGGGGCTCGCCGGAGAGGTACCCCACTATCAATCTTAGGGTTCAGGGTGGGGGCGGTGGTCGCCTGTGGTGGTGGGGCAGTGGCGTGGGGATCGCTGAAGAAAAAGCTCGGCACGGGGGGGGGGGGGGCTAGAGGGATGGCCGGGACGGCGGCGAATCGGCGGAGGGGAGTGGTTTCGGGGGGCGGCGGTTTGTCCGGTGGTGGCTGGCGGCTCAGATGGGTGGAGGTTGAAGATGAACTACAGGCCCTTGATTTCGTATCCAATGGCTGGAAAATCGACTGACCAGAGATGAAAAAGTCCGTCGGCTGACGTGTAGCCTCACCTGATGCTGCTACATGACCGGCTGCCCCGGCTCTCGCACGCACTGCTGCTGCTGCTACTGCTTTTCTGCTACTAGTGTGTTCAGTTTTGACAGTAAAATTTAGTTTCGACAGCAAAATTCAGTTTTGACAGTTAAATTCAGTTTCGACAGTTAAATTCTGTTTCGACAGTTAAGTTCAGAGATAAGCGGCTGATGTATTTTACATCTAGCACTTTGTGGTTATTGTTGACACCAGATTTTGGCATGATCAAAAACACAATTAAGATGGCTTCAAATGAAAAAGCGCTCAAAGCGAGAAAGTTCTGTATCGTCAAAAGGAGAAACTTTGATATTTAGTCCATAGCCATCCGATCTAATCTCTAAGGCCAAACTTGTGTTTGAAGTACTCAGATTTTGTATTCATAACACTATTTGGCTGATTACGCCCTCAAGACGGCCTCGTATGGAAAAATTATCTACACAGATTGCCTTCGTCTCGTTGAAACGATTGATTTCGATATAAAAATCGTTCCAATCTGAGTCTGTATGCAAAATTTAGAGCCATCAGAATGGAGCTCTGTCAGGAGACAAAAAAAGGCGCGCCCCACCAAACACCCTGTCTAATAGGTAGCGCGAATAATAGTCTGTTTTGCACGAGCTATTTGACACTCAAGATGACCTCTGATCAAAAAAGGTTTAACATGAAAGTTGTTCGCTCATCGAAACGGTCAAGATTTCTTTTGGACTCGTTTCCATTCGAGATCGTTTACCACCACAAAAAAGACCTGCAAGGTGCAGCCAGTTTAAATCAAACAGTTTTGGAAAGTTCGGACAAAACCCGGATTTAACTAAGGTTTTGGATGTGAATCCAAGCCTTTCCTTGCACGGGAAGTCCAGCCGTCTCTTATATACCTAAGGGGTGACGTCCGATTAAACAACACACAATCGAACAAATCATCTACCACTTTTTATCTTTTATCTTTTCATCTTAACCCTAGTTCTTCTTCTTCCTCGTTCTTTGTTCGTTATTCTTGTTGTAGGGCGACGAACCTCGAGGCTCTAGGGGTGATCAGGTTGACCTAGGGCAGCCCATAGCCGCTGCACGCCCTAACGGGGTCTCTCCCGGGCGTGTGGGGTTTCGGGTCTTCAAAAGCACCCGCCGGATTGCTTGCGTACCACGCTTCTGGACGGGTCTCCTTCGTCGTGAGCTGCGGTGGATAACCCTCGGTGTTGGAGGTACACGGTGACGTCTTCGTGTACGAACACAGTTTTTGGCTACTCCGCTGGGGACGAAGCTTTGAACGGTCTCCAGCCCGTTCTTACTACGAAGAGATCGTCATCTAGGGTTTGCAATCTACAAAGGTAATATGAATACCCAATTCACTACTGTAGATGCAAATAATTCATATGGTGTTACTAGATCGTTCAATGATTATACTCTATCGGTCGGCCCTAGTTTTTTCAATAATGCATCTAATTATGTGCATAGGCCGATTCAAAGTAATTTACATGTTTCAACTTCTTATGATACTAGTAACATACAACATATGTATCCTAACTCTCATGCATCGGCAACCCCACAAATCCATATGCCGATGAACAACATGATGGGTTTGGTTAATCAATTTGAAACACCTCATGTTAAAATTTCCAATAGCATACAAAAAAGTGTTTCACCATTTTATTTATCGACAACTACTTTGCAATATGTGAATCCAACCTTGTCGATGGATGGGAGAATTGGCCATACTGCTACTAGCTATTCGGCCAGTTACTCTCAACAATCATATGCTACACCTCATGACAGTAATTTTTCAGCACCATACACAACTGTAAATGTTCATAATTCGGCTTCACACCTTTCTGGTCATAGCCGAACAAATGTAAATTCTATAGGAGCGGTTGTGCCAAATATTGTAGAAGATGAGGTAGTGGTGGCTGCATTGAAGAGTTTAGCCCAGAATAAGAGGATTAGTGCTCTTTGCCTTGAATAGCATGAAAAAGGGCTATTTCATGATTATGTGGCAATAAAAGCTAGAGTTTTGCAAGAAGATGAATCTTTGCCAATTGTTAAATTTGGCGAGCAAAAATATGGTTTTACAACAATGCATATGCCTTCACCTAGTACTACATCATATTATACACCCCCTACACGATTGCAAAATTTCGGCAACACCCATGTGTCATTGCCGAAAGAATCTAAAACCATTGGGGGGCAATCATATCCGGAGTGGGCTGAAATTGAGAAAAAACTTAAAGCCAATTTTGCCGCTCGCCGCTAGAAACAAACGGATAAAGAATTGGCTCAAATAAAAGAAGCATTGCCAATTGGTAGAATCAATGAAAAGAAGGATGATTCGGAACATGAAAGTGCTTCGGTTGAAAAAACTGAATCAAGTAGTATATATTCTGAATCCATCAAATCCAACGAGGCAAGCATTACTGAGAAAGGGCATGGCAAGCATAAAATTAATGGGACCTACTTCCTGCCCTATGAGTTCCGTGCCATAGAAATTGACAATCTTCAAGGACAAGAACAAGTAGCCGGACAAAGTTCGGCCGACAAAAACCTTTAGTGAAATGATGCACGGAATCAAGAAAAAAATGATGAAGAGGCGTTGGGGAGCCATCCAAAGGCGGAGCAAGATATTGTTCAAGCCACACCACCATCATGCTCTCCCAACATATTTGAAGAGGTATGTTTAGCAAGTAATTTACCTATTTTCAGATTTGGTCAAAACTTTATTGTTGATGCATCTATTAGAAAAATCCTCTTAAGTAATTTTGAAAGACTAATGAAGAAGGGTAATTTACTTATTAGCAATAAAATTGTTATAGAACATATTGGTCAACCCATTGTGCCATTTATAAAGACCGATATTGACTTATTGTTGCAATCAAGGCTTTCCTCGTTGCTTTATTTAAAGTTCGTATCTACATGGGTAGCTTTGCTTCTTTCATACTTGGCTTACTCTTGGTCTCAATTGAGGCATGCATGTTCTAACTATTTTTGTTTCAGAAACATAAAGCCAAGGTTAGATTCTTTTCAGAAAACCGATGCTAGTATAATATCTTATCCAGTGACATCGGTAAAAGAATGCAAAATAAAACTCATAGCCGAATGGGGCGATACAAAATCTGAACCATTCGTTTGCCTAACTCCAAAGCCGTTTTCACAGCAAGATCGGCTAGAAAATAAAAAAAATACCTTCAATTCAAATATGTGTGATCAAATCTTTGATTTGTTGTTGAGAAATAATTATATTATAATTCTTGATCACCATGTTGAGCCATCTGTTCAGGGACGAATGTATTGTAAGTTGCATGATTCGTCCAAGTATAATTTTGTGGATTGCAACATGTTTCGTCAAATAATTAAATCAGCCATTAATAAAGGACGATTGAAATTTGTTGAGACACCAAGAGATGACCAGTCTATTCCGATTGGTCCCGATGGCAGAAAGTTTTTGCATCGGCTGCTTCAAGCCGATCCACTTAAAGAGAAGGTAAAAACTGCAAGTGACGAGATCAAGCTTTCAAGTAAAGAAGTTGTTGAAGAGCATAATGAACATAATCTTAAGGGCAAGAATTCCATCGAAGCTACAATGGAGACACCAAGTACTGGGGGGCAGCAAGCAAATCCAATGATCTACGAAAGCAAACCAAAAGAAAACAAATGCCGAAATAAGCGCAAGTGTAAGAGATCAAAAATCACTTTCGCGCAACTATTGGAAAAATATCAGAAGATAAGTGAGGAGAAAAGTGCTTATCGGCCAAGTAATTCAAAAGCATCAAGATCACCCCCTCGACGCAAGTCTCAGAGTCAGTGTTGGCAAAGTGAGAATTTTAATGCAACATATTCATATCCTTATTTTGGGCCACCAATGTCAATGTCGTGGATACCTCCCTATGCTCATGTTAATCCATATCCATCATGGGACATGTATGATATAGGGTCACATTCTCCATCTTATTTTAGACCATCTCACCAATATTATGCAGCTCCGAGAAGATCTACATTTGAACAATCACATGTCAAAGACCGTTTCAATTATAAGGAATCGGTTCGGATCTCAAGGAAGAAGAAAGAGGTGGTTGAGCAAGCCTACCGTGTCAAAAGAGATGGTCGTAAGAGCGCCACTTCGGGTATGATCTCAAATGAAAAAGAGCCAATTAAAGTGTTGACATTGGCTACAAAAGGCGACGAGGCAAGTCAATCAAGTGCCAAATCTGAAGAGAAGAAGTTGAGAGTGCACAAGGTAAAACAAGAATTGCCATTGATTCAAACAAAATCGCAGTCGGGATGCCCACTCGGCTTATCATATTGGCAAAAGAAGAAATTACAAAAACTTAGTGCACAAGAACTTGAGGAAATGAATATGGCATGGGTTCCCAAAGGAAGTACTCAAAATAAGAATTATGTGCAAGCTTCCATTACAAGAAGTGCGACTAAGGTGAAGAAGGAAAAGAGTGAAATCTATGAAGGACCAAGCCAAAGGTTTCAACACCTTCGGTACACACATTATCCATATTCTTCAACTATGCCATTAATGCCTATGCAATGGAATTCGTCATCAGGTATGATTGGTTACCCTCAATGGGCTTATAATGATCCATGGTTGCAATATAACTTCTTATATCATGAAAGGGTATTACCAAATCACTATACATTTTATTAGATACAAGTTTGTTGCTGATCCAAAGGGCCGAAATACTTGATTTCTCACTTCATTTGTTTATTTCGACTATATGTGCTTTGAATGAAGTTTACATAATAATGGCCAATATTTATCTATCGTCCTAAGAGTATGTCAATGCATGGCCGGTGTAGTCTTTCTAACATCGTCCTTAGTTCGATTGGAGAGCGAGACAAGGTACGTGCTCATGGAAATTTATATATATGCCTATATTATGATTGAATGGAGTTGAGACATCACGACCGATGCCATTGAATATATGCTGCATAAACCAATTCATAGTTGTAGAATTGGCTAATGGGCTTATACTTTGTCTGGATATGATTTGGCTTATGCATCTTTGAGATCTATAAGAGGCCAAATCATAGCTGATTTTATTACTGAACATCGGATTAATAATATGCATAATATTGATATTATCCTTGTCTCTCTAGTACTATGGATATTATGTTTTGATGGTTCAATTCATAGCAATGGCCAAAGTGTTGTTGTTTGATGTCTACTATGCAACCTTCTTCTTGTAGGCCTTGTTGGGCCTCCAAGTGCAGAGGTTTGTGGGACAGTAGCAAATTTCCCTCAAGTGGATGACCTAAGGTTTATCAATCCGTGGGAGGCGTAGGATGAAGATGGTCTCTCTCAAACAACCCTGCAATCAAATAACAAAGAGTCTCTTGTGTCCCCAGCACACCCAATACAATGGTAAATTGTATAGGTGCACTAGTTCGGTGAAGAGATGGTGATACAAGTGCAATATGGATGGTAGATATAGGTTTTTGTAATCTGAAAATATAAAAACAGCAATGTAACTAATGATAAAAGTGAGCACAAACGGTATTGCAATGCTAGGAAACAAGGCCTAGGGTTCATACTTTCACTAGTGCAAGTTCTCTCAACAATAATAACATAATTAGATCATATAACTATCCCTCAACATGCAACAAAGAGTCACTCCAAAGTCACTAATAGAGGAGAACAAACGAAGAGATTATTGTAGGGTACGAAACCACCTCAAAGTTATCCTTTCTGATCGATCTATTCAAGAGTCCGTAGTAAAATAACACGAAGCTATTCTTTCCGTTCGATCTATCATAGATTTCGTACTAGAATAACACCTTAAGACACAAATCAACCAAAACCTAATGTCACCTAGATAGTCCAATGTCACCTCAAGTATCCGTGTGTATGATTATACGATATGCATCACACAATCTTAGATTCATCTATTCGACCAACACAAAGAACTTCAAAGAATGCCCCAAAGTTTCTATCGGAGAGTCAAGACGAAAACGTGTGCCAACCCCTATGCATAAGTTCACGAGGTCACAGAACTCGCAAGTTGATCACCAAAACATACATCAAGTGGATCACGTGAATATCCCATTGTCACCACAGATAAGCACATGCAAGACATACATCAAGTGTTCTCAAATCCTTAAAGACTCAATCTGATAAGATAACTTCAAAGGGAAAACTAAATCCATTACAAGAGAGTAGATGGGGAGAAACATCATATGATCCAACTATAATAGCAAAGCTCGTGATACATCAAGATCGTACCACCTCAAGAACACGAGAGAGAGAGAGAGAGATCAAACACATAACTACTGGTACATACCCTCAGCCCTGAGGGTGAACTACTCCCTCCTCGTCATGGAGAGCACCGAGATGATGAAGATGACCACCGGTGAGGGCTCCCCCCTCCGGCAGGGTGCCGGAATGGGTCTAGATTGGTTTTCGGTGGCTACAGAGGCTTGCAGCGGCGGAACTCCTGATCTAGGTTATGTTCTGGGTGTTGCTGTACATATAAGAGGTTTTGGCGTTGAGAACAAGTGAGGGGGGTCTCCGGGCTGTCCACGAGGTAGGGGGGCGCGCCCAGGGGGTGGGCGCGCCTCCCACCCTCGTGGGCATCCCGGGACTCTTCTAGCCCAACTCTTTTACTCCATGACCTTCTTCTGGTCCAAAAATAAGCTCCGTCAAGTTTTAGGTCAATTGGACTCCGTTTGGTTTTCCTTTTCTGTGATACTCAAAAACAAGGAAAAACAGAAACTAGCACTGGGCTCTAGGTTAATAGGTTAGTCCCAAAAATCATATAAAATAGCATATAAATGCATATAAAACATCCTAGATGGATAATATAATAGCATGGAACAATAAAAAATTATAGATACGTTGAAGACGTATCAGTGTTGTTTATATATCTCTTTATGGTACTATTTTTGAAGCCTCGTGCCGGTTTGAATATTTTTATGCACGATTAATCAAAGCCAAATATGCATTGTTATTCAGATTGAATCTTTTACTTGCTATAGGTGTTATACATATTGGGGCTTTGTTGATTCGTTATGAGTAGTGTAGAAAATATCCAAGGGTTATCAATGTTTTGACGAATCACTTATAGTTTATCTTGGGGTATGTCTAGATGCAAAATTTACCTTGCGTTGCTTTAAAATTGTTCATATATTTAGACATGACAATTGGAAAGAGTTGGCCCAACAAGCATCTGGCTACTATGTTAATCATGGTGTATTGCATTTCTCTCAATAGCCGATGCTTAGTTTCGTCAACATAGGTGAGGCTGAACCGAAGTCCACAGCTTTGGCCACTAATGAATTTTCTATGCAGGCGAGAATAAGGATTGGAGAAAGTTTATTGTTGATTATCTACAAAATCATAGTAAAAGGATTAACAATATGGTTCGGAGGATGACCTTGAGATACATATCTATGAAATCTTATCATCGGATTGTTATATAAGTTGAGAAGTTTTCACCCAAGTTGCAACAAGAGGTTCAGACAAGCAACGACCGATATATGAAAAATAAATGGCCGATGGAGTGTTGACATCGTCCTTAGAACATATACATTGCAAATTATTTTTCGGCACGCAAGTTTTGCCGAAAAACAGGGGGAATGTATTGACATCAGATTTTGGCATGATCAAAAACACAATTAAGATTGCTTCAAATGAAAAAGTGCTCAAAGCGAGAAAGTTCTATATCGTCAAAAGGAGACTTTGATATTTGGTCCATAGCCATCCGATCTCATCTCTAAAGCCAAAGTTGTGTTTGAAGTACTCAGATTTTGTATCCAGAACACTATTTGGCTGATTACGCCCTCAAGTCCGCCTCATATGAAAATATGATCTACACGTATTGTCTTCGTCTCATCAAAATGATTGATTTTCATATTAAAATCGTTCCAATCCGAGTTCATATGCAAAAGTTAGAGCCATCGGAATGCAGCTCTATCAGGAGGCAAAAAATGGCGCGCCCCACCAGACACCCTGTCTCATGGGTAGCGCGAATAATAGTCTGTTTTGCGCGAGCGATTTGACCATCGAAATGGCTTCTGATCAAAAATCGTTCAACATGAAAGTTGTTCGTATCGTTGAAATGGTCAAAATTGCTTTTGGACTCGTTTCCATCCGAGATCGTTTACCACCACAAAAAAGAACAGCAAGGTGCAGCCAGTTTAAACCGAACAGTTTTGGAAAGTTCGGACAAAACCAATCCGAATTTGACTAGGGTTTTGGACATGAATTCAAGAATTTTCCTTGCACGGGAAGTCGATCCGCCTCTTATATATCTAAGGGGTGACGGCCAATTGAACAACAAACAGTCGAACAAATCATCTATCACTTTTTATTTTTATCTTTTCTCCTTAACCCTAGTTCTTCTTCTTCCTCGTTCTTCGTTCGTTCTTCTTGTTGCAGGGCGACGAACCTCGAGGCTCTAGGGGCGATCAGGTCGACCAAGGGCAGCCCATAGCCGCTGCGTGCCCTGACGGGGTCCCTCCCGGGCGTGTGGGGTTTCGGGTCTTCAAAAGCACCCGCGGATTGCTTGTGTACCGCGCTTCCGGACGGGTCTCCTTAGACGTGAGCTGCGGTGCATCATCCTCGGTGTTGGAGGTACACGGTGATGTGTTCGTGTGCGAATAGTTATGTATTTTACGTCATATATTTGAGATGCTATTAGAATTCCACTCAGGTTAACGTTGTCTCTCTTGTCCTGCTTCAGCCTCGGCATCATACAACTCACTGGAGCTGCTCCAACGACGAAATCCTCCACCACAGTGGAGGAGTACTCTAGGATCCATCTCAAGATGCCTAAGATCTTCTTCCCCTCCTCCGACATCCAAGTCAGCCGGATCATCCTCACCGACCAATCCAATCATGCTGAGATGGACATGGCTTCGCCAAAGAGGTTGTACACCTGTTGGACCTCTTTTTTACTCTACATGTTATATATATTGTCCATTGAGCACACGTAGTAACGTGAAATACGATTAGTTTCTCTTACTATATGACAAGCAATGAGGTACAAGGCAACTTAGCTATCCGTGATGGACTCTCTTGAACGTCGTCATTATTTATCTCTGCGCGTTTGAGCTGTGCATTTGTCCTTGGGCCTGGGAGTTGACCTAGTAGGGCAGTGCCCTGGGTCCATAGTAGTAGAAATAGCACAAAAACATTTTTTTATTTTAGGCTTTTCCTTGCTCAAGCCTACCTACTAGAATCGCCAGTGCTTGAAAGTAAAAGTGAAGGAAAAATATAGGAATTGGAAAGTTTCCTATGGTACTACTATTCATGCATTTTGGTTCAAAGGAATGGAGCAAAGGAAAACTGTAGGATTTGTTCCTTTAGTGTCTTCTTGAAAGAAAACCTGTAGGAATTTTAATATCCACTTGTCCTCCTTTTCAAATTCCTATTCATGAAGCATAAGACTAAGAGACAGTAGCATAATAGCATTATAACCGTACATTTACTTGTCGTTTGACTTAGTCTCACCATGCTTCTTTGCATCCTGTGATCTTTCAATTCTTGTGAACCAAACACCCAGATTGGCAGAAATCATGTGTTTTTAAATTATCTATTTTGCACGTGCATTCCTATTCTATTACTGTGTATTTCCTATCCCTGCGTTGTTCGAATCCTCCAATTCAAACGAGCCCTTACAGAATTACTTCTCTTACAGATAGTTGTCAAAGAAAACCTTGTGTGGCTTGTCCCGCTCCTGCTGCGCCATCGTCCACCCCAGCTCAGCTGCTCCAATGACAGAAGGGTCCAGCATGGCAGGGATCCGGCTTCCAGACAGTCTTTTGCCACCTCAGATCTTCTTCCCTGCCGTTGGCAACCATGACAACTGCATTACCATCATCAACCGAGCAGATGACCTCGAGGACTACACGGGTCCGCAAGAGAGGTCGCACTCTTTCGTGTCTGCTTACGTTATGCATCGCTTAATATTACATGCTACTTTATCATCCTGTTCACCGATTAGACTCTTGAGTCAGCTCCAAACTAATGGTCTAACTTGAGTTTTTAAATGGTTGTGGGGTACATATCGGGGCCTCAGTCAATAGTATCTATCTTCTATCTGGTTAATCTCAGGTGTCTACTATGAGTTTCATGTTGGGTGGGAAACAAAGATTAAAGAAGCTATTATCTGTATTTTTAACTGAAGCCATTATCTGCCTGCTATCATTGGTTTTGGCTCTATCCACAGGTTGCTACCATCACTTTGGATTTCTGCATGTACTCCTTACATAATCTCACTATGTTTTATTCCTATGCATGTCAGTTATTGTACACAATGGAACTGAACATGTAGAGCAAAAGAGACGAGCCTTGCGTGGCAATAAAATTTCATGCGGAAGTCGGTCCATGGTAGGCGCAAACGCAGCCCCCCCCCCTCCACCCATTTCGGATTGTAATCGAGAGGAAGATATCTGTTTCGAGGGGGATTCAGAAGGAGAAGACCACTCCTATTTACCCCCTGAGGTCTTTGCTCTAACTTAGCATGCTGATGTTGGTTATA
Organism: Aegilops umbellulata; assembly: GCA_032464435.1. Lineage (NCBI taxonomy): Eukaryota > Viridiplantae > Streptophyta > Magnoliopsida > Poales > Poaceae > Aegilops > Aegilops umbellulata. Next base: position 265,545,163 of record CP136058.1, on the reverse strand, counting down.
TCATGCATATCGTGCCTTGAATTGCTTACTTTATACATCGAATATGTCATCTGCTTAGTTTAGACATGCTTTGTGTGAATGCCATCTGTTTAGTTTATTCATCGTTTATGTGAATTATGCAACGCCATCTTGTTTAGCCAGACATCATATATGTGAATTTTGCAATGCCATCCTGCTTAGCCAGTCATCTTATATGTGAATTATCTCAGGCCATCCTTTTTTTCGTTACGTATTACATTTGTCAACAATGTTAGTACATTCAACTACTCTTCGTATGCATCAGCCATTTGACACGGTGATGGAAAATTTTGGAGTGAAAACAAGGTCTTTAGAGCATACTATGCTATGTGACGAAGTGCATATCTCGCTGGTTACGTATAGCTCCTCAGAGGAGGAATCAGAGACAGATGACCAGTCCTATTCCTCCCCCCCCCCCGAGGTGTATGCTCTAACATGGCAGGGTTATGTTGCTCATATCGTGCGTATGGTGTCTTGCATTGTTATGTCATTTGATTAGTTTAGACATGCTTTGTGTGAATGCACCTGTTTAGTGTCTAATTACCATATATGTGAATTATGCATTGCCATCTTGTTGCAAGACATTATATATGTGAATTATACAATGCTAACTTATTGCAAAGGCATTATATATGTGAATTATGCAATGCCATGTTGTTTAGCCAATCATCATGTATGTGAATTATATCATGCCATCATTTTTTGTATTACGTGTTCCATTTGTCGACAACGTTTGTATATTCAACTACTCTTCCTGTGCATCAGCCATTTGAAGTGGTGATGGAAGTATCTAGAGTGAAAACAAGGTATCAGAGCAGACAGTGCTACCTGCTGAAGCAGACATCTTGTTGGTTATAGAGAGCTCCTCAGAGGAGGATTCAGAGACTGATGACCAGTCATATTTCCCCCGTGAGGTCTATGCTCAAACTTGGTAGGGTTGTATTACCCATGTCATGCATGTTGTCTTGCATTGCGTAGTTTTTACATCATATATGGATTGCCATCTGCTTACTTGCTTACTATATAAATCATATATTTGAATCATATCATGCCATCATGTTTACATACACAACATCTATCTGAATTATGGCATGGCAACCCATTTAATAAAGACATCATATAGTTATATCATCTCATCCTGTTTAGTGTTTACAGTCATCATATTTTGAATTATGTCATTCTATCCGTGAATTATATCATGTTATCATGTTTCCATTGTTATCATGTTTCCATAGGCGGCATGTATGTAAATTATGGCATGCCAACCTATTTAATAAACACATTATATAGTTATATCATGTCATCCTGTTTACATAGTCATCATATTTTGAACTATGTCTTTCCATCTTTTTTAGTTAGCCATCATAATGTGAAATTGTGTCATGTTATCCTGTTTAGTTAGCCATCATATATGTAAAATTGTGTCATGATATCCTCTTTGGTTAGACAACATAAATGTGAATTATTTCATGCCCTCTTTTATTCCCCACTATCCATTGCACTTGTCTATCATACAATGTCTGTACATTCAATTACTTTTCTTGTTTATCAGCCATTTGAATTGGAGAGGGTGATGGCAGTATCTAAGGGAGTAACAACACGGTCTTCAGAAAAGATAGTGCTACCAGTTGATGCAGATAGAACCACGGTTGCACTTGCCCAAGAACCAGCCCCACCACACATAACCCAGGCTCTCACAGATTGTACCCCCTACCCAGTTGGACAGAGAACCAGCTACACACCTTCTAACCCCAACCCCAGCAGATAGTAACCCAGTTCCAGTTGACACAGCACCGTCTCCACCACAGAGCACCCAAACACGAGCAGCTAGTAAGGGAACTGCGGTGCCCAAAGCACGAGGACAACCACTCTGAATCCCAACTCAACGCTTAAAAGGAGAAGAAGAATTGTTCTCGGGTCAGGTTCTGTAGCTATGGTTCATACTCCTTTGCTCTTGCATCACTGTATTTACTCATACCAACTATTTTCAAATTTGAAGGATGGAATTGAAACTCCAATGGCGCACCAGGTATGTTTTAAACCTGTTTCTTTAACTGGTTTGCTGTTGTAACTTGCTCTATGTTGATTTCAGTTTCAATTGAATAAACAGTTATGTTCTCATATCATGCACATTACAAGTGTTGTTATTGCTCTGTAGTTTCCCACACTTATATTCTGTATATTCTGCTTTGTCTTGAACAAATATTATTTGAATTGTGAATCTATCTTGATTTGGCAACAAAAACTAGAATGATATAGACCACAAAGTGACCATGGTACATAGATATATGTTTGTTTCATGCTGTTATCCTGTCCACTTTACTACTGAGCTGATTTACCAAAATGAGTTTCATATACAACATGGTAAACCTATGATGTGTCTGCTTGTTTCTCTTTTAGAATGTAGACAAAATATTGGAGAACAGTAACCGTTATGCAATGGTAAAGGAAGTTGTCGGTGTACTAAAGTAGGGGTACCTTAGTACCCCGAGCTTGTGCACGGGCAGTAGTAGCGTCCCGCGGCATGGCTTGCCAGGGGAGCGACAAGAGTCTCCACGGCCCTTCCTGGGCCGGACGAAGGCCAAGTGATCGAGCCAAGAAGACCAAGCCCCGGCAAGAGGAGCTTGCCGGGCCAAGAAGGCGAGGTCCGGCAAGAGGAGCTTGCCGGGCCAAGGCGACAAGGCCCCGGCAAGAGGAGCTTGCCGGGACGACTGAGCCGAAGCACCAAGGCCCCGGCGGGAGGAGCTCGCCGGGACGGCCAAACCAAGGCACCCCAAGAGAAGCCCGCCGCGGCGCGCCGTGCGCCCCGGCAAGGCATGGCGAGCGGCAAGCTCTCAGGTGCGGCAAGACGACCACCGCGGCAAGCCACTTGCCGCGGCGAACCACCACCCCAGGCGTGCGCTCCAGCTCACCTGTCCACGCGTCACTCTGGAGCTTCCCCAGAGACACCTGGCGGGGCGCCGCGCAGCCTGGGGCGCGCGCGTGGCATGCGACGTTGGTGGAGTCGCCCCCGTGGCAAGCTGAGGCGCCCCTAACGGTCCGCCTCGGCACTGTTCAGGCGATCCGGACGGGCATTTAATGCCTTTGTCCCCCGCCGTCAGAGTTAGGTGCGATAGCACTGTGCGGCCACTGTTCGCATAGTTCCTTGCCATTTTTACCCTCACCTGCGTCGCTACCTGTGGAAAACCCCTTAGCATATAAAAGGAGGCCCATACGCACGTAGGGAAGAAAAAAGAGGATCGAACCCTAGGAGAGGGGAAAAGAAAAGGATCGAACCCTAGGAGAGGAAAAGGCTAAGAGAGAGGAAGGAGAGAAGGAGAACACCCAGTAGACCCTCGTCTACGTCCAGCTCCAACTTACTGTAGCTTCTTGCGCTCCAGAGCAAGAACTCCAATCAACCAGACATGCAGCAGTAGGGTTTTACGCATCCGTGCGGCCCGAAGCTGGGTAAAATCGTTGTGTGTGTGTGTCGCCTCGATCTGCTCTTTGTGCAACCTCCGCCCCCCCACCGAACCGACAAGGGGCTCCGTCCCCATAGGTGCTCGTGGAGGCCGATAGAAGTAATGCAGATAAGGTTCAAGATAGTGAGACATCCCTGTAGGTTGGAAAAAGCGGTAGGCGTAAGCGAGGCAGTTGGCCTTTGCCTAGTGCCTAGGCAGTGCTTAAGCGCCCTAGGCGTGGACTAGGCGATAATATAGTTTTTACTATGAGGATGTATCTGTGGTTATTATATGTGCGTCGATATTGAATAAGCTAATTACCAGCTACTACCATTGGAATATGGCCGGTTTGGAATATTAGTGTAATATGGCATGATTTCTTGCTTGGGTAGATAATTTCTTGTGTGCCCTGCCTAGACTTCCATTTATGCCCTAGGCGAGGCGTTTGGCCATCGCCTAGCGCCTAAGCATGCCTAAGCGCCTCCTAGGCACTGCCTTTTGCAACATAGCATATTGGTCTCCAAGAAAGCTGATAAAAACTATCTTGACGACAGTGAGAGAATTCAAAAGTCCTGTCTTGATGTAGTGTTCGAGTTACTAGCCACTACTGCTGGCACAAGCTCTTCGAACTCGCTGCCTGAATCAGTTCGTGTTCTTGAGTCTCAACTTCAAGTTGAAAGACATCGATCAGATGTGCTGCAACAGGAAGCTGAAGGACTGAGGAAGTCCCTGCAGAATTCAGATGCATACTTTCTGGTGCAACAGTGAGCGCTAGAGGACTTAAGTGCCAAACAAGGGAAAGTTAATAAGATTGCTAAGCATCTTGCCAGCATTATGGGTACCCAGGATATTGTTCCTTGAGCTCTTCTGAAGTGGTTTTAGTTCTGGACTTGTTTTGTTGCGGCGTTTATTTACACTGGTCCCCAACTTTGACAACCAGTGTATATGATATGCTGCTTTGTTCCCTATATTTGCACTGGTGGCGAACTTTGATGCCCAGTGGATGTAATATGTGTAATAGCCATGATAGCCTAGCATAAGTTGCTTGCTTATTTATTTCCTTGTTGTCTTGTTTATTTGTTTGCTCTTAGTCAGTGCAGCTCTTTTTCCGCGGTTTGGCCGCAATAACCTATATTTTAAAACTAGGCCACAATAACCATGGGCTACATATTTATTGTAGTTACCATGGGCTTCCTATGGACCGTAGAAACAATGGGCCTTCTAAGGGCCGTAGAAACAATGGGCCTTCTACGGGCCGTAGCATCAATGGGCCTTCTACGAGCCGTATGATCGATTGGCCAAACATGGGCTAATAACAGACCGCATTATGGGCCGTAAATGGGCTAGATTTGGAATCGTCCTTTCATGGGCCGACAATAACGGGCCGTCGTCAATCGGCCGTATTTGATGACGCTATGAAAACGGCCCAACGGAATAACGGGCCACAAACAGGTCGATTGTAACCACAGGCTGAATTTGGCCCACAAGCAGAAGAGGCCACTAAGAGGCCGTAACTAACCGAATGCTGGAAATAAGCCTAAGAATAAATGGGCCCTGAGAAGGCCGAAAGATAACACGGGTCGGAAACAGCCCAATGGAATAATGGGCCGTTAATGGGTATAAAGTGATACACTGTTCATTGCGGCCAGATTCACCACGGTCGTTAATGGGCCAAGAGTTACAAATGGCCTCGTATGGGCCGAAAGACATCATGGGTCATACATGGGCCAGAAGTTACAACGGGCTGGAATCATATTAGACGGCCCAGATGAAGCTACTAGGCTTAACTCTGATAGGTCGTAATGGGTCGTGAGTTGGCGGGCAGTAAATGGGCTATATACGAACAGGCCGTTAACAGGCTTTCTGTGGGCTGGCCCGTCACCTTTTGACCAAGTCAAACGGGTCGGCTTTTTCACCAGAATGGGCCTCTGTTGGGTCGTGCCACGTGTCGACGTATCATAGGCGCCTCTAGTCCAATGAATGGATGACATATGTCCCAACGGTGAGCCAACACATGTTTCCTCCGACCAATGACAATTTTACACATGGAAAATCCTCATTGGTCCGGGCTGTTAACGGGTTATTGGATCCAAAACCGGACCCGATAGCTTAACAGTGACCCGTTGTGGTGGATGCCACGTGTCGATCACCCTTAACGAAAGCACTTCCATGACATGCGATTTATCGTCATGGAAATGGACACTTCCGTGATGATAATTTTGGTAATGTCATGGAACACTTCTACGACAGCACAGGTATGACTATCTTGATTCTTTCATAAAATCGTCATGGATGTACATGCATGACAGAAAACGTGACCTACTGTGACAAACACGTATCATCACGGAAGTGTATATTTTTTGTAGTGTAGGAAGCCAAACAGTAAATAGTCTTCACACAGTGAAGTCAATCAGATCAGACAAGCAAGTAATGACTTCATGAAGACAAACTGAAAGTAAAGGGAAGTGGGGGATAGAACCAATTGCTTGGTGAAGGCAAGGATTTGGTAGACCAGTTCCAGTTGCTGTAACAACTGTATGTCTGGTTAGGGAGGCTGAGATTTCACTCAGAAGACCGTGTCTTCACCTTATTTCCCTTGAGCTAAGGACACCCAGTCCTCGCCCAATCACTCTGGTAAGTCTTCAAGGTAGACTTCCAAACCTTCACAGACTTCGTTCACCGGTGATCCACAATGACTCTTGGAAGCTCAGAACATGACGCCTAACCGGCTGGAGGATTCATAGTCCTCAAGTGTAACAAGTCTTCAGGTCAGGCGAACAGAAAGACTTCAGTGATGGCTAACACTCTTTGGCTCTGGGTGTTTTGGGCTTTGTCCTCGCAAGGATCTCTCTCTCAAATGCTTCGGAGGTGGGTTGCTCTCAAACGACAAAAGCCGTGCACTAACTCTGAGCAGCAACCAATTTATGGTGTAGGGTGTGGGCTATTTGTAGCCATGAGGCAACCCGACCTGATATGTCTGAAATAACCCTAGGTCACTAAGGAACCGACACATGTCTAACGGTCGGACTTCAAACACACGCGACATCTTTACTTGGGCTACAAGTAAAGGTGACTCATCCAGCTCTGGATAAGATTTGCTCTCATTGTGTTTGCTCGAAGACATAGGATTTTGGTTGAGCATCACATCAGTCACTCTGACTTTGTTCACTTGGACCCCACTTAACAGTACAGTGGTTCCTATGACTCAACAAGGAATAAAAGGAAACTACGAAACAACTATGTCTTCGCACTCCGTAGTCTTCAAGCGAATGTCTTCACATGTCATAATCTTCATCGTGAATGTCTTCACGAACCATCATTGTCTTCAATGTCTTCACACATTTTTAGAGGTCATCTCTGGTAGGTAAACCGAATCAATAAGGGACTACTACCTGTGTTATCCTGCAATTCTCACAAACACATTAGTCCCTCAACCAAGTTTGTCGTCAATACTCCAAATCCAATTAGGGGTGGCACTATATGCACTTACAGAAGGGAGGAAGGAAAGGGGGGTGTTGGGGATATTACTACTGGGCGTAAACCGGCCTACCTGGGCCGGGTTAACTTCATCAGTAGTCCAAAGGTGTTAAAGCCCAGAAGCTAGATAAAGGCCCAAGGCCATAGTCGGTTCAGTACGTGTAGCCGTAAACCGACGTGTATATGAACTTGTATTGTAAGTTAGGAATAGGGAGAGACCAACCCGGATACGAGTATGAACCGGAGATTGGGACTCTGTGAACCGACGGGCGTCACCCGTGTATATAAGGGGACGACCCGATAGCGGTTCAAGGACAGACAACCACAACTCGAGACCTAGGCGAAGCTTGTTTTGCTCCCTAGTCATCGAAACCCCATCAATTCCATCACAAACTAGACGTAGGCTTTTACCTTCATCGATGGGGCCGAACTAGTATAAACCCTCTGTGTCCCTGTGTCCGCTTTAACCCCTTCGAGTTAACCCGTTGCGATGGCTCCACGACTAAGTCCTTTCGCTAGGACATCTGCCGTGACAAACCCACGACAGTTGGTGCCCACCGTGGGGCTATCGCACGATGGTTTCAAGTTCTTGGAGGGCCGCTTTGAAGGACTCGAGGGATATGCCGTGGGCCGGATGACCAAGAGTCGTCGCGGCAAGATCTACATCGACGATGCAGGCAGGGGCCCCGAGGCCGGCTCAATTGAGTACGGGTACCGGGTCCCCTTTGGTGGCATACACGTCTTCATCGGCAAGATCGGTGAACCGGGCCCTGAGCTGGACACCTGCACCGACCTCGTCGAGACAGCTCAGCGTGCGCGACCTGCCCGGGCTAAACCGGCCATGAAACGTGCCTTCGTGGGAGTCATCCATGGAGGAAGCTATGAGGACGGATCAGGATCTGGTGGTGAAACCGTCGTTTACTCTGGCGACGAGTCATCGACCGGAGAAACTGAGTCGTTGTATCAGCTACAAGATGGCCTGATTGGGGGCTGTTTCGATGGCGACAGTATTGCGGACCCCTCTGATCTGCCCAACCGGGTTGGGATATTCATGGCCGGTACACAAGCGGCGCTTCACTCATCGACGGCCGCGGCAATGGTTTCCGGTTCAGCAGCGGCAACGGCTGCCGGAGCAGGAGGCTCTGTGCACCCGCCGGCTCAAGTGTTATCCGATCTGTTTGATGCATTGGCTGCACTCATGGCGGAGGCTAATCTGGCGGATCAGGATGCTCATAACGCAGAGATCGCAAAGGTGAGAGAGCAGATTACTCAGGCCAAAGCGGATCTGGCAGATGAAGAGGTCAGGATGACTGCGGAGCGGGCCGCTTTGGACGCGCAAGCCTATAAACTCATGCTGGACCAGAACGCCTCACAGGAAGTCATGAGGAGGAAGTACTGATCTCGTTTGCCCTCAGTTTTTGAAGGAAGGGACCTTTTCAACACCCCTGGAGCAGGGACCAGTAATCAACCAGTGGTAAACCGGGCGGAGGCGCCCGGGACGGGCGCGCCGGTTCAGCCCCGTGTAATAGATCTGCCCCGTCATAACACTGGAGTGCCGTAGGTTGTGCCCACACCTCCGGATCACTATTCCAATCCGCTGGATAACCTTGTTGCAGCGGCGGCACGGTTGGAGGCTATTCCGGTCGAGGGGGATTCATTGCAGGCGATAGAGACACGCCGGGTCAAGGAGCTCCTTAGGACGGCGTTGGTCCAACAGGAAGCGTATTCGTACAGCCGTGAGCGGATTCATTCTACCCCACGTCCAAGCCGGAGTTATAGCAGACATATGGAGGAGCCAGCTGAGTCAAGTAATGCACGGCGTGGAGCGCCCCGTGGCAACAATCCGGCTCCTGACGCCCAGGAGGTGGTAGACCGGGCCCGAGCGCGCAGGGAAGCCGAGTTAGCAGCATAGCATCAGACTCGTCAGCTTACGCCAGTTCGTCCCACCACTTCGATTGAACCGGGACTCACTTCTAGCGCTTTGGGAGTGCCTTGCCTTGTCCCCGCTTTACGCAATGTGCGCCTGCCTAAGGATTTTAAGGGCCCGCGCAAGGTGCTGAACTATACGGCGGATCAACCCCCAGAGACATGGGTGGAGAGTTATGAGATGGCCATGGAGATGCTTGATGTGGATGAGGCGGCGTGTGCAAAATATTTCACCATGATGCTTGAAGGGACAGCCCGTACTTGGTTAAAGAGCCTGCCGCCCAATTCTATCGGTTCATGGGCCCAGTCGCGAGCCCGGTTCATCAGTAATTTCAAAGACACGTGTAAGCAGCCTATGTCGATAGTGGATTTAGCTGCCTGTGTCCAGGAAGAAGGAGAATCAACGACTCATTGGGTGCGCAGGGTCTCACAAGTTCTGCATTCATCAGACCGCATCAATGCGGACACCGCAGTTATAACCTTGGAAGGCAATTGCCGGTTTGGACCCTTGAAGCTGAAGTTAGGACGGATGAAGCGCCATTGTACTGACATAGGAACTCTCATGACCGCTTTGGTAAAGTACGCTGATTCTGATAGTACCAAGGATCTCGAGTCTGACGATGAAAAGACAGGGAAGGGAAGGAAGAACAACAACTCCAAAGGTCAGCAGCATCACTCGGCAGGAAACGGTGGTGGAGGCAAGCGTAAAGCGGATGGCAACATGGATTTTGTGGCTAATACTAACGTGCAGGACAGGGGCCAGCGACGTAAGGGCAAAAACCGCAGCGGTGCGCCTGGTCCTAATCCGGAACGCTTAAATTATCTATTGAACCAGCCCTGTCCAAAGCATGGGACAAGGGAGGTACCAGCAAACCACCTTTGGAAGGATTGTTATATTATGCAGGAGTTCAAGAGCTCCAATGCTTTCCGGTATGACCCCAGCTCTGGTGGTGGGTCTGGATCCGGGCCGGGTCACGGTAGAGGAAATTCCGGTTCAGGATTTAGTGGTAATCCGGGCGGACATAACAATCAGCATAATCAGAATAACAAGGGTCGTTACAATCAGCAACAGCAGCAGTCGGGTTACCAGAGCAATCCAAAGCAACTAAATAGTGGGCAGTATCATGTATTCACCACTAGCTTGGACAAGCGGGACCGGAAGGTCCAGAAGCGGGCAGTTAATTCTGTTGAACTGGCCGTGCCCCGGTATCTGCGCTGGTCAGAGCAGCCAATCATATGGAGTAGAGAGGATCACCCTCCCCGGGTTGACAATCCGGGTCAGCTGGCTTTAGTGGTGGCGCCTCAGGTGGGAGGTTATAAGTTCACCAAGGTACTCATGGATGGAGGTAGCAGCATTAACATCTTATACTATGAGACTTTCCGTCGAATGGGGCTAACAGATAAAGATCTCCGACCTTCGAATACGGTTTTCCATGGTGTGGTGCCTGGCAAGTCAGCATACCCCGTTGGTAAGATAGCGTTGGAAGTGGCCTTTGGAGATGATCACGATTCCCGATCAGAGACACTGACGTTCGAGGTGGTAAAAATCCAAAGCCCGTATCACGCCCTGTTTGGTCGACCGGCCTATGCCAAGTTCATGGCACGACCCTGCTATGTGTATCTGCAGTTCAAGATGCCAGGTCATAAGGGGACCATCACGGTTCACGGAAGCCGCAAGGTCGCTTTGGAATGTGAAGAAGGAGATGCGGCTTACGCAGAATCGGTTTGTGCCACCGAGGAACTCAAGTATTATAAGGACAATGTTGATCCGATGGATATGACTCCTTTAAAGAAGCCAACTACGGAGCATGATCCGGCCCTGAAGTTTACATCAGCCGCTGAGACTAAGCTTGTTGACTTCGTACCTGGCGATTCGTCCAAGCAGTTCAGCATCAGTGCCAATCTGGATCCGAAAGAGGAAAGCGCGCTCATCGAGTTCATCCATGAGAATCGGGACATCTTTGCATGGAAGCCTTCTGACATGCCAGGTGTACCGAGGCAACTCGCTGAGCACACTCTTAATGTGGATCCTAAATACAAGCCCGGTGAAACAGTTCCTCCGCCGGTTCAATGAAGAAAGGCGAAAAGCTATTGGAGAAGAGGTGGCCAGGCTCTTAGTAGCTGGCTTCATTGTTGAAGTTTTTCACGCTGAGTGGCTTGCTAATCCGGTGCTGGTCCTTAAGAAAAACGGCACCTGGCACATGTGTGTGGATTATACTGATCTTAATAAGGCCTGTCCTGCGGATCCTTTTGCCCTCCCTCGTATTGATCAAATTATTGATGCTACGGCGGGTTGCGAGCGTTTATGTTTCCTGGATGCATATTCCGGTTATCATCAGATCAAAATGGCAGTTAAGGACCAGGAGAAGACATCGTTCATAACTCCCTTTGGAGCCTTCTGCTACGTATCTATGCCTTTTGGGCTCAAAAGTGCCCAGGCAACCTATCAACGATGTGTGCAAAATTGTCTCCACAAACAGATTGGCCGTAATGTGCATGCTTATGTGGATGATATTGTGGTTAAGTCAAGGAAGAAGGAGACTTTGGTCGATGATTTGAAGGAAACCTTTGATAACCTAAGGACGTACAAGATGATGCTCAATCCGGCCAAATGTGTCTTTGGTGTACCGGCAGGCAAGTTATTGGGTTTTCTGGTGTCCAACAGGGGAATTGAGGCTAATCCGGAGAAAATTACGGCTATCACTTCTGTGGCTAAACCGAAGTGTATTAATGATGTTCAACGTTTGGCTGGCCGGATTGCCGCGTTGAGCCGGTTTATCAGCCGCCTTGGTGAGAAAGCAATCCCGTTGTATCAGATGTTGAAGAAGACGGATCAGTTCATCTGGAGTTCTGTCGCTGATCAAGCGTTGGAGGACTTCAAGCGGCAATTGGCCAATCCGCCCGTGCTCGCTGCTCCCATTGACAAGGAACCATTGCTACTGTATGTTGCTGCTAATGCTCGCGTGGTCTGTGTAGCTATTGTGGTGCAGCGGAAGGAGGCGGGCAAAGAGCATCCGGTTCAGCGTCCGGTTTATTATATCAGTGAGGTGCTTATTGAATCCAAACAAAGGTATCCACATTGGCAGAAGCTGGTGTATGGAGTTTTTATGGCAAGCCGGAAGCTGAAGCAGTATTTCCAAGGGCATCCCGTCACAGTGGTCAGCTCTGCCCCCTTGGGTGATATCATCCAGAACCGGGAAGCAACGGGCCGGATTGCCAAGTGGGCTATAGAGCTGGGGCCGCACGGTTTGAAATACGTGCCTCGGACGGCGGTGAAGTCCCAAGCACTTGTTGATTTCATCAATGACTGGACGGAGCTGCAGGCCCCTGAAGAGAAGCCGGATCACACATATTGGACCATCCATTTTGACGGATCACGGCAATTGGAGGGCTCGGGGGCTGGAGTCGTATTAACTTCCCCATGAGGTGACAAGTTTTGTTATGTTCTCCGCTTAATGTTCCCTTGTACTAACAATGCAGCTGAGTATGAAGCCTTGCTCCATGGTCTCCGGATGGCTAAAGAGATGAACTTAAGCCGGGTTAAGTGCTTCGGTGACTCGGACCTGGTGGCTCAACAGGTGTCTGGTACTTGGGATTCTAAAGACCTACTCATGGCTGCATATCGTCGTGAGGTTGATACTGTTGCAGGTCACTTCAAGGGTTATCAGGTGGACCACGTGGACCGTCGGAAGAATGGAGCGGCGGACGCTTTGAGCCGGCTAGGCTCACAGCATAAACCGGTTCCGCCCAATGTTTTTCTCGATATACTGCACAACCCATCGGTTCAACTACCTGGGGAAGCATATTTGTCTGTTCCTGATCCGGAGGCTCAGTTGGTGGCAGCACTCCACGTCATTCCAGATTGGACACTTCCCTACCTGGCGTATATGAACCGGGGCGAGTTACCAGAGGAGGAGACTCTGGCCAGACAAATAATACGGCGGTCCAAGTCCATGACAATCGTCAATGGCGAGTTGCATCATTGCAGTGTATCAGGAGCATTTCAACGTTGTGTGTCTCCTGAGGAAGGCTGTGAAATTTTGCGTGGGATCCATGAAGGGGATTGTGATCACCACGCCGGTTCAAAATCTCTGGTGGCTAAAGCGTTCCGCCACGGTTTCTATTGGTTAACGGCCCATGCTGACGTGGAAGATCTGGTCCGATGATGTGATGGTTGCCAAAAGTTTTCAAGACACGCTCATGTTCCGGCTCAAGAATTGAGGATGATTCCAATCACTTGGCCATTTGCAACCTGGGGGCTGGATATGGTTGGGCCTTTCAAAAGGTCCAAGGACAAGAAGACCCACCTCCTGGTGGCGGTTGATAAATTTACAAAGTGGGTGGAGGCAGAACCTGTTAGTAAGTGTGACGCAGCCACCGCGGTTCAGTTCATCAAAAAGGTGATTTTCCGGTTTGGCTTTCCACACAGTATCATCACAGACAATGGTACCAATTTGTGCAAGGGTGCCATGAAAGAGTTCTGCGAACGAGAGCACATCCACCTTGACGTGTCATCAGTGGCGCACCCACAGTCCAATGGTCAAGCAGAAAGAGCTAATCAGGAGATCTTGAGAGGCATCAAGCCTCGGCTTATGGTTCCTTTACAGAGGACGCCGGGTTGTTGGGTTGAAGAGTTACCATCTGTGTTATGGAGTATTAATACTACACCCAACAGATCGAAAGGATACACGCCGTTCTTCATGGTTTATGGGGCAGAGGCGGTTCTCCCTAGTGATATCCGTCACGATTCACCTCGGGTTGCGGCTTATGTTGAAGCAGACAACGAGACGGCTCGACAAGACGCTTTGGACCGGTTGGATGAAGAGCGAGACACAACAGCTGCCCGCTCGGCGATTTACCAACAAGATCTTCATCGCTATCACAGTCGTCGGGTCAGGACCAGAACCTTTCAAGAATGAGATTTGGTGCTTCAACTCATTCAAGATCAAACCGATATGCATAAGTTATCTCCACCTTGGGAGGGACCTTTCATGGTCAGCAAAGATCTACACAATGGGTCATACTATCTGATTGATATTCGAGAGCATAAGGACTCACGTAAGTCAGAGGAGGAGACCAACAGGCCGTGGAACATAGCTCATCTTCGGCCTTACTATACTTGAGCCATTGGCTCTGCTTATGTACATATTATAACAATGTATATATTATAAATACAATAAACCGGATCCTCAGCTAAAGCGGGGTATCTGTTCGTTTATATCATATGTGGTTACATGGAGTTGTTCTGTTTTAAAGCGACCTCCGGTTTACCCCTTGCAAAAATTATAAATATCACCTGGGGGCTCGGTCATGTCTGAACTGATGCAATACCTTTTGATAGGCGAAAGCCACCAGATCACTTGGGGGCTCGGTCGTGTCCGAACCGATGCAACACCTTTTGATCGGCGAAAGCCACCAGATCACTTGGGGACACGGTCAAGTCTGAACCGGTCACGCCTCTTGATCGGCCTAACGGCCTTAGAGTCACTTGGGGGCTTGGTCGAACCCGAACCATTGCCATGCCACTTGATCAGTGTAATGCCACGATTTCATTTGGGGACCTGGCTGACTTGAACCACAGCTACGCCTATTGGGAGCTTGGTCGTGTCCGACCATGGTAACACCATCTGATCGGCTCAGTAAAGCCTCTTTTTTGCAAACGGTTCTATCATTGCCTTTTGCTTCACATATCTTTTCTTGATAAAATTGTTGTTTTGTTTTGGTTGCGTTCTTAAACCGACAGCGTTTTACACTGGTTCAAGCAGCCAAATTGGCGGAACACGGTCCATTTTTACACCGAAGATTATTTACCCGGTTTGGTTTTTTCTGTTAACATCCTTTTTTGGAGTAACAAAATGTTTATTATGACAAAAGCACGGTTTACACAATAAATCGGCGTTATATATACAGGAGCTGTTTTCTCCCATGACGGTTTAGGGTTATTAAACCTCCGTTTCAAGATTGGCTAACGCCTACTTCATGCCCAATAATGGCAGGTATTTCGTATCACAAATTTTGATCATATCTGCAAGTCTCCTTGCGTATATATATAAAGATTCATAAACCGGCTGGCGGTACAACCGCCCTGGTAGTTTAAGATTTTATGATTGCAGGAGATATAAATTGGCAATGTCGATCTTCCAAATAAAAGTATCAGCACAGATGCACGAAGGCATCTCAAGAAGCAAAAGTATTATCTATCCTATTACAAGGCAGCATGGTACCCGAATAAGATCATTGTTCTCTTGGCGGAATATAATAAGGCAACTAGTTAATCCTGCTTCCGGTTCACGCCTGCTCGCCGCCCCGGTTTGACTGTTGTGGGTCATCCTGCGCCGCTTCAGCTTCCTCATCCTTACCCAGTGGCTGGAAGTCAACAGTGGTCCAGTCGATTCCCATTAATGCTTGAAAGACAGCCTCCTCATGGATCAGTGAAGACGGTTCAATATCAGGAGTGTAAGTATGCTTACGGATTGGAGGAATCAGGTTCTCCGCTTCAGGGATTGGTGCAGCCACTCGTTTGTTCTGATCATTATACTGAGCTTGATAAAATGACAAATCAGCTTCTTCTGCCAATTGGCAAGCTAGAGGGCGCACTGCCCGGTTTATCGCTCTTAGATCCTCTTCGTTGAATTCTGAGCCATCTTCTTTCAAGCTGGGATAGCCTTGAGCTGCCTCAACAGGATCAAAATCGGGCACCCATGCTTTGGCCCGGATTAAGGCATTGATGGCTCCGGTTCGAGCAGCAGACTTTTTTAGCTCATCAATCCGAGCAGGCGGCATTGACAATCTCTTCAGCGTATCTTGAATCAAGGAGGGTGCTGGATTATTATGTGACGCAGTTGCGATAATCCGTTGTGCTCCAGTGTACAGCTGCTCGATTAAGGTGTAGGCAGCTTTCAGCTTCATTCGCACATCCGACCCCAAGTGGCTAATGCGGGTGCCTGCAACATGATAGAGCGGTTCACAAAACCGGACCTATTATAAGAGGATCAAGATTATCATAGAAGTCACGGGATGCTTACCAAAGATGGCGGCAGTCATTGCATGCACTTGTCGTTTCACGCTGGTCAATTCATCTGTTACCAGTTTAAGGGCAGCCTCAGCATCTCCAATCTTGATGGTTAAAGCGGCCTTTTCTGTGGCCCAATCAGCCAGTTCCTTCTTGAAGCCCTCCTTCAGTTGTTCCATGGTGCTTAAAGCGTTGGTTAATTCCTCTTTTGCCTTGGAGGTTTCAGCTTGTTGGGATTTCAAGTTCTCTTGAAGGTCGGCGACTTGGTTTTCTTTGGCCTTTAGTTCAGCCTGCATTCAGACAGTTATATGGTTTAACAAATGAGGCAGAAAATGAAGTACCAACCACCTAAAAAGTTATGCACTTTGTACTTGGGGGCTAATTATTGGGGAACGTAGTAATTTCAAAAAAATTCCTACGCACACGCAAGATCATGGTGATGCATAGCAACGAGAGGGGAGAGTGTTGTCTACGTACCCTCGTAGACCGAAGCGGAAGCGTTGACGCAACGTAGAGGAAGTAGTCGTACGTCTTCCCGGTCCAACCGATCCAAGCACCGGTACTCCGGCACCTCCGAGTTCTTGACACACGTACAACTCGATGACGTTCCCCGGGCTCCGATCCAGCAAAGCTTCGGGGACGAGTTCCGTCAGCACGACGGCGTGGTGACGATCTTGATGTACTACCGACGCAGGGCTTCGCCTAAGCACTTCAACAATATGACCGAGGTGGAATATGGTGGAGGGGGGCACCGCACACGGCTAAGGAACGATCACGAAGATCAACTTGTGTGTTCTAGGGTGCCCCCCTGCCCCCGTATTTAAAGGAGGGAGGGGGGAGGCCGGCCGGCCCTATGGGGCGCGCCAAAGGAAGGGGGAGTCCTCCTCCTAGTGGGAGTAGGACTCCCCTTTCCTAGTCCAACTAGGAAGAGAGAGGGGGAAGGAAAGAGAGGGAGAGGGAGAGGGAAAGGGGGGCCGCGCCCCCCCCTCCTAGTCCTATTCGGACTCCCCATGAGGGGGGCGCGCCACCTCCTGGGCTGCTGCCCTCTCTCTCCCCTCAGGCCCACTAAGGCCCAATACTTCCCCGGGGGGTTCCGGTAACCCCTCCGGCACTCCGGTTTTCTCCGAAACCACTTGGAACAATTCCGGTGTCCGAATATAGCCGTCCAATATATCAATCTTTATGTCTCGACCATTTCGAGACTCCTCGTCATGTCCGTGATCACATCCGGGACTCCGAACAACCTTCGGTACATCAAAATGCATAAACTCATAATAACTGTCATCGTAACCTTAAGCGTGCGGACCCTACGGTTCGAGAACAGTGTAGACATGACTGAGACAAATCTCTGGTCAATAACCAACAGCGGGACCTGGATGCCCATATTGGCTCCTACACATTCTACGAAGATCTTTATCGGTTGCAATTCTTGCAAGGCTTATGTGATGTGCATTACTGAGAAGGCCCTGAGACACCTCTCCGACATTCAGAGTGACAAATCCTAATCTCGAAATACGCCAACCCAACAAATACTTTCAGAGACACCTGTAGAGCACCTTTATAATCACCCAGTTACGTTGTGACGTTTGGTAGCACACAAAGTGTTCCTACGGTAAACGGGAGTTGCATAATCTCATAGTCATAGGAACATGTATAAGTCATGGAGAAAGCAATAGCAACATACTAAACGATCGGGTGCTAAGCTAATGGAATGGGTCATGTCAATCAGATCATTCAACTAATGATGTGACCTTGTTAATCAAATGACAACCCCTTTGTCTATGGTTAGGAAACTTAACCATCTTTGATTAACAAGCTAGTCAAGTAGAGGCATACTAGTGACACTCTGTTTGTCTATGTATCCACACATGTATTATGTTTCCGGTTAATACAATTCTAGCATGAATAATAAACATTTATCATGACATATAAGGAAATAAATAATAACTATATTATTGCCTCTAGGGCATATTTCCTTCAGTCTCCCACATGCACTAGAGTCAATAATCTATATTACACAGTAATGATTCTAACACCCATGGAGTCTTGGTGCTGATCATGTTTTGCTCGTGGAAGAGGCTTAGTCAACGGGTCTGCTACATTCAGATCCGTATGTATCTTGCAAATCTCTATGTCTCCCACCTGGACTAAATCCCGGATGGAATTGAAGCGTCTCTTGATGTGCTTGGTTCTCTTGTGAAATCTGGATTCCTTTGCTAAGGCAATTGCACCAGTATTGTCACAAAAGATTTTCATTGGACCCGATGCACTAGGTATGACACCTAGATCGGATATGAACTCCTTCATCCAGACTCCTTCATTCGCTGCTTCCGAAGCAGCTATGTACTCCGCTTCACATGTAGATCCCGCCACGACGCTTTGTTTAGAACTGCACCAACTGACAGCTCCACCGTTTAATGTAAATACGTATCCAGTTTGCGATTTAGAACCGTCCGGATCAGTGTCAAAGCTTGCATCAACGTAACTGTTTACGACGAGCTCTTTGTCACCTCCATACACGAGAAACATCTCCTTAGTCCTTTTCAGGTACTTCAGGATATTCTTGACCGCTGTCCAGTGATCCACTCCTGGATTACTTTGGTACCTCCCTGCCAAACTTATAGCAAGGCACACATCGGGTCTGGTACACAGCATTGCATACATGATAGAGCCTAAGGCTGAAGCATAGGGAACATCTTTCATCTTCTCTCTATCTTCTGCAGTGGTCGAGCATTGAGTCTTACTCAACTTCACACCTTGTAACACAGGCAAGAACCCTTTCTTTGCTTGATCCATTTTGAACTTCTTCAAAACTTTGTCAAGGTATGTGCTTTGTGAAAGTCCAATTAAGCGTCTTGATGTATCTCTATAGATCTTAATGCCCAATATGTAAGCAGCTTCACCGAGGTCTTTCATTGAAAAACTTTTATTCAAGTATCCCTTTATGCTATCCAGAAATTCTATATCATTTCCAATCAGTAATATGTCATCTACATATAATATGATAAATGCTACAGAGCTCCCACTCACTTTCTTGTAAATACAGGCTTCTCCAAAAGTCTGTACAAACCCAAATGCTTTGAGCACACTATCAAAGTGTTTATTCCAACTCCGAGAGGCTTGCACCAGTCCATAAATGGATCGCTGGAGCTTGCACACTTTGTTAGCTCCCTTTGGATCGATAAAACCTACCGATTGCATCATATACAACTCTTCTTCCAGAAATCCATTCAGGAATGCAGTCTTTACATCCATTTGCCAAATTTCATAATCATAAAATGCGGCAATTGCTAACATGATTCAGACAGACTTAAGCATCGCTACGGGTGAGAAGGTCTCATCGTAGTCAATCCCTTGAACTTGTCGAAAACCTTTTGCGACAAGTCGAGCTTTGTAGACAGTAACATTACCATCAGCGTCAGTCTTCTTCTTGAAGATCCATTTATTCTCTATTGCTTGCCGACCATCGGGCAAGTCAACCAAAGTCCATACTTTGTTCTCATACATGGATCCCATCTCAGATCTCATGGCTTCAAGCCATTTTGCGGAATCTGAGCTCACCATCGCTTCTTCATAGTTCGTAGGTTCACCATGATCTAGTAGCATGATTTCCAGAACAGGATTGCCGTACCACTCTGGCGCGGATCTTACTCTGGTTGATCTATGAGGTTCGGTAGTAACTTGATCTGAAGTTACATGATCATCATCATTAGCTTCCTCACTAATTGGTGCAGTAGTCACAAGAACAGATTTTTGTGATGACCTACTTTCCAATAAGGCAGAAGGATCTTTCCAATTACCTTATCAAGTTTTCTACTTTCCTCCCACTCACTTCTTTCGAGAGAAACTCCTTCTCTGGAAAGGATCCATTCTCAGCAACGAATATCTTGCCTTCAGATCTGTAATAGAAGGTGTACCCAACTGTCTCCTTTGGGTATCCTATGAAGACACATTTCTCCGATTTGGGTTTGAGCTTATCAGGATGAAACTTTTTCATATAAGCATTGCAACCCCAAATTTTAAGAAACGACAACTTTGGTTTCTTGCCAAACCACAGTTCAGATTGTGTCATCTCAACGGATTTAGATGGTGCCCTTTTTAACGTGAATGCAGCTATCTCTAATGCATAACCCCAAAACGATAGTGGTAAATCGGTAAGAAACATCATAGATTGCACTATATCAAATAAAGTACGGTTATGACGTTCGGACACACCATTATGCTGTGGTGTTCCAGGTGGCGTGAGTAGTGAAACTATTGTTGGGGAACGTAGTAATTTCAAAAAAAATTCCTACGCACACGCAAGATCATGGTGATGCATAGCAACGAGAGGGAAGAGCGTTGTCTACATACCCTTGTAGACCGTAAGCGGAAGCGTTAGCACAACGCGGTTGATGTAGTCGTACGTCTTCACGGCCCGACCGATCAAGCACCGAAACTACGGCACCTCCGAGTTCTAGCACACGTTCAGCTCGATGACGTCCCTCGAACTCCGATCCAGCCGAGTGTCGAGGGAGAGTTCCGTCAGCACGACGGCGTGGTGACGATCTTGATGTTCTACCGTCGCAGGGCTTTGCCTAAGCACCGCTATGATATTATCGAGGTGGAATATGGTGGAGGGGGGCACCGCACACGGCTAAGAGATCCAAGGGATCAATTGTTGTGTCTTTGGTGCTAGCCCTGCCCCTCTATTTATATGTTGAGCCCCGGGGTCGAAACTTGGAGCAAAAGCCTCCTCAAAGTCGGTTTTGCCCGAAAGGCAAGAGTCCCACTCGGACTCCAGGACCAAACGTCACAATCCTTGGCGTCTGGCCCAGACGCCATGGGCCTCGGCGTCTGGCCCAGGGCCAGACGCCAAGGTCTCCTGCGTTTGGCCTCCTGGCCTCCGCAAAACTCCTTTTGCACCGACCTAAAGCCTCATGGGCTTGAACCCTTGGCCTAACCATATCATCCAATATATGAATCTTTACGTCTCGACCATTTCGAGACTCCTCGTCATGTCCCCGATCTCATCCGGGACTCCGAACTCCTTCGGTACATCAAAACATGTAAACTCATAATATAACTGTCATCGAAACCTTAAGCGTGCGGACCCTACGGGTTCGAGAACTATGTAGACATGACCGAGACACCTCTCTGGTCAATAACCAATAGCGGGACCTGGATGCCCATATTGGCTCCTACATATTCTACGAAGATCTTTATCGGTCAGACCGCATAACAACATACGTTGTTCCCTTTGTCATCGGTATGTTACTTGCCCGAGATTTGATCGTCGGTATCCAATACCTAGTTCAATCTCGTTACCGGCAAGTCTTTTTACTCGTTCCGTAATACATCATCTCACAACTAACACATTAGTTGCAATGCTTGCAAGGCTTATGTGATGTGCATTACCGAGAGGGCCCAGAGATACCTCTCCGACAATCGGAGTGACAAATCCTAATCTCGAAATACGCCAACCCAACATGTACCTTCGGAGACACCTGTAGAGCACCTTTATAATCACCCAGTTACGTTGTGACGTTTGGTAGCACACAAAGTGTTCCTACGGTAAACGGGAGTTTGCATAATCTCATAGTTAAAGGAACATGTATAAGTCATGGATAAAAGCAATAGCAACATACTAAACGATCGGGTGCTATGCTAATGGAATGGGTCATGTCAATCAGATCATTCAACTAATGATGTGATCTCGTTAATCAAATAACAACTCTTTGTTCATGGTTAGGAAACATAACCATCTTTGATTAATGAGCTAGTCAAGTAGAGGCATACTAGTGACACTCTGTTTGTCTATGTATTCACACATGTATTATGTTTCCAATTAATACAATTCTAGCATGAATAATAAACATTTATCATGATATAAGGAAATAAATAATAACTTTATTATTGCCTCTAGGGCATATTTCCTTCAGTCTCCCACATCAGGTACCTTCCTGCTAAACTTACAGCAAGGCACACATCAGGTCTGGTACACAGCATTGCATACATGATAGAGCCTATGGCTGAAGCATAGGGAACATTTTTCATTTCCTCTCTATCTTCTGCGGTGGTCGGGCATTGAGTCTTACTCAACTTCACACCTTGTGCTACAGGCAAGAACCCTTTCTTTGCCTGATCCATTTTGAACTTTTTCAAAACTTTGTCAAGGTATGTGCTTTGTGAAAGTCCTATTAAGCGTTTTGATCTATCTCTATAGATCTTAATGCCCAATATATAAGCAGCTTCACCGAGGTCTTTCATTGAAAAACTCTTATTCAAGTATCCCTTTATGCTATCCAGAAATTCTATATTATTTCCGATCAGCAATATGTCATCCACATATAATATCAGAAATGCTACAAAGCTCCCACTCACTTTCTTGTAAATACAGGCTTCTCCAAAAGTCTGTATAAATCCATATGCTTTGATCACACTATCAAAGCGTTTATTCCAACTCCGAGAAGCTTGCACCAGTCCATAAATGGATCGCTGGAGCTTGCACACTTTGTTAGCTCCCTTCGGATCGACAAAACCTTCTGGTTGCATCATATACAACTCTTCTTCCAAAAATCCATTCAGGAATGCAGTTTTGACATCCATTTGCCAAATTTCATAATCATAAAATGCGGCAATTGCTAACACGATTCGGACAGACTTAAGCATCGCTACGGGTGAGAAAGTCTCATCGTAGTCAATCCCTTGAACTTGTCGAAAACCTTTTGCAACAAGTCGAGCTTTATAGACAGTAACATTACCATCAGCGTCAGTCTTCTTCTTAAAAATCCATTTATTCTCAATTGCTTGCCGATCATCGGGCAAGTCAACCAAAGTCCACACTTTGTTTTCATACATGGATCCCATCTCAGATTTCATGGCCTCAAGCCACTTTGCGGAATCTGGGCTCACCATCGCTTCTTCATAGTTCGTAGGTTCACCATGGTCTAGTAACATGACTTCCAAAATAGGATTACCGTACCACTCTGGTGCGGATCTTACTCTGGCTGATCTACGAAGTTCAGTAGAAACTTGATCTGAAGTTTCATGATCATTATCATTAGCTTCCTCCCTATTTGATGTAGGTGTCACAGGAACAGATTTCTGTGATGTACTACTTCTCAATAAGGGAGTAGATACTGTTATCTCATCAAGTTCTACTTTCCTCCCACTCACATCTTTCGAGAGAAACTCCTTCTCCAGAAAGTTTCCGATTTTAGCAACAAAAATTTTGCCTTCGGATCTGTGATAGAAGGTATACCCAATAGTCTCCTTTGGGTATCCTATGAAGACACATTTTTCCGATTTGGGTTCGAGCTTATCAGGTTGAAGCTTTTTCACATAAGCATCGCAGCCCCAAACTTTAAGAAACGACAACTTTGGTTTCTTGCCAAACCACAGTTCATAAGGCGTCGTCTCAACGGATTTTGATGGTGCCCTATTTAACGTGAATGCGGCCGTCTCTAGAGCATAACCCCAAAAAGATAGCGGTAAATCGGTAAGAGACATCATAGATCGCACCATATCCAGTAAAGTACGATTACGACGTTCGGACACACCATTACGTTGTGGTGTTCCGGGTGGCGTGAGTTGCGAAACTATTCCGCATTGTTTCAAATGTAGACCAAACTCGTAACTCAAATATTCTCCTCCACGATCAGATCGTAGAAACTTTATTTTCTTGTTACGATGATTTTCCACTTCACTCTGAAATTCTTTGAACTTTTCAAATGTTTCAGACTTGTGTTTCATTAAGTAGATATACCCATATCTTCTTAAATCATCGGTGAAGGTGAGAAAATAACGATATCCGCCACGAGCCTCAATATTCATTGGACCACATACATCAGTATGTATGATTTCCAATAAATCTGTTGCTCTCTCCACAGTACCGGAGAACGGTGTTTTAGTCATCTTGCCCATAAGGCACGGTTCGCAAGTACCAAGTGATTCATAATCAAGTGACTCCAAAAGTCCATCAGTATGGAGTTTCTTCATGCGTTTTACACCGATATGACCTAAACGGCAGTGCCACAAATAAGTTGCACTATCATTATTAACTCTGCATCTTTTGGCTTCAACATTATGAATATGTGTATTACTACTATCGAGATTAAGTAAGAACAAACCATTCTTTAATGGCGCATGACCATAAAAGATATTACTCATATAAAAAGAACAACCATTATTCTCTGATTTAAATGAATAACCGTCTCGCATCAAACAAGATCCAGATATAATGTTCATGCTCAACGCTGGTACTAAATAACAATTATTTAGATCTAATATTAATCCCGAAGGTAGATGTAGAGGTAGCGTGCCGACCGCGATCACATCGACTTTGGAACCATTTCCCACGCGCATCGTCACCTCGTCCTTAGCCAATCTTCGCTTAATCCGTAGCCCCTGTTTTGAGTTGCAAATATTAGCAACAGAACCAGTATCAAATACCCAGGTGCTACTGCGAGAATTAGTAAGGTACACATCAATAACATGTATATCATATATACCTTTGTTAACCTTGCCATCCTTCTTATCCGCCAAATACTTGGGGCAGTTCCGCTTCCAGTGACCAGTCTGCTTGCAATAGAAGCACTCAGTTTCAGGTTTAGGTCCAGACTTGGGTTTCTTCTCCTGAGCAGCAACTTGCTTGCTGTTCTTTTTGAAGTTCCCCTTTTTCTTCCCTTTGCCCTTTTTCTTGAAACTAGTGGTTTTGTTAACCATCAACACTTGATGCTCCTTTTTTATTTCTACCTCCGCGGCTTTTAGCATCGCGAAGAGCTCGGGCATAGTTTTGGTCATCCCTTGCATATTATAGTTCATCACGAAGCTTTTGTAGCTTGGTGGCAGTGATTGGAGAATTCTGTCAATGACGCAATCATCCGGAAGATTAACTCCCAGTTGAATCAAGTGATTGTTATACCCAGACATTCTGAGTATATGCTCACTGACAGAACCGTTCTCCTCCATTTTACAGCTATAGAACTTATTGGAGACTTCATATCTCTCAATCCGGGCATTTGCTTGAAATATTAACTTCAACTCCTGGAACATCTCATATGCTCCATGGTGTTCAAAACGTCGTTGAAGTCCCGGTTCTAAGCCGTAAAGCATGGCACACTGAACTATAGAGTAGTCATCAGCTTTGCTTTGCCAGACGTTCACAACATCTGGCGTAGCTCTTGCACCAGGCCTGGCACCCAGCGGTGCTTCCAGGACGTAATTCTTCTGTGCAGCAATGAGGATAATCCTCAAGTTACGGACCCAGTCCGTGTAATTGCTACCATCATCTTTCAACTTCGCTTTCTCAAGGAACGCATTAAAATTCAACAGAACAACAGCACGAGCCATCTATCTACACAACATAGACAAGCAAGGTACTATCAGGTACTAAGTTCATGATAAATTTAAGTTCAATTAATCATATTACTTAAGAACTCCCACTTAGATAGACATCCCTCTAATCCTCTAAGTGATTACGTGATCCAAATCAACTAAACCATGTCCGATCATCACGTGAGATGGAGTAGTTTCAATGGTGAACATCACTATGTTGATCATATCTACTATATGATTCACGCTCGACCTTTCGGTCTCTGTGTTCCGAGGCCATATCTGTATATGCTAGGCTCGTCAAGTTAAACTTGAGTATTCCGCGTGTGCAACTGTTTTGCACCCGTTGTATTTGAACGTAGAGCCTATCACACCCGATCATCACGTGGTGTCTCAGCACGAAGAACTTTCGCAACGGTGCATACTCAGGGAGAACACTTCTTGATAATTTAGTGAGAGATCATCTTATAATGCTACCGTCAACCAAAGCAAGATAAGATGCATAAAAGGATAAACATCACATGCAATCAATATAAGTGATATGATATGGCCATCATCATCTTGTGCTTGTGATCTCCATCTTCGAAGCACCGTCATGATCACCATCGTCACCGGCGCGACACCTTGATCTTCATCACAGCATCGTTGTCGTCTCGCCAATCTTATGCTTCTACGACTATCACTACCGCTTAGTAATAAAGTAAAGCATTACATCGCGATTGCATTGCATACAATAAAGCGACAACCATATGGCTCCTGCCAGTTGCCGATAACTCGGTTACAAAACATGATCATCTCATACAATAAAATTTAGCATCATGTCTTGACCATATCACATCACAACATGCCCTGCAAAAACAAGTTAGACGTCCTCTACTTTGTTGTTGCAAGTTTTACGTGGCTGCTACGGGCTTTAAGCAAGAACTCATCTTACCTACGCATCAAGACCACAACGATAGTTTGTCAAATAGACTCCGTTTTAACCTTCTCAAGGACCGGGCGTAGCCACACTTGGTTCAACTAAAGTTGGAGAGACAGTCTTCCGCAAGCCATCTATGTGCAAAGCACGTCGAGGGAACCGGTCTCGCGTAAGCGTACGCGTAAGGTTGGTCCGGATCGTCTCGTCCAACAATACCGCTGAACCAAAGTATGACATGCTGGTAGGCAGTATGACTTGTATCGTCCACAACTCACTTGTGTTCTACTCGTGCAAATTACATCATACCATAAAAACCTAGGCTCGGATGCCACTGTTGGGGAACGTAGTAATTTCAAAAAAAATTCCTACGCACACGCAAGATCATGGTGATGCATAGCAACGAGAGGGAAGAGCGTTGTCTACATACCCTTGTAGACCGTAAGCGGAAGCGTTAGCACAACGCGGTTGATGTAGTCGTACGTCTTCACGGCCCGACCGATCAAGCACCGAAACTACGGCACCTCCGAGTTCTAGCACACATTCAGCTCGATGACGTCCCTCGAACTCCGATCCAGCCGAGTGTCGAGGGAGAGTTCCGTCAGCACGACGGCGTGGTGACGATCTTGATGTTCTACCGTCGCAGGGCTTCGCCTAAGCACCGCTATGATATTATCGAGGTGGAATATGGTGGAGGGGGGCACCGCACACGGCTAAGAGATCCAAGGGATCAATTGTTGTGTCTTTGGTGCTAGCCCTGCCCCTCTATTTATATGTTGAGCCCCGGGGTCGAAACTTGGAGCAAAAGCCTCCTCAAAGTCGGTTTTGCCCGAAAGGCAAGAGTCCCACTCGGACTCCAGGACCAAACGTCACAATCCTTGGCGTCTAGCCCAGACGCCATGGGCCTCGGCGTCTGGCCCAGGGCCAGACGCCAAGGTCTCCTGCGTTTGGCCTCCTGGCCTCCGCAAAACTCCTTTTGCACCGACCTAAAGCCTCATGGGCTTGAACCCTTGGCCTAACCATATCATCCAATATATGAATCTTTACGTCTCGACCATTTCGAGACTCCTCGTCATGTCCCCGATCTCATCCGGGACTCCGAACTCCTTCGGTACATCAAAACATGTAAACTCATAATATAACTGTCATCGAAACCTTAAGCGTGCGGACCCTACGGGTTCGAGAACTATGTAGACATGACCGAGACACCTCTCTGGTCAATAACCAATAGCGGGACCTGGATGCCCATATTGGCTCCTACATATTCTACGAAGATCTTTATCGGTCAGACCGCATAACAACATACGTTGTTCCCTTTGTCATCGGTATGTTACTTGCCCGAGATTTGATCGTCGGTATCCAATACCTAGTTCAATCTCGTTATCGGCAAGTCTCTTTACTCGTTCCGTAATACATCATCTCACAACTAACACATTAGTTGCAATGCTTGCAAGGCTTATGTGATGTGCATTACCGAGAGGGCCCAGAGATACCTCTCCGACAATCGGAGTGACAAATCCTAATCTCGAAATACGCCAACCCAACATGTACCTTCGGAGACACCTGTAGAGCACCTTTATAATCACCCAGTTACGTTGTGACGTTTGGTAGCACACAAAGTGTTCCTACGGTAAACGGGAGTTTGCATAATCTCATAGTTAAAGGAACATGTATAAGTCATGGATAAAAGCAATAGCAACATACTAAACGATCGGGTGCTATGCTAATGGAATGGGTCATGTCAATCAGATCATTCAACTAATGATGTGATCTCGTTAATCAAATAACAACTCTTTGTTCATGGTTAGGAAACATAACCATCTTTGATTAATGAGCTAGTCAAGTAGAGGCATACTAGTGACACTCTGTTTGTCTATGTATTCACACATGTATTATGTTTCCAATTAATACAATTCTAGCATGAATAATAAACATTTATCATGATATAAGGAAATAAATAATAACTTTATTATTGCCTCTAGGGCATATTTCCTTCAACTATTCCACATTGTTTTAATTGAAGACCAAACTCGTAACTCAAATATTTTGTCTCCGCGATCAGATCGTGGAAACCTTATTTTCTTGTCACGATGATTTTCCACTTCACTCTGAAATTCTTTCAACTGTTCAAATGTTTCAGACTTATGTTTCATCAAGTAGATATACCCATATCTGCTCAAATCATCTATGAAGGTCAGAAAATAACGATACCCTCCGCGAGCCTTAACACTCATCGGATCGCATACATCAGTATGTATTATTTCCAATAAGTCAGTTGCTCGCTCCATTGTTCCGGAGAACGGAGTCTTAGTCATCTTGCCCATGAGGCATGGTTCGCAAGCATCAAGTGATTCATAATCAAGTGATTCCAAAAGCCCATCAGCATGGAGTTTCTTCATGCGCTTTACACCAATATGACCTAAACGGCAATGCCACAAATAAGTTGCACTATCATTATTAACTTTGCATCTTTTGGTTTCAATATTATGAATATGTGTATCACTATGATCGAGATCCAACGAACCATTTTCATTGGGTGTGTAACCATATAAGGTTTTATTCATGTAAACAGAACAACAATTTATTCTCTTAAATGAATAACCGTATTGCAATAAACATGATCAAATCATATTCATGCTCAACACCAAATAACACTTATTTAGGTTCCACACTAATCCCTAAAGTATAGGGAGTGTGCGATGATGATCATATCAATCTTGGAACCACTTCCAACTCTCATCGTCACTTCACCTTTAACTAGTCTCTGTTCATTCTGCAACTCCCATTTCGAGTTACTAATCTTAGTAACTGAACTAGTACCACATACTGAGGGGTTGCTATGAACACTAGTAAAGTACACATCAATAACATGTATATCAAATATACCTTTGTTTACTTTGCCATCCTTTCTTATCCACCAAATACTTGGGGTAGTTCCGCTTTCCAGTGACCAATCCCTTTGCAGTAGAAGCACTTAGTTTCAGGCTTAGGTCCAGACTTGGGCTTCTTCACTTGAGCAGCAACTTGCTTGCTGTTCTTCTTGAAGTTCCCCTTTTTTCCTTTGCCCTTTTCTTGAAACTAGTGATCTTGTCAACCATCAACACTTGATGCTCTTTCTTGATTTCTACCTTCATCGATTTCATCATCATGAAAAGCTCGGGAGTCTTTTTCGTCATCCCTTGCATACTATAGTTCAGCACGAAGTTCTACTAACTTGGTGATGGTGACTAGAGAATTCTGTCAATCACTATCTTATCTGGAAGATTAACTCCCACTTGATTCAAGCGATTGTAGTACCCAGACAATCTGAGCACATGCTCACTAGTTGAGCGATTCTCCTCCATCTTTTAGCTATAGAACTTGTTGGAGACTTCATATCTCTCAACTCGGGTATTTTCTTGAAATATTAACTTCAACTCCTGGAACATCTCGTATGGTCCATGACGTTCAAAACGTCTTTGAAGTCCCGATTCTAAGCCGTTAAGCATGGTGCACTAAACTATTAAGTAGTCATCATATTGAGCTAGCAAAATGTTTATAACGTCTGCATCTGCTCCTGCAATAGGTCCGTCACCTAGCGGTGCATTAAGGACATAATTCTTCTATGCAGCAATGAGGATAAACCTCAGATCACGGATCCAATCCGCATCATTGCTACTAACATCTTTCAACTTAGTTTTCTCTAGGAACATATAAAACTTAAACAGGGAGCAACATCGCGAGCTATTGATCTACAACATAGATATGCTAATACTACCAGGACTAAGTTCATGATAAATTAAAGTTCAATTAATCATATTACTTAAGAACTCCCACTTAGATAGATATCCCTCTAATCCTCTAAGTGATCACATGATCCAAATCAACTAAACCATAACCGATCATCACGTGAAATGGATTTAGTTTTCAATGGTGAACATCATTATGTTGATCGTATCTACTATATGATTCACGCTCGACCTTTCGGTCTCCGTGTTCCGAGGCCATATCTGCATATGCTAGGCTCGTCAAGTTTAACCCGAGTATTCTGCGTGTGCAAAACTGGCTTGCACCCGTTGTAGATGGACGTAGAGCTTATCACACCCGATCATCACGTGGTGTCTGGGCACGACGAACTTTGGCAACGGTGCATACTCGGGGAGAACACTTCTTGATAATTTAGTGAGAGATCATCTTATAATGCTACCGTCAATCAAAGCAAGATAAGATGCATAAAAAGATAAACATCACATGCAATCAATATAAGTGATATGATATGGTCATCATCATCTTGTGCTTGTGATCTCCATCTCTGCAGCACCGTCATGATCACCATCGTCACCGGCGCGACACCTTGATCTCCATCGTAGCATCGTTGTAGTCTCGCCAATCTTATGCTTCTACGACTATCGCTACCGCTTAGTGATAAAGTAAAGCATTACAGGGCGATTGCATTGCATACAATAACGCGACAACCATACGGCTCCTGCCGGTTGCCGATAACTCGGTTACAAAACATGATCATCTCATACAATAAAATTTAGCATCATGCCTTGACCATATCACATCACAACATGCCCTGCAAAAACAAGTTAGACGTCCTCTACTTTGTTTGTTGCAAGTTTTACGTGGCTGCTACAGGCTGAAGCAAGAACCAATCTCACCTACGCATCAAAACCACAACGATAGTTTGTCAAATAGACTCCGTTTTAACCTTCTCAAGGACCGGGCGTAGCCATACTCGGTTCAACTAAAGTTGGAGAAACTGACACCCGCCAGCCACCTGTGTGCAAAGCACGGCGGTAGAACCAGTCTCGCGTAAGCGTACGCGTAATGTAGGTCCGGGCCGCTTCATCCAACAATACCACCGAACCAAAGTATGACATGCTGGTAGGCAGTATGACTTGTATCGTCCACAACTCACTTGTGTTCTACTCGTGCAAAACATCAAACCATAAAAACCTAGGCTCTGATACCACTGTTGGGGAACGTAGTAATTTCAAAAAAAATCCTACGCACACGCAAGATCATGGTGATGCATAGCAACGAGAGGGGAGAGTGTTGTCGACGTACCCTCGTAGACCGAAGCGGAAGCGTTGACGCAACATAGAGGAAGTAGTCGTACGTCTTCCCGGTCCAACCGATCCAAGCACCGTTACTCCGGCACCTCTGAGTACTTGACACACGTACAGCTCGATGACGTTCCCCGGGCTCCGATCCAGCAAAGCTTCGGGGACGAGTTCCGTCAGCACGACGGCGTGGTGACGATCTTGATGTACTACCGATGCAGGGCTTCGCCTAAGCACTGCAACAATATGACCGAGGTGGAATATGGTGGAGGGGGGCACCGCACACGGCTAAGGAACGATCACGAAGATCAACTTGTGTGTTCTAGGGTGCCCCCCTGCCCCCGTATATAAAGGAGGGAGGGGGGAGGCCGGCCGGCCCTATGGGGCGCGCCAAAGGGAGGGGGAGTCCTCCTCCTAGTGGGAGTAGGACTCCCCTTTCCTAGTCCAACTAGGAAGAGAGAGGGGGAAGGAAAGAGAGGGAAAGGGAGAGGGAAAGGGGGGCCGCGCCCCCCCTCCTAGTCCTATTCGGACTCCCCATGAGGGGGGGCGCCACCTCCTGGGTTGCTGCCCTCTCTCTCCCCTCAGGCCCACTAAGGCCCAATACTTCCCCGGGGGGTTCCGGTAACCCCTCCGGCACTTCGGTTTTCTCCGAAACCACTTGGAACAATTCCGGTGTCCGAATATAGCCGTCCAATATATTAATCTTTATGTCTCGACCATTTCGAGACTCCTCGTCATGTCCGTGATCACATCCGGGACTCCGAACAACCTTCGGTACATCAAAATGCATAAACTCAAAATAACTGTCATCGTAACCTTAAGCGTGCGGACCCTACGGTTCGAGAACAGTGTAGACATGACTGAGACAAATCTCTGGTCAATAACCAACAGCGGGACCTGGATGCCCATATTGGCTCCTACACATTCTACGAAGATCTTTATCGGTCAGACCGCATAACAACATACGTTGTTCCCTTTGTCATCGGTATGTTACTTGCCCGAGATTCGATCGTCGGTATCCAATACCTAGTTCAATCTCGTTACCGGCAAGTCTCTTTACTCGTTCTGTAATACATCATCTCACAACTAACTTATTGGTTGCAATGCTTGCAAGGCTTATGTGATGTGCATTACCGAGAAGGCCCTGAGATACCTCTCCGACATTCGGAGTGACAAATCCTAATCTCGAAATAGGCCAACCCAACAAATACTTTCGGAGACACCTGTAGAGCACCTTTATAATCACCCAGTTACGTTGTGACGTTTGGTAGCACACAAAGTGTTCCTATGGTAAACGGGAGTTGCATAATCTCATAGTCATAGGAACATGTATAAGTCATGGAGAAAGCAATAGCAACATACTAAACGATCGGGTGCTAAGCTAATGGAATGGGTCATGTCAATCAGATCATTCAACTAATGATGTGACCTTGTTAATCAAATGACAACCCCTTTGTCTATGGTTAGGAAACTTAACCATCTTTGATTAACAAGCTAGTCAAGTAGAGGCATACTAGTGACACTCTATTTGTGTATGTATCCACACATGTATTATGTTTCCGGTTAATACAATTCTAGCATGAATAATAAACATTTATCATGACATATAAGGAAATAAATAATAACTATATTATTGCCTCTAGGGCATATTTCCTTCACTAATGCCTATTTGATCTACAGCTGTCAATTAATTGTCAAGTCCCAAGCTCAATACAAGTATTCAACTTGGCACTTGGGGGCTAATGGCTATTTGCTCTGATATTATTTCTGATGCTACTGTATGAAGATTAAAGTCTCGGTTCAACTACGTTAAGTTGAACCGACCCTTGGGGGCTACATCAGTGAGCTTTGAAGTATTCAAGCCTATGTTAATAAGTCTCGGTTTGACTACATCAAGTTGAACCGACCCTTGGGAGCTACATCAGTGAGCTTTGGAGCATTGAGTCTTATGTCAAGATCCGATTCAACTATAATAAGTTGGGCCGGCCCTTGGGGGCTACATTGGCGATAAACAGGAACAAGATCATGGAAGTTACCTCAAGTTTTTCCTTCATCATCTTTACCAGACCAGCTTCATAATCACGGCTAGTATATAGCCGGTTCAAATAACCAGAATGAACGTCTTGGGCGCTCAGAGCAGTGTACGTCGCCAGATCAACATCCCATTTGCCTTTGCTCATGACAGAAAATTCTTCTTTGGCAGTATGCTTGGCTAAAGTGATGGGATTCCCCGGCTCGGAACGACCAATGCCAGTGATTACGACTTCGTCATCCTTAGACTCGCCGGTTTGTACTGGTGCAGTCGATTTATCGATCGGTTTGGAGGGACTGGTGGATTTCTCAATCCGGATGGGGTTGGCAGGCTTGTCAGCGGGACCGGAGGCATCAACAGATTTTTCTTCAACAGTGACAATGTCATCTTGCATTAGCGGGTCATTTGGCACATCGTCATGGATGACCGCTTCGACATTTGGGGTAGCGCCCGGTTCAGGAGCAGCGTCTTCCTCGACTGCTTTATCCAGGCGAGCTTTCTTGCTTGGCCTCGGTTTGGCCCTAAAAGGAGCAGCAAAATCAAAGACAGGGTATGTTGAAAGCTTCAAATACCAACAACATTATGGTAGGTGCGCACTTACCCAAGCACGGTTTTAAGTGGAGGCAGCTGGGTACCAGTTGACTCGCCAGAGGATGAGTGGGAGGTAACCTGATAATCGGAGTCTGATGGGTTAAGCGGTTGACGAAAACAGCCCGCTTTAGGACAAATACTGACAAGCAAATCAGAGACCTCTGAGCGACGTCTCCGAACTGGACTGTTCGGTAAACCGGCGGAGGTAACTACCTGGCCACTGTGCCGGGTCGTGCGGCGCACCTCATGCTGTTGGGTCTTCATAAGAAAGTTGGGATCCAAGTAAGCAAGAGGATGAGAAATTTTAACTTTTTGGTTTGCCTGACGGATTTTTTGTGAAGGCGGAAGACTTGAATCGGAAGAAAGAGTAATTACCTCCGCATCGTCAGCATGGCTAGCTTCGGCATCATCCTGACAAATATCATCATCAATAAGGTGTATAAAAAGTAAACCGAGGGAATCAAGTTCTGCCTCAAGGTCCGGATTACCCACATCGTCATCAGCGGGCGGATCAAAGGAGGCGGTGGTTTTCCTTTTGTGAGCAGACTTCTTAACGACCTTTGTCTTAGGCCGGGTTGGTTTTCCCGGTTTATCTGCCTTCTCTTGCGGGAGTTTTTTGCTCCAAAACGGATCATCGCCCTGTGTCAAACAGATATTGGTATCAGTAATAAGCAAGTACAATATTATCAGAGCTAATGAAAGGGAAAATTTAGACTTACAGCTGGCGGTTTGTTGATGGCACAGAAAGGAAGCAGGCCGGTACGGGCGCAGATGTAATCCGGTTCGTTCAAAATTTTCTTCACAGCTTCTGTGACTTCATCGTCAGTAAGTTGGATGTTCACATGCCGCAGCGGATCGTCAACACTGCTCGTGTATTCACACATCAAACCGGAGCGTTGGCTGAGGGGTAATATACTCCAGGATATCCAGCAACGGGCAAGATCAACTCCTGTTAAACCGTTGGCCATAAAGGCTCTGAGCTTGGACAGTTGGGGAGCGTACTTCATCCTCTCTTTGCCAGTTAACCTCTGGAGAAAGGGGTGCGTGTTGCTAAGGCGCTCCGGACGAAATCCAGGCAAGGGATTTTCATCATCAGGGGAGGTGTCTTGGCAATAGAACCATGTATTATTCCATTCCTGGGGATGACTGTGCAGTTTCGCATGAGGATAAGTGACCTCTTTCCTTTTTTGAATCGCCACGCTGCCTAGCTCCATATTGGAACCGTCAGGAAATTCTGTACAGCGGTTCAGATGGAAACAATCTCGGAACAGCTCCACTATAGGTTCCTCTTGAAAGAACGCCTCGCAGAGCACTTGGAAATGGCATATATTGGTGACAGAATTGGGACCAATATCTTGTGGATGAAGCTGGAAGTTGGCTAAGACATCCCGGTAGAATTTTGAGCCGGGCGGATTAAAACCTCGGGCTAGGTGATCCGCAAAGACTACAACCTCTCCTTCTCGAGGTGTGGGAGGACACTCTTTGCCTGGGACCCTCCAGTGGATGGTGTTTTTACTGCTTAAAGCGCCGGTCAAGACCAAGTTGTTCAGCTGCGTTTCTGTAACCCGAGAAGGAGCCCAATTGCACTCGTACACTTGTTTAGCCATGATGGAGTCTATAGAACAAAGCGATTCCGGTTCAAGGTGGTGTTGAGTACAGGTTATATGCTGATATGATTAATGTTAAACCG
Source organism: Aegilops umbellulata (assembly GCA_032464435.1). NCBI lineage: Eukaryota > Viridiplantae > Streptophyta > Magnoliopsida > Poales > Poaceae > Aegilops > Aegilops umbellulata. Next base: position 265,509,698 of record CP136058.1, on the reverse strand, counting down.
GAGGAAGCTAATTATCAATCGGAGTTTGCAAAGCGGCATAATTGGTTAAGGAATTATGGCGGTTCAACAAGGGGACTAATGGTGTATACCAGTTTGGTATTTCTATTCTACAAAGTTAAACCGCTGGATCTAAATGATGAAACAGTTGGGATTGCGGATGAACAAGTGTGCGGAAACAGATTTCACAAAATTCTATTATAGCATTGGATCTGGAGCGTGCTCGTAAAAGGGATAAATATTCAAGACCTAGAAGAAGTTGTGCAGTCATGGATCAGATCTACGGTCCAAAAATATTACAGTAAAGGCGGATGCTAAAAACTACCGCTGTACGGAGCAAAGGTTCATAGATTCATCTGAAGATCTATCTCATTTGAGCTCGAAGCAGACGAAGAACACTAGAAGAACATGGAAACCCTAAGAACAGATCTGAGCTGGAAAAAGCAGAAGACTTACCGGAGCTATGGGAATGCGGGAGATCGCCGCGGTGCTCTGGTACGTTCAGGATGATGCAGCGGCCTAGGTCGATGCAGAAGTTGATGACGGCGGAGGAGCTCCGGAGCAGGATAGCTTGAGGAAGACGAAGCAGAAGGGCACACAAGGGAAAAAGGAAATGACCCCTCGGTCCTATTTATAAGGAAAAGGGATATGTGTCAGGCGCGAAAATCAAGGAGCCATGAAGCGGAGCTGACGCCTCGATTGTCGCAGATCTATTAAATAAGAAAGTATCACTTCATAATGGCAGATGACGTCATTCCAGTTTACAGCGACCAGAGAAGATGACGACACGACGGTTCAACAATTACGAGAAGATGTTGAAGGTGAAGATTTCTGCTAAGGATTGACATGAACCCATTCAAATCAATCTGGGGCCTAATGTTGGGGATATTACTACTGGGCGTAAACCGGCCTACCTGGGCCGGGTTAACTTCATCAGTAGTCCAAAGGTGTTAAAGCCCAGAAGCTAGATAAAGGCCCAAGGCCATAGTCGGTTCAGTACGTGTAGCTGTAAACCGACGTGTATATGAACTTGTATTGTAAGTTAGGAATAGGGAGAGACCAACCCGGATACGAGTATGAACCGGAGATTGGGACTCTGTGAACCGACGGGCGTCACCCGTGTATATAAGGGGACGACCCGATAGCGGTTCAAGGACAGACAACCACAACTCGAGACCTAGGCGAAGCTTGTTTTGCTCCCTAGTAATCGAAACCCCATCAATTCCATCACAAACTAGACGTAGGCTTTTACCTTCATCAAAGGGGCCGAACTAGTATAAACCCTCTGTGTCCCTGTGTCCGCTTTAACCCCTTCGAGTTAACCCGTTGCGATGGCTCCACGACTAAGTCCTTTCGCTAGGACATCTGCCGTGACAAACCCACGACAGGGTGTCACACCCTGATTTTCATGCCACAACACTTAAGCTAATAAATCATGATAAAATGTGGTTTGACAAAAACTTTTGAGTGTTTTGGACTTTGCTTGATTTGATTTTTGTGAGTTGTTTGCAAGTGCTCTAAAAATCAAATAAATCCTCCAACTCTTATACTCCTTCTCCTTGATCCAAAACCTTTTCCCAATGATCATGCCATGTGTATAGTGCAATATAGTATTTTCGTACAAAAATAATTTGGCCAAATAGTATTTTCAAAAATTAGTTTTCCAAAAACCCCTTGATTGAGGATTGCACTGCAAGTACTTAATTAAGGGCAGTAAAAATCTTTCCAAAAATATTTTTGATTCCTATTAGATATAGGTTACCCAGAAACCACAAAAATATAATTTTAAAAGTTATTTACCTATTTTATTTAAAGGATTTTTCTTAAGGCTAGAAATGGTCTTTAATAGGTTAAAATTATTTTAAAGCTTTAAAAATATTTGAGAAAAATTAGGGAGACTCAATGGACATATATTTTCCATATATATGAGTTTCAACATATGGTCATGATCAAAATATTGTGCAAAACCTCCCAAAACCATTTCTGCTCATTTCAAGGATTTGAAATATTTCTACAGGAAATATTTTCATAAAAATCCAAGAAAATTCTAGCATGTCACATATGACATGTTTGATGATCTTGCCAAGTCTCATGTCATGGAGAATAGTATAACCCCATCAAACCCTCTCAAAACCATTAGTGTCCTTTTTCAAGTTTGAACAGCTTTGCACTGTCAAACATGTCCAAATGCTCTCAAACTTGGTGAACACTCTCAAATGGTTTAATAATGCATCTAGACCAAATGGCACAAGTTGGAGAGAATTTTATATTGATCAAAGTACCCCAAAACCCTCTCTGACCAGAATCAAATTGGAACAAGTTTGTACTGCCAACTTTTTCTCCTTGACCCCAACTTTTGTGAGCATGTTCAAATACTCAAATGATGACACTACACCAAGTGGTGCATCAAGGAGAATTGATTTGCATGACTAAATCTTGGTAAAACCATTTCTGTTGATTTCTAGGGTTTACCAAAGTTACATTGGCCACTTTGCCCAAATGAGCTCCAAATTGGTGGAAGACCCTAATTACATGTGCCATTTCACCCTGTGGAGCCTCATACCAAATGGAGTTCATTTGCTTACCCAAACAAACATTAAACACCTTCTGCCATTTTTCCAAAATCATCATTTTGACCTCTTCCACTAATCTCCTTGAGCTCAACTTTTTACCACAGCTCCTCCTAGTCCTCTCCTACCTCCAGTAACTCTCCCCTGGCCATTGCTCAATGATTGAGGGGTAAAATATCCCCATTTACCTCCCTGGACAGCCCCTCTCTCCCTCTTCTTCTACCTCTCTCCTCTCCTACTGGCTCACCAGGGCACCCAAGGCCACCACCCATTTGTTTACTCCTCCCCTGACCCCCTAGACAGTAGTGGCCACGCCCTGGGCGCCAAAAATATGCAAATGCCAGCCATATGCGTGCTCTGGAGCGCGCTAAAGTGCACCAGGGCACTGTAGTCGCGTCCTGCCCGAGGCTTCTGACCACCTAGGGCCTCCCCCTTGTGTCCCCCGAGGCCGCCTCGGCGTCCGGGACACGCAAGACGGTCGCCCCCCTCCTCCTTCTCTCTCCGGCGACCTCTGACACGCGTGCCCGAGCGCTGCTCGCGTCCTCCAGTCGCTGCACTCGTGCGGGACCTCCTCGAGCTCGCTCTCCTTCTCCTCTCCCCTAAGAGAGCCATGGACAATGCCCACGAGCACCCCAGGCACGCACCAGAGCGCCCGTTTGGCCTCTGGCGATGCCCGGGCCGCGGCCGTGAGCTGCGTCCATGGTGCACCATCGCCTCGCCGTATAAAGCCGCCTGAGGCCTCTCTCTGGAACCCCTTCGCCCTCTCTCCCTCCCGTACGTCGCCCGGACCCCTCTCCTCCTCTCCAGAGCCGCTCCGTCGCTTCCCATGGCCGGAGCCGAGCCGCCGTCCATCCCCAAAATTCGCGTCGTCCCGAACCTCTCCTTCCCCTTGAACCATGCCATAGGACCCCCATGGCCCCAAGGAGCCTCACCCGCACATCTTTCCTTCCTCCCCATGCCTGCCTCGCCGTGCCCGAATCTCACCGCCGGCCTCGTCCGCTGCGGCCAGCACCCTGCTTGACCCGGTGCTCCTAGGCGACCGTGCCACCCACCGTTGGACGCGGCCGGGTCCCCTGAGCACACCGGTGGGCAGAGTGTCGTTGGAGATGCTCTGTAGCCCCGGCAATCTCCGCCGGGAGCCGGTCCTCCCCGCGGTCGGAGCGCGCGGGGGAGGTTGAAGACGGCCTGCTGTTGGGCCCCGCGCGTCAGCGACCCAGCAGGCGGGCCCCACCGTTTAAGTGGAAACGGCTTCAGCCGGATCCGCCTCCCCTGCGCGAAGGCGCACTACCGCGAAGCCGTCTTTGACGTCACCCCCCTGTCGCCAGCGCAGCTGAGCCGCTGGGCCGGCCCACGGCTATCTCTCGCCGGTGCGCTGGATAAGGGTAAAACCCTTTCCTTTTCCTTTTTCTTTTCTGTAAATTTGTAAAATCCACAAATAAGTCAAGCAAACTCCAAATTTGATGATTCAAATTTCCACAGACTCCATAAATCAAGTGCTATTTAATAGGCCACAGTAGACATTTTTGTTGTCCTTGTTTTTCACTGAACCTTTTAAAAAGGTCATTTATCCACATAAGTCCACTTCAAAAATCCATATTATATTCATTTCAACTCCAAATCCAGTGAAACCAATTTCTATATGTTTCTAAAATCATGCCTGAATTAATGGGTACTTTTACTCATTTTTATAAAATGGCATTCTATGGACAACTTGTGGATCCATCAAATCCATTGATTCCATCATATTGAAATGTTTAGAAGTATCCATTGATCCACTTCCAATGAAATCACCTTTGATCCACTTCCAATAGAATCATTACCAAGAAACGAAAGTACCTAGTAATTTAATTGGTGTGCGCGAGCTCTAGCAATTGGTCTTGTATATGTATCAATAGGGGTTGTGGGTGTAACTTTGTTAGTGATGTCCTCGTCATCCTCCCCTTCTTGAATTGAATTCGTCCTCAACGGAAGCTCATCTTCCTCACCCAAGTAAGGCTTCAAATCTGCAATGTTAAAAGTGGGACTAACCCCAAAATCTACAGGCAACTCAAGTTTATATGCATTATCATTTATTTTTTCTAACACCTTAAAAGGACCATCAGCACGTGGCATTAGCTTTAACTTGCGCAAATTAGGAAACCTATCCTTACGCAAATGTAACCAAACAAGATCTCCGGGGGCAAAGGCAACACGTTTTCTACCCTTATCTCCAACAAGTTTATATTTTGCATTCATGCGCTCAATATTTTCCTTAGTTAACTCATGCATTTTTAAGATCAATTCATCACGTTGTTTAGCATCAAAATTGACCTTCTCTGAAGATGGAAGAGGCAAAAAAATCAATAGGTGCACGAGGTAGGAAACCATACACAGTTTCAAAATGGCACATCTTAGTAGTAGAATGAAGCGACCGATTATAAGCAAATTCAATATGAGGCAAGCATTCTTCCCACATTTTCTTGTTATTCTTCAAAACAACCCTAAGCATGGTAAACAATGTTCTATTGACTACTTCAGTTTGTCCATCAGTTTGGGGATGACATGTAGTACTAAAAATCAGTTTAGTCCCCAACTTAGCCCGTAAACATCTCCAAAAGTGGCCTACTAGATTGGTTTTTCTTGCCATGGGAGAAGTGCTTAGCTTTGGGTTCGATCTTACGGTGTCCTTTCCCAGTGACAGAAGGGGCAGCAAGGCACGTATTGCATCGTTGCCATCGAGGATAACAAGATGGGGTTTATTTCATATTGCATGAATTTATCTCTCTACATCATGTCATCTTGCTTAAAGCGTTACTCTCTTTTTAACTTAATACTCTAGATGCATGCTGGATAGCGGTCGATGAGTGGAGTAATAGTAGTAGATGCAGGCAGGAGTCGGTCTACTTGTCTCGGACGTGATGCCTATATACATGATCATACCTAGATATTCTCATAACTATGCTAAGTAGGCGGGGATGACTCCCACCTCCCACCACCGACCTAAACCCTAGCCACCCTCCACGCTGGCGATCTCCATGTTCAACCGTGGGGTAGGATTTCTGATCCGCTCATTCGCTCCGGCGTCCTCTCCTCTTTCCTTTGGTTATCATCTTCATGGCGGTGCATGCATCCATCTCGCTTGGGTTGGACTTTTCCCCTGGAATGGCCCTTTCTCAGGAGATCTAGCGCTCTTTTTGGAGGACAGTGCATCCTACGGAACGATCTGGCCACTTCATCATGGTGGTCTCTTTTGCTCAGAGTTCTTTCCGACTGGATGAGGATAATGTTGGTCTCTCGCTTGAAGCTGCTCTTGGAGGGTATTGTTCTTCACTTAAGGTATCTTGCCTACGAGACCGTGTATTCTCCTTTCATGTCTCTTGCAAGGATGTTGAGTTTTTCATTCTGCACCAAAGATCCTTTGTGTGCGACCATTTTAAGTGTTTCTTTCATCTTTGGGGACATGGGGGTCCTGATTGGGAGCAAGAGTTTAAGCGTTGGCAATTAGAGTGTCAACAGGAATGGATCTTGGTTAGTCCCTCTAAGGCCAGAGCCAAATTAGGTTTGTTAGCCATGAAAAAACCTCCGGAAAAATCATCTCTTAAAACCTCTTTGGGTGCCAAGAAGAAGCTTAGGTTTGCCACCTTCATTAACTATGAGGCGTGCAAAGGTTATCGTTATCCTGCCTCCTCTCAAGATTGTTTAACTGTTCGGGAGGCTGGTTATGTGGTTAATTCTAATGAGGAGCCTTCTTCGCCGAAGATACACACCCCCTCGCCGCCGGTGGCCATCAAATTTGGATCTCTGCCACCTTCTTCGGAATCTCCGCTTTCGGTTCCCTCTTCGTCCGGATCTTCAGGGATTTTGAAAGTTATTGTTGGGCCAAAATTCTCGGGTTCAAAAGATTTTCCTATTGATCTAGATATAGCTGGCCCACCTAGCCCTGACACCCTGGGCCCAGATACTGTCAATGCCCCAATCGACGTATCTGACGATGATTCTATTGATGTTGGTCCTCAGGCTGCTCATATTCCATCCCCACAGGATATTGTTTCCGATCTGCAGAGTTTTGATGAGATGATTGAAGACCTCGCTGCCAAATTTTGGGACTGTCAAAATTGTTTGGGTATGGCCCACACCTCAGCGACCTGCACAAACTTGGTCCAGTGCCGCAAGTGCTTTAGGTCTGGTCACATTAAAAAATCTTGCGTCCGCCAGCAGCCCGAGTCGTCCATCTGGGTGCCCAAAGTCCCATCGCCAGGTTTCGTTTCTCGCGCCCGAACAGAGCAGCTGGCCTCTCCGCCTTCCAATCCACCTCCGCCCCCCAAAAAACCCCAATCTGCTACTTCTTCATCGCCGTCGCCGCCTCCATTGCAACCCCCTGTGGTCTCTCCGCCTGATCTCTCAATGGTGGTCTATGCTCTCGACCCGCGGCGTTTTCTTCCGGCTGGCTACAACATCATCGATGGTGGCGGAGACAGACTACCGCGCACCTACTTCACCTCCCAGCAGCCGCCCCCGCGCATGCATGAGCAGTTCATGGTGGCCATAGTTGAGCCAGTGCCACCCGCTCATCTGGTGGCCATCAGGAGGGAACAGGTGCTGCACTTCATCACCTAGAATCTGCAAGTTCCGGTACGTTCCGCTCAGCCATGGGTTCATGGAGTTGGCCTGTCTGAGATGGAAGACCCAGTAGTCCGTGGATCCTTTACCTTGCATCCACCTTTTCCTTTGGGCCTAGATGAGGAGGGGGGTGAGTTCTTTGTCAGATTTATCCCGCATGACCATGGCGAGGGGTTTCGTGCACCGCATGGATATCGTACGGGTTGGCTTATGTTTATTGGAATCCCTTTGGATTATCGGAATACGCAGGGACTTGCTGATGTGGTCGGGACTTTTGGTCAGTTTCATTACTGGAACCACACCGACCGTCGACGTGCCCGCTCCCTGGTCCGAGCTTCTTTTCCGCGAGTTTGCCAACTGGGGAGGTACGATTGTGTCTTGGACGTCTGCATGCTATATACTGTCTGCCGAGTTTGCTGAAGCCATGATTGGGGCGGATGAGGATCCGATGCCGTTGGATGGCAATCCACATCCGATGCCTGGAGAAAACCCCCCAACCTTTTTGGGCTATGCCACCTTACCCAGCTTTGGGGTGGAACGCCGTACCTCCACATCATCAACCAGTTCAACAAGGATTCAATGGTTGGGAACCGAATGTTCAGCAGGATGAGGGATGGGGAGTTTGGGAAGATCAAGCTCAGAACCAGCCTGTGGAGGAGAATCAGGATGCCGCGCAGAATGAGGAGGCGGTTGAACAGAACTCCATGGTTATGGACGCACCTTCTTTTGGTTCCTCTGGCTCTGTGGCAATGATGGATCACCAGGGTTTCAATTTGGAAGTCCAGCAGCAAGTGCACCAGCCTGTAGTTGACCCAATCCAGTTGGGCATTGTGCGTGTAGTTTATGGGCCGGTTCTGCCGCCACAGATGATCTGGGAAAGAACTTTCCGTATGATGCTACCAGAGATTGTTACTGCACGGATCCCCTGCTCAATTTCTTTGTCAGTGCTCCCACCTTTTGTCTTGCCCACGCGCTTTTGGCCTTGGGCGATTGAGCTGGAGTTTATCAATCAAATGGCAGTTGTTGGTTTCTTCTCGTCGGCCCTGTGCGCTCCCAGGAATAGATCTTCAGCTACATTTGCGCCACTACAGCCGCAACCACTTACCATGCCGGAACCAGAGCAGCCTACTCAGGAGGTACAGCACGTGGAGGAGCAGCCGCCCAATGAGGATATTTCTTCGGGGGATTTCCTTTTCCAGGCTCAGACTCCTCCTATCCTTGGGAAGCGAACATCTAATAGATCACTCAAGACTGCCCAGTTGGTTGTTGTAGAGCCAGACTTCTCCACCAGATGGGTAACTCGGAGCTGCGCCAAGGCGACAGGTTTCAAGCCCACCTCTGCCATCCCAATGAGGACCTCAATCTTACGATGACCACGGGCCAAGAAGCCATGCCTCCCTGTGCAGGAGCCGAATGAAGATGGCGTTGCGCTTCCACCTCCGACGCCTATCCCTACTCTCCAGTTGCTAGGTGAAGCACTGCAAATTCCTCCTGAAGATCTTACGGTGGCCAAGCTTATGGCGGGCCTGGAGTCTGATGAATCGACCAAGCCTCCCAATGATGATTGATCCTGTTTATCTCGGATGGGGATGGGTTCAGGGACTTCGTTTCTTTTGGGTCGTTAATATTCTGGACTTCTGTGTGTTGGTTTTATCTGTCGTTTGGGTGAACTTTGTTATGCTCTGCTACTCGTTCTGTAATGCAGTTATGAGTCTACTATGCTTTTATTACTGCGTCTATGGATCATACATCTTATCGTAATTGGCGAGTGTTGTGCTGGAATGTGCGTGGCCTGAACTCTGAGGACAGGCAACGGGATGTTAGGGCTAAAATTGAAGAGAGCAAATGTTCTATCTTATGTCTGCAGGAAACCAAGGTCGAGCATTTTGATCTGAGATCGATACGTGCTTTTTGCCCGCGTAGGTTTGATCGCTTCGCGTTTTCCCCTTCTGTGGGAGCTTTAGGTGGTATCCTGGTTATTTGGAAATCAGCCGTTTTTAATGGCACTCTGGTTGAGGTTCAACGCTTTGGCCTGGTCATATCTTTCGAGTCTGTGCACAATTCTGAAACTTGGACTATGGTGTCTGTCTATGGCCCATGCCAAGGGCCACAACGGGATGATTTTGTTCAATGGTTGTATAACCTTCCTATACCTCTGGATCAAAACTGGCTCTTACTTGGAGATTTCAATTTTATCCGTTCTTTGGATAATAGGAATAGGCCTGGGGGAGATGTTAATGATATCTTTTTGTTCAATGAGATCATCGGCCATCTAGGTTTGCTTGAGTTGCCTCTGAAAGGCAGAGCCTACACCTGGTCTAATAGGCAGGAACAACCTCTTTTGGAGCAGCTGGATTGGTTTTTTACTACTGCTGACTGGATATCTGCTTATCCAAATACAGTAGTGTTTCCTTTGGCTAAAACCTCCTCTGATCATGTGCCCTGTGTTGTGTCAATCGATACCACTATTCCTCAATCGAAGATCTTCCACTTTGAGAACTTTTGGGTGGAAATGCCAAGATTTCTTGACTGTGTTAGGACCTCTTGGGAGGAGCCCGTTGCTGAGGGATTATCTGCATCTACCACTTTGTCTGCTAAATTCAAGAGGTTGAGATTTGCACTTAAGAAGTGGAGCACCAATCTTTCCTCCTTAAAAAGGTTGGCTTCTAAATGTTCAGATGTGGTTCTGTATTTTGATAACCTTGAGGAGCTCAGACCCCTTACCAGACCTGAGTTCAACTTCAGGAAAAGGGTCAAGCTCCAGTATGAACGCGTCCTGAAACTGCATCATATGTATTGGAAGCAGAGGTGCACCATCAGATATATCAGGGTGGGGGATGAAAATTCCAAGTTCTTTCACGCTATGGCCTCGGAGAGGCTTAGACGTAACACGATCTCTTCATTGCAGAGAGAGGATGGTTCTGTTGTCAGTGATCATGACCAAATGGCCGGAATTTTATGGAACTCCTTTAAATCCAGGATGGGCCAAGCGCAGGGTATCTCCATGGGTTTTCATCTCTCCTCTCTGATTGCCCCTGTCTTGGGCCTTGAGGAATTGGACGCCCCTTTTTCTGATGAGGAGATTTCTGCAGTACTTAAAGATCTGCCTACTGATCGGGCACCTGGACCTGATGGATTTAACACTATGTTTGTCAAGAAATGTTGGACTATTATCGAGGCAGATTTCAGAAAGTTAGTTAAGGATTTTTTTTGAGGGGAGGATTAGCTTGCAGAATATTAACTCTTCCTTCATCACCCTCATCCCCAAAATATTGATGCCAATGGGCCCTAATGATTTCCGGCCCATTTCCTTAACTAACACTTGCCTCAAATTCCTCACTAAGCTGTTGGCCAATCGACTGCAAAAGGTTATTCTCAAGTGCATTCACAAAAACCAATATGGCTTTTTGAAGCATCGGTCTATTCAGGATTGTTTGGCATGGGCGTTTCAGTACATCTATCGGTGCAAGCAATCAAAGAAACCAATCATCCTCTTAAAATTGGATTTTGCTAAGGCGTTTGATACTGTTGAGCATGAGGCCATTCTGGCTCTGCTTATGGCAAAAGGTTTTTCCCCTAAATGGATTGGTTGGGTCAAGGAAATTTTGTCCTCTGGTGACTCGAAGGTTCTTCTTAACGACATCCCCGGCAACCACTTTAAGTGTAAGCGTGGGGTTAGGCAAGGGGCCCCTTTTTCTCCGTTGATTTTTGTCTTGGCAGCAGACCTGTTGCAGTCGGTTGTTAACAAGATGTTGCTTGGTGGTATTCTCTCTTTGCCGATCGACTGCAATGACAAAGATTTTCCAGTAATCCAGTATGCTGATGATACAATCATGCTACTCCCTGCGGATGAAGCCCAGCTCGTCGCACTAAGAGATATGTTGCGGGTTTTTGCTGAATCTACTGGCCTAAGAGTAAACTTTGCTAAATCCATGATGGTACCTATTAATGTCCCTGAAGATGAGGCTCTTCGGCTTTCTCAGGTTTTTCAATGTACTCTTGGATCACTGCCATTTACCTATCTTGGCCTCCCCTTGGGAACGACCAAGCCCAAGATCCTTGATCTGATGCCTTTGGTGGATTCACTTGAGAGGCGTTTGACAGCAAGTTCAGCTATGTTAAACCAAGGTTGCAGACTTCAGCTGCTGCGATCGGTTCTTTCGTCAATGCCTATATACTTCCTCTGTTCCCTATCCATCCCACCTGGCATCATCAAGCAACTGGAGCGGATTATGCGCCAATGTCTTTGGAGAGGCAACTCCGATACCCCGAGGCAGTCCCTTGCTACGTGGGATATGGTTTGCAGACCCAAGGAGAAAGGAGGATTGGGGATCATCAACCTGCAGCTTCGGAACCAAGGGCTCCTCATTAAACATTTACATAAATTCTACAATAAAGTGGATATACCATGGGTATCCTTGTTGTGGGATTCATATTATGATGGAGTTGTCCCTCATGCCACTGTTCTCTGTGGCTCCTTTTGGTGGAAGGATATTTTTAAGTTAGCTGATAATTACCGTGTTGTTGCCTCTGCTTCAGTTAACAAAGGGGACTCAGTTTTGTTCTGGTCTGATGCTTGGACTTTGGGGGGTTCAACGATGCCTTTGAGACAAAGATTGCCACGGTTGTTCTCTTATACTTTGGATGATAAGATTTCTGTGGCCGATTTCATTGACAACGACGATAGGGCCTCTTTCTTTCAGTTGCCTATCTCCCAGCAGGCTGCTATTGAACTTGATTTGCTCACCGTCTGGGTGAACAATTTGGATGGGGACCCGTTGGCTAATGATGTTTGGTCTTGGGTAGGACCTACGGGAGCTTACACATCAAAGAGCTACTACACCATCATGCACTCTCATATGGTGACCATTCAGCCTTGCAAATGGTTATGGAGTAGTCGATGCACGCTGAAAATCAAGGCTTTTGCCTGGCTATTATTCTTTGACAGACTCAACACCAAGGACTTGCTGGTGAGGAGGCACTGGCAGGCTAGGGATGCTAATAACCTTTGTGTGTTGTGCCACCAGCACATTTATGAGGATCGTCAACACCCGTTTTTTTCCTGCAACTTCAGCATAAGGATCTGGATTTATTTGCAAATTGACTGGTCTGGTGGTTCTAATGTCCATCAATGCATCTCTTTGGCCAGGCAAAGATTTGGTAAATGCTTTTTCTTTGAGGTGGTGTTCACAGCAGCTTGGAACATTTGGATTCTCAGGAATGGAAGGACTTTCAGAGGAGAACGGCCTACGTTTAGTGCTTGGCGTTGTAAATTTGTACATGACCTAACTTTGCTTTCTCATAGAGTGAAGGCTCATGTTAGACCCATCCTTCTAGCCTGGTTGGAGGGGTTGCCTTGAGTTCTTCTTTGTATAGGTAGGTTTAGGTAAGTTCGTTTGCTCTTTTTGGCGCTCTTTCGTCCTGTTTTTGTATATAGTTAACTTGTACTGGTTTGTTACTTTTTTTGTAATAAAGGACTGTGAGGCTGTGCCTTGCAGTAGTTAGTCAAAAAAACTATGCTCAATTCTGTCAATTGCTCAACAGTAATTTGTTCACCCACCATAGAATACTTATGCTCTTGAGAGAAGCCACTAGTGAAACCTATGGGCCCCGGGTCTATTCTCATCATATCAATCTCCATCACTTTAATCTTGCTTTGCTTTTTTACTTTGCCTTTTACTTTTCACTTTGCATCTCTATATCAAAAATACCAAAAACATTATCTATCAGTTCTCACTCTCGTAAGTGACCGTGAAGGGATTGACAACCCCTAATCGCGTTGGTTGTGAGTAGCTATCGTTTTGTGCAGGTACGAGGGACTTGAGCATGGCCTCCTACTGGATTGATACCTTGGTTCTCAAAAACTGAGGGAAATACTTACGCTACTTTGCTGCATCATCCTCCCCTCTTTGGGGAAAACCAACGCAAGCTCAAGAGGTAGCAAGAAGAATTTCTGGCGCCGTTGCCGGGGAGTCTACGCAAAAAGTCAACATACCAAGTACCCATCACAATCCCTATCTCTCGCATTACATTAGTTGCCATTTGCCTCTCGTTTTCCTCTCCCCCACTTCACCCTTGCCGTTTTATTTGCCCTCTCCTTCTCCTTCTCCTTCTCCTTCTCTTTTTCCGTTTGCCTTTTTTTCGCTTGCCTTTTGTTTGCTCGTGTGTTGGATTGCTTGCTTGTCGCGATGGCTCAAGATACTACCAAATTGTGTGACTTCACCAATACCAATAATAATGATTTCCTTAGCACTCCAATTGCTCCTCTTGCCAATACTGAATCTTGTGAAATCAATACTGCTTTGTTAAATCTTGTCATGAAAGATCAATTCGCCGGCCTTCCTAGTGAAGATGCCGCTACTCATCTCAATAGCTTCGTTGATTTATGTGATATGCAAAAGAAAAAAGATGTCGATAATGATGTCGTTAAATTGAAGCTATTTCCTTTTTCGCTTAGAGATCGTGCTAAAGCTTGGTTTTCGTCTTTGCCTAAAAATAGTATTGATTCCTGGAACAAGTGCAAAGATGCTTTTATCTCTAAGTATTTTTCCTCCCGCTAAGATCACCGCTCTTAGAAACAACATTATGAATTTTAAGCAACTTGATCGTGAACATGTTGCACAAGCTTGGGAGAGAATGAAATTAATGCTATGTAATTGTCCTACTCATATTTTGAATTTGTGGATGATTATACAAAAAATTATGCCAGATTGAATTTTGCTTCTAGAAATCTTTTAGATTCGGCCGCGGGAGGCACTTTTATGGAAATCACTTTAGGAGATGCTACTAAACTCCTAGATAATATTATGGTTAATTTTCTCAATGGCACACTGAAAGATCTACTAATAAAAAAGTGCATGCGGTAGAAGAAATCAATGTTTTGAGTGGAAAGATGGATGAACTTATGAAATTATTTGCTACTAAGAGTGTTTCTTCTGATCCTAATGATATGCATTTGTCTACTTTGATTGAGAATAATATTGAATCTATGGATGTGAATTTTGTTGGTAGGAATAATTTTGGTAACAACGCGTATAGAGGGAATTTTAATCCTAAGCCTTATCCTAGTAATCCTTCTAATAATTATGGAAATTCCTACAACAACTCTTATGGAAATTTTAATAAGATGCCCTCCGAATTTGAGAATAGTGTCAAAGAGTTTATGAATTCACAAAAGAATTTTAATGCTTTGCTTGAAGAGAAATTGCTTAAAGTTGATGATTTGGCTAGGAACGTTGATAGAAATTCTCTTGAGGTTGATTCTTTAAAGCTTAGATCTATTCCTCCTAAGCATGATATCAATGAGTCTCTCAAAGCCATGAGAATTTCCATTGATGAGTGCAAGGAAAGAACCGCTAGGATGCATGCTACGAAAGATGCCTTTATTAAAGCGTGTTCTTCCAATTCCTATGAAAATCAAGATGAAGATCTAAAAGTTATTGATGTGTCCCCTATCAAATCTTTGTTTTGCAATATGAATCTTGATGAAACTGAATATGATCTTCCTTTACCTAGAAGGCGTTCTAAAAATTCAAAGTATTTAGACCTTTATGATGAAATTGATGAAAGTGGGATTGAAAGAAACAAAACCCTAGATGTTGCTAAACCCACTATATTGGATTTCAAGGAATTTAATTATGAAAGTTTCTCTCTAATTGATTGTATTTCCTTGTTGCAATCCGTGCTAAATTCTCCTCATGCTTATAGTCAAAAGAAAGCCTTTACCGAACATATTGTTGATGCCTTGATGCAATCCTATGAAGAAAAACTTGAGTTGAAAGTTTCTATCCCTAGAAAATTCTATGATGAGTGGGAACCAACTATTAAAATTAAAATTAAAGATCATGATTTTTATGATTTGTGTGATTTGGGTGCTAGTGTCTCCACTATCCCCAAAACTTTGTGTGATTTGCTAGATTTCCATGACTTTGACGATTGCTCTCTAAACTTACATCTTGCGGATTCCACTATTAAAAAACCTATGGGAAGAATTAATGATGTTCTTATTGTTGCAAATAGGAATTATGTGCCCGTAGATTTTATCGTTCTTGATATAGATTGCAATCCTTCTTGCCCTATTATTCTTGGTAGACCTTTCCTTAGAACGGTTGGTGCGATTATTGATATGAAGGAAGGGAATATTAGATTTCAATTTCCATTAAAGAAGGGCATGGAACACTTCCCTAGAAATAAAATAAGATTGTCATATGAAACTATCATTAGAGATACCTATGAATTGCCTACCAAAGATGGCAATACCTAAATCTATCCTCGCTTTTATGCCTAGCTAGGGGCGTTAAACGATAGCGCTTGTTGGGAGGCAACCCAATTTTATTTTGAGTTTTTTTGTTTTTGCTTCTGTTTAGGAATAAATAATACATCTACCCTATGTTTAGATGTGGTTTTGTGTTTTAATTAGTGTTTGTGCCAAGCTAGACCTATTGGATCTTCTTGGATGATAGTTATTTGATCTTGCTGTAATTTCCAGAAACTTTGCGCTCAGAGCCCGAATTATTAAAAATCACCAGAACGAGATAAAATTCTGATTCCAATTGCTTCTGATCAATAAACAAATTTTCAGGGTCATCCAATTTTGGTAGATTTTTTCGAGTTCCAGAAGTTTGCGTTAGTTACAGATTACTACAGACTGTTCTGTTTTTGACAGATTCTGTTTTTCGTGTGTTGTTTGCTTATTTTGATGAATATATGGCTAGTAAAATAGTTTATAATCCATAGAGAAGTTGGAATACAGTAGGTTTAACACCAATATAAATAAATAATGAGTTTATTACAGTACCTTGAAGTGGTTTTATGTTTTCTTTCTCTAACGGAGCTCACGAGATTTCTATTGAGTTTTGTGTTGTGAAGTTTTCAAGTTTTGGGTGAAATCTTTTGATGGATTATGGAACAAGGAGTGGCAAGAGCCTAAGCTTGGGGATGCCCATGGCACCCCCAAGATAATCCAAGGACACCAAAAAGTCAAAGCTTGGGGATGCCCCGGAAGGCATCCCCTCTTTCATCTACTTCCATCGGTATTTTACTTGGAGCTATATTTTTATTCACCAACATCATATGTGTTTTGCTTGGAGCGTCTTGTATTATTTGTGTCTTTCTTTGTTAGTGTTCCACAATCATCCTTGCTGTACACACCTTTGAGAGAGCCATTTATGAATTAAAATTTGTTAGAATACTCTTTGTGCTTCACTTATATCTTTTGAGCTATGTAGTTTTGCTCTATGTGCTTCACTTATATCTTTTGAGCGTGATAATTTTGATCTGTGTGCTTCACTTAGATCTTTTAGAGAACGGTGGTGGATTTGTTTTAAAGAAACTATTGATCTCTCATGCTTCACTTAGATCATTTTGAGAGTCTTAATAGCATGGTAAATTGCTTAATGATAATATGCTTGGTATTTAAGATTTGTGAAACTTTCTTTCGAGTGCGTTGAATACTAAGAAAAGATTGAAGCCTGGTAATTTTTTTGAGATATGGAGGTGATAATATTAGAGTCATTCAAGTTGATTAGTTTTGAATTTAAAGAATACTTGCGTTGAAGTTTGTGATTCCCGTAGCATGCACGTATGGTGAACCGTTATGTAACGAAGTCGGAGCATGAGGTGTTTATTGATTGTCCTCCTTATGAGTGGCGGTCGGGGACGAGCGATGGTCTTTTCCTACCAATCTACCCCCCTAGGAGCATGCGCGTAATACTTTGCTTTGATAACTTCTAGATTTTTGCAATAAGTATATGAGTTCTTTATGACTAATGCTGAGTCCATGGATTATACGCACTTTTTCCCATCCTTCCACCATTGCTAGCCTCTCTAATACCGCGCACTCTTCGCCAGTATAATACACCCACCATATATCTCCCTCAAAACAGCCACCATACCTACCTATCATGGCATTTCCATAGCCATTCCGAGATATATTGCCATGCAATTTTCCACCATTCCGTTTATTATGACACGCTCCATCATTGTCATATTGCTAGCATGATCATGTAGTTGACATCGTATTTGTGGCAAACCCACCATTCATAATTCTTTCATACATGTCACTCTTGATTCATTGCATATCCCGGTACACCACCGGAGGCATTCATATAGAGTCATATCTTGTTCTAAGTATCGAGTTGTAATTGTTGAGTTGTAAGAAAAATAAAAGTGTGATGATTATCATTTTTAGAGCATTGTCCCAAGTGAGTAAAGAATGATGGAGACTATGATTCCCCCACAAGTCAGGATGAGACTCCGAATGAATCAAAAAAACGAGAGAAAAAGAGAGAAGGGACAATGCTACTATCCTTCTACCACACTTGTGCTTCAAAGTAGCACCAAGATCTTCATGATAGAGAGTCTCTTATGTTGTCACTTTCATATACTAGTGGGAATTTTTCATTGTAGAACTTGGCTTGTATATTCCAATGATGGGCTTCCTCAAAATGCCCTAGGTCTTCATGAGCAAGCAAGTTGGATGCACACCCACATAGTTTCTTTTGTTGAGCTTTCATATACTTATAGCTCTAGTGCATCCATTGCATGGCAATCCCTACTCACTCACATTGATATCTATTAATGGGCATCTCCATAGCCCGTTGATACGCCTAGTTGATGTGAGACTATCTTCCCCTCTTTTTGTCTTCTCCACAACCACCATTCTATTCCACATATAGTGCTATATCCATGGCTCACGCTCATGTATTGCGTGAAGATTGAAAAAGTTTTGAAAATGTTAATGTATGAAACAATTGCTTGGCTTGTCATCAGGGTTGTGCATGATTTAAATACTTTGTGTGGTGAAGATGGAGCATAGCCAGACTATATGATTTTGTAGGGATAACTTTCTTTGGCCATGTTATTTTGAGAAGACATAATTGCTTTATTAGTATGCTTGAAGTATTATTATTTTTATGTCAATATGAACTTTTGTCTTGAATCTTTCGAATCTGAATATTCATATCACAATTAAGAAGATTTATATTGAAATTATGCCAAGTAGCACTCCGCATCAAAAATTCTCTTTTTATCATTTACCTACTCGAGGACGAGCAGGAATTAAGCTTGCGGATGCCTGATACGTCTCCAACGTATCTATAATTTTTGATTGCTCCATGCTATATTATCTACTGTTTTGGACTATATTGGGCTTTATTTTCCACTTTTATATTATTTTTGGGACTAACCTATTAACCGAAGGCCCAGCCCAGAATTGCTGTTTTTTGCCTATTTCAGTATTTCGGAGAAACAGAATATCAAACGGAGTCCAAACGGAATAAAATCTTCGGGAACGTGATTTTCTCACCGAATGTGATCCAGAGACTTGGACCCTACTCCAAGGGAGCCAAGAGGCGGTCACGAGGGTGGGGGGCGCCCCCCTTAGGGCGCGCCCCCTGCCTCGTGGGCCCCTCGAAGCTCCACCGACGTACTCCTTCCTCCTATATATACCTACGTACCCCCAAACGATCAGAACAGGAGCCAAAAACCTAATTCCACCGCCGCAACTTTCTGTATCCATGAGATCCCATCTTGGGGCCTGTTCCGGAGCTCCACTGGATAGGGTCGTCATCACGGAGAGCTTCTACATCATCATAGCCCCTCCGATGAAGTGTGAGTATTTTACCTCAGACCTTCGGGTCCATAGTTAGTAGCTAGATGGCTTCTTCTCTCTTTTTGGATCTAAATACAAAGCTCTCCCCCTCTCTTGTGGAGATCTATTCGATGTAATCTTCTTTTTGCGGTGTGTTTGTTGAGACCGATGAATTGTGGGTTTATGATCAAGTCTATCTATGAATAATATTTGAATCTTCTCTGAATTCTTTTATGTATGATTGGTTATCTTTGCAAGTCTCTTCGAATTACCAGTTTGGTTTGGCCTACTAGATTGGTTTTTCTTGCCATGGGAGAAGTGCTTAGCTTTGGGTTCGATCTTGCGGTGTCCTTTCCCAGTGACAGAAGGGGCAATAAGGCACGTATTGCATCGTTGCCATCGAGGATAACAAGATGGGGTTTATTTCATATTGCATGAATTTATCTCTCTACATCATGTCATCTTGCTTAAAGCATTACTCTGTTTTTAACTTAATACTCTAGATGCATGTTGGATAGCGGTCGATGAGTGGAGTAATAGAAGTAGATGCAGGCAGGAGTCGGTCTACTTGTCTCGGACGTGATGCCTATATACATGATCATACCTAGATATTCTCATAACTATGCTCAATTCTGTCAATTGCTCAATAGTAATTTGTTCACCCACCGTAGAATACTTATGCTCTTGAGAGAAGCCACTAGTGAAACCTATGGCCCCCGGGTCTATTCTCATCATATCAATCTCCATCACTTTAATCTTGCTTTGCTTTTTACTTTGCCTTTTACTTTTCACTTTGCATCTCTATATCAAAATACCAAAAACATTATCTATCAGTTCTCACTCTCGTAAGTGACCATGAAGGGATTGACAACCCCTAATCGCGTTGGTTGCGAGTAGCTATCATTTTGTGCAGGTACGAGGGACTTGAGCGTGGCCTCCTACTGGATTGATACCTTGGTTCTCAAAAACTGAGGGAAATACTTACGCTACTCTGCTGCATCATCCTCTCCTCTTGGGGGAAAACCAACACAAGCTCAAGAGGTAGCATCCCCTATTAAATCTTTGTTTTGCAATATGAATCTTGATGAAACTGAATATGATCTTCCTTTACCTAGAAGGCGTTCCAAAAACTCGGAGTATTTAGATCTTGATGATGAAATTGATAAAAGTGGGATTGAAAGAAATAAAACCCTAGATGTTGCTAAACCCACTATATTGGATTTCAAGGAATTTAATTATGAAAGTTGCTCTTTAATTGATTGTATTTCCTTGTTGCAATCCGTGCTAAATTCTCCTCATGCTTATAGTCAAAATAAAGCCTTTACCGAACATATCATTGATGCCTTGATGCAATCTTATGAAGAAAACTTGAGTTGAAAGTTTCTATCCCTAGAAAACTCTATGATGAGTGGGAACCTACTATTAAAATTAAAATCAAAGATTATGAGTTTTATGCTTTGTGTGATTTGGGTGCTAGTGTCTCCACTATCCCCAAGACTTTGTGTGATTTGTTAGATTTCTGCGATTTTGATGATTGCTCCCTAAACTTGCATCTTGCGGATTCCACTATTAAGAAAACCTATCGGAAGAATTAATGATGTTCTTATTTTTGCAAATAGGAATTATGTGCCCGTAGATTTTATCGTTCTTGATATAGATTGCAATCCTTCTTGCCCTATTATTCTCGGTAGACCTTTCCTTAGAACGGTTGGTGCAATTATTGATATGAAGGAAGGGAATATTAGATTTCAGTTTCCATTAAAAAAGGGCATGGAACACTTCCCTAGGAAGAAAATAAAATTGCCATATGAAACTATCATGGGAGCCACTTATGGATTGCCTACCAAAGATGGCAATACCTAGATCTATCCTTGCTTTTCTGCCTAGCTAGGGGCGTTAAACGATAGCGCTTGTTGGGAGGCAACCCAATTTTATTTTAGTTTTTTTGTTTTTTCTTCTGTTTAGGAATAAATAATCCATCTACCTTCTGTTTAGATGTGGTTTTGTGTTTTCATTAGTGTTTGTGCCAAGTTAGACCTATAGGATCTTCTTGGATGATAGTTATTTGATCTTGCTGTAATTTCCAGAAACTTTCTGTTCATGAAAACAATTGTTAGAAATCACCAGAACGTGATAAAATACTGATTCCAATTGCTGCTGATCAATAAACAAATTTTCTAGGTCTTCCTATTTTGGTAGATGTTTTGGATTTCCAGAAGTTTGCGTTAGTTACAGATTACTACAGACTGTTCTGTTTTTGACATATTCTGTTTTTCGTGTGTTGTTTGCTTATTTTGATGAATCTATGGCTAGTAAAATAGTTTATAATCCATAGAGAAGTTGGAATACAGTAGGTTTAACACCAATATAAATAAGAATGAGTTCATTACAGCTCCTTGAAGTGGTCTTTTGTTTTCTTTCTCTAACGGAGCTCACGAGATTTCTATTGAGTTTTGTGTTGTGAAGTTTTCAAGTTTTGGGTGAAATCTTTTGATGGATTATGGAACAAGGAGTGGCAAGAGCCTAAGCTTGGGGATGACCATGGCACCCCCAAGATAATCCAAGGACACCAAAAATTCAAAGCTTGGGGATGCCCCGGAATGCATCCCCTCTTTCGTCTACTTCCATCGGTAAGTTTACTTGGAGCTATATTTTTATTCACCACATGGTATGTGTTTTGCTTGGAGCGTCTTGTATTATTTGTGTCTTTGTTTGTTAGTGTGCCACAATCATACTTGTTGTACACACCTTTTGAGAGAGCCATACATGAATTGGAATTTGATAGAATACTCTATGTGCTTCACTTATATCTTTTGAGCTTGATAGTTTTGCTCTATATGCTTCACTCATATCTTTTAAGCTTGATAGTTTTGCTCTATATGCTTCACTTATATCTTTTGAGCTTGATAATTTTGCTCTTTGTGCTTCACTTATATCTTTTAGAGCATGGTGGTGGATTTGTTTTAAAGAAACTATTGATCTCTCATGCTTCACTTAGATTATTTTGAGAGTCTTAGCATGGTAATTTGCTTAAAAATAATAATATGCTTGGTGTTCAAGATTTGTAAAACTTTCTTTTGAGTGCGTTGAATACTAAGAAAAGATTGTTACTTGATAATTGTTTTGAGATATGAGGATGGTGATATTAGAGTCATGCTAGTTGATTAGTTGTGAATTTGAAGAATACTTGCGTTAAAGTTTGTGATTCCCGTAGCATGCACGTATGGTGAACCCTTATGTGATGAAGTCGGAGCATGATTTATTTATTGATTGTATTCCTTATGAGTGGCGGTCAGGGACGAGCGATGGTCTTTTCCTACCAATCTATCCCCCTAGGAGCACGCGCGTAATACTTTGCTTTGATAACTTCTAGATTTTTGCAATAAGTATATGAGTTCTTTATGACTAATGTTGAGTCAATGGATTATACGCACTTTCCTTCCTTCCACCATTGCTACCTCTCTAATACCGCGCACTTTTCGCCGGTATCATACACCCACCATATATCTTCCTCAAAACAGCCACCATACCTACCTATCATGGCATTTCCATAGCCATTCCGAGATATATTGCCATGCAACTTTCCACCGTTCCGTTTATTATGACACGCTCCATCATTGTCATATTGCTAGCATGATCATGTAGTTGACATCGTATTTGTGGCAAAGCCACCATTCATAATTCTTTCATACATGTCACTCTTGATTCATTGCATATCCCGGTACACCACCGGAGGCATTCATATAGAGTCATATTTTGTTCTAAGTATTGAGTTGCAATTGTTGAGTTGTAAGAAAAATAAAAGTGTGATGATCATCATTTTTAGAGCATTGTCCCAAGTGAGGAAAGGATGATGGAGACTATGATTCCCCCACAAGTCGGGATGAGACTCCGGACGAAAAATAAAAAAAGAGGCCATAAAAAAATAAAAAATAAAAAGAAAGGCCCAAGTAAAAAAATGAGAGAAAAAGAGAGAAGGGACAATGTTATTATCCTTTTACCACACTTGTGCTTCAAAGTAGCACCATGATCTTCATTATAGAGAGTCTCTCATTTTGTCACTTTCATATACTAGTGGAAATTTTTCATTATAGAACTTGGCTTGCATATTCCAATGCAAGCTTTTAAATCAAGGCCGATATGACCGATATAAATTCCGTATATCACTTTTGGGGCTCTACCGATATAGACATAACATATCATTTTGTAAATATCATTTTCAAACATATCACCCCATATGGACCGAAATATCAACCGATATGGCCGATATCTATCCCGATATGTCCACCGATATAGCACGTTACGTGGATAACAATAGTTCTTTATTAATAACAGTGAAATAAGATTATGCACTTACAACTTCAACATATATTATCAAAGTCATGCACAATGTTTCGTACAAATGCATACATATCGTATTTTCTTAATCATAGAGTAAGAATTTTGTGAATCTTTCCTTAATAGTTTCTTAATCAACAAATTAATAAACTAGAAATCTAAACATGTTATGTTCAAGCATTGACATCATACATTTAGTTTTACTAAAAATACATGTTTTGAACAAGAATAATGAAAAAAAACTAGACATGTTTTCTCTGATATATTCACATATCGTTCGATATATCACCCGATATCCGACATCCGATATGTCGAAGCCAAACCGATACGAACCCGATATCCGATATTTTGAAGCTTGTTCCAATGATGGGCTTCCTCAAATGCCCTAGGTCTTCGTGAGCAAGCGAGTGGATGCACACCCACTTAGTTTCTTTTGTTGAGCTTTCATATACTTATAGCTCTAGTGCATCCGTTGCATGGCAATCCCTACTCACTCACATTGATATCTATTGATGGGCATCTCCATAGCCCGTTGATACGCCTAGTTGATGTGAGCCTATCTTCCCCTCTTTTTGTCTTTTCCACAACCACCATTCTATTCCACATATAGTGCTATATCCATGGCTCACGCTCATGTATTGCGTGAAGATTGAAAAAGTTTTGAGAATGTTGAAGTATGAAACAATTGCTTGGCTTGTCATCATAGATTGAAAAAGATAGAGCATAGCCAGACTATATGATTTTGTAGGGATAGCTTTCTTTGGCCATGTTATTTTGAGAAGACATAATTGATTTGTTAGTATGCTTGAAGTATTATTATTTTTATGTCAACATGAACTTTTGTCTTGAATCTTTTGGATCTGAATATTCATACCACAATTAAGAAGATTCGCATTGAAATTATGCCAAGTAGCACTCCGCATCAAAAATTCTCTTTTTATCATTTACCTACTCGAGGACGAGCAGGAATTAAGCTTGGGGATGCCTGATACGTCTCCAATGTATCAATAATTTTTGATTGCTCCATGCTATATTATCTACTGTTTTGAACAATATTGGGCTTTATTTTCCACTTTTATATTATTTTTGGGACTAACCTATTAACCGGAGGCCCAGCCCAGAATTACTTTTTTTTTGCCTGTTTCAGAGTTTCAGAGAAACAAAATATCAAACGGAGCCAAAAACCTAATTCCACCGCCGCAACTTTCTGTATCCACGAGATCCCATCTTGGGGCCTGTTCTGGAGCTCCGCCGGAGAGGACCGTCATCACGCAGGGCTTCTACATCATCCTAGACCCTCCGATGAAGTGTGAGTAGTTTACCTCAGACCTTCGGGTCCAAAGTTATTAGCTAGATGGCTTCTTCTCTCTTTTTGGATCTCAATACAATGTTCTCCCCCTCTCTTGTGGAGATCTATTCGATGTAATCTTCTTTTTGTGGTGTGTTTGTTGAGACCGATGAATTGTGGGTTTATGATCAAGTCTATCTATGAATAATATTTGAATCTTCTCTGAATTCTTTTATGTATGATTGGTTATCTTTGCAAGTCTCTTTGAAATGTCAGTTTTGTTTGGCCTACTAGATTGGTTTTTCTTTCCATGGGAGAAGTGCTTAGCTTTGGGTTCAATCTTGCGGTGTCCTTTCCCAGTGACAGAAGGGGCAGCAAGGCACGTATTGTATTGTTGCCATCGAGGATAACAAGATGGGGTTTTTATCATACTGCATGAAACTATCCCTCTACATCATGTCATCTTGCTTAAGGCGTTACTCTGTTTTTAACTTAATACTCTAGATGCATGCTGGATAGCGGTCGATGAGTGGAGTAATAGTAGTAGATGCAGGCAGGAGTCGGTCTACTTGTCTCGGACGTGATGCCTATATACATGATCATACCTAGATATTCTCATAATTTTGCTCAATTCTGTCAATTGCTCAACAGTAATTTGTTCACCCACCGTAGAATACTTATGCTCTTAAGAGAAGCCACTAGTGAAACCTATGGCCCCCGGGTCTATTCTCATCATATCAATCTCCATCACTTTAATCTTGCTTTGCTTTTTACTTTGCCTTTTACTTTTCACTTTGCATCTCTGTACCAAAAATACCAAAAAAATATTATCTATCATCTCTATCAGATCTCACTCCCGTAAGTGACCGTGAAGGGATTGACAACCCCTAATCGCGTTGGTTGTGTTGAGCTATTGTTTTTGTGTAGGTACGAGGGACTTGAGCGTAGCCTCCTACTGGATTGATACCTTGGTTCTCAAAAACTGAGGGAAATACTTACGCTACTTTGCTGCATCATCCTCTCCTCTTCGGGGAAATCCAAAGCAGTGCTCAAGAGGTAGCAATGACCAGAACTCGAAACTCTAAAAGACTAGACGCTAAGACCAGCAACTAGACACGATGATGCAACCGCAAATTCAACAAGCAAAAACCCTAAAAAGATTATGCAAAGGCTCGGATTGGTTCGGATATGATGGACTAACCCTAATTTTTTTCGTGGCTTTTTCGTGGACTGTAGGTATGAAGAACAGACTCGATCTAAACTATGAAGAACTGTAAAATCTCACCGAGCAACCTGAAATCTGATACCACTTGATAGAGGCAAAGGTGTCCCGTCTTTCGATGAGATGGTGATTATCGTTTCGGAGGAGTAGACTTTCATGATCCGACTACGAACGTGCGAGGACGTCGCGCCTTAGCAATCGCTAAACCAACTCCGGGAGGTTACTGACCACGCTGGAGCACGATCAACCTGACCACGAGGGTCTGTTTCCTACGAGCAAACGAAGAACAAGCAAGAAACTGAGATTGCAATCTAGATATTGCGAATATACGAGGAAAGTTTATTAATGAAGGTGGGGTTCTGTGACGCCTTTGTCTGGTCATTGAACACAAACGAAGTACGCAAAGTTGCAATTATGGCGAACTTTTAATCTAAACAAAACCCAAAGTCTAAACGACGCCCTAAGGGCTGTATATATGGAGGAAGAGGGGGAATTTCGTGGCCCTTGGAGGAGGGGTCCAAAACCAACCCTAACTCTTGTTTCCCCATACATACGGACTCTAAAACAACCTATACTCAAGTATTTCGAACTTACATGGGCCTGGCACAATAATAAGGTGACGCAACACCTATAATAGCCTGTGGACGAAATTTATGAAGTGGCATCTTGTATATTTCATCCAAGGCTTCACGCACTCGTTATGGTGGTTTCAAGGTCCTGAAATCATCACTTGTTACTCCGTTCTTGTTCCCCTTGCGCATGCCATCATCTCCATGCTTGATCTTACTCCAATGATCATCCTTCTTGTCCAAGCTAGGCCCTTCATTTGTAAGCAAGACAAATGTATCCAATTTAGGCAGCATCATATTCTCACAAACATTAGAATCATTACCAAGAAACAAAAGTACCTGGTAATTTAATTGGCGTGCGCGAGCTCTAGTAATTGGTCCTGCATATGTATCAGTAGGGGATGTGGGTGTAACTTTGTTAGTGATGTCCTCATGACTAACTCATTAGTCACTTTGCTTGCAAGGCTTCTTATGATGTGCATTACCAAGAGGGCCCAGAGATACCTCTCCGATACTCGGAGTGACAAATCCTAATCTCGATCTATGCCAACCCAACAAACACCTTCAGAGATACCTATAGATCATATTTATAATCACCCAGTTATGTTGTGATGTTTGATAGCACACAAGGCATTCCTCCGGTATCCGGGAGTTGTATAATCTCATAGTCGAAGGAATATGTATTTGACATGAAGAAAACAATAGCAACAAAACTGAACAATCAATATGATAAGCTAGCGGATAGGTATTGTCCATCACATCATTCTCCTAATGATGTGATCCCATTCATCAAATGACAACACATGTCTATGGCTAGGAAACTTAACCATCTTTGATTAACAAGCTAGTCTAGTAGAGGCATACTAGGGACACGGTGTTTTGTCTATGTATCCACACATGTATCAAGTTTCCGGTAAATACAACTCTAGCATGAATAATAAACATTTATCAAGATATAAAGAAATATAAAAAGCAACTTTATTATTGCCTCTAGGGCATATTTCCTTCATTTTTGACCCAAATTTAAGACTGATTTGGGTCTGGAGTGGCCACAAAGCAGACTTTTTTGTATCCTCTTCGTCCGTCTCCGCCAGCTGCACGTCCTTGTGGCCCACCCGCCATTCACCCACCCAACATTTTTCTCTCTCTCTCACTGGCCCACCACTTGCCCACCCACCGAGTCGCTCCGCCGAATGCCAACCACGGCACCGCCGCACGCCGGAGAAGTGCACAGCCGCACCGTCAGAGATCTGCACCACCACGCCTCCAGGAGGTGGGCCGCCACTCCTGCCTCGTCTCGCCAACGTGCGGCTCGAGCTCGACTGCCGACGTGCTCCTCCACACTCGCCCTGCTGCGCCTCCCCTCCCCGTCGATGCTATTCTATTTTTCTCTGCCCTGCCTCCGCTTTGGAGGTCGCGTGCCCGCCGCCTCCCCGCTCGCTCGTTGGAGTCCTGGAGCTCGTGCCCCTGTCGGCGGAGTGTTGTAGCTCGCGCACCCAGCCGCCATGCTGGTCACACTAGCCGTGCCACCCCTGTCGTGCTGCATCGAACCGCGCTCGCCCTACCTCGTCTCGCGACCATGGCCGTTGTCGGTGTCAAAACCGGCGGATCTCGGGTAGGGGGTCCCGAACTGTGCGTCTAAGGCGGATGGTAACAGGAGGCAGGGGACACGATGTTTACCCAGGTTCGGGCCCTCTCGATGGAGGTAATACCCTACTTCCTGCTTGATTGATCTTGATGATATGAGTATTACAAGAGTTGATCTACCATGAGATCGTAGAGGCTAAACCCTATAAGCTAGCCTATGGTATGATTGTTGTTGTCCTACGGACTAAACCCTCCGATTTATATAGACACCGGAGGGGGCTAGGGTTACACATAGTCGGTTACAAGGGAGGAGATCTACATATCTGTATTGCCAAGCATGCCTTCCACGCCAAGGAGAGTCCCATCCGGACACGGGACGAAGTCTTCAATCTTGTATCTTCATAGTCCAACAATCCGACTAAAGTATATAGTCCGGCTGTCCGAGGACCCCCTAATCCAAGACTCCCTCAGTAGCCCCTGAACCAGGCTTCAATGATGATGAGTCCGGCGCGCAGATTGTCTTCGGCATTGCAAGGCGGGTTCCTCCTCCGAATACTCCGTAGAAGATTTTGAACACAAGGATAGTGTCCGGCTTTGCAAAACAAATTCCACATACCACCGTAGAGAGAATAATATTTCCACAGATCTAATCTGCTAACACATTCGGTAGCATGACATCACACCATGGCCCGGTCATTATTCGAACCGTTTTTCTCAACCAGCTACTGCACACATATTGCGAGGCGGTTTCGTTGGCACATCTTGTCGAAGCAGAGATCGTGTCCCCTTATCACGGGATTCTCATCAATACGGGTGTGGGTAACCCAACCGCGCCATCAATTACGGCGCTTGGGGAATAAGCGAGTTTACCAGGCAGGTGGGGAGGCGTATAGTTTCTTCCGCCCTTACAAAGGGACAAGGATTCCTCTTTTTTACCCACGCCCTCTTCCTCCTTGCTCATCCATTCTTGCGCACTCGAGCTCCAGCACCCAAGTTCGCATTTCCTCCTCAAACCACTCCAAGCATGTCCGGAGCGGGAGGCAAGTGGATGGTCTCCTCCGTTATGGAGGAGGACATCACAAAGCTACGGGGAGCCGTAGATCTGGCCGCGGATATCGCACACCGGCTGCCAGATGCGGGGTAGATCGTCCCTACGCCAGAACCCCATGAGAGGGTGGTTTTTCTTACCCACTTTGTCCGCAGACTGGGATTTCCCCTTCACCCGTTTGTCCGCGGGCTCATGCTCTACTACGGGCTGGACTTTCACGATCTGGCCCCCAATTTCATCCTCAACATCTTGCGTTTATCGTCGTGTGTGAGGCCATCCTCCGCATCAAGCCCCACTTCGGGCTGTGGCTAAAGACCTTCAATGTTAAACCGAAGGTGGTGGTCGACCAGCAAGCGGAGTCCGGAGGCGCCATGGTGGGAAAAATGCCCAACATCACCTGGCTCGAAGGCTCCTATGTGGAGACCATAAAGGGGTGGCAATCGGGGTGGTTCTACATCACCGAGCCGCGCGACGCCAACTGGGTGGTGGCCCCTGAATTCTGATCCGGAATCCCCATGCGGTTCACCTCCTGGAAAGAGAAGGGCCTATCCTGGGGTTCATCGGTGGAGCTGACCGGACTCCAGAAATGTATCAGAAACATGATGAGCAAGAAAATCAAGCTCGTCAACATTGTCCAGGTCATGCTCTTCCGCCGGATCCTCCCGTGTCAACGACGGGCATTCAACATGTGGGAGTTTGACCCGGTCGAGCACCAAACACTGCGAGGGCTCTTCGACACGATGCATAAAGACGTCTGGAAGGTGCTGTTCAAGGGCGCCGAGGTACCTCCTCCCCTTACCGAGGATTGCGGGCTCAGCACAAAGCGCCCTGCCAATCCGGTAAGTCTTTTATATCTCATAAGATGTTCATTTTGCCCAGTTTAACCATGCGCGGGATCTAAGCGTCCACGCCCTTTAATAGGACTGGGTAGCGATAGCGGAGCAGATCGACTGTCCAGCCCCCCTGCCCGAAGATCCAGCAGATGCTCTCCTAACGGAGATGCTGGTTCCGGCGCCTTATGAGGTGCCGGCGAAGAAGGCCACGGGGACCAGGAAGGGTCTCCGGTGCAAGGTTATATCGGACTCATCGTCCGGAAACACCGAGGCGCACTCCTCCCACGAAAACGAGGAGGAGGAAGAGGAAAGTTCTCCCCCCCCCCTGCCGGGGGAGACAAGAAAAGGAAGGCCGCCCCATCCGGGGAGGCCGAAGGGTCCAAGAAGGGAAGGACCCTCCTCCCGGACTGCTCCACGACGGCCGGTTATAGCGACGACGAGTGGTTGCCCAGGGACAAGCCCCTAGCGAAGTCGTAAGTATCAGGATACCATTATAATTCTTGGCACGTCTTATTGTACTGTTTCTTATCACGCTGCGCGTGATTATGCAGCCCCTCCCGAGCCCACATCGACATATCTTCGTCGGATGATTCTTTGGGCCCGTCGGACCTGAACAACGATTCACTTCCGACCGCCTCCTCCCCTCGCCCTACGGACAATGTCAAGGTGTTGTCTCAAAGGGCACCGAACCAAGGGGAGGTAGTCCTGGAGGCGCCTCAAGGCAACATTCCGGACACTGGGCGCAAGGGGAGCAAGACTCCCATGGGCTCCGATGACGGGGGCAGCAAATTCGGCCCCCAGCCAAATACTGCGCCGGAACCTCTAGTGGTTCCAGACTCTGTCAGGCGACCCCTCGCTAAGAAGGGCAAGCCGCCTGTGCCGATGGCCTTTGTCCATCCAGAGGCATCGGACAACTTGCTGGAAGCGCTTCGCGGCGCTTCCATCGACAAAGAGCACCGCACTATCATGAGTGCGGTGATCGAGAAGGTTCAGTCTGTGCCAGCCTCCTAACAGGCTTTCAGGTAAGTAATCAAATTATAAGAAAATGTTACAGCATAGACAGTAGCCCCTGATGCTCTGTTTGGCGCTCGCGAAGAAAGGCCGAATAGAGGATCAAATAATAACTGCAGGAGTCTAATCGGAATATGTCTATGTGCATATGCAGGCTTCACTGCTGGCCGCTGCCGCACGTACTGCGGAGGTCGCCGCACTGAAGCGGGACCTTGAGCGGTCCAAGGAAGAGCTCGGCCTTACCAAGAGGCGGCTCGAAGAGAACAAAGGTAAGTCATACCCCGTCTGTACATTATAAAGAAAATTTTGGTTTTAGAATAATAGGATCGTCATGAATTTGCTAGGGGGCACGACCGAAGTGGCAGCCCTAAAGAAGGCGCTATCCAAGACCGAAGACAAAGCGGCCAAGGAGCGCACCGAGCGCGAGAAACAAGAGGCCCGAGTTGGCGAGGTGCAGCAAGAGCTCCAGGACTTTGCCGAGAAGTACAAGTCCTTGGAGCGTGACTCTAAGACACGGGAGCCTGAGCTTGCAAAGGCACTCGAGAGCGCACAAAACGCCAAGGCTGAAGCCCAAAAGGCCCTCCAGGAAATTGAGGCGGTTAAGAAGATAGCAGCGGGTAAGGCATTCATTATGCAAAGCAAGCATGTGAAGGAAACTTTCCTTTTACTTACCCGAGTTCAGAGCTCTCCAAGAGCGTCCGCAGTGTGTCGGATGCCGCGGAGTTCTACCGGGCTGAGGAGGGGAGCTCGACGGAGAAGTTGTTCTGGTCTCAGTATATTGGGACTGAACACCCAATGCCCTTGAGCGACCAGCTGAAGCAACTGGTCGAGCTCCACAAGGCGGCCGAACAGGCCATGAAGGGTCTTATAGTCCGGATGTGGCCTGGCGAGCCCCTGCCTGATAGCTACTTCGGTCTGGTGAGGCGGCTTGTGAATGCCTGCCCACGGCTTGAAGTCATAAAGTGGTCCGTCTGCATCGAGGGTGCATGCAGGGCTTTTGCCCGGGCGAAGGTGCACTTGGCGAAGCTGGACGCCGCAAAGCTGGTGAAGGAGGGGCCGTCGGAAGGCAAGGAGCATCGCCACCCCGAAATGTATTATGACAGTGTCCTGAAGGGTGCTCGCCTTGTGGCGGAGGAATGTGCTAAGGATGTAATATTCGAATGAATGTACTCATGTGATCCTGTAATATGAAACGAGTTTATTTGCGCTATGCAATGCTTTTTAATTTAAAATATTACCTTTTATGCGGCCGTTTATGAAATCTGAGAGTTGGCCAGTCATCGGCTTCTGCCCCCATGTAACTAGTACTGAGGTGTTCGGGATAAACCTGAGCACTCTTTATCCCAATTTTGGGTCCTTCGAAGGAGGTGTTCAGCACAACGAACCAGACAATCGGACTATAAAGCTTTATCACTCTCACTTAGCCATAGAAGTCTACAATTTTAAATTTTGGTGAAGCCCCTAGTATTTGGAAGGCCGAATTCGGGGCGCTATATACGCCTAAGTCGGACAAGGCCGACTCCTCGCCTGAAGCGGAAAATGTCTTTAAGGACTTGAGACCTCTCGAACAGCGACCAACTCTCGCCTCATCATGATAGTCAGTTTTCGGCTTTCTCTACTGAGGTGCTCGTCCGGAAGAACCGGGACACAATCGCAGTAGTTCTCCCAGTGCTACCTTAGCCGATATTGCGGAACGTAAGGTACCAAAACATGGGAGCCAGGAAAACCCAACTATTGACCCAAGACATGATTCGGAGCTGATGCATATAATGTTATAAGTTCGGGGTGCCGCGTTGTCGAAAGTGTTCGGACTTCTTACGCCGTGTTATGGGGTATACTGAAGCCCCTGGCGCACTGTTCATACCAGAATGTACGGGTGCAAGTTGTCGTAAATAGGCAGACAAGGAAAAGAAAGAAAAAAAAGAAAGGGGAATGCAATAATAGGCTAACGCTATGCATTGTTATTAAACAATACGTTAAAGCGTACAGATACAAGTAGTGTAATAATTAAAAAAATAGGGCCATTTGACATGTCCTATCCAAGGGCAAGTTGCGTACAGGTATGTAAGGTATTTTGATCGTTATCAGAGACCACCTGGGGATTCCCTTGTACGTCAGACGGTCTTGCTTCCTTGGTATTTCCTTACCGCGATGAGTCCAACAATTAAACTGCCGGAAAGGGCTTCCAGAGAGTAAGGTCCTGAAAGAGAGAAAATGATAAAGGTATACAGCCCCTGGGCGGTTGAGCCGCATTGTGGGACGTGCCGTAGTGGTGCCTCCGCCCATGCCCATGGTATCTTGAGTGCGTAGTTATGTATGCGTGACACATATTTCGCCACTTGACTGGGACTAGGACGAAGGCCGAATTGCTAGTCGAGCTCAAAACGTGCGTGCCGATCCGCCTGCGGGGTACTCTGGACTCGCTTGAAGGTGTCCGGGGTCTTTTTTGCCGAATTGGCGGTTTGCCTAATAAGGCTGCTTTGCGCTTCTGCTGCGAGGGCCGCATTGTGCTCCTCCGTGCGGAGCGAGCGCTCTGTGTTTCCATTAACTGTTATAACCCTGCGTGGTCCTGGCATTTTGAGTTTGAGGTATGCATAATGTGGTACCACATTGAATCTGGCAAATGCGGTTCGTCCGAGCAGTGCATGATAGCCACTGCGAAAGGGGACGATATCGAAGATTAACTCCTCGCTTCGAAAGTTGTCCGGAGATCCGAAGACCACTTCCAGTGTGATTGAGCCCGTGCAACAGGCCTCTACACCTGGGATTACACCTTTAAAGGTGGTTTTGGTGGGTTTGATCCTAGAGGGGTCTATGCCCATTTTGCGCACTGTATCCTGATAGAGCAGGTTCAGGCTGCTGCCGTCGTCCATAAGGACTCGAGTGAGGTGAAATCCGTCAATGATGGGGTCGAGGACCAATGCGGCAGATCCGCCATGACGGATACTAGTGGGGTGGTCCCTGCGATCGAAGGTGATCGGACAAGAGGACCACGGGTTGAACTTTGGGGCGACTGGCTCCATCGCATAGACGTCCCTTAGTGCACGCTTCCGTTCCCTCTTGCGAATATGGGTTGCGTATATCATGTTCACCGTTTTCACTTGTGGGAGGAACCTCTTCTGTCCTCCTGTGTTCGGCGGCCGAGGCTCCTCCTCGTCGTCGCTATGCAGCCCCTTGTCCTTGTTTTCGGCATTCAACTTGCCGGCCTGCTTGAACACCCAGCATTCTCTGTTGGTGTGATTGGCTGGCTTATCGGGGGTGCCGTGAATTTGACACGAGCGATCGAGTATGCGGTCCAAACTGGATGGGCCCGTATTACTTCTTTTGAACGGCTTTTTCGCTGACCGGATTTAGAGCCACTGAATCCGGCATTGACTGTCGTGTCTTCGGCGTTATTGCCGTTGTTGTGGCGCTTGTGTCTATTGCGACATGGTCTGCCGTTGGCATCTGAAGTGTCAGGATTCCTTGATGTGTTGTTGCTGCGAGCCAGCCAGCTGTCCTCGCCCACGCAAAAGCGAGTCATGAGTGTCGTGAGGGCTGCCATGGACTTCGGCTTCTATTGGCCGAGGTGTCGGGCGAGCCACTCGTCCCGGATGTTATGTTTAAATGCCGCTAAGGCCTCGGCATCCAGACAGTCGACGATTTGGTTCTTTTTAGTTAAGAATCGAGTCCAAAATTTCCTGGCCGATTCCCCAGGCTGTTGGGTTATGTGGCTCAAGTCATCAGCATCTGGTGGTCGCACATAAGTGCCCTGGAAGTTGTCAATGAATGCATCTTCCAAATTCTCCCAACTGCCAATGGAGTTTGTTGGCAGGCTATTCAGCCAATGCCGAGCTGGTCCTTTGAGTTTTAGTGGGAGGTACTTGATGGCATGTAGATCGTCACCGCGGGCCATGTGGATGTGGAGGAGGAAATCCTCGATCCATACCGCGGGGTCTGTTGTGCCATCGTGATAGAGGCAAAGGTGTCCCGTCTTTCGATGAGATGGTGGCTATCGTTTTGGACGAAGTCGACTCTGACGATCCGACTACGAACGTGCGAGGACGTCGCGCCTTAGCAATCGCTAAACCAACTCCGAGAGGTTATTGACCACGCTGGAGCACGATCAACCTGAGCACGAAGGTCTGTTTCCTGCAGGCAAACGAAGAACAAGCAAGAAACTAAGATTGCAATCTGGATATTGCGAATATAAGAGGAAAGCTTTATTGATCAAGGTGGGGCTCTATGACGCCTTGGTCTGGTCGTTGAACACAAACGAAGTATGCGAAGTTGCAGCTATGGCTAACTTTTAATCTAAACAAAACCCCAGGAAAAAGCTATTAGATGGATCTACTTATATAGGAGCAAGGGGTGGCGGCCAAGGAGGTGGGAGGACATCCCAAGGCAGCCTAAAACCAACCCTAGGTCGTACAAGGCTCATGGGCCCAAGTGGAGGTGATGCAACACCTTTGGACTTGTTGTTTGACTCGGATTCTGCTGCAGCGTCAGATTGTTTCATCCATATCTCAACGCTCCGGACGAATTTAAAGGTGATTCCAATTGGGTAGGAAAGAGGACGAAATCTGCTTTCCAATAAAAAAGAATCACCCGATTCGGAGTCCGTATGAAAAAGTTCTTGCCATTTTGAGTCAGCTATGTCTGTGCAGTCCGAATCTGAATCCAGAACATGAGAGACTTGGACTCTATCTTCTCTTGACCCAAAAGTGACGTGAGGGGACTTTTTGAACAGCACCTAAACTTCTCTTTTTCCCTTATCTTCATATGTGGATTGTACAAATGTCCCATACACCTGCAATTAGACATGACACAAAAGTTTGTGAAGTATTTTTGTCCTGGATAACATAAATAAATTGTTGCATAGTTTGCATTAGAAATCACCTCACAAATATACATGTATGCAATATTTTTGGTCATATCCAAGGCAATCATGTCCCCATCATCCTCCACTTCTTGAAAACAAAGCCGTCCTCGGCGTTGCTTAATCTGAGATGTGGCTAACAAAAAAGATAAGATGTACATGTTGTATATGTATATGTCATCCATTTTTACTTCCCTTGGTTTTTGCGCATATGACACATGTATACATGAGTAACTTTCATAGTCCATAAAATATAAAGCCCAAATATTATCACAAGAAGTAGAAGGCATGAAAATATTGCAACTCAGTTTGCACATATAAGTGAAGCTCTTATTCATATCAAAAGATTGACAATGTTCATCATTAAACCATCCCAACATTGGTGAATAAACCTTACTTGCATCAAATTTACATGCTACAACATGCTTAAATAAGCAAACATGCAATAAGTCATTTGACACAGAATCATCACTAAGGTTAGAGGTCATATCAAAATGATTAAACATTGATTCTTTTGCATCAACAGTTAATTCATTGGGTGCACTCAAAATTGTTGGTATTTTAGTTGTTTGATCACATGACGCATTCAGGACAGTAACATGATTCTCTAAAATAGGTGATGCGCTCAAATCAATAGGTAACTCAACACATGATGTATTCAAGTTAACTAGGCATGCATCATTCTCATGTGAAGCTATATCATCAATACCTTTACAGTTACCTTGTCGCAAAGATGTAGCTGATGTAGGTACGAATGATGGCAATGTACCATACTCTTGAGATGATGGCGCACTCACAATCTGAGGTGTGGCTGCTCTAGTAGGTGCAACGGTGGAGGAACCAAGCGGTGGTGGTGAGCATGAACTAGCATAGTAGTTGTTGTAGTCACCCAATGCATCCTCATGTAACTGTCTCCAAAGGTACAAGCACGAACATACATACTAGTAATGCAACGAGGAATATACTGAAATCGTGCCTGAATATCATGGTTCAAACCACCAAAAAATCTATTCATTGTATCATCCTCAGATTCTTCAATGTCACAATGATGCATATAAGATTTGAACTCTTGGTAGTAAGCATGAACAGTGTTGTTGCCTTGTTTAAATTGTTCAAATTTGCGAAGCAATTCATGGCGATAGTAGGGAGGGAAAAATTGTTGTCTCATTACATCTTTCAAATATTTCCAAGTTGTGGGTTGGTTGTCAATGTTTTTCTTACAATGCACACGCCACCAAACAGAAGCAAAATCAGTAAATGCTCTAGTGGCAGCTCGTACTCGCTCAAGTTCAGAAAAGTCATGGGGACTAAAAACTTGTTCTACTTCAAGCTCCCAACCTAGATAAATAGCAGGATTAAATCTACCCTCAAATGACGGTAAAGAGATAACCTGACCATGTGCTTGGGTGTGTTGTCCCAACTTTCGTGATGGTGATGATGTGTCTGTCGTCCAAGAACTTATATCTCCGGAACCTATCATGATTAGTAGAAACAAGAAACAAAATTCGAGAATAATGTTCTGATGAACTACTAGGATGTGGTTGTAAAGTGCTCACAGTAAAGCAAATATCAATATCTTACAAGTTCTTACCATGCGGCAGGTGGTGACAGGCAACCAGCGGTGTCAAATAACTCCGAAGATTGTGTAAAGCGATTGCCAGGAGAACGTATGTATAGACGGTGTAGAAATATGTGGAGCTGGATTGGCTATATATGGTAGCAAAATATTAGCAATAAACAATTCAGAGATGCAATGTTGAATAAACGCTCAACAACGGTATTGTGCTGGTCCTAGGCTAGACCGGACTAGAGACGTGAGCCTAGAACACTAATGAGGTCATGGCGTAGCACAACTAGCATCAATGAAGGATACTAAGTAGCTCTGAACATCAAGATATAAGTGAAGATAGCAGTAAAGATAATGATGAAAAACAACTGCCAAGCAGGATATACTCCAACTCTCTCTCCAACTTTCCTCTTGAAAAGTTTGAGCCAATTTTCTGATAACTTTTTTCAAAGAATGCTACTAACTCAAGCTTTCCAATGCAAAAAGAATCATGCAATTCCGAATTGGTATGAGGAGTCAAAGAATTCTAAAACTGGCCTGAAAAACTGGAATAAGTTGTGTCCGTGAACTTCGGAGGGCAAAAAGACCTATTTAGAAGACGATTTTGAGGTGTCCAATATTGAACTATCTTCTGCAACTATTTAGATGCGGCTCGTCGCTAGCTTTAATTTGAGTACTCGCGGAGCCAAAACAGACTTCGTATGAGCCAGTTATGCCTGTTTTACTGAAGAGTGCACAAAACAGGTTTCAATCCGAATTGAACTACGAGATTGAGTCTAGATAGATCCGAATTTTGTTTTTTTTCTTCTCTCTTTTTTTCGACTTTTTTTTTCTTTTTTTCTCTTTTTTCTTTGCCTTTTTTTTCTCTCCCTCTTTTCAAGACAAACTAGATAATATGCAGATTGGATCAAGCGAAGATGTGAATGACCTTAACTATGATTGCGACAATGAACTATGGGTAGCACGTGGTGGAAATTGATGGATGGGGTGGTGGACAGCGGAAGGGATAACGATGCAGCGGCGACGTGACTAATGTGAACAGAACTCGAAACTCTAAATGAACTAGACACTAAGACCAGCAACTCGACACGACGATGCAACCGATAATTCAATAATGGAAATAATGAAAAGAAAATTGCAAAGGCTCAGACTGGGTTGGACAAAAGGATGAATAGATCTAACTTTTTTGTGGCTTTTTCTTGGACAATAGGTAAGTAAATAAATCTAATCTAGGGAAAATTGGAAATTCTCACCGAGCAACCTGAAAACTGATACCACTTGATAGAGGCAAAGGTGTCCCGTCTTTCGATGAGATGGTGGCTATCGTTTTGGACGAAGTCAACTTTGACGATCCGACTATGAACGTGCGAGGACGTCGCGCCTTAGCAATCGATAAACCAACTTCGAGAGGTTATTGACCACGCCGGAGCACGATCAACCTGACCACGAAGGTCTGTTTCCTGCAGGCAAACGAAGAACAAACAAGAAACTAAGATTGCAATCTGGATATTACGAATATAAGAGGAAAGCTTTATTGATCAAGGTGGGGTTCTGTGACGCCTTGATCTGGTCGTTGAACACAAACGAAGTACGCGAAGTTGCAGCTATGGCGAACTTTTAATCTAAACAAAACCCCAGGAAAAAGCTATTAGATGGATCTACTTATAGAGGAGCAAGGGGTGGCAGCCAAGGAGGTGGGAGGACGTCCCAAGGCAGCCTAAAACCAACCCTAGGTCGGACAAGGCTCATGGGCCCAAGTGGAGGTGATGCAACACCTTTGGACTTGTTGTTTGACTCGGATTCTGCTGCAGCGTCAGATTGTTTCGTCCATATCTCAACGCTCCAGACGAATTTAAAAGTGATTCCAATTGGGTAGGAAAGAGGACGAAATCTACTTTCCAACAAAAAAAGAATCACCCAATTCGGAGTCCGTATGAAAAAGTTCTTGTCGTTTTGAGTCGGGTATGTCTGTGCAGTCCGAATCTAAATCCAGAATGTGAGAGACTTGGACTCTATCTTCTCTTGACCCAAAAGTGAGGTGAAGGGACTTTTTGAACAGCACCTAAACTTCTCTTTTTCCCTTATCTTCATATGTGGGTTATACAAATGTCCCATGCACCTGTAATTAGACATGACACAAAAGTTTGTGAAGTATTTTTGTCCTGGATGACATAAATAAATTGTTGCATAGTTTGCATTAGAAATCACCTGACAAATATACATGTATGCAATATTTTTGGTCATATCTAAGGCAGTCATGTCCCCATCACATCGTGTGACTCAATGTTCACGGGTTTGAATCATTCTGGGAATTTGTGATCCATTACTTTATCGGTGAAGCATAGGGGGTGTGCGGCGCCTCTGTGCCGGGCTATGTCTCGACGCAGTTCATACGAGTCTTGTCTGTTGTATTCGGCCCGGTCGGATTTGCTTTTAGTGTATCTGGCGTGACGATCATCGTCGCGCATTGGGGCGCAACCCCATGATCCGTAGATCGATCTTGTATGTCCTGCTTTGTTTTCCAATACGTCTCGCAGGTCCCACGTGTTGCCCCGAGCCTTGGTGTTTTTGTTTGTCTGGCGACGGGGTGCGGGCTGGACTTCGGGCTGATATGCCTCTCTGTCTCGGCCACGAGGTGGCCGATCAGCCGCATCATACATTGGTAAGGTAG
Source organism: Aegilops umbellulata (assembly GCA_032464435.1). Classification (NCBI taxonomy): domain Eukaryota; kingdom Viridiplantae; phylum Streptophyta; class Magnoliopsida; order Poales; family Poaceae; genus Aegilops; species Aegilops umbellulata. The sequence goes on along the minus strand of CP136058.1, from coordinate 265,469,950 downwards.
GTTCTGATGCTTCCTCCTCTAGTTGGGGTAGCAACCTGCGCTTTGGGTAACTCTTGGTTGGGCGTTCGAGTTCGTATTCCTCGGCCGCAAGGACTTCAGTCCATCTGTCCGCTAGCATACCTTGATCAGCTCGAAACTGTTGTTGCTTTTTCTTTAGGCTGTTTGCTGTGGCTATAAGCCGACACTTGAAGCGCTCATGCTCGACGGGATCCTCAGGCACGATAAATTCTTCGTCGCCGAGGCTCACCTCGTCTTCGGAGAGAGGCATGTAATTGTCATCCTCTGATTCTCTGTCTGCTGCCTGTTCCGGAGGGCTAGCTTGTTCATCCTCCCGCTCGAGGTCTGGCTGGAGGGGATTGTCGTCGTCCTCGGCACTTTCTGGAGCGTTATTGTCTCTTGTGCCGGTATCGCTCTTTTGCTATGGCGGGACTTAGAGCGGCGCCGCTGACGTGGTGTTTGGATTGCTTCTTGGAGGGATTATCCTCCGCTGTCTTATCGCCATCGCCTTTTTTGGGAGTGTCCACCATGTATATGTCATACGATGAGGTGGCAGTCCAGTGCCCTGTGGGCGGTGGTTCTTGTTCGTCTCCTACATCGTTGTCCATACCGTCAATGTCTTCGGAGCCGAAGTCGAGCATGTCGGTTAAATCGTCAACAGTGGCTACTAAGTGAGTGGTGGGTAGGGAGCGAATTTCTTCGTCGTCCGCATCCCATTCTAGCCGGACATAGTTCGGCCGAGGGTCTCCTGACAGGGATAGAGACTTCAACAAATTTAGCACATCGCCAAAGGGCGAGTGCTGAAAGATATCCGCGAAGGTAAACTCCATGATCGGTGCCCAATCGGATTCGATAGGCACGGACGCAAGCGGCTCGAAGCCCGTGGCCGGGGACGAATCCAACGGTTCGGCAACACGGCTCTCGTAGGAGGTGAAGTCAGTATTCGACTCTATCGCCACTGAGAGTGCGGCCTCCGTGGCGGGGTCTATCCACCCGTCCTAAGATGGCGCAATTTGTTCCGAATTGAGGGCCGGAGTAGTTGTAGGTGCAATCTCGTGAACACTGTCCGAGGGCAGAGCTAAGTCATGCTCGTCGTGATTGTGCGACGCACTTGACATGGGCTCGAATCCGTCAAAGATCAAGTCTCCGCAGATGTCGGCAGTGTAGTTCAAGTTTCCAAACCTGACCTGATGGCCAGGGGCGTAGCTCTCGATCTGCTCCAGATGGCCAAGCGAGTTGACCTGCAGTACGAAGCTGCTGAATACGAAGATCTGTCCGGGGAAAAAACCTCACCCTGGATCGCATCGTTGCCGATGATCAAAAGAGCCATCAAGCCTTGTGGTGACGGCACAGTGGAACTCTCAATGAAAGCACCAATGTCGGTGTCAAAACCGGCGGATCTCGGGTAGAGGGTCCCGAACTATGCGTCTAAGGCGGATGGTAACAGGAAGCGGGGGACACGATGTTTACCCAGGTTCGGGCCCTCTCGATGGAGGTAATACCCTACTTCCTACTTGATTGATCTTGATGATATGAGTATTACAAGAGTTGATCTACCACGAGATCGTAGAGGCTAAACCCTAGAAGCTAGCCTATGGTATGATTGTTGTTGTCCTACGGACTAAACCCTCCGATTTATATAGACACCGGAGGAGGCTAGGGTTACACAGAGTCGGTTACAAGGGAGGAGATCTACATATCCGTATTGCCAAGCATGCCTTCCACGCCAAGAAGAGTCCCATCCGGACACGGGACGAAGTCTTCAATCTTGTATCTTCATAGTCCAACAGTCCGGCTAAAGTATATAGTCCGGCTGTCCGAGGACCCAGTCGTGCCGTCTTCGCTCGCGCGTTGGAGCTCGCCGTGCCGAGCCGCGCTCGCCCTGCCTCGTCTCGCGCCCCCGCCGTGCCGTCTTCTCGCATGCCTATGCATTGGAGCTCGTGCGCCCGACCACTTCCGCGTTGTAGCTCGACCGCCGGCCTCGCCTCGCGCCTGGACGGTGTTGTTGGAGCAGGTGTCACGGTCGCCAGGCGCCCCTCGTACGCACTCGCGTCGATGCAGCTCGTCCCGGCCATGGTCAACGTGCACCGGCGTCATTCCTGGCCGCGAGCTCCCTGCACGCTACGTGTTCTACGAAATGTTGGTACGGACATGCATAAAATGTCACTTCAATTTGTTTTCTTATAAAATTCCTCCAAGAGCATCCTTGTATGTGTGGACACAGAGATCCGGCCACAGACAAACTCAGTCTCCAAAGCCGTTGGACGGATCGTTGCCACGACGAATGCGCCGCGCACAAATTAAAAGGCCACAGCGATGCGGATAGGCACCACCGCTCGCTCCGGGGCCCACGCGTGTCAGTGGTCTGACGCCGCCGCCGAAGCACACCCCGGCAAGCAACCAGCCGTGGCGCCGCCAGCCTCCGTCATCCCACGGCGGAGGCCGTTGTGCACCCCGCGCGCTTCACTCCGAAGCCACCGGCGCGTCGCCTCCGGCCTCGCCTACTTAAGGCCGCAGCCTCCGGGTCTCCCTGCACCCCGCACTCACTCCTCGACCTGCGCTGCCTGGTGAAGACTCTCCTCGAACTGCGATCTTTTTCTTTGCTTCTGGCCCTGCTTGTTTGCTCCTTCGGTTCTTGATTTCGTAGATGAGTTGTTCGATGAAATGGCCAATACAAGAGAATTGCTCCATGTCTGTGCTTTCGTTCGACCAGTGATAGGACCATTTGAATTCAGCTCCCATTTCCTGTCTAAAAACAAGTGTTTAGTTGTATAATCTGTAAATAAATGCCTTTTAATTCTTAAACTTCATGCTCTACAAATAGTATAGAGTGGCAAGTTATTTGGTTAAGTTGTATAGATAGGTGTTGTTTTGGACATGCCAACTGACCCTGGCAGGACTCCATGGCCAGGGTCGGCCTTATTGTCGTTTTATAATTTGATGGTGACATGTTTGAGTAGTTTGTACTTATAATTTCCATCAAAAGACGTGATTGGCATTGCATAATGTATCCTGATTTGTTATTTGTTCAAACTGACAGATTGGTTAGTCGTTAGAACTTGGAGCGTATGGGTTCCAAAGAAACGCTATGTCGTGCTCCTACTATTCTCTGCTTCTTGCTTCTCTTCTGCATGAGCTGCAAATGTTCAGCATCAGAATTTGAGATCACACAAGTGGCAAGCCTTGGTGTTGATGCCTCATCGCACCTTGCTCGAAAAATCCCTGATACGCTGTTTGGAATATTTTTTGAGGTGAGAAAAGTGATGCAGATCTTGTCAGTTCATCTTTTTCTCGTGGCACTTTGCAGGCATCTCTAGGTTCACTGCATTCACAGAATAATCCATCTGTACCAATTATGTTCCATCAGGTTCTCACTTCAACTGGATTGACTAATAATGTAGGAGATCAACCATGCTGGAGCTAGTGGAATATGGGCAGAACTTGTTAGTAATAGAGGTACTTAAATACTTCTCAATTCGAATACACAACACTTGAAGTAAAACTGACATGTGGCAAATTCCTATCCAATCCAGTCCATTTGAACATCTGAACTTAAACAGGGAACTATATCTGTTGACAAAGAAAAACATATAGAATAAATTTAGAAGAGTAAATATTATTGTCTGAAGGTTACAATTTCCATTGACCTATTCTTCATGATGAATTCAACTCTACTTTACCACAACATCTTCAAGTCAGTCATGACTATTGTCCAATTACGGAAATTCCATCTTACACATCCTCAATAAACCAATAGGCATTCACTTAAGTTGCTGTTGATTTTCAAGGTCTAGAATAACTTGGTTTTCCTATGATCCAGGTTTTGAAGCTGGAGGCCCCCATACTCCATCAAACATTGAACCATGGTCCATCATTGGAGATGACTCCTCCATATTTGTTGGAACAGACCGTACGTCATGTTTCAGGCGAAACAAGGTTGCTCTAAGAATGGAGCTTCTCTGTGATAACTGCCCAGTTGGCGGTGTTGGCATTTACAACCCTGGGTTCTGGGGCATGGTATGAGTTTACGTCGATCATAGGTTGATTAATCATAGCATACTGCTGTTACTTCATGTTTTTTCCTCATGAAACCAGAAGTAGCTAGCACCATGCATGTTGTGTGTAGCTTTCAGGTAATGTTAGCTTTCATGCTGTCGTGTTTGTCAAAATTTTGTGCACATTATGTAATATACTGCATTTTCATTTGTTTGCTTTCCAATAATGCCATCATAATTATCATTCCAATCTCCAGAACATAGAGGATGGGAAGACCTACAATCTAGTTATGCATGCCAAGTCACCAGAAACGATAGAAATGACAGTTTCACTAACAAGCTCTGACGGATTACGAGTTCTGGCTTCAGCTGCCATACGGTTAGCATCTTCTCTCTCAAATTTGGACATCATGACGAGAAATATTTGTGAAGGAAAAAATATATTTGGAGGGCTTAGATGGAAAAAAATAATAGTGTTTTGCACCCTCCGATCTTCAGATTTGCCTTTTGCCACCCCTCCCACCCCCCGAAGTACTTTTCTAGCTCTGCCACTGATTAACAGTAAGGAAAGGTTTGCACTTCTGCAGAGTACCCTGCGGATCGAATTGGATAAAATTGGACCAGAAGTTGGTTGCTCAAGGAACAGACAGAACCTCAAGACTTCAAATAACAGCTAAGACAAAGGGAGTTGTATGGCTTGATCAAGTATCACTCATGCCTTCAGATACATACAAGGTAAATCATACTTTTGTTGTCAATATTGATACTACTCAGAATATTAGTACATCTCAAGTAAAGCTATACTGGAATTTAATCTTGTTAAAACTTAGAAACTTCAAGTTAATTTTTTTTAATCGTTGTAGTATATGAATATACCAGTGGTGCATATGTTTATCTGAGAGTTTGACATACCAAATTTCTCTGTACTCTCAGGGGCACGGTTTCCGCACAGAACTCATATCCATGCTTTTGGATTTAAAACCCCGGTTCTTGAGATTCCCTGGTTTGTTAAAACTGCTTCTGATTGAAAAATTCGAATTCGTAATATTTGCACATACATTATTCAGACATATCTGGGATTATTGACTAGATCACATGCAACTATTGTAGGAGGTTGCTTTGTTGAAGGCAGTTGGTTAAGAAACGCATTCAGATGGAGGGATTCTATAGGTCCATGGGAAGAGAGGCCTGGACACTATGGGGATGTCTGGAATTACTGGACGGATGATGGCCTTGGATATTATGAGTTTCTTCAGGTGCTTGTTTACAACGTTTCACCCTTTCCTTTTCTGTTATTACCTTTAATTATATATAACTTCTGAAACCTATATAAAAGCTTTCTGAAGACCTCGGTGCTGCCCCAGTCTGGGTATTCAACAATGGTAATTATTACTAGATATCTTATATCTTTGATCACTACTGTTTCCCTCCTTACTTACGAAAGTTCTCCCTTAATTATCAGGAATCAGCCACCATGATGAAGTTGATACTACTGCTATTGCTCCTTTCGTAAAGGTATGCCCTGAAGTTTGAACTCCCAACTAATTTTCTAGCAGAACGGACCAATGCATTTTCTTTTCTGGGCATATCTGAAGATTAGAAACCTTATTACTCTGAACCTAACAGGAGAAATATGTATGATGAGTCTGCTCGAGTGGCCTAAAATAGTAGAATTCTTTTTTCTCGCTGATCAATATTGGAACAGAGATGTGTTGGTCTTATTTCTTTAGTTTCTTATTAACATAGCTCAGAAATAGAGATGATGTTGAACACAAAGTTAATTGTACGTTTCTCTGAATAGTGAATAGTATCACACTCATCAAGAGATTCCAATTTCGTTTGCAGGCTTAGGTAGTTGTCGCAACTCACCATTTAGGTTCATTATTATGGAACTGTTGTTATCATCTGCTCTACAGGATATACTGGACAGTCTAGAATTTGCAAGGGGGAGTGCAGAATCAACATGGGGTTCTGTTAGAGCTGCAATGGGGCATCCTGAACCATTCCCAGTCAAATATGTTGCAATTGGAAATGAAGATTGTGGGAAAGAAAATTACCGTGGTAAAATTTCAACTGCATTCATTCCACACTCCAAGTCTTTTTTGTGGTAATATGCACACTTAATGCCCTGTGCACAATATTAAGATGTACAACCAAGGAGCAGGAAGCATAGCTGGACCATGATATATCTACTAAAACAAATAACATATGTAATCGAAGGAAAACAATGTGTGATTTCGTGATTGCGTGCGGAGAGTCACATTTGTGCATATGAAAAATCACAAGAATATATTAACGTGCAAGGTGCATCATGTACATAATTAAAATTTGTCCGACCTACCAATATAAGCTAACGATCTCATTTGATAATCAACCATTCAACTTTCTGTCAAGCAATTCTAAGTATGCGTAAGAGAGGGATATCAAGTAAAAGTTTTTGATGAGGCAATGTTTCTCATTCTAGTATTTTATCAGGCTGAGCAGTGCCTATAGATATCAAATAGAAATCCCTTAAACTTAAGAGAATATGTACTCATCATCTGAGTGGTTTGATTGCGGGAAGAAGAATTTGCATCCATCTGATAATGGGGAGACTACTGTCCGGTGTATTATGGTAGATAGCAATGATCGCGTTTCTAAGGTCCCAAGGTTTAGATTCAGTGAAGGTGATTCATTCCAACGCTGACCAGACACTGATATTGTGGATTAATCTTCTCGTATTTTAAGAGCATTCTGTACCCGAGATAAACCGGTATGTCCCCAACAGCTAAGAAAACACGAAAGTAGTTATCTGCCCCTTAATTATTTTGGTTGATTTTGCATGTAAAGTGTTTCTATCTTACCATAACTCCCTGTTGTAGTGTATAAATTTTACTTGAACTATAGAGAACCACCGGTTGAAGGGGAGCCTTGGCGCAGTGGTAAAGCTGCTGCCTTGTGACCATGAGGTCATGGGTTCAAGTCCTGGAAACAGCCTCTTACAGAAATGTAGGGAAAGGCTGCGTACAATAGACCCAAAGTGGTCGGACCCTTTCCCGGACCCTGCGCAAGCGGGAGCTACATGCACTGGGTTGCCCTTTTATAGAGAACCACCGGTTACAACTATTTACTACTGATATGATGTCTTTAGATACATGACATTCTCTAATTCTATTGAACAGGTAACTACCTTAAGTTCTACAATGCTATAAGAGAAGCCTATCCAGACATTCAGATGATTTCAAATTGTGATGGTTCATCTGGACCACTTGACCATCCTGCTGATCTATATGATTTCCACGTACGCTACTTGCTACCAGATCTGTTTGCCTTTCTTGTTGTATAGATACTATAATTCTATCTCACCAAGGTCGAGCACTCAAGTTTTTTTTCTGAGATCTTGAGGATGCTTCTTCTTTTTAGGTCTATACCGGTTCCAGGGCACTATTTTCCATGAAGAATACATTTGACAATACCTCTCGTAGTGGGCCCAAGGTATGCCTTAGTTGTCATTGCTTTGCGGACCTTTTTATGTCGCAGAAAGATGCCTGTGAAACAGCCTTTCAAAGGCTCTTGTTTTCATGGTACTACCTTTCATATGAATTCACAACTTGCTCATATTTTTCAAGGGGTGTTCCTAGGATAGCGCTTGTTGACGTACGCTTACTGTAAAATGGTTCTCTTGTTCTTAATATTAGTTATGTAACACTCCATGTTTGTTTAGGTTTATTATCAGTTCACCTAAAATGGTTGAACTAGACACCCAGTTGCTATGGATGTTTTACCAGGTCCTATATGTAACTGAAATCCAAAATCAGCCATGTAGGACAAAAGCCACCACTTCTAGCATCAAGTGCTGAACATAGGCTAAATGTAAAGTCATTGATGTAAGAAGGATATCGACCACATGATGTTTTTATATGTTGTGGAGAAATCTTGGGAATTTGATGCATTCTCTTACTTATTTACATCATTGTAGATGCCTTGGGTGTTGGCATCGCTTCATCCTGGTTAACCACACTAACCATCTTTGTGAATCTAATTTTGAGTGTAGGCTTTTGTTAGCGAGTATGCTGTTACAGGAAATGACGCAGGCAGAGGAAGCCTTCTTGCTTCATTGGCAGAGGCCGCTTTCCTTACTGGGCTGGAGAAGAATAGGTAATCCTCCTTCAAAATATTTTTTATTTGGCACTTTGTTGTTGGGTGATTTGCACCTGAGTTTCATGGATAAAAGTTTGACACTATGTTTCCTCATCGAGTCTACCTAATGGAGATTTATTGCATTCTAGTAGAAACAACAAAGTGATGTTTACTTTCGAGTTACCTGACCATTCGCTTCTTTTTTTACAGTGATGTTGTTCATATGGCAAGCTATGCACCGCTCTTCATAAATGATAACGACCGCACGTTAGTTATCAATCAGCGGCTTAACATTTCACCTGTTCATGTTGATTATTTTAGCACTGCAATAATTACATTCAAACGTGACGATCAGGTGGAACCCAGACGCTATCGTCTTCAACTCCTGGCAGCAATATGGGACTCCCAGTTACTGGATGCAGAAGTTTTTCCGTGAATCAAGCGGCGCTACGATCCATCCCATCACAATCAGTTCAAGCTACTCTGATTCGCTGGCAGCATCCGCGATCACGTGGCATGATGACGAGAACAGCTTCCTGAGAGTTAAGGCAAGTAAAATCTTTTGGCATCCTAGACGTAGCCGGTATCTGGACAGAGTTATACTGATCTCGGAAGCTCATGCATTTGCAGATTGTGAACTTTGGGCCAGATGCCGTGAGCCTTACATTCTCGGCAACTGGGCTCCAGGGCAGCATCAACGCGCTTGGATCCACCGCCACTGTTCTCACATCCGGCAGTGTAATGGACGAGAACTCTTTCGCTAACCCAAACAAGGTATCACACCAATCTCTGCTCGCATTCAGATCAAATGCGCCACAAAGTGTAGAGCCCGTTGCCCTTGGTTATGATATGATATGATGAAACGCATGGCAGTTGCGAGCGCTGTTGTTTGTTTGTTCTGGCCACCTCATCTGAAGCAGCCAATGCCATTGCATTTGACAATGATGAACGATGCAGGTTGTGCCGGTAACGATCGAATTGCGCGACGCCTCAGAGGAGATGCAGGTCACGCTGCCTCCTCACTCTCTCACTGCGTTCGACCTGGCGCTGGCGCAGTCCAGGCTTGTAGCGGAGATGTGAAGCGAATGACACGGCGTTGGTGAATAAGAGAACGTGGGCAGGGCAAAGCATCGGCAACAGCAAGCGGAGAGGGGTCAGTGCGCGCGCTTGTGTCCTGATAAAGTACTGTATCATATGTGTACGGTGGTGTGGCATGAAGGAAATACTGGAGTAAATAAAAATCACGTCAGGCTTGTTTTCTTTTCTTTTCTGAAAGCACATTTTCAGTTTTTCTTGGCGAAGGCAAAAGGAAAGGTTTGTCTCTTGGGAAAAGCTTGGCTTCCGCCGCCTTGTCCGTGTGACGTGTGTCCTTCGGGGCTCACCTAGCATTATCTTTTACAGTTTTGCAACTGAGCCCTTGTTGCGGTTTTTCCACCGCAACAACTCGTATGTTGTAGGATCTGGATCTAGATCCTTCGAGCGCAATTACCTCCCGTGTTGCTCCTAAGCTTCGGTTCTTCCTCTAATTTATGCAACATCATTTATGTTGCAAAAATTCTTCCGCAACATCATCCATGTTGAAAAAGGTGAAGACAGAAAAAGAACTGGAACACTTGAATGTTTCTTTGTTGCAATAATGAGGACGGGGTTAAGACCGTTGGTTGGATCAGATCTAACGGCTGCTGAGGAGGTGGATCTTTTCAGATTATCCACTAGCGGACGCGTAGTTGGCTTCAGCTGGCAAATCGTACGTGGGCATCCGCCGCCTCATCCATGTGACGTGTGTCTTGTGGGGCTCACCTAGCATTATCTTTTTTGATTTTGCAACTGAGCCCTTGTTGTGGTTTTTCCACTGCAACAACTCATATGTTGCAGGATTTGGATCGGTATCCCTCGATGCGTCATTTTGTCAAAATCCTCTCATCGCAGGATGACAGAATGGCACAACTTTCATTAACCTTTGTCTTATCTTCAACATGGACCCGTAAACTGCCCGTGGTTCGGACGCATTTGGTACCCTATCGGTCCATGAACCGATATGGACATTTTGGTACCCTATCGGTCCATGAACCGGTTCAGGCGTTCACTTTCATGCAAATTGAAGGCAAATAGGGGGTTTGGGGAGCGTTTGGACCACCGCCACACACGTGTCCAACAACTTGGTCCCACCAGAAAACACTCTCGACTGAAAACCCTCTCGCGCAAAGCGATTGCCGCACGCTCATGCCGGTCAGCGCCGCTCCACAATGGACGTGACTTTGCAACATTGATATCGGTCGGAGCGACGCATCGAACGAGTGGGAGGCGCCGCTTCAATGCAGACACACGCGGCCGAGAAGCCTACTTCGACTGTTGCGCAACATTGAAGCTGGCTTCCAATCCCTTCACTGGGCCACCGCGCCTTCTTTAGTCGTGTTTCGTCATTGTCCACATTGCATCTCTTCAAACTCCTCTCCGCGCTAAGCCTCTCGTCATCTCTGAACACCTCCTCTCCCCATCCACCATGCCCAAGTTGTGGTTCTTCGCGCGGACAGGCGGCTCCAGCTCCGCACCATCGTCCAAATCTTGGCGGCGGGCAGGCGGCTCCAGCTCCGCACCACCGTTCAGATCTTGGCACCGCCACCGTCGTTCTCCAGGGCCCTTGAGCTCTTCTCCGACCAGGAGATCGTCATCTCCTCCGATGAGGAGAACCAAGCGTTGTTGCAGCAGTCGCGCCTCCTCTCGGAGGCCACAACCACAGACGAGGAGCTGTTGACGGAGTGGTCGCTCCGGGAACATGGTCCAGCGCCGCCACCGCAAGCACGCATGGGCGAGCCACCCTCACTACCGCATGAAGCAAGAGCCAGGGTCGCCACCTCTCAGATGTGCAAAATATATTGTTGAATTCATATTTATAAATGTAGTTTCCAGTGATACGCCCCAATGATATTGTTTTTAGGAGCGTGCTACGCGTCCACCGACTGATCTTTTTAAAAGATCAGCCGGGTCGCGAGCCGTCAGATTTACCGCATCAAACGGCCGAGCACAACCAACCATTGCAACACAGGTCTTGTTGCAGAATTATTTCTGCAACAGTTGTTTTGTTGCATTTTTTTGCAACCGAGGTTTTGTTGTAGAAAATTTCATAAGAAAAGTTTTGTTGCAAAACGTACACCAGTCGTAGACCATTGCAACAGTACATATGTTTTAGAAACATAGCTCCTGTTGCAGAAGCTCATTTGACAAAGGATGATACGCGGGCTCTCACTTAGACACGTCTAATGCGGGGGAAGTGGCGGACACGGCCGCTACGATCCGCGGGTGATAGTAAGAGTTTCCCTTGTTTTTACTACGTATAACCTACATTTCATCAAACCTATATTTATATTAAAAAGCCATGGTCCAAATATGACCCAAAATGCAAGGACGATCTGACATGATGAACACACCCGGGCGCATCCAGACATCCCCAAATCCGCCCCACATATTGGTTAGGTTTAAGGGGTGCCAAACAGCCCAAATGTCTGGGCTGGCTATGGAGCATCCGGCAGGGTGGCAATTTTATGACCTGGTAGTGAGTGAAAGTTTGGGGAGGGTTTGAGGGATCCGGTTGTAATGCTCTAAGCACCATCACCATCACTACCAATACTAGTACTCCCTTCGTCTGGAAAAACTTGTCCCTCTAATGAATGTATCTAGCACCAAATTAGTGTTAGATACATCCATTTGAAGAACAAGGTTGGGACAAGTTTTTTCGGACGGAGGGAGTAATAAAGACAGCCGATATACAAAACATTCCCAATGCAAAAAGACAAAAGGAGCACAAACAAACCAAGAAAGTGCTATGCAGTAGGGAGGTATCAGAAGTCCGTCATCTCTAAAGAGTACAGATATATATTGCCGAAATCAGAAATAGGTCTCAGGGAGCAAAACGCCACGCGAGTGTCCAGCAGATAGTTAATGGGAGCGGAGTATCAGTGGGTATGTGCAACACCAGCCGCTGCTCCAGCACTGCATTATCAAATTGGAAAACGATTTGTGAGCAAAGCTGTTTTTTATCATATACTTGAAAAGCTTCAGGGACCTCCATCTTACCACAGAAAGCAGCGGTCCTTGCTTGAATTTGTTGTGGAAGGCGAACGCGAGCGCCTTCACGCCCTCTCCAGGTCCTCTGATGAATCCACTAGACGTGTGCACAGGAATTTCATCAGACCATGTGTGTCATCAGGATTCATGACACAATCATCATAATCGAGATAATGGGCATAAACAGGAAGATTGTGAACTTACACCAGCGAAACTGACACAAGCGGAGATCTTCTCACGTCATAAACAGCAACAAGTCCCTGATATGTTTCATTACCATCTTTGAATGACAATGCCAGACGCTCTCCTGAAGCATCCCATGCTAATTTCTCTATGCCTCGACTGGATGATGAAGCAGTTAAAAGCATAAATTAGTGCATGGAAGCCAGCCACAACCAGGTTGTATTTCTGGGTTGCTACGGTTCGACCTTACAAAGATATAAAGCGTATATGTATATGTATATGAATGACCTCCAAGCTAGATAAGATGAAAGCAAATTGAATTCACAAAACTTGTTACTTCAGAAATAAAATCAACAACGCAACCACAAATGTGGTTACTTTGAAATATCACCAGCTAAAATTAGCATTCAAGACAGCAGTAAAATATGTTGCAAGTCAAGAGTAGAATGGTAGTGCCGCTTTTGTTACCTAACAATCAGAGAGGAAATTTCTGGAAGCTCCACTGGTAGGAGATGGGCATCTGAAGTTAAAAAACACATCATAACTGATCAGGATTAAGGAAATGTAAAAAATAGCATAGCTTGAACTGAAAGAATGCAGTAATGTCTATATACCTAAAGATGGTGGCTTTGATGAGAAGTGAACTGAACCTAGTGTGGCTGAGTTAGAAAAGGATAACAATGCAACACGACCTTCTGGGTCCCAGTTTGCTCCCTGAAATTAAGCATACAAGAATCAATAAACATCATGCCTCCAAAAAAACAGTAGCACCACAATCAATCCACTATACTGTTTTAAAGGTCTGTAAGTGACACCGGATATATGGCTGTAAGTCAAATTAAGAGTTATGCAAAGCCAATACTAACAATGTTCAAACTGAACTAACAGAGGCAACGCTAATTACTGAAGAAAAATAACTATTATATTACCTAAAAAAATCAAATTACTTTCAGCGATCTAAAACACATTAATAAGAAAATGTAACAAACCTCAAGAAACAAATGGTGCAAAGTTGTCATACAATCATGCTAAACATATTAGCATTCAAAATAATTTCATATATACCATTACGAAGTCAGGAATAAGTTAATTTTTTCACAATCACGCTAAGCACGTTAGATTTCATGGACTTAGGAGAATAAAGTTATATACATACAGACCCCAGATAACCTCCGGAGTTATAAGCATAATATACTGTAGCATGCAATAAGTTGCTCGTTGATTTCACAACTTAGGAATTATGCTTAGGTTTAAAATACTACAATAGCATTATACTTAGGAATTTGACTGTCCAGTCTTCAAACTTTAGTTATTTATAAGAATATATATATACCACTTACAGTTACATATCCATTGGATGAAGACCAGGGTTCTGACGTCCATGTGTTGGTTTCCCATAAGTGAAAAGTTCCATCGCTAACACAAAAAATTGAATTATATCATTCATAAAAATAAATAGTAATGAAAGATAGGAACAAAATATAGTCATACAATTTAGCAGTCAAAAAGTAATCTCCACTAGGTGACCACCGCACCAATGATATGCTACTCAATCCGCGTCGTATAGGAGTTCCCAACCCTGCAACAAAACAAATATGTATATACATTAATATACAGATCTGTAAAAGACAGGATTGGATGTCTGAATTCAGAAGAAACGGATATACCTTGAGAAACATCCCAAATCGTGAATGACTGGCCATTACAAGAGGCCGAGGCCAAGTATGTGGAGATATGTCAAGGGAAATTATCTAAAACCATCAACAGTTTGTAAATTCAAGTAACTAGTGTAAATCTTTCTGTTTGCAGGGTGCATCATAAATATTAATCTAGAATTTACATATTGTTCTTTGCTGCCCAATCTGGAAAAATGGAATTTTCACATGTTGCCTGCAGTTCTTTTGATGTTTTCTTAGTTTTCAAATAAGAGAGATAAAATCAATGGTAACCTTCAATAGATGCCATTCTAAAAACTAATAAAGGATATCTTCCATCAGGTTTCCAGCAAAGTGCACTAACTAGCTCAGGAGAAGAACCACGAAGAACATCCACCAGAATCCACTGACCACTAGAACCTCTAGGGAAGGTGCCAAAGGAAGAAGAGGTGACACCAGATTTCACGGATGCAACATTGCCAGGATATGATGCTGACCAGAGGCATATACCTCCCCTGAAAAGAAAATTGCCAACCCAGTCAAAAAGTATATTATTATGAAATGACCAAGAATGTGGAAGCATTTTAATACTGTTCCATTATTAGGTGATACTAATGCATACTACTACGTACTTGCAGCCAACTGCAATCATCTTCCCGCTATTTGGCCTCCATTCAATAGCTTTAACTTCCTTTTGATGTTCACTTGTTAGAATGCACGATTCTTTACCATCTGTTTAGAAAATCAGCAGTTATTATAGACTTCAACTAAGTGAATAAACATATTAGTTCATTAAAAACTGAAACAGGCACTCACGAAGTTACGCACCTCAAAAACCAGGAATGATATCCATTTATTGATACAAGAAAGTAGGCAAATCTCACCTGAATCCTCAAAGTCATGGACCGTAACCTGGTCTTTCCCAGATACAAATGCTAAACAGTGTTTGTGTGGATTCCAGCTTACTTTCTGGGTATCAAATTCTTCTAGCAGTTTTGGCTGGTAAACGAAATGTCCTTTGTCAGTATGATTGTCATGAATTTAAATAACCATAATGAGAAACTATACAGCAACTCGAGAATATTCTAAAAGAGCAACTTGAGGATTTAATTTGAGATAAGTGACTAAAGCCAAGAGATAGAGCAAGTATGTTAGAAAAGCGGGAAAATCATGCACAGAGAGAGACATAGTAAGCATAAAACATGTCATGAAATAACATGGTAAGTTTTCCAAGCTGTATTGAGCGGTGCAGTTGTAATGTAAACATATCTTGATGAACTCAACACTCTTACTAAGGATAAGTGTGCTGGTGTGTGCTGTGATTATTTTATGATCAAGCTGCGGAAAATTAGCCACTAAAATAGGGAAAAGCTGTTGGGCAAACGGAATTATCTTAATCCACCGCAATACCAGACGGTAGCTTTTGGAACTTGTAGAACAGATAATGCAAGCTCAGTAGTGAGACACAGGCGAGGGAGCAACTCGCATGCAGCCGAGTTACATAGATACCGACGTAGTTTTCAGTAGCTATACGCATTGGCAGTTGATGAGTATAAAATCCCACACAACCCTTTCTTCTCATACAGACACATGGTTACTTCTCGAGATAACATACTATGACGATATGGTATACTGGCAGAATCTTTTGACCATATCAATCACAACCAGACAAAGAAATGCAGGGTTTTCTTTTTGAACATGAGGTTTTTTCTTTGGACAAGACACATTGTGGAGAAACCGTAATAAAACACAACTGAATGCAAGAAATTCAGAAAACTCACATTGCAAGAAGGGAAGAGCATTTGCTTGAAGGACTCGGCTATGTTGGACACCAAACTTGTCCTGGGGACACTCTCAGGGAGCTCAGCTTCGTCTGGAGCAGGAGCCTCGTGCTTGGCTAGGAGATCATCCGGCTGGAAAGGAATTGGGCTGAACACCATCCCCTGAAATATCCACATTGCGCGCGCGAGTAAATTAGAGTGCTAAAACTCTAAATCCTCTGCGGAAAGATGAAAGCTGATAGTTGAGAGGTAATGATGAACTGACGAGGACATCCCCGTAGGCCTCCTTGGCGCGATCCTCCGACAGGGAGTCCGCCACGACTGCGAGCCAATGCCAAATCCGCAATCTATTAGTGGTGTGTGTGGTTGTTGGGGGGATTAAATGATTTGCCACGCTTGTTGCAAGAAAGCGGCAGGAGCAAGGGGAAGTTGGTTGTAAGGGTACATACCGAGGTCGCGGTTGATCTCGCAGACGGTGACGCCGCCCGGCGGAGGGAAGCTCGGCATCGTCGCGGCCGGCGAGAGGGCGGCGGGCTCCCTTGCCTAGGGTTGGGGCCTTGGGGGCGCTCGGCTTCCCAATCCGAAATGGGGTCCAAGATTCAATTAGTAAGCAGAAGACAGGAGGACGCGGTGGGGCGGAGAGCGGCGGAGTGGCGCGGCGAGTGGCCGGGAGCGAGGCGGCCGGTGGTGGCTGTGGCGGGGAGGAGGGGAGGAGAAGACCTGCTTGACTGAGAATTGATAAACCCTTGGGGCCGTCGCGTAAGAAGCACGGACGGTGCGGATACGGCTTCCACCTCCATCCAACGGCTGATAGGCGTCGCGCGCGCCCCCTCCTGCGTTTAGAGCTCGAGAAAGAAACGTCCCTTTGCTTCTTCATTCATACCCCTCGTCCCGCCGGCCGGCTTGACCGACCACCGTCGCCGTGCGCGTACGACGTCGCGTCGCGCTCGCCCTTATACCAGAGAATTCCCCCAACCAGCGAGGCATGGCCGCTCTCTTCGTCCGCCCCTCTCACGCAAGAACGCGGTACAGGGGACAGGGGTGGATGGAGCTCGTTTCGGCCATCCTGCACGCGTCCTGCTCGATGAATTGACTACGAGGGTTAAGGTCCCTCTCTTTTCTTTCTCTCGTTTTTCTTGCAACGTCTCTCGTCATGAATTATGTCATCAATTAGACTAATGGGCACCATATGATCACGTGCCACAAAACATCGCAGAAGATTATTATTGGGAAAGAAGAACCAACTTCTTGCTTTGTGTTACAGTATATAAAATAGCCAGATATAAGTGTCTACAGATCAAACATGAACTTTATTACGAGAGCGTTGCTTCATTGTACTTCTAGCTTCATCAACCGAATGGAGGATCTGAACTATCAATTTCATAGCTGATGATTTGCTTTTATTCTCCTCCGATCTTATAAGCATGACATAAACTAATAAGATCAACATTCTTATTCTTGTGCGGGCAGTCGAATTGTATGCCACCGTATGCCTCTAACTAATTTATCATACTCTCTAGATTGTGTGCGTTGGGTATCGTTTGCATGACAAACTTAATTGAACCCTCGCTAGCTTGTTAGGTGCTTATTTAGAAACTCGTTTTATTAGTTTAGCTGCAGAAAAGTTGTTTTGACCGAATATTGATAAACCAAATCGAGACCTCTATTGGGCATATTGGACCCCCAACGTGGTATTAGTCAACTGCCTCCGTTCCTGGAAGCTGCAGATTCTATTATGTGGGCTAGAGCGTGGGCATCAGTTCCCTGAAAGTGACCATCCAGGCCTGATGCATGGTCAGTTCCTTTGAATGTTCAAATGCAGATAAGTCAAAGTCACCATCGAAGCATCAATCAGCCAGCTGTAATGGATACGCGGGAACCCGCCTTTATTGGTGATTTTGACGCTGGCATAGTGTTTTGATTATCTGGTCAAATGTGTCACTCTCTACCAGGGCTAGCTCCGGTGGGTGCAAGTCTGACTTGGACTGCCTGTGAGGCTGTGAGGCAAAGGCACTGGCATGATTACAGCCCTGGAACTTTTAGATGTTTAAGGAGTTGAAACCCTGTAGCAGCATGAATTTCACTTTGGATTGATATTTTCCTTTTAGGATTGAGACAGAAACTCACCTTAAATAGACGAGTGGTACTTGTTCAGGCCGTCAGTTGGGGCTCCTACCTCTGCAACCATGGTTCCTGCTCTTCCAACACACCTTGCCACTGTCTCCCTTCTCTCCTTTTTTACGTTAGTCTCGAGCGCTGCGAATCGAGACATACTGCGACCGGGAACCTCCCTCGCCGTTGAAGCCTACCAAAGTGAAATCCTGCAATCACCGGATGGCAGCTTCTCCTGTGGCTTCTACAGCGTCTATGACAACGCCTTCACCTTCTCAATATGGTACTCCAAGGCAGCCAACAAGACCGTCGTCTGGAGTGCGAACCGCGACCGCCCCGTCCACTCCAGGAGGTCAGCCCTGACCTTGCACAAGGATGGCAACATGGTCCTCACAGATTACGATGACGCGGTTGTGTGGCAAGCTGATGATGATGGCAACTCCCACAGAAATGTTCAGCATGTTCAGCTGCTGGACACTGGGAATCTCGTAATGAAGAACACCAGTGGTACGATAATATGGCAAAGTTTCGATTCACCGACAGACACGCTCCTACCAGCCCAGCGCATCACAGCTGCGACAAAGTTGGTCCCAACAACCCAGTCGCGTGCTCCTGGTAACTACATCTTCCGTTTCAATGATATATCAGTGCTGTCACTTATATATGATGTTCCCGAGGTTTCGGATATATACTGGCCAAACCCTGATAACAGTGTGTACGAAAATAACAGAAGCCGGTATAACAGTACTAGATTGGCAATTCTAGACAATAATGGGATCCTTGCATCTAGTGATTTTGCTGATGGAGTGCTACTTAAGGCCTCTGATACAGTGCCAGGGATTAGGAGAAGGCTAACTCTTGACCCTGATGGTAATCTCCGGCTGTACAGCCTGAACGACTCAGATGGGGTGTGGTCAGTTTCAATGGTAGCAATCTCCCAACCTTGTACCATCCATGGTATATGCGGTCAGAATGGAATCTGTCATTACTCGCCTGAACCAACATGTTCATGCCCACCCGGTTATGTGATGACCAACCCGGGTAACTGGACCCAAGGCTGCACGGCTAGCTTCAACATACCATGTCATGATCAGGAACCTATGAAGTTTGTGGAACTCCCGCACACGGATTTCTGGGGATCTGATCAGAAGCGCCTTCTGGGAGTTTCCTTTGAGGCCTGTAGGAACAGTTGCATCAATGACTGCACCTGCAAAGGCTTTCAATACCAGCAAGGTGCAGGGTCATGCTACCCGAAAGCTCTTCTTTTCAATGGAAAGAGCTGCGCGACACCCAGCGTGCGAACAATGTATCTCAAACTTCCTGCCAGGTTGAATGTTTCAGATACACCTATTCCTCAGTCCAATGTATTGGATCCTGCGCCTCCTCGTCTTGACTGCAATCAGATGAGCAGAGGAATCAGATATCCATTTCCAGATTTGCACAAGACTGGAGATGAAGAATTAAATTGGTTGTACTTCTACAGTTTCATAGTTGCAATTTTTGTTTTTGAGGTTTCTTTCATAACATTCGCATGGTTCTTTGTCTTGAGAAGAGAGATGAGGCCATCAGAAATGTGGGCTGCTGAGGAAGGTTACAGGGTGATGACTAGCCATTTTCGAAGATACAGTTACAGAGAGCTTGTTGAGGCAACAAGAAAGTTCAGAGTTGAGCTAGGAAGGGGAAGTTCAGGCACTGTGTATAAAGGTGTCCTAGAAGATGAAAGGCCAGTAGCTGTGAAGAAGCTGGAAAATGTAAGTCGAGGCAAGGAAGAGTTTCAAGCTGAGCTGAGCGTAATTGGGAGGATCTACCACATGAATTTGGCCAGAATATGGGGGTTTTGCTCAGAAGGGTCACACAGGCTGTTGGTCTGTGAGTACGTGGAGAACGGATCCCTGGCAAACATTTTGTTCAATGACCAAAAAACTGTCGTGCTGGACTGGAAGCAAAGGTTTAATATCGCATTGGGTGTCGCGAAAGGATTGGCCTATCTTCACCATGAGTGCTTAGAATGGGTCATCCATTGTGATGTGAAACCTGAGAATATATTGTTGGACACAAACTTCGAGCCTAAGATCACTGACTTTGGGTTGGCAAAGTTGCTAAACAGAGGCGGAGGCACACAGAACATGTCACAGGTGCGAGGAACGATAGGTTATATAGCTCCTGAGTGGGTTTCAAGCCTCCCAATCACGGCGAAGGTCGATGTTTATAGTTACGGAGTTGTTTTGCTTGAGCTTTTATCTGGGACAAGAGTTTCAGAGCTGGCTGTAGGTTCAGGTGCAGAGGTGCATAGCATGCTGCAGAAGCTTGTCAGGGTGCTTGCTGATAAACTGGGAGGACATGAAGAATCATCGATTAATGAATTTGTTGACCCTGAATTGGGTGGACGATTCAGCTATGTCCAAGCAAGAACAATGCTCAAGTTGGCTGTTTCCTGCTTGCAGGAAGATAGAAACAAGAGGCCAACCATGGAATCTGCAGTCCAGACTCTCCTGCCGTTTGACGAAGCTAGTAGTTAGTGCTTGGACTACCATTGTTTGTGGAATGTATGAATAAGGTGAAGAAGGGTACTTGATTGCAAGGTCAAGGATGTATAATAGTTGCCAGTTGCCACTGTGATGCATTTGAACATTGGATACATTGGGTCCAGCCGTCGAGGTCACAGTGGTGAAATTTCCATGTTTTTCGTGCTAATTTCGAGTTTGCAGATATCATGTTAATACAAAAGTTTGACATAGTTTTGGAACAATGTCCTTGCTAAAAGATACTTGTGATGTTTATGCTTCTTTTTGTTTACTCTGTTCCCACCTTTCCTGGTGATGCCTGATTTTCAATATAGTTTAATGTGTAGCATATAACTTTGCGTTAGTTTTGGTGCCCCCCATGTATCCACATATTTACTTTCAGTCCTAGAGGAGGCCTCTTTTAGATGAACTCCTAGAAGTCATTGAGGTACAAGATGCGGAAGGTTGTCAACAGAATATAGTGTGCGGAGAATACTGACATTGATCAGCATCCCAGTATGGCTGGACTTTGCCACAGATACTCTTGCCATACACTGGCAAAACGCCCGTGTGTTGCCACGGGTAAAAAGTAAGAAATGCCTAAGTGCACCGCGATTCAGGCACACTAAAATTCCAATATAGTTTGAAGTTTAAGTTACACTTCATCACTAATCAAAATTAGTACTCCCTCCGTTCCTAAATATTAGCCTTTTTAGAGATTCCAATATAGACTACATACGGAGCAAAATAAGTGAATTTATGCTTTAAAATAAGTCTATATACATCCGTATGTAGTTTGCGTTGAAATCTCTAACAGGGCTTATATTTAGAAACGGAGGGAGTACATTACATAAGGGGGCAAATTTTCATGTTTTGACCCTTTTCGCATACCAATTCAGGATCTGACCCCGGTTGGAAAGAATTTCGGGATTTGACCCTTCCACTACCGCCAGTGGTTCTGGCGGTAGGGTTAGACAGGCTACCGCCAGGGTCCCCGGCGGTAGGGTGCGACGGAGGGGGACGGCGGCCGTTTGCCCGAGCTGACGTGGATAAGTACCCTACCGCCAGGGGCCCTGGCGGTAGCCTGTCTGACCCTACCGCCAGAACCCCTGGCGGTAGGCGGTGGCATGGGTTTTTGCCTCGGAAAGTTTCTGTAACGAAAAAGCGCAGTGCCCACCTACCGCCAGGGGGGTTGGCGGTAGGCTGTGTGACCCTACCGCCATGGTCCTTGGCGGTAGGGTCCTGTGTTTTATGGTTTCAAGTTTAATTGCTTGCTTCTTTTCAAAAACAATACCGCAGCAATGATATAGAGCCTAAAAAACAGATCTCAAACAATTAAACTTGGGCATCACATACACATTAATAAAACTTGAAGTGCATAGACATGTCAAACGAAATTCAACTAATTAGCAAACGGAGATCCACATAGTTTCACAAATAGCAAACACATAGTTTCACAAATAGCAAACACATAGTTCCACGTAGTTTCACAACCACTAGACAACTACAAGAGCCAAGTATTCAAGAGCAGAATTATTTGCTCCTGCTCCTCTTGGAGGTACGGTCCTCGTTCCTCTTTGAACGATTCTCTTCAGTCTTCTTCTTGGGCCGTCGAGTAACCGGTCTCTGGAAAGGGTCCGGACTCAGCAAATCCTTCTTCTTCGGATTCCTCTTCGACAGCTGAGATGGTTCAGATGATTGAGTTGGTGGAGGTCCGTAATCTTCATCGTACTCCTCCTCCCCATTGCTCTCATCCTCCGCTTCCTCATGATAGGCCTCCTCCTCATCTTCTTCATGTGTGGCCTCCTCCTCCTCCTCCTCCTCCTCCAACCTAGACGACGAGGGAACATGGCTCGATGAGCCGATAAGACCCTGTGTGGCTGCAGGATGATAAGCTTCTGTTTCGAGGAAGCTGAAATTGTACCTTCATCGCCCCCCTCACTTTGTTCTCAGATTGTACGCTCCGGGGGGTATCACCTAGTGCATCTGAGGCTTCAAAGATGCATCTGTTCAGCTCACCGGACTGTAACGGCATAAGTCAGTCTCAATGACGAATAAAATAATTTAATACAACCGTCGGTTCAAACTTACCACTCTGTTGATGAGGGGTGCAAACTCCCTGAATCCACTATGCATGTCTCTGATGCCTGTCTGGTAGGCCTCTTCCTCGGGGCCATCCCTCTCCAGCTCCGCGATGTCTTCTGCCGTCCACTGAGGCCTGAACGAAGACGGGGCTTCTGGCCATCATCGTACCATCTCATGTGTCGGCCCAGGTAAGCATCCCAGTCAGTCACTTTCCTCTCCCCATCTTTACGGAACCTCCGTCGGTTCCACTCCGTCACATGAGTTTTATGCTCCTCTCCCCAGTCTGTGATCGACTGATTCTTCTGTTGGCTCATCCTGCAAGGCATAGGCCACAAGAAACATTATAATAAAGTCGAACGCAATGAAATCATGGGCCCGAAGCACAAGCGCACTCACAAGTGGAGCGCGTGGCCGCCGGTATCGGTCGGCGGGCCCGGTGGGGTTTGCTGATGCATCCCAAACTGCACGGCCACACGGTGTGGCAAGTGCCACTCGACGGCGTACACACAGATCATGGGCACGATGCACCGCCAAAGACCACTGTCCGCATCGCACATCACATTCAGATCGAAGTCCCACTCTCGGTCATGATACGGCCACCAGTTTACCTATTACATATACATTGGTAAGTTCCCACTCTCGGTCAAAAGTGGAATCAAAGAGAAAGGTGGTGAGCGAGTTCATATACCTGCGTATGCGTCAAAGCGTCCATCTCGTTGGTGTAGGTCTTGTACGAAGCCTTGTTTAGGCCCGTGTAGAGTTTGACAACGTCCCACTCGTAAGCTACGGTGGGGTGTCGAGTCTCGTCGCCGTCTTCGCTATAGGCACCCCATGGGCGTCTTGGCAGCTTCTCCGGACGACCCACCGGCAGCCGCTCCCACATCCAAAGGGAGAGGGCCCAGACAAAGCCACCCATATTGGACTTGTCTCCCGTCCTCTGGGTAGCATCGTCAAGCTGCAAAACATCAAATGAGGATCAGATATAACAAAATGTCATGGACATACTTTCGTAGGTAGGCAATGAGATATTCTCTTACCGAACGGTATAGGTAGGCGAGAGATGCGGTCCCCCAACTGTATCCCGCATCCCAATCGGCTAGGAAGAACAGATACGACCAGTTGGCAGAGTTCCCGGAGCTGTCTGGAAACACGACCTCCGTGAGAAGGTACCACAGGTAGGCCCTCGCGTACCACTCCATAGTCGCCTCATCTACGTCTTCGGGGCATGCCTTCCGGTGCTCCGAGAGCCGGGGCAACAATACACCGGATGTACGGTTACCCTTAGCACCGGGCAGTCGCCCGGTGAGTGCTTGACCCTCGATCGGCATGGCAGTAATCATTGACCAATCCTCGAGGGTCACCGTCATCTCCCCGCATGGGAGATGGAAAGAATGGGTCTCTGGTCGCCACCGGTCAATCATAGCTGTCAGAGCTGCGTGGACAAGCGTCGGCGGCTGACGCTTGAACTACAACACGAAACCCAACAGTCGGGCTCTCTTGAAGTACGGCGCGTAGCGTTCGTCGTAGTCCATATTCCCGGCAACCCCGTGACCCCTCATGCGCAGTGGCTGGAGCATCTGTCAAAAAGTGGACGGCAAAAGTTATGAACTTATTTTCATCAATCCGAAAACTTTGATCAATATTTCCTTCATATTACTTACCACTCCGTTCTCTATGAAACGGGCACGATGACCCTTGTCGAATGCGTAGTCAAGCATGGAGTACCGTGGGCCGATGTTGTCCACAAGAGGTGCCCGCCTTAATAAAATTTCATAAACAAAAGCATCATAAGCATAAGTATACATAAATAAAAAATGAAATTTCTTGATTACATTAACTAGGTTCATCTTCCAACATGCATATTCCTCCAACAACATCTACTACACATGATGGATCACATCATATCAACATGCATCATATCAAAATAAAATCCTCCAACATGCATCATATCATCATTTTTTTTAACAATTTTTTTTTGAAATAGATTTCATATTGAATGTATTTTCTCCAAACAACATCTTCATATCATCATATCAACATGCATCATAAAACAAAACAAGTCCTCCCACATGCATTACATCATAATTTTTTTAACAAAAAAAAATTATGAACTAGGGTTCATCTTCACACTAACATATGAACTATTGATTAGAGTTCATATTCAATACCACTAGTTACTAAAGAACTAAGAACTAGAACTAGAATCAAGCTAAAACAATCCTAGGTGGAAAAAAAAATCCCAATCTAAGTTAAAAGATATGAGTGGTTTCAAGCAAATAATGCGTCGAATCGAAAGCAAGTTTGCAAAAACTACTTGGAGGGATCGGAGGAGCTTACGTTTCTCTCTTCGGGGCCATCTCGATCCACAAAAACGATGAAGAAACGGTGAAGATCCGAGGGGGAGAGTGGAGGAGATGAGAGAGGGAGAGAGGGGCGAGGGGGAAAAAAGAAGAACTGCCGATGGGGAGGGGGAGGGGTGGGGAGATGGGTAGGGGCGTGGGGTCGGGCGAAATAACTGCTCGCACCCTACCGCCAGGGGTACTGGCGGTAGGGTTAGACAACCTACCGCCAGGGACCCTGGCGGTAAGGTGCGACGGAGGGGGACGACGGTCGTCTCCACGTGCTGACGTGGATTAGTACCCTACCGCCAGGGTCCCTGGCGGTAGGCTGTCTAACCCTATCGCCAGCACCCCTGGCGGTAAGAAAAATGGTCAAATCCCAAAAAAAATCCCAACCGGGGTTAGATCCTGAATTTGTATGCCAGAAGGGTCAAAACACGAAATTTTGCCACATAAGGGTCCGTCAGGCAATCTCAAAGGAAACGTAATCTGGCTGAACCAATGACATAACATACAGATAAAGTTGCAACATGGTCACACATAAGCAACAAGAACATAGTCACACTACAAATTCATATTCATACAATCATTCCATCAATTCATGAAGATCCGGCACCCAAGCGTATCATCAGCGGATCCACAAGAAAAGTTACACATAGTATAGATGACGTGATACATAACCAAGGGTATAGATATACACATGTTGAACTGCTTGACAGCAAACTAATACCAGCAGATCAGTATATGCCTTTTCAGAATGTTTATACAACATTGTACTCAAAGAAATATGTTCCTGCAAAGCTAGAAGCAACCAACAAAAAAATTACCTTGCATGCATAGCTTGCTTTGGCTTTTTTGTGGTCTAAAAAGAGAAATGAGTATGTCACAAAAATGATGTCACTGTATGCACATGACACAGTATGATGAACAGATGCCCCTCTTTTACTCCAAGTAGCAAGTGTAGTCACCAGGAGATAACAGTTCCTTACTTTCTTTCAGAAGGTACATATTTTTTAAGGAAAGGCACATGACTACTTTTCTGAAGCAATCTGGTGAACACATGGTAGAAAACATTGTACGTTACTATTTTCAGCTTGCTGAGACAAGAAACATTTCCATGGAAAAGACTCATGACAACCTCTTGACACTGATAGTTCACTCATCAGGTTGCATGCACGTTCTTCTTCTTTAGGTATATGCACTAAGATTTTTTTTTTTTGCGGGATATGCACTAAGATTTTGCTTTCAGTGAGGTCCAGAAGCACTAAGATTTCCTCCAAACTTTTTTGCAGGCACCACAAACAGAAAGAGATGCTCACTCTGAACCTAGCATACATGCTTGGAAGCGAAGTCTCACCGTCAGAGATGAAAGCTTAAAGCCTTGTCATGATCCAGAAAAACACTCAATGGTGCATCTTATCTTTTCTCCATTTGACTTTGCTTTGAAGCAATTCAATGGCATGCCCAAATTGAGACTACAAATACATGCATCCTATCCTCCATCCTGCAACCAACCGACCGCCAACACTTCCATTCCAGGCATCAACCATGGCTTCTCCTCGGCATCTGATGAAGCTTTCGGGTGCTCTTCTCCTCCTCTGTGTCGGCGTGTGTGTGGCTCGCAACAGTGACTTCTCCATTGTCGGCTACTCGGAGGAGGACCTGTCGTCCAACGACAGACTCGTCGAGCTGTTTGAGAAGTGGCTGGCCAAGCACCAGAAGGCGTACGCGAGCTTCGAGGAGAAGCTGCACAAGTTTGAGGTGTTCAAGGACAACCTGAAGCACATCGACAAGATCAACCGGGAAGTGACCAGCTACTGGCTCGGCCTCAACGAGTTTGCCGACCTCACTAACGACGAGTTCAAGGCCGCCTACCTCGGCCTCAATGCTGCTCCGGCTAGTCGGGGCAGCAGCCGGAGCTTCAGGTACGAGGACGTGAGCGCCAGCGACCTGCCCAAGTCTGTGGACTGGAGGAAGAAGGGTGCGGTGACAGAGGTGAAGAACCAGGGGCAGTGCGGCAGCTGCTGGGCCTTCTCCACGGTGGCGGCGGTGGAAGGGATCAACGCCATCGTGACAGGCAACCTGACTGCGCTGTCGGAGCAGGAGCTCATCGACTGCAGCGTCGATGGCAACAGTGGCTGCAATGGCGGCTTGATGGACTACGCCTTCTCCTACATCGCGTCCAGTGGCGGGCTACACACCGAGGAGGCGTACCCCTACCTCATGGAGGAAGGCAGCTGCGGCGACGGTAAGAAGGCCGAGTCCGAGGCGGTGACAATCAGCGGCTTCGAGGACGTGCCGGCCAATGACGAGCAAGCGCTGATCAAGGCTCTCGCCCACCAGCCCGTATCTGTCGCCATCGAGGCCTCCGGCAGGCACTTCCAGTTCTACAGCGGGGTAAGCATATCATCTTTCTTTTTCTTTCGAAAATGGGAGTACCCGGCCTCTGCATCAGAAGATGCACACAGCCGTCCAACGTGTCACTCTTTCTAGCAACGGAAAACACCATCCAACGTGTCACTGCCATGTGGCCCCACACCACACGTCGTCACCTCATGTTGGATTTCAATCTTTGAAAAGAAGTTGGGATATGAACCCATTTCCTTGCTTGGTTGTTGCAGGGAGTTTTCGACGGTCCTTGCGGCGCGCAGCTAGATCACGGTGTGGCGGCGGTCGGATACGGGTCGGACAAGGGGAAGGGCCACGACTACATCATGGTGAGGAACTCGTGGGGTGCGGACTGGGGCGAGAAGGGTTACATCAGGATGAAGAGGGGCACCAGCAACGGCGAGGGCCTCTGCGGCATCAACAAGATGGCCTCCTACCCAACCAAGGACAAGTGATGTTCCAGCCTCAAATGCTGCATCCGCAGGATTGAAGATTTGAACTATCCTTGAGAGTCCTTGTTCCCGATCTTTGCATTTCCCTGCTTTTTCTTTCATGGTTTTTCTTTTCTTTCTCAATGGTTCCTTTCGGTTAAAACGACGAACATGGACTGAAATAATAAAATTTATTTCCAAGTTTCTATTGAGATTGCTGAGTTTGTCTTGTCCTTTCAAACATGTTGTGAGTGTGTGAAACTTCAGACGTAAGTGTGGGTGTGAGCACTGAACTGAAACCGAAATCATTTTGTAACATGTTTTTTTTAAAGGACACTAGGACCAATTGTCTAATGTTCTCGAACATAAATAAGGTGGTCTAGAAACTTCGGTTGGAATATTGCAACAACAGCATGTCGGTCCATACCCACCGTACTGTTCTATCTGCACTCACACAGTTAAATTAAGCATAAATATCGGGGGCGCGACTAGCATAGAAAAACAGCCACGGGTAGGTCTCCGGCTGTGCGCTGAACTGAAACCCCAAGTCATTGTTCAACGATACTATTTCCTCCTGCAGTGTGGCTTGCATGTATCGTCCTGTGGTCCAACATATCGGCGATCTTTTCTCTTCGAAAAGGAATATCGGCGATTGGGTAGGTGCTAATGCTATTGTAAGTGGAGACCAACCCCCACACCTCGCACTCATCCTCCCAACAACTCTGTATGCACCCACAAATTACAACAAAGATCTATGTATGATCAATCGTCCACTTTATCATTTGACCACGAGAACCGTTTCTGAATATAATTAAAACAATTCAATCCATGAAGATTTTCCCATCTTCCTTGGAAAAACTTTGTTTTTGCCGCTCTGGCTTTTGACAATTTTGCTTATCTCTACTCCTAATGGAGCAGTTGGTAAATAGTCCGCGCGGTTTATTTTCGCTGGTTTATTTTCGTCATCCTCCCACCACCCCCTGCCATCGCTGGTTTTTTTCCGTCTCCCCTCCCACCACCCCCTCCCACCGGTTTTTTTATTTTCTCGTTTAACCAGGATGAGGCCCCCTCGCACGTAACGCGAAAAATCGCTCGATCCAACTCCTCCCTCTCCCTCGGTCTCGCCTCTTCTATCCCTCGATGTCGCTCGGTCCTCTCGTTCGCCGCCCGCCGCCGTCCCCAGCCGCCCTGCTCCGCTGTTGCTCCCTCCGCCTACCTCGCCCCTGACCCCCCAAGCGAGCCTCCGTCCTCCTCTCCAACCCCGGCCTCCACTCAACCGCGCACCGCCGGCGACGACTCCTCTCCCAGGCCGCGGATCCACCCGAGCAGCCGAGGCAGCGGTCAGATCCGCCCGCCCTCCTTCACTCCCTATTCGCGCTGGAAACCCTAGCCGCCCGACCATGCCGAACGACCGCAGGCACGAGGAATCTGCTGCTCCAGGGACGCCGCCCGCCAGCGCCGCCGCCGCGAATCCCCGGGGACGCTGCCGCCACCGCCACGGATCCCCAAGGGCGTGGTCGCTTTGCCCTGATTAGAGGAGACCGTGCTGGCCTTGCCTTGTTTGGAGGACGAACACAGGTATTTCGAGGCCCATGTACGTCAATCCCGACCTCTGCTTTCCCCCTTTTCCATCGAGGGCCGCCGCCGCTGCTTCGTCATCGTCCGTGGATTCAATCGGCCTTTCCCCCTTTCTCTATGGACATACTTCTAGGAGCTGCAATGCTCAAATTGCCACGGATCTTAGACTGGTGTCAAGATGCTATTGACAAGATTTTGAATTGCATCAAACGGTTTCAGGTTTTTTCTTCAATTTCAGTTACGATGTTCATGTTCAGCTTATAATCAGGTTTATATATCAGGCATGCGTACTGTTGTTTTCTGCTGTGTCATTTGCTCACATCCGTTCACATGAACATTACAGATTCAGCTACACATGAATTTGTGTTAGATCAATTGCAATTTTAATTATTTTGGCCTGGGATACCACTTCAACATTTTTGAAAAGTATAAGATATTCATTGTTATTACTCCAGTAAGATATCCCCCTTTGTTAATATTGCCCTATTCCTTTTCCTTTTTTCAGGAAAGTGGAAGGAGTGATGAAGAACTAAAACATAGTTACAGTGGGCGTTTTTCATAGGAACAAAACTGAAAAATTTGACATTAACATAATTTTAGTACTAAATCAGGTGTCCCTGGTTTTGTCCATGGTTACACTCATCTTCAAACGGCACAACTTGTTTTGCTGCACATCTTCTCTTACCATATGATGAAAACAGGTATTCTATGTTCCATCCCTCTCTTATTTCACACTGCATTAACAATGTTTTTTCAGTATGTGGATTTGCCTAACTTTGCCTTATTGATTATTGATTTTGTTACTGATGTGTACACAAACCCTGCCTAATTAATTTAGTCTACTATATCTAACCATATGAAATCTGAAAGTTGATTCGGACTACTTGCCTGGTGGTGTGGTACATTACCTTTGTTTTTAACTATGAGAGCAGAACGACGGCGCCGACGTGGATGACTCGGAGCTCAACCTTGTCAAGGGCCGCGAGCAGCGGTGACTTTCTTTTCCACGGGAAGATGGCCAAGGGCGCCATCAGCCACTTTGTCGTCGCCGTCGAAGAGTCCAAGCTCGTGTCCGCATCGGTAGCATTGGTGCCAATCAGGTGCTAATCTGAATCCTTGTCCAATTTCAAGTGGCCTATAAAAGAACCAGGGTTGAGTGCACATTACCATCACACTACCATTTAGTTTTCGTTGGTACGCAATTTTCGTTGGTACGCAATACTATTGCTACAATTCTATTTATTGATTTTTTGGCCATTTTGTCTTTGTCTTTGTCCATGGTCAGATCATGGTTTTTAGGCTTGATTGTTATGAGTCAGTAAGGTTAGAATGAGCGGCAATGGTTTAACTACTCACGCCATCATGTTTTTAGAGAACATTGTTGTCCACGTTTATATCATATACTTCCAAATTATAAAGCGTTCTTGTTCTATGTAAGTTACCTGTTATCCACCCAATGCAAGTAGTGGTTCAGAACTACAGAGAAAGGAAGCACCAAAAATTTGTTTTTTCATTTCTTGTTGGTGATAAAAATGGATTTTGCTTTGCCATGTCCTGTGTCGGTGCCTTTGTCTCTATCAAATATTAGGGGTAATGACTTATCTGTGCTGGATCAACATGCAGAACTTGCGCCCACCTTGAAGCCATTAATCCAGGGAAGTCAATTTCAGTATATTCAGGACATAGCCAGTAGCTTAGCAATTTCCACAACTATATTTCGTTTAAAATATAGTTGTATGCAGAATATGCATGATGCTCTCTTTTATCAAAGTATACCCATGTGTCTATTTTGTCATCCAGTTGCAATGCACGGGAACCCTCGATTTGATTCAGTTTTATCTTCTACTGCAGATAGGGAAATATGGACATTGGATATCCATTTCTTAGGTGTCAATCTGGTGCTTAGGCTGTATAATAGTACATGGCAGAGTTCTTCCAGCTACTAATTCAGGTAATCTGATTTATAGGTTAGGCACTTTTCTTTAAGCATAGTTACCTATTCGATGGTGACCAACCTTACGTCAGATGCGCCGTACAAACAATTCAGGCACTTCCTTAAAATTTGTTACTTTAGAGACATGGGGATCCTGAGGTTGACACAGTTGATTCTTGCTGCTGCTTATGCATCCCTGGACTTTAGTTAAATGTATATTATCTGGATATTTCCTATACTTTATCAAGTGTAGGGTTCTGAAAATAAGGACAACCATTTGGTCCACCTTTTGCAGTTCATCATAATAGCATATGATGTTAAAAAGTTGACAACTTGCCAAGTTACAGTTCTGAAATATTTCCTTTTGTAGCATATGTACCAACAAGATGGTGAACTAGATTCAAATTTCATACTCCTCTTTTCCATGAAATATTTCCTCTGCATTTTTATTTGTCATTTATTTATGTTTGGATGCTCGTGTTGCAAGGTTCAGCCACTGCTTCAAAATTGTAGGAATTTCTTGTGGTCTCGAATGCGAATTTCTTGTTGTCTCGATTGGATGAACAAAGAGCGCTAGCTTTGTAATGCCTGTGAGACAATATGTGGGAGAGTATATTGATTTATTTTTTAAGGGAAGCAAGTGACTTATGTCAATGTAGTCATATAGGCCATGAGTTATCTTCTAGCAAAAAATATAGAAATAGTTTCTTCTTTGTCTATTCCTCTTTTTTCTTTGTTGCTTCTTTATTTTCTCAACCTTGAGCTTCCCTGTATGATGATTGTAATGAGCCAGATTGGCAAAGACTGGACATTCTAAATTTGGAAGAATGCAATGATCATTTTTTTGTGCAGTTGTAAATGCAACGCATAATGAAACAAAACATATATACTCCTAGGCTCGTTCTTTCTACTGCAATTAAATACTTATTATGACACTTTTGTCAATCTTTTAGGCATGTTTTATTATCTTCTTCTGAAGGTTTGGAGATGGTGGCCTGTGAGGAGGATTTCAGGGGAGATCGTGTGTGAATATAACAAGAGGCTGAGATTTGACCTGCACTGTATGAGAAAAGCAGGTTCAGGAGCTCCAAGCTAACAATTGCCACAGCTTTCAAAAGATGTAAGATTTCTACTTTCTAGGTTCTCTCACAAAATTTGTTGCAGCCTGTTATTTTGTATGGCAGTCGGGTTTGTTGTAAAATGAGCTATAGACCTATTGTTCAATTTTGTTTGATATAGAATAATATTTTGTTGTTCTGGATGGATTTTAGGAATCCTTTTTTATGTGGGAGCGATCTTTCTGATTCAGTCTCTGTAGTGATATCATAGAGGCACTACACTTTTGACATCTGCCGAGAAATAGTCATTTAAACCTGCAGATTTTTTACAATTAAAGTGAAGATACTGTGATGGTGTCATTTTTTTTAAACGTCGAAGAGGAATTTCAGGTTGGCAGAACCTTCTTTAACTAGATAGTATGGCCTTTTTCTATTCATATCACTTCTCTGTAAATGCATCCGAGGTTATTTTGTCCTGAATGGACATCATTGTGGTTTGTTTAAAATCTCGAGTCACTTATGATATGCATTTTGAATGCAGTAATAGATGGGTGATTCAGTCTGTTCATATTGATAGCTAAGAGTGACACTTAGAATTATAATTCAGATATCAATTTTGTATTTAAGATGCAGGCTGAATTTCACACTTCTGTAACTAAAAAACTATTGTCTCAGCTATTTTGTGCCAGATGTACTTATTGATTTCATATATGGTGCAGGGTAGTTGATTCTTTAGTAGTATTTGGAGCAACCAAAATTGAAGTGAGAACACGATACTTCACTGGTGTGTCCATACATATGTCTATATATACGGTGGAACTCCAAGTGAGTACGAATCAAATGAATGATGCCCCAAGAGCTCAGGTGCATTTCAAAATGTTCTATTCCTCCCACATTCAGCCAACTGGAGTATCCTGCTCTCCCTTCTAGAGGTTTTACAGTTTAATCGCTATTTTACAAGTCAGGTGCTTGCATTCTGTTGTATCAAGATGTGTAAATAGTTAGTAAGTTGTCTGCTGATTACCAAGTTCATTGACTTATGAAGGAACTCTAACTCACGAAAGTCTACATGGATTGAGTTCTGTAGTTCTCATATATTTTTTACTAAAAGAAAAATGAATTTACTTGGTTCATCTTTTTGTTCTGGAGTAATCGATCATATCATATAGTTTTGAAGGATCTGACATTTTAAGTTGTCTATAAGTATGCATGCTTGGGACAAGGGTGGATGAAATATCAATTGGGATTAGTAGGGTGTATTTTTACTTGGTGTGTCCACGCGTATGTTTGTTACTGATCATACCAATATATATCTTCTAGAACTTATGTTGAGTTGTATGTTACTCTGTGTTGTGTACAATGGATTCTTTCTTGCCTATTTTCCCTGTCATGACAAGGTTTCAATAGCGTATCTCCCGTAGCAACGCACGGGCGAAGGAGGCAGTTGTCACCGACGGCGGGGCCGGATGTGTCGGACGCGCGCACTCGCCCGCAGTCAACGCAGACATACTTAGCGACCGTCCATGGCGACCAGCGGTGTCGTGGTTCTAAGTCTGACAGTGAGAATGGGGGGTAAGTATGGAGAGGCAAGATCCTAGCTATGGAGTAGTTGTATGCGCAAGGAGTTTTACGAGTTCGGGCCCTTCTCTGAGGAAGTAACAGCCCTACGTCTCGGAGCCCGGAGGCAGTCGACTGGATTATGCGTGTGTGTGTGTTACAAAGTTCCGAACCCCTGTCCTAGTGGAGGGGGGTGGCTTATATAGAGTTCGCCAGGACCCCAGCCAGCCCACGTTACAGGGAGTTTAATGTACATAAAGAGAGGGGGTTACTGGTAACGCCTGTAGTAAAGGACCATGAAGGCCATAAAAGCTACTTATGAGATGACCGTTTGTGGGCAGTGCCTTTAGGTCTTCTTATAGTCGAGTGGCTGCCTTCATAGTCGACTGCTTGTGCTTCTGGTCGAGTGCGCTCGTGTCCGTCGACTAGGCTGACCAGGTCGACTGAAAACGCTGATACTTCTTAGAATGTCTTTCATTGTAGGAGCCATGTCCTTGATTGGGTACCTCAGGTATGATAAGTTACCCTACCCTAGGTACGTATCCTCGTCATTAGCCCCCGAATGGGTCAGGGGTTAAGTGAGAATGGGGCCGAGCCTATGCTTCCGACTCAACCCCCATGCTTCGGTTGCATCTGTCTTTGGATAAACGGAAGTTACGGTGAGAACCCATTCTTCAGTTGCCTTGATCCATTCAGATGTCCGTCGAGTGGTTTCATATTACCGTCGGGTGTGTTTACGTGACGAGTCTCTTGGGAGACTTAAGGAAACGGATATTTTCGTCTGACAACCCGCCCTGTCGATCGCGGATCTTGCGGGATTTGAAAATTGGGGAGCGCACCGGACGGAGAAAATCGCGCGAATCGGCTGGATAAGGCAGGGGCGCCTCGATCTCCGCGCCACCTTTTTCGCCACGTACCGTGCGCGCGCCTGTTGCGGGATCTGACTGGGAGGCGCAGGCCCACTGATCAGCCACTCGGGTGTGGCCTTATATAAGGCAATGATCCTGATTTTTTTTACTGTGCGCCCTTGTTCTTCTTCTCCCCTCCTCCGTAAGCTTCCGCCTCGCTCTCCGCCGCAATCTTGACACCGCCACTCGGCCAAGACCTCGTTCGAGACGATGGGGACGGACAAGACGGCGGCGGCGGAACGCGCGAAGAAGGCCGCGGCAAAGGGCAAGGGGAAGAAATCTGGCCGAGGCGGGTCGTCCTCGCGGGCCGCTCTGCCGTCCGGCTGGTTGCAGGGGGATTGGATGCCCTCCATCCTTACTCAGGCGGATATCGACGACATGGTGGAGGGGGGACTCATTCCCCACAAGGCTGCTCGCCTTCCTGGGAAGGAGACGGAGCCGAAACCTCGCGAGGGTGAGCGCGTCCTGGTAGCCACCCATGTCGACCGGGGGTTTTCCCTGCCCCCGAGTCCTTTTTTTAGGGCTTTTTTGAACTTCTTCGGAGCGCAGCTCCACCATTTCACGCCCAACTCCATAGTCTATCTTGCTGCGTTCGTGTCTCTGTGCGAGTGTTTCTTAGGCTGTCGACCTCACTGGGGCCTCTTCAAGCATATCTTCACTTGCCGATCCCAGTCGGTTAAAAGGCTTAACCCGGACGGGGAAAGGACGCAGGTGATCCAGATGTGCGGGGGCCTCGGGATCCAGACGAGGGGTAAGAGTTGTTTTCCTCCCATGACACTTCCCGATTCCGTGCGCGGGTGGCAGTCGACTTGGTTCTACTGCAAGGACCAGCCGACCCCTGGCCACTCGACCGGCCTTCCTCCTTTTACCTTGGACCGAGTGCAGAAACCCGCTTCTTTGAAGGTGGTTCCAGAGGAGAAGGCTCAGGTGAAGGTATTAGTCAGTCGAGTGGTTGAGTTGGTTCGGGAAGGCGTGACCGGCATGGACTTGCTCGAAGTCTTCCTCCAACGACGAATCCAACCTCTCCAGGCTCGGGATCACTCGATGTGGTTGTATTCCGGGCCCGACGACTCCACTCGGATCCACCCGGAGGCGGTCGAGGATTCTGTACTGGAGAGCTGGCTGACCAGTATGACCGGGAACAAGGACAACCCCAGGGGTTCTAGGAGGATTGCTCCGCTTGATGGGATGATGGAGACAGACAAGGTACGCTTTACTTCTTCCGACTGAAATTCTCACTCCGTCTAGTAACTGGCTTGCGATAAGTCGACTGATCCTTGCTCTGCCCGTTGTCTTGCAGGAGATCAACGACATGTATTCGATGCCGAATGGGAACCAGGCGCAAGTATCTGAAGGAGGAGGGAGTGGAGGCGAAGGAAGTGAGAATGAAGTTGAAGTCGAGGGTGAAGTCGAGGAGTGGGAATCTGATGATGACGTAGAGGAGGAGGCCAGCGACGACTCGGGTGATGAGGATGAGGAGGTGGAGGTCGATCCTCCTCGACGCGAGAGACGCTCCAAGAACGCTCAGGATCCCGCCGTGGGGCGCAGTCAGTCGAGTGCTCTGGTGGGCCAGTCATCCAAGCGCCCTCGGACCACGTCGCCGGCCCCAACTGAGAAGGCACCCAAGCAGCCCAGAGCCGTCCCGACCAAGCCACCCAAGGCCTTGCCTAAGATCAGGGTCGCCATCCCTGTCATTTCCGGGTAAGCGACTGTTTTTATCTTTCTTGAGTCGACTAGAACGGATTCTTAGTCGATTCGCTTTCAAATTATTTGCTTGGAATCGTGCAGCGCCGCTACTTCTGAGACTTCCATCCAGAATGTCGATGAGACGATGGAGGACGCCGTCACTTCCAACTTAGGTATAATCTTTGATATGATCCGACTGTTTAACTGCTGAGTCGATTGGATATTCATTTCTGGACTTTTGTAGCTCCGACCAACATTATTGACCTTCCGGATGATGAGGAGGAGGCGGAAGTGCCGCTCAGGCCTTTTGGGAGGAGAGGCCGGAGGACCCCGGTCGACAAGGCTCCTCAGACCGCGTCGACTGCCGAGGCGGTGGTCCAAGGGGGTGACAACACCGCCCGGACTACTGTGACTTTTGCTGAACCAGTGACGACTGCCCGGCCTTCGTCGTCGACTGCTCCCTCACTGGTCGACCCGCCCTCGTTCTTCGCCGCCTACCAGACCCCGGAGGATCAAGTGAGTGCTGCTAAGGAGGCCATACGTCAGGCGGGGCTCGTGATGGAGCAGACCAAAGCGGCTCGGGATGCCAGTCAAGCGGCCTATGACATCAGCTCGGCGTTGCAGCAGAACGTCCAGGTTAGTTGGTCTTCACTTGCGTTGTACACCCACTGGGTGCTGTTGATCCGAAATTTCTCATTGGTGGGGGCACGCTGAGTGCACCCACTGGGTGTAGTCCCCGAGGCCACGGTCGACTGCTGGCAGTCGACTGCGGTCTTTATACTGTCTTTCTGTTTTTGTACCTCTCCACTCGTAGGGTTTTCTGAGAACGGTTTGGTCAGGCCATTTCGAATGAAACAGTATCCGGTCGACTGCGGGCAGTCGACTTTTTTTTTTTTTGAAAACCAATGGGGGCACGCTGAGTGCACCCACTGGGTGTAGTCCCTGAGGCTACTGTCGAATGTTTTGATTCGGCTGTAGTCTTAGAAGTGTTGTGCTCTTTCTTTCAGTCACTCGGGAGTAACTTATCTTTGATACCCTTTGTCGATTGACTCTTTGTAGAAGTCTTGTGAGCTTGTTGCTCAGCTCGCCGATCTGAAGAATAAGCAGATCCAGCTTAATCTTGATTTACAGTTTGCTCAGGAAAACATGCAAAAGGCGAAGGATGAAGCAAAAGGTATGGCTGGTGAGGATTCGACGGCTGTCTCTGTTCTCCTGCCTGTTCTCAACTCTGTGCTCATTGTTGCTTTGCAGACGAACTGGAGAAGGCCCTGAAGAAGAAAGATCTTGACCTTGCGGAGGCACAAAAGGCGGCTGCGGAGAAGCTGAAGCTTGCTGAAGAGAAACTTGCTTCAGTCGATCAACTTGAGAGCAAGAACGCTAGGCTGAAGTCTGCTCTTGACTCGGCCAACAAGGAAGCGAGTCGACTGAAGACTGACAAGAGCACTCTGAACGACAAGCTCGGCCAGCTGGCGGGGAAGCACAAGGACTTGGAGGATTATCTTGGGGGTCTTGCCAAGAAGCTATACCTCATGCTTGAAGGTAACCCTCTTTGTGCGATTAATCTTGTTGTTGTCGACTCACCATTTGGTTACAGTTTTGATCTGTCGAAACTTCTTTCAGAATTCTGCCGGAACTTTGAGGAAGAGACCAGTCGAGTGGAGACCCGCCTGGACCCTATCAACTCTCCTGTGAAGGACGAAGTGGCCATGGATGTCTTCCGGTTGGAATCCCGTGTCGCTGGTGTGGTGGATTACCTGGCTCGACTGAAAGCTGCAGTGTCACGGATCGACTCCGCACTCTGGCCCAAGGAGACGCTTCAGAACGACCTTGAATCCTTGGCTACTCGACTAAGCGAGGTTCCAGGTCGAGTGCAAGAATGGAAGAAGTCTTCTGCTAGGTGCGGTGCTGATGTGGCTCTGTCACTGGTTCGTGTCCACTGCAAGGAGGCGCGAGAAGAGAAGCTGGCTGCTCTCCAGGTTGCAAATACCAGGAAGCATAACTTTCAGGATTTTATGGAGACCTTCATCGCTGCTGCCACTCGGATCTCTGATGGGATCGACTTGGACGAATTTGTTGCACCATCCAGTCCTCCACCGGAGGAGTAAAAAACTGATGTTCCTTGCCTTAAATTTGCCTCGGAATGCCGAGTGGTTTATGTAACCGATAAACCCCGTCGAGCTTATAGCTCGAGTACTTTTATTTGCAATCTAGGATCTTTTGATTTTATCCGCACTTGGCTCGACGTTGAATGTCTTCGTGACTTGATCCGCCGATCTACTGTTCGTTGTTCCCTCAGAGGCCGCCTGGTTTGCACGATGCTTATCGCCGCGATGGTGTCTGTCAACATGGCTTAGGCGAGCACTGGGCTGCAGCTAAGTCCCCGAGTGGGAGGTTTGCTCTCCACTCGGTAGGATTTCAATTACTTAGGCGAGTACTTGGACTGCAGCTAAGCCCCCGGGTGGGAGGTTTGCTCTCCACTCGGTAGGATTTCGATTACTTAGGCGAGTGCTTGGACTGCAGCTAAGCCCCCGAGTGGGAGGTTTGCTCTCCACTCGGTAGGATTTTTTCAATCTTAGGCGAGTCCTTGGACTGCAGCTAAGCCCCCGAGTGGGAGGTTTGCTCTCCACTCGGTAGGATTTCAATTACTTAGGCGAGTACTTGGACTGCAGCTAAGCCCCCGAGTGGGAGGTTTGCTCTCCACTCGGTAGGATTTCAATTACTTAGGCGAGTACTTGGACTGCAGCTAAGCCCCCGAGTGGGAGGTTTGCTCTCCACTCGGTAGGATTTTTTCAATCTTAGGCGAGTCCTTGGACTGCAGCTAAGCCCCCGAGTGGGAGGTTTGCTCTCCACTCGGTAGGATTTCAATTACTTAGGCGAGTACTTGGACTGCAGCTAAGCCCCCGGGTGGGAGGTTTGCTCTCCACTCGGTAGGATTTCGATTACTTAGGCGAGTGCTTGGACTGCAGCTAAGCCCCCGGGTGGGAGGTTTGCTCTCCACTCGGTAGGATTTCGATTACTTAGGCGAGTGCTTGGACTGCAGCTAAGCCCCCGAGTGGGAGGCTGGCTCTCCACTCGGTAGGATTTTTTCAATCTTAGGCGAGTCCTTGGACTGCAGCTAAGCCCCCGAGTGGGAGGTTTGCTCTCCACTCGGTAGGATTTCAATTACTTAGGCGAGTCTTTGGACTGCAGCTAAGCCCCCGGGTGGGAGGTTTGCTCTCCACTCGGTAGGATTTCGATTACTTAGGCGAGTGCTTGGACTGCAGCTAAGCCCCCGGGTGGGAGGTTTGCTCTCCACTCGGTAGGATTTCGATTACTTAGGCGAGTGCTTGGACTGCAGCTAAGCCCCCGAGTGGGAGGTTTGCTCTCCACTCGGTAGGATTTTTTCAATCTTAGGCGAGTCCTTGGACTGCAGCTAAGCCTCCGAGTGGGAGGTTTGCTCTCCACTCGGTAGGATTTTCTGAAAACTTAGGCGAAGCGGATTCGCAGCTAAGCCCCCGAGTGGGAGACTTGCTCTCCACTCGGTAGGATTTTCTGAAAACTTAGGCGAAGCGGATTCGCAGCTAAGCCCCCGAGTGGGAGACTTGCTCTCCACTCGGTAGGGTTTTCTGAAAACTTAGGCGAAGCGGATTCGCAGCTAAGTCACCCACTGGGGGAAATTTGGACAAACGGAAAAAGAAATTCTTGCTTGAAACAAAAGAACTATAGAGGTACTTTTATTACATCTCAATCAAGTGAGTTTTTAAGTGTAAAAAGGACGGAGCAGGTCTGCGTTCCATGCTCGAGGCTCGTCGATCCGTCGATCGATGTTGTAGAGGTGATACGCTCCGTTGTGCAGGACTTTGGTGATGATGAAGGGGCCTTCCCAGGTCGGGGCAAGTTTGTGAGGTTTTTGCTGATCCACGCGGAGGACCAAATCTCCTTCCTGAAAGGCTCGACCCTTCACATTTCTGGCGTAGAACCGACGCAACTCTTGCTGGTAGATGGTCGAGCGGATTAGAGCCATCTCTCTTTCCTCCTCTAAGAGGTCGACTGCATCTTGCCGGGCCTGTTCTGCTTCTGCTTCGGAATATAACTCGACTCGAGGCGCGTTGTGGAGCAGGTCGCTCGGCAAAACCGCTTCAGCTCCATAGACCAGAAAGAATGGTGTTCTTCCAGTCGACCGGTTAGGGGTGGTCCTCAACCCCCATAGAACTGACGGAAGTTCGTCGACCCAGGCGCCTGCTGCGTGTTTGAGATCACGCATCAGTCGGGGTTTTAGTCCTTTGAGGATGAGACCATTCGCGCGTTCGGCCTATCCATTCGACTGAGGATGAGCAACTGAAGCGTAGTCGACTTGAGTGCCCTGAGAGGCGCAGAAGGCTTTGAATCTGTCATTATCAAAGTTTGATCCGTTATCCGTGATGATGCTGTGCGGAACTCCATATCTGAATATCAATCCCCTGATAAAACTGATGGCAGTGCTTGCGTCGAGGTCCTTTATGGGTTTGGCTTCTATCCACTTCGTGAACTTGTCGACTGCAACCAACAAGTGGGTGAAGCCACTCCTACCAGT
Source organism: Aegilops umbellulata (assembly GCA_032464435.1). NCBI lineage: Eukaryota > Viridiplantae > Streptophyta > Magnoliopsida > Poales > Poaceae > Aegilops > Aegilops umbellulata. Next base: position 265,429,024 of record CP136058.1, on the reverse strand, counting down.
TCTCAGTGGTCCGATCATGTCTAGACCCCGGACAGCGAAAGGCCAGACGAGTGGAATGGTCTTCAAGGCGGAGGCGGGCTTGTGAGACATGTTGGAATAAAACTGGCACCCCTCGCACTTGTCGACTATATCCTTTGCCATTTCGTTCGCCTTTGGCCAGTAAAAACCCGCCCGGTATGCTTTGGCCACGATGGTCCGAGAAGCCGCATGATGGCCACAGGTCCCCGAGTGGATGTCTTAGAGAATTATCTGTCCTTCTTCAGGTGTGATGCACTTCTGACCAACTCCAGTCACGCTTTCTCTGTATAGCTGCCCTTTGATTACTGTAAAGGCTTTGGATCGACGGACGATCTGTCGAGCCTCTTCTTCATCTTCTGGGAGCTCTTTTCTCATGATATACGCAATGTATGGCACTGTCCAATCGGGAGTGGTGGTCATAACTTCCATAATCAGGTCGACCACAGCTGGTATCTCCACTTCGGTCGAGTCAGAGGCGCTTTTTGGTTGTGGGGGCTCTTCTGTGAAAGGATCTTCTTGCACTGATGGTGTGTGAATGTGCTCCAAACACACATCTTTAGGGATGGCCTCCCTTTTGGACCCTATCTTCGCCAGATCATCTGCAGCTTGATTTTTCAGTCGGGGTATATGATGGAGCTCCAACCCCTCGAATCGTTTCTCCAGCTTCCTCACAGCGCTGCAATATCCCGTCATGGATGGGCTTCGGACGTCCCACTCCTTCATCACTTGATTAACAACCAGATCTGAGTCGCCGTAGACCATGAGGCGACGGACGCCGAGTGAAATGGCCATACGTAATCCGTATAGAAGCGCTTCATACTCTGCCTCATTGTTGGAGGAATCAAAGTGAATCTGGAGGACATACTTGAGCTTATCTCCTCGGGGGGAAACCAGTACAACCCCCGCACCGGATCCGTTCAGCATCTTGGAGCCATCGAAAAACATAGTCCAGTGCTCCGAGTGAACTTGAGTCGGAAGCTCCTGCTCGGTCCACTCGGCGAGGAAATCAGCTATTGCCTGGGACTTAATAGCTTTCTTTGCCTCGAACTTGATATCAAGAGGAAGAAGTTCAATTGCCCATTTCGCCACTCGACCGGTTGCATCTCTGTTATGAAGAATCTCTGATAATGGAGCGTCGCTGACGACTGTGATAGAGTGATCAGAGAAATAGTGAGCAACCTTCTTCGTGGTCATGTAAATCCCGTAAACGAGCTTCTGATAGTGGGGATATCTTTGCTTCGACGGGGTCAGAACTTCAGAGAGATAATAAACTGGGCGTTGAACTTTGAAGGTCTTTCCTTCCTCTTCCCGCTCGACCGTAAGAACGGTACTAACGACTTGTCCCGTGGCTGCTATGTAAAGCAACAATGGCTCTTTGCTGACAGGAGCAGCAAGCACCGGCTGGGTGGAGAGCAGAGCTTTTAGCTCTGCAAATGCTGCATCAGCTTCTGGAGTCCATTCGAACGTGTCTGACTTCTTCATCAGTCGGTAAAGAGGCAGCGCCTTTTCACCGAGCCTGGAGATGAATCGACTTAGGGCGGCCAAGCATCCAGTAAGTTTCTGGACGTCGTGCACACGCACGGGGCGTTTCATCCGGAGTATGGTGCCAACTTTTTCAGGGTTAGCGTCGATTCCTCATTCGGAAACAAGGAAACCGAGTAACTTTCCTCCAGGGACTCCAAATGTGCACTTCGACGGATTGAGCTTGATATCATAACTCCTGAGATTGGCAAAAGTTTCAGCTAGGTCAATCAGCAGGTCGGAACCTTTCCGTGACTTGACCACTATGTCATCCATGTATGCTTCTACATTCCGACTGATTTGAGTGATTAGGCACTTCTGAATCATTCTCATGAATGTAGCTCCGGCGTTCTTGAGACCGAAAGGCATGGTAACATAGCAGAAACACCCAAAAGGGGTGATGAAGGCTGTTTTTATTTCATCGGGTCCATACAGACGGATCTGATGGTATCCAGAGTAAGCATCTAAAAAAGATAACATCTCGCATCCTGCAGTCGAGTCGACTATTTGATCGATGCGAGGAAGAGGAAAATGATCTTTCGGGCAGGCCCGATTGATATGCTTGAAATCGATGCACATGCGCAACGATCTGTCCTTCTTAGGGACCATCACAACATTAGCGAGCCACTCGGAGTGGTAGATCTCGCGAATGAATTCTGCTGCTAGGAGTCGGGCCACTTCTTCGCCAATGGCCTTTCTCTTCTGAACGGCGGACCGTCGGAGATGCTCCTTGACTGGTTTGACCTTTGGGTCGACTCGAAGGCGGTGCTCGGCCAGTCCCCTGGGCACACCTGGCATGTCAGCAGGCTTCCATGCAAAGATGTCCCAGTTCTCACGGAGGAACTGGAGGAGCGCTTCTTCCTATTTGGGGTCGAGTGTAGTGGAGATGTTGGTTGGAGCCGCATTTGGATCGGTCGGGTGGATGTGGACTTGCTTGGTCTCACCAGTCGACTGAAATGCTGATTCCGTGGCGGGCTTCTTGGCTCGTAACAACTCACTCGGATCCGCAGTCTTCTGGTACTCTTGTATCTCTATCTTGGCCATCTGAGCATCAGCAATTTTGGCGCCTTTCTGGAAGCACTCCTCTGCCTTCTTCCGATTGCCGACGATCGTGATTACACCTTTGGGGCCAGGCATCTTCAGCTTGAGGTATACGTAGCATGGTCGAGCCATGAAACGAGCATAGGTTGGCCTCCCAAGAATGGCGTGGTACGCACTCTGAAAGTCCACGACCTCAAAGGTTAACTTTTCTTTCCGGAAATTCTTCGAGTCACCAAAGACGACGTCGAGAGTGATCTGACCGAGTGACTCAGCTCTCTTCCCAGGAATGACTCCGTGGAAGCTCATGTTGCTGGGGCCGAGTCGGGACATCAGAATGCCCATCCCCTTCAATGTCTCAGCATACAACAAGTTTAGCCCACTACCGCCGTCCATCAGAACCTTGGTCAGTCGAGTGCCTTCAATAATTGGGTCGACCACCAACGCTTGCCTCCCTGGGGTGGCAATATGAGTCGGATGATCGGACTGGTCGAAGGTGATGGCGGTCTGGGACCACTTCAGGTAATTGGGCGTCACCGGAGCGACCATGTTTACTTCGCGATTGATGACCTTCAGTCGACTCTTACTTTCGACATCAGCGAAAATCATCAGAGTGGAATTGACTTGGGGGTATTCTTCACCGCTGTCTTCTCGGTCTTCACCTTTGTCTGACTCTTTCTCTTTGTCCTTTGCCTGCTTCCCTTGGAACTGTTGCATCAGGAGTCGACATTGTCGAATGGTATGCTTAGGGTAAATGAGATTTCCCTCTTCATCTTTCTTCGTGTGAATGTGGCATGGTAAGTCCATCACATCGTTCCCGTCCTGGTCTTTCACTTTCTTGGGGTTCCAAGGACCCTTGGGTTTCCCCTTAAACTTCCCTGGGGTCACAGCTAAGGCTTCTCCGGGGGCGACTGGCTCGGCCTTGCGCTTCTGCTTCCGACTGGAGTGTCCTCCGCCAGCCTCATTGGCGGCTGCCTTATACTTGCCACTCCAGAGTCTATCTTCCTCTTCTCCGTTCGCGTACTTGGTGGCGATTTCCATCATTCGACTCAGGGTCATATCTCCGGTTCGACCAAACTTCAAAGTTAACTCCCTGTTTCTGACGCCTTCCTTGAAGGCGCAAACTGCCTGATGATCGGACACGTTCTCGACCGTGTGATTCAGAGTGATCCACCTTTGGATATAATCCCTCAGGGTTTCACTCGACTTCTGAACACATGACTGCAACTCTGTCAACCCTGCCGGTCGCTTGCAAGTCCCTTCGAATGTCCTGACAAACACCTGGGCTAGATCTTCCCAAGTATAAATACTGCTGGGAGCCAACTGATTCAACCACGCTCTGGCTGATCCTTCCAACATGAGGGGCAAATGCTTCATGGCCACCTCGTCGTCGCCGCCTCCGATCTGAACAGCCACTCGGTAATCCTCGAGCCATGTGTCCGGCTTGGACTCTCCGGTGAACTTGCTGACTCCAGCCGCCAACCTGAAGTTGGGAGGAATCACTGCAGCTCTGATTGCTCTGCTGAAACACTCGGGACCTGAGACGTGAACTCTGCTGCTGGACGGCGCGCCTCTGTCACGGTCTTCTCGGTGAGCTCTATTTCGGTCGACCAGACCTTGAACGATGATGGATCTCGCATCAAAGCCCGGTTCTCTGGGGTCGACTGGGACCCTCCGCCCAGTACTGAACTGGCGTCTGTCCTCTTGCCATCGAGGAACGTACGACCCCGCCCTTGGGGGAGGAGAAGGCACTCGACGTTGATCGTTGCGATCGAATCGGTGCTCATATCGCTCGTGCCCTTGGTATTGATCCTCGTGTCGGCCTCTGTGTCCTTCACGCCTCGGGGGCGACCTTGGACTATGAGCCGACTGAACGGAATTCGCAGTGACGGATCGACTGTGAATCCTGTTGCGCGACTGAGATACGGCTGAATTCTGGTCACCCGCTGCACGAAGCAAATCTCTGATCTGCAACAGACCTCTCCCCGCCTCTGACTGTGAAGGCTGGATCGACTCCGCTATGCGGGCCGCAGCTGCCAAATTCTGAATCGGGGTACGGTATACCTGGGTCGGCGGCTGGAAGACGCGACGACGACTGGACTCGGGAGCGGGCGGTCGCGCGCGCTCGTCGAGTGCTCTCTGGAGATTCTCCAGTCGAGTACGTTCAGCCAAGTTGGCCAAGCGCGCCTCCTCCAGGGCTCGCGCCTCAGGGGTTTCTCCAACGATAGGAGTGTGAAGGGCGTCCATGTTCCGGCGACGGAGTTCCTCCCTCTGCACTGAGGTAAGGGGCTCGGGCCTGTACTCTTCGTGGCCCCGCGCCGGAATCCCCCCTGCGGCAATTTCTTCGGTGTGGGGGAATCCGGGGGGACTACGTGGTCCGTCGACCATTAGTACTTCCGCCGCTGGATCACTGCTGTCGCACTCGGATGCAGTCTCTACGGAGCCAGTCGACAGGTCGAACAGGCCGTAGAGTGACTCATCGGGCTCGATTGCCGCGACTTGGGGGATGGCCGACTGGCGGGCCAGTGCGTGCTTCACCCACCGCTGGAGCCTCGACCGACTGGTGCGCTTGCGCCGGTGGGAAACTGATGACGACGATGGCGAAACGAATGCCGAACCGTACTGGGTCGACGGTTGCCGCAGGAGGACGCCGCGGACGCATGCGCGAAAGTGCGTGGCTCCGCGGGCGGGAAGCGCGTCCACGTCGAGTGGAGCCTCCTGCAGCCAAGCAGAGTTGTCGACGATGAAGGAGAGAGCGCCGAGACGGATCTCGCGGCTCCCGACCATGACTCCGCTCGAAAACATGACGTGGGTTGAAAGAATCCCAACTCCTCCAACAAATCGCTAGAACACCTGCCCCAAGGTGGGCGCCAACTGTCGTGGTTCTAAGTCTGACAGTGAGAATGGGGGGTAAGTATGGAGAGGCAAGATCCTAGCTATGGAGTAGTTGTATGCGCAAGGAGTTTTACGAGTTCGGGCCCTTCTCTGAGGAAGTAACAGCCCTACGTCTCGGAGCCCGGAGGCAGTCGACTGGATTATGCGTGTGTGTGTTACAAAGTTCCGAACCCCTGTCCTAGTGGAGGGGGGTGGCTTATATAGAGTTCGCCAGGACCCCAGCCAGCCCACGTTACAGGGAGTTTAATGTACATAAAGAGAGGGGGTTACTGGTAACGCCTGTAGTAAAGGATCATGAAGGCCATAAAAGCTACTTATGAGATGACCGTTTGTGGGCAGTGCCTTTAGGTCTTCTTATAGTCGAGTGGCTGCCTTCATAGTCGACTGCTTGTGCTTCTGGTCGAGTGCGCTCGTGTCCGTCGACTGGGCTGACCAGGTCGACTGAAAACGCTGATACTTCTTAGAATGTCTTTCATTGTAGGAGCCATGTCCTTGATTGGGTACCTCAGGTATGATAAGTTACCCTACCCTAGGTACGTATCCTCGTCAAGCGGCTCCAGGGGTGGCTATGGGGTTGGGTGGTTCAAGCGGCCACTTCTGCAGCTACATGGGATTTCTTCAGGACCATCAGCAGGTACGAGATTTCTTCAGGATGATGACTCAGACCATATCTGCATGCAGATAACACATATGAACTTCTCCTGAGATTGTGACTCAGTTACATGGTGATTTACTGTTAAATTATATTGTTGGGGGATTGTGCAATGCGACTAAATGAAAACTGGCTGTGAATGGATATGCGCTTAAAAGACTGTAAAAACTGAGTGTTAGCATCAATGTAGATGTCTAGGAGTGATTTAGTAGGATGTCGAATCTAAACTACAGAAAACATGCATCCGATGGAGAAGTGTTGTTCTATGGCCCTTCATGGAATAATATATTTGACATGTTCCCATTGTGCTTTGCAGAATTGTTCATGGAAGCGTACCGAGCAGGCCATATATTCAACAAACCTCTGTAACGATGCACTCTGTCTTTTCTTGAACACGCACCAGGTACATCTCAAAACCATTTTCTGTAATCGTGGAACCAAGTTTGGAGCTGAAATGTTTCCAGTTATCCAGAGACAAAAAAAGGGCAGAATTGAGTGTACGTGCTTGTAACTATGAGCCTTCTTCTGTATAAAGATGTACACTACACACACATACTATACAATTTATTAGAAGACAATTCTTCTACTCACATTGCACCTCGCCGCTTTTTTAGGAAGAATGTAATCTGTATTGATCTTTTGCACACATCATAATTTTCTCTACCGACCAGATAAATTTAAAGAGCGACCGAATTTTGATTTGTACATTCTATTATGAATAGACGATTCTCGATGGTACACTAAACTTTTCTTGCTACGGTAAATCCAAAAAAGATGGAATTGAATAGAGCAAAGACAATAAGCTGCTAAGAACTCAGCAGAGCCATGCGAAGGAGAAACGAACCAGGAAAATGTTATAATACAAAATGCTACACACACATATGTTGGGAACCACATATAGGCTTGTGTTATAATACTGAGGTATGTTGGAGGGGCACACATAATTTCTGCTAGACCTCAATGTACGCCTCTCTGCTGTGACCGGACACAATTCAAATGTTGTTTGGCCGTGCTAACGGATACTTCAATGGATATGTCAATATCTCCCCCGTTGCAACGCACACGCATATCTTTCCCTAATACTAAAGCATGTGCCTGTACGTTGTTGCACATTTTGCAGAAAAACCCTTGTGTTTTCAGTAATTAATCCTGCAGTCGTATTTTAAGTGAATTGACTGAGATCTAAGAAAATGTTTCGTTTATGCAAAGAAAAAACACCATGGTACAACACAAGTGCCCCTCCGCCCATCCGCTGCATCTGGTACACCTCAGAAAAAAGAACTAATCTGATATGCTTGTGGTGCAAAACAAGGTTGTTACTGCAATAATATTCCCACCTCGCTCTTCCTCACTCAATCCCATCAACTTTTATACTATATCTGCGCCTCGATGCATCATAAGTCAACAAAGAGAGAAGGGAAACATAATAATGGAATTAATCCTGGATGTAGGAAGAAGAGCAAAGGAATAAACAACTTTGACTCAATTGGCTCAGCTACATATCTTCGGTGAGGAAAACCGAGATGCAGATGAGATAGAGTGAATGCAAAGAGAGTAGTCCTGGTCACCGTCGCTCCAGCCAGCGACGACCGGCTTGGCCGCTCGGCGGCCCACGATTCATTTGTTCCATTTTCAGGGTGGAGAAGAAGTAATTAAGGCATGTGCACCATTCATTTGTTCCTTCATTTGATCCTCCCTTATTTCACTCAAATTAGATTCATTTACTTTTGCACTTACCCATGGTTGACGAATCAAGAAATTTAGTTACATTAATTGCAATGAGGAATATCATATATCCATAAAACTCAGATACTTTTTCAATAGAACATCATCATGATGAGACAGTAAGATTTTTAATTTTTAAAAAGCCCGTGGCAACGCACGGGCAGTCTACTAGTACCACTCTAGAATTTGACATTTCATTTTTGTCACTCTTAGCTTTTGATAATAATAACAATTGCTATTCTGTGTCAAAACAAGATTTTCAGAATGACAATTGCGATACATTGTTAAAAGCTAAGAGTGGCAAAAGTGAAATTAAACATTATTGCTTTTGCCATGAAATGGCATTTGTGATGTATTGTCAAAATCTAAGAGCATCTCTAGCCGTTCGGCCCCCGAGGGCGCCTAAAAAGAGCGGCCTCGGGCCGAACCGGCGCTAGTTCGGCCCCTGGGGGCGACCTAGCTCTCAGTCACGCCCCCAGACGCCGGCCCCAGGACGCGAAAAATTCAAACTTGGTCGTTCCCGCTCACAAAAGACGCCACAAGTTCGGTGATCACAAATCACAGTTCGGCAATCGGATATAGTCAGGCGTACAAAAAAATAAAGCGGCACAAGTTCGCGTGCGCAACGCATCACTCGGCGGGGTCGGCCCCAGGCGTCAGCAGAGTCGGCGTGCGCGGGCTTGGCGGTGTCGGAGCTGCTTCTGTGCTGGGCGATGTCGGCGCGGCTTCGGTGCTGCTGGGCGTCGTGGAGGTGTCGGCGTGGGCGTCGGCGGCGTCGGCGTCGTCGAGGGAAGCTGGTTCAGAATGAGGCCGCGCTCCACCAAGTACCACGCCTTGACCGTCTCGTCAGTGCTCTGGAGCATGTCCGCCGCGCCCAGCGGGAAAGACAGGTCGGTGTTTCTCTTCTTCGCGGCGACGTTGGTCCGGAGTAGGTCGAGCTTGACGGCGCTGCTCGACATCAACGCCGACCACCGCGCCTCGGTCTTCTCTTCATGAAGGACGGCTCGGGCCTGCGCGTCAGCGAGGCAGTGCTCGATGGACTCCTGCACTCGAGCGGTGGCCGTGTCGGCGTGTTTCCCCTTCTTGGCACTTTTGTTGTCGTCCGGCCGCCCTTCTGATGCGCCAGGAGTCGGCGTGTCCGGCTTGTAGGTCTCCTTGGCCTTGTCGAGGGTGCGCCGGACTTCCGCCCACTTCTCGCACTTGTCAATGCGCTTGTAAATGTGGAGGTACTTGAATTCGGCGTCGTTGTTGCTCAGCCGGTACAGGGCAAACATGCGCAGCAACTGCGCGAAGGAACAAACAGTTGGCGGACGTACACGGCGAAGAGAGTCGGGAGACCGGCGTGGCATACCTGATCCTCAACGCTAGCGCCGCTCTCCGGGCGAGCCGCGACCTCCTCGACGACCCCGTGCCATTTGTTGCACGTCCTGGATACGTCCCCAATGGTTCGCCATCGCCTTCGAGCCGGGCTGCATGTAGATGCCTTCGAAGTAGGGGTCGACGAGATTGCGCTCGTCGAACTCGGCCTTGATGCGCTCCCAGTACGTCTCGATGCTCTGGTTCGTGCCGGTGGTCGGGTCGAGGCAGACGACTTTCCATGCTTCGGCGAGGCACTCCTCCTCCTTGGACGCCCACTTGATGCGCGGCTCGCCTGACCTGGCCGTCCGCTTCTTCTTCTTGCGCCTCTTCGCCGGAACAGTCGCCGGCTCCTTCTCCTCCTCCTCCTCATGCTCCTGCTCCTCCTGCTCCTCCTCGCCGTAGACGTAGCCGAGTTGTGACGCCCCCGATTCAATCGTACATTAATCATACACGCAAACGTGTACGATCAAGATCAGGGACTCACGGGAAGATATCACAGCACAACTCTAAAATAAAATAAGTCATACAAGCATCATAATACAAGGGGCCCCCGACTGTTACTTTGTGGCGGAGCGACAGGGCAGGTTGAGACCACCTAGGAGAGAGGTGGCCTGGCCCTGGTCGGCGTTCGCGGATACTTAACACGCTTAACGAGATCTGAATATTTGATCTGAGTCTGGCCATTTGGTCTATACGCACTAACCAACTACGTGGGAAAGATATGGGCACTCGACGTCGTGGTATCAGCCGAAGCCTTCGTGACGTCAGCGACTGAGCGGCGCGCGCCGGATTGGAACGTAAGCCTGCTCTTGTATTAAGGGGGCTAGTTCTGCTTCCGGCCGCCCACGCAACGTGCAGGTGTGCTCAGGGCGATGGGCCCAAACCCCTGCGCCCTTAGGTTTAGACCGGCGTGCTGACCTCTCTGTTGTGCCTAGGTGGGGCTGCGACGTGTTGATCTTCCGCTGCCGGGCATGACCCCGAAAAGTGTGTCCGGCCAAAAGGGATCAAGCGTGTTGGGTTATGTGGTGCACCCCTGCAGGGAAGTTTATCTATTCGAATAGCCGTGTCCCTCGGTAAAAGGACGACCCGGAGTTGTACCTTGACCTTATGACAACTAGAACTGGATACTTAATAAAACACACCCTTCCAAGTGCCAGATATAACCCGGTGATCGCTCTCTAACAGGGCAACGAGGAGGGGATTGCCGGGTAGGATTATGCTATGCGATGCTACTTGGAGGACTTCAGTCTATTCTCTTCTACATGCTGCAAGATGGAGGCTGCCAGAAGCGTAGTCTTCGATAGGATTAGCTATCCCCCTCTTATTCTGGCATTCTGCAGTTCAGTCCACCGATATGGCCCTTTACACATGTACCCATGCATATGTAGTGTAGCTCCTTGCTTGCGAGTACTTTGGATGAGTACTCACGGTTGCTTTCTCCTTCTTTTCCCCTATCCCTTCTACCTGGTTGTCGCAACCAGATGTTGGAGCCCAGGATCCAGACGCCACCTTCGACGACGACTCCTACTACACTGGAGGTGCCTACTGCTACGTGCAGGCTGCTGACGACGACCAGGAGTAGTTTAGAAGGATCCCAGGCAGGAGGCCTGCACCTCTTTCGATCTGTATCCCAGTTTGTGCTAGCCATCTTATGGCAACTTGTTTAACTTATGTCTGTACTCAGATATTGTTGCTTCCGCTGACTCGTCTATGATCGAGCACTTGTATTCGAGCCTTCGAGACCCCTGGCTTGTATTATGATGCTTGTATGACTTATTTTATTTTAGAGTTGTGCTGTGATATCTTCCCGTGAGTCCCTGATCTTGATCGTACACGTTTGCGTGTATGATTAGTGTACGATTGAATCGGGGGCGTCACACGAGCTCGCCGTCCATGCCGCCGCTGATATCCACCGTCTCGTTCGGGGTGACGAACCCTGGAGACGCCGCGGCTGAACCTGCCGCGATGATGCCGTCCATGTCGCCCTCGGTCTCGTCGGTGTCGCCGAGGTGCGAGAAGGGCAGCGCGCAACGGCGGAGATGGGGCGTCGGGGAGGACGCGTAAGCGGGGCAACGAGTAGTTGTATGAAGGGTACTGCATGCCGACGAAGGCGGGCGAGGGCGTGCGCTGGGCCGGGTGTCCATGGGGGAAGGTGACGTTTGGGTTGAACCCACCATGCGCGTCCCCGTCGGCGTAGCTCAGCGAGGGCGATCCCCATGGCTGTGGCGACGGAGAGACGACGCTTTGCTGGCCCCAGGGAGCGTACTGGGCGTGGCTGCCGAGTGGATTCATCATCCACACGCGAGTCACCTCGGCCTCGGCTTGGTCCGCCGAAGCGGCAGTCGCAGCCGCGCGTGCCGCGTTGTCACGGGCCTTCTTGGCGATGGCCCTGTTCCGCCGGTCGGCGGTGACAGCCTCCCGTCGCTGAACTTCCGCCCTCCACTCGGCGTTTGGCTTGCTCGGTGGCTTGGACGGCGGCTCCCTCGGCTTCCTCTGCTTCGGCTAGGCGACGGAGGCGGTCGCGGTTGCGGCGGCGTGGGGGACGACGTACTTCTTTGGTGGCATGGCGGCCGGCTGGAAGGCGAGCGGGAGGGAGATTGGCGGGAGGAAAGGAGAAAATGGGAGGGAAGTGGGGGAAAAGCGGGAAGAAACGGCGGGAAGAGGCGCTCGACTCGCCAACAGGGCGGACCCCCGCGCCCTTTTCGCTTGTGCCGGCGCCCCAGGCGCCCCCAGGGCGCCGGGTTCTGCCTGGGTCCGCCAGCACCAGTTTTGGCCCGAGCCGGCAAAAACGGGCTTCTGGGGGGGCGACTGAGCCGTTTTTTCGGCATCGGCGCGGAAAAAACGCCTGGAGAGGGCCTGTTGGGGCGCGGCTGGAGATGCTCCAAGAGTGACAAAAGTGAAATGTCAAATTCTAGAGTGGCATAAGTAAAGTGGGCAAAATCTAGAGTGGCAAAAACAAAGTTTCCCCCCTCCTCTTCTACGAAATAAAAACAAGCAGCCTTCAAATGATAGCAGAAATGAAACTTCTTAGGTATTTCCACCGAAAAAAATAATTTTAAAAGCAACTACAAATTCATTAGAATAAGATCAAAGACAGTAAATTAAATCATTAATGATTTGACACCGTGTAAACTACCGCAAACAACACTAATCCCTCATCACTGGCCGGTCAGAGAGGAGGCTCATCATTGACCGATCATGAAATTTGCATCGGTGATAAGTCGGTGAAGCATTGACTGGATAGTTATACATATATGATAAATTTTTTCTACTACTAGGTGTAGTTACTGTCATTTTTGTTTCATACGTTCTAGATAGTATATATCATATCGAAAAATATGTAGTATATAAAAATGTTTAGTTAGTATATATACTACTTTTTTGGTAGTATGTATTATAAATATGTACGTATTACAATAAAACTATGAGCTCACTTGCAATTTTTTCATATAACTCACTTTGGAGTATTTTGTATATAGTATAGGAACATACTAAAAATAATAAATTAAAGTATACACTACTACATGGTAGTATATAAGGAATGGGTGTAACTACACCCGGTAGTAGGATGCATTTTCCCTATAATAAGCTATTCTACACCCCCTAGTAACGCTATATACAAAATCTAGTAAAATGTGTATAAAATGTAGTAATTCAGAAAATATTTTTTTTACTACCCAGGTTTGTAATTTATTGCATTTTTTACGAAAATTACTATATTTTACATAGTGTGTTACTATATTTTGTATGTACTGTTACTGAAGTGTAGAATACGCTATTCTACACTTACGTTTAGTTTACCTTTCTTTTCAAATGCTTCCTCATCCAATCAGGAGCTTATTCGATTCTTATTCTTATTAAACATCTGATATAGATGATGGGAACAATGAAGCAGATTCTTCATTTGTAGGTTGCAATCCGTATGATTTCTTTTCTCGATCTCCTGCTTGTGTTTCACCTCGCACCTAAGCATCAGGTTCCTAGGGACAGAGACATCTGCGCTCTAAGGCAATCATAGTACCACCAGCATGGTTACATCGTTCTGCGGGCAAGCTTCAACTTCATCACCTGATTTGGCACCAGCCAAAGGAGTAGGAACAGCAGCTGGGGAAGCACCATTACCATCCATGGGATGCTTTGTGAACAGCCCCCTCTGACATATATATTTTATGTCACCTAATTTATTTATTTTCACCCGAGGAAATACTATTCATCACCAGGTTGCAGAATAAGTTATTTGCATCCGAGGAAATCTTATGATCGCTTCATAAATAAATTACGTTTGGAATACAAATAGTGACATTCATATTGATTCACTACGTAAAATTTGGTATAAGAAAATAAAAAAAGGTTATAAGACCAGAAATATCGCATTTTATGTATGTTTTTACGTTCGTAACTTTACGTAGCATAAAATATTTTTTATGACGAGTATATATTTTCTTACATTCTCTTTTTACGTATGAAATAAGACAAAATTTATGAAACATAAAAATATGGTGCATTGGCGTCAAACTAGAGAAGGGGTTGAAGAATAACTATTCCTCACCCAGGGTAACGAATAGCGCGACCCATAGTAATACTATTTATCACCCTGGATACAGAATAAGTTATTCTTGACCCGAGATAATTTTATGATCGCTTCATAAATAAATTACGTTTGGAATACAAATAGTTGCATTAATATTGATTTTGTACGTAAAATTTGGAATAAGAAAAAAATATGTTATAAGACCAAAAATATCGCATTTTATGTATGTTTTACACTATATTTTTACGTTCGTAATTTTACGTAACATCAAATTTTTTTATGGTGACTATATATTTTCTTACGTTCTCTTTTTATGTATGAAACAAGACAAAATTTATGAAACCTAAAAATACGGTGCATTGATGTCAAAATAGAGAAGGGGTGAAGAATAATTAATCCTCACCCAGGGTGACGAATAGCGCGACCCTACACACACAGTATCAGGTGTATTCCTTCGTGTGCCTGTGAGCTACCTGTCTCTTGATAGTTGCGGCTCGTTAGTTTTGTGTACTCTTAGTCCGAAAGGCTTCTTCAAAGCCTCCTGATCCACCCTCACATGTAAATTTGAACAATGTATTATGTCGAAAACACAAATTGCATGTGTCCAAAAATTGGAAGGGTTTCTTCAAGTCACTCTCCAACACTCGAAGGTCAATGGAAGGCGAAAGATGTGTTGTCCATGTCGTAGTTGTGACAACACGAGAATCGTTGGAACAAAATATGAATTGCACTACCATTTGGTGAAGAGGGTTTTTACTGATGGTTATACACATTGGATATCGCACGGGGAGGATACGGCAGATAGTAATGAGACAAAAGATAACGATGGCACATTGTTGGGAAACATAGTAGAAAACAAAAAAATTACAACCACGAAGAAGAAGAAAAGGTTGTCTTCTTAGAAAGGTTGGTGTCTTCCAATATTTCCCTGTTTCAGGCATATGTATGGTAATAAGAATAAGTCAAAGTTGATGGGTTGGCACGCGAAGGGCAAAGACACCCGACCGATGCTCTCCAGTGAGAGGTAGTCAAAAGTAAGTTCAAAGAGTAGTTTGGTGATGACCCAAGAAAAGTACTTGAGCTGTAGACACGACACATGGCTTGTGGTTGTTTGGTTGTACAACCTTCCGTCGTGGCTTTGCATGAAGCAGAAATACATACAGGGCCGTCCAAGGGCCTATGCGAGCTGTGCGCTCGCACAGGGCCCCCAAAATCCTGGGGCCCCCAACTAGGGTCCATATACATATACGTATAGTCTGGAAAAAAAAATCAGTTTTAGGCCTTCTTGGGCCTGGTCCGGTCAAGTCTCAAGTGATACGCTTTCCCCGTCACGTGGATGAGATGGATTGATCGATCGTAGACGAAACGACAGCCCCAGCGCCATATGTTCCGTAACTTCCGCTTCCTAATCCATCGCTTGGCTTTCCATCTCCCCGTCGCTTTCGATTGAATCGGCGGCTCAGTTGCGATCGCATTGCAGCCTTGTAGGTTCAGCGAGGCGACGGGCAAGAAGCGGAACTGCACGCGACTTTCGAGCGCTGGACGCCGCCGCGCCGGCGGCCGGCCGACACCGCCGCGGTGCCGCCCAACAGGAACAGAAGACCAACCGGTGTGGTGCCCTCCCCGCTCCCTACGCTCTCCCCTTTTCTCTAATTTTGATACAAATTACAAAGTTGTGTTAATATGTTTGGGAACGATTTTTTGCGTAGTCATTCAAGTTCAGAAGTAGTCACAGATTCAATAATTTCACTAGTTGCTCGTACTATCGTCCAAGTCCAAAATCAAGGTTCTATCTGATTGTAAGTTTTTCGAACTACCTATACATGTCACAAGCCTATATTTCATGTGAGCTCATCAGTTCAAATAAATTGAAAGAGTATATATTTCATTGAAACAAAAAAATCATGCATTCTAGTTCTGGAAGAAAGTATGATTATGGTGCCTTCAAGGTAAAAAGAAACAGAAATTAGAAGAAGATGCTTAACTTAGGTGATTATGCTTGCGTAATTGTATATGTTTTTAAAATTTAGGGACCCATCTTTCTTTTCGCACCGGGGCCCTGAATTCCTGGAGACGGCCCTGAATACATACACATAGCTATGTTGATCCTAGGTCTAAGCAACCTAGCATGAATCTTAACTTGTATTACCAACTACTTAAGGATGAAGTGGAAACACTTTGCGTCAAGGGGGCTCGGGTCAGGGATGCTGACAAACAACAATACTTAAAACTAAAAGCAATGTTGTTAACAACGGTCAATTATTATCCTGCATACAGATACAACCCCACCAGACTAGAAGCGGGTACAAAGGATGTGTTATTTGCAAAGATGAGACAAGTAGTCAAGGATTGCTTGAAGTAAAAAAATGAGATAAATACACTAGTGGTCACTAAACTTGAGTCCTAAACACAATACGGTTACTGAACTTTGGAATACGCTCGTTACGGTCATTATATACGTAAAGCGGTGTTTATACGGTCACTGACTCTCTGTATAGCATCCGTATTGCACTCTGACTGGTCAAACGACCTACGTGGCACTCGGTTTGGGCCCATCTGTCAGTGGGTAAATAAAAGGAAAAAAGATAAACCGCGTGCTAGCCAGTTGAGCACTTTGCTACTGTTCGTCTGGATGGAGGCGCTCAGTTTTATATCAGATGGGAATCCAATAAGCAGCCTTTTGTCCCACTAGTCAATAAGCCGAAGAAATAAGGAAAAGCTAATAAATAATTATGCGCGGGTTGGTGGTTCGAAACCAGGACCTCGCACACGAATCCAAAGGCAGGCTAGCAAATCGAGCCCACGCACAAGTGCGATGATATGATATGGAGGAGCTTAGTTTTTTTTTTTTTTGCAACGGCATGTGCGATAAAAATGAATCCACAAACAAAAAATATTCATGCAAACGCAAAAAAATAACTAAAAATGTTCGCTTTTATGTTCATATCTTTTAAAATATTTATGTAGTATAAAAGTGTTTCTTGAATTGAAAAAATCGTACAGTTTTAAAATTGTGCATGCAATTTTTTGAAATACTCATGTGATGTAAAGTACTGTTGCTTTTATAGGAATTTCTGTGTAAAGTAGTGTTTTCTAATAAATATTTGATGCATTTTTAATATACAGTTACACTAATAAGTTTTACTCCCTCCGTTCCTAAATACTCCCTCCGTTCCAAAATACTTGACTTCCATTTGTCCAAAAATGAATATACTTATATACTAAAAGATGACTAGATACATCTATATTTTGATAAATGGAAGGCATCTATTATGGAACGGAGGGAGTATAAGTCTTTTTAGAGATTTCACTACAAACTACATACGGATGTATATAAACATATTTTAGAGTGTAGATACACTCATTTTGCTCCGTATGTAGTCCATAGTGGAATCCTAAAAAAACTTATATTTAGGAACGAAGGGAGTATAAAATATATACAAACACTTAAAAAAATGCATGAACTTTTCTAGCAAAAGATGCAAACACTTGTTAAAAGTTGCAGGAAAAAATGTATCACTTTTTGGGGTACAGTTACATAAATTTGATACAATGAAAGTAATTTTCAATTTATATATATATATATATATATATATATATATATATATATATATATATGTGCGCACCGTGTGTGCGCGCGCGCGCTTTTTTTTTCAAGCACGGCCCTGTGCATTGCGTCATTGTGTGGATGGTTATGTATAAAATGCCTAGCGCCTGCACAATGGGCATCTGGTTTGGTTGGCTCTACTGGCTGCAGAGCGCAAGCTCGCAAGCCTGAGGCGCGGGTTCGAATCCCGTACCTGCAGCGTGTACGCTTCGTTTTTTTTCTCCCCCCCTGACAGATGGGCCCACTGAAAGTTTTTTTACACGCCCACTGAAAGTTTGACCGGTCAACAGATTGCTATACAGTGCTCTACGGTGACTCAGTGACCGTATAATCATCACTTTACGTATATAGTGACCTAACGAGCGTATTTTGAAGTCCAGTGACTGTATTGTGCTTTTGACTCAACTTAAGTGACCCTCGGTGTATTTATCTCTAAAAAATCATGTATATGGGACACCAAAGGTGGCTTCCAATAGCCCACCCTTGGAGGCAAAACGAGAAAAACTTGAATGAAGAAGTTGAGTTTTGTCCTAAATCAGTGCCGGGGATGGCGCAAGAAATCTTAGATAGTGTAAATGTGGTACCTATCATCTCGATGAAGGCAAAAGGTGGTACACGATTGGAGGGCATGTGAAAAAGGAAACCTATATCCTGGCACTTGCCATAATAGCTACATTTAAACATTCGTCACACCATAGATATGATGCATGTTGGTTTTTTTCTGCAATAGTATTCTTGATACATTGCTCAACATGCTTCAACTTTCAGGCTATGGTCCTGCTCGAGTTTTTCCATTGGAACGGAGTCGGCGAAACTCTGGCGTAGATTCCTGTCATCTCTTTGAGACGACAAGGGTGTGAGACGATTTGGATCGATTCAAGGGTTCAATGACGATAAATACGGCTTTGGGGCACTAGTCCTTAGGAGCACGTGCATGGAGACTTCTCTGCTGTTATCGACAAGGCCAAACTGGCTCTGATAGATACGCGGCAACAACGACGCGTCGACAACTCCTTTAGGGCGGTAATGTCGTTCGATGGCACAAGGTCCTCAATGTAAATTTTAATATGTTTAGGGTGCTTTGTACTTAGTTTCTTTAAGTAAAAAATTCTACTCCTTCCTCGCTTTGACTAGACATGCGAGTCCACACAAAAGAGTTTGGGCTCGCCTGGGTAGGTGCAAACCTGGCCAGATGGGCTGACATGACACGCCCCGACCTAGGTTATACGGGCTAGGCACGCTAACTACATGGACCGTGCCGGGCCGGCACGCGTGTTGTGATCCCCGGCCCACCGGCACATTTAGCCCACCAGCCCGTTTGATTTTGGACTGTTTTGTGCCTATTGTGCTGTTTTTTAGGCCAATATACCAAAAAAATGATTTTTTTTAAGTAAATGGGCCGTGCTGTGCCGACACGCATGCCCAGCCACGTGCCGGCCTGCCTGGCCCAGCCCAGATGGCCACTTTGGGTAGGTGGAGTCGGAACGGGACGCCAAGAAGAACAACAAGAGGAAGAAACGCAATTCGGGGTGGAGTTGGACTTGTGGTTGTTGCCGAGCGCTCCCTCTCGTCTCCTCGCGATTTTTTATAAAAAGGAGAGAAGCGCAATCGTATCCCCAGCCAGATTCACATCGCATCGCCACCCACCTTTCCCTGCCGGATTCTTCTCAGGTAGCAGCAGCAGCTTGAGGTCTTGCGGATCTGCGGCTGCGAATCCCAGTCTCGTATCAACTCAACCAGGCAGAGAAGCAGGAGGAAGATGTCCAAGGCGGTGCTCACCCTGGAGGAGGTGTCCAAGCACAACACCAAGGACGACTGCTGGCTCATCATCGCCGGCAAGGTATGCGCACGCATCTTCTCCCCGCTCGCCCTCCTGGTTTTTTCCTTGCGATTACTGTTACGCCAAGATTCAGTCTTTCTGTCTTTCTCTCGGAGGGTCGCGATACTGGTAGCTTGCAGCACAGCATGCCCTAATCGATTTGCCAAAGCATTTGGCTAAGCAATTGATGCATGTTACGTGCTGGCCTGGTACGATTAGAGTACATCCGCCGGCAGATCTGCACGGTACCGTCGGACTATTACTTGAGTTATTGGTTATGTTGAACAAGAATCAGTTTGGTTTAGTACATGTCGAGCGATTCCTGGGGTAAATATCCAGACAAGAGTTGGTAACTCTTTAAATTGCGAATTGGTCTGAGAGATTACACACTCTGGTTTACTTCCAGAATTTCCACCCGTCGGAACAGATAAATTACTGAGTACCCTGCTTCCAAACTTTCACCCTGCTTTATACAAGGTCGGAACACATTTAGCGAGTGTGTAATTTTCTGATGGTAGTCAGAAGAAACTAGGCTTTCACCCGCTTTTATATACATAAAGCCAGAGTACTATACAACCACAGTCCAGACCAGCACACAAGGTCAAAACCGATAAATTGCGTTTATATAGCCGTGCAACCTTCTTCTAGTTGATCCTGCTCGACCTGGTAGGCAAAAAAGATTTGCCCGTTTGGTTGCCGTAGATTCACTAGTTAATTACCTTTTGCCATGTAAAAATAGTTGCATGTTTGGTTCTCGAGTGTTATGTTGCCCTTTCTAGGAAAAAACAAAAGGTTACTTACCATTAGATGATATTTTGACGCATGTTTGTTGCTCAAGCTTGTTCCATAGTTGCCACGAGAACATAACTACATGACCAACTATAAAGTTGTCCACAATTTCAGTCTTTCAGACGAGAACTAAACTCTCAGGTCCCAGACCAATTGAGATTCATTCTCCATCATCTAGACTATATTTTACCCCCGTAAGAATCACATCTGTTAACCTTTTCCAATTCTCCATCTGAGTTCTGGACATAACTCTGAATCTTTTGTCATAGTTTATTTTTCATGTTTTATGCATCCAAAAAACCTGCCTTACAGTAACAACACTTAGGTCTTGGCTTAAGATATCATCTTACGGTGTGCCTTTACATATGAGGATGCAAAAGATTTTAAATTATGTTCATCAGTACCCTTTATCCCATGTGTACCAATGAAAAGCAAGTCTTTAACATCTATTTTAGCCCAAAAAAACTCATTTTATTTTTGTTTAAGCCTTGCAAAGTGGCGTAGTTTAAGGTGAATTTTTCATATTTTGTACAAACCTTGCAGAGTAGTTATGTTTATCTTTCTTCGGAACCTGAAAGTTCTCTATAAGCAGGCTTATATTGCATGAAGACATATTTGATTAGCCTTTATTCACCTTGAAAGGGCTGCTTTCTTCTTGTACTTGTTGTACATGGCAGGAGCAATGTGGCAATGCTCTTTAATTAACGCCGTTACTTTTATGTCAGTAGTGAGGCTTAGAATTGTTATAAATTTTGTTTAGAGAAGAATGGTTATAAATTTTGTTCCTTCTTGAGAAAAACAATCACTGACACTGTGTTCTAATGTTCAGGTATACGATGTGACCAAGTTTTTGGAGGATCACCCTGGAGGTGATGATGTACTGTTGTCCTCGACTGGTAATGCCTTCTTGCCATGCTATGCTTGCAGAGGTTGTGAACTTGTGATTTAGCCTAATAACTTCCATTAACACATGGGCCCTTTTACAGCCAAGGACGCAACCGATGACTTTGAGGATGTCGGGCACAGCACCACCGCCCGTGCGATGCTGGACGAGTACTATGTCGGCGACGTGGACACGGCCACGATACCCGCCCGGACGAAGTACACTCCGCCGAAGCAACCACACTACAACCAAGACAAGACCCCCGAATTCATCATCAAGATCCTCCAGTTCCTGGTCCCCCTGGCCATACTTGGTCTGGCTGTTGCCATTAGGATGTACACCAAGTCGGAATCGGCTTAACCGGTGGCGGCATTGTTCTCTGGGTTATGGGGGGAAAATAGCTTTAAGGTGTTGGAATAAGTTAGTAGTTTGTCGCGTGATGTATCCATTCCAATGTACCGTGTGGTGAGTTGTTTGAATGTTGCAACGGTTTTGTCGTGAAACTGAAATTGATGGGACCAAGTTTTGTTGTGAAACTTAAATTGATGGGACTGAAATTGCTCTTTGGTGTTGGTGCACTGGTATGCATGTATTCTCCTCGATGCCTTGGGAAATTAAGCACTGGTTCTATTTTCAACAAAAGTAGAAGAACAGTCACAAGAAAACATGTCTGGCGCTACAAGGCGAGGCATGGAGACGGGCGAGACGAGGCACTCACAGCCTGGTGCGTCGCCGCCCTCAGCCTCCTCAACCTTGACAAATTTTCATTGAGCTCTTGTAGAATGACAGTTTTGGTGGGGATATTGTAATAAATATTTGATATCTTCAGTTGTAAACATCAGTGTTTTGGTTCACAGCTTGCTCGCAAGTATGTTATCTTTCCAACATCAGCATCATTGGAAGCGGAGTATAAACACATGGTACACTGAAGATAGCAAGGCTGGGGGATTTTATTGTTTGAAAACTCTGGTGCCTTCTGGATATATATTAAGTAAGGGCGGTACAAATGTGCATGAGTTTAGGGAGTTTGCGCGTTTCAAAAGTTTCTCGATAAAATCATAGATGTGCACCAAATCAAAACTCGTTCAACTTCCTGGACAGGTGGTTTCAGCTAAGTTGAACAAGTTTTCAGTTTTGTGCCAAATTGGCAATGCATTGGAATGACAGCCTATGTTGCTTAGATAAGCATCCTACACGACAACACCATTATTGCTGACGCTGAAACGTCTAAGTACTGAAATTACATCATTTCGGAGCAAACATGATTAAAGTGTACTCAAGGTGTGACCATCAGACAAAGTTGTGCATTATACGAAGTCATACACATGATTGATGAAATTTCACAAGTTTAGACCAAGGTTTATTAACTAAATATAAAATGGATAAATTGTAGTGATTTCAAATGCTGCGATAGAGATTTTAAAATTGTTTGCCCCCTCTAGATGTTTTACTCCTTGCTGCACAGGATGTTTTACTCCCTGCTGCACACGTAAAAAAGAAGCCATTTTTTTCTGGATACTATTCATAAATAATACTTTTCATAAAAATCCTTCTGAAAATGTGAAACCCAATGATGTTTTCTATATGTAAAGAAGGTCATTTTTTTGTCTCGAAGGGCAAGAAGGTCCTTTTTTCTTCTAAACGCTGTTCACAACCGGGGGTACTGTTCACACATGATTACTCTTCATCGTTACTACTCCCTCCGTTTCAAATTAAGTGTAATCTTAGTATAACTGTATACTAACTTTAGTATAAAGTTGAGACACTTATTTTAGGACGAAGGGAGTATTCACTGTTGGACACTTAAATAAACAGTAAAAGATTTAAAAAGTCAAAAAAGAAAAGAAAAAGGAGAAATCTCCCCTCTTTGGTATATGTATACTTATTCTCCACACCGTCTGCACGGCATTCCGTCATTGTCACGCACTGTGACGTGACGAGCTATGATTAGCTACTTAATCCCAATGTGTCCTTCTTTTGTCCATAGCTGTATATATGCAGGTGTCCAGCGAGGGACGAACAAAACAACTACTATTAAAATGGCTCGGCTGGATGGAGGTCTACACACCTTGCATGGCCACGTGCCTGTGCGTGTCTTTACATCTAGCCCCTTGTATTACTGGATGATCCGTTAGAGCATCTATAGCTCTTAGTATTTACATTTACGGACGATCCCTTAAAGAATCTACAGTCAGGTTTCCTATACAGGGTGGACGATCCAATAAGTGACTGGTCATTTCCCTCGACTCAACCTGACTTCTCAAACGGTCCTATACGACCAGGCTGATCAGCACCCCTCATATCCATCTTAAATATGAGGTGGATATGAGGCGGCTCGGACGCGTCCGCCACGTCAACTCGGTCCATCCTAGCCTGCACGGACCCCGCTCTGTCCCCACTAAAAACCCAACCTAGACCAACCCTAGCCCACTCTCTGCTCCGCTATCCGTCCTTTCCCCTCGATGGTGTCCCGGACTAGGGGGGGGGGGGGTACTAACCACGTCGGCTCCCAGCCACGTGGGACGGGCCACCGTCCATGAAGATAAATCCATGGCCCCTTTCGTTGGGCCCAGGAGAGCGAAGATGGAAGATCCCGAAGACTTGGCGTGTACTTCAAATATTTAGAGGTAGTCTTCGGCATGATTGCCCTTAGATGCAATCGACCTATGTAAACCCTAGGCACCCCCGGTATCTATATAAACCGATGGTGAGGGTCGTAGACGACAATAGATACCCACACGATCTTGTAGTAGGTTACCTATCCTCTATGCTCCCTCTCGAATCAATACAATCAAAGCAGGACGTACGGTATTACCTCTTCTAGAGGGCTCGAACCAGCTGGGTAAACTCCCGTGTCCTTGTTACCATCGTGCCAAGACTACCAGTTCGGGACCCCTACCCTACCCGAGATCTGCTGGATTTGACTCCATCATTGGTGGCCCATGCAGGTCCTATGTGTAGTCAAAACAGTACGATAGCATTCCTGATCGACGATGAAGTCGACTTCGGTGTGACTTTCTGGCCTTCGTGTCTTTGGTTGTCTCGCCTTCCATGCTGATTCGGCTGGCCACCTCGTCCAGATCAAAACCTTCCTCCCAGGTCGGGTTGTCAGATTTAGAAACCTGAAATATGTCATTGATTCTCATGGTGATCTTATCTTTTCGAGCTGGATATCAAACCAGGTCAAGGAACTTGATGGCGCATTGGCCTAGGCCCCAGTGTCAGTCCAGACATCGGGCGATGTTGAAGCGCTCACCTCAGATCCAATGTTGGGACAGAATCCGAGAAACACTCTGGAAGCCCAGATGCTTATCCTGGTTACCAAGGAAAGACCTGCGTCCATGTCAGATTGGATCTCAGGGAAGCTTCCTATGAACCCAACTTTGAGCGGGCTATGGATGAGAGCAAGAAAACCCTTCTGAACGAGATGTTAGATCAAATCCAGAAGCTCGCAATATCGGACGATCGAAACTTGGTTTACGATCAGATCTGGGAAAAACTAGGAGAGGTTGGAATTTCAACCCACCCACCACCCACCTAGTTGATAACGTCGAGGATTTAACCGACGTTGTCGCTAGCGCCTCCGAGGATACAAGCGATATGAATGAAGTCGTAGGAGAAACCTCAGATACCTCACCACCAATCATCAACCACACAGGAAAGTGGGCCACAACCTCCACCTACGACATCTACATGGTGGAGACCCGCAAGGATGGCGGAGGAGGAAACCCGAAGCGCAGGCGTAAAGGTTGTCGCAATGGTGGCACCGGTAATGATGATGCTAGTAACGAAGCCAGCGATAATGATGTACCAATGACGATGGTGCAGATAGTGCTGGTGTCGGTAATGGCAGCAGCGACCACAATGATGGCAATGACAGGGCCAACGGGGACGCCGACAAGGACTCCGAAGATGGAGATTATAACCCTGATCCTGATCAAGATCAAAGCCTCGGCCCCGATGAATATAACACTTTTCAACGAGCCCCTTGAGGGCCCTCAGCTCAATAAGCTGCATAAGCGGTTGGCCATTACAACTCAGTGCATAAAAAATAGATCTCAATGCCTTAAAGACGACGAGGACTGCCTAAATGAAAGGTGGACCGAGCTCCTCTGAGCCGAGCAGGCATTCGAGGACAAGCTACAATAGACAAGTGCCAAATGGCCCTACCTCCGCAGGAACTTGCTGGATGAGATGGACGCGAAGGCCGAGGATAGCGCTATATCTAAGCATGAATGGGCTGAAGGCCTCGATCGTCCTGCTCGGGGCTAATATCCTCGGATTGCCGATCATCAAGCCGGAACCAACAAACATGCTCCTGAGGTTCCCAGGCGCAGAGCTGGACAAAATCTGCCATGCATAGCCTCATGGCCTGACTCTAAGATAGAGGCCTCTAAGCCCCGAAGGCTCACCTTGGTCAATTTATCAATCCAAGCAGCGTCCGCCTGCTGGACAGGCGGGATATTTGGCTTGTCTAGCCAAGCACCACGACGTGCGTAATTATACTCGTGAACCTAATGTAACTGTGTCAGACGTACACCACCCCAGGGTAAGATTCCGAGGAGCCGCTCACCCTCAATGCTTTACTTACGGATGAGGTCATGTATCATCAGTTCCCGGTTGGGTTTATACCCACAAATATCGAGCAATACGATGGGACCACGGATAACTCGGTATGGATCGAGGATTTACTTCTTGTTGTCCACATTGCAGGAGGAGATGACATCCACACAATCAAGTACTTGTCGTTGAAACTGAAGGGTTCGATCAGGCATTGACTGAACAGTCTCACACCTAATTCGGTCCGTGAGTGGGATAACCCAGAGGAAGAATTTATGGCAAATTTCCAAGGCACTTACATAAAGCCTCCGGATGCCGACGACTTAACCCATATCGCTCAACACTACTTGTGAGATGCGTTTGGATTTCCCCGAAGAGGAGTGATACGTCTCCAACGCATCGATAATTTTTTATTGTTCCATGCTATTATATTATCAATTTTGGATGTTTTATATGCATTTACAAGCAATTGTATATCTTTTTTGGGACTAACCTATTAACTTAGTGCCCAGTGTCAGGGGCTGTTTTTTGCCTCTTTTTGGTTTTTTCAGAATATCAGTACTAAATGAAGTCCAAATGCCAGGAAACTCTTTGGATATTTTTTTTCTGGACATAAGAGACCCTGGAAGCTTCGGGAGGGGACAAGAAAATGGAGGAATGGCCCACGAGGCACCAGGGCGCGCCCAAGGGGTACGGCGCGCCCTAGTGGCTCATGGGGCTCACGTGGCTTTGTTTGACCTAACTCCGCCTCTGTAAATTATCTAAAATTGGGAAACCAACAAATATCCAGCCAAAATACTTTTTTTGCCGCCGCAAGTTCCTGTTCTCACGAGATCCTATCTGGAGGTCTGTTCCGACACCGTGCCGAAGGGGGATTTGATCACGGAGGGGCTCTATATCAACCTTGCTGCCCTTCCGATGATGTGTGAGTAGTTTACCATAGACCTACGGATCCATAGTTAGTAGCGAGATGGCTCTCTCTCTCTCTCTCTCTCTCTGATCTTCAATACAATATTCTCCTCGATGTTCTTGGAGTTCTATTAGATGTAATCACTTTTTGCGGTGTGTTTGTTGGGATCCGATGTATTGTGAGTTTATGATCAGATTATCCTTGAATAATATTTGAGTTTTCTCTGGACTCTTTTATGAATGATTGTTATAGCTTCATATTTCTCTCTGATCTAGTGATTTGGTTTGGCCAACTAGATTGATTTATCTTGCAATGTGAGAGGTGCTTTGTAATGGGTTCGACCTTGCGGTGCTCAATCCCAGTGACAGAAAGGGACATAACACATATTTGTATCATTGCCATTAAGGATAAAAAGATGGGGTTTATTCATGCGCGAGTTTACTTTGTCTACATCATGTCATCTTGCTTAAGGCGTTACACCATTCTTTATGAACTTAATACTCTAGTCTCTAGATGCATGCTGGATAGCGGTTGATTATGGAGTAATAATAGTAGATGCAGGCAGGAATTGGTCTACTTGTCTCGGATGTGATGCCTATATACATGATCATTGTCTTGGATATCGTCATGATTATTTGATTTTCTACCAATTTCCCAACAATAATTTGTTTACCCACCATATGCTATTTTCAAGAGAGAAGCCTCTAGTGAAAACTATGCCCCCGGGTCTACTTCTATCATATATTAAAAATCCTAAAAATACCTTGCCGCACTTTTACTTTATTTATTTTATTTTTTATTTTGGTTCAATCTATCTATCAATTACTACACAATTTAATCATGCACGTAATCGCTGAGGGATTGACAACCCCTTATTCGCATTGGGTAGCAAGGATTTGTTGTTGTGTGCAGGTGCTGCTAACAAGGTGTTGCGTGGTTCTCCTACTGGATTGACAACCTTGGTTCTTAACTGAGGGAAATACTTCTCTCTAATGTACTGCATCGTCCTCTCCTCTTCGGAGAAATCCCAACGCAGTTCACAAGTAGCAGGAAGAATTTCTGGCACCGTTGCCGGGGAGACATCATCAACATCTATCAAGTACCTACGCATAAACTTTCATTTCCTTGCATTTACATTCTTTGCCATTTTCTTCTTGCTTTCATCTCCCCCACTTCTAAAACATTTTCATAAAAACACAAAAATATTTTCCATTTGCCTTTTTGCTTGTTTGCTCCTTTGCTTGGCTTTTGCCTTCATGTCAACACTCAAAAACAGAAAAATAAATAAGAAAATTAAGATGGATCCTCATGCTCTTGGTAATATTTTTAAAAGATCCAATTTTGATGAACCAATTGCTAGTCCGTTGAGTGCACTAGATTATTTTTGAAGTTTTGCTTGAAATTCGTGAATCTGAAAATTGTGATGAAGTGTTAAAAGAAGAAATTTATAAAGTGATTCACAATAGCTCCTTGGATGAAAAGCATGATTGCAATGATATTATTATAATTTCTATTAATGTTAATTGTGTTAATGATATGCAAAACCTGAAGCTTGGGGATGATGATTTTGTTATGTTCACTACTTATTGCAATAATCATGATTGTGGTGACAATGATTTTTATGATCTTGAAAATTTATTTAATCCTCATGATGAATATGTTTGTGATAATATTGAAAGTGAGTTTTGGAGAGTGTCAACTTTAGCTAAAAATAATCCCACATATTTGAAGAGTATTCAATCTTATGAATTTTTTGATAAAAGTGGGTTTGAAGAGGTCATGACTTTAGTTGGTGTTAATCCCACTATCTTGGCAGATTTTAAACTTTTATGCATGTGGATCATGAAGAGGAACTTTTATATGATAGCTATATTTTTGAATTTGATTAGATATTACATGTAATTATTATGAGAGAGGAAAATATGGTTGTAGAAATTTTCATGTTACTAAATTACCTCTCGTTATGTTGAGATTGTCAATGTTTTATTCTTCTCCCTTGCATATGCTAGATATTTCTTGTCTTGATAATTTGTTTTGCGATAAAATTCCTATGCATAGGAAGATGGTTAGACTTAAATGTGTAATGTGTTTGTTACATGCTATATGATGCTCTCTTTATGTTTCAATTACTATCCTTCATGTGAGCATCATTGAAATCTCAAGCCTATCTTAATGGCTATAAAGAAAGAGCTTGTAGGGAGACAACACGACAATTATATTTTTCTGTTTTCTTGTGTGCACACAATTATGCTACTGGTATGGTTGTGTTTTTGTGTTTTAATTAGTGTTTGTGCCAAGTAAAGCCTTTGGGATGATTTGGATGATAGTTGCTTTGATTTTGTGCAAAAACAGAAACTTTTGCGTCCAGCAGCAGAATTATTAAAAAAATATCTGGAGCGTGATAAATTCTGATTTTTTTACACATAATTGATATACAAATTTCACATGTTGTGCTAATTGTTCAGAATTTTTTGAGTTACATAAGTATGTTCATTGTTCGAATTACTACAGACTGTTCTATATTTGACAGATTGCATTTTTGTTGCGTTGTTTGCTTCTTTTGATGAATCTATGGATTGTATCGGGGGGGGGGGTATAAGACATGGTGAAGTTAGGATACAGTAGGTATGATGCAATAACAAAATATGAATGGGTTTGCAACAGTACCTAAAGTAGTGATTTGCTCTATTGCACTAACGGATCTCATGAAGGTTTTGTTAACTTTTGTGTGATTGAAGTTTTCAAGTTTTGAGTGAGATCACAATGGATGAAGGAATAAGGAGTGGCAAGAGCCTAAGCTTGGGGATGCCCGAGGCACCCCAAGGTAATATTCAAGGACTCCCAAGCAGCTAAGCTTGGGGACGCCCCGGAAGGCATCCCCTGTTTCTTCTACCGACACCAGTAATTTTACTTGGAGCTATATTTGCATTCGTCACATGATATGAGTTTTGCTTGGAGCATCATTGCGGTGCAACAAACATTTACGTTTGCCGCCTAGACTCACGCACAGGCGTGTTGTCGATCATATATCCAGTACCAATGCATAACACAAAGATAAGCCAGAGAAACCGTTCTTCATGAGATCAAGGAGAGCATTAAGAAGATAAAGTTGACAGGAGATCACCTCAGGAGAGCCTCCCTTGCCGGGCAGGAGAGCCTGGCTGGGTCAAGGCTGCCCGTGAGGGGCGAGGCCAATTCACCCCGGCAAGGCTTCCGGGGCCATCAAGATCAGAACCCGCCAGGCTCCTTGCGAGCAGGCCTTCACCAAGACACCACCGCTCCACCTCATCATGCACCGACCGCTGATTAATAAGGTGTCAAGCTCTCAAGTAACTAGGTGAATTTTTTCAACCACGTGGAAGCATGGTGGAGAAGAGATTAGCTTCATTGACACCCGTCCTAAAGGTGTGTCATGCTAATAAGGAGAATATGGATAAGTGGCGCAGCAGGCTTGTCGGGCTTCAACCTCTGCATGACACCTAGCAGTGCATTTAGTGCACTTTGTCCTAACTCCCAGAGTTAGGTATGATAGCACTGTTAGCTATCTAATCATACTAAAATGACTGTTTTGCCACTATGGTCGCCCCTTAAGCTATAAAAGGAGGACTGAGGGAACCTAGCAAAGGGTTCGAACTTTAGATCCCCCAACACTTGTATGCACACGCTGCTCCCTCCAAGGCACCCTTGCCGGGCTAGAGCACGTCCTGTGTTCGTGTTCCTCCAGATCAATCCACCACATCAGGAGTAGGGTTTTATGCTACAAAGCGGCCCGAACCTAGGTAAAAGAGAGCTGCCACCGCCGCGCTGTCCCCTGTTGTTTCTGCTCTTCATGCAATGTGACCGTCCCCTTGCCGAACCACAAAGGGGCACCCCTGCCCCATAGGTGATCGTGCTTCCATGCCGACATCTTTGGCGTGCCAGGTAGGGGGAAGCGTCGCTTGCGCGAACCTGCTGCAACAACCATCGCATCAATCTTTATCATCAACTGCTCCGCCGATGGCTCCCAAGAAGAGGAGCGGCACGGCGGCGCAGCCGTCCACTTCGAAAGATCGACCACCCGCAATCGCAGGCGCCACGAGCGCCACCATGGCGGAGGGTGGAGCGAGTACCATGGGCGGCCCTGCCAATGCCAACAATGCCGCCATCGCTCCCACCGCGACTGGAGCAAAAACCGGGGCCGCTAGCACGGCCCTGCTCCCCCATCCTTCTAGTGAGCACGGTCATGCTGGCGCAGGCCAAGGCGATGCCCAGCTTCCGCCTCCCCGCCAGACTAATGAACACAACCAACACAGTGTTGACGCCCACTCCAGTGCGAGCCAAGATCCTCTGGCCGCACCGACCAGAGGAGCGACGTCAAGACATGTGCCTCGCCCCATGTCAGGCGAGCGCGACAAGACTCCGAGCAGTACCGTCGATCCACCACGACCGTGCCCATATGGGAAAGGTCTAGCTGATCAAGAGCCTGCCCATCAAGAACAACTCCAGTTGGGCCAGACTCCCCTGGTGATTGGTCAAAGGCGGCAGGAGCCCAATAGCGCTCCTTCTGGCTCGTCCAGGAGTCAAGCAGTGTCGCGCTCTACCTCCCATGCCATGCCAGGAACGACAGCCGAAGTAGTGGCGAGAGCTCGGCTGTTACTGAACTTTCCCCCAGCAGCAGACAAGATGGATGAGTGGAGAGCTACCATTCAAAGCCTTACTCGATTTGCGGAAGCCAACAAGTCGCAGCGCGCGGAACCCTCGCGGCGCCCACAGATGACACCGACAGCCCTTGCTGGCGGCCAAGTTTAGAGGACTACACCAACAGTGCAGTCCCCTCCTCGGCAGCCCATTCAAGGGCGACCATGGTGAGCTTAGCAAACCCAGGGCATCGATGATCTTGATGAGGCGTCGATGGCATCATCTGACCCAAGACTCCATCTAGATCTGTGCCAAATATTGAGGGACAGGAGGAAGGAAGACACCCATGTCACCATCGGGTGTCATCGTCAGACACGCCATCAATCGGACAGGCATAATGGGCTCGATGTCGATGAACCGGCGCCCAGTGCTGGCGGGTACTTGCCTTATGAGGTAGGATGCCCAGCCTTCACTAGCGAGTTGCGACAAGTCCATTGGCCATCATTCGCACCTTCAATCCTGACCTGCCAGAGAAGTATGACGGAAAGCTGAACCCGACGGAATTTTTGGGAATTTATAAGATTGCCATCCAAGCCGCCGGGGGAAGAGATGAAAAAGTGCTTGCCAATTACTTCCCGTTGGCTCTCAAGCCTAATGTGAGGTCTTGGTTGATGCACTTGCCGGAGGATTCCATTTCCTCCTGGGCAGACTTGTGCAATGAGTTCGTTGGTGCCTTCACGGGTGGTCATCAAGAACCAGGGCAACCTAGTGACCTGCAAACCCTTCTAGAAAAAGAAGGGGAAAGTTTGCCCAAGTATTTGCAGAGGTATAGCCGAGCACATCATAACATTCCAAAGATACACCCGGCAGCTGTGATTGCTGCATTCCACACGAATGTGTGCAACCACAGGATGCGGGCCAAGATGAATTTTCGGTTGCCCAAAACTGTCAACTAACTCTACACATTGGCGGACAAGTGCGCTCATGCTGAAGAAGGGAGAAAACTTCCAGGGGAAGAGTTTGGTGTCGAAGTCGATTCAGAAGACGACGATGACACTACCGCCCCCAGGAAGAGGAATAGAAAGCGCAATAAGAAGCGTCAGGAGAAAGCAGCGATGGCCGTTGAGGGCTCTGGGGATCTTAGCGCCAGAAAGAAAGCAAAGATTGAGATGCACGACAAGGAGACTGCTACTTGCGTTGATTGCCGGGCGGCAGCGGTTGCTGGGAAAACCGGCAAGTCTGACGGGCCATACTACAAGATTCATAGGACCAAGGGTCATAATCTCCGGGATTGCAAGCAAGTCGAATAGATGGTGGAAAAGCAGAAAGCTGAGTATGAAAGGCGCGACAAGGAGAGAGGTCAGAACGATGCTAGCGGGAAGGGCCGAGGTGGCCGCAATGGACACCGCCGCACGCCCGATTAGCAGAAATAGAAGCCTGCCAGGGGTTGTGAGAAGAAGGAAAATGAAGATGACAGTGAAGAAGAGGATGATGAGACCAATGAGCAGGAGTTTCATAAACCTACTGAGGCAATGTACATTGATGGGGATGCATCCTTGCACTCCTCTCACCGCCAGCTCAAGCAGTGGGTGTGTGAGGTTAATGCGGCAGAACCAGTAGCAAGCACCCGAGAACCACTTAAGTGGTCCTGCATGCCCATCATCTTCGATATTGAGGATCATCCAGATTGCACTACCGCGGCTGGATGCTTGCCGTTGTTGGTTTTGCCAACAATCCGCAACCTCAAGGTCAGCAAGATGTTGGTAGATGGCGGGGCAGGGTTGAATTTGATTTCCCCCGATGTTCTAAAGAAGCTCCAAATTCCTGATGAGGACCTGAAGAAGACTGGTGTTGCCTCCAGGCTAGACATAGTAGTAGCGCCCTTCCCTGGACGCGCTACTGCTAAAGTACTTAGTAGCAGCGTTTTTCCTCAAAACTCGCTGCTGGTAAGTATTGCACCTAATTAAGTTTAGTCCCATACTGCTAAGCGAACAAGGTGTGTACCACCTTAAATATGTTACTTCTCAAACTATCTCGAGCACTTGGTCTTCATTGAACTATATGTGTTGGATTTGTGGCTGCAATATGAATCTTCACCAGTACCTATACAGGTACTGTGAGGATTCATGTTGAATATTTAGATTCTACACAAAAAGATGAATGATGACCAATGTATATTTTTGATGAGTTCTTAGACTTAGCAGTAGAGCTTTTCTCGAAAACGCGCTATAGCTAAATTAGCTATAGCGTGTTTCCTTAAGAGCGCTACTGCTAGTTCGACTTAACCACCACCTGTGGGCTCAAAATTTTGCTAAGTCCTCCTTTCCCCCCTGTTCCCCTACTCCTCTGCCGCCGCCGCCCGAGCCTGCCCTCACCGCCGTCGCCCGACGCTGCCCTCAACCTCACTGCCGCCGCCCGCCACCGCTCTCGACCTTACTGTCGCCGCCCTCGACCTTACCGCCGCTGCCCGAGCCCGCCCAGGACCGCTGCCTCCCGATCCCAGCCCGCCCTCGCCGCCCCTACCTCCGTCGCCGAGCACCTCCCCACCACCGTCTCTCCCCTCTTTGTAAGCCCACCACCCATCCCCCACCCCCTCTCTCTGCTTAGTTAGTAGATGTTTTTTAGTAGTAGTAGATGTTAATTTAGGGTTCATAGATAATGATTTTTAGTAGTAGATGTTAATTAGTAGTAGTGATGGTAAGTAAATTAATAAACTAGTTGAACTAGTTTAGTTTTAGTTGAACTAGTTTAGTAAGTAAATTAATAAACTAGTTGAACTAGTTGAATTAATAGAACTAATGTATTTTTAGTAAACTAGTTGAACTAGTTTAGTTTTAGTTGAACTTGTTGAATTAATAGAACTAATGTATTTTTAGTAAACTAGTTGAACTAGTTTAGTTTTAGTTGAACTAGTTTAGTAAGTAAATTAATAAACTAGTTGAACTAGTTGAATTAATAGAGCTAATGTATTTTTAGTAAGAAAATTAATATAACTAGTTGAACTACTTTATTTTTAGAAAGAACTAGTTTTTTCTATTTATAGTAAGTTTATATTTAGTAAGAACTTGTTGAATTAATAGAACTAGTTGAACATGTCATATTTTTTGTTATTTTTTAGTTTAAGCAATTATTCAGGATGTATTAGTGATAACTTATAGGGTTTTTGTTTTTGCAGAAATCAAGTAGCCCCTCCATCATCCCCGCCGTCGTCCCCATCACCGACCCCCTCCGATAGATAAGGTAAGACCAGGCAAATCTCCATGTCAATATGAGTCCTATAAGATATGATGTAGATAAAAACATGTATATCTTGTGTTGCTCAAATAGGATATGTGGTTGCCCAAGTGGCCGGTCATGTTCAGGTTACACCTCCGAGTGGCGTATGTTTTGCTGGAGTGTTGATTAATTTCTGTTTCGGCAAATTTCAGGCGCTCGATATGTCCTTTTTTTAGCAAAGGTCATGCCGGATTTTTCCGTGAATTTTGGCATGACTTGTGCTAGAATATGCAGGAAATATCGAGTGGCCTGGATTTTCTAGAAAGATAATTAAACGATATTTCGGGCTGACTTTAAGTCTGTCGAGGCTCCACCATATATGAGAGGACGAAGAATCCCGACTGTTCTTGTAGGGGTCATTTCTCCTTCTTCTCCTTGTACTAGACCTTTGTTATGCACTAGGGGAAGGAGGAGTAACGAGCATCACCGACGGTCGCAAATGTCAGAGAGGAATCAGTGAGGGAGAGTCTCCACCATATATGAGAGGACGAAGAATCCCGACTGTTGTCGTGTGGGTCACTTCTCCTTCGTTCCCGTGTGCTAGACAATTTGGTGTAATGCACTCGGGGACGAAAGGAGGAGCGACCATCACCAACGGTTGAATGTATACACCACGTGAGCTGAGAGTTTTCAAGAAAAGACACGACAACCGATAGTCAACCCGTGATGAATAATAATGTTCTAATTTAGTTTTTGTATACATATATTTAATTGTACAAGTTTAATCTTTGAATTATGAACATAGGAAATGTCGTACTCGGACGACGAAAGTCTCCCGGGGGAGTGCGACTGGTGCCACGACGACCGAGGTATGTGCGATAGGTTCCTTGACCTAGACGAAGATCGGCGCTTCAGCATTAAGCTCGAGGAGACCTTCGATGTTGAAACGGTACGCAACGACAACAAGTGTTCTTTTTCGTAATTAAGCACGACTTCAACTATTTCAACATGTACTTTTCATCTTTTGCAATTCGACTAGCTTATCCCATGCTATGCAAGATGTTATGTCTTGGAGAGGATGGGTTTTGAAGACCATGAAAGTATGGAAACGAAGAAAATTCTCCAAAGGACCCATCATGGTATGGATTTTGAAGTAAATCTGTATAATTCTGAGAGCGTAACCCATTTTGGTTGCAAGAATTGGGAAGCACTTTGCGAGATGTATGGTTTTTATGAGGGTATGCTTCTCACCATGGATCTTGGTGATCCTGACACCGCCAAAGACAATTTGGACATTTGGGTCCTTATTGATATGCTTCCAATTCTTCCCCTATGTCGTGGTTTTGTCACGGGAGATGTCCTCATGAAAGGACTTAGTCGTGGAGCCATCGCTGCGGGTTAGCTTAAAGGGGTTAAAACGGACAAGGGACGCAAGAGAGTTTTATACTAGTTCGGCCCCTTACGATGAAGGTAAAAGCCTACGTCTAGTTGTGATGGAATTGATGGGGTTTCGATGACCAGGGAGCGAATATGCTTTGCCTGAGTGTCGAGTTGTTGTCTGTTGTCCTGAACCGCCGCCGGGTCGTCCCCTTATATACATGGGTGGCGTCCATCGGTTTACAGAGTCCCGAGACTGGCTCATAAACGTGCCCGGTTCGGACTCCACTCCTTATATCTTACAATACAAGTTACATACCAATGCCGGTTCACGGCTACAAGCCTTAAACCGGTTTTGGGCCCTTGGGCCTTTATATAACATCCTCATGTCTTCATGGGCTTCAAGCATAATCAACTACTAATGAAGTTAACCCGACCTCTCCTAGCCGGTTTACGCCCAGTAGTAATATCCCCAACATTAGGCCCCAGATTGATTTGAACAGGTTCATGTCAATCCTTAAAAAACTTCGTCTTCAACATATTCTCATAATTTGGTAAATCGCCGTGACGTCATATTCTTGGATCGTGGTAAACCGTCGTGACGTCATCTGTTATTAAAAAATTGTGTATGACACATCTTCATTAATGGGTCTCCGACAATCGAGGCGACAGCTCCGCCTCACTTCCAAATTTCTGGCCCCTCGATTTTCGCGCCTAACACTTATCCCTTGCCTTTATAAATAGGATCGAGGGGTCATTTTCACCTTTCCCCCTCGTGCCTCTTCACGTCGTCTTCCTTGCGCCGCTCAGCCTCTGGAGCTCCGCCGCCACCGTCGACTGTCGCCTCTGCTCCGACCTTGGCCGCTGCATCACCCTGAACGCACCAGAATACCGCGACGCCTTTCCGCTTCCTCATCAACTCCGGTAAGTTCTTTGCTTTTTCCTCCATAGATCTGTTCTAGGGTTTCGACGTTCTGCGGCGTTCGTTAGTGTTCTTTGTTCATACGATGATTCTTGACAAACTCTGAATATCTGTTCTGCATAATGATAGCTTCTAACCTCTGTTTCCATTTATGCATCTCAAAACATAAGATCTCATCTGAACCTACACCCATTGGTTCAGTACTGCTTCTTCGGTTTTGAATATATTTCCCTTTTCTGATATGCCTCAGATCCAAAACTGCATCATCAACTTGTAAAACATGTTTTCCTTCACTTACACATCTGCAGTCTTGACTCTTCAATGTTTAATAGGCGGTTTAACTTTTTAGAAAACAATGACAGCCCCGTATATACCATTAGTCCCCTTGTTGAACCGCCAAAGCCTTTACTAAGGCACTGTTTCATTGTTAAACTCCGGTTTATAGATAGCTGTCCCCGATTTAGCAATATACTTATGTCTTTGTATCATCATATAACTGTCCAATGTAATTCTTGAACCGGCAATTATTATATTGTAGATCTTTCTTGCCATGGCCAAATAAGTGTATGAATGCAACTGGGTCCCTTCTCGAGTGACTGAAGATCAGTTGAACAATCTGGTCAAAACGGGTGCTTTAAGTAAGAAAGATGCCATTCACTGGAGGGTCCCTGGCCCGGAATGTCCTCCTACGCCCAAAGACGGAGAAGTTATAGTTTTTGCTGATCATTTAAGCCAGGGCTTCAACCCTCCTGGTTCAAAAATTTGCCGGGATGTCCTAGCCAACTTTCAACTGCGCCCACAAGATATCGGTCCTAAATCCATAACCAATATCTTCCACTTCCAAGTTTTCTGTGAGGTTTACCTTCAGGAAGAACCTACAGTAGAGCTATTCAGGGATTGCTTTCATCTGAACCGTCACACAGAATTCAAAGACGGACCCAACACAGAACTGGGCGGCATGGCGATTCAGAAAAGGAAAGAAGTCACCTTCCCTCATGCCAATCTTCACAGCCACCCCAAAGAATGGAACCAGGCCTGGTTTTATTGCAAAGACACCTCTCCATCTGAGGAAAATCCCCTGCCGGGCTACCATCCAGAACGTCTGAGCAACACACACCCTTTTCCTCAGAGGCTAACTGCTAAAGAGAGAGTCAAATATGCTCCTCAACTATCCAAGCTTAGGGCCTTTATGGCCAACGGGTTGACAGGGGTTGATTTTGCACGCTGCTGGATATCCTGTAGCGTACTGCCCTTAAGCCAGCGCCCCGGTTTGATGTGTGAGTACACAGGAGATGTAAAGGATGCTCAACGGCACATTGATATCCATCTTACAGACGACGAAGTTACCGAAGCTGTCAAAAAGATGTTGAATGAACCGGTAGATGTTTGTGCTCAAACCGGCCTACTCCCTTTTTGCGCCACCAACAAACCGCCAGCTGTAAGAATTATACCATCTGCTAATCTGAAATTGCTTCTGTCCAAAAACCCTTTGAAAATCTTATTATTTTTGACAGGGCGATGATCTGTTCTGGAATAAGAAACCTCCACAAGATAAACCGGTGAAGCCAACCTGCCGAAGGACCAAAGCTATGAAGAAGCCTGCCAACAGGAAGAGAACCACTTCATCCTCCGAGCCACCGGCTGACGATGATGTGGGTAACCCTGATTTTGAGGTAGAACTTGACTCACTTGGTTCACTTTCATACGCCTTATTGATGATGATTATTGCCAGGACGACGCTGAAGTCAGTCACACCGATGCTGTAGAGGTAATCGTTCTTTGCTCCGATTCAAACCCTTTGCCTTCACTAAAAACTCGTCGGGCAAACCGGAAAGTTAAATTTTCTCATCCTCTTGCTTGCTTGGATCCGAACTTTCTTGTGAAGACACAACATCACGAGGCTCGCCGCACAACCCGGCACAACGGCCAGGTAGTTACCTCCGCCGGTTTACCGAACAGTCCGGTTCGGAAACGCCATTCAGAGGTCTCTAATTCTCTTGTCACTGCATGCCCTAAAGCGGGTTGTTTTCGTCAACCTCTTAATCCGTCTGATTCCAATTATCAGGGCACTTCTCATTCATCCTCCAGCGAGTCATCAGCCACCAAGCTTCCACCGCTTAAAATGGTGCTTGGGTGAGTCATATTCCTTCTTATATCTTTGACATATTACTTAACATATGATGTACTGATCATTTTTAATTTTTCTCAGAGCCAAGCCCAGACCCAGCAAAAAGGCTCGTCTGAGTAAACCGGCAGAGGAAGACACAGCTGCTGAACCAGAGAGAACTATAGATCCTGAAGAGGCCAACCTTGATGATATATTGAATGATCCACCGCCTCAAGATCAGGACTTCGTTGCTGAGCAGGCAGAAATTGATGCCACTGGCCATGCTGATCAGCCAACAAGCCCCATCCGGACTGACAATATGGTCAGTCCAGCAAAAAATGCTGACAAACAGGTGACTCCAGCATGAGCTGCTGAGGAGAAGGATGATGACGTTTTGATTACTGGTATTGGCCATACAGATCCAGGAAATCCTGTCGCTTTGTCAAGGCACACTGCTAAAGAAGAATTCTCTGCAATTGGCAAAGGCAAGTGGAATGCCGATTTATCAACTTATGCCGCACTAAATGCTCAAGACCTTCATTCCGTCTATCTAAACCGTCTGTACACCAGCCGTGATTATGAAGCTGGCCTGGTCAATATGATGAAGGAAAAATATGAGGTAACTTCATATGTGCTTCTCTTTTTGTATGGATTTGTAGTTTATCAACTCCAATAGCCCCCAAGTGACGGTTTATGATACCGATCTAAACCGGGACTTTATTAGGCACTTAGTATGAGCCAGAATGCATCTTTAACTTCACTGAAGTAGCTCCCAAGGGCCGGTTTAACTGTGTATAGATGAACCGGGACTTTATAAAATTCCCTGACATAGAGCAAACATGCATTAGCCCCCAAGTGCCAAGTTGAATACTTGTATTATGCTTGGGACTTTGAAATTTCTGACATAGAGCAAATATGCATTAGCCCCCAAGTAATAAGGGCATAACTTGTTATGTGCTTGGTACTTCAAATATGCACTGCCATTTCATCATATAATTGTCTCTGTGCAGGCTGAGTTGAGGAAGAGAGAAATCCAAACCGCTGATCTGCAACAGAACCTTAAGTCGCAACAGGCTGAAACCTCCAAGGCGAAGGAAGAATTGACCAGTGCTTTAAGTGCTATGGAAAAACTTAAAGAGGGCTTCAACAAAGAGCGGGCGTATTGGGAGACTGAGAAATCCGTTTTGGTGCAAAGGGCTGAAAAAGCAGAAGCCGCTTTAAAACCGGTGGTTGATGAATTGACCAGCGTGAAGCGGCAGGTCCATGCCATGACTGCAGCTGTGTTTGGTAAGCATCCTTGTTTCCCAATTTGACCAGATCTTTCATGTAGCTACCGGTTTACTAACCCTTTGTAATGATACAGGAACTCGTATTGGCCACTTGGGATCGGATGTTCGGAAGAAGCTAAAAGCTGCCTACACTCTGATAGAACAGTTGTATACCGGCGCACAGCGGATTATCTACACTGCTTCCCACAACAATCCGCCGCCTACTTTGATTAAGGTTACCTTAGAAAGGTTATCCATGCTTCCTGCCCGTGTTGATGAACTGAAAAATTCGGCTGCTAGGACGGGCACTTTGGCTGCACTGACTCGGGCAAAGGCATGGGTTCCTGACTTTGATCCAATTGAAGCAGCCCAAGGCTATCCCAACTTAAAGGAAGATAGAACTTAATTTGGCGAAGATGATCTCCGGATCATAAACCGGGAAGTGCGCCCATTGGCTTGTCGATTGGCTGAAGAAGCAAACCTGTCATATTATCAAGCCGGCTATGATGACAAGAACAAGTGGGTTGCCACACCAATTCCTGAAGCCGAGGATCTTATCCCGCCAATCCGTAAGCACACTTACGCCCCTGACATTGAACCGTCCCTGCTGATAAGTGATGAAGCTGTATTTCAAGCCTTAACTGGGATCGACTGGGCAACTGTTGATTTCCAGCCACTGGGTAGGGAGGAATAAGTTGAACCGGCGCGAGATGACCCGCAACCAACAGGTCAAGCCGGTGACCAAGCGTGAATCGGAGGCCGGTTTAAACTACTACATGCTGTGACATGTATCTGATAAAACAATGATCTTTTTGGGCACTGGAACGCCTTGTAATAGGATAGTTAATATACTTGGTTTGGTATGCCTTCGTGCATATTTATCTGCAACTGATGCTTGCTTGATTCGTCATACTTTAAGATATGATATCCATATTTATTTGTCCAAGCTGTTTCTGCAATCAAGAAGCTTAAAGCGCCCTGGCGGTTTACCGCCGGGCGGGTCATGATATTCATGTATATAGAACCAAAGATGATAACTTAGGCATATAATCAATTATGAAAATATATAATACTTGCCACCTTCAGGCATGATGTTGGCTGGCCAACCTTGTAGCGGGGCTTATAACCCAAACTTTGGAGGAGAAAACACCTCCTATTGATATGGAGCCGGTTTATAATGTAAATCGTTCCGGGCTTTGATAAACACCGGTTTACTCCTTAAATAAATTTTAACAGAAAATCAGACCAGGCGGATAGTCTCCGGTTTATGATTTGACCGTGTTTCGTCAATGTGTAATTGACAGTTGAACCGGATTATTAATGCCAGTTTAAAAAGCAACGAAAAACTTTATCAAAAAAGAGAACATAACTCAAACAAAGGCAAAATAAAACCATTGTAAGCAAGGCTTTGAGCCGATCAAGAGGTGTTACCACGGTCGGACACGACCAAGCCCCCAAAAGGTGTAGCTATAGTTTGAGTCAGCCAGGTCCCCAAATGATGTCGTGGCATTACGCCGATCAAGAGGTGTAGCTATGGTTCGGGTTCGACCAAGCCCCCAAGTGATGCTGTGGCATTGCGCCGATCAAGAGGCGTAGCTATGGTTCGGATATGACCAAGCCCCCAAGTGATGCTGTGGCATTGCGCCTATCAAAAGGTGTTGCTATGGTTCAGACACGACCAAGCCCCCAAGTGATATAAAGCTTTTGAGAAGCTAAATCAATGGGTAAACCGGACGCCGCTTTAAAAATAGAAGCTCCATGTAACCACTCATGATGTAAAAAAATAACAGATAC
Source organism: Aegilops umbellulata (assembly GCA_032464435.1). Taxonomy (NCBI): domain Eukaryota; kingdom Viridiplantae; phylum Streptophyta; class Magnoliopsida; order Poales; family Poaceae; genus Aegilops; species Aegilops umbellulata. Next base: position 265,387,416 of record CP136058.1, on the reverse strand, counting down.
CCCACTTTAGCTGAGGTTCCGGTTTATTGTATTGATCATAATATATACATTGTCATAATATGTACATAAGTAGAGCCTATAGCTCAAGTATAGTAGGGCCGAAGATGAGCAATATTCCACGGCCGGTTGGTCTCCTCCTCCGATTTACGCGAGTCTTTGCGCTCTCGAACATCGATTAGGTAGTATGACCCGTTGTGTAGATTCTTGCTGACCACAAAAGGTCCTTCCCAAGGTGGGGATAACTTGTGCATATCCGTCTGATCCTGGATGAGCCGAAGCACCAAATCTCCTTCTTGAAAGGTTCTGGTTCGAATCCGACGGCCGTGATAGCGACGTAGATCTTGCTGATAAATCGCCGAACGGGCAGCCGCTATGTCACGCTCCTCATCTAACAGGTCAAGAGCTTCTTGCCGTGCCTTGTTGTTGTCCGCTTCAACATATGCCACTACACGAGGTGAGTCATGATGGATGTCACTAGGAAGAACCGCCTCCGCTCCATAAACCATGAAGAACGACGTGTATCCTGTCGATCTGTTGGTTGTGGTGTTGATGCTCCATAACACAGAAGGTAGCTCCTCAACCCAACAATCCGGCGTCCGCTGCAAAGGAACCATAAGCCAGGGTTTGATGCCTCGCAAGATCTCTTGATTAGCCCTCTCCGCTTGCCCATTGGACTGCGGGTGGGCCACTGATGATACATCAAGCCGGATGTGCTCACGTTGACAGAACTCCTTCATGGCACCCTTTGACAGATTCGTACCATTGTCAGTGATAATGCTATGTGGAAAACCAAACCAGAAAATCACCTTTTTGATGAATTGAACCACCGTGGCGGCATCACACTTGCTAACTGGTTCTGCCTCTACCCACTTTGTGAACTTGTCAACCGCCACCAAAAGGTGGGTCTTCTTGTCTTTGGACCTTTTGAAAGGCCCAACCATATCCAGCCCCCAAGTCGCAAACGGCCAAGTAATTGGAATCATCCTCAATTCTTGAGCCGGTACATGAGCGCGACTTGAGAACTTCTGACAGCCATCACATCGTCTGACCAGATCCTCAGCATCAGCATGAGCAGTTAACCAATAGAAACCATGACGAAATGCCTTGGCCACCAAAGATTTTGAACCGGCGTGGTGACCACAATCTCCTTCGTGGATCTCATGCAAAATTTCACAGCCTTCCTCAGGAGATACACAATGTTGAAACGCCCCTGTCACGCTGCAATGATGTAGCTCTCCATTGATAATAGTCATGGACTTGGACCGCCGGATTATTTGTCTGGCCAGAGTCTCATCCTCTGGTAACTCGCCCCAGTTCATATACGCGAGATAAGGAACCGTCCAATCCGGGATAACATGAAGAGCTGCCACCAACTGAGCTTCTGGATCAGGAATAGCCAAATCCTCTTCACCAGGGAGCTTAACGGACGGATTATGCAGAACATCCAAAAAGATATTAGGCGGAACCGGTTTATGTTGAGAGCCTAGGTGGCTTAAAGCGTCCGCCGCTTCGTTCTTCCGCCGGTCCACATGATCCACCTGATAACCTTTAAAGTGACCTGCAACAATATCCACCTCACGACGATATGCTGCCATGAGTGGATCCTTGGAGTCCCAAGTACCAGACACTTGTTGAGCTACCAGGTCCGAGTCACCGAAGCATTTAACTCGGCTTAAGTTCATCTCCTTAGCCATCCAAAGACCATGGAGTAAGGCCTCGTACTCAGCTGCATTGTTAGTGCAAGGGAACATCAAACGGAGAACATAACAAAACTTATCACCTCGTGGGGAAGTTAATATGACTCCAGCCCCCGAGCCCTCCAATTGTCTGGACCCATCAAAGTGAATAGTCCAATAAGTGTGATCCGGCTTCTCTTCAGGTGCTTGTAGTTCCGTACAATCGTTGATGAAAGCCACAAGTGCTTGAGACTTGATCGCCATTCGGGGTATGTATTTCAACCCATGAGGCCCGAGCTCAATAGCCCACTTGGCAATCCGGCCAGTTGCTTCTCTGTTCTGGATTATATCCCCTAAAGGAGCAGAGCTGACCACTGTGATAGGGTGACCTTGGAAATATTGTTTGAGCTTCCGGCTTGCCATGAAAACCCCATATACCAGCTTCTGCCAATGTGGGTACCTCTGCTTAGACTGGATTAGTACCTCGCTGATATAATAAACCGGACATTGAACTTGGTATTCCTTGCCTGCCTCCTTGCGCTCCACCACAATAGCCACGCTGACTGCTCGAGCGTTAGCTGCCACATATAACAGCAATGGTTCCTTGTCAACCGGAGCAGCAAGAACCGGTGTTTTAGCCAGCTGCCGCTTTAAGTCCTCAAATGCTTCATCTGCGGCAGAACTCCAGACGAAGTTATCCGTTTTCTTCAGCATCTGATACAAAGGAATCGCCTTCTCGCCGAGGCGGATGATAAACCGGCTCAACGCGGCAATCCGGCCCGCCAAGCGTTGAACGTCATTGATACACTTCGGTTCAGCCAAGGAGGTGATGGCCTTGATCTTTTCCGGATTAGCCTCAATGCCCCTGTTAGACACTAGAAAGCCCAAGAGTTTGCCTCTCGGTACACCAAAAACGCATTTGGCCGGATTAAGCATCATCTTGTAAACCTGCAGGTTATCAAAGGTTTCCTTCAAATCATCAATTAGAGTTTCCTTCTTCCTTGACTTGACCACAATATCATCCACATAGGCATGAACATTACGGCCGATTTGCTTATGAAGGCAATTCTGCACACACCGTTGGTAAGTTGCCTGGGCACTCTTGAGCCCAAAGGGCATAGATACATAGCAGAAGGCTCCAAAGGGAGTTATGAAGGCCGTCTTCTCCTGGTCCTTAACTGCCATCTTGATCTGATGATAACCAGAATATACATCCAAAAAGCTCAAACGCTCACAACCTGCCATAGCATCAATAATTTGATCAATACGGGGGAGAGCAAAAGGATCCGCTGGACAAGCTTTGTTGAGATCTGTGTAGTCCACACACATACACCAGGTGCCGTTCTTCTTAAGGACCAGCACCGGAATAGCCAACCATTCAGGATGGAAAACTTCAACAATAAATCCAGCTGCTAAGAGCCTGTCCACTTCCTCTCCAATAGCCTTGCGTCTTTCTTCATTGAACCGGCGGAGAAACTGCTTCACCGGTTTATACTTAGAATCAACATTAAGAGTGTGCTCAGCGAGTTCTCTCGGTACACCTGGCATGTCAGAAGGCTTCCATGCAAAGATGTCCCGATTCTGATGGATGAACTCCATGAGCGCGCTTTCCTATTTCAAATCCAAGTTAGCGCTGATGCTGAACTGCTTGGATGAATCGCCAGGTACGAAGTCAACAAGCTTAGTCTCATCGGCCGATTTAAACTTCAGGGCCAGATCATGCTCTGTAGTTGGCTTCTTTAATGAGGTCATGTCTGCCGGGTCAACATTATCTTTGTAAAATTTTAACTCTTTCGTGGCACAAACCGACTCAGCATAAGCCGCATCACCTTCTTCACATTCCAGAGCAATCTTGCGGCTCCCCTGGATGGTTATAGTTCCCTTGTGACCCGACATTTTGATCTGCAGATAGACATAGCAGGGCCATGCCATAAATTTGGCATAAGCCGGCCGTCCAAACAGGGCGTGATACAGACTTTTGATTTTCACCACTTCAAAGGTCAATGTTTCTGATCTTCAGTCATGATCATCTCCAAAAGCCACCTCCAGAGCTATCTTGCCAACAGGATATGCTGACTTACCAAGCACCATGCCATGGAACACCGTATTGGACGATTTAAGATTTTTATCTGTTAACCCCATGCGATGGAAGGTTAAATAATAAAGGATGTTGATACTGCTCCCTCCATCCATGAGTACCTTGGTGAACTTATAACCTTCCACCTGAGGTGCCACTACCAATGCCAGATGGCCCGGATTATCAACCCGGGGTGGGTGATCCTCTCTACTCCAAACAATCGGCTGCTCAGACCAGCGCAAGTAACGGGGCACTGCCGGTTCAACGGAGTTGACGGCCCTCTTATGAAGCTTTTGGTCACGCTTGTCTAAGCTAGTAGTGAAGACATGATATTGCCCACTGTTTAACTGCTTCGGGTTGCTCTGATAACCCGATTGCTGCTGCCGCTGATTATAGCCACCCTAGTTGCTCTGATTACCTTGATTGTTGTGTCCGCCCTGATTACCATGGAAGCCTGAACCGGAATTTCCTCCACCATAACCTGGCCCATGAGATCCAGAGCCTGAACAGCCACCTGGTCCATGATCATACCGGAAAGCATTAGAATTTTTGAACTCTTGCATGATGTAGCAGTCCTTCCAGAGGTGTGTGGCCGACATCTCCTTAGTCCCATGTTTTGGGCAGGGCTGGTTCAACAGGTAAGATAAGCGGTCCGGGTTAGGATTAGGTGCTCCGTTGCGCTGGGGCGGTTTACCCCTACGTCGCTGGACCTTATCCTGCGTGCTGGTGTTAGCCACAAACTCCAAGCTGTGATCCGCTTTATGTTTGCCGCCGTTTCCATGACCTGCCGGGTTGTGGTGCTGCCCCTTGGCGTTGCTGCTCTTCTTTCCCTTCCCGGTCTTGTCATCGTCAGACTTGGGATCCTTGGTACTATCAGAGTCAGCATACTTCACTAAAGCGACCATGAGGGTTCCCATGTCATTGCAATGGCATTTCAGCCGTCCCAACTTCAACTTCAAAGGTTCAAACCGGCAATTGCCTTCCAATGTTAGAACCGCAGTGTCAGCGTTGATGCGATCCAATGAATGCAAAATTTCCGAGACCCGGCGCACCCACCGGGTTGTTGACTCTCCTTCCTCCTGGACACAGGCAGCTAATTCCACGATCAACATGGGCTGCTTGCATGTATCCTTCAAATTCTGGATAAACCGGGCTCTCAACTCAGGCCATGATCTGATAGAGTTAGCCGGTAGACTCTTTAACCAAGTACGAGCCGTTCCTTCTAGAATCATGGTGAAGTACTTCGCACAGGCTGCATCATCCACATCTAGTATCTCCATGGCCATCTCATAACTTTCAACCCATATCTCTGGGGATAAATCGGCGGTGTAGTTTGGCACCTTGCGCGGGCCCTTGAAATCCTTGGGCAGGCGCACGTTGCGCAACGCTGGAACGAGACACAGCACCCCCAAAGAACTAGAGGTAACTCCTGGCTCTACTGACGTAGTTGGTCGAACCGGAGTAAGCTGACGGACTTCATGCCGCGCTGCTAACTTGGCCTCTCTGTGTGCACGAGCCCGGTCCACCACTTCTTGAGCGTCTCTAGCTCCCCCTGCCGGGTTGTTGCCACGGGGCGGTTCACGGTTTCGTGCATTACTTAACACGTCCTGTTCATCCATACGCCTGCTGTAACTCCGGCTCGGGCGGGGGGTGGAATGAATCCGATCACGACTGTATGAGTAAGCCTCCTGTTGAACCAAGGCTGTCCGAAGAAGCTCCTTAACCCGGCGCGTCTCAGCCGCTGCCGGAGAATCACCTTCAATTGGGATAGCCTCCAATCGTGAAGCGGCAGCAACGAGATGTCGGTGGAAACGACACCTATGGGATCACGAGAATCCCTACTACGGTTAGCGTGGCGCGGGGTTGAGAGAAGAGCGGATCAAACAGATAGCACGCGGTTCATTTATCCAGGTTCGGGCCGCGAGGATGCGTAAAACCCTACTCCTGCTTTGGTGGATGTATATTTGTGTTCTCGAACTAGCTATGGGCGTGAGGAGCTCCAAAAAGCTGAATCCCCCTCTTGGTCGCCTCGGGCCTCCTTTTATAGGGAAAAGGGGTTGCAACAGTGGCACACAGGAGGTGGAAAGGGCACAATGTTGCGAGGTTATCCCTCGCATTACATGACAAGGCGCATTTAATGCGTCTGCCTAGGTGTCCTCTTGCTTTATCAGGGACGGGGGCGAAGTCCGTCCCGTCCGTTGCCGCTCCTCCTCGTGTTGACACGCACCCATGTAGGCAGGAAGGAAGCTGTGGTGGCACGGTGGTGGGGTCTTCACGAAGATCTGCATGCCGCCACGCAGGTGCCTGCCTAGTTGGTTGGGTCGGCAGCTGTATGTGAACGACGGTGGAGACTTGGTCGGCACGGGCCTGGCGGTGGCCCTGTAGATTTCCTCGGCAAGGGCCTTGCCGTGGCGCCCGCTGTCGTCCTCGGCAAGGCGCTTGCCGGGGGTCTCGTGGTTTTCCTTGGATGGGATCTCGCCAAGGGTCGTCGTTTTCTAGTGCTCATCTGATATTGAATGTTTCTTCACAAAGATCTGCATGCCACCACGGAGGTGTCTCCCGAGCCCTTGCCCCAACATAGTAGACCATGGTGGGGTCTGTGGACTCAAGGGTGACTCACTCCGTAGGCATGGGGCGAGCTGCCGCGGCAAGGGTCTTGCCGGGGCTGCTAAGGCTGACCCCGACAAGGATCTTGCCGGGGGGAGGGGGGGTCCGCGTCGTCCCTTTGCTCTTTGTGGTCTTGGCCTTGTCATTGTTCCAGCTACCTTGGGCTTCGGTCTTACCCTAGCTCACCTCCCTTGCCCTGCTTGGTGTGGTCGCGGGCGTGGCTCTGACTGCCCATGCACAGTCATAGGTGTACAAAAGTGTACCCCTCTTTTTGTACATCGACAGGAGCCCCCGGGCCTGGGCCACACATAAGCGCAACACGTTGTTGGGCTAGGCCCAGAACGGTGCGCGGGCAGGCGGGGCGGTTTTCACCGTGGTAAGATTTTTCGCGCGGTGCGCTTCCCACGACCCGCGCGCGCGGCGTGGCGTGGAGGGGTGTGCGTGACGTGGGCGGCATGCGTGAGGTTGGTTTCCGCATGCATGCGTCATATCGAAGTAAAGAGGCGGCTCGCGCCTTCCCCGTAAACGGAGGGAGGCATGGAGGCGCGGCCCATTTACTGAATGGGGCCAAGGCGCGGTCCCCAAGGCGTCCACTCCCCACTATCACGGGGTGGGGAGAGGTCGCCTCACTTGTCCCCCTGGTTCTGCACACCAGCCACGCGTCTCCCATGCGCTTGGGGTGGTAAACGGTGGAGGCGGGAAACCGGGCCATCGCTGGTTGGGGCAGTGGGTCGGTCCTGGTTCCCTGCGCCTCCTGTGTCTTGATTGGCCGAGCAGGGTGGCCGAGCCCCAACCCATTTCCTTTATAAAGAGCGGGAAGGGGGGATGGCATCCCGCATTCTTCCATCTTATTCTTCCTTCTGCTTCTGCTCCTTTCTTCCATTCGTCATGGAGAAAGGAAATCCCGGTCCTTCGACGGTGGCGGCGAGGGTCGCTGCTCGACAACGCGGACATCTTTGGGATCACGAGAATCCTACTACGGTTAGCGGGGCGCGGGGTTGAGAGAAGAGCAGATCAAACAGATAACACGCGGTTCGTTTATCCAGGTTCGGGCTGCGAGGATGCGTAAAACCCTACTCCTGCTTTGGTGGATGTATATTTGTGTTCTCGAACTAGCTATGGGGCGTGAGGAGCTCCAAAAGGCCGAATCCCCCTCTTGGTCGCCTCGGGCCTCCTTTTATAGGGAAAAGGGGTTGCCACAGTGGCACACAGGAGGTGGAAAGGGCACAGTGTTGCAAGGTTATCCCTCGCATTACATGACAAGGTGCATTTAATGCGTCTGCTTAGGTGTCCTCTTGCTTTATCGAGGACGGGGGCGAAGTCCATCCCGTCCGTTGCCGCTCCTCCTCGTGTTGACACGCGCCCTGGCCAGTGGTGCGTGCGATGCCATGTAGGTAGGCAGGCAGCTACGGTGGTGCGGTGGTGGGGTCTTCACGAAGGTCTGCATGCCACCACGCAGGTGCCTACCCAGTTGGTTGGGTCGGCAGCTGTATGTGAACTGCGGTGGAGACTTGGTCAGCGCGGGCCTGGCGGTGGCCCTGTAGATGTCCTCGGCAAGAGCCTTGCCGGGGCCCCAGAAAGGGTCTTGCCGTGGCGCCCGCTGTCGTCCCCGGCAAGGCGCTTGCCTGGGGTCTCGTGGTTTTCCTTGGCTAGGATCTCACCAAGGGTCGTCATTTTCTAGTGCTCATCTGATCTTGAATGTTTCTTCACAAAGATCTGCATGCCACCACAGAGGTGTCTCCCGAGCCCTTGCCCCAACATAGTAGACCATGGTGGGGGCTGTGGACTCAAGGGTGACTCACTCCGTAGGCGTGGGGCAAGCTGCCGCGGCAAGGGTTTTGCCGGGGCTGCTAAGGCTGACCCCGGCAAGGATCTTGCCGGGGGGGGTCCGCTTCGTCCCTTTGCTCTTTGTGGTCTTGGCCTTGGCGTTTTTCCAGCTACCTTGGGCTTCGGTCTTACCCTGGCTCACCTCCCTTGCCCTGCTTGGTGTGGTCACGGGCGTGGCTCTGACTGCCCGTGCACAGTCATAGGGGTACAAAAAGTGTACCCCTCTTTTTGTACACCGACACGAGATTGTCCATCGGAGTAGAATAATGACCCGGTGGCGTTGGGACGGGCTGAGACACAATGTTGTTCTGACGAGGCGGATCCATCAAACGTGGTTAACCAGCGCGCCCGCTCCAGGTGCTTCCGCCCGGTTTGCTACTGGTGGGTTACTGGTCCCCGCTCCAGGGGTGTTAAAGAGGTAACTAGCATCGTAAACCGGAGGTAGGCGAGACCGATGCCTCCTCTTTAGGACTTCGTGCGATGCATTCTGATCCAGCATAAGCCGACAAGACCGTGCATCCAAAGCAGCCCGCTCCGCGGCCATCCTGGTACCCTCAGCTGCCAAATCGGTCTTGGCCTGAGTGATCTGATCCTTTATTTTTGCGATTTCCGTATTGTGCGCATCCTGATCCGCCGGGTTAGCCTCCGCCATCAGTGTGTCCAATGCGTCAAATAGATTAGATAAAACTTGAGCCGGCGGCCGCACAGGGCCTCCTAACCCGGCTGCTGTCGGCGCTGCTGATCCGGAGATCATTGCTGCTGCGGTTGAAGAGTGGATCGCCGATTGTGTACCGGCCATGAATATTCCAACCCGGTTTGGCAGATCGGACCGGAAAACTGTCGCCATTGGAACAGCCCCCAAACCGTCCATCTTGTAGTTGATATAACGACTCGGTCTCTCAGGTCGACGACTCGTCGCCAGAATAAACGACGGTCTCTCCACCAGATTCCGATATGTCCTCGTATTCCCCTCCATGGATGACTCCCACGAAGGCACGCTTCATGGCAGGCTTGACCCGGGCAGATCACGCACGCTGAGCTGTTTCGACGAGGTCGGTGCAGATGTCCGGCTCAGGGCCCGGTTCGCCGATCTTGCCGATGAAGACGTGTATGCCACCAAAGGGGACCCGGTACCCGTACTCGATTGAGCCGGCCTCAGGGCCCCAGCCTGCATTGTCGATGTAGAGCTTGCCACGACAACTCTTGGTCATCCAGCCCACAGCGTAACCCTTGAGTCCTTCGAAGTCGCCCTCTAAGAACATGAAACCATCGTGCGACAGCCCCATGGTGTGCGCCAACTGTCGTGGTTTTGTCACGGCAGATGTCCTCATGAAAGGACTTAGTCGTGGAGCCATCGCTACGGGTTAGCTTAAAGGGGTTAAAACGGACAAGGGACGCAAGAGAGTTTTATACTAGTTCGGCCCCTTACGATGAAGGTAAAATCCTACGTCTAGTTGTGATGGAATTGATGGGGTTTCGATGACCAGGGAGCGAATACGCTTTGCCTGAGTCTCGAGTTGTTGTCTGTTGTCCTGAACCGCCGCCAGGTCATCCCCTTATATACATGGGTGGCGCCCGTCGGTTTACAGAGTCCCGAGACCAGATCATAAATGTGTCTGGTTCGGTCTCCACTCTTTCTATCTTACAATACAAGTTACATACCAATGTGGGTTCACGGCTACAGGCCTTAAACCGGTTATGGGCCCTTGGGCCTTTATATAACATCCTCATGCCTTCATGGGCTTAAAGCATAATCAACTACTAATGAAGTTAACCCGGCCTCTCCTAGCCTGTTTACGCCTAGTAGTAATATCCCCAACACCCTATGTGAGCTTCTTAAACATAGTTATTAAGTAATTTATATTGTTTATTTCAAAATAGTTGACAGCTTATTTCCATTGATAGCTTACTTTCATTCTTCAAAGAATGTGTGGAAGATGGTAGACAGAACCAACTACACCAAAGGCTCTGAGTTAACTTATCAAGAGAAAAGTCATCTGGTCGCATATTGTACTGATCTTGAGAATTACAATGCCTTTTATCGAACTCCTCCAAATTATGGTCAATACGTGCCACGTGTTGAACCACGATAACTTCCATGGAGATATCCTGGCAAGATTTTTTACTATTACGACATCCAAGCATCTTTTGCATACTTCTAAGACTGAACTACATTGCTAACTATGAAGTTATTACTATGTTTTTCAACAGAACATTCCGATGGATTGTGTGCCTCATTTGATGTATCAGAATGGTCGCCTTGATGTTTTGAACATACAGCCAGGTCATCCTACGAGTCTCACCTGTCCATATCGGATTCCCAAAACCGGTGAACGCATGGTAATCAAATATTGGAAAAAATGTATGGACAGTCGTAAGGAGGTTCTTGGAAGCAAGATTGTGCGAAAGGCAAGAATTGGAGACAGGATAATCTCCATTCTCCATAATGGAGAGTCAGGGGCTATCTTGTTTTATGCTATTTTATCTAGGAGAAGGTAGTAGGTCCTAGCTAATACTCATGATCATGTGCTAAGGTAGTAGGTCCTAAGATAATGTAGTAGGTCCTATGAGGTACAATATGTTTATGAGAGTTGATGATGATGAGTAGTTGTGATTATGTCTAGTGACCAACTTGTATGTGATGTCTCGTTGATGAAAACAATGATCATGAGGAGGTGTTATATGACAATGATGTATTATGATGATAAGTTGTTAATGATATGATGATGATATATTAGGTCATTGGGTGAAAGAACCGCAGATTAGTTTCAAGTGGATGTCCATCCACTTGAAACTAGTCCACGGTTCTTTCTCCAAGTGATGTAATTACTCATTATGATGTAAAATCATTCTCTAATTGCTGCGGTATGAAAACTTCTATAAAGGTGTATGAATACAACATGAAATAAAAAAATACAGAATAATAGTAGTAGCACGTTCTAGGAGAAGCGCTACTACTAATTACCAGTAGCGCTCATACTACTAGGCGCTGCTACTAAGTCGATATAGCAGTAGCGCGGTCCAACCCACGCTACTGCTAACCTTTAGCTTTAGCGCCATACTAGTAGCGCCACATCCCGTGCTACTGATAGGCTCTAAACACGCGCTACTGCTAGGGTTTTCCCTAGTAGTGATAGAGTACTGAACTTCCACGTTGACAACCATCATAGCCAAGTTAACTATCTACTCGCACTACTACTCTAGTAGTGTACAAGTACTAACTTACCCTTAGCTACCTAGACGATGCCGGCGGCCATCTGCGGTACACGCTAAACACCGGCACCAGCGTCCTCCGCCTCGCCTCGGACTTGCCAGAGGTGTGATAGGGCGCGTTGCTCGCACGCGTTGGCCCTTTCCATGCCGGCGTGGTCCACCGAAGCTTCGGCCTCTAAGCGGGAAACCCACTTGACGAGCTGGTAGTAAAATTCAGCGTCGCGAACGCGTGCTTGCCCGACAGCCTCCAGGGCTATTTTCTGGGCGCCGGCCTCCACGTAGCCGTCCTAGTTGCGGGCGCTCTGCTCGCAACCCAGAGCGTCGGTAAGCTGCTGCTCCATGTCCCGCTGGCGGCGCAAATCGGCGATACGCTACTCCTCCGCCAAGAGGTCGCGCTCCAACAACTCCTCATACCCCGCATTGCCATCTAAAGACTGAGAGAATGCCTCCTCCCTCCGTCTGCCTTCCGGTGAAAAACCGAACACTAGTTCTGGCTGTGACCGCCTCTGGCGTCGCCTATTGCGGACGGGCGGGGGCATGGCAGACGTGGCGAGAGCGAGGATAAGTGGCGAGCAACGTCGGGCTGGTGGGGGCTTATGAGGATAGGGCGAGTTGGGTGATGGTGCACATCAGTAAGAGCCGATCTGTTTGAAATGTTCACACGAGACTCACAGGCCTAGCATTGTAATATGTTCACATTAGTAGCCCAAATTCAAAACCAACTAGTACGATTCCCATACATAAGATCAACATGTTAATGCATCTCAATGATTCACAAATCATATACAAATATGTAGCTCCAAAAGCAAAGATCTAGAAAAGACATCTGTTCTTCCTACTAACATGGATGCTTCTCTTGGCCAACATTCAATACAGAGTGAAAGACAAATTTGTTTGTGAAGTCTACAATTCCTCTTGCAAACGTAAGTGGTTTCACCAACAACTCTTCCTACTAACATGGATGCTTCTGTTGGCCAACATTCAGTACAGAGTGAAAGACAATTTTGTTTGTGAAGTCTACAATTCTTCTTAAAAACGTAAGTCGTTTCACCAACAGCTGGAACCATGAGAATGAACCACACATGATGGAGGAACATCCACTGCAATATGATTTGGTCTTCTCTCGATCACACGGCGAGACTATTTTTGGAATACAAACTTTAACTTAGGCAAAATGATGCCCATTGTATAATCAAAACAAAGCAATTAAGCACCTAGTGTTGGCGAATAAATAGTAGAGTACTACTTTTCTACAGTCCATGAAGTGACTATCCAATCTTTCTGTGTCTATTTTCAAATGGCACTGCATGCAGTAACTATACTATTCTGTTGTGCAGTTCAACCAAAATTGCGGTCACTTTGTTTGTTTGCCAAATAGCAACGGGCAGACATCTCTGTTTGCGCAAATATCAAGCAACTAGTAAACATATACCCCACCTTGTATTTTCGGTTTAAACACGTCTCTTCCGCTTAGCATCTGTCATGTTTTGCACTGGACAATTTGCTACAGTCATGTTTTGCCCTGGACAATTTCATACTGAATTGATTTGCTCGTTCAGAGCAGAAATATAGCGCATATTCTTCATCAGACCAAGGATATCCCTGTTCGAAGTGATGGAAGAGGTGAAATCGATACAACCGAAATTGAGCATCCAACCATTGAATCCTGTCCTGCAACTCCAATGTAGGTCCACCCTGCCAATAAATTCACATGCAAACCACTAGTATTACTATCTAATGACAGTACAAAAAGAGTAGAAAGATAGTAGCAAACATGTACCTTCGTAATGTACAGCTCATAGTGCCACCAATTGGATATAAACGTTTGGAAGAAAACATGCTCCTAATGTTGGACCATTTGGACTTTTTGTGCAGTCCCACTAAAATCGAGCATCCCTGTTTGCATAGATATTGAAAGTGTGATTACAATAAAAGTGGCACTAGCTGAAGCATAGAGTCACAAATATAAGCATTGCAATTTATTAATGGGAAAAGGTAGCAAGACTGTTTCTAACCACCTGTTTGAAGGAATAAATAAGGCAACAACGACTGATGTCAGGAAGCCATACATAGTGTTTTCTGAAAAAGTGAACCATTCCTGACCTTTCCTGTTCTTTTAAGCATATTTTCTGCAGTTCAACTAAAATAAAATGCCATCACCGCCTTGACAATTGAGTGACACTGTACAAAAGGAAATGACTTAACATTACATCATGATGTCAGGTATGTAGTCGACAGGCATTAGAGACAAACATATAGACCTCCTCCGATAACATAATGAACATTAATTTTAACAAAGGTGTGATTAGCTTTACCGGGATAATTGGAGTGAACTCTTCACCCTCTGTTCCTTAATATAAGACGTTTTTGCAGTTCAATTTAAAGTACCCAAACATCTAGTATTTAGAAAAACAGGTAGTAGTTGTCTTGAGCACATATCTGGGAAAGCTTGCCACACTTTATATATGTCCATACGCTAATGCAACGCCATTCAAATAGTACAAATATACACTAATCTACTGGCTAGTGCAACAGAGAGTAGTTATTATTACAGGGTACAGTACAATGGTTTTACTAAACATATTTCCATAAGCTCTAGCACTGGAAGATTTCTATAAGAATTAACAATACAAATGTAAAGGTAACACGTTTCAGCATTGGTATACTAGCTGTGCCAGAGCATTAAACCAAATACGAAAGTCTGAAGGTAACTAGCATTATTAACAAATGACAGTATAAAAAAATTGCAAACCATGTACCTTCAAGGTAAATATCATTTCGAACTTGAGGGGACCTAAAAATTGCTATCCCAGTCTTGATAATCGATCAAACATAAAAACTTGATCGAAGGAATCAAGAGAACAGCTAGAGGAGGAGGTGCCCACTCTTGACCTTTCCTCTTGTCTTCATAATTTTTTGTGCAGTTTAACCAAAATAAAATGACATCGGTACCTTGGGATTTTGGTGACACTGTACAAAAAAAATTGACTTATCGCATGAAAGTGAGGTATGTAATCTATAAGCATTAACAGTGCAAAAATCTGAAGGTAGTAATAAGTTTCATCGTTGGTATACTGGCTGTGCAACAACATTAGAATGCCTTAGCTGAAAAATCTTTAATACATCCAAAATCAATAGCTAACCCTGAAATAATCCAGTGACATTAAATGGCATTGCTTAAATTTATCGGTGGCATTAGACTGAGAGCGACATTAGTTCAATGTGGCATCACTTTAGCAGTAGCATTGCCTGACTTCACCGCTGGTGTTATACTAACAGCAAAAGAGTGGCAATAAGAGCATGGGAGGCCCATTCGGACAGTGGGCGCACCAGTACGATGTACCTCCACGGACGCATAGAGGGGTGAGGGAGGTATCGTTGCCTAGAGCAACAAATATCCAGGCAGCATATGTGGATTACGTCCCATTTTTGTTCTCTTTAGCAACCATTTTCTTATGTGAGGACAACAAACTGATCGACCTGGTCATCTCTATTGCGTTGTCATGCCTTTCTACCCTTTTTCACTCTTTTTCAACCAAGAGACACGAGACTCGTTCCTTAGCTACTGATTTGCCCTTTTCAACCTAGATGCGGGTTCCATGCCTAGTCTCTTGGACAGTACAGTATCCCTTCCTTTCCTTATTTGACCCAGACATGGATTAGTCTGCATGAAGTAAGATTTTCTTTAATAGTGCAAATTAAGGTTTTCGTCTGCGTGACCAGCAGAGCAGAGGATAGCAAATTGGGAAGATGGTGGAGTGGAAAAAGATCCACATGCAGCGACGTGGCAGATGGGGCAATAGAACAAGGGTATGGTTCAAAAAGAGGTAGCATACATGAGGGTCGGTGGGAAGTGGCTTCGCTCACAGTAGTCATCCTCCACACACACTACGGTAGCGAGCTTGGGGACGGAGGCCATCCCGCGTGGGCGCTAGGTCTGAGAGGACGACCTTGTCGTCAGTGCGTGATCTCGCTCGCCGCCGACGAGTTTGTCAACGCTACAAGTGAGGAGGGAGAGAGAAGCCATCTTCCCCGATGGATCTATGACCACCGGTGAGGAGGGAGAGAGAGGCCATCTTTTTTAGATCTGGAGAGAGGGTGATAGTGTGAGAAGCAAGTGGGCAGCCCTTAGCAAGAAAGCGCTGAAGCTCCAGCCTATATATCTTTTTTATACTACTAGTACTAGAGGTGGAGTAGGGTGGCATGGGCCAGAACAAGCATTCACGTCCAGGAGTACGACACACGCCACCAGCATGAGTTCCATCTGACCCCATATTTCTCGGAGTCCGTGCTACAACTATCTCTTCAACCTCCTCGTTTCTCGGACTGCGCTTCGGTGCCTTAAAGGCACCTACCTTTGGGTCTATGACAGGTGGGCCAGACACCTGTTACGCCAACCTATCATTGGACCAAAGGCAGGTGCCTTAAGACACCGAAGCAGCGTCCTCGTTTCTCTAACTCAGCCATCATGCGGCGGGCGACGTGGGGGTTTGCCGATAGTCGGTTTCCTCAATTGCGGTCCCACTTGTAAGGCCAACTCCAACGCACGACCCCAAACGGACCTCCGTTTTGCCCGGATTCTGTCCGTTTGGGTAGGGACGGGGCGCCTCTTCGTGTACCGTGGCAACCGTCCACCTACTCTTCGCCTTTCCCTCTCGATTTGGAACTACTGTCGCACGCACTTCCTCCATCCTCCATTTGCCTTCACCTTTCCTTCTGCCATTGTTCGATCATCTTCTCCATGGAGGGAACAGGCCGGAAACGACCCCGTTATTCTTGCCCCGATCTGAAAGATGACGTGGTGGAGGAACTCATTGATCGGTGCGACATCATCACCTCGGCTAGCATGGCAGGTTCGTTCAAGACCGTTCTTGACTCAACTAATAACATCATTACAAAGAACCCAAGGGTCCAGGAGCGGTTTGATCTCCCTATCTTCTTCACGGTTACCCTGCTGACTGGCGCGTGGACAACGGAGGCCTCGCCTTGTGCAAGTTGCTGCCGCTTGATAATGATACGTGTGATGTTAAGATGTCATCGCTTGAGGGTAAGGCTTGGGTAGGCGCAAATGGAGATTTGGTTGTTTATATTGGGTACAACTACGAGTGGGAACTTGTGAATGTGTACACTCGTCACCGGATTCCACTTCCAAAAATCTCAGACTGCCCAGAGATTGAGCACAGATGATGACGATGATGATCACGAGCATGAGGACCCATATACTCAGTGGTGCCTGGCAACATATTCTGATGGATCACCTCTTCTTGTCTGTATACATGGCACTACTGATGTTACTAAGGAAGCAGGTGTTGTCTCCCATGGTCGCACTCTCCGGACCTATTCCAACATCCGTTGCAGGGTTTTCGGGATGGATACTACTGTGCTAGCGCCAACACCTTCTCCCTGGTTTAGTATTGATACTCTTGGAGGAAACTCGCTCTTCCTTGGTGTCGGTGTACTAAAGTAGGGGTACCTTAGTACCCCGAACTTGTGCACGGGCAATAGTAGCACCCCGCGGCAAGGCTTGCCAAGGGAACGCCAAGAATCTCCACGGCCCCTTCTGAGCCAAGAAGATGAGGCCCCGGCAAGAGGAGCTTGCCGGGCCAAGGAGACAAGACCCCGGCAAGAGGAGCTTGCCGGGACGACCAAGCCGAAGCACCAAGGCCCCGGCGAGAGGAGCTCGCTGGGAAGGCCAACCAAGGCACCCCAAGAGAAGCTCGCCGCGGCGCACCACGCGCCCCGGCAAGGCCTGGCGAGCGGCAAGCTCTCAGGCGCGACAAGACAGCCGCCGCGGCAAGCTACTTGCCGCGGCAAGTCACCACCTCAGGCCTGCGCTCTAGCTCACCTGCCCACGCGTCGCTCTGGGACTCTCCCAAAAGCACGTGGCGGGGCGCTGCGCGGCCTGAGGCGTGCGGTGGAATGCAACGCTGACAGGATCGCCATCGTGGCAAACGGGGGCGCCCCTAATGGTCCACTTCGGCACTGTTCGGGCGACCCAGACGGGCATTTAATGCCCTTGTCCCCCGCCGTCAGAGTTAGGTATGATAGTACTGTGCGGCCACTGTACGCACAGTCTTTTGCCATTTTTACCCTCACCTACGTCGCCACCTGTGGGTAACCCCTTGAGCATATAAAAGGAGGCCCATGCGCACGTAGAAGGGGGGAGACCCAGTAGACATCCATCCACGTCCAGCTTCAAGCTTACTGTAGCTCCTTGCGCTCCAGAGCAAGAACCCGAATCAACCAGACAAGCAGCAGTAGGGTTTTACGCATCCGTGCGGCCCGAAGCTGGGTAAAATCGTTGTGTGTGTGTCGCCTCGATCTGCTCTTTGCGCAGCCTCCGCTCCCCGCCGAACCGAAAAGGGGCTCCGTCCCCATAGGTGTTCGAGGAGGCCAATTTCCCCCGACATCTTTGGCGCGCCAGGTAGGGGGCGTCGAGGTTGTGTGAACCAGATCCGGCATTCGCGCGAGCCAAATCTTCATCGTCTTCGTCAACATGCCACCGAAGAAGAAAGCTCCGGAGGTGACCGGTCCGTCTGCGTCGAACCCACCGCCCCTGGAGCAGACGGGTGGTGGGGAAGACACCGGCGAAGGAACGGGCGTCGTCGAACTAGTTCATGGTCCCGCGGCGTCCGAACTCGCTCCGCGCCCCTCCCAGGAGGCGCGGAACCAGCAGAGTCTTGGTACCCACGGTACCATATGCTCGCTGGACCCAGATCGAGCTGGGGGGTCCCAAGGCGCTCAGGGCCAGCATGCTCACCAGCATGCCGGAACGAGCATGGCACGGCTGCCTGGACCGGGTGCTGCTCCTTCTAACATGGTTAGGAGTTCGAGCACATCCCGCTCCACACGCCGTTCGCCGCCACTGCCCGCCACCCCAGCAGAAGCTCTCGCGCGAGCTCAGCTACTCCTAGACTACCCTCCGACGGCGGACAAGCTCAACAGTTGGACGGCCACCATTCAGAGCCTCATCGGTTTTGCCAACGGCGACACCCTGCGGCAGCCCAGCGTGTCGCAGCCGCAGCCAGTCGCCCAGGCGAAGACCGATGGTGCCAAGACTGGCGGGGGTGCGACCACCGTGCACTCCCCGCACCAGAGGCAACGGTCGCCGACCCGCCGGACCCACCACGACAACGACTCTACCGCGTCGTCGAATCCGCGGACCCGTCGCGACCAGCGCCAAGTTCTTCATGAACGGAAGGAGGAAGACGCTCGAACTCGCATCGAGCGCAGAAGAGAAGCGCGGCGTCAATCAGACCAGTGCGCTGAGCCCTCTGGCGACATGCATGCACCGGGGGAACCAGGCGACCTGCCGTATTCGGTAGGCTGTCCTGCGTTTACCCGCGAGTTGCGGCAAGTCCAGTGGCCCAGCACAAAGAACTTCAAACCTGACGTACCCGAGAAGTACGACGGCAAGTCGCATCCGTCGGAGTTCCTCAGCATCTACACCATTGCGGTGCAAGCTGCCGGGGGGCGAGACGACAAGATCCTTGCCAACTACTTCCCGCTGGTACTCAAACCCAACGTCAGATCCTGGCTCATGCACTTGCCAGACAACTCCATATCCTCCTGGCCAGACCTATGCCATCAGTTTGTTGGCGCCTTCACGGGCGGCCACAAACTCCATGGCCAGGCGAGCGACCTTCACCTGCTCGTTCAGAAGGAGGGGGAGTCTTTGCGCAAGTTAATCCAGAGATTCAGCCATGTGCACTACAACATCCTAGACGTCCACCCCGCCGCGGTAATCAGCGCGTTCCATCAGAACGTGCGTAACCGCATGATGCGGGAGGAGATGGCGATGTGCAAAATCAAGGAGGTCAGCGAACTTTATGCCCTGGCCGACAAATGTGCGCGCGCTGCGGAGGGGAGGAAACTCCCCGGAGAAAGTGTTGGAGAAGGAGAATCCGACAGTGAAGGTACCGCCCCGGCGAGGAAAGGCCGGCGGCGGAACGGCAAGAAGAAGAAGAACCAAGAGGTGCTGGTTGTCGAGAAGTCCAGCAGCGAGGGCGCCGCCAAGAAAGCCCAGGCTGGTGGCTCCGGCAAGGAAGTTGCCGGATGCGCCAACTGCCAGGCAGTGGCGGTTGCCGATAAGCGGGACGGTACCGACAAGAACTACTGCAAGATCCACCACACCAAGGGCCACGACCTCCAGAGTTGCAAGCAGGTTGAGCGGCTCGTCGAGCTGCAGAAGGCCGAGTATGAACGGCGCGACAAGGAGAGAGCCCAAGCAGGCGGCGGGGGATCCGGCACGAAGCGTCCCGGCCAGGGGGAGCGCCGCGGCAAGGACAAGCAGCGGCAAGCAGATAGACCTCCCCGAGGTCGCGACAAAGACGAAGACGACGACGACGAAGACATGGAAGAGCCCGAGACCAGTGAGCAGGAGTTTCAGAAAGCCACTAAGGTTTTGTGTGTGGACGGCGGTGCTTCTCTGCACACTTCTCGCCACCAGCTTAAACAGTGGGCGCGGGAAGTCAATGCAGCAGAACCGCCCGTCGAGTCACGCAGGCCTCTGAAATGGTCCAGCACGCCTATTATCTTTGATATTGAGGACCACCCTGATCGCACAACCGCGGTCGGGTGCTTGCCGATGTTGGTTTCCCCAACGGTCCGCAACCTCAAGGTCACTAAGATGCTAGTTGACAGCGGGGCCGGCTTGAATCTGATCTCCTCCGCCGTTCTCCGGAGACTCCAAGTCCCCGACAGCGAGCTCGAAGAGACCGGCACATTCCAAGGAATCAACCCGGGAAGGAGCAAGCTGAAGGGGAGGATCACGCTGCCAGTGACATTTGGCAGCGAGTTGAATTTCAGGACTGAGAGGGTCACCTTTGATGTCGCCTATTTTCCATTACCTTACAATGAATCCTCGGCCGACCAGCGCTCGCCAAATTCATGGCGGCCTCTCACTACGCATACAACATGCTCAAGATGCCTGGCCCGATAAGCGTCATCTCTGTCCCTGGCGACAAAAAGGATGCCCTTATCTGCACCGACAAGATATACCGGGACGCAACAGCAGCAACGGTCCGCGACCCACTTGCCGCTGGAGCTCCCGGGGGAAAGAAGAAGACCAAGTCCGGCGAGTGCTCTGGTGCCCACTCCGGCAAGCGCGTCTCTTCGGAGTGCTGCGCTGCCGTCGAGGACGCACCATCGAGCTCCATCGACAAGAAGACCAAGTCCGGCAAGTGCTCTGATGCCCACTCCGGCAAGCGCGCCTCTTTGGAGTGATGCGCTGCCGTCGAGGACGCACCATCAAGCCCCGCCGGCAAGTGCAAGAAGGCAGGACTTGAAGAAATACCTGTCCTCCGCTCCAATACTTGTCGCGCCTAGACCACAAGAGAAGTTGCTGCTCTATCTGGCGGCAACCAATCAAGTGGTTAGTGCTGCGCTAGTAGCAGAGAGGGAGGCTGATGACGAGCCAGCAACCGCGGCAAGCGCATTCGACGACAAGCAGGGGGCTTCCCCGACAAGCTCTGGCCCCGACAAGGATGGATCCGCGCAAGCGCAAGGGGAGGTACAGAAGAAGAAAATGGTGCAGCGCCCAGTTTACTTTCATCAGTTCCCTCCTGCAGGGGGCTCGATCGAGGTACTCTGGTGTGCAGAAATTGCTTTTTGGCCTCCTTATGGCCTCGAGAAAGCTGCGCCATTACTTCCAAGCACACGAGATCACAGTGGTCACTCGCTTTCCGCTTAAGAGGATACTGCAGAATCCCGAAGCAACAGGCAGGATTGTCGAGTGGGCACTAGAACTGTCAAGCTTTGGCCTCAAGTTCAAGAGCACTTCGACTATCCAGAGCAGAGCATTGGCAGAGTTCATAGCGGAGTGGACGCCAACACCGGACGAAGAAATTCCAGAGACAAGCATCCCCGGCAAAGAAGCAAGCAAAGAGTGGCTGATGTACTTTGATGGTGCCTTCTCGCTACAAGGCGCCGGTGCTGGCGTGCTGCTTATCGCGCCCACCGGAGAGCACCTCAAGTACATCGTCCAAATGCACTTTCCCAAGGAGCAGGCAACCAACAATACATCAGAGTATGAAGGTTTGCTCGCCGGTCTCAGGATCGCGGCGGAACTTGGGATCAAGAAGCTTATTGTCAGGGGTGACTCACAGCTCGTCGTCCGCCAAGTGAACAAGGATTACCAGAGCCCGTTGATGGAGGCTTACGTTGATGAAGTGAGAAAGCTGGAAGAGCGCTTTGACGGCCTGCAAATGGAACACGTTCCAAGAGTAGAGAACGACATTGCCGATGGCCTGTCAAAGTGCGCCGCACTAAAGCTACCTGTGGAACCAGGGACTTTTGTGCTCAAGCTGACTCAGCCATCCATGACACCGTCAACTGGGCAAAGCAAGAAGAGGAAGTCGGTCTCCGACGACTATCTCCCGGTAGAGCTTCCCGAAGCCGCCGCCAAGAGAGTCCCCAAGATCGACGCCAAGAGTGCTGAGGAGCAGTCTGCTCCGGCAAGCCCCAGGGTTTGTTTCGACGAGGCAGGCGCTCCCGACAAGCTCTGCTCCGGCAAGCTTGCCGGGGAATGTCAAGCTCCGGCTGAGCCCCAAATCCTCGCCGTAGAAGCTGATGTTCCCGCAGCCGCAGACATGCCTTTAGTCCTTGTCGTCGAGCCTCAAGCTCCGACATGGGCGCAGCAGATCGTCCGTTTCCTCCAGACAGGAGAGCTTCCCGAAGAACAAGAAGAAGCGGAAAGAGTAGCCCGGCAGTCCAGTATGTACCAGTTCGTCGACAGCGCACTGTACAGAAGAGGACGCAATGGGGTGAAATTGAAGTGTATCCACCGGGAAGACGGACAGAAGCTGTTGGCGGAGATACATGGAGGCATATGTGGACATCACATTGGCGCGAGAGCACTTGCCGGCAAAGCGTTCCGGCAAGGTTTCTTCTGGCCAACAGCCCTCCAGGATGCAACTGCACAAGTAACCAAGTGTGAAGCGTGCCAGTTCCATTCCAAGCAGATACACCAACCAGCTCAAGCTCTCCAGACGATCCCTTTATCCTGGCCCTTTTCGGTCTGGGGGCTCGATATCCTCGGCCCCTTCCCCCGAGCTGTCGGGGGCTTTGAGTACTTGTACGTCGCAATCGACAAGTTCACAAAGTGGCCGGAAGTGGAACCAGTGAGGAAGGTGACAGCACAGTCAGCAGTCAAGTTCTTCAGGTCGATTGTTTGCCGCTTCGGGATCCCCAACAGGATCATCACCGACAACGGTACGCAATTCACGAGCCGCGCCTTCATGCAATACGTCCAAGATCTCGGCGCCAAGGTCTGCTTCGCTTCTGTTGCTCATCCCAGAAGCAACGGTCAAGCGGAGAGGGCCAATGCCGAAGTGTTGTGCAGGCTCAAGACCAGAACTTTCGACAGGCTGCACAAGTGCGGAAGAAACTGGATCGAGGAGCTGCTGGTGGCTCTTTGGTCGATCAGAACGACGCCAAATCGAGCCACTGGCCAGACACCATTTGCTCTAGTCTACGGAGCAGAAGCAGTTACCCCCACGGAACTCGTATACGGGTCACCTCGAGTGCTCGCTTATGATGAGCTTGAGCAAGAGCGGTCGCATGAAGATGACGCGCTGCTCCTTGAGGAAGATCGTCTCCAGGCTGCTGTGCGAGCCGCTCGCTACCAGCAAGCTTTGCGTCGCTACCATAGCCGCAAAGTTAAAGCCAGGAGCTTCGAGGAAGGCGACCTTGTTCTTCGGCACGTTCAGTCGGCCAAGAATCACAACAAGTTGATGCCGAAGTGGGAAGGCCCTTACCGGGTGAAACGAGTCACGAGGCCCGGCGCCGTCCGCCTCGAGACCGAAGATGGCACTCCGGTGAGCAATTCCTGGAATATTGAGCATCTTCGTAAGTTTTACCCGTAAGGCGCGGTTGTCAGACCCCGTCCGGCATCCAACCTTTTGTACAAGTCTTGCCGCTGTTGCATGTAATCCTTCGTACAAAGCCAGGCGCAGACCCTGAGCAGCAGATAATGAAGCGCTGACGCCCTAAGTTTTAGCATGCATGCTGAGTCGAGTCTCGTCCTTGGTTAGGGTTGATAGTGCCTAACAGTCGCTAACCCCTAACTTAGAGGTCGAGTCCGCGTCTTTTTCCCGTCCTTTCCCTTTGGCTTGCAGGAATTGCATATCCTAGCCGGGCCGCTCAAGGACGAAGAAGGGGAGAAGGACGAGCCAGCGCCACGGCAAGCCAAAGTTGCCGGGGGCTGCAAGTACAAGGATTCTCCCGCGGCCAGCCAGAGTTGCCGGGGGCTGCAATCTCAGATAAGTCTTTACATCCCTCATCATGCGTTCTCTTATGGACTGTGGAATGCGGAAGCCTAGCTTCCTCCTATAAGCTATCGTGCTCTCTTAAACGACAAGCCCCGGAGCGCGTTCCCGGGGCCCGTTTCTGATAGTAGTCGCGGCGGCAAAGGGAGGAAGCGAGGGGCCAGAACCCGCCTTCCCCCTGCCTCCGCCAAGAGCGCGAGGAGGGTCGAGGGGCGCGGGAAGACGGCAGGGCCTGTTGCTGGGCGGGGAAGTGTCTATCTTAACGATGCAAAGGGTTCGCTCCTTGCCGCGGGTTGTACCCGCGAGACAAATGGTCCGGCAAACATCCCCTTTTCATTAAAAACATTCCACTCAGGTACAGTTCAGAGAGAATGAAAAACATGAAAGATGGGATTACAAGATTTAAACGCAACTAAGGCCCGAGGGCTTACAAGCTAAAAAGAGATAAGGTGCCCGTAATCCCTTTCTTGTCTCTCTCCTCAGGAGGTAGGGCAAGGAGGCGAGAAGGGCAAAAGGGGCGCCTAGGCGAGCTACAGGTGGCAGAAGACACCAAGAGAACGTCCGGGGCTCCGCCCGGGGGCTCCGGAGGCTGGATGGAGACGGCGGCGCCGGAAGCGGAGCTCGAAGATGAGGCAGCGGGACGTCAACACGCTGTCGAGGGCATCTAGCCCTCGTACTCCGAGTTGATGGCCTTGCCGCCAGCCTCTTCCCCTTCCGCAGCCTCGCCACTCCGGCCGCCCGAGAAGACAAAGCCCCGGCAAGAGGAGCTTGCCGGGCCAGGGAGAAGACCCCGGTGGCCGTCGCCGCGAGCAAGGGTGATGACGGCGTCTGGGGCGAAGCTGGAAGATGAGGCGGCGGAACGTCAGTACGCTGACGAAGACGGCGCGTACTCTGACTTCGCGGCCTTGCCGCCCGCCCTCTTCCTCTTCCGCAGCCTCCCTACGCCAGCCGCCCAAGGAGACGGCCCCGGGGAGTTCACGGAGCCAGCGACGCGGATGATGGGGTCGTCGGTGCCACACGGAGCTGCGACCGGCGCCTAGTCGGACCCGTCATCCCGGCGACTACTGCCCTCGTCGTCGCTGTCGCTCCCCTCCTCGTCACTCTCGCTCGAGGAGGAGCCTTCGCTGTCGGAGGAATTGTCCACGCAGCACCGGGCCCGGGTGCCGAAGTCCCCGAAGACCTTGACGGAGAGGAAGTCGCCCTCCATCAGCTTAAAATGGAGGGTGAACCCCTCCATCAAGCTGTGGATCCGGGCGAACGACTTCCACCCTCGGCCAAGATACATCACGCCGGGGGCTCGGGACTCGACGTGGACTCGCGTACCACTGATCCCGCAGCCCCTCATGCGCAGTCTCAGCGTCTCGGGTTGCTCCGCCTCCAGCACGCTCACGAAGGGAGCCGGGAGGCGGAGGCGATGGCGAGGCGCCCGGCGCAGCCTGATGATGAACTCGCAGGGGTCGTCCCCAAGGTGAACCGCCATGAGAAGGGGAGCCGCCGGCGGAGGCAAGGCCGGCGCGTCGCCCCGTCCGCCTCGTCCCCGAGCGCCCCGGCCCCTTCCACGACCTCGTCCACGACCTCGCCCCCTCCCCCTTCCCCTTACGGCTGGCTCCGCCACCACGGGTGCAAGGGGAGGAGGGGCGCGCTGCCTAGCGGCAACTCTCGCCGCCACCGACGAAGAACCGGGGTTCCCTTTCTCCATAGCAGTCGGAGAGAGGGGACCAGGAGTCAAAGAGAAGAAGAGATGAAGGAGTGCGGATTTCCGTCGCCCCCGTTCACTCCTTATAAAGGAGCAGGGTGGGGGCTCGGCCGCCCCGCTCAGCCAATCGAAGCGGAGGAAGAGCAGGCGACGGGGGGCCGACCCACTACCTCGACCCGCGTCGGCCCGGTTTCCTGCCTCCACCACCGCGACCCCAAGTGCATGGAGACCGCGTGGCAGGCGCGCAGAGCCGAGGCGACGGGTGAGGCGACCTCTCCCCACCCCGTGATCGTGGGGAGCGGACGCCCCAAAAGCCGCGCCTCGACCCCGTTCATTTACCGAACCGCGCCTCCACGTCTCCCCCATTTATGGCGGAAGCACGAATCACCCTCTTTATTGTGACGTGACGCATGCCTGTGGGCCTCAGCCCTGCGCACGCCACC
This sequence comes from Aegilops umbellulata, assembly GCA_032464435.1. Lineage (NCBI taxonomy): Eukaryota > Viridiplantae > Streptophyta > Magnoliopsida > Poales > Poaceae > Aegilops > Aegilops umbellulata. The sequence continues at coordinate 265,361,611 of CP136058.1, read as the reverse complement.
CACGTCACGCACGCCTCGCCCCCACGACGCCGTGTTAAACGCGTGCCACCTGGGGAAGGCGCGACGGGTGCGGAGATTAAGACACAGCGTGACCCAGGCCGTGCGTGCCCGTGCACTGTTTGGGCCTGGACCAACAACGCTCCGCACCGTGTATGGCCCAGGCCCGGGGGCTCCTGTCGGTGTACTAAAGTAGGGGTACCTTAGTACCCCGAACTTGTGCACGGGCAGTAGTAGCACCCCGCGGCAAGGCTTGCCAAGGGAACGCCAAGAATCTCCACAGCCCCTTCTGAGCCAAGAAGATGAGGCCCCGGCAAGAGGAGCTTGCCGGGCCAAGGAGACAAGACCCCGGCAAGAGGAGCTTGCCGGGACGACCAAGCCGAAGCACCAAGGCCCCGGCGAGAGGAGCTCGCCGGGAAGGCCAACCAAGGCACCCTAAGAGAAGCTTGCCGCGGCGCACCACGCGCCCCGGCAAGGCCTGGCGAGCGGCAAGCTCTCAGGCGCGGCAAGACAGCCGCCGCGGCAAGCTACTTGCCACGGCAAGTCACCACCTCAGGCCTGCGCTCCAGCTCACCTGCCCACGCGTTGCTCTGGGACTCTCCCAAAAGCACATGGCGGGGCGCTGCACGGCCTGAGGCGTGCGGTGGCATGCAACGCTGACAGGATCGCCATCGTGGCAAACGGGGGCGCCCCTAACGGTCCACTTCGGCACTGTTCGGGTGACCCAGACGGGCATTTAATGCCCTTGTCCCCCGCCGTCAGAGTTAGGTATGATAGTACTGTGCGGCCACTGTACGCACAGTCTTTTGCCATTTTTACCCTCACCTACGTCGCCACCTGTGGGTAACCCCTTGAGCATATAAAAGGAGGCCCATGCGCACGTAGAAGGGGGGAGACCCAGTAGGCATCCATCCACGTCCAGCTTCAAGCTTACTGTAGCTTCTTGCACTCCAGAGCAAGAACCCGAATCAACCAGACAAGCAGCAGTAGGGTTTTACGCATCCGTGTGGCCCGAAGCTGGGTAAAATCGTTGTGTGTGTGTCGCCTCGATCTGCTCTTTGCGCAGCCTCCGCTCCCCGCCGAACCGAAAAGGGGCTCTGTCCCCATAGGTGTTCGAGGAGGCTGATTTCCCCCGACACTTGGACAAAACTATGCAATGATGGTGAAAGGCGATCAAGCTGCTATTCACACAACGTTACTACCATTTATGAGAAGCAAGTGTATCTATACCTCTGACATTGCTATGGTTCCCTACCGTGGCTATCACAATATGCGTCCTGACATAGGCCGCTTCAGCCTGGATGATCAATCATGCGTTTGTATCGAGTTTGACAGTAGTTGCCCCTTCCCAGAGAATCACTTCTAGTTCAAAGCAAGCGTTTCCAATGCCGACGAGTGATTGAGCTGAAGTTCATTTCATTGCTTGTTGTTTGTTGTGTGATGAAAACTTTAGTATTTATAATGTCCTCGTTGTCATTGTGGGTTGATGATCTTTGTATGTAATAAAATGATATGTATGTTATAAACTTAGTAAATTTATGAATGGCTTTCAAGTCGCTTCTCTGAGTGGATGCTGCGATGAGCCAATTTTTTTTCTGAATACATAATTGTACATGCATTGCAATAGGTTATCGGATGAGTCCAATCAACAATAGTACTACTATTTGTACTAGCTTCACATGCTTCGTGCGTTGGGCGGGTGTTTTTACTGTAGCTGCGAATCCCATCATCCTAGGTCCTCGGTTGTGTCCAGTAGAAATTGCATTATGATGTTTGGGTTCAAACTTTCAAAACCGCTGCACTATCTCTACGTCGTCTATGTATACATAATACAACAAGTTTTAAACTTGAGACCAGCCACCCACCCTCACAAAGAACACTTTTTAACCTAGCACAGACTCCAGGAAATTTGGCCACAGTGTGAGGTGGGCCATATGTTAATGTGTTCGCTGTACGTAACCAACACCTTGATTCGTCGATATATACAGTAGGGTGGCATGGGCCAGAACAAGCATTCACGTCCAGGAGTACGTCACACACCACCAGCACGACTTCCATCTGACACCATATTTCTTAGAGTCCATGCTACAACTATATCTTCAACCTCCTCGTTTCTCAGACTGCACTTCGGTGCCTTAAAGGCACCTACCTTTGGGTCTATGACAGGTGGGCCAGCCACCTGTTAGGCCCACCTGTCATTGGCCCAAAGGCAGGTGCCTTAAGACACCGAAGCAGCGTCCTCGTTTCTCTAACTCAGCCATCGCGTGATGGGCGACGTGGGGGTTTGCCGATAGTCGGTTTCCTCAACTGCAGTCCCACTTGTAAGGCCAACTCCAACGCATGACCCCAAACGGACCTCTGTTTTGCCCAAATTCTGTCAATTTGGGTAGGGACGGGGCGCCTCTTCGTGTATTGTGGCAACCGTCCACCGAATCTTCGCCTTTCCCTCTCGATTTGGAACTGCTATAGCACGCACTTCCTCCGTCCTCCATTTTCCTTCGCCCTTCCTTCTGCCGTTGTTCGATCGTCTTCTCCATGGAGGGAATAGGCCGGAAACAACCCCGTTATTCTTGCCCCGATCTGAAAGATGACGTGGTGGAGGAACTCTTTGATCGGTGCGACGTCATCACCTCGCCTAGCATGGCAGGTTCATTCAAGACCATTCTCGAATCAACTAATAACATCATTACAAAGAACCCAAGGTTCCAGGAGTGGTTTGATCTCCCCTACCTTCTTCACCATGACCCTGCTGACTGGCGCGCGGACGACGGAGGCCTCGCCTTGTGCAAGTTCGTGCCGCTTGATAATGATATGTGTGATGTTAAGATGCCATCACTTGAGGGTAAGGCTTGGGCAGGCACAAATGGAGATTGGGTTGTTTATATTGGGTACAACTGTGAGTGGGAACTTGTGAATGTGTACACTCGTCACCGGGTTCCACTTCCAAATATCTCAGACTGCCCAGAGGTTGAGCACACCAGTTTTCTACATACGTTCAACTACGATCATGTTGACTGTCGTCTACGGAAGATAGCAATTTGTCAAGTTCCCGGTCGCTCTTGGGATTTAATGGACAATGGAGTTGTTGCTATCTTCGACAAGCTTGTTGCCTTCCTTCATAGTTCGACTGGATGGATATTGCTCAAAAATCAGTTTATATACACGTATGTGTACTGTGATGCAATTCAATATGAGGGTCTTGTGTTTGCTGCCACCACTCGTGGCACTGTTTTTGCATGGAATCCTTATGCTTTCGGTACGTTTTGTCTTCCACCGTAATTATAATTATTTCATCCACATGCATGCGGGTTAGGTAGTTTCCCTTTACCAATTAACCTTCTTGTGTTTCCAAGGTCCTGTGAACATTCCACCACCTATACTTGAACAAAATTTATAACCAAGGGGGAGATGACGACGATGATGATCACGAGCATGAGGACCCATATACTCAGTGGAGCCTGGCAACATATTCCGATGGATCACCTCTTCTTGTCTGTATACAGGGCACCGCTGATGTTACTAAGGAAGCAGGTGTTGTCTCCCATGGTCGCACTATCCCGACCTATTCCAACATCCGTTGCAGGGTATTCGGAATGGATACTACTGTGCTAGCACCAACACCTTCTCCCTGGTTTAGTATTGATACTCTTGGAGGAAACTCGCTCTTCCTTGGACAAAACTATCCAATCATGGTGAAAGGCGATCCAGCTGCTGTTGACACAACATTACTACCATTTATGAGAAGCAATTGTATCTATACCTTGGACATTGCAATGCTTCCCTATCGTAGCTATCATAATATGGGTCATGAAATAGGCCGCTTCAGCCTGGATGATCAGTCCTGCGTTGGTCTCGAGATTGATAGTAGCTGGCCCTTCCAAGACAAACTCTTCTGGTTCAAAGCAAGTGTTTCGAACACCGAGGAGTGGTTGAGATGAAGTTCATTTCATTGCTTGTTATTTGTTGTGTGATGAAAACTCTAATATTTACTAGAATGTTTTGTTGGAACTAATCTATAATCCAACATGTATCCTCGTTGTCATTGTGTGTTGATGACTTGTTGTATGTAATGAATGGTACATTTTCATATGCATGCCATAAACTCAATTTATGAATGGTTTTCGACTCACTTCTTGGAGTGTTAGTGTCGTAGTAGTATGGCCAACATCTGTAGTAGTATGAAGTTGCCACATCACATAGAGCCAACCAATAGTTATATCTAGTTAGATCAACTAGATCTAGGTGTCGCACGGAGACCGAGAAATATGGTGATAGCGTGACTGCGTGAGGTGGGCTTGTACGTAGTATGACGTAGGCACATGGATTTCCGTGTTTCCTACTCCTCCGGTCTAAATGTGGAGAAGATTTGGTCGAGTTCTTCCTCCTTTTACCGACACGTGGGACATCCAACATCCAGGTCATGTCATGCAAGAAAATGGAGTGGTAGTTGAAGCCACATGATATATATCTTGGGTTAAACTGTAAATAAAATCTTACTATTCTTGAGTAACTCCAAAAGCGGCCACCGAAGATCTTTATTGGATTTGTTTTTCATCACCAACACGTCGAGGTGAAAGATGTGCAGGTTCAGTGGGTCCTCTTGCGTTTTCACTGACATGTGGGACCGCATGTGAGCAAACAGATCATGGGCTCCGCGCGTCTGCTGGCTGGCTGAGAAGAGAGATAGAGGAGGGTTGAGCATGGACTCCAGGAAATTTGTTCTATGTAACTAGCACCTTGATATAGGCTCGTGTGGCATGGGCCATAAGAGCATGTACAATGGTTGATAAGATAGTCTTATCTTAAGTCTTGCATGTAATTTTGAGATGACAAGAAAAAATGTCTACAATGGGTCATCTCTTAGCCTTATCTTCAATAACTAGCTACTCCCAAAAATGTGGTGAGATATATTGTGCTAAGGGATCATCTCTTGTCTTCTCTTAGAGCAAGTACAATAGGATGATGTAGGCGGGCTGTAAGCCTTTAAATATTATATTTTTGATGAGGTGGAGGAGAGAGAGGAGGAGAGAGAAGGGAAGCGGGCTACTGATTAACAGCCGGCTATAACACGTGATCCTAGGCATGTTGTGAGAGAGGGAGGTGGGCGATGTATCAAGAAAGTAGTACATAATTATATGCAACTATTGTACTTGCCGACTATAAGGTTGGCTATAGATGATTTGGCAAGACCATATAGCCGGCAGCTGGCTATACTATTAACCATGCTCTTAAATAAGAGAAGACAAGTCTTTTCTTATGAGTTCTCTCTCCTCCACCTCATCATTTATAATACGTGCCACTCCTAAGATAGCACCATTGTACATGCCCTAACTAGCATTCACGTCTAGCAGTACGTCACACGCCACCCACACGAGTCCCATCTGACACCAATTTTCTTGGAGTCCTTGCTACCGCCATCTCTTCTCCCTCCTGTTTTCCCAGCCATCGCACGGTGGGCGGGGTGGGGGTTTGCCGATAGTCGGTTCGCTCAAATGCGGTCCCACTTGTAAGTGAAAATGCAACACAACACGCATTCCCCCTTGAGCGGCGTGCCAGACCAACCGTGTGGGGGTGCGACGCGAACACGGCAGGCTTTTCCTTTTGAACTTGTAACTTGTAAAATTTGGTTCTGCTCCATGGCGTGACTGATAGATAGAAATAACGATTTTCCCTAGAGTAATGAGAAGTTTGGTTCTGGCGCGGTTCATGCATGGAGTACGTACACAAATTATGAAGTTGACGCGAAAGGTAAGATAATTACTTGTAGTACCATATACTACTACATGGATTTGATGGAAAGATACAGATAAATACGGATCCATCAACGACATCCTCACACCCTAGTGCGCCGGGTCACCAACCGACGTGTGAGGAGCAGCGGCATTGGCGGCGAGCTCAACGTGCTTTTGAACAATGCCGTCCAAGGTTGCCCTGTGGGTCAAGAAGGCCAGCGAGCTATCATCCTCATCTGGCACGTAGTAGTCCTTCTGGACGATTTGCGCGTAGACATGGGTGATAATGTCGACGGTGTCTTGCTGCGCCAGGCGCTGAGCGGCGAGCGCGACCTCGAGGTGGAAATTCTCCAGCGCAACGGCGGGCAGTTGCAGGGCCACCAGTGTGTCGAAGAGGTTGTCACCATAGAGGCCGTTGAGGGTGGCGAGCATCGCAGAGCCTGGGCGCGTGGGCTGGAGGCGTACGTCAAGGTATTCCGCGAGCTTCTTGACGATAGTGAACTTGTTGAGGAAGCCGATGAGCACCTTGTCGAATAACGAGACGAAGCTGTCGTCCAAGCGGCCTCTTGCCCTGGCAGCCTCAAGCATGACCTGGAGACATTCCTCGGTGCCAGGCCGCAGGCCGGCGTTGTGGACCATCTGGCACAGCCGGCCGATGCTCGCGCTCATCGCCTCCATGGGTCTAGCTTCTAGTCAACTGATCTTGCGATTGGAGTGATCACTCCTGCCCTTCTTTAGGGTGCGTAGGTGCGTAGGATTTCATAGATTGGACTGGCGGGGAGCCTTTATATGAGAAGTGCCGACTGCGTTGCATTCACGTGTGTGTTGGCCATCTACGCCTCGGGCCTCTATTGCACCTGCCTTTGGCTGTATGACAGGTGGGCCAGCCACCTGTTGGGCCCACGTGTCATTCACCCAAACACAGGTGTAGTAAGTCAATGAAGTTGCGTCCCCCTCCGTGCCGGTGCAGTATAGTCATCTCACCGGACCTCTAGTTGGGGCCAAACGAGAGAACTTTGATGTTTACTGGTTTATTGGTCCCCTTTGCATTTTGTGCCAAGTTTTGACATTTGATTTAACTAATAGAGTGTTAATGCATGTAACCAAAAATGTTGTGTAAGTCACCTTACGAAAACCAAATAATCCCAAAAACACTTAGGCACGGTACATTAACTCCCTCCTCGTTTCTTATTTCGTCACATATCAAGCAATGAGAGATGTGGGCCGTGCATGCTTTCAATGACTTGAGACTACCAAACATGACATGCAGTGGTTAGTTCATTGCATGTAATCCTATTAATTAGCAAAAAGACATTAAGTTCTCTCGCTTTCCCCTTCTTCTTGGTCACGGTGCACAACCTAAGAGCATGGTTAATAGTATAGCCAGCTGCTGGCTATATGATGTTGCGATGTCATATAGAGCCATCACTTGTAGCCACTCATACAATAAGGTTAGCTATAAGGCTGGCTATAAGAGTACTACTTTTTCTCATCTTCTCTCTCTCTTTCTTCATATTTATTGTATATCGGCCTAGGAATCCGCATATAGCTAGGCTCTTGCATGACATCCCACTCCTCTTTTTCACTTGCTCTAAGATGACTTATACACCTAGACGGAGGGAGTAGTCTGAAGTCATTGGATGCATACGCACCCCACGTCTCGTATTGGGTGATTTCTTTTTTCATGGCAAAAAACATGGAACGAGGTGGGTAGTTAATGCACCGCGCCTAAAAGTTTTGGGATTACTATTTGGTTTTCGTGACGTGAGTAATGCACCAGTACAGAGGGAATACAATAGTAGTCTTTGATTGCAATTTTTTGTTGGTAGCTTACAAAGCTTAGCGCTCGGTGAGTACAATAGTAGTCTGATTGATGAGACTTCAGATTTGAGCCATCTACCGGAAGGAATAAAACAATACACCTTGTATTTATGGTGTGTTTGGATTGTGTCCAAAGTGCACCTTAGCAAAATTTTGGCCATAACCCAAATATTGGTCTTTGTTTCGATGGTTGCCAATTTTTTGGCATGCCAATAAACTCTAGCCAACTCTAGTTCATTTTTCTTACCAATGTTGGCCAAATCATGGGCAACCAAAACCTCAACCAAAATTTTGGCTAGCCAATGCTTTGATGGGGCAACCTTGGGCACAAACCAAACACACCCTTATTTACAGAGGGAGTAGTACATTTTTTGTGACATGTATTACTAGATATTGCTAGTCAAATACTAAATCCAGATGGACGTGGTAGTACTACTAAATCCAGATGGTGGTGCTAGTACTAGTAGTAGTACTACCAATGTGAAGACCTTGCACCGGAGGTGACGCCTGAGTATAGGTGCCGTGTTCGGCATAGCATAGTCAGCCTCATCGTCTACAGTCACTATCATCGTGGCTGTAGAGCTAGCCTACTTACAACTAGCCGTGTTTGATATAATTTCCCGTGCGTAGATGCCCGTGCATTGCACGGAACACCAAGATTGGGGGTGGACGGCGCCGGCAGCGGCCATCGCGCTAGATTTTTCCATGGCCTTCTAGATGTGGTGGGGAGGAGATAAGCTGATTGTGAGAGACAAGGAGTTGTTTGTAAATAGGGAACAAGTGTGGGCATCTTTTTGCAAAACTAGAGAAGTTTGGTTTGTATGCGTCAGATCTAGATCCAACGGCTATTGGTGAAAGATGGTTGGCACAACATCATCACCAACTCAGGACCTCTTTGATTCGCAGGATTTTGAAAACGTAGGAATAGGACACGACAATATTACAAGTTTCAAACTGATATTACAAATGTTAGGAGTAATGCTGCACCTATGAATAGAGAATTACTAGGACGTAAGAACTTTCATTACTTAGGTGGATGCAGCATTATCGTACAAAATAAAATCCGCCGCCCTGACAAGTCACTAATGGGAAAATAAATTTTCGAGTCTGTGGCCACTTGATGTTTCAAAAACTAATTCAGCTTCTGCGGAGACTTTGTCATTTAGGCTTAGACGTTTGCAGTGATCAGAACGCCATTCATTGTTGCGCCAGAGAACGCCAAACCTCATTACCTTGAGCACACTTGCCTCTAGAACCAATAACCTGGCCAATTTAATCTCGGATGTGCTGCCTCGGTAGTCGATCAAATCAATTTCTGTAAGATGGAGATCAAGGCATTCGATGAGATTGTTATAGTGCAGCACATTTTTCACTTTCAGGTCTTTTTTTATCTACAAAAGAAGTGAACATATTAGGGCAGCTGGCTGTATAAGATTGTCGTGTCATCAGGAGGTACCAATATCATTTGTGTTTATTCACCCACAAAAAAAATCAAGAGGTACCAATATCATTCGCTCATACGATAGGGTTGGCTGGCTAGTGATATTTTTTCACACTCGCTCTCTCTCTCTCTCTCTCTCTCTCTCTCTCTCTCTTTCTTTCTCTTTCCTCTCGTTTACCTAGGAGCACGTGAAGAGGTTGGGCATTTGTTGCCTTCCACTATGTGGCCGATGCCATATTTCTCAAAAGTATGCCACATAATACGCATCGATGTCCAATAAAAAGATTTTGCCACCGCTTTCGCGATGCGTGAGAGTTGGCACTGCAGTGCACACAGACCCACATGTATAAACAAATCAATCAAACCAACTACACCAGCCTCTCACTCTCCCAAACAAGTGTTTTTATTTCCTCAGTCCTCTCTCTCCCACGCAAGTGTTTTTTCATTGCGTGAGTTAATTTGGCACAGGAGCAAAGTAGGTGATCCAGATTGGGGCATTTGGTGAGCAATGGAGGGGCATCGATGCCAAATGCATCATAAGTGAATTTGGCACGTGTTTTGGCCTACATAGTGGAGGGCCGTTATAGCTCACTTTTGTACTACCTCTTATTTAGTGCAAAATTTTGACCATAGATCTACCTAAGTAAATGCCGATGCATGTCACAAAAAATTATAGCATTTAAAATTATGTTCAAATACGAATCCAACGATATAATTTTTAGTGACATGCATTAACATCTTGTCAGTTAAATCTATGGTCTAATTTTGATACTACAAAATAGGAAGAGTAAACCAGGACGGAGGTAGTACTTGCTCTTAGGGTAACCATAGAGTTACTAGTCTAAGTTACTTTCCACTATGACTAGCCTAGGCTGCTATATTAGTACAATAACAAAACGATGCAGGTGATCACGTGAGAAAAAAATACTAAAAACATTTCTTTCGGTGCAGTGCGTAGATGCAGTTTTAAACACTACACTTGTCATCGTAATTTGGGAAAATTACAAAAAAAAATTGAGCTACGTTGTGATTACCGTTTACTAATAGGAAAGAAGTTTCACCTTGATGAGTAGCTTCTCCATGCACGGAAAGCATGTAAGGAATCCAACAACTTGATCCAGATTGGGGCCGATAGATTTTATTGCCAAGATCTTCCCTGTGCACATTGACTAGGTCAAGCTTGTGGGAATCATTTCCCGGAAGACGGTCGTAAATACATCAAGAAGAAATTAAAAAAAATGTGAATTTCAAGAAGACGGAGAAGAAGATGAGTGTTGTACCTAAACGATTACAGATCCAATAGAGAGTTCGAAGAATTTGGCAGACGAGTACACCAAAGCTGTCAATTTCGGTGCGTCAATGACCCTAATATTTGTTGGACCTTCTAGATCACATACAAGCAATCTCTCAAGGAAAGGCGCATTCTCAATGACCATAACATGGAATAGCTGGAGTGATCTCTTCCCAATTGATGTCTTGTTGTGGGGCCAACAAGACACACAAATCCATCAAAGATTCGTCGAGGCGATGTGGAGGCTAATGAACCCGTGGATCTACGGTACTCGAGTGCAGTACAGCTCCAGAGCAGGTGCTCCATAGCCTACTTCGAGATGCCAACGTCGAAGAGGTCGAGCTGCTTGAGTTGAGGGAGAAGAAGGGCGGGTGCGACATTAATCTAGGGAAGATAGCAGGAGCTGAAGCTGGCGCGGCGCAACGTTGGCGTGAGGCGGAACACGGACGGCGGCAGAGAGCGACATCGTCCAGCTTTAAAGCTAAACTCCTCGAGCTGATCTAGGGCGGGAGATAAGAACCACTCGTCGAACTTGGCTTGGACCTTTTAGTTGGTACCAAACATGCGGATGTCAAGGCGTCTGGCTGGCCCAGGGTGCGATGAAAGGATCTTGGAGACTGCGGCCATGCGTTTGCAATCCCTGTCGCAGAGGCAGCTGTCGATGGTGAGGTTAAGGGGGACGTGGCGCCAGAGGGGGCGCCACCGCCAGGAGAGCAGGGCAGTCCACACGGCAGATTTGGTGGGAAGGAGGCCGATGATGACAAGCAGCATGTCGTTGGGGAGGCTGCTGATAAAGTCCAGGCTCGCGGGATGCAGTTTTTTCTCGAGCCTCCTCTGCTTGTTGGCTACCTTGCCATCCATATCAACCGGCGGTGACGCTGGTGTGTTGTGTGCTGGTGTGTGTTGTGTGCTGGCCTGCTGGGTGTGCGTGAGTACGTCCTTCGGTGCATGCTGCCGCATAGTGGTGAATTGTGCGCGAGTGCGTCCTTCACGCGGAAGAAGTGTGTCCTCAATGCGCCCTCAATTTACTAGCGTGCGGGGTGCTACCCCAAGTGGTTTCAACTTTGTTTACTTCACCACGTGCCACATGGGCTAGCAAACAAAGATAGAGAACACGAGCTGACAAGGCAGCGTGTGGACTGGTTGACCGGTCAACTAAACAATATACGGAGCTATACGCTGACACAGTGAGCGTACAATCCGTCGGTATAGAGAGTTCGAGTGAGAGGGGAGGCCCGTGAGAGATAGCAGAGAGAGAGCTACTCCCTCCGTTCGATAATGTAGTGCCAACATTTTTTAAATTCAAAATTTGGAACTTTGATCAAGTTTATAAAGAAATGACTTATATCTACAATACCAAAGATAAATGATAGTATGAAGTAAGTACATGTTGTGATGAATCTAATGATCGTTCCAGATGTAAATGTTTTTCTCCACATATACCTGGTCTAACTTTTCTGAGGTTTGACTTTTCAAAACATCCATATGATTATGGACGTGAGAGAGTACCTAACTAGAGAGAGTGTGTGTGAAATAGAAAGAGTGACTGAAAAAAGTGTGTGTGCGTGTGTGAAAGAGACATGGACAACACATGATAAAAGTAGAGAAAAAGTGCGTGTGTCTTATGCAAACATATCACACATGCATCTTTGACAGCGGAAGCAAGGTGAGGAGATAGTGTGTGGTTGTTTTCAACCAAGAGAGAAAGACCCCTAGCACGTGGCCAAGAAGGGTTTGACAAACAAGGGAGAGAGGTCGAGAGAGACGTACGGAGAAAATGAAGACATGGGGAGGAGAGAGTGTCACTACAAAAAAAAGACACATTCGTGACATTTTGGGCCGAACGAATTTTTTTTGTCATACATATGACACTTCTATGACGATAATTGTGGCAAAACCCAGTATCATCATAGATGTGGTGGGCTCCTACTTCTATGACAAAAAATCTTGATAGAAAATGGGCTTTTCGTCCTGGGCGGGCCGGAGACGCGGCTGCATGACATTCTTTGGGCCGTCCATGACGGAAAAAACCGTGGTAGAAGCGAGGGGGAGGAAAATTTTGGGGAGTTTCCCGTTACGGTGGGAGGTCGGGGGCCGAGCGATGTGCGTTTCTCTCGTACACGTACGTGCGTGTGTGCGAGGTGTTGGCTCTAACTGAACCCGAGCGTGGCGTTGGGCTCTAACTGAACCCGAGCGATTGCACTGCAGGCTACGCATTACTGAACCCAAGCGATCGACCGATGGCTGTTAACTGAACACGATCGAGCGATTCCATCGCTACTGCTGCTAACTTAAGCTGATCGATTGGATGAACAGTGAGCGTTGCGGGGGTGGGGGGGGGGGGTTGGATGAATAGTGAGTGGTGGCATTGCCTATGGATGAACAGGACCCCGTGGTGTGGAGGGCTGGATGAATAGTAGACGGTGGAGGGGTGTCCGTGGAGGGGTGGTTGAACAGGACCCCGAGGGCTGGATGAACAGTAGACAGTGGATGGGTGCCCATGGAGGGGTGGCTGAACAGTAGCCGGTGGAGTAGCGCGCGGTGGAGGCTGGATGAACAGGAGCCCGTGGAGGCAGGAGGAGGTCGATGGTAGCCCGTGGAGGCAGGAGGAGGTCGACGGTGGAGATGAACAGTATCCCGTGGAGTCCCGTTTTGCGGTACGCCACACCCCTCCCGATGAACAGGATCCCCGTTTCGACCGTAGGAGGTCCGTTTCGTCCGTTTTGCGGTACGCCACACCCCTCCCGATTAACATGACCCCCGTTTCGACCGTAGGAGGTCCGTTTCCTCCATTTTGCGGTACGCCACACCCCTCCCGATCAACAGGACCCCCGTTTCGACCATAGGAGGTCCGTTTCCTCCATTCTGCGGTACACCAGGCCTCGTTTCCATCGCCTGTTCCGTCCAAGCCCTCCTGATGAACACGGCCACGCATTCCGTTCCGACCCAGCCGGTTGGCTCCCACGCGTTCCGTTGCCTCCCTATGAACACGACGCATTCCGTTGCGTCCCGATGAACACGACGCATTCTGTTGCATCCCCATGAACACGACGCATTCCGTTGCCTCCGCATGAACATGACGACGACGCTGTTTCTCCGTTGCGACCCAGCCATGTACACGAGCCCTCGCCGTACGTATGCGTGAGTAGGCGTTCGAGACCCTGCCCGTATGTACATATATGTGGCCATATTTTCTTTCTTGAACCCTGGCCGCTGTACGTACGTGTACATGCTACGTGCACACCTCTACTACGACACGTGCGCGCCTCTACAACCACCAGTATATATGTACGTACACGTTCGCGACCAGAATGACAACGCTACGTACGCTTTGACCAGGTGGGTCCCGACTGTCAGGCACTTCCTTGCGTGCGAAGATGTAGCTGGTGGGTCCCAGCAGTCAGGGGGCGAATCGTTTTTTTTGCCCGGACGCACTTCCTTGCGTGCGAAGATGTAGCTGGTGGGTCCCAGCAGTCAGGGGGCGAATCGTTTTTTTGCCCGGACGCACTTCCTTGCGTGCGAAGATGTACCTGGTGGGTCCCAGCAGTCAGGGGGAAACATTTTTTTCACGAAATACAGTGGCCCGTCCGGTGGGTCCCAGCTGTCAGGTGGAGGAATCATTATTTTCCGCATAATAAGGAGGCACTTCCTTGCTGCGGCCGTGGATCCAGCTGTCAACCTCTCCACGTACATTCCACGTCCGATGGAAGTTGTTCCTTGACCACGTTGACCACGCCGCGCCGAGAGCACCAGGGCGGTGGACGATGGCGAGGCCTAGGAAGGGGACGACGCGGAGTCGGGGAAGACGCGGCAGTGGAAGCCCGCGCGGAGAGGAGTATAAGGGTTCACTGGTTCGGCTGCGGTGTGAGGCTGCCGTCACCGCATGGCCTGGCCAGCGGTGGGAATAGTAGGGGGCGGTGAGGCCTCCGCGGCAGCACATCCGACCACGGGAGGCAGGAGCATGCGACACGACCGGCGCTGCTTTGGGCAGCTGCAGCAAGAAGACCAGAGGTTGAAGAAGCACTACGGCCGTTGGATGGACATCGTACGGTCACTGGAGCTAGAATCATTTATATTGACTAAGTTGACAAAGCCCTCCGTCCCCGTCAACTTAGTAGGCCCACAAGTCAGCCTCCCACCAAGGTGGGTCCCAGCTAGCAGGGGGTATTCATTTTTTTGTGTGTAATAAGGAGGCACTTCCGGTGGGTCCGAGGTGATAGAAGGGGGAACGTTTTTTCGCGAAATACGGTGGTCCGTCGGGTGGTTCCCAGCAGTCAGGGGCGAACGTTTTTTTCGTGAAATGCTGGTGGGCCTCCGGTGGGTCCCTGCTGTCAGGTGGAGGAATAATTATTTTCCATGTAATAAGGAGGCACTTCCTTGCAGCTGCCGTGGACCCAGCTGTCAGCCTCTCCACGTACAGTATTCTTCCGATGGAATTTGGTCGTTGACCACATTGACCATGCCGCGCCGAGAGCACCATGGCGGTGGACGATGGCGAGGCCTAGGAACGAGACGACGCGGAGCCGGGGAAGACACGGTAGTGGATGCCCACGCGGAGAGGAGTACGAGGGTTCACTGGTTCGGCTGCGCTGCCGTCGCCGTAGAATAACAGGGGGTGTGGGTGAGTGGAGTGGAGGGATGGCCTGGCCAGCGGTGGGAGTAGTATGGGGGCGATGAGGCCTCCACGACAGCACAGCTGGCCACGGGAGGCAGGAGCAGGTGGCACGACCGGCGCTGCTTTGGGCGGCTAGAGCAAGAAGACCAGAGGTTGAAGAAGCACTACGGCCGTTGGATGGACATCGTACGGTCAGTCGAGCTAGAATCGTGCATATTGACTGAGTTGACAAAGCCCTTCATCCCCGTCAACTTGGTAGGCCCACTATACTGGGTCCCAGCTAGCAGGGGGAGTATTCACTTTTTTGTGCGTAATAAGGAGGCACTTCCTTGCGTGCGAAGATATAGCTGGTGGGTCCGAGCTGTCAGCGGCAGTAACGTTTTTTTCACGACATACAGAGGCCCTTTCGGTGGGTCCCAGATGTCAGATGGAGGAATCATTAGTTTGCGCGCAATAAGGAGGCATTTCCTTACGTGCGGCCGTGGACCCAGTTGTCAGCCTCTCCACGTACAGTCCACTTCAGATGCATGTCAGTCGTTGACCACGTTGACCACGCCATGCCGAGAGCACCAGGGCGGTGGACGACGGCGAGGCCTAGGAAGGGAACGACATGGAGGCAGGGAAGACTCGACAGTTGTTTTTGTTTCCCACGCGGAGGGGAGTACGACTGTACGAGGGTTTATTGGTTCGTCTGCCGTCACCGGAGAATAACAGCAGGTGTGGGTGAGTAGAGGGATGGCTAGGCCAGCGACGGGAGTACGGTAGGGCGGTGAGGCCTGCGCGGCAGCACAGCCGGCCGCGAGGAGGAGGGAGCAGGCAGTCCCACCGGCGCTTGTTTGAGCGGCTGGAGCAGGAAGAGCAGAGATTCAAGAAGCACGACGGCCGTTGGATGGACATCCAACAGTATACAGGCCATCTGTGGAAAGCCTCAAATCTGTGGAAAACAGCATACAACCCATCTGCCATTATTTCAAATAATTTACAGCCCATTTGCTAATTCTGACGGGTTTTTTTGGAGCCCATATTCTTTTTGTTAGCATTACAACCCATATTGTGGCCATGGTTAAAAAATTATACGAAATTATGCATATGTCGGTGCTGCCTGAACTATTTTTAATCCCGAAATTTCGAGTCACATTCAGATTGATTTTAAAAATAAATGTATATCAATATAAAGTCCAATAAAATGTCCACGCATAAAAATCAATGCAATTTAAAATCTCGAAATGAAAAAAAGATATTTGAAACTAATTATCGGTTTGATGTGTTTTAAAAATGTACAGCCCATTACTCATTACTAATAGGCCATTTTCTCGGCCAGCCGAATGAAGCTCTCCTCGTCTTGAAAGATTTGCAGCCCAACAGGCCTGATAAAGCGACTTAGTTGACAAATCACAAAAGACTGGGCTAGCCATTTTCAGAAAGAAAAAAACTACTGGGCTGGTCTGTGGTAAACATAAAAGAAAAGGCTATCTAGACAGGCCAGAGTGTCCCGCACAGCCCAGTTGACAACCTGCTTCCATCTCAAAAACAAATTAGATAAATGCCACTCCAATTATGGCGATTCATAAAAATGCCATTGCAATTTCCAAACTTTGAAAAATGCCACTGCAATTTTTGCAAACTTTGAAAAACGCCATTGCAGTTTGCAAACTTTGAAAAACGCCACTCCAGACTTCGAAAAATGCCACTAGAAATGGCATGAAATTGGATTTTTCAAAGTTTGGAAATTGTAGTGGCATTTCTCGGATACACCAGATTTGGAGTGGCATTTATCAAATTAACCCAGAACAAAAATAACTGGGCGAGCTGCTGGGTCCCTGGTGTCAGCCGCTCGTTGTGCAATTGTCTCGTTTATTGACTGCGTTAACAATGGCATGGGACCCAGATGTCAGAAATCCACTAGGAGGAGCCATTTTTTATTGGCTTGAAATAAGGAGGCACTTGCTTGCGTACTGCCATGACCTTGGCGGGTCCCTGCTTTCATCCTCTCCACGTACAATCATCTCCTGATTGTGTACGTTCAACTTGCTAGGCCCACAAGTCAGCCTCTAAACCTGTGGAGGACAAATACAACCCATTTAAAAATATAACAACCCATTCCATATGTTCAAACGGAAAGTTCAACATTCAGAGCTAAGTAACAGGTCTGATCCACATATAGAGTATTGAACTTCCACGTTGACAACCATCATAGCCAAGTTAACTATCTACTCCCACTAATACTCTAGTAGCGTACAAGTACTAACTTAGTCTTAGCTAACTAGACGATGCCGGCCGCCATCTATGGTAGACGCTAAACGTCGGCACCGGCGTCGTGCGCCTCGCCTCGGACTTGCAAGAGGTGCGATAGGGCGCATTGCTCGCGCGCGTTGGCCCTTTCCATGCCGGCGTGGTCCACCGAAGCTTTGGCTTCCAAGTGGGAAACCCACTTGACGAGCTGGTAGTAAAAATCAGCGTCGCGAACGCATGTGTGCCCGACAGCCTCCAGGGCTATTTGCCGGGCGCCGACCTCCACGTAGTCGGCCCAGTTGCGGGCGCTCTGCTCGCGACTCATAGTGTCGGTGCGCGGCTGCTCCATGTCCCGCTGGCGGCGCAAATCGGCGATACGCTGCTCCTCTGCCAGGCGGTCGCGCTCCAACAACTCCTGCTCCTCCGCCATGCGGTCGCGCTCCAACAACTCCTCGATCTCCGCATTGCCATCTAAAGACAGATAGAATGCCTCCTCCCTCCGTCTGCCTTCCGGTGAAAACCCGAACACTAGTTCCGGCGGTGACCGCCTCTGGCGTCGCCTACCACGGACGGGCGGGGGTGTGGCGGACGTGGCGAGTGACGTCGGGCTAGTGGGGGCTTATGAGGATATGGCGAGTTGGGTCACGGTGGCACCGGAGAAGGCCGGGAAACAGTAATTATAGGCAGAAGGTAGCGCGCCGGTCATCGGAATTCAATGCATAATGGCTTAGTGCACCAGCTTGCTGTGGAAAACTAGAGAATCTAAAATTATGACTATGCCGTTCCATCCCGTCTGGGTCGCATGCCGGCATGGCGGTCAAACGAGTGCACTCGAATCATCTCCCTCCGTGTCAATAATGATTCCATGGATTTAAAAAGCCCGCAACAATTAAAGCGTACCTTTTTTCGCATAAGTTAGCTGCCTTAATTACGGCCAACTGCATGTAGGCACTCAGAATCGCTCGCAGGCAGTACGCGAAGCAGCATGCAACGAGTCGCAGTAGAGGGCACGCATGCAGCCACTTAAATCGCTGGAATTAATTAGGCTTAAACTTCTGCATGCCGTTAATTATTGCAATGCCTTGGTCTTGCTGCTTTGCTCATGGGACTAATAAACCCGGACAGAGGGAGTACCTTGGTTGGTGAGAGGTTTGAATTAATCCCTGCAAACCGGAGAGGAGGTACTAGTACGTGCGTGATCTGCTATTTATTCATGTAGGATTGAGTAGGTCATTTCTTGAATTGAGCCCTGCAAACCGGAAAGGAGGTAGTACGTGCGTGATCCGCTATTTATCCGTGTAGGATCGAGAGTGTAGCTTGTCAGTTTCTTCAGAGATAGGCATTTTTATCTGTGTAGGATCGATAGTGTAGCTTGTCAGTTTCTTCAGAGGTAGGCACTTTTATTCAAAAAACTGCCACTTCACATCTTGCGTCGCAAATAAAACTGCCAGGAGCGCATTTGTAGGCTAGCTAGTGATCGATCAATAACTTGTAAACACTGAGCGAACAGAAATAAGCAACTGTTAATGCATCTCAATGATTCACAGATCATATACAAATATGTAGCTCCAAAAGCAAAGATCAGCCACTTCGGATCTTCTGTCACAACTAAAACTAACTAGTACGATTCCCATACATAAGATCAACATGTTAATGCATCTCAATGATTCAGAGATCATATACAAATATGTAGCTCCAAAAGCAAAGATCTAGAAAAAACATCTGTTCTTCCTACTAACATGGATGCTTATCTTGGCCAACATTCAGTACAGACTGAAAGACAAATTTGTTTGTGAAGTCTACAATTGCTCTTGCAAACGTAAGTGGTTTCACCAACAGCTGGAACCATGAGAATGAACCACACATGATGAAGGAACATCCACTGCAATATGATTTGGTCTTCTCTCGATCACACCGCGAGACTATTTTCGGAATACAAACTTTAACTTAGGCAAAATGATGCCCATTGTATAATCAGACCAAAGCAATGAAGCACCTAGTGTTGGCCAATAAATAGTATAGTACTACTTTTCTGCAGTCCATGAAGTGACTATCCAATCTTTCTGTGTCTATTTTCAAATGGCACTGCATGCAGTGACTATACTATTCTCTTGTGCAGTTCAACCAAAATTGCGGACACTTTGTTTGTTTGCCAAATAGCAACGGGCAGACATCTCTGTCTGCCCAAATATCAAGCAGCTAGTAAACATATACCACACCTTTTATTTTTGGTTTAAACATGTCTCTTCCGCTTAGCATCTGTCATGTTCTGCACTGGACAATCTGATACAGTTATATTTTGCCCTGGACAATTTCATACTGAATTGATTTGCTGGTTCAGAGGAGAAATATAGCGCCTATTCTTCATCAGACCAAGGATATCCATGTTCGCAGTTATGGAAGAGGTGAAATCGATACAACCGAAATTGAGCATCCAATCATTGAATCCTGTCCTGCACCTCCAATGTAGGTCCACCCTACCAATAAATTCACATGCAAACCACTAGTATTACTATCTAATGACAGTACAAAAAGAGTAGCAAGATAGTAGCAAACCATGTACCTTCGTAATGAACAGCTCATAGTGCCACCAACTGGATATAAAGGTTTGGAAAAAAACATGCTCCTAATGTTGAACCAGTTGGACTTTTTGTGTAGTTCCACTAAAATCGAGCATCCCTATTTGTATAAATACTGAAAGTGTGATTACTCTAAAAGTGGCACTAGTTGATGCATAGACTCACAAATATAAGCATTCCAATTTCTTAATGGGAAAAGGTAGCAAAACTGTTTCTAACCACCTATTTGAAGGAATAAATAAAGCAACAACGGCTGATGTCAGGAAGGCATACATAGTTTTTCCTGAAAAACTGAGCCATTCTTGACCTTTCCTCTTCTTTTAAGCAAATTTTGTGTAGTTCTACTAAAATAAAATGCCATCACCGCCTGGACAATTCAGTGATAGTGTACAAAAGGAAATGACTTAACATTACATCATGATGTCAGGTATGTAGTTGACAGGCATTAGAGACAAACATACAGACCTCCTCCGATAACATAGTGAACATTAATTTTAACCAAGGTGTGACTAGCTTTACCGGGATAATTTGAGTGAACTCTACACCCTTTGTTCCTTAATATAAGACGTTTTCGCGGTTCAATTTAAAGTACCCAAATGTCTAGTATTTAGAAAAACAGGTAGTAGTTTTCTTGAGCACATATCTGGGAAAGCTTGCCACACTCTATTTATGTCCATACGCTATTGCAACACCATTTGAATACTATAAATATACACTAATCCAGTGGCTAGTGCAACAGTAGAGTAGTTTGTTTATTATAGGGTATAGTACAATGGTTTTACTGAACAGATTTCAATAAACTCTAGCACTGAAAGGTTTCTATAAGAATTAACAATACAAAATGTAAAGGTAACAAGTTTCAGCATTGGCATACTAGCTGTGCATGAGCATTAAACCAAATACAAAAGTCTGAAGGTAACTAGCATTATTAACTAATGACAATATAAAAAAATTGCAAACCATGTTCCTCCAAGGTAAATATCATTTCGAACTCGGGGGGACCTTAAAAATTGCTATCCCAATCTTGATAATCGATCAAACATAAAAACTTGATCGAATGAATCAAGAGAATAGCCAGAGGAGGAGGTGCCCACTCTTGACCTTTCCTCTTGTCTTCATAATTGTCTATGCAGTTTAACCAAAATAAAATGACATCAACGCCTTGGCATTTTGGTGACACTGTACAAAAAAATTAACTTATCTCATGGAAGTGAGGTATGTAATCTATAAGCATTAACAGTGCAAAAAAATTAAGGTAGTAACAAGTTTCATCGTTGGTATACTGGCTGTGCAACAACATTAGAATGCCTTAGCTGAAAAATCTTTAATACATCCACAATCAACAGCTAACCCTGAAATACTCCAGTGACATTAAATGGCATTGCTTAAATTTACCGATGGCATTAGACTGAGAGCGGCATTAGTTCAATGTGGCATCACTTTAGCAGTAGCATTGCTTGACTTGACTGCTGGCGTTATACTAACAGCAAAAAAAGTGGCAATAAGAGAATGGGAGGCCCATTCGGATAGTGGGCGCACCAGTATGATGTACCTCCACGGACGCAGAGTGGTGAGGGAGGAGGTATGGTTGCCCAGAGCAACAAATATCCAGGCAGCATATGTGGATTACGTCCCATTTTTGTTCTATTTAGCTACCTTTTTCTATGTGAGGATAACAAACCGATCGACCTGGTCATTCTATTGTGTTGTCATGCCTTTCTACCCTTCTTCAACCAAGAGACACGAGACTCATTCCTTAGCTACTGATTTTGCCCTTTTCAACCTAGATGCGGGTTCGATGCCTACTCTCTTGGACAATACAGTCTCCCTTCCTTTCCTTATTCAACCCAGACATGGATTAGTCTGCATGAAGTAGGGTTTCCTTTAATAGTGCAAATTATGGTTTTCGTATGCGTTTCCAGCAGAGCAGAGGATAGCAAATTGGGAAGATGGTGGAGTGGAAAAAGATCCACATGCATCGGCGTGGCAGATGGGGCAATTGAAAAAGGTTATGGTTCAAAAAGAGGTAGCATACCTGAGGGTCGGCGGGAAGTGGCTTCGCTCGTGGTCGTCGTCCTTCGCACACACTACAGCAGCGAGCTTCGGGATGGAGGCCATCCCGCGCGGGGCGCTAGGTCTGAAAGGACGGCCTTGTCGTCAGTGCGTGACCCTGCTCACAGATGACGAGTGCATCAACGCTGCACGTCCTGTTCTTCCCCGTCGGATCTATGACCACTGGCGCGGAGGGAGAGAGGGGCCGTCTTTTTTAGATCTGGAGATAGGTTGGTAGTGTGAGAAGCAAGTGGGCAGCCCTTAGCAAGAAAGCGTTGAAGCTCCAGCCTATATATCTTTTTTATACTACTAGTACTGGAGGTGGAGTAGTGGTAGAGTAGTTTATATTTTCTCTGCATACAGTACCAGTTAGTCGTGCTTCAAAACTCATCGGCACGCCATTAAAAAAATAAAGGTCGATAACTAATGCGGCACCTCGGGCCAACGCGGCCAGATCGCATTTTGCACGAGAAACTACACACCATGTTTCGTTGACATGTGGTCCCGTTCCATCATATCAATGAGATGACGGCGAGTAGTAGGAGTATTTCCAAACGGACGTGTTGGCCGGGGCGCCTCTTCGTGAACCGTGGCAAACTCGCAACCATCCACCGACTCTTTGCCTTACCCTCTCGATTTGGAACTGCTGTCGCGCGCTCTTCCTCTCCCTCCTCCATTTTCCTTCAGCCCTTCACCCTTTCTTCTGCCATTGTTCAATCGTCTTCTCCATGGAGGGAACATGCCAGAAACGACCCCGTTATTCTTGCCCCGATCTGAAAGATGACGTGGTGGAGGAACTCATTGATCGGTGCGACGTCATCACCTCGGCTAGCATGGCAGGTCCATTCAAGCCCATTCTCGACTCAACTAATAACAACATTACAAGGAACCCAAGAGTCAAGGCGCCGGCACGACGGAGGCCTCGCCCTGTGCAAGTTGATGTCGCTTGATAATGATGCGTATGATGTTAAGATGCCATCGTTTGAGGGCTAGGCTTGGGCGGGCGCAAATGGAGATTGGGTTGTTTACATTGGGTCCAACTGCGAATGGGAACTTGTGAATGCGTACACTCGTGACCGGGTTCCACTTCCAAAAATCTCAGCAGACTTCCCAGAGGTTGAGCACACCGGTATTGTACGCACGTTCAAATACGATCATGGTGACTGTCTTCTACGGAAGATAGCAATTTGTCGAGTTCCCAACCGCTCTTGGAATTACAACAACTATGAAGTTGTTGCTATCTTCGACAAGCTTGTTGCCGTCCTTGGTGGTTTGACTCGATGGATATTGCTCAAAAATCAGTTTCTGTACACGGATGAGTACTGTGATGCAATTCAATACGAGGGCCTTGTGTTTGCTGCCACCACTCGTGGCACTGTTTTTGCATGGGATCCTCATAGTTTCTGTACGTTTGTATTCCACCATAATTATAATTGTTTCATCCACATGCATGCGGGTTAGCAACTTTCCCTTTACTAATTAACCTTCTTCTTGTGTTTCCAAGGTCCTGTGAACATCCCACCACCTATACTTGAAAATTTTTATAACCAAGGGGGAGATGATGATGGTGATGATCACGAGCATGAGGACGAGCAGTGCCCATATACTCTGTGGCGCCTGGCAACTAATTCCGATGGATCACCTCTTCTTGTGTGTATACAGCCCACTGATGATGTTACTGCTGAGGAAGAAGGTGTAGTATCCCATGGTCGCACTCTCCGGACCTATTCCAACACCCGTTGCATGGTATTCGGGATGGATACTAGTGTGCTAGCGTCAACTCCTTCTCCCTGGTACAGAATTGATAGTCTTGGAGAAAACTCGCTCTTCCTTGGACAAAACTGTCTTATGATGGTGAAAGGCGATCCAACTGCTATTGACACAATGTTACTAGTACCATTTATGAGAAGCAATTGTGTCTATACCTCGGACATTTGGGTGGTTCCCTACCCTGGTACTGATATAATAGGCCGCTTCAGCCTGGATGATCAGTCCTGCGTTGGTCTCCAGATCGACAATGGATGGCCCGTCCCAGAGAATCACTTGTGGTTCAAAGCAAGCGTTTCCAACGCCGAGGAATGGTTGAGTTTAAGTTCATTTCATTGCTTGTTATTTGTTGTGTGGTGAAAACTTTAGTATTTATAATGTATCCTCGTTGTCGATGTGGGTGATGACCTGTTGTATGTAATAAAATGATATGCCTGTGATAAACTTACTAAATTTATGAATGGATTTCGACTCGCTTCTCTGAGTGAGTGGTGCGACGAGGCAAAAAAATATTTTCCGAATACATAATTGTATGTGCATTGCAACAGGTTATCGGATGAGACCAATCAACAATAGTAGTACACTATTTGTACTAGCTTCACATGCTTCGCGCGTCGGGCTGGTGTTTTTACTGTAGCCATATGTTAATGTGTTCGCTGTACATAACCAGCACCTCGAGTCCTCGATACTAGTACTATATAGTAGTAGGAGTACGTGTAGGAGTAGTAGGGTGGCATGGGCCAGAACAAGCATTCACGTCCAGGAGTACGGCACACGCCACCACCACGACATCCATCTGACATCATATTATTTCTTGGAGTCCGTGCTAGAGCAATCTCTTCAACCTCGTCGTTTCTCTAACTTCAGCCATCGCGCGGCGGGCGAGGTGGGGGTTTGCCGATAGTCGGTTTCCTTAACTGCGGTCCCACTAGAAAGGCCAACTCCAACGCACGACCCCAAACGGACCTCCGTTTTGCATGAACTCCAACGATAATTTTGACTAGAAAAGCAAGACCAAAGAAAACAAGAACCACAAGAATACGTTTTACTACTCCTGTAAGTTGGATTAGTGCCTTCTCGATGCATTCACTGTTGATCTGCGGAGGCTCGATCTTGCGTGCTTCTTTCTTCTTTGAGTGTAAAGAAGTAGACGTTGCTTCCTCGCATCTAGTCTCATGTCTAGCCTCTATTCTAGTAGGAGTATCAACAAGTGCACTAACCTCATCTCTAGCCTCTGTGCTAGCTAAAAGTGATAGAACATCTACTAAATTGCGCTCTATCAATATATGGATGTACTCTTATTACCAATACAAAAACTTGCATCCATTCTACTCCCTCCGTTGCACAATACATGCCTTCTATTTGTCTCTCTCTCTCTCTCTCTCTCTCTATATATATATATATATATATATATATATATATATGTATCTAGACATGTTTTAGTATATAGGCACATCCATTTTTGGACAAATGGAAGTCAAGTATTTTGGAACGGAGGGAGTACACAATTAATTTTTTAAGTTAGCACAACTAGTCCAATCCGAGAGCACAACCGAAGATTTGGTCGGGTTCTTCCTCCTTTTGCCGACACGTGGGACATCCAGCATCCAGGTCGTGTCATGAAAGAAAATAGAGTGGTAGTTGAAGCCACGAGATGTGCATCTTAGGTTAAACTGTAAATAGAATCTTACTACTCTTGAGTAACTCCCAAAGCGGCCACCGAAGATATTTATTGGATTTGTTTTTCGTCACCAGCACGTCGAGGTGAAAGATGTGCAGGTTCAGTGGGTCCTCTTTCATTTTCACTGACATGTGGGGCCGCATGTGAGAAAACAGATGATGGGCTCCGCGTGTCCGCTGGCTGGCTGAGAAGAGAGATAGAGGAGGGCTGAGCATGGACTGCAGGAAATTTGTTCTACGTACATCGATATAGGCTCGATATAGTGGGGTGGCATGGGCCATAACTAGCATTCACGTCTAGCAGTACGGCACACGCCACCCATACGAGTCCCATCCGACACCAATTTTCTTGGAGTCCGTGCTACGACCATCTCTTCTCCCTCCTGTTTTCTCAGCCATCACGCGGTAGGTGGGGTGGGGGTTTGCCGATAGTCGGTTTGCTCAACTACGGTCCCACTTGTAAGTGAAAATGCAACACCGCACGCATTCCCGATTGAGCGGCGTGCCGGACCGACCGTGTGGGGGTGCAACGCGAACACGGCAGGCTTTTCCTTTTGAACTCGTAACTTGTAAAATTTGGTTCTGCTCCATGGCTGTCGGTGTACAAAAAGAAGGGGTATACTTTTTGTACCCCTATAACTGTGCACGGGCAGTCTGAGCCACGGGCACCGCCAAACCAAGCACGGCAAGGGAGGTGAGCCAAGGAAAGGCCGAAGCACAGGAGAAGCAGAACGACGCCAAGACCAAGGCCACAAAGAGCAAAGGGGACGAAGCGGACTCCCGTGGCAAGATCCTTGCCGGGAGGCAGTTTTAGCAAACCCGGCAAGACCCTTGCCATGGCAGCTCGCCCCACACCTACGGAGCGAGTCACCCTTGAGTCCACTACCCCCATGGGGCAAGGATTTGGGAGACATCCCCGTGGTGGCATGCAGATCTTTGTGAAGACATTCAAGATCAGATACACGCTTTAGAAGGTGATTATCCTTGGCGGGATCCCAGCCAAGGAGGACCACAAGGCCCCCGGCAAGAGCCTTGCCGGGGATGACAGCAGGCGCCGCGGCAAGACCCTTGCCGGGGCCCCGGCAAGGCCCTTGCCAAGAACACCCGTGGGGCCACCATCAGGCCCGCACCAGTCGCACCTCCACCGCCGCTCGCATGCAGCTGCCGACCCAACCAGCTGGGCAGGCACCTGCGTGGCGGCATGCGGATCTTCGTGGAGACCCACCATTGCGCCACCTTAGTTGCTTGCCTGCCTACATGGCACCGCGGGCACCGTTGGCCAGGGCGCGTGTCAACACGAGAGGGAGCGGCGACGGACGAGACATGGCTCTCCCCCGTCCCCGATAAAGCAAGGACACCTAAGCAAGGCATATTAAATGCACCTTGTCATGTAATGCGAGGGATAACCTCGCATCACTGTACCCTTTCCACCTCCTGTGTGCCACTGTGGCAACCCCTTTCCTATAAAAGGAGGCCCGAGGCGACCAGGGGGAGGATTCGGCTTTTTGGAGCTCCTCACGCCCCATTGCTAGTTCAAGAACACAGATAAACAATCCACCAAAGCAGGAGTAGGGTTTTACGCATCCTCGCGGCCTGAACCTGGATAAACGAACCGTGTGCTATCTGTTTGATCCGCTCTTCTCACGACCCCGCGCCCCGCAACCGTAGTAGGGATTCTTGTGATCCCATAGGTGTCGTTCCCACCGACATCTTTGGCGCGCCAGGTAGGGGGCGCAATGGTGAGAATCGGCTTTGGCAGTTAGCTTGGCGCTCCTTCATCTTCGTGACCCTTGAAGAAGAAAGGAGGCCAGAAGATCGACACTCGAGCGATCGCAAACAGAAGCTATGTTGCATTGAACCCTTATTTATGCTAACCTTCTTATCTGAGGTTATTCCCCCCGGAGATGTTTGCTTTGTATGAAAAACCTGCACTCCAGGGGGCTCTACTACAATCAGCAACGCCCTTGCCCTGTTTCGAGTCTGCTCAACAGCTCAAGCAGCTGTGTCGAGAGTGGCAGAGTAGCCTTCCGCGATCAACAACGCCCTCGATTCTGACTCGAGTCAAGCTCGACAGTTCGAGCGGCCGCGTTCAGAACGGGAAGGTGGCTCGTCCGGCAGCACGCATACCCGGCAGGCCATGGGGATCCGTCCCCAAGACGCCGCTTGGGGCTTCCGTGTCGGCAAGCCTTCCCGATCGGCGTAGGGCACACATACAAAGAGGAATTGAATGGGGAAATAACATGCATGAAAATTAAGAATACTTTAGAGTTATATTACATCACATCTTAGCTGCGGTTCTAACTAAAGATAAAATTTATCTTGGTCGGGAACCCGCAGCGGCGAAGAAGAATGGGATGCCTAATCCCGGCGCTGGCCTTCCACCCTCTTGATTTCGTCGATGCAGTCGGTGATGGGCTTGATGCGCTCCTTGAGCGCCGAGGGGTCAGCACCCTCCGGCAAGCTCTTCATCGCGGTCGCGAAGTCAAGGTCGGGATTCCAGTACGCCATCTTGGTGAGGACCTTGGTCACGACCCTCCGGCAAAGACGCCGGGCCTCCTCGGCCAGCGCGGCCGTCCTGTTGGAGTGGAGATAAGCCAAGGCACCGAGGACGCCCTCGAAGAACTGGGTCAGCTTGGCATTGACGGTCCTGCTGCGCTCAGGGGCGTACCTCACGTTTGGCATCCCCATGGTGGCCAATTGCGAGGTGACCCTACCGGCGACGACCTCCAGATGGCTGATCCACCTGTTCTCGCCCGCCACGTATTCCTGGTGGGAGGCGGCCTCATTTGCCCGCAACTGCTTCTCCTCCTCCAGGCTCCTGGTCAAGGTCTCCTCCCGAGCCCTGCTCTCCGACAACAACTTCTCGAGATCCTCCAGCTTCAGCTTGAGGTCTCTGATGGAGTTCTGCGCCTCGAAGAGCTCTCCAGTCCTGCTGATGACCGCTCCTTGTGCCTCTACCAAGGCGCGGTTGAGCGTGCTCTTCTCGCCGGACAGCTTGAGGGCCTGCTCCTTCAGCTCGTCCCGCTTTGCTTCCAGCTCCTTCACCTTGCCGGCATGGGCCAGGGCTTGAGCATCGAGTGCCTCTTTGTGCCTCTGCTCCAGCTCGCGGGTCCGTCGCGCGACAAGGGCCTCGAGCTCCTCGTCCTTGCCGTGGAGCGTTGCGGCAAGCTTCGCCTCACGCACGGAGAGGTCCTCCTCCTGGGAGTCCAAGGCGGCTTGATGCTGGTTCCTGGCGGCTTCGGCCGCGGCAGCCAAGTTCGCTGCCTTCTCCTGGGCCTTCTTGATGTCGGCCATCTTCATGGTGAGCTCCACATCGCGCTGGGCTAATTTCTCCTGAAAGGCCCTCTGCTCCTCGCGAGTCTGGTGGAACCAGACCTGCGTCTCGGCGACGCGCACCTTGAAGTCCACCTCCGCGTTGTCCACCGCTGCCGCCTGGACTCGACTTTGTCTAGGTGGGCATGGTAGAGCACCTGGAGCTTCCGGAAATTGGCCCCCATGGCGCGGAAGAGCTGCTCTTCTGGAGAACCATCGCCGCCAACGCCCGGCGCGTCGACAACCTCGAGCCCGGTGGCGGCAAGCACCTCTTCGTCAAAAACTTCCCCTTCGGCGGGCGCTCGGCTTGACGCCCCTGGGAGGTGGACGAAAAGATCATCGGCCACCTTCAGGTATCTACCAGGGCCCGAGGTTGAGGAGGAGGGAGGCTGATCCTCCATCACCTCTTCCTCGGCGGAGGCCTTGCCGGCCTCCCCGGCAGGACCACCGCTGGCGCCCTCAGCGGAAGCCCCGCCGATAGCCTTGGCGGCCCCCGCGGCGGCATCCTCCGCAGCACCCTTGGCGGCCTCATCAGCGGTGGCCTCGTCAGCATCCTTGGCGGTCTACTCGGTGGCAATTCTGTCGGCCTCAGCCGCGGCCTCCTCAGCAATGTCTCCGACAACAGTGTCCACGTCCTCCATGTCTGTTGAGGGAGGACCTGGGCAGCAATGGGAGCAATGAAGCGAAGAAAAGAATAAGGGGGAAAACAGAGACGAAGGACCGGCGACTCACCAGTTCCAGGCTGTGAAGCAGAAGTCCCCTCTCCGCCAGCATTTGGCGCCGTGGCAGAGCCACCAGCACCCAAGTTCCCCTCTTCCTCCACGGGTGTGGGCTCCGTGCCTGACGCCCTTGCCGGGGACGCCCCCCGCGGCGACGTAGTCGATGGGGGTGGTGTGTTAGGAGTAGCCCTCTGTGGCTCCTCCCGCTGCCGCTCCGCTCCTGCAAACCCGGCAAGGTCAGCATCATAGCATCGAGCGCCTACCACATGTCGAGTAAGAAGAGGGTGACGAACTTACACTGGGGGCTGCGCCGAGGGCTGCTGTCCGGGCTGCTCAGCACCACCAGTGGTGTCCTTGAAGCCCCAGCCGAGGACTGGCCGCTTGCCGAGGTCCTCGCCCTCTTCGCCCTCTTGGCCAACGTCTCTGCATCCCTACAAAAGCAAAAGCGGGTCAAGATAAGTGACCCAATTCAAGGGAATGGAAACAACAGTAAGGGACGGAATACTTACTCATCATCCATCTCCTCCTCTTCTTCCAGCTTCCTTTTCCTCTCCGGGCTGAGAGGCCCAAGATCAAAAGGGAGCTCCACATCATCATCCGAGTCGACATCTGCCGAAGAGGCGGAGAAGGCGGCGGGATTTGTGCGCGCCCAGATGAGGAAGGGGCTGTCACCTTCTTCTTCTCAGCGGCCTTCGTCAGCCCCTTCGCTGCCGAGGCCCTCGTGTGGCGCCCGGACCCCTCCAGGGTCAATTGAAGCCGCGTGGCCCTGCCGGGCCGGACCGGCTCGCCGGAGCCAGACCGCCGCAGGACTCGCCCTCTTCTCCTGGCTGGCGTCGAGCCCGCCCCCACGCCCTCCTCCTCCGACGACTCGTCGGCCGCGTCCTCGATAAGCGGAGCTCCGGTGTCGGCGCTGCGAGCCTCCTCGGTGGCCGCCGCCCACAGGGTGAACTGCTCCTCCTCCGCGACCGTGGCGGCCTCGTCCTCCACGCCCCCGGCGCTGCCAGCCTCCATGGCAAGCTGTGCCTCCCTCGCCCTGGTGGCGATATAGTCCAGCTCTGCCTGAGTCGTGTCCATGACAAGCCACCGCTCGACG
This sequence comes from Aegilops umbellulata, assembly GCA_032464435.1. Taxonomy (NCBI): domain Eukaryota; kingdom Viridiplantae; phylum Streptophyta; class Magnoliopsida; order Poales; family Poaceae; genus Aegilops; species Aegilops umbellulata. The sequence goes on along the minus strand of CP136058.1, from coordinate 265,331,280 downwards.
TCAGCATTGACGTACACCTAAATCAAGGTGTCGAAGAATTGCTGCACGTCTGCGTCTGTCGGCTCCCTCCAGCTCGGGACGGGGCCGTGCGCGTTGTAGTCCGGCATCATGGCGATGATCTCAGACCGGCGTGAATTATTGTACAACGGGACCACCCCCGCTGGCAACTTGAAGAGCGGCCCCTTGACGGCCTTGGCGGCCTTTACGGCAACCCTTGCGGCCTTGCCGGTCAGCTCGACCTCGCCGTCGCGATCCACATCCAGCTGAAAGAGCCAATGGCAGAAGTGGGCATGCACCATCACCGTGAAGCTGTGGTCGAGGCCAGGGCGGAGCCGCATAATGTCAGCCGGATTCGTAAAAAGCCAGGCTGGCCTCCCCTTATTGTGCAACGGGGCGATCCGGCGGCGAATGAAGTCCGCCCCGATCATCTCAAGGGTGAGCCCAGCCCGGGTCAGCCGAAGAATCCTGGTGGTGGCGACAGTAAGCCTCCCGTCGGTGGCGTCGACATCACCCCAATCATTGCCGCGGACCGGCGGCACTCGGTGGACCTTGCAAAATTCCGTCGGGTCTTCGTCTTCAATCCAGCACCACCGGTCACGCCATTCCTCCCACCTCTCCTTCACGGCACCGTCCAGGTACGCCTCCTTGGATCTTGGGATCCAGGTGACGCAACCAGCGATGGCACCTCCCGTTTGGATTCGAGGATAGAAGTAATGGCGGAAGAGCGCCGCGTTGGGCTGCACTCTGGCAAAGCCCTCACAAAGATGCGCAAAGAAAGACATGCACGCCACCGCATTCGGAGTAAAATCCAAGAGGCGAAAACCGAAGGTGTGCATAATGTCGCAGAAGAAATCGGAGAAAGGAAGGCATAACCCACAAGAAAAGTAATCAACGAAGAAGGGGTACCGATTTGGGGCAGGATCAGCTCAAGCGGTAGGAATAACGCGCGTCGCCGGGTGTCCTGAATCCTCTCCCCCCGTCTTCACTCCCCATATGGGCTTGAAAGAGGCCCGGAGCTCATGAACATCAACCGTCGATGGGAAGAAGAAGGCGGACTTCGTCTTGTCCCCCAACAGCGGGCTCTCCGGCGGCTCCACGGTCCCGGAGCCCTTAGCCACCCCCTTGCCCTTGGCAGATTTGGGCGCCATGGCGGCCGAGAAGTCTAGAGGATTGAGGAAGGGGAGTGGCAAAGCAGCGGCGGCAGGTGACGACGAAAGCTTAGGAAGGAAGGAAGAGAGGGAACGACGGCTCTGAGATTGGAAAAGGCACGAGGGAAGAGGAGAAAGTGAGCAGCGTGCCCGCGGTTATTCCCTCTTATGGGGAAAATGCGGGCCGCCTCCTTTCACATTAACTGTGATGTGACGCATACCCACAGGAAGCAACCCCACGCATGCCGCCCACGTCACACACGCCTCCCCACGCCGCGCCACGCGCGGGAAGCATGGGAGGCGCAACACGCGAAGAGACTTACCGCGGTAAAAACCGCCCCGCCTGCCCGCGCACCATTTTTGGGCCTAGCCCAACAACGTGTTGCGCTTATGTGTGGCCCAGGCCCGGGGGCTCCTGTCGGTGTACAAAAAGAAGGGGTATACTTTTTGTACCCCTATAACTGTGCACGGGCAGTCTAAGCCACGGGCACCGCCACACCAAGCACGGCAAGGGAGGTGAGCCAAGGTAAGGCCGAAGCACAGGAGAAGCAGAACGACGCCAAGACCAAGGCCACAAAGAGCAAAGGGGACGAAGCGGACTCCCCCGGCAAGATCCTTGCCGGGAGGCAGTTTTAGCAAACCCGGCAAGACCCTTGTCGTGGCAGCTCGCCCCACACCTACGGAGCGAGTCACCCTTGAGTCCACTGCCCCCATGGGGCAAGGATTCTGGAGACATCCCCGTGGTGGCATGCAGATCTTTGTGAAGACATTCAAGATCAGATACATGCTTTAGAAGGTGATGATCCTTGACGGGATCCCAGCCAAGGAGGACCACAAGGCCCCCTGCAAGAGCCTTGCCGGGGATGACAGCAGGCGCCGCGGAAAGACCCTTGCAGGGGCCCCGACAAGGCCCCTGCCAAGAACACCCATGGGGCCACCATCAGGCCCGCACCAGTCGCACCTCCACTGCCGTTCACATGCAGCTGCTGACCCAACCAGCTGGGCAGGCGCCTGCGTGGCGGCATGCGGATCTTCGTGGAGACCCACCATTGCGCCACCTCAGCTGCCTGGCTGCCTACATGGCACCGCGGGCACCACTGGCCAGGGCGCGTGTCAACACGAGAGGGAGCGGCGACGGACGAGACAGGGCTCTCCCCCGTCCCCGATAAAGCAAGGACACCTAAGCAAGGCGCATTAAATGCGCCTTGTCATGTAATGCGAGGGATAACCTCACATCACTGTACCCTTTCCACCTCCTGTGTGCCACTGTGGCAACCCCTTTCCTATAAAAGGAGGCCCGAGGCGACCAAGGGGAGGATTCGCCTTTTTGGAGCTCCTCACGCCCCATTGCTAGTTCAAGAACACAGATAAATAATCCACCAAAGCAGGAGTAGGGTTTTACGCATCCTCGCGGCCCGAACCTAGATAAGCGAACCGTGTGCTATCTGTTTGACCCGCTCTTCTCATGACCCCGCGCCCCGCAACCGTAGTAGGGATTCTTGTGATCCCATAGGTGTCGTTCCCACCAACAATGGCGCGACCGATAGATAGAAAATAATGATTTTGCCTAGAGTAATGAGAAGTTTGGTTCTGGTGCCGTTCATGCATGGAGTACGTACGAAAATTATGAAGTTGATGCGAAAGGTAAGATAGTTACTGTAGTATCATATACTACTACATGGATTTGACGGAAAGATAAAAATACATACGGATCCATCAACGACATCCTCACGCCCTAGTGCGCCGGGTCACCAACCGACGTGTGAGGAGCAGCGGTGTTGGCGACGAGCTCAACGTGCTTCTGAACAGTGCCGTCCAAGGTTGCCCTGCGGCTCAAGAAGGCCAGCATCCTATCGTCCTCCTCTTGCATGTAGTAGTCCTTGTGGACGATTTGCGCGTAGATGTGGGTGATGATGTCGATGGTGTCTTGCTGCGCCAGGCGCTACACTGCGAGCGCGACCACGAGGTGGACATTCTCCGGCGCGACGGCGGGCAGTCGCAGGGCCACCAGTGCGTCGAACAGGTTGTCACCATAGTGGCCGTTGAGGGTGGAAGGCATCGCAGAGCCTGGGCGCGTCGGCTGGAGGCTTACGTCAAAGTCGTCCGCAAGCTTCTTGACGACGGTGAACTTGTCGAGGAAACCAACGAGGACCTCGTCGAACAAGGAGATGAAGCTGTCGTCCAAGCGGCCCCTCGCCCCGGCGGCCTCAAGCAATACTACCTGGAGATGTTCCTCGGTGCCGGGCCGCAGGCCGTCATCGTGGACCATCTGGCACAGCCGGCTGATGCTCACGCTCATCGCCTCCATGGGTCTAGCTTAGCTTCTAGTCAACTGATCTTGCGATTCGAGTGATCACTCTTGCCCTTGGTTAGCATGCGTAGGTGCGTATTATTTCGTACTATTCCTCGGCCCTCTACTGCACCTGCCTTTGGCTGTATGATAGGTGGGCCAGCCACCCCCTGGGCCCACGTGTCATTCACCCAAAGGCAGTTGTCGTAAGTCAATGAAGCTGCATCCCCCTCCGTGCCAGTGCAGTATAGTCATCTCACCGAACCTCTAGTTGGGGCCAAACGAGAGAAGTTTGATATTTACTGGTTTATTGGTCCCCTTTGCATTTTGTGCCAAGTTTTGACTTTTGATTTAACTAATAAAATGTTAATGCATGTAAACAAAAATGTTGTGTAAGGCTAGTCATAGTGGGAGTAACTTAGCTAGTAACATAGCGCACTTCGTGAAAATTTTGCTTATGTGACTAATAATTAATGAGAGGTGGTAACATAATATGTTACTGTAACATAGCGCTTTCCAAGAGAAGATGAGTCTACGAACTAATAAATGAAGTCATCTATGATACTACTATTATGTTACTTTGCATTATGAAGATAGTAACTTAGACTAGTGTCATATGCATGACACTAGTCTAAGTTACTCCCCACTATGACCAGCCTAAGTCACCTTACAAAAACCAAATAATCCCAAAATACTTAGGCACGGTGCATTTACTCCCTCCTTTTTTCTTATTTCGTGACATATCAACCAATGAGAGATGTGGGCCGTGCATGCTTTCAATGACTTGAGACTACCAAACATGACATGAAGTGTTTAGGTCATTGCATGTAATCCTATTAGTACTGTAGTTAGCAAAAAAACATTAAGTGCTCTCGCCGATAGGAATAAAACACCATGTATTTATTTACGGAGGGAGTAGTACATTTTTTGTGACATGCATTACTAGATATTGCTAGTCAAATACTAAAATCCAGATGGACGTGGTAGTACTCCTAATCCAGACGGTGGTGCTACTAGTACTAGTAGTAGTACTACCAATGTAGTAGTAGGAGTACTAGCACTGTACTACCCGTTGGTCAAATTATTACGTGCTGCTACTCACAGTGAAGTGACAAGACCCTGCGCCGGAGATGACACCTGAGTATAGGTGCCGTGTTCGGCATACCATAGTCAGCCTCACCGTCTGCAGTCACTATCATCATGGCTGTAGAGCTAGCTTGCTTACAACTAGCCCTGTTTGACATACTTTCCCGTGCGTAGATGCCCGTGCATTGCACGGAACACCAAGATTGGGGGTGGACGGCTTCGGCAGCGGCCATCGCGCCAGATTTTTCCACGGCCTTCTAGATGTGGTGGGGAGGAGATAAGGCTGATTGTGAGAGACAAGGAGTTGTTTGTAAATAGGGAACAAGTGCGGGCATCTTTTTGCAAAAATGGAGAAGCTTGGTTTGTATGCGTCAGATCTAGATTCGACGGCTATTGGTGAAAGATGGGAGGCACAACATCATCACCAACTCAGGACCTGTTTGATTCGCAGGATTTTGAAAACGCAGGAATAGGACACGACAATATTACAAGTTTCAAACTGATATTACAAATGTTAGGAGTAATGCTGCACCTACGAAGAGGGAATTGCTAGGAAGTTTACATAAGAACTTTCGTTACTTTAGGTGGATGCAGCATTATCGTACAAACTAAAATCCATCGCCCTGACAAGTCACTAATGGGCAAATAAGTTTTCGAGTCTCTGGCCACTTGATGTTTCAAAAACAAATTCAGCTTCTGCGGAGACTTTGTCATTTAGGCTTAGACGCTTGCGGTGATCAGCACGCCATTCATTGTTGCGCCAGAGAACGCCAAACCTTATTACATTGAGCACACTTGCCTGCAGAACAAAGAACCTGGCCAATTTAATCTCAGATGTGCTGCCCCGGTAGTCGATTAAATCAATTTCTGTAAGATGGAGATCAAGGCATTCGATGAGATTGTTATAGTGCAGCACATTTTTCACTTTCGGGTCTTTTTTTATCTGCAAAAGAAGAGAACATATTAGAGTAGCTGGCTGCATAAGATTGCGGTGTCATCAAGAGGTACCAATATCATTCGCTCATACGATAGGGTTGGCTGGCTAGTGATTCTCTCTCTCTCTCTCTCTCTATTTCTGTTTCCTCTCATTTAACTAGGAGCACGTGAAGAGCTTGGGCATTTGTTGTCTTCCACTATGTGGCCGATGCCATATTTCGCAAAAGTATGCCACATAATACGCATCGATGTCAAATAAAAAGATTTTGGCACCGCTCTCGCGATGTGAGAGAGTTGGCACCGCTGTGCACACAGACCCACATGTATAAACAAATCAATCAAACCAACTACACCAGCCTCTCACTCTCCCAAACAAGAGTTTTTTATTGCCTCAGTCCTCTCTCTCTCCCACACAGTGTTTTTTCATTGCGTGAGTTAATTTGGCACCGGAGCAAAGTAGGTGATCCAGATTGGGTGTAACACCCTCGATGCGGCTACATCTCCCATGTGTCGAAGCACGACTTAGAGGCATAACCCCATTGAAAGCAATGTTGCAAGTGAGGTAATCTTCACACAACCCATGTAATACATAAGGGAAAGAAATACATAGTTGGCTTACAATCGCCACTTCACGCAATACATGAGTAAAGCAATACATCATACAGATACAATCAAGGTCCGACTACGGAACCAAAATAAAAGAAGACTACCCCAAATGCTACACAGATCCCCGATCGTCCCCAACTGGGCTCCACTACTGATCAAATGAAATGAAACAACAAAATGAACAAGATCTTCATCGAGCTCCTCCTTGAGCTCGGGTGCGTCACCTGCACGGTTTCATCGGCACCTGCAAACTGGTTTTGGAAGTATCTGTGAGTCACGGGGACTCAGCAATCTCACACCCGCGAGATCAAGACTATTTAAGCTTAAAGGTAGGACAGGGTAGTGAGGTGGAGCTGCAGCAAGCGACTAGCATAACGGGTGTCTAACATACGCAAAAGAGAGCGAGAAGAGAAGGCAAAAGCACGGTCGAACAACTATGATCAAGAAGTGATCCTGAAACTACTTACGTCAATCATAACTCCAACACCGTGTTCACTTCCCGGACTCCGCCGAGAAGAGACCATCACGGTTACACACGCGGTTGGTGTATTTTAATTAAGATCAACTTCGGGTTTTCTACAACCGGACATTAACAAATTCCCATCTGCCACATAACCGCGGGCACGGCTTTCGAAAGTTCAAACCCTGCAGGGGTGTCCCAACTTAGCCCATTATAAGCTCTCGGGATCAACGAAGGATATTCCCTCTCCCCGGGAAGACCCGATCAGTCTCGGAATCCCGGCTACAAGACATTTCAACAGTAATAAAACAAGTCCAGCAAGACCTCCCGGCGTGCCGACACCCTGATAGTAGCCGCGCGTATCTCGTCTCAGGCCATGACCGGATGAGCAGTCCGTACAACTAAAACCAGACCTTAAGTTTCCCCGAGGTGGAGCTGCAAAGGGCTCTAGTTCGGACCAACACTTAGACAAGCATTGGCCCGGGTGGGGGGCTGAATAAAGATGACCCTCGGGCTGGCCGACCCAAGGGAAAGGGATAGGTGGTGGTGAGGCAAATGGTAAAACCAATGTTGGGCCTTGCTGGAAGAGTCTTATTCAAAGCGAACTGTCAAGGGGGTCCCATAAATCACCCAACCGCGTTAGGGACGCAAAATCCAGGAACATAATACCGATATGACGGAAACTAGGGTGGCAAGAGTGGAACAAAACACCAGGCATAAGGCCGAGCCTTCCACCCTTTACCAAGTATATAGATGCATTAATAATATGAGAGATATTGTGATATCCCAACAAGTAAACATGTTCCAACAAGGAACAATATCCTCATGTTCCAACAAGGAACAAACTTCATCTTCACCTGCAACTAACAATGCTATAAGATGGGCTGAGCAAAGCGGTAACATAGCCAAACAACGGTTTGCTAGGACAAGGTGGGTTAGAGGCTTGGTTTAACAATATGGGAGGCATGATAAGCAAGTGGTAGGTATCGCAGCATAGGCATAGCAAAAGAGCAAGCAACTAGCAAGCAAAGATAGAAGTCATTTCGAGGGTATGGTCATCTTGCCTGAGATCCCGCAAGGAAGAAGAACGAGTCCATGAAGAAGACAAACGGACGTAGTCGAACGAATCCTCACAACTCCGGAACAAAACCGAAGCTAACGAGAGAAGCAACCCAGAAAGAAACAAACAACATAGTAAACAACCATCACACAAACATGGCATGATGCACAATCAAGTATGATGCATGTCCGGTTCAAATAGCAAGGCATGGCAAAGTGCACCAAGCAATACTACAAGTTAAGTGGAGCTCAATATGCATCGGGATACATATTGACAAAACACCACATCCTATTATTTGGTTCGATCTCGTTTATGTACCCAACAATATTAAATGTTGTTAAACATGGCAAGAGGTGGAGCATAAGTAAACTAACTATTTAGGCAAGTTTAAATGAGGCCGGAACAACAAACAACAAGTCCGGAAAATCCTCATATCCATATTTTAGATTTGGTACTGTTCTGCCTACAACCATATTTTATTGTTGTTAAACAGGAAAATAAAGTGCAACATGTTAATATATGCATTTTCCTACCCCATTTACATATAAAGTTTATTAAATTCGGAGTTACGGTTATTTAGTTATGAAATAAAGCATTTCAACATAGCATTTATACAAACTTATGCAAACAGCAAGTTTAAACATTTTAAACATGCATGAAAGTTGGATATTATGAAACTAGATAGAATTCTAAGCAATTTTCATATATAGTTCATTTTAAACCGATGCACGGTTGGTGAGTTATTAAATGCATGAACATGGAGGGTTTTTCTGCAAATCTTTAAATCTCTGGATAAATTGCAAATGCGATGCACATGATGACATGATAAGGAATGCATGACACGGACAAAAGCAAAACGAAGAAGAACCCAACCACGAGGGAATATCATAACACATTGCCGAAAATGGCAAGAGTTGGAGTTACAAATATGGAAAATTGTATCCGGGGCGTTACAACACTCCACCACTACGAGAGGATCTCGTCCCGAGATCTAGGATGGCACCGGAGAGAAACGGAATAGGAAGAGAAGAGGTAACACTAAGTTGCTTCTTTGACAAACGAGTGAAACCAAAGAACCTTGAGAGGTTGAGCAAAATGAAAGAAAGAATACCATGGAGATGAACGAAATGAAAACACTCCCTTGGACAAGGAACAAGGAATAACAAATTCGGGCAGCACTCTGGTAGAAAAGCGATGAAAGCTTGATAAGATGATACGATATTGAAGAGATGATACAACACTCTGGTTGGAAATGAAGGAATAGAATTTGAACTTGGCAAAATGAAAGCACTTGGATGAGACTCCGGTTAAAAGAGGAATGATAGACACAACACTCCGGTTAAATGGAAAGCCGTGCCCGCGGTTATGTGGCAGATGGGAATTTGTTAATGTCCGGTTGTAGAAAACCCGAAGTTGATCTTAATTAAAATACACCAACCGCGTGTGTAACCGTGATGGTCTCTTCTCGGCGGAGTCCGGGAAGTGAACACGGTGTTGGAGTTATGATTGACGTAAGTAGTTTCAGGATCACTTCTTGATCATAGTTGTTCGACCGTGCTTTTGCCTTCTCTTCTCGCTCTCTTTTGCGTATGTTAGACACCCGTTATGCTAGTCGCTTGCTGCAGCTCCACCTCACTACCCTGTCCTACCTTTAAGCTTAAATAGTCTTGATCTCGCGGGTGTGAGATTGCTGAGTCCCCGTGACTCACAGATACTTCCAAAACCAGTTTGCAGGTGCCGATGAAACCGTGCAGGTGACGCACCCGAGCTCAAGGAGGAGCTCGATGAAGATCTTGTTCATTTTGTTGTTTCATTTCATTTGATCAGTAGTGGAGCCCAGTTGGGGACGATCGGGGATCTGTGTAGCATTTGGGGTAGTCTTCTTTTATTTTGGTTCCGTAGTCGGACCTTGATTGTATCTGTATGATGTATTGCTTTACTCATGTATTGCGTGAAGTGGCGATTGTAAGCCAACTATGTATCTCTTTCCCTTATGTATTACATGGGTTGCGTGAAGATTACCTCACTTGCGACATTGCTTTCAATGCGGTTATGCCTCTAAGTCGTGCTTCGACACGTGGGAGATATAGCCGCATCGAGGGCGTTACATTGGGGCACCAGGTGAGCAATGGAGGGGCATCGATGCCAAATGCATCACAAGTGAATTCGGCACATGTTTTGGCCTACATAGCCCACTTTTGTACTCCCTCCGTCCCAAAATTCTTGTCTTAAATTTGTCTAAATACGGATGTATCTAGTTACATTTTAGTGTTAGATACATCCGTATCTAAACAAATGTAAGACACGAATTTTGGGACGGAGGGAATACTACCTCGTATTTAGTATAAAATTTTGACCATAGATTTACCTAAGAAAATGCCAATGCATGTCACTAAAAATTACACCATTTGAAATTATGTTCAAATACGAATCCAACGATATAGTTCTTAGTGACATGCATTAACATTTTGTGAGTTAAATCTATGGTCAAATTTTGATACTACAAAATTGGAAGAGTAAACCAGGACGGAGGTAGTACTTGCTCTTAGGGTAACCATAGAGTTACTGGAGTAGTCTAAGTTACTTTCCACTATGACTAGCCTAGGCTACTATAGTAGCATAGCATAAAAACGATGCAGGTGATCACGTGAGAAAAAATACTAAAAACATTTCTTTCGGTGCAGTGCGTAGATGCAGTTTTGAACACTACACTTGTCATCATAATTTGGGAAAATTATGAAAAAAATGAGCTACGTTGTGATTACCGTTTACTTATAGGAAAGAAGTTTCACCTCGATGAGTAGCTTCTCCGTGCACGGAAAGCATGTAAGGAATCCAACAACTTGATCCAGATTGGGGCCGATAGATTTTAGTGCTAAGATCTTCACTGTGCGCATGGACTGGGTCAAGCTTGTGGGAATCATTTTCTGGAAGACGGTCGTAAATACATCAAGAAGAAATTTAAAAATGTGAATTTCAAGAAGACGGAGAGCAAGATGAGTGTTGTACCTGAACGATTACGGATCCAATAAAGAGTTTCGGAGAATTTGGCAGACGAGTACACCAATGCTGTCAATTTCGGCGCGTCAATGACCCTGATTTTTCTTGGACCTTCTAGATCCGATACAAGCAATCTCTCAAGGAAAGGCGCATTCTCAATGACCATAACGTGGAACAGCTGGAGTGATCTCTTCCCAATTGATGTCTTGTTGCGGGGCCAGCAAGACACATAAATCCATCGGAGATTCGTCGAGGCGATGTGGAGGCTAATGAACCCGTGGATCTGCTCAAGACGAAGGTACTCGAGCGCGGTACAGCTACGGAGCAGGTGCTCCATAGCCTTCTTTGAGATGACAACGTCAAAGAGGTCCAGCTGCTTGAATTGAGGGAGAAGAAGGGCGGGCGCGGCATTAATCTGGGGAAGATAGTAGGAGCTGAAGCTGGCGTGAGGCGGCGCGCGGACTACGAGAGAGAGCGACATCGTCCAGCTTCAAAGCAGAGCTCCTCGAGCTGATCTAGGGCGGAGGATAAGAACCACTCATCGAACTTGGGTTGGATCTTGGAGACTGCGGGCATGCGTTTGCAATCCCCGTTGCAGAGGCAGGTGTCGACGGTGAGGTTTAGGGGGGCGCAGCGCCAGAGGGGGTGCCACCGCCGGGAGAGCAGGGCGGTCCGCACAACAGATTTGGTGGAGAGGCCGATGATGACGAGCAGCATGTCATCGGGGAGGCTGCTGATGAAGTCCAGGCTCGCCGGATGCGGTTTTAGCTCGAGCCGCCTCCACTTGTTGGCTGCCTCGCCGTCCATCTCAATTGGCGGCGATGCCAGTGTACACGTGTGCTGGTGTGTGTTGTGTGCTGGGTGTGCGCGAGTGCGTCCTTCTGTGCATGCCGCCGCGCAGTGGTGAATTGTGCGCGAGTGCGTCCTTCACGCACAAGAAGTTTGTCCTTAATGCGCCCTCAATTTACTAGCGTGCGGGGTGCTACCCCGAGTGGTTTCAACTTTGTTTACTTCACCGTGTGTCAGATGGGCCTCTAGTTTACTTATTTTCACCCACTGCCTCGTGGGCCAGCACACAAAGATACAGAACACGAGTTGACAAGGCAGCATGTGGATTGGTTGACCGGTCAATTAAACAATATACGGAGCTATACGCTGACAAAGTGAGCGTATAATCCATCGGTATAGAGAGTTCGAGTGAGAGGGGAGGCCCGTGAGAGATAGCAGAGAGAGAGAGAGGAAGAGCTACTCCCTCCGTTCGATAATGTAGTTCCAACATTGTTTGAAGTCAAACTTTTGAAACTTTGACCAAGTTTATAAAGAAATTACTTATATCTACAATACCAAAGATAAATGATAGTATGAAGTAAGTACATGTTGTGATGAATCTAATGATCATTCCAGATGTAAATTTTTTCTCCACATATACCTGGTCAAACTTTTCTGAGGTTTGACTTTTCAAAACATCCATATGCTTATGGATGTGGCAGAGTGTCGGTGTTTTGGGAATGACACCTATGGGATCACGAGGATCCCTACTACGGTTGCGGGGCGCGGGTCGTGAGAAGAGCGGATCAAACAGATAGCACACGGTTCGTTTACCCAGGTTCGGGCCGCGAGGATGCATAAAACTCTACTCCTGCTTTGGTGGATTGTATATCTGTGTTCTTGAGCTATCTATGGGGCGTCGAGAGCTCCAAAAAGCCGAATCCCCCTCCTGGTCGCCTCGGGCCTCCTTTTATAGAAAAAGGGGTTGCCACAGTGGCGCACAGGAGGTGGAAAGGGTACAGTGATGCGAGGTTACCCCTCGCATTACATGACAAGGTGCATTTAATGCGTCTTGCTTAGGTGTCCTTGCTTTATCGGGGACGGAGGAGAGATCTGTCTTGTCCGTCGCCGCTCCTTCTTGTGTCGACACGCGCCCTGGCCGGCGATGCCTGAGATGCCATGTAGGTAGGCAAGCAGCTGAGGTGGCGTAGTGGTAGGTCTCCACGAAGATCTGCATGCCGCCACGCAGGTGCCTGCCCAGCTGGTTGGGTCGACAGCTCCATGCGCACGGCGGTGGAGGTTCAGTCGGCGTGGGCCTGATGGTGGCCCTGTGGGTGTCCTTGGCAAGGGCCTTGCCGGGGTCCCGGCAAGGGTCATGCCGGGGCGCCTGCTGTCATCCCCGGCAAGGCGCTTGCCGGGGGCCTTGTGGTCTTCCTCGGCTGGGATCCTGCCAAGGGTCGTCATCTTTGACAGTGCGTATCTGATATTGAATGTCTTCACAAAGATCTGCATGCCACCACGGGGATGTCTCCCGAATCCTTGCCCCATGGGGGCAATGGACTCAAGGGTGATTTCCTCCGTAGGTGTGGTGCGAGTTGCCGCGGCAAGAGTCTTGCCGGGGTTGCTAAAACCGTCTCCCGGGAAGGATCTTGCCGGGGGTGTCTGCTTCGTCCCCTTTGCTCTTCGTGGTCTTGGCCTTGGCGTCGTTCTAGTCTTCTTGAGCTTCGGTCTTACCTTGGCTTACCTCCCTTGCCTTGCTTAGTGTGGTGGTGCCCGTGGCTCAGACTGCCCGTGCACAGTTATAGGGGTACAAAAAGTGTAACCCTCTTTATGTACACCAACAGGAGCCCCCGGGCCTGGGCCACACATAAGCGCAACGCGTTGTTGGGCTTGGCCCAAAAACGGTGCGCGGGCAGGCGGGGCAGTTTCTACCGCGGTAACTTTCTTCGCGCGTTGCGCTTCCCACGACTCCCATGCGTGGCGTGGTGTGGGGAGGTGGGCGTGACGTGGGCAGCATGTTGGAAATATGCCCTAGAGACAATAATAAATTGGTTATTATTATATTTCCTTGTTCATGATAATCGTTTATTATCCATGCTATAATTGTATTGATAGGAAACTCAGATACATGTGTGGATACATAGACAACACCTTGTCCCTAGTAAGCCTCTAGTTGACTAGCTCGTTGATCAATAGATGGTTACGGTTTCCTGACCATGGACATTGGATGTCATTGATAACGGGATCACATCATTAGGAGAATGATGTGATGGACAAGACCCAATCCTAAGCCTAGCACAAAGATCATGTAGTTCGTATGCTAGAGCTTTTCCAATGTCAAGTATCATTTCCTTAGACCATGAGGTTGTGCAACTCCCGGATACCGTAGGAATGCTTTGGGTGTACCAAACGTCACAACGTAACTGGGTGGCTATAAAGGTGCACTACGGGTATCTCCGAAAGTGTATGTTGGGTTGGCACGAATTGAGACTGGGATTTGTCACTCCGTGTAACGGAGAGGTATCTCTGGGCCCACTCGATAGGGCATCATCATATGCGCAATGTGACCAAGGAGTTGATCATGGGATGATGTGTTACGGAACGAGTAAAGAGACTTGCCGGTAACGAGATTGAACAAGGTATCGGATACCGACGATCGAATCTCGGGCAAGTACAATACCGCTAGACAAAGGGAATTGAATACGGGATTGATTGAATCCTCGACATCGTGGTTCATCCGATGAGATCATCGTGGAACATGTGGGAGCCAACATGGGTATATAGATCCCGCTGTTGGTTATTGGCCGGAGAGGTGTCTCGATCATGTCTACATGGTTCCCGAACCCGTAGGGTCTACACACTTAAGGTTCGGTGACGCTAGGGTTATAGGGAAAGTATGTACGCGGTTACCGTATGTTGTTCGGAGTCCCGGATGAGATCCCGGACATTACGAGGAGTTCCGGAATGGTCCGGAGGTAAAGATTGATATATTGGACGAAGGGTTTTGGAGTCCGGGAGTGTTCCGGAGGTACCGGGTGATGACCAGCATGACCGAAAGGTGTTTCGGGAGCCCCGGCAAGTGTTGGGGGGCTTCATGGGCCAAGGGAAGGGGGCAAACCAGCCCACTAAGGGGCTGTGCGCCCCCTCACCTATTGCCACATGACCAGGGGGTTTGGGGCGCCCCATCTAGGGTTCCCACCTCCAGGCTTGGGGGCCAAGTCACCCAAGGGGGAGATCCCGTCTGCCCTGGCCGCCGCCCCCCTAGGGGAAACCCTAGGGCGCCTCACCCCTCCCCCTTGCCCCTATATGTAGTGGAGGTTTTGGGGCTGCCCAAGACATGAGATGAACTCTCCCAAGGCGCAGCCCTACCTCTCTCCCTCCTCGTCTCTCGTAGTGCTTGGCGAAGCCCTGCTAGAGTTCCGCGCTCCTCCACGACCACCACGCCGTCGTGCTGCTGCTGGACGGAGTCTTCCTCAACCTCTCCTTCTCCCCTTGCTGGATCAAGGCGTGGGAGACGTCACCGGGCTGCATGTGTGTTGAACACGGAGGTGCCGTCCGTTCGGCACTAGGATCATCGGTGATTTGGATCACGACGAGTACGACTCCATCAACCCCGTTCACTTGAATGCTTCCGCTTAGCGATCTACAAGGGTATGTAGATGCACTCTCCTTCCCTCGTTGCTAGATTACTCCATAGATTGATCTTGGTGTTGCGTAGAAAATTTTGAATTTCTGCCACGTTCCCCAACAGTGGTATCAGAGCTAGGTCTATGCGTAGTTTCTATGCACAAGTAGAACACAAAGTAGTTGTGGGCGTTGATTTTGTCAATTTACTTGCCGCTACTAGTCTTATCTTGATTGGGCGGCATTGTGGGATGAAGCGGCCCGGACCGACCTTACACGTACGCTTACGTGAGACTGGTTCCACCGTCTGACATGCACTAGTTGCATAAGGTGGCTGGCGGGTGTCTGTCTCTCCCACTTTAGTTGGATCGGATTCGATGAACATGGTCCTTATGAAGGGTAAATAGAAATTGGCAATTCACGTTGTGGTTTTGGCGTAGGTAAGAAACGTTCTTGCTAGCAACCTATAGCAGCCACGTAAAAACTTGCAACAACAATTAGAGGACGTCTAACTTGTTTTTGCAGCAAGTGTTTTGTGATGTGATATGGCCAAAAGGATGTGATGAATGATATATGTGATGTATGAGATGATCATGTTCTTGTAATAGGAATCACGACTTGCATGTCGATGAATATGACAACCGGCAGGAGCCATAGGAGTTGTCTTAATTTATTTATGACCTGCGTGTCAATATAAATGTCATATAATTACTTTACTTTATTGCTAACCTTTAGCTGTAGTAGTAGAAGTAATAGTTGGTGAGACAACTTCATGAAGACACGATGATGGAGATCATGGTGTCATGCCGGTGACGATGATGATCATGGATCCCCGAAGATGGAGATCAAAAGGAGCAAAGTGATGATGGCCATATCATGTCACTATTTGATTGCATGTGATGTTTATCATGTTTTTACATCTTATTTGCTTAGAACGACGGTAGCTTAAATAAGATGATCCCTCACTGAAATTTCAAGAAAAGTGTTCTCCCTAACTGTGCACCGTTGCGAAGGTTCGTCGTTTCGAAGCACCACGTGATGATCGGGTGTGATAGATTCTTACGTTCGAATACAACGGGTGTTGACGAGCCTAGCATGTACAGACATGGCCTCGGAACACATGCGAAACACTTAGGTTAACTTGACGAGCCTAGCATGTACAGACATGGCCTCGGAACACGGAGGACCGAAAGGTCGAACATGAGTCATATAGAAGATGCGATCAACATGAGATGTTCACCGATGATGACTAGTCCGTCTCACGTGATGATCGGACACGGCCTAGTTGATTCGGATCATGTATCACTTAGATGACTAGAGGGATGTCTATCTGAGTGGGACTTCATGAAATAATCAGATGAACTCAATTATCATGAACATAGTCAAAAGGACTTTGCAAATTATGTCATAGCTTACGCTTTAGTTCTACTGTTTTAGATACGTTCCTAGAGAAAATTTAGTTGAAAGTTAATAGTAGCAATTATGCGGACTGGGTCCGTAAACTGAGGATTGTCCTCATTACTGCGTAGAAGGATTATGTCCTTAATGCACCGCTCAGTGAGCTAAACCTCAAGCGTCAGTTGTAGATGTTGCGAACATCTAACATACACGTTTTGATGACTACATGATAGTTCAGTGCGTAATGCTAAATGGTTTAGAATTGAGGCACCAAAGACATTTTTGAAACATCACAGAACATATGAGATGTTCCAAGGACTGAAATTGGGATTTCAGGATAGTGCCCACGTCAAGAGGTATGAGACCTTTGACAAGTTTCTTAAGCCTGCAAACTAAGGAGAAAAGCTCAATCATTGAGCATGTGCTCAGATTGTATGAGTACAACAATCGCTTGAATCGAGTGGGAGTTGATCTTCTAGATGAGATAGTGATGGTTCTCCAAAGTCACTGCCACCAAGCTACTAGAGCTTCGTGATAAACTATAACATATCAGGGATAGATATGATCCTTGAGCTATTCGCGACACCGCGAAAGTAGAAATCAAATAGGAGCATCAATTGTTGAAGGTTAGTAAAACCACTAGTTTCAAGAAGGGCAAGGGCAAGAAAGGGATACTTCATGAAACGACAAATCAGTTGTTGCTCTAGTGAAGAAACCCAAAGTTGAACCCAAGCCCGAGACTAAGTGCTTCTGTAATAAGGGGAATGGTCACTGAAGCAGAACCACCCTAGATACTTGGTAGATGAGAAAGCTGACAAGGTTGACAGAGGTATGCATTGGACATACATTATATGTGTACTTTACTAGTACTCCTAGTAGCACCAGGGTATTAGATACTGATTCGGTTGCTAAGTGTTAGTAACTAGAAATAAAAGGCTATAGAATAAACGGAGACTAGCCAAAGGTGAGACGACGATATGTGTTGGAAGAGTTGCCAAGGTTGATGTGATCAAGCATCGCACGCTCCGTCTACCATAGGGATTGGTGTTAAACCTAAATAATTGTTATTTGGTGTTTGCGTTGAGCATCGACATGATTGGATTATGTTTATCGCAATACGATTATTCATTTAAGGAGAATAATGGTTACTCTATTTATTTGAATAACACCTTCAATGGTCTCGCACCTAAAATGAATGGTTTATTGAATCCCGATCGTAGTGATACACATGTTCATGCCAAAAGATATAAGATAGTAATGATAGTACCACATACTTGTGGCACTGCAATTTTAGTCATAATAGTATAAAACGCATGAAGAAGCTCCATGTTGATGGATCTTTGGACTCACTTGATTTTGAATCACTTGAGACATGCGAACCATGCCTATTGGTATATATGCATGAAGAAACTCCATACAGATGGATCGTTTGGGCTCACTTGATTTTGAATCACTTGAGACATGCACATCATACCACATGGGCAAGATGACTGAAAGGCCTCATTTCAGTAAGATGGAGCAAGAAAGCAACTTGTTGGAAGTAATACATTTTGATGTGTGCAGTCCAATGAGTGCTGAGGCATGTAGTGGATATCGTTATGTTCTTACTTCACAAATGATTTGTGTAGATGCTAGGTATATTTACTTGATGAAACAAAAGTCTGAATTATTGAAAGGTTCAAGTAATTTCAGAGTGAAGTTGAAGATCATCGTGACAAGAGGATAAAATGTCTATGATATGATCATAGAGATGAATATCTGAGTTACGAGTTTGGCACACGGAATTAAGACATTGTGGAAATGGTTTCACAACTAATATAGCCTGGAACACCATAGTGTGATGGTGTGTCCGAACATCATAACTGCACCCTATTGGATATTATGCATACCATGATGTCTCTTATCAAATTACCACTATAGTTTATGGGTTAGGCATTAGAGACAACCACATTCACTTTAAATAGGGAACCACGCAATTCCGCTGAGACGACACCGTGTGAAATATGGTTTAGAGAAACCTAAGTTGTCATTTCTTAAAGGTTTGGGGCTGCGATGCTTATGAGAAAAAGTTTCAGGCTGATAAGCTCGAACCCAAAGCGGCAAAATGCATCTTCATACGACACCCAAAACAGTTGGGTATACCTCCTGTCTCAGATCCGAAAGCATTAGGGATTGTTTCTAGAATCAGGTCCTTTCTCGAGAAAGAATTTCTCTCGAAAGAATTGAGTGGGAGGAAGATAGAACTTGATAAGGTTGTTGAACCTTTACTTCAACCAGAGAGTGGCGCAACACAGGAAAAATGTTTCTGTGGCACCTGCCTCAGTTGAAGAGAAAGCTAATGATGATGATCATGGAGCTTCAGATCGATTTACTATCGAACCTCATAGGTTGACAAGGGTGTGTACAACTTCTAAGTGGTAACCCTGTCTTAAAGGTCACGTTGTTGGACAACGATGAAGCTATGAGCAATGGAGAAGCGATGGTGGGCCCGGATTTCGAAAATTGACTCGAGGCCATAAAATTCGAGAGAGGATCCATGTATGAAACAAAGTGTAGACTTTGGAAGAACTACTTGATGGTCGTAAGGCTGTTAGGTACATATGGATTTTAAAAGGAAGACGGACAATGATGGTAAGTGTCACCATTGAGAAAGCTCGACTTGTCGTTAAGATGTTTCCCGACAAGTTCAAGGAGTTGACTATGATGAGACTTTCTCACTCGTAGCGATGCTAAAAGTCTGTTGGAATTATGTTAGCAGTTACTGCATTATTTATGAAATCTTGCAGATAGGATATCAAAACACTGTTTCCTCGACGATTTTCTTGAGGAAAGGTTGTATGTGATACAACCAGAAGGTTTTGTCAATCCTGAAAGATGCTAACAAGTATGCAAAGCTACAGCAATCCTTCTAAGGACTGGAGTAAGCATCTTGGAATTGGAATGTATGCTTTGATGAGATGATCAAAGATTTTAGGTTTATACAAAGTTTATGAGAAACTTGTATTTCCAAATAAGTGAGTGGAAGCACTATAGAATTTTTGATAAGTATATGTTGTTAACATATTGTTGATCAGAAATGATGTAGAATTTCTGGAAAGCATGCAAGGTTATTTGAAAAGTGTTTTTCAATGGAAAACCTGGATTAAGCAACTTGAACATTGAGCATCAAGATCTATAAGGATAGATCAAAATCGCTTAATAGTACTTTCAAACGAACACATACCATGACAAGATTTTGAAGGAGTTCAAAATAGATCGGCAAAGAAGGAGTTCTTGGCTGTGTTATAAGGTATGAGTGTTGAGTAAGACTCAAGACCTGTCCACGGCAGAATACAGAGAAAGGACGAAGGTCGTCCCCTATGCTTCAGACGTAGGCTCTAAAGTATGCTATGTTGTGTACCGCACCTAAAGCGTGCCAAGCCATGAGTCAGTCAAGGGGCACAAGTGTGATCTAGGAATGGATCACAGGACAACGGTCAAGGTTACCCTTAGTAGCTTGTGGACTAAGGAATTTTCTCGATTATGGAGGTGGTAAAAGAGTTCACGTAAAGGGTTACGCCGATGCAATCTTTGACACTAATCTGGATGATTCTGAGTAATAAACCGGATTCATATAGTAGAACAGTTATTTGGAATATCTCCAATTAGAGTGTGGTAGCTGCATCTATTCGTAAAGCACACACGGATCTGAAAGGTTCAGACCCGTTGACCATAACATCTCTCACAAGCATAACATGATCAAACCCAAAACTCTTTGGGTGTTAGTCACATGGGGATGTGACCTTAAGTGTTAATCACATAGCGATGTGAACTGGATTATTGACTCTAGTGCAAGTGGGAGATTGTTGGAAATATGCCCTAGAGACAATAATAAATTGGTTATTATTATATTTCCTTGTTCATGATAATCGTTTATTATCCATGCTATAATTGTATTGATAGGAAACTCAGATACATGTGTGGATACATAGACAACACCTTGTACCTTGTAAGCCTCTAGTTGACTAGCTCGTTGATCAATAGATGGTTACGGTTTCCTGACCATGGACATTGGATGTCATTGATAACGGGATCACATCATTAGGAGAATGATGTGATGGACAAGACCCAGTCCTAAGCCTAGCACAAAGATCGTGTAGTTCGTATGCTAGAGCTTTTCCAATGTCAAGTATCATTTCCTTAGACCATGAGGTTGTGCAACTCCCGGATACCGTAGGAATGCTTTGGGTGTACCAAACGTCACAAGTAACTGGGTGGCTATAAAGGTGCACTACGGGTATCTCTGAAAGTGTCTGTTGGGTTGGCACGAATTGAGACAAGGGTTTGTCACTCCGTGTAACGGAGAGGTATCTCTGTGCCCACTCGGTAGGACATCATCATATGCGCAATGTGAGCAAGGAGTTGATCACGGGATGATGTGTTACGGAACGAGTAAAGAGACTTGCCGGAAACGAGATTGAACAAGGTATCGGATACCGACGATCGAATCTCGGGCAAGTACAATACCGCTAGACAAAGGGAATTGAATAGGGGATTGATTGAATCCTCGACATCGTGGTTCATCCGATGAGATCATCGTGGAACATGTGGGAGCCAACATGGGTATCCAGATCCCGCTGTTGGTTATTGGCCGGAGAGGTGTCTCGGTCATGTCTACATGGTTCCCGAACCCGTAGGGTCTACACACTTAAGGTTCGGTGACGCTAGGGTTATAAGGAAAGTATGTATGCGGTTACCGAATGTTGTTCGGAGTCCCAGATGAGATCCCGTACGTTACGAGGAGTTCCGGAATGGTCCGGAGGTAAAGATTGATATATTGGACAAATGGTTTTGGAGTCCGGGAGTGTTCCGGAGGTACCGGGTGATGACCAGCATGACCGAAAGGTGTTTCGGGAGCCCCGCCAAGTGTTGGAGGGGCTTCATGGGCCAAGGGAAGGGGGCAAACCAGCCCACTAAGGGGCTGTGCGCCCCCTCACCTATTCCCACGTGACCAGGGGGTTTGGGGCGCCCCATCTAGGGTTCCCACCTCCTGGCTTGGGGGCCAAGTCACCCAAGGGGGAGATCCCATCTGCCTTGGCCGCCGCCCCCCTAGGGGAAACCCTAGGGCGCCTCACCCCTCCCCCTTGCCCCTATATATAGTGGAGGTTTTGGGGCTGCCCAAGACACGAGATGAACTCTCCCAAGGCGCAGCCCTACCTCTCTCCCTCCTCGTCTCTCGTAGTGCTTGGCGAAGCCCTGCTAGAGTTCCGCGCTCCTCCACGACCACCACGCCGTCGTGCTGCTGCTGGACGGAGTCTTCCTCAACCTCTCCTTCTCCCCTTGCTGGATCAAGGCGTGGGAGACGTCACCGGGCTGCATGTGTGTTGAACACGGAGGTGCCGTCCGTTCGGCACTAGGATCATTGGTGATTTGGATCACGACGAGCACGACTCCATCAACCCCGTTCACTTGAACGCTTCCGCTTAGCGATCTACAAGGGTATGTAGATGCACTCTCCTTCCCTCGTTTCTAGATTACTCCATAGATTGATATTGGTGTTGCGTAGAAAATTTTGAATTCCTGCTACGTTCCCCAACACAACATGCGTGGGGTTGAGCTCTGCACACATGCGTCACGTCGTAGTAAAGGGACGGTTCGCGCCTTCCCCATAAACGGAGGGAGGCGTGGAGGTGGCCCATTTACTGAATGGGGCTGAGGCACGGATTTAAAGGCGTCCAGTCCCCACGATCACGGGGTGGGGAGAGGTCATCTCACCCGTCCCCTCGGCTCTGCACGTCCGCCACGTGTATCCCATGCGCCTGGGTGGCAAACGGTGGAGGCGGGAAACCGGGCCATCGGTAGCTGGGGCAGAGGGCCGGTCCTGGTTCCCTGCGCCTTCTGCGTCTTGATTGGTCGAGCGGGGCGGCCGAGCCCCAACCCCGTTCCTTTATAAAGAGCGGGAGGGGGGATGGCGTCCGACATTCTCCCATCTCCTTCTTCCTTCAGCCTCCACTCCTCCCTTCCATTCGTCATGGAGAGAGGGAATCCCGGTCCTTCGACGGTGGCGGCGAGGGTCGCCGCTCGACAATGCGTCCCTCCTTCTCCTGCGCCTGCGGTGGCAGAGCCAGCCGCGAGGGGAAGGGGGAGGGGGCGAGGCCGTGGGCGAGGCCGGGGCGCTCGGGGAAGAGGAGGACGGGGTGGCGTGCCGGCCTCGCCTCCGCCAGCAGCTGCTCCTCCAATGGAGGGCCATGTTGGGGATTACCCTTGTGAGTTCTTCGTCAGGCTGCGTCGGCCGCCGCGCCGTCGCCTTCGTCTCCCGACTCCCTTTGCGCGGGAGATGGAGCTGGATCCGCCGGAGTCATTTCGGCTGCACGTGAGGGGCTGCGGGATCAGCGGCACGCGAGTCCGCGTCGACTTCCCCGCTCCTCACGTGATGTATCTTCGTCGAGGATGGAAGACGTTTGCTCACATCCACCGCTTGACGGAGGGGCTCACTCTCCATTTTAAGCTGATGAAGGGTGGCCTTCTCTCCATCAAGGTCTTTGGGCTCTTTGGGACCCGTGCAAGGTGCTGCGTGGAGAGCTCTTTTGATAGTGAAGACTCCTCCTCGGGCGGGAGTGACGAGGAGGATAGCGGCAGCGACGACGAGGGCGGTAGGCGGCAGGATGACGGGTCCGACTAGGTGTCGGGTGCCGCTCCGTGCGGCACCGACGACCCCATCATCCGTGTCGCCGGCTCCTTGAACTTTTCGGGGTCGTCTCCTTGGGCGGCTGGCGTTGGGAGGCTGCGGAAGAGGAAGAGGGTGGGCGGCAAGGCCGTCAAATCGGAGTACGCGGGCCCCGATGCCTTCGACGCGTGCTGACGTCCTGCCGCCTCGTCTTCAAGCTCTGCTTCCGGCGCCTCCATCACCATCCAGCCTTCGGACGGCCACCGAGATGTTCTCTTGGTGCCTTCTGCCACCCGTAGCTCGCCTAGGCGCTCCTTTTTCCTTTTTCGCCTCCTTGACCTGACTCCTGAGGAGAGGGACAAGAAAGGGATTACGGGCACCTTATCTCTTTTTAGTTTGTAAGCCTTCTGGCCTTTGTTGAATTTAAAACTTGTAATCCCATCATTCATGTTTTTCATTCCCTATGGACTGTACCTGATTGGAATGTTTTTTTAATGAAAAAGGGATGCTCGCCGGGTCATTTGTTTGCGGGTGGAACCCACGACAAGGAGTAAATCCTTGATATCTCCAAGATAAACATTTCCTCGCCCGGCAACAGGCCTTGCCGTCTTCACACTTCGCTCGACCTTTCTCACGCTTTTGGCGGAGGCAGGGATGAGGCGCGTTCAGGCTCCTTGTTTCATCCTTTCGCTGCCGCGACTACGACCAAACTTGGCCCCAGGAACGAACCCTAAGGCCTAGAGTTAGGGGAGCACGGTAGCTTAGGGAAAAATGAGGTTTCACATACCTCAGTCCATAAGGGAATGCATGATAAGGGATGAAGGACTTATCTGAAGCTGCAGTCCCCGGAAACCCTGGTTCGTCGTGGGCGAATCTTTGGTCTTGCAGCCCTCGGCAATACTGGCTTGCCGGGGCCTAGATGCTGGTCTGTTCCTCCTTGTTTTTTTCCAAGTGGTTCGGCAAGGATATCTGTGTGTCCTGTGAACCAAAGAAGACAAAAGAAAAGGCAAAGAGACGCTAAGAACTATCAACCCTAACCGAGGACGAGACTCGACCTAGCATGCATGCTATAACTTAGGGCGCCAACGCTTCATTTATTTATGCTCAGGGTCTGCGCCTGGCTTTGTACAAAGGGTTACATGCGTCATCGGCAAGGCTTGTACAAAAGGTGGCTTGCCAGGGGCCCGACAGGCCGCGCCTCACGGGTAAAACTTGCGAAGATGCTCAATGTTCCAGGAGTTACTCACCGAAACGACATCTTCGATCTCCAGGCGGACTGCACTGGGCTTGGTGACTCGTATTACCCGATAAGGGCCTTCCCACTTTGGCGTCAACTTGTTGGAATTTTTGGCTGATTAAACACGCCGAAGAACAAGGTCGCCTTCCTCAAAGCTTCAGGCATCAACCTTGCGGCTATGGTAGCGGCGCAAGGCTTGCTGGTAGCGCACTGCTCTCACAGCCGCCCGAAGACGATCTTCCTCAAGGAGCGTTGCGTCATCTTGCCGCAGTTGCTCTTGCTCAAGCTCATCATAAGCGAGCACTCGAGGCGACCCATATATTAGTTCAGTGGGGAGAACTGCTTCTACCCCGTATACTAGGGCAAAGTGTGTCTGGCCGGTGGCTCGATTTGGCGTCGTTCTGATCGACCAAAGAACCGTCGGCAACTCATCAATCCAGCGCCTTCCACTCTTGTGCAGCCTGTCAAAGGTCTTCGTCCTTAAGCCCCGCTGTACTTCAGCATTTGTCCTCTCAGCTTGACCATTGCTTCGTGGGTGAGCAACGGAAGCGAAACAAACTTTGCTGCCGAGGTCTTGGGTATATTGCATGAAGGTGCGGCTTGTGAACTGTGTGCCATTGTCGGTGATGACCCTATTGGGTACATGAAAACGGCACATTAGCCCCTTGAAGAATTTGACGGCTGACTGAGCTGTGACCTTCCTCACTGCCTCCACCTCTGGGCACTTTGTGAACTTGTCGATTGCAACGTACAAGTACTCAAAGCCCCCGACAGCGCGGGGGAACGGGCCCAGTATGTCGAGCCCCCAGACCGAGAAGGGCCAGGAGAGAGGAATTGTTTGAAGGGCTTGAGCTGGCTGATGAAGCTTCTTTGAATGGAACTGACACGCTTCACACCTGGTGACTAGTGTCGTCGCATCCTGGAGGGCAGTGGGCCAGAAGAAGCCTTACCGAAATGCTTTGCCGGCAAGGGCTCTTGACCCTATGTGGGATCCACATATGCCTCCATGTATCTCTGCCAACAGCTCCATTCCTTCCTTTCGAGGGATACACTTCAATTTAACGCCGTTCGGTCTCTTTCTGTACAGGACGTCGTCGACGAACTGGTACATAGCAGACAGACGGGCTACTTTTTCCGCTTCTTCCTGCTCCTCAGGAAGTTCCCCAGTTTGGAGGAATCGGACGGTATGCTGTGCCCACGCTGGAGCCCGGGGCTCGACGGCGAGGACTAAAGGCATTTCCTCCGCTACAGGAGCGACCGTCTCGACGGCAGGAGCTTGACGCCCCGCCGGAGCCAGTCGTCCCGTGGCGGGCTCAGTGTCCTCGGCAACCTCCTTGTCGGCGGCTCCGGGGAGCTCAGCAGGAAAGTACTTGCTGGGCCCTGATTTCCTCCTCTTGTTCTGCTCTGTTGATGGATCAACGGATGGCTGAGTTAGCCGAAGCACAAAGGTACCTGGTTCCACAGGTAGCTTGAGGGCAGCGCATTTTGACAGGTAATCGGCGATGTCATTCTTCGCTCGGGGAATGTATTCTGCCTGTATACCGTCAAAACGCTCTTCCAGCTTTCTCACTTCATCGACGTAGGCCTTCATCAACGGGCTCTGGTAATCCTTGTTGACTTGCTTGACGACAAGTTGCGAGTCGCCTCTGACGACGAGTTTCTTGATTCCGAGGTCCGCCGCGATCCTAAGACCGGCAAGCAGCCCTTCGTACTCAGCCGTATTGTTTGTTGACACCTCCCTGGGGAAGTGCATCTGGATCACGTACTTGAGGTGCTCTCTGGTGGGCGCGACAAGCAGTACGCTAGCCCCGACTCCCTGTAAGGAGGAAGCTCCATCAAAGTACAAGACCCAGTCGCAACTTGCCTCCTTGCCGGGGAGAGCAGTCTCTTGGGATTCTTCGTCAGGCGTCGCGGTCCATTCTGCAATGAACTCCGCCAGGACTCGGCTTCGAATCGTCGAGGTACTCTCAAACTTGAGGCCAAAGCTGGACATTTCCAGTGCCCACTCTACGATTCTTCCCGTTGCGTCTGGATTGTGCAATATCCGTTGCAGAGGGAGGCGAGTGACGACAGTGATTTCGTGCACCTGGAAGTAGTGATGCAGCTTCCTCGAGGCCATGAGAAGGCCGAAGAGTAGTTTCTGCACACCGGAGTACCTTGATCTAGCCCCCTGCAGGAGGGAACTAACAAAGTAGACCGGGTGCTGCATCATTTTCTTCTTCGGCGGCACTCCAACTGGCTGTGTCGTCTCTGTATTGGTGGCATCGGGCTCCGTCGCTGCTATTACCTCGTCATCAATATCTCTCTGCACCACTAGTGCAGCGCTGACCACCTGGTTCGTTGCCACCAGGTATAGCAGCAACGGTTCCTGTGGCCTAGGTGCAACTAGTATTGGCGCGAAGGAGAGGTACCTCTTCAAATCTTGCAATGCTGCTTTGGCTTCTGGCGTCCACTCCGTTGGGCCCGCCTTTTTTAAAATCTTGAAAAAGGGAAGGGCGCACTCGGCGGACTTGGAAATGAACCTGCTCATGGCGGCAACACAACCAGCAAGCCAGCGCACATCCTTGACTCGCTTGGGTGCTTCAATCTGCTCTATAGCTTTGATCTTGTCCGGATTGGCCTCTATCCCACGCTGTGACACAAAGAACCCGAGAAGCTTGCCAGACGGGACGCCGAAGACGCACTTCTTAGGGTTCAGCTTGAGATTGATCTTGCGTAGGTTTGCAAATGTTTCTTGTAAGTCCGGTATGAGGGTTGCCCTGTTCTTGGTTTTGACCACTATATTATCCATATAAGCTTCCATATTTCTATGGAGTTGGGGTTCAAAACCAATCTGGACCGCCCTTGCAAATGTTGAACCAGCACTCTTCAACCCGAAAGGCATCCGCATGAAACAATTCGTACCACATGGGGTGATGAATGCCGTTTTTTCTTCGTCTTCTCTTGTCATGAAGATCTGGTGATAGCCGGAGTAGGCGTCGAGGAATGACACCAGGTCACACCCAGCTGTGGAGTCAACAATCTGGTCGATGCGCGGCAACGGGAAGGGGTCTTTGGGACAAGCCTTATTGATATCTGTGTAATCAATACACAACCTCCACTTCCCATTTGCCTTGCGCACTACCACCGGATTGGCCAACCACGTTGGATGGAGCACTCCTCTTACCAAACCTGCTGCTTCCAGTTTCCGGATCTCCTCTGTGCTGAACTCTTGTCGTTCCAAAGCTTGCTTTCTGACCTTCTGCTTGACGGGCCGCACATGAGGACAGACAGCAAGGTGGTGCTCAATCACCTCCCTGGGAACGCCGGGGATGTCAGATGCTTGCCACACAAACACATCGACATTCGCCCGTAGGAAGGTGACGAGCGCGTCTTTCTATTTTCCGTCAAGGGTGGAGCTTATGGTAAAAGCTCCTCCTGTGCGGTCCCCCTTGACAGAAACCTTCTTGGTTCCCGGCGGTGTGGCCCTGGACTTCTTGTTTCTGTCGGTGGAACTCTCTGGCACGTCTTCGACGGGAGCGCTACACTATGAAGAGGTGCGCTTGTCGGAGTGGGTGCCTGAGGTCTCACCGGTCTTCTTCTTTTTCTTCCCTCCCTCGGCTCCAGTGGCAGGAGCAAGTGCCCTAGTGGCGGCAGCTGCTGCAACTGCTTGTTGGTAGAGTTGGTCAGCGCAGACCATCGCATCTTTCTTATCGGAGGGGATGGTGATGATCGTCACAGGTCCTGGCATCTTCAGGGTGTTGTAGGCATAGTGTGACACCGCCATGAACTTGGCCAGTGCTGGGCGGCCAAGGATCTCGTCGAGGGCAAGGGGATCTTGGCAACATCGAACACGATCCTTTCCATCCTGTAGTTCAGGTCACTTCCAAAAGTCACGGGCAGCGTGACCTTCCCCTTTGGTTGGCTTCTTCCCGGGTTGACCCCCTGAAACGTGCCCGTCTCTTCGAGGTCTTCATCAGGAATCTGTAGTTTCTCGATCACGGCAGGTGAGATTAAGTTCAGGCCGGCCCCGCCATCGACTAGCATCTTTGTCACCTTGAGGTTGCGTATTGTTGGTGAAACAAAAAATGGCAAGCACCCGACCGTAGTAGTGCGATCAGGGTGATCCTCAGTGTAAAAAATGATAGGTGTGCTGGACCACTTCAGCGGCCTTTGGGCATCAAACGACAGCTCTGCCGCTGTAATCTCACGCGCCCACTGTTTAAGCCGGCGGTGAGAGGTATGCAGCGAGGAGCCGCCATCGACGCACATGGCCTCCATAGCTTTCTGAAATTCTTGGTCACCAAACTCATCGTCTTCTTCGCGATCATCGTCTTCTGGCTTTTTGTCACGGCCCCGGGCGGGCCTCTCCTGCTGTTTATCTTTGCCGCGACGGCCCGCTTGGCCGTCACGTTTCTTGCCGGACCCCTCAGCACCGTCGTGTCCTTTCTACTTGTCCCGCCTCTCATATTCAGCCCTCTGCTTCTCAGCAAGGAGCTCAACCTGTCGGCAGTTCTGGAGATCATGGCCTTTGGTGCGATGGATCTTGCAGTATTGCTTGTCGGAGTTTCCTGGATTCTCGGCAGCCGCCAAGGCCCGGCAGGCGACACATCCGGCAATTTCCTTGCCGGGGTCATCTGCCTTGGTTTTCTTGGCGGAGCCGGCGTCATCAGATCCCTCGACGGCAAGCACGATTTTACCTTTGCGCTTCCTGTTGCGGCGCCGGCCTTTCTTCGTCGGGGCGACAATATCCTCATCTGAGGAGTCGGTTTCCATGCCGGCATCTTCGCCGGGGTACTTCCTTCCCTCTTTAGCTCGGGCACATCTGTCAGCAAGAACATAGAGTTCTGCCACATCTTTCACCTTGTTCATTGCCAGCTCTTCGCGCATCTTGCGATTATGCACGTTCTGATGGAACGCACTGATGATGGCGGCAGGGTGAACATCAGGGATATTGTACTGTATCCGGCTGAACCTCTGTATATACTTGCACAGACTCTCTCCTCCATTCTGGAGAATGACATGCAGGTCGCTTGCTTGGCCATGGGCTTGGTGACCTCCAGTAAAGGCGCCCACAAACTCATGGCAGAAATCCTACCAGGAGGAAATAGAGTCTACCGGCAAGTGCATCAAACATGACATGGCGTTGGGTTTAAGAGCCAATGGAAAGTAATTCGCAAGCACCTTATCGTCGCGGGCTCCGGCAGCTTGCATCGCGATGGTGTAGATGCTGAGGAACTCGGACGGGTGGGTCTTGCCACTGTACTTTTCGCCAACGTCAGGTTTGAAGGTGCGGTGAGTGGGCCACTGGAACTGCCGTAGCTCACGGGTAAAAGCCGGACAGCCTATCTCGTAAGGCAGGCCTCCAGGGCTCTCCGGGGCCGGGTGGTCCACAGCAGGCCCTGCTTGCCTATCTGACTGGTGGCGCGCTCTGCGCTGGCACTCGATAGTGGTTCGAGCGTCTTCATGGGCTCGTTCCCGACGAACTTGGCGCTGGTCATAGTGGGTCCGCGGGTCAGACGACGCTATGGAGATGTCGTCGCCCGTAACGTCGCGATGAGCCGGCGTCCGTGGTACCGGGCGGGGAGGAGGCGAATGCACCATGGTCGCGGCGCCGCCGGCCTTCCCGCCACTGGTGCGTGGGACTCCATCGGAGCGTCGACCCGGGGGCTCCACCGGACTCGGTTCGTCTTTGTTGGCCACCGCAACAAGGCTTCAGATAGTGGCCCTCCATTCGTCGAGTTTCCCCGTAGTGGGAGGAAAGTCGAGGAGCAACTGCGCGTGCCAGGGCCTCTGCTGGCGTCGGCGGCAGCGAAACCTGCACGGATCGCGACGCGCTTCGACTTCTGACCATGTCAGAAGGAGCTCTATCACGACCCCGCGGTCGCATGTCGTTTTCACCAGAGCCTGGCGAGCGGGTGAGTCTTCTACGTCTCGGGAGTGGCGTTCGGGGCTCTTCCCGCGTCGACGCCCGGGATCTTCGGCGTGATTACGCCGCTCGTCGCGCGCTGCCTGAGAGGAGCGTGCTGTTGGCGCCAGCGTGGGAGTCTTGGAGGGCCTTGCGTCGCCTTCGGGCGGGGCGGCGATGACCTTGGAAGGCCCCGCCCCACCCGCGGAGGGCCTGGCTCCGCCTTTGGATTTGGCGATGTGTGGCCCGTTACCAGGTGCACAAACATCGCCGCCTCTCAAACTCCGGCTGCTGGGATAGTGTTGGTGTTTACGAGCAGCGCCCCGGGTCCTTTCTACGACCGATCCGCTGCTCGCCCGCGTCGGGACGGGCGGTCCGGCTTCCGACTGGCCAACCGCCACCGTCGTCTTCTTCTTGGGCGCCATGATGATGAAGAAGCGTCGATCTAACCGCTAAAGCCTATTCTCACAACAGCGACCCCTACCTGGCACGCCAAAGATGTCGGTGTTTTGGGAACGACACCTATGGGATCACGAGGATCCCTACTACAGTTGCGGGGCGCGGGGTCGTGAGAAGAGCGGATCAAACAGATAGCACACGGTTCGTTTACCCAGGTTTGGGCTGCGAGGATGCGTAAAACCCTACTCCTGCTTTGGTGGATTGTATATCTGTGTTCTTGAGCTAGCTATGGGGCGTCGAGAGCTCCAAAAAGGCGAATCCCCCTCCTGGTCGCCTCGGTCCTCCTTTTATAGAAAAAGGGGTTGCCACAGTGGCGCACAGGAGGTGGAAAGGGTACAATGATGCAAGGTTACCCCTCGCATTACATGACAAGGTGCATTTAATGCGTCTTGCTTAGGTGTCCTTGCTTTATCGGGGACGGGGGAGAGATCTGTCTTGTCCGTCGCCGCTCCTTCTTGTGTCGACACGCGCCCTGGCCAGCGATGCCTGAGATGCCATGTAGGTAGGAAAGCAGCTGAGGTGGCGCAGTGGTAGGTCTCCACGAAGATCTGCATGCCGCCACGCAGGTGCCTACCCAGCTGGTTGGGTCGGCAGCTGCATGCGCACGGCGGTGGAGGTTCAGTCGGCGTGGGCCTGATGGTGGCCATGTGGGTGTCCTTGGCAAGGGCCTTGCCGGGGTCCCGGCAAGGGTCTTGCCGGGGCGCCTGCTGTCATCCCCGGCAAGGCGCTTGCCGGGGGCCTTATGGTCTTCCTCGGCTGGGATCCCGCCAAGGGTCGTCATCTTTGACAGTGCGTATCTGATCTTGAATGTCTTCACAAAGATCTGCATGCCACCACGGGGATGTGTCCCGAATCCTTGCCCCCATGGGGGCAGTGGACTCACGGGTGATTTCCTCCATAGGCGTGGGGCGAGTTGCCGCGGCAAGAGTCTTGCCGGGGTTGCTAAAACCGTCTCCCGGGAAGGATCTTGCCGGGGGAGTCTGCTTCGTCCCCTTTGCTCTTCGTGGTCTTGGCCTTGGCGTCGTTCTAGTTTTCTTGAGCTTCAGTCTTACCTTGGCTTACCTCCCTTGCCTTGCTTAGTGTGGTGGTGCCCGTGGCTCAGACTGCCCGTGCACAGTTATAGGGGTACAAAAAGTGTACCCCTCTTTTTGTACACCGACACAGAGTCCCTAACTAGAGAGAGAGAGAGAGAGAGAGAGAGTGAAAAAAGTGTGTGTGCGTGTGTGAAAGAGACATGGACAACACACGATAAAAGTAGAGAAAAAGTGTGTGTCTTATGCAAACATATCACACATGCATCTTCGACAACGGAGGCAAGGTGAGGAGATAGTGTGTGGTTGTTTGGAACCGAGAGAGCAAGCACGTGGCCAAGAGGTGTCTGACAAACAAGGGAGAGAGGTCGAGAGAGACGTACGGAGAAAATGCAGACATGGGGAGGAGAGAGTGTATGTTTGTCATAGAGAGATCCCCTGGAGATCGTGATGGGACTACATGGGTGGGAGATCGAGTGACAAGGTGTGTGCGCGATAGAAGATGCCCCGAGAGATATCGAGATAGACGTATGGATGGAAGGAGACAATACGTGTGTTCCTGATGGCTAGTAAGAGATAATCATACTTAGGAAGAGGGAGTGCTTGCGCCTATGATGGAGTGAGGGATTATGGTACTTAGGGGGGTGCGTGTCACATGGAGAGGAAACAAGGGCGGAGAGTGTTGGATGGGTCTATAAGTATAGCGCGAGCGAGACATGTGTATGTGTGAACCAGGGAGATATAAGGCCAGTTTGGCTTACATCTTGAGCATCTTTTGCCTGGCCTGGGGTTGTGGCTGGATTTCATGCATGCTTGTTTGGTTGCTACCCTGTGAAAAAGAAAGCTCGTCTGGCCTGGGTTCCCTTGCACTTTAATTAGCCTGGCTGAACTCCAGACACTGCAAGTAGCCTAGCCCAGGTGACCGATTTCGAACGCCTGGCCATGCCTGGTCGTGTGGCCACGAGGCTAACAGCAACATGGATGGATATTAGCATTAAATAATTGATGCTTGGATTGATTGATGGGATGTTGATGCTTTGCCTGACCCAGGCATGAACCAAACGCTTCAGCACCACACAAGCCTGGCCAGGCAGAAGTATTTTACTTCTCACGTCCACACCAGGCAGTACCGGCCATCAAGGCATGAGGGTCAGGTCACGAACCAAACTGACCAATAAAGTTTGAGAGAGATTGAGGAGCCCCGATAAGGCTGAGTGGTGCATCAGATAGCTGAGAGGGGGAAAGAGATATTCCATCCGCTCGATAATGCAGTGCATGTAAATTTTTTAGAAGTCAAACTTTGGAAACTTTGATCAGTTTTACGCAAATGTTATTTATATCTACAATACCAAAGATACATCATACAAAACTACATCTCATGGTGAATCTAATGGTATATGTTTGCCGTACTAGATGTAATTCTTTTTCTCCACGTACATGGTCAAACTTTGTGATGTTTGACTTTTCAATAAATCTATATGCTATGGACCGAGGAGAGTGCCTCAGTCGAGACAGATCAAGTGCGTGTGAAGGAGATTGAGTAAGTGTGCAAAAAGAGTATGTGTGTGAAAGACAAAGTGACAACAAACAATAAATTAGAGAGAGAGTGTGTTTTTTCGTTTCTTATGCGAACATATCACGCATGCATCTCTGAGATGGAAAAGCGAGGCGAGGAGATACACGAAGATAGCTAGTGTGTGATTGTTTGCAACGGAGATAGACACCCCTGTAGCAGATGTCCAATAGAGGTCTGGCCAACAAGGAACAAAGGTCGAGAGGGACACATGGATGGTATCGACACATGGG
Source organism: Aegilops umbellulata (assembly GCA_032464435.1). Lineage (NCBI taxonomy): Eukaryota > Viridiplantae > Streptophyta > Magnoliopsida > Poales > Poaceae > Aegilops > Aegilops umbellulata. The sequence continues at coordinate 265,297,838 of CP136058.1, read as the reverse complement.
GAGGGAGAGAGGGTGTGTTTGTGATAGAGAGATCCCGTCGAGATCGTGAGGGGACTATATGGGTGGGAGATCGAGGGAGTGCGTGCGCGATAGAAAGATGCCCCGTGGGAAATCGAGATAGACCATGCACATGTTTATGATGGAGACTAAGATTAGCTAGTCATATACATATAGGGGGGACTGCGTGTGCCTACAATTGAGTGAGAGACCATCATACTTGGCTAGCTGGGCATGAGATTGTGTGTGTGCGCATGTGAGATGGAGAGAGAACGAGGGGGAGAGATAGAGTTTTAGATGGGCCTATCGAGTGCGAGTGAGATATGCATGTGTATGTGTGACCCAGGTGGATGGAGAGTTTGAGAGAGGGGGGGGGGAAGAGCTTCGAGATGACATAGTGGTGCGTGAGAGAGGTACGGGCAAAGAGCCAAGGAATTTGTGTGCGTACGATGAGGGCAGCCAAGATATCTAGCTTGGACTAGCTAGAGTATCATACATAGTGTGCGAGAGAGACCTATAGATAGTGTATATATGCATGCGAACTAGAAAGACCCCCCCCACACACACAAAGAGAGAGAGAGAGAGAGAGAGAGAGAGAGATGGAGAGAAAGGGAGAGGGACCAACAAGGTTTTTATGTCGGATGCGTGTGACAGAATTGAAGATTGTCGGAGAGAGAGAGAGAGAGAGAGAGAGAGAGAGAGAGAGAGAGAGAGAGAGAGAGAGAGAGAGAGAGAGAGAGAGAGAGAGAGAGAGAGAGAGAGAGAGAGAACAGGAGTCCGGGAGATGGGGAGGTCGCGTTTTATGCATCAAAGACTGATATAAACCATGTTTCGGTATAAACTTGCATTCAAATATTTAAATTGGAGAACATGTTGTCTGCAATCCACACATGAACGGATATATGCGTATATCAAACAAGTTCATTAATTTGACTTTCAACATGTTCATGGAGTACTATAATACTGTACAACATGCTACTCGATTGAGGTGTTCAATTTTGGATTTAGTTCACTATTTTGACCTACTGAACGAGCTATTTCATTGAATCGAGATATTTCATTTTGGGTTTGATTCACGTTTTGAGTGGGTCAACTATTTGTCATATAGTAAATCACTAGCAACGAGCATGTAAAAACACATTACTCCCGAGCATCATCTCTCCATCTAAAAAAGAAGTGGCAAGCTAATATTTCGAAATTTGATCCGAATCGACTTGGTAAGGTAGACGTGGATGCTCATTCTCCCAAAATTTGAACGAACCGTTAAACATCCTCTCTGCTCGGTGGAATTCGCCCGAGCAAATAAATGGGAGACGCGAAATTACCATCCTATGTGGGACACGCATCAATTGGCCCGTTGTACATCGAGGGTAGGTTCGTAACTTCATCCAAGCATGCCTTCTCCTCGACCGAAATGACATGTGCCAAATAATTCATAAACCATGGTCGGCAATACACGCTCTCCTCGCCCGAAATGGCTCGCGCGCACTATTTCAAAACATGCTCTCCTCGCCCGAAATCGCTCGCGCCCACTATAGTTCAAAACACGCCCTCCTCGCCCGAAATCGCTCCCGCCCACTATTTGGGGAGAAGCGAAGTTACTCTACTATCCCCGACCCTCAGTACACAGACCCAAGCCGAGAAGCCTATAGGCAAGGGTAGAACTATAACTCCCCCTCACATTTCAGACAAATGCGTCCGTAAGACATGGTTCCACTCCCCTCCAAATTCCCCCCCCCCCTCGCCCCCCATTCATACCTCGTGGGCGCCAAATCTCCTTCTCCCGGGGAAGCTCCCTTCTCCTGAGCCGCGAAACCTCAGCCCCACCTCCCACTACAAAAAAAATACACTTCCGTGATGATACGTGTTTGTCACAGTAGGTCGTGTTTTTTGTCATGCATGTACATCCATGACAAATTTATGACAGAATCAAGATAGTCATACTTGTGCTGTCGTACAAGTGTTCCATGACATTACCAAAATTATCATCACGGAAGTGTCCACTTCCATGACGATAAATCGCACTTCACATAAGTGCTTTCGTCAAGGGTGACCGACACATGGAATCCACCGTAACGGAACGCCAATAAGCTATCGGGTCGGGTTTTGGATCCGATAACCCGTTAACAGCCCCGACCAATGGGGTTTGTCCACGTGTAAAATCATCATTGGCTAGAGGAAACACGTGTCGGCTCATCATTGGGACAGATGTCATCCACTCACTAGACAGAAGGCGCCTATGATACGTCGACACGTGGCATGGCCCAACAGTGGCCCATTCCTGTGAAAAGGCCGGCCCGTTTGACTTGGTTAAAAGCTAGTGGGCTGGCCCATGGAAAGCCTGTTAATAGCCTGTTCGCATATAGCCCATTTACAGCCCGCTAACCCAAGGCCCGTTACGCCCTATCCGAATTAGGCCCAGTAGCGTCATCTGGGCCATCCAATATGATTCCATCCCGTTTTCACTTCTGGCCCATGTATAGCCCATGACGTCTTTCGTCCCATATGAGGCCCTTTGTAACTCTTGGCCCATTAGCGGCCCGTGCTGAAACTGGCTCGTAATGAACAGTGTATTACTTTACACCCATTAACGGCCCGTGGTGAAACTGGCCCGTAATGAATAGTGTATCACTTTATACCCATTAACGGACCGTTATTCCGTTGGGCCATTTCTGGCCCAAGTTAACTTTTGGCCTTCTGAGGGCCCATTTATTCTTGGGCTCATTTGCAGCATTCGGTTACTTACGGCCCGTTACTGTCATTTTCTGCTTGTGGGCCAAATTCAGCCCGTCGTTACAGTCGGCCCATTTGTGGACCGTTAGTCTGTTGGGCCATTTTCATAGCATCACCAAATACGGCCTATTAACGGCCCGTTATGGTCAACCCATAAAACGTACGATTTCCATTAAAGGCCCGTCTATGGCCCATTAAAGGCCCGTACAAGACCCATAAATGAGTCGGCGGCCCATGGATCCTACGAGGCGTACAAGGCCCATGGATCCTATGAGACGTACAAGGCCCATGGATCCTACGAGACGTAGAAGGCCCATGGATCCTACGAGACGTAAAAGGCCCATGGATCCTACGAGACGTAGAAGGCCCATGGATCCGACGGCCCGTGAAGGGCCATGGTCGGGCGAGTTGGCCCCTGTTTGAACGATATAGCATATTCAAAGAATTATCCTACTCAATACTATCACCTCTAAAAAGCATACACTATACAACAAAGAGATCAAGGCATAGAAAGGTAGAATAATCCTACACTATACAATAAAGAAATTACAGCTGATTATACCCACTGGGCATTATGGTTCGGCACAGGTGATAATAAAGCATACACAAACAGCAAATTACATACACTGGGCAAATACAGCTCATACATCATGGACACTCATCAACTTAACTCCATTTGAACTATAATCTCTTCAGGAAATAGGATTGGCAGGATTCAGATAGCAGAAATTTTAGTCTGCAAAATCTCCAATTCCTTCATGTTTACCTTAGTGTCTTGTTACATTTTTTGACTCCTGCATCTAATACCTGCATGTCCAGTCTCAACTTGTTGATTATACGTTGACAATCATGTACACGTTGTCTTGCCATCTCAAGTTGATGCTCGAGAACATCAGCACATTCCAATTCCAATCCATAATCATTCGGTAACGGCCATGCCGCACTGCTCGCAGATCTTTGTGTTGATGTCACTTCATCCTGAAATGTTTCTGTAAGTACACATGACTAGGGCAAAAATATAGTTACAACAGTGAAGCGAACAAAACACTATTTTGCATTACATGGCAAAACAGGACTAACAATAATGTTACACGTCACTTTCAAAAAAAATGTTACACGTCATGAAGCATAAGCAGGTGATATTTTAAAAATTAAAAAAAAATATAGTCTGTGTAGCCTGCATACAGAAATCCCTCTTAGCTCATGAGAGGAGCATGATGTTGGGGCCCAATCTAAAACACAGACAAGTTACAAATTTAGACAGCACGTTGCGTATAAGTAAGCAAGCAGTTGGCCATTCTGTGCCTCAATTAAAGTCTTAGGGAGCATAATGAACAGGAGAGGGTTTCATACAAACATACTACAGCAGGCAAAACTATGCAATCATTAGCGTAGTATAAACTAGATTGTGAGCCTCATGCAATAATAGTTGGTTAATAGACTTCAAAGCTTCAGGCACACTTCGGCAGAGTAATTAAATGGTAAGGCCTTTAATTATGTCAACTAATAGTGATACAAGTACCGAACATCAGGCATGATTATTTGGGCATCTCATTAACTGAGGACAAATAAAGCAATTGAAAAGAGAAAATTAACTATGCCTGAAACAAACAAGGAATTGAACTGTTGAGTTGCATACAGTGACTTACCTTAGCAGGTTGAAGAGGCTCAGCGCAGCTCCTACTTCTCTTGCAAGGCTCCTTCCTAACATCTTGTACTTGGAAATCCTCAATCTTATCTTCATTGCACCCCCTCTGCAAGGTGACACAAACTAGTTACTCGTCTCTTTGGAAGATAAATATGCATACTTTCCAGTCTGTGAACACAAAAGGATGAGATTATAACAAAACAACACCACATAATGAAACATGCTGCGTCTCTTGCACTTGCACACAATGAAATGAGCATTTACGATGTCTGCACTATGTAAAAACTAGGCATACCTTCGAACTGGATCTCCAGGTACTCTTGGAGAGCCTACTGTAGTGTACAGCCAAACCTTTATGTCACCTATGAGTTAGACAAGGCCCCACTACAGCAGCCCTTAGTGTTTAAATCGTTGACAAGCTCTGTTAGAGTGTTAGGTCAAGAACATCAAGTAATCAAAGCAAACATTCCTAGTATGGCTGGCTGATGCAAACAAGCAATTGAACAGATGTGTGAGCAAATCTTACATATCAAGAAAAGAAGCAAAGAAGGAGGCTTAAAGACCATCACTTGGCTGACCAGATTTAAGGGGCATTTAAACATCATGTGCAACGTATGAACTAACATAAACATTGCATATTCCAGATTCTACAATGGAATGCACATGTATTAGGTTATGCCATGTATGATGATGCCTAAATGTACAGATAGCAGGCAGGAGTGATTCATCATTGCACGCACAATTGAATTGCAAGTTAAGGGCCAGTTCGATTCCGCCTTTTCAGGGCATATTGTCAAAATAAGCCATAAAAGATGTAAAGAAGCCATTTTTTGAGTTATGGGCTTGGGCTTAACTAATTTCACTTTGGAGGGGGGTGTTTCGGGTAGAACCTCACTAAAAATTGAAGGGAAGGGGAATAGTGAAATGACTCTGTTGTCTGCCTATATTACACTCAAAATGCAACTGCTGACGCTCGTGTCACACCTGACCCTCAAGTAAAAACAAACACGCAAGCATTCATTGCCCTGCCCGCTTGCATCTCCTCTCCCCCTTCCCTCTACCTTGATCCCCTGCCTGCAGCACTAGGGTTCCTCCAGCGAGCCGTCGCCACTGGTCCCATCTGGCCTGGTCCTCGACGATGCTATGTCCAGCTAGGCTACATGGCTGGCGGGTAGGGGCAAATCTCCCTGGCTGCTCCTCCCTCTGGCGCCGCCCCTCATTCTTATGGTCTCCAGTAGCTGCTCCACTATGGTTCGTCCAACGCACTACTCCGGCAGGCGCTGCACAACTACGGCTAATGCCACACTGCGGCAGAAGGCACATTATTCCCCCTCTCCTCCTCCCAGGCCATGGCCTTGAGGTGCTGTTGAAGGATGAGCTCATCCAACAAGGTGAGGATCTCCTCTGATTTTTTGCCAAATTTTCATTCTGATCCACTATATGATGAATTGCTATGAGCTGCTTCTGCTGCTGCTATATGATGCATTGCTATGAGCTGCTCCTGCTGCTGCTATATGATGAATTGCTATGAGCTGCTGCTGTTGTATGATGAGTTGCTATGAGCTACTGCTGCTATATGATGAATTGCTATGAGCTGCTGCTGCTGCTATATGATGAGTTGCTACAAGTTGCTCCTGCTGCTGCTATATGATGAATTGCTATGAGCTGCTCCTGCTGCTGCTATATGATGAATTGCTATGAGCTGCTCCTGCTGCTGCTATATGATGAATTGCTATGAGCTGCTGCTGGTATATGATGAATTGCAGACTGCTGCTGCTGTATGATGAGTTGCTATGAGCTGCTGCTGCTATATGATGCTTTCAGGTGGTGCTGCTATACGATAATAACCAGCCACTTGGACCATCGAATTTCAATAAATAATTGTTCTTCATTTAAATGTGGGTCATGCGTTCTTCGTTTAAATTAGGCAATGGGATCTATATGGAAAACATTGACCAAAGTAGATTGTGCCAAGAAGATGGTATCTTTGTATTTGCATTTTGAGCAAATAGTGATGGTCTGTTTTCCGATCATATTAATTACTGCACTAGGTTCAATTTGTGATGTTTGCAAGTCAAATTAATTTCCATATGGGCAGCAAAATGAAAAAAATATAATGCAATCTAGACTTTCCACTGATCATACCAAAGATAAGCTGAAAACGCAATGAAAATAACTGTTTGGCTTATTACATGGAGCTTATATTCACATGTGCTTATTTTCTTAGGATAACTCGTAATAACTGTCCCTAAGAAACTTGCCTAATAGAACTGGCTTACAAATAACATGTCACGATGATTGCAATGGAGGAGTGACGTACCATAGTACACTGTATAGGCTCACCACTGCCTCTCCTTTTTTTGTGATGTTCCATGAAATTGCCACATACATCTTGTACTTTTTCATTGTGTAACCCTATCTGCAAGTTTACACGGCTAATTTCAGACATCTCTACATGATACTACATTGCATATCCCTTGCGCATATTTAAACCACCAATTAACAATTGTGTGCATACCACAAACTAGCCATGACTCTGTATAAAGGGATTACTGGTCAAAAATCCTAGTAAAGCATGCTGGTAGGCACAAAACAATACAAGAGAGAGAGACACGCTTACAAGATCATAGCAATGCCTCAGTCCAGGATCTTGGTTGGCCAAGCTGTTAGATCCAGAAGAAACATCGTCCTTGTAGTTTTTGCCAGCTGCATAACAGGTAACAGTGATCGGTTAGTATATTTGAAGTACATCGGGCAGGTGATGCTGGACGGGTTTAAAGGTGGCAAGTACCTAGGGCGTGGCGGGTTCTTGGCATCTCTCCAGACGGTGGGAATCAGGTTAGAAATGTCGATGGTGATGACGCTGCGCTGGCTGTCGGGGTCTGGTAAGGAGATCTAGAACCGTCGAGTAGGGTGTTTGTGGAGCGGCTCCGGTAGGGTGGACTACGGTGTGGGCGAAGCGGATCTGTGGCCGTAGATGAGGGCGTAGGTGAAGCTGCTCCGGTGGTTGGGTTAAGGATGGTGTCGATGATGCGGATCTGTGGCCGTGGACGGGGCGTCAGAAGCTGCTCTGGTGGTTGGGTTAAGGATGGTGTCGACGATGTGGATCTGTGGCCGTGGACGGGGCGTCAGAAGCTGCTCCGGTGGTTGGGTTAAGGATGGTGTCGATGATGCAGATCTGCGGCCGTGGACGGGGCGTCAGAAGCTGCTCCGGTGGTTGGGTTAAGGGTGGTGTCGACGATGCGGATCTGCGGCCGTGGACGGGGCGTCAGAAGCTGCTCCGGTAGGTTGGATGATGGTGCGAGGAATCGGATCTGAGGCCTTGTACTTGTGAGTTGGCAAAGCGGCCCCGGTAGGGTTGAGAATGGTATAGGCGAAGCTACTCCGGTAGGGTTGACGATGGTGTCGGCGAAGCGGCTCCGGTAGGGTTGAGGAAGGTGTCGGCGAAGCGGCTCCGGTAGGGTTGAGGAAGGTGTCGGCGAAGCGGCTCCGGTAGGGTTGAGGAAGGTGTCGGCGAAGAGGATCAGACGCCGTCGACGGGGGCGTTGGTGGGGCGGCTCCGGGGGGTGTGGACAAAGCGTCTCCGGTGGGGAGTACGAATGAGCCACTGAATATGCGCGACGGTTGACGAGAGTACAGGCGAAGCAGATCCGGCGTCGTGGACAAGGCCGGCACTGAATGGGCTATGGTACAGTGGTGGATGAGCAGTCTACTTGTTTCTAGGGGAGGTGGGAGGGGTAGATGCGGCCGCAGAAGTAGGTCCGGCGAGGTGGACGCCGCTGGCAGTGAATGGGCTATGGTACGCCTGTGGATGAGCAGTCTAGGGTTTCGAGAGGGGAGGGGAGAAAGGGTGATGAAGTACGGACGGCGTGATGTAAGATGCTCTGGTGCTGTGGAGTTAGTCGTTTTTGCGGGAGGGGAGAGGAAATGGGGTCCGTGTAGTGGGGGAACCGGAAGTTACCAAAGCAGCCCCGACCTATCATGTAGATGAGGGCGGTATTGTAACTATTGGTCTTCGTGCACCAAGGACAAAAGGGGGATTTCGCATGCTAAAGACTAAGATGGCAGAAATTTTAGAAGGAGGCAGGAGATTTTGCCGCCCGCAGGATCGTTCGCATCCATTTTCAACTAATTTTGAACCGTGCTAGCAGGAAGGTCATGGTAGACTGTGTACACGGGGCACGCGTCAGCAGTTAATAACTGGTGTGAAGTCCACCCCAGAAAAAAAGACAATAACTCGGGATGATGCGCCGATAACTTGGACGTTCACACGGGCGCGGCCAATCGTACGGGTGTAGTGGCGCGTTCACAAAAAAAAGGGATCAAACACTCAGCCTATGTATTTCTCGTGTAAATAGATAATTTAGTGCCATTGGTTATTTACTTTAAACATAATGCATTGATGTGTTAGTGTAGAGGCGCAGAAAAAGAAATGGATATTGTAGTCAGCTACTTAAAAGTGTTACCTCATAAAATTACATAGCCTCCATTTCATAAATTGCGTACCCGTTGAATTCATATATGAATATTACATATATTACTTCAAAATAGAAACTTAAATCATCCAAGACTAATGAATTTGAATGCAAGAGTAACAATGATGCATATACATGATAGCTACATTGGTTGTTTGAAGAAACATCACTGTAACTTTGGCATGCACAACTGAAAAGGTTTATCTAAATAGAAAAAAATGTGATATGTGAGTGTCCAATCTTTATAGCGTTGAATCGATACTGTACCTTTGGCCACAATACGAAGTAGATATTGACTTATGTTCAAGTGATGCACGTCCACGATCGCTAGATAGTGATACGTGAATGAATTGTGCAATCTCTCTCACACACATACATATCTCATTTCCCTGTGGGCATCGGAATCACACACGCGCACTTCGTGTATTTCACTCCCTCCATCAGGGTTAAATTCGTCTTTCTACCCCGTACTACAAGTCTCTCAGACAGAAACACACACCCTCTCTATGTCTCACACGCCCACCCCTTTAATTCCGCCCACCCACAGCCACTAATGTCTCAAAGTATAATAATGTCTCTCACACATATGCTATCTACCTATCCCTTAATATAGCTAGATATGTGTCACACAAACTCCTTCTCCCTACTAGCAAGATGCCCATGCGTTGCACGGAACATCAAGATGCATTTGTACAAAGAAGTTTATCTTGTGCGAGAAAAGGATGAACGAGGGAATGCCTTATTAGAAAATGCGGAGAGGGGGTGTGGGTATATTTTTACAAAATTGCCATAGTTTCCTTCCTGTCCATCTGATATAAATCGGATGGCCTATATTGCAGGATGGCAGGAACACCATCATCACCAACTCTGTTTTTTTATAAGAGTAGAGATATGTGAGTGTCACTGCCCCCCCCCCCCCCCACACACCCACTCTTCCCAACACCGAAGGAGTAGGGTGACACCTCGATCTTGATACTACTCTATCGACTGGCTTCTCTCTCAAACATACACACACAAACACACACACACACACTACCCGGCACCGAAGGAGTAGGGTGGCACATTGATATTTATAATAATCTATCTACTCCTCTTTCAATCACACACACACACACACTCACTAGTTGTGCCTTTGTGCCTACCGCTCACACTCTCGATACGTCTTTCTCTCCCCCCCCCAACAATGACAGTAGAAGGGTGACAACTCGATCTGATCATAATCTGTCAATTGGTTTCTCTCTCAAACATTGTGTCTCGGTGCCTCGCTCGGTAGCCCCCTCGATATGTAGACTTCTCGCGCGCGCACAGCTGTTGTGACGATGACGCTGAACCCAGTGTGCCTTGTTTTTACCGGCCTCATGTGATAGTTTTCACCCTGTTTTCTGTTAATTAACAAGGCAACCTTTTCTTTGTTACTACTAGTGAATCTGAAATCATTCGGGGCAGACATAAAATATATCACTTCAACCGAATTATCGCAGCAATTATTTTAAAAGAAATTAGCTAGCTGCCCGTGCGTTGCACGGAACATCAAGATGCATTTGTATGAGTAGTTTATCTTGTGAGAGAAAAGGTTGAACGAGGGAAGGCCTTATTTGCGAACGTGGAGAGACGTGTGGGTATATTTTTGCAAAATTGCCATAGTTTCTTTCCTATCCGTTAGATATAAATCCGACGGCCTATATTGCAGGATGGCACGCAGACCATCATCACCAACTCTGTTTTCTACTCCCTCCGTCTGAAAATACTTTTCATCAAAATGGATAAAAAGAGATGTATATAAAACTAAAATACGTCTAGATACATTTCCTTTTATGCATTTTTATGACAAGTATTTCCGGACGGAGGGAGTATTTGTCTTTTTAGAGATTTCAACAAGTGACTATGACCGGACCTTACAAACATACTCAAAAAAGTAGTCCATAATTTTGATGTTACCCTCTTTTCATGGCGGTGCAGTGCCATCTGGATACCTCATAAATAAATCAAGGACAAATCTGACCCCTTCCTGAAAAGACATACGGAGCAAAATGAGTGAATCTACACTTGAAAATATGTCTACATACACATCCGTATGTGGTAGTCCATTTGAAATCTGAAAAAGACAAATATTTAGAAACGAATGGAGTATATATAAGAGTAGACATGGAGATATATCTCCAGCATGGTCTACAACAAAAATGTGCTGGGCTGGTTAGCGCCGGATGCTCGCAACGCGATGACATGAGTTCGAATTCTGTCTTTTAACATATTTTTATATTACATATTACTCCACTTATTTAATATATACTTCTTTCGCTACTGTACTGACAGTGGAACCCACAGAGTACTTAGAATACAAGATTAAGGATGGACTTGTTTCTTTTTAACTTTCTGTACGAAGCTGTAGCCACCCTGCAAGTCACGTGTACACTGTACATGCAACTAACTTTTTATAGAGGGACAATCATACAGGCAATTAACTCAAATGGATTGGATGTCACTCTATTATTTCCAGCATAAAGAGCATCCACAACGGCAGCCTGTAAATTTCCTCCCGCTTCCTTAAGCGGAGGACGATATCAAACGCCAGCAGCATACATTTTGACAACTCTAACCAACCAGATGAAATTCGTGCAAACACGGACTGATTTCATATAAGCATGAAGGATTTTGTATAAAAAAGCCGGATCTTCATATAAACATGATGGATTTCATTACATATATGTCACAGCCGTAGCTTAGCCTTTGCTTGTCCTTGCATGATCATCATGTCATCATGTTTAAATTTTATGCAATTTGAAATGGGGATTGGTAAACCCTAGCACCAAATGAAATTCAAATAGGTTTAAATAAAATATTTTTCAATGACCCAGAATGCCCTTTGGAAATGTTCATGATTTCCGATAAAGGTGAAAACCTCTGCCAAAAATGATGAATATATTTATAGGTCATTCCTGGATTTTTGAATTAAATCATAACGTATTTGAATTGGGGCATTTGAATTCTATATATATTTTAGAATGCTCCAAATATTCTGGAATAATTTGTGGGCCGTTGGAATAAACCAACTAGTGTCCACAATTTGTCTCAGGAGTTTTAAAATTGAATTAGCATTTTTACTAATTCAAAACAGAGGAATAAAAATAGAAAACAGAAACAGAAATAAGAGAGAGATAACCTACCTGGGCCACTTACCTGGCGGCCCATCTGCACTGGCCCAGCTGACTAGCGCTGCCAGTCGTCGTCTCCACCGCACCAGAAGGACGCCGAGCGTGTGCTCGTCGTGCACACACACGCGCCCATGCCACCTCTTGCCTGCTAGCCTGCGTGGCGCCGCGGACAGACCCGCGAGAGCCGTCTGGATTGCACCGACCGCCCCGCCACTCTCCCCCTCGTCTCCCTCTCGCCCTCTCCACCATGGCGAGACGCCCCGCGAGCTCGCTGCCGCCATAGCCGCGGCCACCGCCTCCCCCTCGACCCCTCGCCGTGCCTGCGAGCTCCGTCTCGACGTCCCCGACCTCCTCAACGAACCACGAGGCCCCGGACGCGCCGCAACGCCGCCACCGCCGCCGTTTTCCTCGTCGGCCACCGAAGATCGCCGACGTTGATTCGCCGCCTCCCGAGCATCCCCGAGCCCGCTAACCATCCCTACAGATCCGCCGTGAGCTCCTCCTTCTTTCCCCCCTGTCCCCTCACTTCCGCGCGTTCTCTAGCCCGATCCCCAACCATGACCGAAGCATCTCGCCGTCGGCCATGGCGTAGACGTGGCCACAGCCGCGCAAGCTCGCAACCGAGCGCTTCACCGCACTCGCCGTGTCCCCATGGGCCCGCAGCACCGCTCAGCTCCTCCTGCCGTGCCTCCTACCGACGACCCCGAGCTCGCCCGAGCTCCGGCAGCCGCCAACGTCGTCGCCGGCGTCTTTTCCGACCACCCCGAGCCCAAACACAACCACCACTCGATGTGGCAGCCCCCCAGCTTCACGTAGATGCTCCCCGCGCGCCAAATAGGGCCCTGCAGCAAAATCCCGACTTCCTCCGCCGCGGATTTGGTCGCCGGCGGCTAAACGCCGGCAGCTGACGTGGCCGTCATTAGCGGTTAAACACCCCACTAACCAACCCCCTCACGCCACTGACACCTGGGCCCTGCTGCCTAACTAACCCTAGTTTCGCTCTTGTTTAGATTAAACTAACCCCATGGGCCCCACAGGTCAGCTTGACCTGGCCACGTCACACGTTGACTGACCCCACAAGCCAGTGTTGACCCGGCTGACGTGGCCGTTGACCAGGCCCCACCTGTCATTGACACAGATAGCACTGTGTCACTGACCAGTGGAACCCACTGGTCAGGTTGACCTAGACCGCTGTTCTTGACCTGCTGACGTCACAGTGACGTAGTGCTGACGCAGTAACTCCTTTTCTGGATTTATTCTTATACAGGAAATTCCAGAAAATAGCCAAAACTTCTAAAAATCATAGGAAATCAACCATAGCTCCAAATCAAACAAATTATATATGAAAAATTATCAGAAAAATCCAATCTATCCATCTGTACTAGTTTCATGCATGTTTAAACAAGTTAACTTGCTGTTTAGTGCAAAACATGATAAAGCACTATTTAAGATCACAAATGAGTTTGAACTTTGAATCTTTGGTTCAAAATAGCTCAAACCCATCTGGTTGTAGTTGCATTAGCCCAACACACTCATTTTACCATGTCATGATCATGCATCATATTGTGCATTGCATTGATTGTGTTTCTTTCTCTATTGCCGGTATTTGTCCCCTCTCGATAGACGTGGTTTCGATGAAGAGTTCGATGACACCGATGAAGATCTATATCATCTTCAGAAGTGCGAGGCAAGCAAAACCCCCTTGTCCATTCCGATACAATCCCACTCTCTCGCTCCTGCTCTCTTTTACTGCATTAGGACAACAATGATTCATCTATTACATGCTGCGGTAGTTGAACCCCTTTCCTCTGCATGACCTGTCATTGCCACAGTAAATAGATGAAACCCACTAGCATGAGTAGGAGTTGTTTGAGCCCTGATGTGCCTACTCATTCATGCTTGTTTGTCATGCCTGCTACTGCTTAGAGTTGAGTCAGGTCTGATTCATCGGGAATGAATCGGAGGTGTGTAAACATGTCCTACTGTTGAGAGCTAAGTGTGTGAACACGATTTGGTAAAGGTAGCGGTGAGAGGCCATGTAGGAGTACATGGTGGGTTGTCTCATTGAAGCCGTCCTCAAGAACGGAGTTCTGTGTTTGTGATCCATGAAACAGTTACTACCACACATTGGGGTCCTTAATTGACTCTCTCGGCTTCTTAATCACCCTCGTCCTCTGTCCAGGGGTTGCAAGTAGTTTCTGGTGTTTGTAGTATGCTGGAGGCCGTGGGCAGCGCTGACCTGAGGGGTGGGCTGTGATGCAGTAGGCACGTGACACGGTGTACCGGGCACCCGTTTGGTGTCCCGGGAACCCTGCTCACATCGTTCGGGGCCGTATGTGGAAACCTTGGTCAGACTCCCTGCGGATGGAACCTGAATAGGCGATAAACCTGGACTAGAGACTTGAGTGTTTAGGTAGGCCGTGGCCGACACCCTCGCTGGGCTTCCGCTTGAAGGTTGCCGAGTACATGTCGAGTAAACGGCGATAAGTGGTGAGAGCGTGTGTGAAGAAGTACACCCCTGCAGGGTTAACATCATCTATTCGAATAGCCGTGTCCGCGGTAAAGGACTTTTGGGTTGCCTGTACAGTTCATAGTCAAGTGAAAGTGGATACTCTAAAATGCGCAAGATAAGCGTGAGTGCTATGGATGGCGTTCTCATAGGTAGAAGGGAGTGGATCCATAGTGGTGTATTGAGTGGTGAATATGTGGACTCGTGTGCGCCCCCTCAAAAGAGTTGCTTGCAGTCGTAGTTCAGGTTAGCCACTGAGTCAAAGCTGGCTTGCTGCAATTAAACTCCACTACCCCCTTTGTTGATACCGATGCATATGTAGTTAGTTCTGATGTTAGTCTTGCTGGGTACATTTCTACTCATGTTTGACTATTTTATGTTTTTGCAGAGAGACGTCAGTCTCGCTAGTATGTCCATGTGGACTTCGACGTTTAGCTTGATACCTCAGCTACGATCTTGTGCCCTCGGCAGGATCTGGTAGATAGTCAGGCTTCTCAGCCTTTTCATTCGTAGATGTCTGTACTCAGACATGTTAAGCTTCCGCATTTGTCTGACTTGTATGCTCTGAATGTTGGGTCATGAGACCCATGTTTGTAATATCTCGCTCCTCGAAGCCTAATGAATAAATACTTGAGTCGTAGAGTTATGTTGTGATGCCATGTTGTATTTGCACATACCGAGCATATTGTGTGTATGATTGAAATGCTTGGTATGTGTGGGAACCGACAACCTAGTTGTTTATCCTTGGTAGCCTCTCTTATGGGGAAATGTAATCTTGTGCTTCCATGAGCCATAGTAGTCCGCTACAGCCCGGTTCAACGGAGTCCTGCTAGCCCAGCACTACTACTCCGGAACACTTGACTGGCCGGCATGTGATTCACTTCGTTCCTGTGTCTGTCCCTTCGGGGAAATGTCACGCGGTGACATCCGGAGTCCTCCCTAGCCTGCTACAGCCCGGGTTCCCAGAGTCCTGTTAGCCTAGTGCTACAGCCCGGATTCGCACGCTGCTGACCGACATGCTTGATGTTGATTCATGTATGCCTGTCCCTGTAAGTTAGTGCCACTTTGGGTTCCTGACTAGTCATGTCGGCCCGGGTACTCTGTCATATGGATGCTAGCGACACTATCATATATGTGAGCCAAAAGGCGCAAACGGTCCCGGGCCATGGTAAGGCAACACCCGTGGGAATACCATGCATGAGGCCGCAAAGTGATATGAGATGTTACCGGCTAGATCGATGTGACTTGGAATCGGGGTCCTGACAGCTTTGGTATTAGAGCCTGACTGCCTCTAGGATTACCAAGCCAAACTGGTCGAAGTTGAGTCTAGAAATACTTTAGTTATATAAGGGAATTGATTGTGGAAGGGAACGTAAGGCTCTTTTTACTCCTTTACCTTATGCCCTTCTGATCTGAGTCATCCTCTTCCTTTCTACGGGGATTAAGAACTAGGCCTTCTCATCTATCTATCAGGATGACGAGTTACTATGATAGAGACTTATAGGATTGATGGATTTAAGCCCCAGTTTAGTTTGTACTACTTCCATGTGTTCACAGTTGCTCTCGAAACATTGATATTGTGACTTGAGTGGTTATGCCACCATTTTTCATGATGTCTCAAATCTTTTTGAGCATTTACAGCCGTTATGCTGTCCGAGTCATCCCAGGTTTCTAAACAGTCTGATGCATTTACAAATCCCTTCCTCCGGTTCCTGATGTCCTTTTTGGGCCAGATTAAGCAGTCTCGACATATATGTTGGAGCTATTGTTATGACCCTAGGTGTTTTCAGGAGTCACCTAGTAATCTAGCCATGTTTTGTGATCCCGGTGTGATGATTATGGCCACCATTCTCGAAAGCATCCCGTGATGCCATTTAGTAGTAGGTATTCTACTCCTGGGTTCTTGACCCAAGATTCACTCTACTTACCTCGTGTTGATAGTGTTGCTCGTACCTTTAGGAAATTAGTAATCTTTGTGATTGTCTTCGAGGTCCGTGGTATATCATTCTTCCAAATACCATGAACCATCCTTGGCAGGAGTTCCTTTGAACCAAAAGATCACAACAACCGTGCTTTTGATGAGTTCTCCATTCAAACATTGTGAATCTGCCAGTCCCTCCTGTTCTGCATGGGTTATCTGGAAGAAATATGTTGAATTTATTTGGCACACTAATCCATGCATCCACAACTCAGAAAAACATATGTTCCTTTGAGTTGTCCCTCTTTAGTCGTCTTTTGACCTTCGTCTATCAATTGATAGTCAAGAGTATGCGTGCATTCGTTCATCGGTGCCTATCATTCTTGTGGTCCGTCAAGCCATTCTATTCTGGAATGACTAGGAGAAACAAACTCCAGTACCTTATCCATTTCTAGGATTGGGTCGAAGCAGATGTAATCTGCAGATCCAAATGCCAATCTAGCTTTTGCTCTGTTCTACCGTGGAGTGTCACCTTCTCTCTTATCAAGAATGTCATGAGAATTGCACCACCTCTTATGAATTCTTAATTTAGCGATACTTCTTGCCATCATTGTTCATTCCTTGGTTCCGTGTTGTTGTAACCGAAATACCGACAAGTGAATTGTGATGTGTGAAATCAATACTCCGAGAAACTCGTTACTTTGTAGTAAATGGACAATATCCTCATTCTTAGCATGTTGGTTATTGAATCACCATCCTAGGACTGATCGTGCTACCTAGTCCTTATTTCTGGTGCACTCCTCGATCCATGAGTGAGGATTGTTCAATCCCTTGCTTATATGATCATATCGTCTTGCTCTGAAAAGCAAAATTGTTCTCGAGCTTAGTAACATATCGGTGGTTCGTGATTTTCCGAATATCTTCTCGGAAGTGTCACCTGACCGCTATGTTGAGTTCGTGATCAAGTTGGTTTCTTGTAAACCACCCCTTCTCCAAGAATCTGTGTTGGATACCCCTGAGCTAGTTGGTTAAGCTAAATAACAACTTGGAGAGTTGGAAGATAAAAAGTTTTGCCGAATTTGGTTCTGTCTGAAGGGATATCTTTGTGTTTGTGAGTGTGTTGAAGAAAGATGATATCTTCACCAATTGGTCCTCGTGATCAGTTGTTGGATCTATTATCTTGTCAAAACTTTGACTTGAGTATGGGCTATCGTCAAGTCAAATCAGAACCAATGATGTTCTTAATGTTGTCTTATTCGTGGTTGATTCCTCGAGCATACACCATTGCATCTTTTGGTCTGACCAATGCTATCACCGTGTTCACATGATGGTGGAAGTGCAGTGATATGGAAATTCCGATGAGTTGCTATTGAGCCCATCAGCAGCATTTTGTCTTCCCCAATGATTCATGTTGAACATCAACCTAGTGTTGGAAACTTTGTAAGCATTGCCTTCATGTTCCGCCCATGAGGTTTACGTTTGGATGAAATGAGTGACTTCCTCTAATTCACGTGCATTTGATGAAAGATGCCGCTGTGAATTCGAGAAAGCTTGTTTTTGCTTCCTTCGGAACCATCCCAAGTCAATCATGCATATGTGCGAAGTATTCTATGGTTTGAAGACTTGCAACCTTTAGCCCATATGTATTCCTAGCACACCAAGCCACTGATTGATTTGTTCAAGGAGAAGAAGTTTCTTCTTAAGAGCTAGACTTACGCAAGGACTTCGATATCCTCGTGATGGTTCCCCCTGAACTCGGTAGTGTTTCATTGTAAGACTACCAGGTGACCATGCTTGTCTAGGATAGCATGTTCACATGTGTTTAGCAGGACCAGCTCATGTTTTGGAGCTTACTACCGTAGTTCATTTCCCCGAGAATCTCGCAATGTCATCTCGTCGATTTGTGTTGCAAACTTTCATTTCTCTTTCTAGACTTGATGAGTTTGGAATATCCTGACACCAACCAGATCTGAATCTCAGGCAGATATGATGATTGGAACGTGTCCCAAGAATTATAATATTGGTCTCTTGGTAAACCCGGTAACGTGGATGTCGTGGCCAACACACCTAGCCGGAAGGCCTATTATTGTAGTATCTTGGTTGAAGAAGTTGGTCACCACCCCATAAGGATCTCGCAGGATCTGCCTCCGTAGTTATTCCTTATGGATTCTTGAGCTTCTGAAGTCCGACCTTTTACTTGATGTTCTAGTTATCAAACCATATCAATAAATGGGTTGCGCTAGCACATCAAGGAGAATATTAGAAGTGGAGTGCTAAATGTCTCTCGATCGATCATCTAGATTTTGTTTCCTTGGCCTCGCTAAGGTGAAATCTGAGAAAGTGATGTCTTCCTTTGCATCTGCATTCTCCATCACTAGTCATCATGGTAGTAAGATTTGATGCCAGGATCCTCGGCACGGATATTGGCAAGACCTTGATGACTATGGAAATGCTCAAGTTCTTGAGAGCACACTCAATCACTAGGTTATATCCTCGGTATAAATTGGAATATGCCTTCCGTTGCCGAGTTGTTCAATAACCATAGTATCCTTCCCGATCTGAGTATGCCATTCCTTCGAACTCCTTCAAACGATCATTGTGAATTTCCTTAGGCTGGTATAGAGAGTTCCAACGATCTTTGTATCAAAAGTAATTCTTTTTGCCACTTAAGGGAATGATTTTATGAGTCACCTCTCCCAAGGTGCCCCGTTATGGGATCATGGTAATTGTTTCCTCGCTACTTTGAAAACCTCATCGTTTGTTCTTCCATTCCTCTCGATGTGTTTTGTGTCTCAACTCGAGATATTTCAACATCTCATTCCGTGAGTTGATCTTGTATAGCTCGATCTTCGAGAAGATCAATCCTAGTAGAGCTTCTTACCGTTGTCATCGCGTGGATGAAGATCTCAAAAGCGAGGATGTCAAGATCATCGTATGCGACGAATCAACATCCTCGACGAGGATAATTGGATCATGAAGATTGTGTTAGCTTTGCGTCCCCTCTGTCTGCTTACCCTACGTCTTGAATCACGGGGCGAGATTCTTGTCTAGTAGGGGTGAGTTGTCACAGCCCTAGATTAGCCTTTGCTTGTCCTTGCATGATCATCATGTCATCATGTTTAAATTTTATGCAATTTGAAATGGGGATTGGTAAACCCTAGCACCAAATGAAATTCAAATAGGTTTAAATAAAATATTTTTCAATGACCCAGAACGCCCTTTGGAAATGTTCA
Source organism: Aegilops umbellulata (assembly GCA_032464435.1). NCBI lineage: Eukaryota > Viridiplantae > Streptophyta > Magnoliopsida > Poales > Poaceae > Aegilops > Aegilops umbellulata. The sequence goes on along the minus strand of CP136058.1, from coordinate 265,278,173 downwards.
TGATTTCTGATAAAGGTGAAAACCTCTGCCAAAAATGATGAATATATTTATAGGTCATTGTCGGTGTCAAAACCGGCGGATCTCGGGTAGGGGGTGCCGAACTGTGCGTCAAGGTCGGATGGTAACAGGAGACAAGGGACACTTTATTTTACCCAGGTTCGGGCCCTCTCGATGGAGGTAAAACCCTACTCCTGCTAGATTAATATTGATGATATGGGTAGTACAAGAGTAGATCTACCACGAGATCAAAGAGGCTAAACCTTAGAAGCTAGCCTATGGTATGATTGTGTATGATGATGGTTGTCCTACGGACTACAACCCTCCGGTTTATATAGACACCGGATAGGGTTAGGGTTACACAGAGTCGGTTACATTGGTAGGAGATCTTGCATATCTGCACGCCTAGCTTGCCTTCCACGCCAAGAAAAGATCCTTCCGGACACGGGACGAAGTCTTCGATCTTGCATCTTCATAGTCCTGGAGTCCGGCTGAAGGTATAGTCCGGCTATCCGAACACCCCCTAATCCAGGACTCCCTCAGTAGCCCCCGAACCAGGTTTCAATGACGACGAGTCTGGCGCGCAAATTGTCTTCGGCATTGCAAGGCGGGTTCCTCCTCCGAATCCTGTGTACCTGTATGAATAATGTCCGATTCTTGTAATGTAGCGCTCCTCGGCTTCTGTGCCCAATAATGACTGTCTTCCACGTGTTGAACGAATGCGAAAAGCCCGGGGTGTTTTTACATCCACACCCTTAGTCGTATGAACAAGCCGCCTATTTAATGGGATGGGGATTTAGATCCAAACCACATCTTCTCCTCCCCGCGAGTTATCATCAGAGCGTCTCCAACAAAGGTCCATTCCAACATGGCCAGCCGTCACAGCTCCTCCCCTCGCCCCTTCGGCCCTAAACCCGGAGACTGGGAGAGTTGCACCATCCCGCACAGCGAGTTAGTGTCGCTGCAAGCCGAGGGATTTCTCCCTCAGGCATACATGGTCCCGGTACGAGCCGGACTCGCCACCTATAATGGCGGAAAACAGGCGGAGAGCATCCCCAACCCTTCTAAAGGAGAGCGGGTGTGCCTCGTCCCTTATCTATTAAGGGGACTGGGATTTCCAATTCATCCATTCCTCCGTGGGCTCCTGGAGTTCTACGGCCTCTAGTTGCACAATCTCACGCCCGACTCTGTACTACATATTGCGGGCTTCGTTGCCCTTTGCGAGCTATTTCTAGGCATCGAGGCTCATTTTGCGCTGTGGAAGAGGTTGTTCTGCTTGGTACCCCGTTCTCAAGAGGGGTCCATATATCAAGTGGGCGGAGCCGAAGTATGGCGCATCACCGGGACCGGATACTTATCCGGAACCCCAAAAAAGGCGTCCGAGGACTGGCATTCTAAATGGTTTTACATATATGATGTCCCGCTGCCGGACCCTATCCGGGTCGGTCTCCCTGAGTTCAACAGTGCTCCCTTGAAGAAGCGCTTGAGCTGGCGTCCGCGGAGCTCTCAGAGAGAAAGCGACAGAGACGTCCTTTACCTGATGGGCCGGATAAGAGTGTTGGCTCATTCCGGGCTAACCATGATTGGAGTCATGGCCGCATGCATTATGCGGGGGGTGCAGCCACTTCAATACAGAGGCCACCCCATGTGGGATTTTAACGGGGAGGATGACGCCACCCGTTACGGCCGTCAGGGGCCAGGCTCAGCTGCCGCTCTAGTAAAGATTTTAGCATCTTTGTACAAGGGAGAAAAGGAGGACTTCCTCCGCGTCAACCCGCGGGCCGGATTCACTATGTACGAACCTCCAAGTTGGGTAAGTGAACAATTGCGCTTACCCGTTTGTCTAACACTCCCATGATTAGATGTATAGTCTGACGACTTCAATGTAGGAATTGCGACAGGAAGTGAAGGATATCAACAGCCGCCCTCCACAGCCCGAGGACCCAGAACGGTCTCTCAATCCGGACTCCGAAGAGGATCCGGACATAGCGGTGGAGCTTATCGACGGGGTGTTCCATCAGTTAAGCAAGGACAATACCTTGGTAGCCATTACGGATGATTACCCCGGGTTAATCCCGGCCTCCCAGGTGACAGAAACCGGAGTGTTTTATTTCCTCAAGAGAGATTCCATTCTCGCATATTCAAGTGTTTCAAACGACAACCGTATTTTGCAGGGGAGATTTCCGAGGCGGGAGACCGAACCTGCGGCGACTAGCCAACGAGGGGCCGCAGGGCCCCGTGGGGCAAAAAGAAATGAAGTCCGGACTGAGACTCCGGCACAAAGGTATAACGCGTCCTCTGTCTCCCTGGTGTTATTCTGTCAAGGTATGTTAACATTCGCGCTGTTTCCAGGACGAAGAGGCCTCGCTGGACTATATCCGGAGAGGCTGTCAACCGCGCCTCCACCAGCCAGGCTCCAACGTCTGGTCCGGAAGCGGGGACGAGCACCAGGCGCGCACCGGACGCTCCTCCAACAGAGGATGCGGACCGGCTATCTGCCACAAATTCAGAAGTGGAGAGCGCCATGAACCACAGGCGTCGCCGGACAGTTCTATGCGACGCTTGTTTCTCCCGAGAGGCTTTAGATGCCTTTAATTCGGGAGATGCGTACCTTCGTGCCGCTCAAGATGGTTTAGCCAGAGCCACAGAGCAGTATGTGAAAGACATACGGGTGAGAAAATTTTGGTTAAATATATATATATATATATATATATATATATATATATATATATATATATATATATATATATATATATATATATATATATATACCAGTAGCCCCCGAGACTTGAAACAGTTAAAGTAACTGATTTAAGGATCATATAACATGCAGGTTCTTACAGAGAAGAACACCGTGCTGTCCCAGGAGCTGGAAAAGTGCAAGGCCCAACTAGAGGCCGCACTAGCCACAACAGGGGAGCCCAAAGGGACCCCCTCAGGTGAGATACACTTCAAAAGATTAGTATTTGTGCGGCTTGTGTACAAATCTAACAATTAATGTTGCAGATGGCGCCGGACTTGATCCGGAGAAGTAACAACTCTTACGCCAGTTAAAGGCCGGTGAGAGTACGTTGACAAGGGTGAGGCGATAGAAGAATGATCTTCAGGATGCCAACACCAAGCTGGATGTTGAACTGAAGGACGTTCGTGGCCAGCTGTCGAACTCCACAAAGGAGAATCAGCGGCTTCAACACAGCATATTTAGTAAGTGCTTGAACGAACTTTGAAAAACGAGTTCGGCGAGGAAGTCGAATAACAGAGTATTGTCTGTAGGTATGCTCACAGGTCATCCTGCAGAGGAGATGCCCGGTGCTACGGGTGACCTTCTCCCCGAACACCTGCAACTGCACGAGCGAATTCGGCAGGCGATGCGAGGCGTTGCCCAAGCCTTATGGCCTGCCCGCTCCATGCCCGAGGGCCTTGGAGAGCTTGCAGAGAAGCTGAAGGGAGCTCGGCGGCGCTTCCGGTTGTGGAAGATATCAGCCTGCCGACAAGGCGCTAGGGAGGCCTGGGCCATGGTGAATACCCGCTTTACGAAGTCTGACCCCAATCACATGGCCGAGGTCGGACCGGTGGGGCCTGACGGGAAGGAGATCCCTGTGAGCTTAGTGTACGGCCAGGTAGAATTGGCCGCAAAGTATTCCCAGCAGGACTGTAAATTAGACAGCCTGTTAGATGGTATAGAGGAGGAATACGATCAGTCAAGATGACTGTGTGATTTATAATTGACATGTGTAATGCCTTCTAGCCGGATTGTAGATCGTTTGTCGTTGCCGACCTTTTTGCTTCGACCTCGGGACCTGATGGTCCGGAGTGTGTCCGAATACCATAACGGTTATATAAGAACCGGGGTATGCATGGAGACCAGGCATAGGGGTCATTAGTGCTTTATCAGACAAGTGCCCAACTAGTTATGTTATATTACATGGTTAGTAAGAAACATCTTCTATAGAGAATAGTTCCGTTAAGGGTTCCTTTCGCTTGGGTGGCGTGCCCTGAAGTGCACGTCCGGACTGCAAATGTAGGAAAACATCTGGGGGCATGTATAAGTAAAAAGGTTCATCTTTAGTTCACCGACCGAATATTCCCTTAAGAACGCTAGCTTTCGGCTTCACCCAGTCTGAGGTACACATCCGGCTTATCCGGCAATAGCAATCGCAGAGGTGCTCCCTTTACCGCCTAGCCGAACAATCGGGAACGTAGGGGTAAGCATAGGAGCCAGGCAACCCAGCTTGGCCAAAACTTAAGTCATATCGATGCATATAATGGTGAAGAAAAGGTGCATGCGGAAGTCTGATGCATGCGTTGGGTGTGAAACCCATATAAACAAGCTTCTGTTAAAGAAGCCCCCAGGTTTAAGGAGCGCGGAAAGCGCGTCACATAATGAGCCTTTAAGGGCTATAAAAGGAAAGAGTAGGAGGAGACAAAAATAAAAACAGAAAAATATATATGTAAAAATGGACAGAGGAAGGAGACAAACACAGAGTCCGACGCTAGGCGTAGAATCTTCGGAGACATGCGGTGTTCCATGGGTTTGGCTCGAGTCGGTTGTCCGACGCATCTTGCAGGCGGTACGCTCCACCCGTCAGGACTTGGTCGATTATGAATGGACCTTCCCATTTGGGCTTGAGTTTGTCCTTTTTCTTATCCGGCAGGCGTAGAACTTGTTCACCAACGTTGTAATTTTTGGCCCGTACTTCTCTGCTTTGATATCTTCGAGCTTGCTGTTGATAAAATGTGGAACGGGCTTTAGCCACGTCGCGCTCCTCCTCTAAGACGTCCAGGTTGTCCTGCCGATCAAGCTCGGCTTCTCTTTCTTCGTACATGCGCACTCGAGGTGAGTCATGAATTATGTCGCAGGGCAGAACTGCCTCAGCGCCATACGCCATAAAGAATGGTGTGAATTCGGTGGTACGATTTGGCGTGGTTCGCAGCCCCCAGAGTACGGAGTCGAGCTCCTCTACCCAGTGCGTATTAGATTCCTTGAGGGACCGCACTAGTCTGGGTTTGATGCCGCTCATGATGAGACCATTTGCACGTTCGACTTGACCGTTAGTTTGTGGGTGATAGACAGAAGCATAATCGAGCTTAATGCCCATGTTTTTGCACCACAGCTTTACTTCGTCAGAGGTGAAGTTTGTGCCGTTATCGGTGATAATGCTATGGGGGAAACCATAACGGTGTACGACCCCGGATATGATGTCTATCACAGGTCCGGATTCGGCCGTCTTGACAGGCTTGGCTTCTATCCATTTGGTGAATTTATCCACCATGACCAATAAGTATTTTTTCTTGTGGGTTCCGCCTTTAAGGGGTCCCACCATATCAAGCCCCCAGACCGCAAAAGGCCAAGTGATGGGGATAGTTCGGAGGGCGTTGGGTGGCATATGGCTTTGGTTGGCAAAGAGCTGGCAACCGACACATCGTTTGACTAGGTCATGAGCGTCTGCTCGAGCCGTCGGCCAATAGAAGCCCGTACGGAGAGCCTTTCTTACAAGGGACCGAGCTGCGGCGTGGTGGCCACTGAGTCCGGCATGAATTTCAGCCAACAGACTCCGCCCTTCCTCTTCGGAGATACATCTTTGAAGGACTCCTGTAGTGCTTTTCTTATATAGCTCTCCCTCGTGGACTTTATAGGCTTTAGATCGCCGCACTATGCAGCGTGCCTCATTTTGGTCCTCAGGGAGTTCCTGCCTAGTAAGGTAGGCTAGGAATGGTTCTGTCCACGGGGCGATGACCGCCATTATTACGTGGGCTGAAGATGTGATTTCGGTGGCAGGGCCTCCGATTATGTCGGATTGTTCGGCGTCGGGTTGTGCGGTTGTGTCCGGACTGTTATCCGAGGTTTCCCCCTCCCATGCTACAGATGGTATTAATAATCTTTCTAAGAAGATGTTGGGGGGACTGCATCTCGTTTTGCCCCGATGCGTGCCAGGACGTCCGCTGCCTGATTATTTTCTTGGGATATATGGTGAAACTCCAGTCCCTCGAACCGAACTGACATTTTTAGTACGGCATTGCGATAAGCTGCCATTTTTGGGTCTTGGGCATCGAAGTCACCATTTATTTGGGATATCGCGAGGTTTGAGTCCCCGCGTACTTCCAGGCATTGAATGCCCATGGATACTGCCATCCGGAGACCATGTAGAAGGGCCTCGTATTCGGCTGCATTGTTGGAGTCCGTGTACATAATTTGGAGTACATATTGGACTGTGTCTCCTGTAGGGGACATCAAAACGACGCGAGCCCCCAGTCCGGCCAACATTTTGGAGCCGTCGAAATGCATGGTCCAGTTTGAGTATGTGCCGTACTCTTTAGGGAGTTCGGCCTCTGTCCATTCGGTGACGAAGTCGGCTTGGACTTGCGATTTAATGGCTCGCCGTGGTTTGTAGGTTATGTCGAACGGGAGGAGCTCTATGGCCCATTTCGCTATCTGGCCTGTTGCATCGTGGTTGTTGATAATATCGTTGAGTGGTACTTCCGAGGCTACTGTTATAGAACACTCTTGAAAGTAGTGTCGTAGCTTCCGGGATGCCATGAACACCGCGTATGCGATCTTTTGGTAATGCGGGTACCGTGATTTGCATGGTGTGAGGACGGTGGACACGTAGTAAACTGGCCTTTGAAGGGGGAGTTTGTGTCCGTCCGTTATCCGTTCGACGACGAGTACTGCGCTAACAACTTGATGAGTTGCGGCAATGTACAACAGCATGGGTTCGCCAGTGTTTGGCGCGGCCAGGACGGGGTTTGTTGCCAAGATGGCCTTTATTTCCTCGAGTCCGGCCGTGGCAGCGTCCATCCACTCGAAGTGTTCGGTGCGCCTAAGGAGGCGGTAAAGGGGCAATGCCTTTTCTCCCAAGCGGGAGATAAAGCGGCTTAAAGCCGCCATGCATCCGGTGAGTTTCTGTATTTGTTTGAGGTCTTTTGGGACATCCAGTTGTGACAAAGCTTGGATTTTGGCTGGATTTGCTTCAATTCCTCTACCGGATACAATGAAACCCAGGAGCTTTCCGGTCGGAACGCCGAAAACACATTTTTCCGGATTGAGCTTGATGTCGTATTTTCAGAGGTTGTCGAATGTAAGCCTCAAGTCGTCTACTAGAGATTCGACATGTCTTGATTTAACAACCACATCATCTACATACGCCTCCACTGTTTTGCCAATCTGGTTTGCCAGACATGTTTGAATCATGCACTGATATGTTGCGCCGGCGTTTTTTAGCCCAAAGGGCATTGTGTTGAAGCAGAATGGGCCGTATGGTGTGATGAATGCTGTTGCGGCTTGGTCTGATTCTGCCATCTTTATTTGATGGTAACCGGAGTATGCGTCGAGGAAGCACAGCGAATCGTGTCCTGCAGTGGCATCGATGATTTGATCTATTCGAGGGAGGGGAAACGGGTCCTTTGGGCAAGCCTTGTTAAGGTCTTTGAAGTCGACACACAGGTGCCAGGATTTGTCCTTCTTTAGTACCATCACTAGGTTTGCTAGCCAGTCCGGATGTTTTATATCTCTAATGAATCCGGCCTCCAATAACTTGGCTAACTTCTCTCCCATGGCCTGTCTCTTTGGTTCGGAGAAACGCCGAAGGGCTTGTTTGACAGGTTTGAATCCTTTCTGGATGTTTAAGTTGTGTTCGGCCAGCCTGCGTGGGATTCCTGGCATGTCTGAGGGGTGCCAAGCGAAAATGTCCCAGTTCTCTCGTAGGAACTCTCGCAGTGTGGCGTCTACATCAGGGTTCAGTCGTGCCCCGATGGAGGCTATTTTATTGGGGTCCGTTGGGTGGACCTGGAATTTAACTATTTCATCCGCTGGTTTGAAGGATGTGGATTTGGATCTCTTATCGAGTATCACATCATCCCTGTTAACCGTGGATCACAGTGCCGTCAGTTCTTCGGTCGCTAAGGCTTCGGATAGTGCCTCGAGGGCCAATGCGGCTGTCTTGTTTTCAGCGCAGAGTGCTATGTCCGGATCACTAGCGAGAGTGATAATCCCGTTTGGTCCAGGCATCTTAAGCTTCATGTACCTGTAATGGGGTATAGCTTGAAAAACTATAAAAGCCTCCCGTCCTAGTATAGTGTGGCATCCGCTTTTGAACGGGGCCACCTGGAACGTGATTTGTTCGGACCTGTAATTATCCGGCGTGCCGAATACCACATCTAGTGTGATCTTTCCTGTGCAGCGCGCTTCCTGACTGGGGATTATTCCTCTAAAGGTTGTGCTGCTTCGCTCAATGCAGTTCCAATCTATTTCCATCTTTTGGAGGGTTTCCTCGTAAATGAGGTTCAATCCGCTGCCTCCGTCCATGAGTACCTTTGCGAGGCGACAGCCGTCCACTATGGGACTGAGGACCAATGTGGCTGGTGCTCTGGCTGTTCGAAATTTGGGTTCGTCACTCGCGTTGAAGGTGATAGCAGTATTACTCCATGGATTTATTGTAGCTACTTGGTAGACTTCGGTGAGGCTGCGGAGTGTTCTTTTTCGCATGTTATTTGATGCGAAAGTCTCAAAGACTGTGAGAACGGAACTGAAATTCCCGGGCTGGTTTCCTTCGACCTCTGGAATTAGGAGGTCCTCGCCAATTTTGGCCACCTGCCGGAGTATCCAACATGCCCTGAGGCTGTGAGTTGGGGTGGCGTCCTCTGCACTATGAATCTTGCAGGGTCCATCTAGCCACTTTTCCAGTACGGTTCCATGCCCCCTAGAGGGTTTTGATTTCTTGGTGTTTAGTCCGGGCGCCTCATTGTGGTGCGCCCTCTTGATTCGGACGAGATTGCTATTCAAGGCCGGATTATCCCAAAATTTAGTTTTGGTTTTCCAAGCACTTTCCATCGCACAGTATTTTTGTACTATGGACGCCAAGTCAGCAAAGCGCGTAATATTACGACGACTTACGGCGTTGAGTATTCCCTTGTCCGTGCAGTTACTGCAAAAGATTGAGATTGCGTCTCCCTCGCGGCAGTCCTTTATCATGTTCATAAGCAGGAGGAATCTGGCCCAGTAATGATGTACTGTTTCTTCGCGCATCTGCCTGATTTGGGAAAGATCGTTTAAGATCGGGCGGGCGGGTGTCATTGAATCTGAGACTTCGCCCGGTTTGCTGTTCGGAAGCCGAAGAACTTCCGGATTCTGAGATCCGGAGTCCTGGATGTTATCCGATTTGCCTGATTTTAAGCTCAGGTCTTGGATTGTATCCTCCCCTCCGCGAGTATCCGGCATGGAGGGTTCAGGAATTCGGACGTAGCTAGTCCTTAAGATAGATAAAGGGTCGCCGCATTGTGTCTCCACCACAGCAATGTGATGGGTGACTTGGGGAGAGTTAATTTCCCTTAGATCGGGTTTAAGCCCAACCTGGTCGTAATCTATAGCGACCCCAAGGCGGCGATGCGATCCAAGAGCTCGTTTACGGAAGAGAGCTCCATTGGATCCAGCTGCTCGGCAAGTTCCGAGCTGACGTGGAGGTTGCTCTCGATGACCCGAGAGGTCACCGTCGGCGCGACGGCCGAACAGGCGGTCATGAGAAAACCACCTAACCGTAGGGTTTGGCCGATAGCCAAAGCTCCCTCAATAACGGCGCCGTCTTTAAAGACGGGAAAAGGCATCCTTCCTGACCGCGACGGCACAGAGGAACTCTGAATGAAAGCACCAATGTCCGTGTCAAAACCGACGGATCTCGGGTAGGGGGTCCCGAATTGTGCGTCAAGGTCGGATGGTAACAGGAGACAAGGGACACTTTATTTTACCCAGGTTCAGGCCCTCTCGATGGAGGTAAAACCCTACTCCTGCTAGATTAATATTGATGATATGGGTAGTACAAGAGTAGATCTACCACGAGATCAAGGAGGCTAAACCTTAGAAGCTAGCCTATGGGACGATTGTGTATGATGATGGTTGTCCTACGGACTACAACCCTCCGGTTTATATAGACACCGGATAGGGTTAGGGTTACACAGAGTCGGTTAAATTGGTAGGAGATCTTGAATATCCGCACGCCTAGCTTGCCTTCCACGCCAAGAAAAGATCCTTCCGGACACGGGACGAAGTCTTCAATCTTGCATCTTCATAGTCCTGGAGTCCGGTTGAAGGTATAGTCCGGCTATCCGAACACCCCCTAATCCAGGACTCCCTCAGTCATTCCTGGATTTTTGAATTAAATCATAATGTATTTGAATTGGGGCATTCGAATTCTATACATATTTTAGAATGCTCCAAATATTCTGGAATAATTTGTGGGCCGTTGGAATAAACCAACTAGTGTCCACAATTTGTCTCAGGAGTTTTAAAAATGAATTAGCATTTTTACTAATTCAAAATAGAGGAATAAAAATAGAAAACGGAAACAGAAATAAGAGAGAGAGAGAACCTACCTGGGCCACTTACCTGGCAGCCCATCTGCACTGGCCCAGCTGACTGGCGCTGCCAGTCGTCGTCTCCACTGCGCCAGAAGGATGCCGAGCGTGTGCTCGCCGTGCGCACACACGCGCCCGTGCCACCTTCTGCCTGCTAGCCTGCGCGGTGCCGTAGACAGACCCGCGAGAGCTGTATGGATCACTCCGACCGCCCCGCCACTCTCCCTCTCGTCTCCCTCTCGCCCTCTCCAACATGGCCGAGACGCCCGCGAGCGCGCTGCCGCCATAGCCGCGGCCACCGCCTCCCCCTCGACCCATCGCCGTGCCTGCGAGCTCCGTCTCAACGTCCCCGACATCCTCGACGAACCACGAGGCCCCGGACGCGCCGCAACGCCGCCACCGCCGCCGTTTTGCTCGTCGGCCACCGAAGATCGCCGACGTCGATTCGCCGCCTCCCGAGCATCCCTGAGCCCGCTAACCATCCCTACGGATCCGCCGTGAGCTCCTCCTTCTTTCCCCCTGTCCCCTCACTTCCGCGCGTTCTCTAGCCCGCTACCCAACCGTGACCGAAGCATCTCGCCGCCGGCCATGGCATAGCCGTGGCCACAGCCGCGCAAGCTCACAACCAAGCGCTTCACCGCACTCGCCGTGTCCCCAGGGGCCCGCAGCACCGCTCTGCTCCTCCTGCTGTTCCTCCTCGCGACGACCCCGACCTCGCCCAAGCTCCAGCAGCCGCCAACGTCGTCGCTGACGTCTTTTCCGACCACCCCGAGCCCAAACACCACCACCACTCGACGCAGCAGCCCCCCAGCTTCACGTAGATGCTCCCCGCGTGCCAAATTGGGCCCCGCAGTGAAATCCCGACTTCCTCCGCCGCGGATTTGGTCGCCGGCGGCTAAACGCCGGCAGCAGACGTGGCCGTCATTAGCGGTTAAACACCCCATTAACCAACCCCCTCACGCCACTAACACCTAGGCCCTGCCACCTAACTAACCCTGGTTTAGCTCCTGTTTAGATTAAACTAACCCCACGGGCCCCACAGATCAGCTTGACCTGGCCACGTCACACGTTGACCGACCCCACAAGCCAGTGTTGACCCGGCTAACGTGGCCGCTGACCAAGCCCCACCTGCCATTGACACAGATAGCACTGTGTCACTGACTAGTGGACCCCACTGGTCAGGTTGACCTAGACCGCTGCTGTTGACCTGCTGACGTCACAGTGACGTAGTGCTGACGCAGTAACTCCTTTTCTGGATTTATTCTTATACAGGAAATTCCAGAAAATAGCCAAAACTTCGAAAAATCTTAGGAAATCAATCGTAGCTCCATATCAAGCAAATTATATATGAAAAATTATCAGAAAAATCCAATCTATCCATCTGTACTAGTTTCATGCATGTTTAAACAAGTTAACTTGATGTTTAGTGCAAAACATGATAAAGCACTATTTAAGATCACAAATGAGTTTGAACTTTGAATCTTTGGTTCAAAATAGCTCAAACCCATCTGGTTGTAGTTGCATTAGCCCAGCACACTCATTTTACCATGTCATGATCATGCATCATATTGTGCATTGCATTGATTGTGTTTCTTTCTCTGTTGCCGGTATTTGTCCCCTCTCGATAGACGTGGTTTCGACGAAGAGTTCGATGACACCGATGAAGATCTATATCATCTTTAGAAGTGCCAGGCAAGCAAAACCCCCTTGTCCATTCCGATACAATCCCACTCTCTCGCTCCTGCTCTCTTTTACTGCATTAGGACAACAACGATTCAACTGTTACATGATGCGGTAGTTGAACCCCTTTCCTCTGCATGACCTGTCATTGCCACAGTAAATAGATGAAACGCACTAGCATGAGTAGGAGTTGTTTGAGCCCTGATGTGCCTACTCATTCATGCTTGTTTGTCATGCCTGCTACTGCTTAGAGTTGAGTCAGGTCTGATTCATCGGGAATGAATCGGAGGTGTGTAAACATGTCCTACTGTTGAGAGCTAAGTGTGTGAACACGATTTGGTAAAGGTAGCGGTGAGAGGCCATGTAGGAGTACATGGTGGGTTGTCTCATTGAAGCCGTCCTCAAGAACCGAGTTCTGTGTTTGTGATCCATGAAACAGTTACTACCACACATTGGGATCCTTAATTGACTCTCTCGGCTTCTTAATCACCCTCGTCCTCTGTCCAGGAGTTGCAAGTAGTTTCTTGTGTTTGTAGTATGCTGGAGGCCGTGGGCAGCGCTGACCTGAGGGGTGGGCTGTGATGCGGTAGGCACGTGGCACGGTGTACCGGGCGCCCGTTTGGTGTCTCGGGAACCGTGCTCACATCGTTCGGGGTCGTATGTGGAAACCTCAGCCGAACTCCCTGCGGATGGAACCTGAATAGGCGATAAAACTGGACTAGAGACTTGAGTGTTTAGGTAGGCCGTGGCCGACACCCTCGCTGGGCTTCCGCTTGAAGGTTGTGGAGTACATGTCGAGTAAACGGCGATAAGTTGTGAGAGCGTGTGTGAAGAAGTACACCCCTGCAGGGTTAACATCATCTATTCGAATAACCGTGTCCGCGGTAAAGGACTTCTGGGTTGCCTGTACAGTTCATAGACAAGTGAAAGTGGATACTCTAGAATGCGCAACATAAGTGTGAGTGCTATGGATGGCGTTCTCGTAGGTAGACGGGAGCGATCCATAGTGGTGTATTGAGTGGTGAATATGTGGACTCGTGTGCGCCACCTCAAAAGAGTTGCTTGTAGTCGTAGTTTAGGTTAGCCACTGAGTCAAAGCTGGCTTGCTGCAGTTAAACTCCACTACCCCCTTTGTTGATACCGATGCATATGTAGTTAGTTCTGATGTAAGTCTTGCTGGGTACATTTGTACTCATGTTTGCCTATTTTATGTTTTTGCAGAGAGACGTCAGTCTCGCTAGTATGTTCGTGTGGACTTCGACGTTTAGCTTGATACCTCAGCTACAATCTTGTGCCCTCGGCAGGATCAGGTAGATAGTCAGGCTTCTCAACCTTTTGATTTGTAGATGTTTGTACTAAGACATGTTAAGCTTCCGCAAGTGTTTGACTTGTTGCTCTGAATGTTGGGTCATGAGACCCATGTTTGTAATATCTCGCTCCTCGGAGCCTAATGAATAAATACTTGAGTTGTAGAGTTATCTTGTGATGACATGTTGTATTTGCACATATCGAGCATATTGTGTGTATGATTGAAATGCTTGGTATGTGTGGGATCCGACAACCTAGTTGTTTATCCTTGGTAGCCTCTCTATGGGGAAATGTAGTCTTGTGCTTCCATGAGCCATAGTAGTCCGCTACAGCCCGGTTCACCGGAGTCCTTCTAGCCTAGCACTACTGCTCCGGAACACTTGACTGGCCGGCATGTGATTCACTTCGTTCCTGTGTCTGTCCCTTCGGGGAAATGTCACGCGGTGACATCCGGAGTCCTGCCTAGCCTGCTACAGCCTGGGTTCCCGGAGTCCTGTTAGCCCAGTGCTACAGCCTGGATTCACATGCTGTGACCGACATGCTCGATGTTGATTCATGTATGCCTGTCCCTGTAAGTTAGTGCCACTTTGATTCACGACTAGTCATGTCGGCCGGGTTCTCTGTCATATGGATGCTAGCGACACTTGAAGGAAATATGCCCTAGAGGCAATAATAAAGTTATTATTTATTTCCTTACATATCATGACAGATGTTTATTATTCATGCTAGAATTGTATTAACTGGAAACATAATACATGTGTGAATACATAGACAAACAGAGTGTCACTAGTATGCCTCTACTTGACTAGCTCATTAATCAAAGATGGTTATGTTTCCTAACCATGAACAAAGAGTTGTTATTTGATTAACGAGATCACATCATTGGTTGAATGATCTGATTGACATGACCCATTCCATTAGCATAGCACCCGATCGTTTAGTATGCTGCTATTGCTTTTATCCATGACTTATACATGTTCCTTTAAACTATGAGATTATGCAACTCCCGTTTACCGTAGGAACACTTTGTGTGCTACCAAACGTCACAACGTAACTGGGTGATTATAAAGGTGCTCTACAGGTGTCTCCGAAGGTACATGTTGGGTTGGCGTATTTCGAGATTAGGATTTGTCACTCCGATTGTCGGAGAGGTATCTCTGGGCCCTCTCGGTAATGCACATCACATAAGCCTTGCAAGCATTGCAACTAATGTGTTAGTTGTGAGATGATGTATTACGGAACGAGTAAAGAGACTTGCCGGTAACGAGATTGAACTAGGTATTGGATACCGACGATCGAATCTCGGGCAAGTAACATACCGATGACAAAGGGAACAACGTATGTTGTTATGCGGTCTGACCGATAAAGATCTTCGCAGAATATGTAGGAGCCAATATGGGCATCCAGGTCCCGCTATTGGTTATTGACCGGAGACGTGTCTCGGTCATGTCTACATTGTTCTCGAACCGTAGGGTCCGCACGCTTAAGGTTTCGATGACAGTTATATTATGAGTTTATGAGTTTTGATGTACCGAAGGAGTTCGGAGTCCCGGATGAGATTGGGGACATGACGAGGAGTCTCGAAATGGTCAAGAAGTAAAGATCGATATATTGGAAGACTATATTCGGACATCGGAAAGGTTCTGAGTGATCCGGGTATTTTCGGGAGTATCGGGGAGTTACGGGATTACGGGAGAAGTAATGGGCCTTGATGGGCTTTAGTGGGAAGAGGAAAAGGCTGCTGCGCCCCCCCTCCCCTTTGGTCCGAATTGGACTAGGGAAAAGGGGGCCGGCCACCTTTCCTACTCCTCCTATTCCTTCTCCCTTCCTCCCCTCTTGGTGGACTCCTACTAGGACTTGGAGACCTAGTAGGACTCCACACCCTGGCGCGCCAAACCCTAGGCCGGCCACCCCCTCCCTTGCTCCTTTATATACGGGGGCAGGGGGCACCCCATAGACACACAAGTTGATCTACGAATCGTTCCTTAGCCGTGTGCGGTGCCCCCTTCCACCAAATTCCACCTCGGTCATATCGTTGCAGTGCTTAGGCGAAGCCCTGCGCCGGTAACACATCAAGATCGTCACCACGCCGTCGTGCTGACGGAACTCTTCCCCGACGCTTTGCTGGATCGGAGCCCGGGGATCGTCATCGAGCTGAACGTGTGCCAAGAATTCGGAGGTGCCGGAGTAACGGTGCTGTGATCGGTTGGATCGCAAGGAGAACGTACGACTACTTCCTCTACGTTGTGTCAACGCTTCCGCTTCGGTCTACGAGGGTACGTAGACAACACTCTCCCCTCTCGTTGCTATGTATCACCATGATCTTGCGTGTGCGTAGGAATTTTTTTGAAATTACTACGTTCCCCAACAGTGGCATCCGAGCCTAGGTTTTTATGGTTTGATGTTATTTGCACGAGTAGAACACAAGTGAGTTGTGGACGATACAAGTCATACTGCCTACCAACATGTCATACTTTGGTTCAGCGGTATTGTTGGACGAGACGATCCGGACCAACCTTACGCGTACGCTTACGCGAGACCGGTTCCCTCGACGTGCTTTGCACATAGATGGCTTGCGGAAGACTGTCTCTCCAACTTTAGTTGAACCGAGTGTGGCTACGCCCGGTCCTTGAGAAGGTTAAAACGGAGTCTATTTGACAAACTATCGTTGTGGTTTTGATGCGTAGGTAAGATGAGTTCTTGCTTAAAGCCCGTAGCAGCCACGTACAACTTGCAACAACAAAGTAGAGGACGTCTAACTTGTTTTTGCAGGGCATGTTGTGATGTGATATGGTCAAGACATGATGCTAAATTTTATTGTATGAGATGATCATGTTTTGTAACCGAGTTATCGGCAACTGGCAGGAGCCATATGGTTGTCGCTTTATTGTATGCAATGCAATCGCGATGTAATGCTTTACTTTATTACTAAGCGGTAGTGATAGTCGTGGAAGCATAAGATTGGCGAGACGACAACGATGCTACGATGTAGATCAAGGTGTCGCGCCGGTGACGATGGTGATCATGACGGTGCTTCGAAGATGGAGATCACAAGCACGAGATGATGATGGCCATATCATATCACTTATATTGATTGCATGTGATGTTTATCTTTTTATGCATCTTATCTTGCTTTGATTGACGGTAGCATTATAAGATGATCTCTCAGTAAATTATCAAGAAGTGTTCTCCCTGAGTATGCACCGTTGCGAAAGTTCTTCGTGCTGAGACACCACGTGATGATCGGGTGTGATAGGCTCTACGTTCAAATACAACGGGTGCAAAACAGTTGCACACGCGGAATACTCAGGTTTAACTTGACGAGCCTAGCATATAACAGATATGGCCTCGGAACACAGAGACCGAAAGGTCGAGCGTGAATCATATAGTAGATATGATCAACATAAGATGTTCACCATTGAAACTACTCCATCTCACGTGATGATCGGACATGGTTTAGTTGATTTGGATCACGTGATCACTTAGAGGATTAGAGGGATGTCTATCTAAGTGGGAGTTCTTAAGTAATATGATTAATTGAACTTAAATTTATCATGAACTTAGTCCTGGTAGTATTAGCATATCTATGTTGTAGATCAATAGCTCGCGTTGTTGCTTCCCTGTGTTTATTTTGATATGTTCCTAGAGAAAATTGTGTTGAAAAATGTTAGTAGCAATGATGCGGATTGGATCCGTGATCTGAGGTTTATCCTCATTGCTGCACAGAAGAATTATGTCCTTGATGCACCGCTAGGTGACGGACCTATTGCAGGAGCAGATGCAGACATTATGAACGTTTTGCTAGCTCAATATGATGACTACTTAATAGTTTAGTGCACCATGCTTAACTGCTTAGAATCGGGACTTCAAAGACGTTTTGAACGTCATGGAGCATATGAGATGTTCTAGGAGTTGAAGTTAATATTTCAAGCAAATACCCGAGTTGAGAGATATGAAGTCTCCAACAAGTTCTATAGCTAAAAGATGGAGGTGAATCGCTCAACTAGTGAGCATGTGCTCAGATTGTCTGGGTACTACAATCGCTTGAATCAAGTGGGAGTTAATCTTCCAGATAAGATAGTGATTGACAGAATTCTCTAGTCACCATCACCAAGTTAGTAGAACTTCGTGATGAACTATAATATGCAAGGGATAACGGAAAATATTCCCAAGCTCTTCGCAATGCTAAAATCAGCGAAGGTAGAAATCAAAGAAAAACATCAAGTGTTGATGATTGACAAGATCACTAGTTTCAAGAAAAGGGCAAAAGGAAAGAAGGGGAACTTCAAGAAGAACGGCAAGCAAGTTGCTGCTCAAGTGAAAAAGCCCAAGTCTGGTCCTAAGCCTGAGACTAAGTGCTTCTACTGCAAAGGGACTGGTCACTGGAAGCGGAACTACCCCAAGTGATTGGTGGATAAGAAGGATGGCAAAGTGAACATAAGTATATTTGATATACATGTTATTGATGTGTACTTTACTAGTGTTCATAGCAACTCCTCAGTATTTGGTACTAGTTCAGTTGCTAAAATTTAGTAACTCGAAACGGGAGTTGCAAAATGAACAAAGACTAGTTAAAGGGCAAGGTGACGATGTGTGTTGGAAGTGGTTCCAAGATTGATATGATCATCATCACACACTCCCTATACTTTCGGGATTAGTGTTGAAACTAAATAATTGTTATTTGGTGTTTGCGTTGAGCATGAATATGATTTGATCATGTTAATTGCAGTACAGTTATTCATTTAAGTTAGAGAACAATTGTTGTTCTGTTTACATGAATAAAACCTTCTATGGTTATACACACCAACGAAATTGGTTTGTTGGATCTCGATCGTAGTAATACACATATTCATAAAATTTGAAGCCAAAATATGCAAAGTTAATAATGATAGTGCAACATATTTGTGGCACTGCCGTTTAGGTCATATTGGTGTAAAGTGCATGAAGAAACTCCATGCTGATGGGATTTTGGAATCACTTGATTATGAATCACTTGATGCTTGCGAACCATGCCTCTTGGGCAAGATGACTAAAACGCCGTTCTCCGGAACAATGGAGCAAGCAACAGATTTGTTGGAAATCATACATACTGATGTATGTGGTCCAATGAATATTAAGGCTCGCGACAAGTATCATTATTTTCAGAACTTCACAGATGATTTAAGCAGATATGGGTATATCTACTTAATGAAACATAAGTCTGAAACGTTTGAAAAGTTCAAAGAATTTCAGAGTGAAGTGGATAATCATCGTAACAAGAAAATAAAAAATTTTCTACGATATGATCGCAGAGGTAAAATATTTGAGTTACGAGTTTTGGCCTTCAGTTAAAACCGTGTGGAATAGTTTCACAAATTCATGCCACCTGGAACACCACAGCATAATGGTGTGTCCGAACGTCATAACCGTACTTTATTGGATATAGTACAATCTATGATGTTTCTTACCGATTTACCAATATCGTTTTGGGATCATGCATTAGAGACAGCTGCATTCACGTTAAAAGGGGCACCATCTAAGTCCGTTGAGACGACACAATATGAACTGTGGTTTAGCAAGAAACCAAAGTTGTCGTTTCTTAAAGTTTGGGGTT
Source organism: Aegilops umbellulata (assembly GCA_032464435.1). Classification (NCBI taxonomy): domain Eukaryota; kingdom Viridiplantae; phylum Streptophyta; class Magnoliopsida; order Poales; family Poaceae; genus Aegilops; species Aegilops umbellulata. The sequence goes on along the minus strand of CP136058.1, from coordinate 265,259,248 downwards.
GTGATGCTTATATGGAATAGTTTCATCCTGATAAGCTCAAACCCAAATCGGAGAAATATGTCTTCATAGGATACCCAAAGGAAATTGTTGGGTACACCTTCTATCACAGATCCAAAGGCAAGACATTTGTTGCTGAGAATGGATCCTTTCTAGAGAAGGAGATTCTCTCGAAAGAAGTGAGTGGGAGGAAAGTAAAAACTTGATAAGGTAATTGTACCTTCTCCCTTATTGGAAAGTAGTTCATCACAGAAATATGTTCTTGTGACTACTACACCAATGAGTAAGGAAGCTAATGATGATGATCATGTAACTTCAAGATCAAGTTACTACCGAATCTCGTAAGTAAACTAGAGTGAGATCCGCACCAGAGTGGTACGGTAATCCTGTTCTGGAAGTCATGTTACTAGACCATGACGAACTTGCGAACTATGAGGAAGCGATGATGAGCCCAGATTCCGCAAAATGGTTAGAGGCCATGAAATCTGAGATATGATCCATGTATGAGAACAAAGTATGGACTTTGATGGATTTGCCCAATGATCGGCAAGCCAAAGAAAATAAATGGATCTTGAAGAGGAAGACGGACACTGATAGTAGTGTTACTATCTACAAAGCTAGAATTGTCGCAAAAGGTTTTCGACAAGTTCAAGGTGTTGACTACGATGAGAGTTTCTCACTCGTATCTATGCTTAAGTCTGTCCGAATCATGTTAGCAATTGCCGCATTTTATGAAATCCGGCAAATGGATAAACAAAACTACATTCCTTAATGGATTTATTAAAGAAGAGTTGTATACGATGCAACTAGAAGGTTTTGTTGATCCTGAAGGTGTTAACAAAATATGCAAGCTCCAGCGATCCATCTATGGACTGGTACAAGCATCTCGGAGTTGGAATATACGCTTTGATAAGTTGATCAAAGCATATAGTTTTATACAGACTTGCGGTGAAGCCTGTATTTACAAGAAAGTGAGTAGGAGCACTACAGCATTTCTGATAAGTATATGTAGATGACATATTATTGATCAGAAATAATGTAGAATTATTCTGTAAAGCATAAAGGAGTATTTGAAAGGAGTTTTTCGAAGAAGGACCTCGGTGAAGCTGCTTACATATTGAGCATCAAGATCTATAGAGATAGATCAAGACGCTTGATAAGTTTTTCAATAAGTACATACCTTGAAAAGATTTTGAAGTAGTTCAAAATGGAACAGTCAAAGAAAGAGTTCTTGCCTGTATTACAAGGTGTGAAATTGAGTAAGACTCAAAGCCCGACCACGGCAGAAGATAGAAAGAGAATGAAAGTCATTCCCTATGCCTCAGCCATAGGTTCTATAAAGTATGCCATGCTGTGTACCAGATCTATTGCATACCCTACCACTGAGTTTGGCAAGGGAGTACAATAGTGATCTAGGAGTAGATCACTGGACAAGCGGTCAAAATTATCCTTAGTGGAATAAGGATATGTTTCTCGATTATGGAGGTGACAAAAGGTTCGTCGTAAAAGATTACGTCGATGCAAGTTTTGACACTAATCTAGATGACTCTAAGTCTCAATCTAGATACATATTGAAAGTGGGAGCAATTAGCTAAAGTAGCTCCGTGCAGAGTATTGTTGACATAGAAATTTGCAAAATACTTACGGATCTGAATGTGACAGACCCGTGGACTAAAATTATCTCACAAGCAAAACATGATCACACCTTAGTACCCTTTGGGTGTTGGTCACATATCGATGTGAACTATGGGTGTTAATCACATGGTGATGTGAACTATTGCTATTAAATCACATGGCGATGTGAACTAGATTATTGACTCTAGTGCAAGTGGGAGACTGAAGGAAATATGCCCTAGAGGCAATAATAAAGTTATTATTTATTTCCTTACATATCATGATAGATGTTTATTATTCATGCTAGAATTGTATTAACTGGAAACATAATACATGTGTGAATACATAGACAAACAGAGTGTCACTAGTATGCCTCTACTTGACTAGCTCATTAATCAAAGATGGTTATGTTTCCTAACCATGAACAAAGAGTTGTTATTTGATTAACGAGATCACATCATTGGTTGAATGATCTGATTGACATGACCCATTCCATTAGCATAGCACCCGATCGTTTAGTATGCTGCTATTGCTTTTATCCATGACTTATACATGTTCCTTTAAACTATGAGATTATGCAACTCCCGTTTACCGTAGGAACACTTTGTGTGCTACCAAACGTCACAACGTAACTGGGTGATTATAAAGGTGCTCTACAGGTGTCTCCGAAGGTACATGTTGGGTTGGCGTATTTCGAGATTAGGATTTGTCACTCCGATTGTCGGAGAGGTATCTCTGGGCCCTCTCGGTAATGCACATCACATAAGCCTTGCAAGCATTGCAACTAATGTGTTAGTTGTGAGATGATGTATTACGGAATGAGTAAAGAGACTTGCCGGTAACGAGATTGAACTAGGTATTGGATACCGACGATCGAATCTCGGGCAAGTAACATACCGATGACAAAGGGAACAACGTATGTTGTTATGCGGTCTGACCGATAAAGATCTTCGCAGAATATGTAGGAGCCAATATGGGCATCCAGGTCCCCCTATTGGTTATTGACCGGAGACGTGTCTCGGTCATGTCTACATTGTTCTCGAACCGTAGGGTCCGCACGCTTAAGGTTTCGATGACAGTTATATTATGAGTTTATGAGTTTTGATGTACCGAAGGAGTTCGGAGTTCCGGATGAGATTGGGGACATGACGAGGAGTCTCGAAATGGTCGAGACGTAAAGATCGATATATTGGAAGACTATATTCGGACATCGGAAAGGTTCTGAGTGATCCGGGTATTTTCGGGAGTATCGGGGAGTTACGGGATTACGGGAGAAGTAATGGGCCTTGATGGGCTTTAGTGGGAAGAGGAAAAGGCTGCTGCGCCCCCCCTCCCCTTTGGTCCGAATTGGACTAGGGAAAAGGGGGCCGGCCACCTTTCCTACTCCTCCTATTCCTTCTCCCTTCCTCCCCTCTTGGTGGACTCCTACTAGGACTTGGAGACCTAGTAGGACTCCACACCCTGGCGCGCCAAACCCTAGGCCGGCCACCCCCTCCCTTGCTCCTTTATATACGGGGGCAGGGGGCACCCCATAGACACACAAGTTGATCTACGAATCGTTCCTTAGCCGTGTGCGGTGCCCCCTTCCACCAAATTCCACCTCGGTCATATCGTTGCAGTGCTTAGGCGAAGCCCTGCGCCGGTAACACATCAAGATCGTCACCACGCCGTCGTGCTGACGGAACTCTTCCCCGACGCTTTGCTGGATCGGAGCCCGGGGATCGTCATCGAGCTGAACGTGTGCCAAGAACTCGGAGGTGCCGGAGTAACGGTGCTGTGATCGGTTGGATCGCAAGGAGAACGTACGACTACTTCCTCTATGTTGTGTCAACGCTTCCGCTTCGGTCTACGAGGGTACGTAGACAACACTCTCCCCTCTCGTTGCTATGTATCACCATGATCTTGCGTGTGCGTAGGAAATTTTTTGAAATTACTACGTTCCCCAACAACACTATCATATACGTGAGCCAAAAGGCGTAAACGGTCCCGGGCCATGGTAGGGCGACACCCGTGGGAATACCGTGCGTGAGGCCGCAAAGTGATATGAGATGTTACCGGCTAGATCGATGTGACTTGGAATCGGGGTCCTGACAATTTACATGAACTAAGAGGTGCCAATCCGGCTCTCTTGTATAATTAATACTCCCTCCGTCCGGAAATACTTGTCCTAGAAATGGATGTATCTAGCCTTATTTTAGTTCTAAATGGCCGCGTACGGATCCCTTTGTCTTCCTCATGTCCGTCAGACACTTGCGGGGTCGACGAAGCAGCAAAGAAACCACCTGAATCCGCGGTCGTCGCCTCGGTGGTGGCCTTCATGGGTCCCAAGTGGCGGTGGCCTCCCGTGTTCTACTTCTCCTCGATGATGGCGGCGGACACAGAGAAGCTAGCCACTGACTCGTCACTCTCCACGCACCCGGCTTCTGTCTCTGCCTGCATGGCGCTGCCGCAGGCACGGGAGGCGCGCCCACAGACACGGGAGGCGCGACCACCGCAGACACTGGTGGCGCGGTACGACGCGGCAACGATGACGCTCGTACCGGCGTGCTCGCCGCCGTGCCGGCGTGGAGCAACTCACCACTCCTCATAGAGCTGAACTGGAGCGGCGAGTTGCTGAACCACGCGCCTGCTTGGGGCGGCAACTGGCTCCGTCGGGCCAAGCGAGGTTGGTGAATCACCGAGTGGCCTCGCCCGTATACGGAGGGCTCTACGGGCCACCCAGCCGGGTAATATGCCAGAGAACGGCTCACCGGAAGCCATCGGAAGAGTGGAGAAAATGGTGAAGGAGGAGATGGGGGAGCGGCGGAGGGGTGCGATTCTTGCCCGCTGTTTGTCTGGCCTCGTGTAAATAGAGGGCGGACGGTAGGATCTTGGCCAACGTCTGGCCTCGTTTAAACTGACGGCGGACGGGAGGAGCTCGGTCGGTGTTGCGTTTAATTCCGGCCCGCTCATGAACGGACGTGTGGCCGGAGTAGGATTCTTGGTTTGCATGCGGTTTAACGGAGGGGTTTAATGGAGGCGCCGGGCGTGCAGCGGGCGGCGCGGTACTATTCGATTTGACAGCAGTAATGAGCTGTCAAATCACAAAGGCCCGCACCTCGTGAAACCGACCGAGCTAGACTGCCCCGCCCTCTAGCCTTTTAAAAAATCTATATACTCCACTTTTGTACAGTAGTAGTATCGATGGATTGCGCCATGGAGCAAAACTTGAAATTAAAAAAAAGGTGGTACATATAGAGAGCGCTCGTCGCCAAATTATGCATATAGTACTATTAAAAAGGCTTGTCACAATAATGGTGTCCAGCACAAGTGCACAACCCACCCCTCAAATAAAACTAAGCACCCTGGAATTCTTTGACAAAACTAAGCACCCTGAAATTCTTCGACAACTAAACTACTGGCTATATGATGTTGGCAATATATATTGTACGTATATAACATGAAGAAACGAGTGGTAGTACTATACCAACTAAAAGATGAAATGTAAGAAATACTAGTATGTACGTACTGAAGAGTTAAAGTAACAAGAAGAAACATAACATAGTTCTGCTAGGGGCTCAGCAGAACACACCCCTCATATTAAATTAAGGACACCTGAAATTAAACTTTGCAACTATTCCGGTAGACACTGCATTAGAACCACCATGAGCAATGACACTGCCACCTTACTCGGAGTCCTCGTCCACGTCCTCGACTTCGTCCTTGTCCCTCTTCCTCTTGGCTGATACTTCTTTGCTTGAACCACACACTTGGCTATTGCTCTTCATCCAACCCTTGTAGATATTGAAGCAAAGGTAGCCATCCATTGCAGCGTAGTGGATGTGGTCTATATCTAGTACATTCCGCTGCCATGCATGACGATGAAACGTGTATGGAGGTTTCTCCAGTTTACCGTACGAAGGATGAACCATGGCTCCTGCCAGGGTCAGCATTGAAGGCTGACGAGAGGACACCAGCCGATTCTTCTGGAGGTCGAAGGTGTTGCCTACAACGAGGCCTATCCGACGCAGGACTTCTTTGTCATTACCAAAGTCTACAGTAACGAATTTGACTAGGTTGCTCTCGAGGAAGTCCTTAAAATCCTGGCACTCAACGTTGGCATGGCATATGTGGTAGACCAAGCATAAGTCATGCACGCAAACCTGGATCACGGCAGGCTTCTTCCTCTCTTCGTCCTTTAGATCCTTCTCTCGTCCCAGGACTATGGTGTACTCAACATATGGCCCAGCGACCCACTCATCATCTGAGTCTTCGAACATGCATCTGAAGCAAGAAAGGCATCCTTTCACCATCGCGGAAGAACGGGTGTAGATGATGTCGAACTCATTGCCGGTGATCGTTCTAACCTTGTACTCACCGCCGACCGGGGAGATTTGGGACACCATGGATTTGGGAGGAGGGTTAGGATTAGTGGAACTACCGTAATGTGAATGGACAAGACGACTAGGAGTGAACCGCCATAGTATTGAAGGACGTGCAGGGACGAGTAGGAGCGAACTACCAGCGTGCGAACGACAGGGTAGTGGCTTTCCATTCTCCCATGATACGGGCTTCCGAGAGCCCTTGGATCTGAGATCGAACGGTTGCATGGCGTGATTCTAGACCTATGGGTGAATATCCTATCCTGGAGGGTTATTCTGCAAATTTTCAACAACTTAGCATGCGACCGTTTGATCTCAGATCCACGAAGCCAGATGGCCAGCGGCTGCGCCAGATGGTCCACGACGCCGTCCTGCGGCATGGCGCCGAGGATCGTCTCCAGACGGTGTTGGAGACCGGCTGGTGGATGGCCGCCGTCAACGCCAACTACGACTCTCAGTTGGACCAGATGATCGTTGCCACCAGCAACAAGTTCACTGTCATCAAGAAGCTCGTGGACGACATCGCCATACTCCTCCAGCCCACGCACCCGGGCTCCTCATTGCCTGCCACCCTAATCGGCCTCCATGGCCCGAACCTCTTTCAAGCACTGGTGGCCCTCCGACTGCCCGCCGACGCCACGAAGAATGTCCACCTGGAGGTCGCGCTCGCTGCGAGGCGCCTCGCCCTGCAAGAATTCCTTGACCTACACATCCACGTGTATGAGAAAATCGTGTACATAGGTATCTTCAAGGCCAGTGAGGACACTACGACATTGGCCTTCCTCAACCGGCTGGAAGGCTTGGATGCCTTTGCTGAGAAGCACCTCGACCTCGCCACAAAAGCCGCCGCTCCTTAACCGCCGGTCGGTGGCCCGGCGCACTAAGTTGAGGAGGAGGAGGTCGTACGTTCGTGGATCCATCTTTATTCTTGCCTTTTGTAACCACCACTACGATCGTATCATCATGGCCTTAATTCTTATTGTGTTGTTGCATTCTCGTTCCAGTAAATACCGACATGTGCGATCCCTTTGCTTAATTATATGCATCACTGTAACTAGTACTCCATCCGTCAATTTATAAGTTGTGCTTACCTTTTCCATCAACTCCGTGCAACGCGCGGGCATCTTGCTAGAAGCACTAGAATATGTCTATATAATTCGTATGTGATAGTCCATTTGAAATATCAGAAAAGAAAAATATTTAGGTACGGAGGGAGTAATATATTAGGAGTATATCAAAACAATAGTGATTTCTTTCAAGTTTGTGAACAAATACTACTATTCTACTACTTTGGATCCGTTGCAACGCATGGGCACATTGCTAGTAAAAGGAAAAGGCCTGCCGCGTTCGCGTCACACCCCCACACGCCCGGGAATCGGGAGTACAACACGGCCCGTCTGGCACGACACATAGCTTAGGGAAGGCGTGTTGCCTAGCATTTTCACTTTCATGTGGGACCGCCGTTGAGCAAACCGACACCCCGCCCGCCGCCGGGTTGGAAAACAGAAACGAGGGGAAGATCTAGCTGTAGCATGGAAGCCATGAAATTTGGTGTCGGACGGGGCTCGTTGATAGAGTAGGAGCATTCCATACTAGTACTACTCCTACTAGTACCAAGTTTTTACTCCTAATACTATATTACTAGTTCTACCACTATACAACTAGTAGGTACGTGCACGGCACAACATCGTAGGAACAATAAACGGGAAGATCTTGTTTTGGGTGATTTATCTTTTTTCAATCAACGTAGTATGAATAATATGATGTGGGGGGCACCCATGAAGCTTATGTGGCTTGGTTGCATGGCTACGGAAGGTTAGAGAAAATAAATAGATAATGTGTTTAGAGTGCACTCCACTAAATAGATATACTTTGGATCCATTGCAACGGGTCGGCACATCTATATCTATACCCCCTATATAGTGTGCGAATAACTTTGAAAGTTGGTCGTTGGATGAAGCCGATCCAATGGTACAAAGATGGCAAATCCGAGCACTACTGGCCGTTGGATATCATCCACCAGATTCTGCCACATGTATAATCTAGAAGACTCCATGGTTGAACTTAATTCATGACTAACTTTGCCACAACTAAGCTTAGGCAAAGTTATTAGTTCTTCAAAATGAGAGCCACAAGTTGGCAAGCCTAAGGGAATCTTGCCACATTTTTTGTGTGTATGTCATGTGGGGCGTTAGTGTGGCTTGCCTAAGGTGTGGCTTGAACTAAACACTCACCTAAGTTAATCAAACTTGCCTAACCTTACATTCCACCAGATTTTGCCACATGTTAGAATCCAGAAAGCTCCACATGCACAAACCACCAGAATCCCATGCGTGCAATGCACGTGTACCTTACTAGTACTAGTTGGTAGTAGTAAGAAACAAATTCAAGTTTAGGCACGAGCTCGTACTGCGGGAGCACCACAAGGCCTGCCGCAGGAGTTACATTTCCCTCTCGGGGCCCACAGGACCGAACTTCAGTGGCTTAGTGCCCGACCTATGAGTCAATGACATGCGGACCTTAAATGCGGCTGGCCCACATGTCATTCTCATGGTGGTGGCGTGGTTCGCGACTCACTCGTTTGAGATGAACCGGCCGGTGGTGGCGTGGCCGTGGCGAGGGTGCCACAGCTGGGCGTCGGGGCGTTACGAGGCGTAGATGGCCACACCGGCGGGTACTACCTGCAGTACATAAGTACTCCAGCTGAGGATTGTTGCCCGGGACGAAATGTGTCACAGCCGCTAGATGAAAATTCGATGGTGCTGGAGTACGGATCGGAGCACAGCAGCGGAGCAAGCAAACCGCGTCCAATTGGGTGTGTCTGTGGTAGAAAGTTGACGGTCGCCGCAGTTCAGCTGGCCCGCATGTCATGCACACAAAGGCAGAGGAGCGGTGGGGCCAAGAGGGATGAGGGGCACGTCGAGGGGATGAGGATCCCCTGACGCGAACAATCCTACCATTCTGTCACTGACATGTGGGACCCATAAGCGTGGGTCCCACCTGTCAGCGACAGAATGTTAGGATTGTTTGCGTCAGGGGATCCTCATCCCCTCGACGTGCCCCTCATCCCTCGAGCGTGGGTCCCACCTGTCAGCGAAGGAAAGGCAGGGAAAGGTAGTGATAGCCACGTCAGAGGATCCATGTCCACGTCGGGGGACGTCGTGCCGTGGGTTGGAGCGGCATCGTGGGAATCGCGTGTGGGTGTGGCAGTGGTAGAAACAAGAAACGTGATGGTCGCCGTGGTTCAGCTTCCATGGACAAGCTGTCATGTTTGCTGACACATGTATATAAAAACTAGAGTGTTTATATTTCAAGCACGTGAACAAGTATTATTCTACTACTTTGGATCCATTGCAACACACGGGCCAGGACATTGGTAGTAGTAGTGTCCATCTCTATTCTAGAGGCCTTCCCTCGTTCATCCTTTTCTCTCACAAGATAAACTACTCATACAAATGCATCTTGATGTTCCATGGAACGCACGAGGATGTTTCCTTAGGGGTCTCTCCAGCGTGGCGTGGCCGTAGTTGCAAGTTGACGCCCCTTGAGATGCCGACGTTGAGGGGCACTCGGATTTCCTCCGATGAGAACGTAAGATGAGTTTGATCACGTAGTAAATTCATTCAAAAGACTACTTCCGTGTCCATTTCCTAATTCTCCCCTTGCCCACAGTTTCACAGGTTAGGCTCGGTGCGAGTGGAGATTGGCTTGCATATGTACGGGAGGGTACCAACATTAATTTGCACAACATTTACAACGGTGACACTGTTCCCGTAGAACCTTTGTCCAACATTGGGATTATCCATGCAACGGGCCACCGCATGGATTGGTACGATGGAACCATGGTGAGATTGAATAAGATAGCACGAACCTTGCACATGGCGGTAAAAGGCGGACCATCCTGTCTGCGGCCGATTTGTTGTCGTACGAGTAGGAAGACGTTGTGCTCCTTTCTAACCGCATCTTCGCGGTGACAAACCAAGGGACTTATTTGTATGGGACACATCCTACGATATATTCTCTCTCTCCCAGTTTATTTGTTTTGAATCTTTTTGTTTTATAAGTTTGAAATTCAAATTTAGAGCTCCCCATCACATGTTGAGATTACAATGTCCATTAAATCGTTGCGTGCATGTATAGTAAAGAAACAAATCTCGAGTTTGGCACGAGTTCATGCTGCGGGAGCACCACAAGCCCTGACGCAGGAGTTACATTTCCCTCTCAGGGCCGTCGGGACTGAGCTTCTGTGCCTTACTACACCTACCTTTGAGTCAATAACATGTGGACCCCATAGGTGACTGGTCCACATGTAATGCTCCCGTAGGCAGAGGGGCAGTGGGGCCAAGAGGGGCGAGCCGCAGGTCGGGGGACGTGTGGTTTCATGGGTTCGAGCGGCGTCATGGGAATCGCGGGTGGCTGTGGTAGAAACTTGATGCTCGCCGCATTTTAGGTGGACCACATGTCATGCACACAAAGTCAGAGGGGCGGTGTGGCCGAGAGGGGTGAGGCGCACGTCGAGGGGCGTGGTGTCGTGGGTTGGAGAGGCGTCGGGGGAATCGCGAGATGAAACGTGATGGTCGCCATAGTTGAACTTCCATGGACAAGCTGTCTTGTCTACGGACACATGCACTGCATACCGATCACTAGAAGTAGTAGCAGAGAAAGCTATATATGCGGATAAATAGTTCCTTATAGTCAAGCGGACCCACGCTACCACTCTGTTCCAAAGACATGCACACCATCAAAATAGTCCATCTATATCAATATACACCGAGAGCGAATAATTTTTTTACAAGAGAGGAAATAGTTCATCCAGCCATAATGCCCTCCTGTTGGTGCAACCTTTTCTTCTTCTTCTTCTTCTTCTTCTTCTTCTTCTTCTTCTTCTTCTTCTTCTTCTTCTTCTTCTTCTTGTTCTCATTCTCTGTGGGAGACGGCTTCGCAACAAGCTCTTTGGACCTTGCAGCTATCTCGAAACTCACACGGGCATCGAGGGCAGCATATTTTATCCGCTCGTACGTCAAGGGATAATTCTCCCATCCAGATGACCTTAATGCCACCGTCTCATCACCCTTCTAAAGATTTGTACCAAGCACAAAATTTTCTACGTCGAATAGGGATGGTGTCTGTTTATCACAATCTTCTACAGGAATTTTGATTCTGGTTTGTAGGTGAGCGATGCTTTTCAAATCAAGGTTGTACGGCTCCAGCTTCTGTTTGTCCCCTTCGATGGCTGCCCCACAGAAGTATACGTCCTCCTAAGAAAAGAAATCGTGAAGCTCACCTGGTATGGGGGGCGAGTGTATGATGTGGTACACCAAAACATCATCTTCGAGGCACAACTGAAGGATGGCGGCGCGCTGGATCTTCCCAGGGGCACGCTCCGTGTACTCTGCTCGAGACCGATGACCCTCGTCTCTACCTTTTCGAGGGAGTTGGATACATTGTTGATCCACTGCCGAACAACCCTTGGGTGGACGGTGACGGTGGCATCTATGCGCATCGAGCCTTCGACGAGGACATGTTGGACGCTAAAAACCTGCATCTCGATCTCTTTCGCCATTTGGAACTGCTGGAACGGTGGGCTATGGTTTGGAGAATTAGGATTAGATGGCTGGTCTAACTGAAGTAGTAGATGATTATTTAAAGAGGTTAAAACAATGTGAACGCAGTGGGGTTTGGATGCAAATGAAGACGAAGGGGAGGTGAAGAAGCGGAGGAGAATCAGTTCCCGATGGAGAAGTAAATAGGAGAAGTGGCGTGCAGGCAGTTGATTAGATGGCTAGGTAGACTAAACGAAAAGGCTATGCGGGTAGACTGATGAGTCGTACCTGTTCGTGTACGTGCCCATCCTTCCTGATAGGTGGGACCTATGCAAACAGATAAAAAATGTGTCGTAGTTCTTTTTTTTGAGCGCTGAGTGGGAGACACAACATTCTCTGGTTAAGGAATACTCCCTCTGTTTAGGTGAGTATAAGTCACCTTAGAAAATCAGGTTTTCCCAAAACCTTTAGGCGTGGAGCATTAACTTCCTGCTCGATCCCCTCCCAGCCTCGTTAGCCAGCGTTCTCTTCCTCTGCTGCCACGTTCTACCTTTCCATTTTTCCTCTTCTCAAGTGTGGAACGATCTGCATGCCGTCCTTGATGCACCAGAACGACCACTGCATGCATCGCGGCAGGGCGTTGATTGGGCATGCACGAGAATTTGGTTCTGCTCGCAATATGGATGATACCTGAACGATGAAGTGAACATGCATGCTAGCACGGGAGACCTATTTCCGCTATACAATACTGGATTACTCATGTTCCTACTAGTAGTAGTAGTAGTACAAGTGTGGTACACTTGATGGTCAAAATACTATTCATCCGGTCCTCACAGTGAAGTGACAACACCCTGCGCCTGACACTAGTCCAGGTGGCGTGTTTGGGTTACCAAAGTCAGCTTCACCCTGTGCACTATGCAGTCTGTCACCGCCGCTGTACAGCACATTGGCGCCTCGCCTCATCTCCCTCTCCGATCCCATAGCACCACTTCATCTCCATCTCCTTCTCCGTCTCTGTCTATGTCTCCATCTCACTGTGCCCCCGTGTACCGTCGCCTCACTCGCCTCCCCCAGTACCACTATTCCCTCGCTAGCCGCTCCAGCACCGACATCCTTCTCCCCTGTAAATCAAGCCCCCTTCCAAACTCCACCATGGCCGAACGCGAACCGCGCAACATCCATATGAGCCACGATTGGAGCAATCTCCCCAGTGACATCCTCGACCTCTGTTGTTCGTGTATGGATATGTTGAGCGCCCTGCGGCTGGCTGCATGCTCGAGGGACATGCACACGGCCATCGTCAAAGTGAGGCCTAAGCTTTTCAAGACACCCTGCTTGCTGCTATCTAGTCTTGCGAGATTGGCTCACCATGATACGGAGGCGTGCATGATGCCCCTCGACTTCAATCCGATCTCCATTAGCCGAAACTTCTTTGCAGGTATGTAGTGGGTCGCCGTACATCATTTCCCTCGACATCGATCCGATCACCATCGCCCGAAACTTCTTGGCAGTTATGTACTGGGTCGGCATGAACTCCCACTGGATGGCTGCCTTCAGAGAAGACGGTAAAAAGTTGGTGCTCGTGAACTTCCAGACCTCCCATGAGATTATCCTTCCTCCATTGGATTATATAGAGTATTACCATCGCGGTCCAAGTCATCTAGATTACTACGTCAATTGGACGGACCTTGTTTTGCAGAAGATTGTAATCTGCCAAGTGCCCACACGACATGCGAATTACGCAGACTTCAAGATAATTGCCTTGTTCGACCGCGGACTCGCCTATCTTTACGCCGGTGCCTTCTTTAGCTAGAGACAACTCGGCTCGCAGTGGATCATCGTCAAAGCTGATACACACTTCTGTGATGCTATTGAACAGAATGGCATCATCTACGCGATCGACAAAGCAGATGGCACCACGTATTGCTGGGACGGCGCGTGTAAGTTGTTTCCGTCTCATGTTAATGATGATGCCATGACACTGTTTGAACTTTTTGTGATGATTGGCATATCCCTGTTTGAGCAAAATTTGAGTAAAACTATGGCAATGTATTAGAGACGTCGTAAATCAACTATATTTGGAATGAGTTAATTCATGCGATTGTGACCAGGTCATTACAACCAATTTGTACCCTGAATAATCAAACGGTTAGGAATATATGGATATTATCCTTATTTTACAGTAATCTATATACTACTACTAAATATGAGTGTGTATCAATGGCCATGTTAGTTTCCTCGTTTTCATGATGTAGAAACATGCACCACACTGTTGGTTTCATCTAACCATACATTAGGGAAGTAAATGTGCATATGGAGAACTCTATATTTGGAAGTAGTGAAATCCTGCAATGCTTACCATGTGTACATAAATATATTCGCCCTTCAGCAATCAATGGCTAGAATAATATCCTCACAAAAATTTTGCCCACAGAACACGAGTATATAACAATTCATGGTCTGTTAGTTACCTTGAAGAATTTGTTTGTGAGAACAGAACATGATTACTCCCTCCGTTCCCAAATATTTTTCTTTCTAGAGATTTTAACAAGTGACTACATACGGAGCAAAATGAGTGAATCTACACTCTAAAATATGTCTACATACATTTGTATGTTGTGTCTATTTGAAATGCCTAGAAAGACAAATATTTGGGAACGGAGGGAGTACATAACATGCATGACATGGTAGTTTCCTGTGAAGAATCGATTGCGAGATAACATGAGTATAACGATGCATGGCACTTCTATATTTTCGAACCCAGTATACATTTCCCTGTATTTTCCTCCCAGTTCCAACAGGGACATATCAATGCTGTTTCTTGAATTATCCTACTCATACTCTGAACACTGTTGATCTTACATTAACAATGCCTGTCCTTTTTGATATGATGTAGTGTTCCTACAGTTACTGCCCTTTGTAATCACACTGCCAAAAACAGGGAAGCACAACTGGTTCCTCGCTCGATCAGATGACGACAAAAGACTGATGATCATTCGGACACATGAGCCGGAAAAGTTATATTGCAAAAAACCCCACTATATACAAGCACCATGTAATACGTGAGTATCCGGACAGTGGCTATTACGTCTATGAGCAGGATACCAGCTTGTTGGGGCCTTTAGGATTTTTAAGTTGGAGGCGGGTAAACAGCCTTGGTTCACACTCTCTATTTCTCAGATTCAAATATCCGATTAACCAGGAGATCACCGTTGGCAAGGACCTTGATGGCAGAGAGGCTCTGTTTGCTATGGAAAACTGTGTCTACACGGCGAGCCCTAGGAGTTCGGGAGCAAACTCCCCTGATTGTCAACGATACATCCTGCAGCCAAAAGAAGGTGAGAATGACAAAGGCATCCGGATTAACTTTGATCCTTGGATGTCTCAATTACGACAGGCAGTGATGTGGTTCAAGCCTTCAGGTTGATAGGTAATTGGGCTGTTGCATCGAAAGGGTGGAGTACTGGTGTCTCCGGATCACTGGTCGCTGAAGCGGGGATGCAAATTATGATGGTGTGGGATCATCTCTTGGAATGACTTTGTTGTCTTTGCTGCTGGTTCTGGATGGGTAGTTCTTTCTTTTGTTATGCATATTCCTTGTCATTTGGTCACCCTCGTCTATGTCACTCTTACTATGTAATAGTTGCTTCTGTTTAGAATGTCATTCTCGTCTGGATCACGAGAGTCTGAGCGCTCCAGATGGGTGCATTTTGGTGGTGTAGCAAGACTTCTTATGAACTATCATGTCTTGCTGTTTATGTCAGTAGTAGTCACTAGTCAGTGTTTGAATGTTGTATATATCGTTGTTTCGAACTGTTTATTGTCTCGAACTACTGGTGGGCTAAATGAGGGCATCACCATTTTCCAGTGTTCAGACTATATCTCCTTTTTTCAAGTTATATAATTTGAGCTCAGTGTCTTTTCGATGATGTACACTTGTTTGGGCCAGTGAGGTGTCGTTGAATATGGGGTGAGTAGTAACGCAATGCCAAACTAGTCAATTATGACTCTCAGGCCGGGCTATCAAAAGATCCTGGAAAAAAAGGTCAGGCTCACCAAAAAAGAAAGAATAAGGACTCTTAGGCCGACATGTGGGCGCCACCGGTGTTTTCGTGCACTTGCGCGCCGAGAGCATATTGGCGTGTGCCAGAAATTAATGCTACCTTTTCATCCCCAGTCTCCTGCCCCTCCCCCACCTCTGGAATCTCGATTCCTACTCCGGTTCCCCCAAATCCCCCTCCTGTACTCCCTGTACTCAAACGCACTATCATGTTGCCGGTCAACGCGGATCTCCGAGCCGGAGATCCTGAGGTCCGTCCTGCCTTCGGTCGCTGCGTACTATCGCTCAACAGTGGCATGGCGGCGCTGGACGACCAGTTTGCCGGCAAAGTGCTGATGGTAACCATCAACGGCGACCGGCCTCCCGTCTCGCCGGACGACCTTGTCAAAGCTCTTGGCATTGCGCACGACATCCAAATAAGTGACTTGCTCATCGAAGTCTGTCCGCCACCGGCTGATTTCTTCATCAGGTTCCGAACAACTTTCGACTGTAGTCGTGTGTTCGAATCTTCCCGGTGTTTGTTCTGTGATGGTGGGCTGGTGAGCTTTGATCGGTGGCACCCAGGATGGGGCTCGGTGCCCTCTGAGCTTGAGTTTTTAACAAAGCTTACCTTCCACGACATGCTTCGACGTGCTTGGAACAGCGAGTCCATGAACGAGCTTATCAACGACCTTGGAGGTGAGCTCGTAAGTATGTTTGTTCCTCCAAACAGCTGGGCTCTGACGGTTATGGCATGGATGAATAAGCTGTCCACCATACCGAAGGTGGTTGCTGTTGAGATACTGGTGCAGGAACCAGGGTTGTACTATTCGTCGCCACCAAGGCCGCCGCAGACCACGTTAGGGAAGTACCTGTATCGAGTGTTCGTGCATGTCGAAGAAGTGGTCAATCCATCAATCGAAGTCCTGCCGCCGCCGCTGGTGCTCGGAACGATGGATGGCACAGGGCCTACTCCATCGCGCGGCGGAGGCCACTGCTTCTTTGGGAGAAGAGGCAACGCTGGCTGCCTGGATGTGCTCTAATTTGAGGTAACAACTGAATTTTGTCAGATACTAGTTAAATCCGAGCTATGAAGCACTGATATGCCAGTACATTTGATTGTGACCTGTTCTAATTTTGTACTTGAACTTTTTTTAGAAAGGGTTGTACGTCGACTTAATGTGCTAGCAGAACTTATTGTGTTGTCTGTCTGTTTTCTTTGCACAACATTCAAGATATTTCCCCGTCATTGATAAAGACGATGAACCGTTATGTACGACTTCGTTGGTTTCAACATAGCCCTTTCCGTAGCGATCCACTGCTTCCATCCTGATTGTGCCGCCAGCGTGAAATTTTTGTATGCAAGTTCAGTGTGCTATGATGTTCTATATGATTGTGTCAACTATATAATTTTTTACTGAGCATCAGCAATGCATATGGCTGAAAGATGTATTTACGAGCATCGACCGATGGGTCTCTCTCTCTCTCTCACACACACACGCACACACACACGCACACGCACAAGTTGGACCCGTTGAATTATTTATTTGCTCGTGACATCGTTTAATTAGGTTCCACTCTAATCTAACTTTTTTCTTAAGTTATTAATTGAGCTCAGTGACTTCAAAAAGTTGTACAGAAGCCTTGTTTGGGCCTTTCCGGCGTCGCTGAATGTGGGTTGAGTAGTTGTACTGTACTACACAGGCCTTTTTTTTAACATCAGCAATGCGACTGGGCCGACAGTTGTACACAATATCCGGGTCAACTTGTTTTTCTCCGCCCCGCTGGGCTGCAAACTTTCCTAGGAGGTATGCATTAGGCTTAACAAGAAAATGGACTTTAAGAAATAATAAATGGGATGTAATTATAATAACTGGACAATTACTATGCACCAAACACGTAATTAGTTTGAAAAATATATTATTTTTGGAATTGGAAAATTTTAATTTTATTAGTTGTTGCGCGCGCAATATTTCGTTGGATCTTAACGTAATACAACTTTATTTTGAAATTATATTTAACCTGACTAGAAATTTCGGATAAAAATATTTCGGATCACATCAAAATGTGGGATTTTTTTTTGAATTCTGTTTTGAGCGGTTGTTTGAAATTATTAATCGTTGTCCTAGCTAGAAGTTGTGTTGTACTTTTAACAAACTATAAATGGTCTGTAGTAAATTCCATTAGAATTAAAAAATGGGTTGTACATTCTTACAAATTGCAAATGGGCTACATGTTCTCTGCCAAATTCGAGTTGTGGGCCTACTAAGTTGACGCGTACCAAGGGTTTTGCCAACTTAGTCAATATAAACGATTCTAGCTGCAGTGATCGTACGATGTCCATCCAACGGTCGTAGTGCTTCTTCAACATCTGGTCTTCTTGCTCCAGCAGCCCAAAGCAGCGCCGGTCGTGTCGCGTGCTCCTGCCTCCCGTGGCCGACTGTGATGCCGCGGAGGCCTCACCGCCCCGTACTACTCCCACCACTGGCCAGGCCATCCCTCTACTCACCCATACCCCCTGTTATTGTGCGGCGACGACAGCCTCACACCAAAGCGGAACCAGTGAACCCTCGTACTCCTCTCCGCGCGGGCTTCCGCTACTGCGTCTTCCCCGGCTCCGCGTCGTCCCCTTCCTATGCCTCGCCGTCGTCCAGACCACCGCCCTGGTGCTCTCGGCGCGACGTGGTCAACGTGGTCAACGACCGACTTCCATCGGAAGAGTACTGTACGTGGAGAGGCTGGCAGCTGGGTCCAGGCAGCCGCAAGGAAGTGCCTCCTTATTATGCGCAAAATAACTATTCCTCCACCTGATAGCAGGGACCCACCGGACAGGCCACCTTATTTCGCGAAAATAACGTTTCCCCCCTGACTGCTGGGACCCACCGGACGGGCCAGCGTATTTCGCGAAAAAAACGTTCCCCCCGCTGTCAGCTCGGACCCACCGGAAGTGCCTCCTTATTACGCACAAAAAAATGAATAGTCCCCCTGCTAACTGGGACCCACCATGGTGGGAGGCTGACTTGTGGGCCTACTAAGTTGACTGGGACTGGGGCCTTTGTCAACTTTAGTCAATATGAACGATTCTAGCTCGAGTGACCGTACGATGTCCATCCAACGGCCGTAGTGCTTCTTCAACCTGTGGTCTTCTTGCTCCAGCCGCCCAAAGCAGCGCCGGTCGTGCCGCATGCTGCTGCCTCCCGTGCCCGGCAGTGCTGCCGCGGAGGCCTCACCGCCTCCTACTATTCCCACCACTGGCCAGGCCCTGCGACGACAGCAGCGTCACACCGCAGCCGAACCAGTGAACCCTCATACTCCTCTCCGCGCGGGCTTCCACTGCCGTGTCTTCCCCGGCTCCCCGTCGTCCCCTTCCTAGGCCTCGCCATCGTCCACCTTCCTGGTGCTCTCGGCGCGGCGTGGTCAACGTGGTCAAGGAACGACTTCCATCGGACATGGACTATACGTGGAGAGGCTGACAGCTGGGTTCACGGTCGCAGCAAGGAAGTGCCTCCTTATTATGCGGAAAATAATGATTCCTCCACCTGACAGCTGGGACCCACCGGACGGGGCACTGTATTTCGCGAAAAAAAACGTTTCCCCATGACTGCTGGGACCCACCAGCTACATCTTCGCACGCAAGGAAGTGCGTCCGGGCAAAAAAACGATACGCCCCCTGACTGCTGGGTCCCACCAGCTACATCTTCGCAGGCAAGGAAGTGCCTGACAGTCGGGACCCACCTGGTCGAAGCGTATGTAGCGTTGTCATTCTCGTCGTGAACGTGTACGTACATATATACTGGTGGATGTAGAGGCACGCACGTGTCGTAGTAGAGGCACGTACGTGTCGTAGTAGAGGCGCACACGTAGCATGTACACGTACGTACAGCGGCCAGGGTGCAAGAAAGAAAATATGGCCACGTATGTGTACATACGGGCGGGGTCTTGAACGCTTACTCGCGCATACGTACGGCCAGGACTCATGTACATGGCTGGGTCGGAACGGAGAAACAGCGTCGTCGTCGTGTTCATGGGGAGGCAACGGAATGCGTCATGTTCATGGGGAGGCAACGGAATGCATCATGTTCATGGGGAGGCAACGGAACGCGTGGGAGCCAACCGGCTCGGTCAGAACGGAATGCGTGGTCGTGTTCATCAGGAGGGCTTGGACGGAACAGGCGATGGAAATGAGGCTTGGCGTACCGCACAACGGAGGAAACGGCCTTGTGTTCGACCGGCCACGTTCGAAACGAGATCCTGTTCATCAGGAGGGGGCTAGCGTACCGCAAAATGGACAAAACGGACCTCCTACGGTCGAAACGGGGGTCCTGTTGATCGGGAGGGGTGTGGTGTACCGCAAAACGGACAAAACGGACCTCCTACGGTCGAAACGGGGGTCATGTTGATCGGGAGGGGTGTGGCGTACCACAAAACGGACGAAACGGACTTGTGTTGGATCGCTACGGTCGAAACGGGGGTCCTGTTCATCGGCAGGGGTGTGGCGTACCACAAAACAGGACTCCACGGGATACTGTTCATCTCCACCGTTGACCTCCTCCAGCCTCCACGGGCTACCGTCGACCTCCTCTAGCCTCCACGGGCTCCTGTTCATCCAGCCTCCACCGTGCGCTACTCCACCGGCTACTGTTCAACGACCCCAACACCGTCTACTGGTCATCCAGCCCTCCACACCACGAGGTCCTGTTCAACCACCCCTCCACGGGCACCCCTCCACCGTCTACTGTTCATCCAGCCCTCCACACCACGGATTCCTGTTCAACCAGCCCTCCACGGGCACCCCTCCACCATCTACTGTTCATCCAGCCCTCCACACCGCGGGGTCCTATTCATCCAGAGGCAACTCCACCGCTCACTGTTCATCCAACCCCCCCGCAACGCTCACTGTTCATCCAATCGATCGACTTTAGTTAGCAGCAGTAGCGAAGGAAGGAATCGCTCGATCGGGTTCAGTTAACATCCATCGATCGATCGCTCGGGTTCAGTAACGCGTAGCCTGTAGTGCAATCGCTCGGGTTCAGTTAGAGCCCAACGCCTCGCTCGGGTTCAGTTAGAGCCAACGCCTCGCACACACGCGCGTACGTGTACGAGAGAAATGCGCATCGCTCGGGCCCCGACCTCCCACTATAACCCGGAACTCCCCGAAATTTTCCTCGCCCTCGCTTCTACCACGGTTTTTCCGTCATGGACGGCCCAAAGAATGTCATGCAGCTGCGTCTCCGGCCCGCCCAGGACGAAAAACCCATTTTCTTTCATGATTTTTTGTCATAGAAGTCGGAGCCCACCATATCTATGATGATACCGGGTTTTGTCACAATTATTGTCATAGAAGTGTCATATGTATGACAAAAAAAATTCATTCGGCCCAAAATGTCACAGATGTGTCTTTTTTTTGTAGTGTCCATGGCGCCCCCACCGCACCAATTTCACAGCCGCCCTCCTCCCTAATGCCGGAGACACTGTCCATTTGCCGTCGTGCACTGGGCCGTGTGCCTCTTACTCCGTGCTGCTGGTGCTGCCTCGACGACGGCCGCATGAACCGTACCGGAGCCGATTCATCCCCGCCATTGTTCACGGCACCGGAGCGGCTCCAGCTTTGGATCCGCCCAGAGTCCTGGCGCTGCTTCCACGTAGCCGTCGACCGTCGTGACATTGCTCTTTCCCTGCCGCCGGTCGCCACCGCAACCGCGTCGGCCTCACCGACTCGACAGCTGGACCTGCCTACTTCACCATGCCGCCAGATAGGGCGCACCTCATCTCAAATCACTTTATTTAGGCGTCAGTTGTCTGAATTTTTATTCTGGGCCAATCGATTCCCAATGGGAAGCAGCACCCCTCGAGGCGGCGGAGCTCCTAGGCTGCCGGTTGGCTGGTGTCTAACGTAAGGGTGCGGGGCCACAAGTTCACCGCGGAAGCACCGCTTAGATGGCTATCTTTTAGAGTTGCGTGGGTTGAAGGTACTGCCGCCGCCAGATCTGGATGACGGGGAGTCTTTGTGGATTGGCCGGGGGGCGGCGCAACCACGGCAGTGCGGTGGGGCGGGGAGCGGGGTTTTGGCCAGGGCCACGGACGGTGGAGGCAGGCTGCTCTTCCGTTGGTCGCCGGCTCTTCGGGGAAGATTCCGAATAGTGTCAGCCGGGAGGCACAAGACGGCCAGCCATCCGGCGTAGATCGGACAGTACCAAAATAAAATAAAATCATGTGACCCCAATTTAGTCTTCAGTCAACAGACGTGTGACCACTCTCGTACCTTGCTGTTGATCTCTTAGTGTATTTCTTCAGATCAAAGAGATATGTCGTTCTTAACATTATGCGGTATCTGCATCTTCAGACACACCGTCTTCCGACTCACCGCAGCTGCTCCTACAAGGGAAGCATACACCAGAAGGGAGCTATAGCCCCCACTGAACAGTTCCCTGCATCGAATGCGCGTGCCCGACGTGGACAGCCACAACAACTACAGGGCCATCGACAAGTCAGCACATGTTGCTCACTCCTATGGATGGCAACCAGATAGGTTGTACCCTCATCTTACTTGTGTGCAACATTTATGGCTTCGTTATTCATCTAAGCATGGAAAATAGATCATCACATTTCACTGTATATTCATGTTGATCTCTTACGGGTCTTGTTCAGGAGTTAACGATGTTCCATAGTTCAGCTAAGATACTTGTTCTTTAGGTAACATTGTTCCATAGTTATCATCCATCAGCCAATGCTATCACACAGGCTGGTGATTATAGTATTATACCACTTCTAGTATTACCTATGTTGTTCTTTAATACTTTTGTGTGCCATCTAGTTAATCTCGAGTACAAACGATACATATTCTGTAGCTTTCATCTGTGTTCTCCCTTTAGTTTATGAGACCTGTTGCTGCTAGTTAACCCTACTCCTACTATTTATGTCGTCTCCTACAGGCACTCGTTACATAAATCTAACTACTAGTTGTCTTCCATGCATGTCATATATAACTACACACACTGATATATCCACAAGAACCTCACGGAGCAATGTAAAGGCCAATAAACTTGATGTCAATGATACCCAATATGATGGAACATGTAAAGGCAGTTCTTCAGAAGACTTGTAGAAAGATGATGAATCCTCTTGACCCCACAAGGTCCTTGCTGTAACTTGGCCTATGATATGGGTACAACATGCATATAATGTCCTTGAGTGTATCTACTCTGTTGCAATGCCATGTGCTTAGCATGTTGATCATGCATGTAAATATGCCATGCCTTCCTGTTTTTCAGTACATATTCCATTCATGATAACATGTTTACAAATTCAAGTACTATCATTCTACTCTATCGCAATGCCATCTACTTAATTTCGACATCATGCTTCTGAATATCTTATGCATTGTTATTCATCAGTATGTACTTCATCTGTCTACCATACCATGTTTTTTACATTGAAGTGTTGTTCTAGTGCTCTGTTGCAATGCCATCTTATTTCCCAATCATACACGTGTATGTTGCCTTAGTTATTTCTGTACTTATTCCGCTAGCATACAGTTTTACATTCAACTAGTGTTTTATTGCTGTGTTATCCTGTCGTATCCCTAGCTCTTACACCATACTCCCTCCATCTGGATTGCATGTTGCTGAAATGGATAAAAAAGGATGTATCTAGAACTGAAATACGCCTAGACCCATCCATTTTTTTCCGGATGGAGGGAATACATGTCAATATGTCATGCCTTTCTATTCTTCAGTACCTATTCCATCTCTCTGCTGTCGCATGTTTTATAATTAAAGCACCATTCTTCTATACAAGGCATGCAAGGGGAAGACGACTATGTTAGAATCTGAAGGGTTACAAACAAGCCCTTTGCAAAAGATCAAAACGCCAGGAGATAATAAACCAACTCCAGTTTTTATAGATACTGCTCCAGCATAGAGAAACCCAACTCCTACTGATAATAAGCATATTCCGGTGGCCAAAGAACTAGTTCGCTCCAGTCCGGCAAAAATATGTCGACTCAATTCTAAGAAGCGTGTGCGTATCCTTGCATCATGAAATTTTATAGCATGCTGAATCATATTTTCTACATGTTTCTTACCCATCTCTCTTTTAGAAAATAAGCTTAACAGATAGAAGAATTTCTGCAATGGTACCGTTTATGAGGAAAGATTCTTGCAGGAATTCTCTGTGCTACAATGTAGATGTAAGTACCTGTTGTATATCACTATATTTTTACATCAGCGTGTATTTTGTCAATTGGTGTAAATCCAACCTTTATCTCATCTAAATTTAGTTGTAGCAAAATGTATGATCAAAGGCCACAATGTTGATTTTTGCAAGGAAAACTGCCTGGTAGTTTTGCATCCTAAGCTGCATGAGTGTACTATCTCATATTAGTGGGTTTGAATACTTTGGTTCTGCACTGGGTTTTTTAGTGTTTTTTTACTGTGTTTTCCTGTCGTATCCCTAGCTCTTACAGCATACTCCCTCTGTCCGGATTAAATGTCGCGGAAATGGATAAAACTAGATGTATCTAGAACTGAAATACGCCTAGACCCATCCATTTATTTCCGGATGGAGGGAATACATGTCAATATGTCATGCCTTTCTATTCTTCAGTACCTATTCCATCTCTGCTGTAGCATGTTTTATAACTGAATCACCATTCTTCTATATAAGGCATGGAAGGGGAAGACGGCTATGTTAGAATCTGAAGGGTTACAAACCAGGTCTTTGCAAAAGATCCAAACGCCAGGAGATAATAAACCAACTCCATTTTTCATAGATACTACTCCACCACAGAGAAACCCAACTCCCACTGATAATAAGAAGATTCCAGTGGCCAAAGAACTAGTCAGCTCCAGTCCCGCAAAAGAATGTCAACTCCATTCTAAGAAGCGTGTGCGTATCCTTGCATCATGAAATTTTATAGCATTCTGATCATATTTTCTACATGTTTTTACCCATCTTTCTTTTAGAAAATAAGGTTAAACGATAGAAGACTTCCTCCTTTGGGATCGTATTCGAGGCAAATATCTTGCGGGAATTCTCTGTGCTCCAATGCTGATGTAAGTACGAGTTGTATATCACTATATTTTTACATCAGCATGTATTTTGTTAATCGGCGTGAATCTAACCTTTATCTGATCTAAAATTAGTTGTAGCAAAATGTTTAAGGCGCCAATGTTGATTTTTGTAAGGAAAACTGCCTGGTAGTTTTGCATACTGAGCTGCATGAATGTACTATCTCATATCACGCACATTATTGAATTGTAGTGCTTCTCTGGTTGCCCATTCATTCATTGTGTCAATGTTGTTTTCGTATTACCTTACCCGGCTGATGATAGCTGTGCCATATTGTGTTAATTTGGTGTAGGCTAGTTGCCCAAACGTTCGTTGTGTCAATGTTGCTTTCCTATTGTCTGACTTGCCAATGATAGCAATGCTAGTGTGTTAATTTTGTGCAGGCTGTTGAAGATAAGAAGACAAACTCTGAAAACAGCAAGGCAACCCCATTGTTTCTTTCCAGTAAATCTAGGCCAGGTAATATGGCAATAACTCATGATTAATCTGTTTGGTTCCCATCCTAATTTATGTTATGATGCAGTGGTCGAGACACTCTCCACTATCAATAATACAAGCCTGCCAAAATCGCCATCTGAATCTGTTCAGTATCCTCTGTCTCGAATGCAACGGAATAAATGTATGTTTGTGAACCAATTAATGGATGAAGCAATGATGGAAATGGTGGATGAATCAGAGGTGCGGAGTCATGCGACACAACAACAGATCAATCTTTTCAGAGAGAGTGTAGCAAAGCAGCAAGAACTTGCCCACATGCTTATGGGCGTCATCTGTGCTAAGGTTGCAGATTGTGACGTTGTAGATGGTTAGGTTCTGCTCATTTATTTGCATTGGCATCAATCTTTGATTGCCTAGTGGATGTAGTTTCCTATAATATATGCTGGATGTGCAACGTTATCCCCTGTATGCCATACCTTTGCTTGATCGGTTTTGGTCTTGTGCATAATTGCTCGTCGTAATGGGCTCAAATTATCTAATTTGGCCTAAAGACATGAACAACTTTAGTGGGCCCATTAAGTTAATGGGCCCTTACTAGGCCGAAAGTTAATAGTCGGCCCTCTTACCTCCCGGGTCGTTAACAGGCCGACATCGAAGCGGGCAACAGGTGGCCCCAATTTATTTCACGGGCCGTTAACAGGACCGTTACTAAGTTTGGGCTACATATGGCCCAACTATACTGTAGGCCTTTAGCAGGCCGAAAGAGACAGCGGGCTTGTACTGGACCAAGAAGAGCATGGGCCGCTAAGAGGCTGAAAGTCAGGTCGTATTCTAAACGACCCAACTGTGTTGTGGGCCTTAAGACGGCCGAAAGAGAAACCGGGCTGGTATTGGACCATGAAGGGCATGGGCCGTTAAAAGGCCAAAACTAAGGTCCGACTACAAATGGCCCAACTCATTTAAGGTTCGTTAACAGGCCGAAATGCACACAGGGCCGGGAATTGGCCCAACACTTAAATGGGTCGCTAAAAGGCCAAAACTCAGGTCCGACTATAAATGGCCCAACTGATTTATGGGCCGTCAACAGGCTGAAAGTGACACCGAGCCAGAAATTGGCCCAACACTTAAATGGGCCGCTAAAAGGCCAAAACTCAGGGCCGACTACAAATGGCCCATCAGATTTATGGGCCGTCAACAGGCTGAAAGACACACAGGGCCGGAAATTAGCCCAACGTTTAAATGGGTCGCTAAAAGGCCAAAAGATGTACATCCTGAAAATTGGCACATCCATTAAATGGGTCGTTAACAAGTCAAAATCTCATCGGGCTGATATTGAGCCCAAATATATAGTGGGTTGTTAACGGGCTCGAACTGACGATGAGCTGCAATGGTGTCAAATCTTTAAAGGGCCATTGATGGGCCGAATTGGCACATCTTGTATGGGCCGTGGGCTTAAATGGACCTGACACAAGTAGGCCTTATATGGGCCGGCCTGCTAATTTTTATCGGGCCGGCCTTTTTCACCGGAATGGGCCACTGTTGGGCCGTGCCACGTGTTGACCTATCATAGGCGCCTCCTGTCCAATGAGTGGATGACATCTGTCCCAACAGTGAGGCAACACGTGTTTCCCACGGCTAATGATGATTTTACACGTGGAAAATCCCCGTTGGTTCGGGCTATTAACGGGTTATCGGATCCAAAACCGGACCCGATAGCTTAACGATGTTCCGTTATGGTGGATGCCACGTGTCGGTCACCCTTGACGAAAGCACTTCTGTGACGCGGGATTTATCGTCATGGAAGTGGACACTTCCGTGATGATAATTTTGGCAATGTCATGGAACACTTCTACGACAGCACATGTATGACTATCTTGATTCTGTCATAAATTTGTCATGGATGTACATGCATGACAGAAAACGCGACCTACTATGACAAGCACGTATCATCACAGAAGTGTATTTTTTTGTAGTGTGTATGTTTGTCATAGAGAGATCCCCTTGAGATAATGATGGGACTACATGGGTGGGAGATCGAGTGACAAGGTGTGTGCATGATAGAAGATACCCCGAGAGATATCGAGATAGACGTATGGATGGATGCAGACAATACGTGTGTTCCTGATGGCTAGTGAGAGATAATCATACTTAGGGGGGAAGTGCGTGCTCCTATGACGGAGTGAGGGATTATGGTACTTAGGGGGGGTGCGTGTCACATAGAGAGAGAACAAGGGCAGATAGTGTTTGATGGATCTATGTAGCGCGAGCGAGACATGTGTATGTGTGAACCAGGGAGATATAAAGTTTGAGAGAGATAGAGGAGCCCCGATAAGGCTGAGTGGTGCGTCAGATAGCTGAGAGGGGGAAAGAGATATTCCATCCGCTCGATAATGCAGTGCATGTAAATTTTTAGAATTCGAACTTTGGAAACTTTGACCAGGTTTACACAAATGTTATTTATATCTACAATACCAAAGATACATGATACGAAACCACATCTCATGATGAATCTAATGGTATATGTTTGCCGTTCTAGATGTAAATGTTTTTTCTCCACGTACTTGGTCAAATTTTGTGATGTTTAACTTTTCAATAAATCTATATTCTATGGACCGAAGAGAGTGCCTAAGTCGAGAGAGATCAAGTGCGTGTTGAGGAGAATCGGTGAGTGTGCAAAAAGAGTATGTGTGTGAAGGAGAAAGGGACAATGAACGATAAATTAGAGAGAGAGAGAGAGTGTGTTTTCGTTTCTTATGCAAACATATCACGCATGCATCTCCGTGATAGAAAAGCGAGGTGAGGAGATACACGAAGATAGCTAGTGCGTGATTGTTTGTAACAGAGAGAGACACCCCTATAGCACATGTCCAATAGAGGTCTGGCCAACAAGGAACAAAGGTCGAGAGGGACGCATGGAGAACATGGACACATGGGGAGGGAGAGAGGGTGTGTTTGTGATAGAGAGACCCCCTCGAGATCGTGAGGCGACTATATGAGTGGGAGATCGAGGGAGGTGCATGCATGATAGAAGATGCCCCGAGAGAAATCGAGATAGACCATGCACATGTTTGTGATGGAGACAAAGATTAGCTAGTCATTTACATATAGGGGGACTGCGTGTGCCTACAATTGAGTAAGAGACCATCATACTTGGCTAGGCATCAGATTGTGTGTGTGTGTGTGTGTGTGTGCGTGTGAGATGGAGAGAGAACGAGGGAGAGAGATAAAGTTTTAGATGGGTCTATTGAGTGTGAGTGAGATATGCATGTGTATGTGTGACCCACGGAGATGGAGAGTTTGAGAGAGATAGAGAGAGAGAGAGAGAGAGAGAAAGAGAGAGAGAGAGAGAGAGAGAGAGAGGGAAGAGCCCCAAGACGACAGAGTGGTGCGTGAGAGAGTTACGGGAAACGAGCCAAGGAATTTGTGTGCGTACGATGAGTGCACCCAAGATATTTAGCTTGGACTAGAGAATCATACATAGTGTGCGAGAGAGACCTATAGATTGAGTATATATGCATGCGAACTAGAAAGACCCCCCCACACACACACACAAAGAGAGAGAGAGAGAGATAGAGAGAGGAGAGAGAGGGAGAGGGATCAACAAGGTTTGTGTGTTGGATGCGTGCGAAAGAATTGAAGATTGTAGGCGAGAGAGAGAGAGAGAGAGAGAGGAGGAGTCCGGGAGAGGGGGAGGTCGCGTTTTTTTTGTTTACTGGGAACTGTGGGAAAAAAACCCCACATCATATCAAAAACCTTTATTGAAACAAAAATACAGGGTACAAAGGCTGATTACAAGAGGTAATCTACAAGGAGAAGACTAAACTAGAAGAAGGAGGCAGGAGCCTTACTACAGAAATGCCTTAAGGGGGGAGGAAGGAGATCCACTTGAGAAGGTCATCCTTGTAGGCAGATTTGATCCTATATTGCAATAAGGAGATATCATGCCTAAAAGCTGCACGCCATCTAACAAAACTAGCCCTTTCATTCCTGAAAACCTTGGCATTACGAATAATCCAGATGTTCCAACATGCAGTGAAGACCACTTGTGAGAAGAAAGGCTTGCCAAAACCATTCCTTGCATGAATCACAACCTCAGACATAGACTGCCCTGCAGGCCACTCAATCTGTAGGTAGTTCCAGACACGGACACTGAAGTTGCAGTTGAAAAAAAGATGATCCCTAGTCTCCTTGACCTGTAATGGACATAGCCTGCAATGTACTCCATCCTCCATGTGCCAATGCGTGCGTTCAACCATATCCTTAGTATTCAGTCTGTCCATGATTAGCATCGAAGCAAAAACTTTGATCTTCAGAGTACAAGATGATTTCCAAATACAAGAGAGCAAAGGGTTGTAAATTTCAGGAAGAAAAGTGTGGGAGTAAAACATCTTGGGTCTGAACTGTTTGGAGGAATTCTGCCAAAACCACACATCCTTCGAACCACTTTCTCTGTTATGAGAATCCATCATTGACTGAATCCAACCTAACTCTCCAAATGCCTGAGCAGACAGGGGGAGGTGGAAAAGCTGGACAACATCCTCAGAGCTGAAGAACTCCTTGACTGTGATCCATGGGTCCTTAACATAAGAAAAGAGCCTTGGAAATCTAGTTTGCAGAGGAGAAGCTTGATCACCTAGATTCCAGCTATCTGACCAGAACAAAGCAGTGTCACCTTCATTTACCTCTATCCAAGAGCACTCCCTGAAAGTGGCCATAACCTTGCAGATATCCTTCCACCAAAAGGAACCACATGAAGATGTTCCTTGGGGTACCCTTTCATGGTAGTATGAGTTCCAAATGAGAGAAACCCAGGGAAGTTCCCTTTTGTTTAGGAAATTACTAGCATGTTTGAGAAGCAGGGCAACATTTTGCACCCCTAGGTTAAGAATCCCAAGACCACCCTTATTTTTTGGCCTGCAAACCAACTCCCAAGCTGCAAGAGAGGGGGCAGGTTCATCTCTATTCCTCCTCCATAGACACTGTCTCTGAATTCTTTCCAACTGCTTGAGGATACCAGCTGGAACATCCAAACTGCCCATGAAAAAAATTGGCATTGAGGAAAGAGAAGAGTTCAGGAATTGGAGTCTTTCCCCTTGGTTAAGAAAGGAAGAGCTGGCAGTCATTCTTCTTTCCATGCAGTCCACTAGAGGCATAAAGTCCACCATTTTGGGCCTAGTAGTCCCCACTGGCAACCCCAGGTATGTAAAAGGCATCTTTCCTATCTGACAACCAAAGGCCTCAGCAAGATCAGTCATGGCAATAGGATCCACATTTATAGGAATGAGAAAAGATTTGTGATTATTAACATCAAGGCCACTGGACTGAGCAAACACTTGTAGCATATCTTTCATGGACAATAGCTGAGTCCTGTTAGCAGGCAGGATGATAAGAGTATCATCAGCATATTGGATCACTAGATAGTCCTGGTCATGACAAGGAATGGGCAGCTAGAGGACCCCCCCTTCTGTGCATGTCATTGATGACAGATTGCAACAGGTCTGCAACAATAACAAAGAGTAAAGGGGAAACAGGATCACCCTGCCTGACACCCTTTTTACAGAGAAATTTTCTCCCAGGAACTCCATTTAGAAGAACTGAGGAAGTACCAGTGGCCAACAGCTGCTTCATCCAGAGGATCCATTTCTCATTAAAGCCTTTATGCCTAAGGATTTGGAAAAGAGCTTCATGTTCCAAGGAATCAAAAGCCTTTTCAAAGTCCAATTTAAGAATAACAATTGGCCTTTTAGATTGATGGCACTGGTGCAAGTACTCAAAAGTCCAGCCAATACAATCTTGAATTGTCCTGCTCTTAATAAAGCCATATTGGTTCTTGTGAATGCACTGAAGAAAAGAAATTTCAGGCCCCTACTAGTGAGAGAGATAGGCCTATAATCTCCAATTTCTTCTGGGGAATTTTTTTTGGGTACAAGGCTAATGTAAGAATCATTGATGTTATCCAGGATAGCAGTACCCTCATAAAACTGCTGAGCCAGCTCATAAAAATCCTTAGAGATAAGATGCCAGCATTTTTTTGAAAAAAAGACCATTGAAACCATCAGGGCCTGGGGCTTTATCAATTGGCATATGCTGAACCACTTTATCCATTTCCTCTTTTTCAAAAGGCTTGGTGAGGATGTCAAGACCATCCACAGGGGTAAGGAGAGAAGGGAGGTCAAACCCCATGACAATGCCCCTAGAAGTGCCCATTCTATTCTTAAAACAGTTCCAGATTATTCCTTCCATTTGGGCATGGTCATTGACAATTGTACCATCAGACAATTTAAGGCTTGCAATTGAGTTCCTCCTGTGCCTTTCAGTGGCCATTGCATGGAAAATTTTTGTGTTTTCCCCTCCCACCTTAATGTATCTGATAGCACACCTTTTCCTCCAATAAAGGAACTGCAAATGCAGTAATTTCTCCAGGTGCACCTTGACAATTTTCCTAAAATTGAGCTCTTGGATAAAGAGGGGCCTCCACTCTTCCATATCATCAAGGAGCAAAACAACATGGTTGCATTTGGCAATAAGGAGTTTCAACTTTGATACATTCATTTGCCATCTTTTAAGGCACATTCTAAGGGACTTGAATTTATCAGCAATTTTGGCAGTAATGTGCTCCTTCCTAGATGGGACACTCCAAGACTTAGCCACACAATCCATAAAACCTTCCAATTCCAACAAATAGTTCTCAAACCTAAAAAGATTTGACTTAGGGATATAAGTTTTAATAGTAACAACACAGGGAACATGTCAGAGGCAGTCCTGGCTAGAGGGAACACTTCAGTCATAGGATAGACTGATATCCAGTCAACAGATGTAAAAAACCAGTCTAATTGCTCCAGAAGTGGGATATCCTGCATATTAGACCAGGTGAAGGTTCTGCCCTTGATTGGTAACTCCAGGAGACCCAAATGCCCAATAATCTCATTAAAGATAAACATATCATTCAGATCACCTCCAGTCAGGTTTCTGTTATCTATGGATCTAATTAAATTAAAGTCTCCTAAGAGCAGCCAATTCTCATCAACTGGAATATTAAGGTTGTAAAGCCAGGAGACAAAACTGTCCCTAGCTTGGCCCTGACAAGGTCCATAGACAGCAACCAAATTCCACCTCTCATTATTTTGTCTGGAGACAAACTCAACTACTACAGCAAATTGCTGAACTTCAATCAAATTTCCAAGAAAGACCGAGGAGTTCCAGACAACAAGAATTCCCCCAGAGGCTCCCAAAGCAGGAGAGCAAGCAAAGCTGTCAAATCTTTTGGGACAGAAACTCTTAATAGACCTAGAATCAAAAGATGAGCATTTGGTTTCCTGCAGATAGGCCACAACACACTGACTTTCATCAATTTTCTGCCTAACTGCTCTCTGTCTAGCTTCTGAATTTAATCCTCTGACATTCCAGCACAAAACATTCCAATTTTGACAGTGATTACTCATTAAATAAAAAGGAAGTAAGGTCCATAGAGCATACATCACGCAGTGCCACATGGGAAAGAGGCCACTCAAGAGTCTGACCCAGCATCATTACATTAAGGTTTGCATAAAAAAGATACCAACAAAATGAAAGCAGCAGAGCAAATTTTGGGGCTTGCCACACCCATTAACAAAAGAGCACACTAATCATCTCCATGAGCGGCTGCAGCTTGAGGTGGACCCCCCATAAGAGCATCCACACTAAGGAGTTGAGCATCAATCTCCAGCTCCTTGCCAATTTCTTGAAGGCGTGCAACAGGTGTAGCAGGTGGGATTTCCTCATGGGCTGGGTCATCAGGCATCTCAGCAGTGAAAGGCTTTGCTCTGGGCTTCCTCCTTTTGGGCTGCAAAGAAAGTTCCTGGAAGGTGGGCTTGAAACCATCTCGCTGGGCCGAGCTTCTGGTGCATCTTCGAACAGAAGTATCAACAATTGGGGTTGGCGCCAACGTCTTGCGTGGCCTCCTAGCTCGAGGGGTGGAGCAACTGGTGGTGGCTGAATAACAATATCTTCTTCAGGGAACAAGGCCCTAGCCACAGGCCTCGCAGGCGGTTGGTCGCGCCAGGTTAGCAGAGGTAAGGTACTGCTACCAAAAGCCAAGTCCCAATTCCTCTTGGAGAGAACCACAGGCTGAAAAGGCTGCAAAGCAACAGGTTTAGGAACCTCATAGACAACAGGGGCTTGCAGCAGATTTTCAAAAGCCCTTTTCCACAACATCTCTGGAGGCAATGGGGGTCCAAAAGGAACAACAGCAGGCAGATCCACGTCTAGGACAACCAAAGGGGGCTGATAAACCACAATAGCCCAGTTTCTGACATCCATAACCGCATCAGATTCAAGAAAATCCTCATCAGAAGAACTAATAGAGAAAACATTGTTCTGTTGAACAGCATCAGAACTAGGCTGAGCGGAGACATCAAGCACCATGGATTCTTGATCTTGCGGCACAGGCTGGTCCACGGGCTCATTCCAATTTCCCCAGTTTTCGTCATGCACAGCATGCACTTCAGGCTCTGGAGGAGGAGGGACATCATTCCAGCCCAAGGCTGGATATGGGGGCAAGTTGAAAGGCGGCAACTCCGGGAATGGAACTCCGGGGACCGGGTGGGGATTGCCATTGATGGGCATCCAATCTTCATCCTGCGGCATCTGTTCTGCAAAGTTTGCCCCCAAGATGTACAAAGGAGCCATCCAAGATACTCTCTCTCCTCCCCAAGCCGCATAATCCATAAAAACCACATCACGAGGCACAAGAACATCCTCCGGAAAAGAAGCGAACACCAGGGACCGAACCAGGTATGGATCATCACTAATCCAATGGTGGAATTTGCCAAACGTGTTAACAGCAGCTCGGATGCAATCTGTATTGCGAAGATCCAAAGGTATGCCCAAAAACATGAGCAAGCCCTGACGGAAACCTTGGGCACCCCTGAAAGAGTCCCCCTCATCATGCTTCATGAAACGAATGAAACGATCATTTCCCAGCGGATGCGGTGGAAGTTAAAGCAAATGGAAACGGACAGCAGCATCCCAAAGCTCAAAAAGACCTACAGAACGAATCTAGGGCTGCACCGATCTGACTAAAACACCATGCGCTTGGAGCCACTGAACAACCTCTTCCCTAGCGAGACCAATCTGATCAGGTGGCGGGATCGGCATTACCTCAGCAAGCATATACTCCTCATGGCGGTGCACAATTGGGGTATGTGGCGTCACAAAGGTGCGTGGCACCCGGTCAGCTCCACCGTCAACAATGTGGTGGCCAGCCGGGACATAAATCAGAGGATCCAGATGGAAGTTGGCCATGGGACTGGGACACCCACCCTCCGGCGACGCTGACGGCGAGTGGAGCGGCGGAGGAGGTGTTGCAGATGGCGGAGACGAGGGAGTCTTTGGTCCAGGGCTGACGGGACAGGACGAAGCAATAAATGTGGAAGTGCAAGGGAGGTCCAAGATAGGTAAATGCGATGTCAGGGAGATATTCTCGTTGGAAACCTCGGAAGTTGCAACGTTAGCGGGTTTTGGTTGCCAAACCCAACCCAAGATCCGAGCAAATTTGTTGCAGTCCTTTTTAACATGCCCAACACGGCAGCAGGAGAGGCACTTTAGTTTGGAAGTGCAGGCAGAGGAAAAATGTCCCTTCTCCAGGAAAATCTGACACGTGTGAATGTCATCAACCATACCAGAAATCAATTTATCAAAATCCTCACGTGCTTGCTGCGACGAAGGAACAGCAGAAGGCCCAGGAGATAGCTCCTGCTCAGCCCCACCCAGAGGCCCAAAACACGTGCTCACCTCCTGGCCCGTGGCACACACCGTAGAAGACCCAACATGGCCAGGTGTATCCACATTCAAAGAACCATAATTCCCGCCCGAGGATGGCGGCGTCCGATCAGCCGAGGTCAGTAGATCTTGCACCGTTCCAAAAGAGATCGAAGATCTCGTGGACGTCCACCGGAGATTCGCCGGCAAAGTTGGGCGAATGACTACCCTCTCATATGGAGGGATAGAATAACCAGCTTCCTGAACAGTTTGGATGCAATCCTCAGACGCAGGATAACGATAACCACGGCAAGCCGAATAGTTCTGAAAAACTGCAAAAGAAGTTTTCTTGCCAACCACATTAGAAGATTTGAACGATGACTTGGAAGGTTTCTTGTGCATGACCAATAAACCTAGAGCAGCACGTCTTTTGGTAGGGCTAACAAGAACCCATTCAGCATCACATTCTAAATTTCAGATCTTGAACTCACGACCCCAATTTGGGCCCCCGTTACTCCAAAGATGGAAGAAACATTTGAAATGATCACATGCAAACGACCAAAGTCAAAGAATAAGCATGGCAACTTGTTTGCAGGAGACTTGAAAACCAAATACCTTATCCTTGATAAAAAAAACCATGAACTCAATGGCCGATCCTCCAAGGGCTACTTCAAGTGCCGCCGCCACAGAATCTTCCGTCAGGCGAAAAACATGACGCCCAAAGGAGATAACCATGGTGAAGATCTCCGAATCCTCAAGGGGATGAACAAAAAACCCAGTAGATTGAAAAACCTTATCAGCAAAAACCAAACCCTTGGAGAAGTCCAAGCCAAGGGTGGATCCGTCATTGGAACCCATGGAAGATGGGTATTAGCGTGTAGATCTGGAGACGCCGGAGGGATTTAGTGGAGGGAAACTAAGATTTGGTGGCTAGAGGTGGAGATCACCGGAGGTGGGTGGAGATCGCCGAGGTGGGGGTGGGAGGGCATGGTGGCCGAGGTGGGGGTGGGAAGACATAATTCCATATAAACCATGTCTAGTTTACCAAAGACTGATATAAACCATCAAAGACTGATATAAACCATGTTTTGATATAAACTTGCATTCAAATATTTAAATTGGAGAACGTGTTGTCTGCAATCCACACATGAACGGAGACATGCGTATATCAAACAAGTTCATTAATTTGACTTTCAACATGTTCATGGAGTACTATAATACTGTACAACATGCTACTCGATTGAGGTGTTCAATTTTGGATTTATGTCACTATTTTGACCTGGTGAATGAGCTATTTCATTGAATTGAGATATTTCATTTTGGGTTTGATTCCCGTTTTGAGTGGGTCAACTATCTGTCATATAGTAAATCGGTAGCAACGAGCATGTAAAAACACATTACTCCCGAGCATCATCTCTCCATCTAAAAAAGAAGTGGCAAGCAAATATTTCAAAATTTGATTCGAATCGACTTGGTAAACTAGACATGGATGCTCGTTCTCCGAAAATTTGAATGAACCGTTAAACACCCTTTGCTCGGTGGAATTCGCGCGAGCAAATAAATGGGAGATGCGAAATTATCGGCCTATGTGGGACACACATCAATTGGCCCGTCGTACATCGAGGGTAGGTTCGTAACTTAATCCAAGCACGCCTTCTCCTCGGCCTAAATGACATGTGCCGAATAATTAATAAACCATGGTCTGAAAAACACCCTCTCCTGGCCTGAAATAGCTCGTGCCTACTATTTCAAAACACGCTCTCCTCGCCCGAAATCGCTTACGCCCACTATATTTCAAAACACGCCCTCCTCGCCCGAAATCGCTCGCGCCCACTATATTTCTAAACACGCCCTCCTCGCCCGAAATCGCTCGTGCCCACTATTTGGGAGAAGCAAAGTTACTCTACTATCCCCGACCCTCAGACACAGACCCAAGCCGAGAAGCCTAAAGGTAGGGGTAGAACTGTAACTCCCTCCACATTTCAGACAAATGCATCTGTAAGACATGGTTCCCCCTCCCAATTCCCCATTCATACCCCGTGGGCGCCAAATCACCTTCTCCCTAGCTGCGAAACCTCAGCCCCTCCTCCATGGCGCCCCCACCGCACCAAATTCACAGCCGCCCTCCTCTGTAATCCCGAAGATGTTGTCCACTTTCCATCGTGCACTAGGTCGTGTGCCTCTTACTCCGTGGTGCCGGAGCTACCTCAATGACGGCTGCGTGAACCGTACCGGAGCCGATTCACCCCCGCCATTGTTCACGGTGCCGGAGCAGCTCCAACTTTGGACCCGTCCAGAGCCCCGGCGCTGCTTCCCCGTAGCCGTCGACCATCGTGACATCTCTGGTTCCCTGCTGCAGGTAGCCACCGCAACCGCGCCGGCCTCACCGAGGCAGCTGGAGCTGCCTACTTCACCGGGCTGCCAGATAGGTCGCACCCTCATCTCAAATCACTTTCTTTAGGCGTCAGTTGTCTGAATTTTTATTCTGGGCCAATCGATTCCCAATGAGAAGCAGCACCCCTTGAGCCG
The DNA here is from genome assembly GCA_032464435.1 of Aegilops umbellulata. NCBI lineage: Eukaryota > Viridiplantae > Streptophyta > Magnoliopsida > Poales > Poaceae > Aegilops > Aegilops umbellulata. The sequence continues at coordinate 265,221,920 of CP136058.1, read as the reverse complement.
GCGGAGCTCCTAGGCTGTCGGTTGGCTGGTGTCTAACATAAGGGTGCGGGGGCGTGAGTTTGCCGCGGAAGTAGCGCTTAGATGGCTATCTTAGAGTTGCGTGGGTTGAAGGTACTGCCGCCGCCGGATCTGGATGACGGCGAGTCTTTTGGATTGGCCTGGGGGCGGCGCAACCACGGCAATGCGGTGGGGCGAGGGGGCGGGGTTTTGGTCGGGGCCACGGACGGTGGAGGTAGGCTGCTCTGCCAGTGGTCGCTGGCTCTTCGAGGAAGATTCTGAACAGTGTCAGCCGGGAAGCACAAGACGACCATCAAGCCATCCGATGTAGATCGGACACTACCAAAATAAAATAAAATTGTGTGACCCCAATTTAGTCTTCAGTCAACAGACGTGTGACCACTCTCGTACCTTGTTGTTGATCTCTTAGGGTATTCCTTCAGATCAGAGAGATGTGTCGTTCTTAACATTATGCGTTTTCTGCATCTTCAGCCACACCGTCTTCCGACTCACTGCACCTGCTCCAACAAGGGAAGCATAACCAGAAGGGAGCTATATTCCCCACTCAACAGTTCCCTGCATCGAATGCGCGTGCCCGACATGGACAGCCACAACAACTGCAGGGCCATCGACAAGTCAACACATGATGCTCACTCCTATGGATGGCGGCCAGGTAGGTTGTACCCTCATCTTACTTGTGTGAAACATTTATGGCATTGTTATTCATCTAAGCATTGAAAATAGATTATCACATTTCACTGTATATTCATGCTGATATCTTACGGGTCTTGTTCAGGAGTTAACGTTGTTCCATAGTTCAGCTAAGAGACTTGTTCTTTAGGTAATGCCGTTCCATAGTTATCATCCATCAGTCAATGCTATCCCACAGGCTGGTGATTATAGTATTATACCACTTCTAGTATAACCTATGTTGTTCTTTAATACTTTTGTGTGCCTTCTAGTTAATCTCGAGTACAAATGATACATATTCTATAGCTTTCATCTGGGTTCTCCCTTTAGTTTTTGAGACCTGTTGCTGCTAGTTAACCCCAGTCCTACTATTTATGTCGTCTCCTACAGGCACTCATTACATAAATCTAACTACTATTTGTCTTCCATGCATGTCAGATATAATTGCACACACTGATTTATCCACAAGAAGCTCATAGAGCAATGTAACAGCCAACAAACTTGACGTCAATGATACCCAATATGATGGAACATGTAAAGGCTGTTCTTCACAAGACTTGCAGAAAGATGATGAATCATATTCGCCCCATAAGGTCCTTGCACTAATTTGGCCCTTGATATGGGTACAACATGCATATAATGTCCTGGAGTGCATCTACTCTGTTTCAATGCCTTGTGCTTCGCCTGCTTATCATGCATATAAATATGGCATGCCTTCCTGTTTTTCAGTACCTATTCCATTAATGATAACATGTTTTCAAATTCAAATACTATCATTCTACTCTATCGCAATGCCATCTGCTTAGTTTGGACATCATGCTTCTCAATATCTTATGCATTGTTATTCATCAGTATGTACTTCATCTGTCTAGCATACCATGTTCTTTTTTTTACATTGAAGTGTTGTTCTAGTGGTCTCTTGCAATGCCATCTTAGTTTCCCAATCATACACGCATATGTGGCCTTAGTGTTTTTCTGTAATGTATTCCTCTAGCATACAGTTTTACATTGAAGTAGTGTTTTTTTACACTATTGTCCTGTCGTATCCCTAGCTCTTACATCATACTCCCTCCGTCCGGATTACATGTCGCAGAAATGGATAAAACTGGATATATCTAGAACTAAAATACGCCTAGACCCATCCATTTATTTCTAGATGGAGGGAATACATGTCAATATGTCATGCCTTTCTATTCTTCAGTACCTATTCCATCTCTGTTGTAGCATGTTTTATTATTGAAGCACCATTCTTCTATATAAGGCATCCAAGGGGAAGACGGCTATGTTAGAATCTGAAGGGTTACAAACCAGGTCTTTGCAAAAGATCCAAATGCCAGGAGATAATAAACCAAATCTAGTTTTGATAGATACTGCTCCAGCGTAGAGAAACCCTACTCCCACTGATAATAAGCAGATTCCAGTAGCCAAAGAACTAGTCCGCTCTAGTCCAGCAAAAATTTGTCAATGCCATTCTAAGAAGCGTGTGCGTATCCTCACATCATGAAATTTTGTAGCACTCTGATCATATTTTCTACATGTTTCTTACCCATCTCTCTTTTAGAAAATAAGCTTAAAGGATAAAAGACTTTCTGTACTGGGATCGTATTTGAGGAAAGTATCTTGCGGGAATTCTGTGTGCTTCAATGCAGATGTAAGTACCTGCTGTATATCACTATATTTTTACATCAGCATGTATTTTGTTAATCGGTGTGAATCCAACCTTTAACTGATCTAAATTCAGTTGTAGCAAAATTTTAAAGGCGATAATGCTGATTTTTGTAAGGAAAACTACCTGGTAGTTTTGCATACTGAGCTGCATGAGTGTACTATGTGATATCATGTGCATTACTGAATTGTAGTGCTGCTCTGGTTGCCCATTCATTCATTGTGTCAATGTTGCTTTCGTATTAACTTACCTGGCTGATGATAGATGTGCGATATAGGCTGGTGTGGTTTGGTTACCCAAACGTTCGTTGTATCCATGTTGCTTTCCTATTATCTGACCTGGCCAATGATAGCAATGCTAGTGTGTTAAATTGGTGCAGGCTGCTGAAGATAAGAACACAAACTCTGAAAACAGCAAGGCAACCCCATTGTTTCTTTCCAATAAATCTAGGCCAGGTAATATGGCAATAACTCTTGATTAATCTGTTCGGTTCCCCTCCTAATTTATGTTATGATGAACTGGTCGATATACTCTCCACTATCAATAATACAATCCTGCCAAAATCGCCATCTGAATCTGTTTAGTTTCCTCTGTCTCCAATGCAATGGAAAAAATGTATGTTTGTGAACCAATTAATGGTTGAAGCAAAGATGGAAATGGTGGAGGAATCAGAGGTGCACATTCGTGCGCAACAACAACTGATCAATGTTTTCAGAAACAGTGTAGCAAAGCAGCAAGAACTTGCCCACATGCTTATCTGCGTCATCCGCGCTGAGGTTGCAGATTGTGACATTGTAGATCGTTAGGTTCTGCTCAATTATTTGCACTGGGATCAATCTTTGATTGCCCAGTGGATGTAATTTCCTTTAATATATGTTGGATGTGCAAAAAATTTCCCTGTATGTCGTACCATTGTTTGATCGGTTTTGGTCCTATGCGTAATTGCTCGTCGTAATGGGCTCAAATATTTAATTGGGCCTAACGACATGTATGAACTTTAATGGGCCCATTAAGTTCATGGGCCCATTAATTTAATGGGCCGCTACCAGGCCAAAAGTTAATGGTCAGCCCTCTTACCTCCCGGGTCGTTAACATGCCGACATAGAAGTGGGCAACAGGTGGGCTCATTTGATTTCACAGGCCATTAACATGCCGATACTAAGTTCGGGCTACATATGGCCCAACTATACTGCGGGCCTTTAGTAGACCGAAAGAGACATCGGGCTCGTACAGGACCATGAAGGGCATGGGCCGCTAAGAGGCCGAAAGTCAGGTCGTAATGTAAATGGCCCAACTGTGTTGTGGGCCTTTAGCAGGCCGAAAGAGAAACCGGGCTGGTATTGGACCATGAAGAGGATGGGCCGTTAAAAGGCCAAAACTTAGGTCCAACGGCAAATGGCCCAACTAACTTATGGGCCGGAAATTGGCCCAACACTTAAATGGGTCACTAAAAGGCCGAAAGATGTACATCCTGAAAATTGGCCCATCCCTTGAATGGGACATTAACAGACCGAAACCACATAGGGCCGATATTGAGCCCAAATATATAGCGGGCTGTTAACAGGCTCGAACTGACGATGGGCTGCAATGGTGTCAAATCGTTAACGGGCCGTTGACGGGCCGAATTGACACATCTCGTATGGGCAGTGGGCTTAAATGGACCTGACACAAGTAGGCCTTATATCGGCCCGCCTGCTAATTCTTACTGGGCCAGCCTTTTTCACAGGAATGGGCTTAAATGGATCCAAAATCTTGTGGGCCTTTAGCTGGTCCGGCCCGTTATGGTGGGCGAAATCTTGTAGGCCTTTAGCTGGCCCGGCCCATCATGGTCCGCAAAATCTTGTGGGCCTTTAGTTGGGCCAGCCCATTTAACCTATATGGGCCTCTGTTGGGCCATGCCACATGTCGACGTATCATAGGCACCTCCTGTCCAATAAATGGATGATATCTGTCCCAACAATGAGCTAACACGTGTTTCCTCTGGCCAATGAGAATTTTACATGTGGAAAATCCTCATTGGTCTGGGCTGTTAGCGGGTTATTGGATCCAAAACCGGACCCGATAGCTTAACGACGACCCGTTACGGTGGATGCCACGTGTCGGTCACCCTTGACGAAAGCACTTCCATGACGCACCATTCATCGTCATGGAAGTGGACACTTCCGTGATGATAATTTTGGTAATGTCATGGAACACTTCTACTACAGCACAAGTATGACTATTTTGATTCTATCATAAAATCATCATGGATGTACATGCATGACAGAATACGTGACCTACTGTGACAAACACGTATCATCACGGAAGTGTTTTTTTTGTAGTGGGTCTGGTGGTGAGAGACATCTTCTCCACCATCTCCATGCTAGCCAAATTGTTGCAGTTCCCTCCATCTATGATGACACGAACATAACGTTCCTTCATAACTCCCTTTGTATGCAACAAATTGCTCTGATTTTTCTCAGCTTGTGTGACCTACACACTCAAAACACATTGAGCAACTAAACTTTCATACCTTTCAGCGTCTTCAACAGCCATGTATTGCGTCTCTTGTTCAGAATCATCTCCACTGTGTTCTTCACTTGTAATAAGAGCCAAAGTCTCCTCATCATAGTCACTAGTGGACTCATACCCACCATCCTCAGTAGCAATCATCACACGCTTAGATGGGCACTCTCTCGCATAATGACCTCCACCCTTGCAACGATGACAAATAATGTCATGTGTTTTCCTTGTTGATGAGAAGATGAGCTCTGTGCAGGCCCAGAAGGTCGGCTCTTGGCAGATAGTGGTGGATGTGCCGGCTTTCTTGTATCATGGTTGGAGGTGGCAGCTGACGGAAGTGCCTGTGCAGCAGAACGTGTGGAAGTAAAGGCACGCTGTGTCCATGATGAAGGCCGACCTGCAAAAAAGTTAGTTCATGCCAAAGCATGTCGATCCTGCACTTCGCATTCCGCTTTACAAGCAAGATGGAATAAACGAGTGATATTGTTGTACTCCATATACTCTAAAATGGTTTGAATCTCTCTATTTAATCCACGCATAAAACATGCAAGCATAGCCTCATTATCGTCAACAATACCACATCTAATCATGCCAGTTTGTAATTCCTGATCATACTCCTCTACAACATTTTCCCCTTGTCTCAAACGCTGCAGTTTTTGAAGTAATTCACATTGATAATATGGTGGAACCCAATGAGTACGCATATCAGTTTTCAAAGCAGCCCAAGTAGATGGAATAGGATATAATCTACAATGTTCAGACCACCATACACATGCAAAACTAGTGAAAGCACAAACAACAACAACAACAACAACAACAACAACAACAAAAACAACGACGACGACGACGACGACGACGACGACGACGACGACGACGACGACGACGACGACGACGACAACAACGACGACGACGACAACAACGACGACGACAACAACAACAACAACAACGACGACAACAACAACAACAACAACAACAACAACAACAACAACAACAACAACAACAACAACAACAACAACAACAACAACAACAACAACAACAACAACAACAACAACAACAACAACAACAACAACAACAACAACAACAACAACAACAACAACAACAACAACAACAACAACAACAACAACAACAACAACAACAACAACAACAACGACGACGACGACGACGACGACGACGACGACGACGACGACGACGACGACGACGACGACGGCGGCGGCGGCGACGACGACGACGACGACGATGACGACGACGACGACAACAACAACAACAACAACATCTCTCCTTGGGATATTGTAAACATGTGAAATGTTGTTCAGTTTATAACTCCCAAGTGAGATATGCATCAGGAACATATCTACCCTCAAATGGTGGAATATTCAATTTCACTTTAGGAAGGTGGTTGTGCAGCCCTACCGTTGCGATTATATGCATGAGGATGACCTGGTGGTGGTGGTGCTGGTGGTTGCACGTAGTTCTGATTTTGATCAACCTCATCCTCGTAATAGTCCTCCTCTGCTACAATACCAGTAGGGGCTACAGAAGCATCAACAATAGTAGCAGCGACAGCTGAAGTTTGTCCTGGCTCAAGAGGAACACGCTGCGCTCGCCCTGCTGGATCACGACGTGGAGGTGGTTGTTGATGTTGTTGCAATGGTGCAACAGATGCGGGTGGTGGTTGTGGTAGATGTGCAAGTACTTCATTAAACTTGGCGTCCAACTTGGTGTCAATTGTCTTCTCAATGTCATCAATCCTCACCAGTGCCTTTCCAAAGCTGGCCATCACGCCTTCCACCTGTTGACCCAGCATTTGCTGAAACTTGTCATGAAGCTCCTTCTTCGTCATGTTCTCCCAGTTAATCTTGTCGGCTTGTGGTCTTTGCATGGTTCAGAGCAATATAAACATACAAGGATATGATACTATAGACTACTAGAAAGTGGTGGTGGTGGTGTGTCACAAACACGTCAAGCAAATCTCAACTTCTTACCAGTTCTTACCCAACAGCAAGTGGTGATCGGCAACTGTCGTGGGTTTGTCACGGCAGATGTCCTAGCCAAAGGACTTAGTCGTGGAGCCATCGCAACGGGTTAACTCGAAGGGGTTAAAGTGGACACAGGGACACAAAGAGTTATACTAGTTCGGCCCCTTCGATGAAGGTAAAAGCCTACGTCTAGTTTGTGATGGAATTGATGAAGTCTCGATGACTAGGGAGCAAATAAGCTTCGCCTAGGCCTCGAGTTGTGATTGTCTGTCCTTGAACCGCCATCGGGTCGTCCCCTTATATACACGGGTGACGCCCGTCGGTTCCCAGAGTCCCAATCTCCGGTTCATACTCATACCGGGTTGGTCTCTCCTTATTCCTAACTTACAATACAAGTTTATATACAAGCCGGTTTACGGCTACAGGTGTTAAACCGACTACGACCTTGGGCCTTTACATAGCTTCTTGGGCTTTAATACTCTTGAACTACTGATGAAGTTAACCCGGCCCAGGTAGGTCGGTTTACGCCCAGTAGTGATATCCCCAACATTAGGCCCCAGATTGATTTGAATGAGTTCATGTCAATCCTTAGCAGAAATCTTCACCTTCAACATCTTCTCGTAATTGTTGAACCGTTGTGTCGTCACCTTCTCTGATTGCTGTAAACCGGGATGACGTCAACTATCATTGTGAAGTGATACTTACTTATTTAATAGATCTGCGACAATCGAGGCGACAGCTCCGTTTCGTGGCCCCTTGATTCTCGCGCCTGACACATATCCCTTTTCCTTATAAATAGGACCGCAGGGTCATTTCCTTTTCCCCTTCGTGCCCTTCTGCTTCGTCTTCCTCGAGCCGTCCTACTTCGGAGCTCCGCCGCCGCCGTCAAACTCTGCATCGACCTAGGCCGCTGCATCACCCTGAACGCACCAGAGCACCACGGTACCGCATCTCCACAGCTCCAGTAAGTCTTCTGTTCTTTTCAACTCAGATCTGTTCTTAGGGTTTCTGTGTTATTCATGTTCTTCGTCCGCCTCAAGCTTCCACTGAGATGCATCTTCAGATGATCCCGTAATCTTTGCTCCATACAGCGATAGTTTTTAGCATCTGTTTTACTGCGACATATCTGGACCATAGATCCGATCCGTAGCTTTACCTTGCTGCCCTTGCACAACTTCTTTTAAATCATGAATATTTATCCTTTATGCAATCGCCCCAGATCCAGTGCTATGATAAGATTGTATGAAACCTGTTTCTGCACACTTGTTCATTTATAATTTCCATTGCTCCACGGTTTTAGATCTAGCGGTTTAACTTTGATGAAGAGGATCATCGAATCAGCATATACCATTAGTCCCCTTGCTAAACCGCGATTAATCCCTTGATAAACCGCACCTCCTTCCCAATGTTGGTTTATAGTTGACTTTCTCCGGTTTAACATTGATAGTATCAATAATCTTGAACCGGAATCATTTCGTTCTGTAGACTTCCTCATGGCTAAACAAGTATACGAGTGCAACTGGGTTCCTTCTCGGGTTACAGAAACACAACTGAACAATCTGGTCCTGACCGGCGCTTTGAGCAGCAGGAAAACCATTCATTGGAGGGTCCTAGGCAAAGAGTGTCCCCCTACACCTCGAGACGGAGAAGTGGTGGTCTTTGCAGATCACTTAGCCCGTGGTTTTAATCCGCCCGGTTCAAAATTTTACCGTGATGTCTTGGCTAACTTCCAACTCCACCCGCAAGATATCGGTCCCAATTCCGTCACCAATATATGTCATTTTCAAGTACTCTGCGAGGTGTTCTTTCAAGAGGAACCCACAGTTGAGTTGTTCCAGGACTGTTTTCATCTAAACCGCCATACAGAATTTCCTGACAGTTCTAATATGGAGCTGGGTGGCGTGTCAATCCAAAAGAGGAAAGAGGTCACTTATCCTCATGCCAAATTGCATAGTCATCCTCAAGAATGGAACAACACCTGGTTTTACTGCAAAGACACCTCCACGGATAATGAGAATATCCTGCCCGGTTTCTGTCCAGAACGGCTTAGCAACACACACCCCTTTCCCCAACGGCTGACCGGCAAAGAGAGGATGAAGTACGCTCCTCAACTGTCCAAGCTCTGTGCCTTTATGGCCAACGGTCTAACAGGAGTTGATCTTGCCCGCTGCTGGATATCATGGAGTATACTGCCCCTTAGCCGGTGTTCCGGTTTAATGTGTGAGTACACAGGCAGTGTTGATGATCCGTTACGTCATGTAAACATCCAACTTACTGACGAAGAGGTCACTGAAGCTGTAAAGAAAATTCTGAATGAACCGAAACGCGTCTGCGCCCGAACCGGCCTTCTTCCCTTCTGCGCCATCAACAAACCGCCAGCGGTAAATCCGAATTTCCTTCACACTAAGTTTGATATTATTGTATTTGCTTATGACTGATAGCAATATCTGTTGATACAGGGTGATGATCCGTTTTGGAGCAAAAAACTCCCGCAAGAAAAAGCGGATAAACCGGAGAAGCCAACCCGGCCTAAGACAAGGGTCGTTAAAAAGTCTGCTCACAAGAGGAAAACTATGGCCTCCTCTGATCCACCTGCTGAAGAAGATGTGGGTAACCCGGACTTTGAAGCTGAACTTGATTCTCTCAGTTTACTGTTTGTGCAATTTATTGATGATACAATTTGTCAGGATGATGTTGAAGCTAGCCATGCTGACGATGTAGAGGTAACTACTCTTTCTTCTGATTCCAGCCTTCCACCTTCACACAAAATCCGTCAGGCAAACCGAAAAGTTAAATTTTCCCATCCTCTTGCTTACTTGGATCCCAACTTTCTTATGAAAACCCGTCACCATGAGGTGCGCTGTACAACCCGACATACCGGCCAGGTAGTTACCTCCGCCGGTTTACCGAATAGCCCGGTTCGGAGACGTCGCTCAGAGGTCTCTAATTTGCTTTTCAATATTTGTCCTAAAGCGGGCTGTTTCCGTCAATCGCTTAATCCGTCTGACTCCGATTATCAGGTCACCTCGCATTCATCTTCTGGCGAGTCAACTGGCACTCAGCTGCCCCCACTCAAAACCGTGCTTGGGTAAGCTTTGCTCTTATCATCAAGTTATTGATTTTTATAACCTTCAATATACTGTCTTTAACTTTGCTGCTTCTTTCAGGGCCAAACCAAGGCCAAGCAAGAAAGCTCGCCAGGATAAAACAGCTGAAGAAGATGCTCCTCCTGAACTGGACACTACCCCGAACGTTGAAGCGACCATCCACGAAGACGTAGTTGATGACCCACCAGTAAGAGATGAAGTTGTTGCTCCTGAAGAAGGTTCTGTTAACCCCTTCGGCCCTACGGACCAGCCAGCCAGTCCAATCCGTACTGAGAAAACCATCAGTCCCTCAAAACCTGCCGATAAACCGATTGTGCCAGTTCAAACCAGCGACCTCAAAAATGATGAAGTCATAATTACTGGCATAGGTCGTACTGAACCGGGAAATCCCATCGCTTTAGCCAAGCATACTGCTAAAGAAGAATTTTCTGCTCTAAGCCAAGGTAAATGGGATGTTGATATGGCAACGTATTCTGCTCTTGGTGCTCAAGACATTCACTCTGGCTATTTAAACCGGCTATATACTAGCCGTGACTATGAAGCCAATCTTGTGAAGATGATGAAAGACAAATTCGAGGTAATTTCCATGCCGTCGCTCCTGCTTCTTACCACCGTAGCCCCCAAGGGTCGGTTTAACTTTAGCATAATTGAATCGACACTTGTAATCTTCGTACCGTAGCATCCGAAATATCATTAGAGCAAATAGCCATTAGCCCCCAAGTGCCAAGTTGAATACTTGTATTGAGCTTGGGACTTTGATAATTAACTGATAGCTCGAGATTAAATAAGCATTAGCCCCCAAGTACAAAGCACCTAACTTGTTATGTGGTTGGTACTTCCTTTGTTAAACAGTATAACTGTCGGACTGCATGCTGAACTGAAGGTCAAAGAGAACCAAATCACTGATCTTCAAGAGAATTTGAAGTCCCAACAAGCAGAAACTTCCAAGGCCAAGGAGGAACTAACCAGCGCTTTAGGCAGTATGGAACAATTGAAGGAAGGTTTTAAGAAGGAGCGGGCTGACTAGGCCACAGAAAAGGCCGCTTTAGCCAAGAAGATTGAAAATGCGGAAGCTGCCCTTAAACCGGTAACGGATGAATTAACCAGCGTGAAGCGACAAGTGCACGCAATGACTGCAGCCATCTTTGGTAAGCCTCCTGTGACTTGTGCAATAATCTTGATTCTCTTATAAGCAGCTCGGTTTGAAAACCGCTGATCGTTTCACAGGTACCCGCATCAATCATTTGGGGTCGGATGTGCGGATGAAACTGAAAGCCGCCTACACTTTAGTCGAACAGCTGTATACTGGGGCGTAGCGGATTATCACAACTGCGTCACACAACAATCCAGCACCTACCTTAATCCAGGATACTCTGAAGAGATTGTCCATGCTCCCTGCTCGAATTGATGAGTTAAAGAAGTCTGCTGCTCGAACCGGAGCCATTAATGCCTTAATCCGGGCCAAAGCCTGGGTGCCTGATTTTGATCCCGTTGAAGCGGCTCAAGGCTATCCCAGCTTGAAGGAAGATGGCTCTGAATTTAATGAAGAGGATTTAAGAAAGATAAACCGGGCGGTGCGCCCTCTGGCCTGCCAATTGGTAGAGGAAGCAGACTTGTCGCATTATCAAGCTCAGTATGATGACCAGAACAAACGAGTGGCTGCACCAATCCCTGATGCGGAAAACCTGATTCCTCCAATCCGTAAGCACACTTACGCCCCTGATATTGAACCGTCTTCACTGATACATGAAGAGGCTGTCCTTCAAGCATTAATGGGGATCGACTGGACCACTGTTGACTTCCAGCCGCTGGGTAGGGAGGAGGAAGCTGACGCGGCGCAGGATGATCCAGAACAATCAAACCGGGATGGCACGCAGGCGTGAATCGAGGGCAGCTTTTACTAGCTTCCTTTTTATACCTTGTCAAGAAATAATCATCTTATTTGGGCACCATGTGGCCTTGTAATAGGATAGACCGTACTTTATGCTTCATGAGATGCCTTCGCGCATCAGTACTGATACCTTCCTTTGGAAAATCATCGTTGCCAACTTATATCTCCTGCAATCACAAAATTTTAAACTACAAGGGCGGTTGTACCGCCATCCGGTTTGTGAATCTTTATATAGATACGCAAGGAAACTTGCAAGTATGATCAAAGTTTGTGATATGAAATACCTGCCATATAATGGGCATGAAATAGGCGTTTTTAGCCAATCTTGAAGCGGTAGTTGATAACTCTAAACCTTCATGGGAGAACATAGCTCATGTGTATATAACACCGGTTTACTATGTAAACCGTGCTTTGATGATAGTAACGCTTTGTTACTCAAAAAGGATATTTAACAGAAAAAATCAAACCAAATTGGCTACATTGAACCGGTGCAAAATATTGTCGGTTTAAAAGAAACGCAATAAAATATCAACTCTTTAAGAAAAGATAATGAAGCAAAAGCGGTGACAAAGACTTTTTGCAAAAGAAGAGCTCTACTGAGCTGGTCAGATGGAATTACCATGGTCAGACGCAACCAAGCCCCCCGAAGGCGTAGCAATGGTGCCAGTCAGCCAGGCCCCCAAAATGACGCGTGGCGTTACACCGGCCAAGTGGCATTGCTATGGTTCGGGTTCGACCAAGCCCACAAATGACTCTAAGGCCAGTAGGCCGACCAAGAGGCGTGACCGGTTCAGACGTGACCGTGTCCCCAAATGATCTGGTGGCTTTCGCCGGCCAAGAGGTATTGCATCAGTTCGGACACGACCGATCCCCCAAGTGACCTGGTGGCTTTCGCCGGCCAAGAGGCATTGCATCGGTTCAAAACATGACCGAGCCCCCAAGTGACCTTATAAGGATGGCTATGTTCTCTTTGGTTCGAATACGACCTATGTTTGAACAGGAAGCCCCAAGTGATCTTGTTAAGACTTGCAAGGGGTAAACCGGATGTTGTTTTAAAACAACTCCATGTAACCACACATGATATAAAAGAACAGATACCCCGCTTTAGCTGAGGATCCAGTTTATTATAATATATACATTGTCATAATATGTACATAAGAAGAGCTCATGGCTCAAGTATAGTAAGGTCGAAGATGAGCTATGTTCCATGGCCTGTTGGTCTCCTGCTCTGATTTGCGTGAGTCTTTTCACTCTCGAACATCGATCAGGTAGTATGACCCGTTTTGCAGATTTTTGCTGACCACGAAGGGCCCTTCCCAAGGTGGAGACAACTTATGCATCTCGGTTTGGTCTTGAATAAGTCGAAGCACCAAATCTCCTTCTTGAAAGGTTCTGGTTCTGACCCGACGACTGTGATAGCGACGAAGATCCCGTTGGTAAATTGCCGAGCGGGCAGCTGCCATGTCTCGCTCTTCATCCAATCGGTCCAAAGCGTCCTGTCGAGCCACCTCGTTATCCGCTTCCACATATGCCGCCACACGGGGTGAATCGTGACGGATATCACTAGGTAGAACTGCCTCTGCCCCATAAACCATGAAGAACGACGTGTATCCAGTTGATCTGTTAGGCGTGGTGTTGATGCTCCATAACACAGATGGCAATTCTTCGACCCCACAACCCGGCGTCCTCTGCAAGGGAACCATAAGCCGGGGTTTGATGCCTCTCAAGATCTCCTGATTAGCTCTTTCTGCCTAACCATTGGACTGTGGGTGCGCCACTGATGAAACGTCAAGGCGGATGTGCTCTCTTTCGCAGAAATCTTTCATGGAACCTTTAGACAAATTAGTACCATTATCTATGATGATGCTGTGTGGAAAGCCAAACCGGAAAATCACTTTTTTGATGAACTGAACCGCAGTGGCCGCATCACATTTGCTCACAGGCTCCGCCTCCACCCATTTTGTAAACTTGTCAACCGCCACCAAGAGGTGGGTCTTCTTATCCTTGGACCTTTTGAAAGGCCCGACCATATCAAGCCCCCAAGTTGCAAACGACCAAGTAATTGGAATCATCCTCAATTCTTGAGCTGGAACATGGGCACGTCTGGAAAAATTTTGGCAACCATCACATCGTCTGACTAAGTCTTCCGCATCTGCGTGGGCCGTTAACCAATAGAAACCGTGGCGAAACGCTTTAGCCACCAACGATTTTGAACCGGCATGGTGACCACAATCTCCTTCGTGGATCTCACGCAAAATTTCACAGCCTTCCTCTGGAGACACACAACGTTGCAATGCTCCTGATACACTGCAGTGATGTAGCTCATCATTGACAATTGTCATGGATTTGGATCATCGTACTATTTGCCTGGCCAGAGTCTCATCCTCTAGCAACTCGCCCCGGTTCATGTACACCAGGTAAGGAGTTGTCCAATTCGGGATGACGTGCAATGCTGCCACCAACTGAGCTTCCGGATCAGGAACAGCCAAATCTGCTTCACCAGGGAGTTGAACCGATGGGTTATATAACACATCAAGGAAAACATTAGGTGGCACCGGTTTACGCTGTGAGCCTAGCCGGCTTAAAGCATCTGCCGCCTCGTTTTTCCGACGATCTACGTGGTCCATCTGATAGCCTTTGAAGTGACCTACAACGATGTCAACCTCCCGACGGTATGCCGCCATGAGAGGATCTCTGGAATCCCAAGTACCAGATACTTGTTGAACCACCAAATCCGAGTCACCGAAGCACTTAACCCAGCTTAAGTTCATCTCTTTAGCCATTCGGAGACCGTGGAGCAAGGCTTCGTACTCTGCTGCATTGTTAGTACAAGGGAACATTAAACGGAGAACATAACAAAACTTGTCACCTCATGGGGAAGTTAATACAACGCCAGCCCCCGAGCCTTCCAATTGCCGTGACCCGTCAAAATGAATAGTCCAGTATGTATGATCCGGCTTATCTTCAGGGGCTTGCAACTCCGTCCAATCATTGATGAAATCGACAAGCGCTTGGGACTTCACCGCCGTACGAGGTACATATTTCAAACCGTGCGGCCCAAGCTCTATTGCCCACTTGGAAATCCGACCCGTTGCTTCTCGGTTCTGGATGATATCACCCAAGGGGGCAGAGCTAACCACTGTGATAGGATGCCCTTGGAAATACTGCTTCAGCTTCCGGATTGCCATAAAAACTCCATATACCAGCTTCTGCCAATGCGGATATCGTTGTTTGGATTCAATAAGCACCTCACTGATATAATAAACCGGACGCTGAACCGGGTATTCTTTGCATGCCTCCTTCCGCTCTACCACAATAGCCACACTGACCGCGCGAGCATTAGCAGCAACATACAACATCAATGGTTCCTTATCAATGGGAGCGGCGAGCACGGGCGGATTAGCCAACTGTCGCTTTAGGTCCTCGAATGCCTGATCAGCGGCAGAACTCCAGACGAACTGATCCGTCTTCTTCAACATTTGATACAAAGGAATTGCCTTCTCCCCGAGGCGGCTGATAAACCGACTCAGCGCAGCAATCCGGCCTGCCAGACGTTGGACATCATTGATACACTTCGGTTTAGCTAGAGAGGTGATAGCCGTGATTTTTTCCGGATTAGCCTCAATTCCCCTGTTTGACACCAGAAAACCCAATAGTTTGCCAGCTGGTACGCCAAAGACACATTTGGCCGGATTGAGCATCATATTGTACGTCCTTAGGTTATCAAAGGTCTCCTTCAAATCATCGACCAACGTCTCCTTCTTCCTTGACTTGACCACAATATCATCCACATAAGCATGCACATTACGGCCAATCTGTTTGTGGAGACAATTTTGCACACACCGTTGATAAGTTGCCTAGGCACTCTTGAGCCCAAAGGGCATAGACACATAGCAGAAGGCTCCAAAGGGAGTAATGAACGCTGTCTTCTCCTGGTCCTTAATTGCCATTTTAATCTGATGATAGCCGGAGTATGCATCCAAAAAGCATAAACGCTCGCAACCCGTCGTAGCATCAATGATTTGATCAATACGGGGGAGGGCAAAAGGATCTGCAGGGCTAGCCTTATTAAGATCCGTATAGTCCACACACATGCGCCAAGTGCCGTTTTTCTTAAGGACCAGCACCGGATTAGCAAGCCACTCAGGGTGGAAAACTTCGACAATGAAGCCAGCTGCTAGAAGCCTGGCCACTTCTTCTCCAATAGCCTTTCTCCTCTCCTCGTTGAACCGACGGAGAAACTGTTTCACCGGTTTGTATTTAGGATCCACATTAAGGGTGTGCTTAGCGAGTCGCCTCGGTACACCAGGCATGTCAGAGGGCTTCCATGCAAAGATGTCCCGATTCTCATGGATGAACTCGATGAGCGCGCCTTCCTATTTCGGATCCAGATTGGCGCTGATGCTGAACTGCTTGGACGGATCACCGGCCACGAAGTCAACAAGCTTAGTCTCCGCGGCTGATGTGAACTTTAGAGCCGGATCATGCTCCGTAGTAGGCTTCTTTAAAGGAGTCATATCTGTCGGATCAACATTGTCTTTGTAGTATTTGAGCTCCTCGGTAGCACAAACCGATTCCGCATAGGCAGCATCTCCTTCTTCACACTCCAAAGCGATCCTGCGACTTCCGTGAACCATGATGGTTCCCTTGTGACCCGCCATCTTGAGCTGCAGATATACATAACAGGGCCGTGCCATGAATTTGGCATAAGCCGATCGACCAAACAAGGCATGGTATGGGCTTTGAATCTTCACCACCTCAAACGTCAGCGTTTCTGATCGGGAATCATGATCATCCCCGAAAGCCACCTCCAACGCTATCTTGCCCATGGGGTATGCAGACTTGCCAGGTACCACGCCATGAAAAACCGTGTTCGAAGGCCGTAGATCTTTATCCCTGAGCCCCATACGTCGAAAGGTCTCATAGTATAGGATATTAATACTGCTACCCCCATCCATGAGCACCTTGGTGAACTTATAGCCTCCCACCTGAGGCGCCACCACTAAAGCCAGCTGACCCGGATTATCCACTTGAGGAGGGTGATCCTCTCTACTCCATGTGATCGGCTGCTCTGACCAGCGCAAATACCGGGGCACGGCCGGTTCAACAGAGTTAACTGCCCTCTTCCGGATCTTTTGGTCTCGCTTGTCCAAGCTAGTGGTAAATACATGATATTGGCCACTATTTAGCTGCTTTGGGTTGCTCTGGTAACCCGACTGCTGCTGCTGTCTATAGCCCGCTTGGTCATTTTGGTTATGTTGATTATCATGTCCGCTCGGATTGCCATGCCCGCTTGGATTACCGTTAAACCTTGAACCGGAATTTCCTCCACCATGGCTTGGCCCGGATCCAGAACCGCCACCATAATTGTGATCATACCGGAAAGCGCTGGAACTCTTGAACTCTCGCATGATGTAACAATCCTTCCACAGATGGTTTGCTGGCTCTTCCGTTGTCCCATGCTTTGGACAGGGCTGATTCAACAAATGATTTAAGCGCTCCGGATTGGGGCTGGGCCCTCCACCACGGTTTTTGCCCCTACGTTGTCGGCCCCTGTTCTGCACATTGGTGTTAGCCACAAAGTCCATGTTGCCATCTGCTTTACGCTTGCCTCCACTACTGCTCCCTGGGTGATGCTGCTGACCCTTGGAGTTGCCGTTCTTCTTTCCCTTCCCTGCCTTTTCATCATCAGACTCGGGATCCTTGGTACTATCAGAATCAGCATACTTTACCAAAGCGGCCATGAGAGTCCCCATGTCAGTGCAATGGTGCTTCATCCGTCCTAATTTCAGCTTCAGGGGTCCAAACTGGCAATTGCCTTCCAAGGTTATAACTGCAGTGTCAGCATTGATGCGGTCTGATGAGTGCAAGACTGGTGAAACCCGGCGCACCCAATGAGTGGTTGACTCTCCTTCCTCCTGGACGCAGGCAGCTAAATCCACTATCGACATGGGCTGCTTGCACGTGTCTTTGAAATCATTAATAAACCGAGCTCGCAGTTGGGCCCATGAACCGATGGAGTTGGGCGGCAGGCTCTTCAACCAAGTACGGGCCGTTCCTTCAAGCATCATAGTGAAATACTTTGCACATGCCGCTTCATCCACGTCAAGCATCTCCATAGCCATCTCATAACTCTCCACCCACGCCTCCGGGGGTTGATCCGCTGTATAGTTTGGTACCTTGCGCGGCCCTTTGAAGTCCTTAGGCAGGCGCACATTACGCAAAGCAGGGATAAGGCAAGGCACCCCCAAAGCGCTAGAAGTAAGCCCCGGTTCAACCGAAGTGGTGGGACGAACCGGCGTAAGCTGACGGGTCTGATGTTGTGCCGCTAATTCGGCTTCTCTACGCGCGCGGGCCCGGTCTACCAACTCCTGGGCATCAGGGGCCGGATTGTTACCGCGGGGCACTCCACGCCGTGTATTACTGGACTCGACCTGCTCCTCCATATGTCTGCTATGACTCCGGCTTGGACGTGGGGTAGAATGAATCCGCTCACGGCTGTATGAATACGCCTCCTGTTGGACCAGCGCCGTTCTGAGGAGTTCATTGACCCGGCGTGTCTCTATTGCCTGTAATGAATCTCCCTCGACTGGAATAGCCTCCAAACGTGCCGCCGCTGCAACAAGATTATCCAGCGGGTTGGAGTAGTGATCCGGAGGTGTGGTCACAATCCGTGGCTCCGGGTTATGACGGGGCAGGTCTATTATGCGGGGCTGAACCGGCGCGGCCGTCCCGGGTGCCTCTGCTCGGTTTACCACTGGTTGATTACTGGTCCCTGCTCCAGGGGTATTGAAAAGATCCCTTCCTTCAAAGACCGATGGCAGGCGAGATCGGTATTTCCTCCTCATGACTTCCTGTGAAGCGTTCTGATCTAGCATGAGTTTATAGGCTTGCGCGTCCAAAGCGGCCCGCTCCGCGGTCATCCTGACCTCCTCAGCTGCCAGATCCGCCTTGGCCTGGTTAATCTGTTCTCTCACCTTTGCAATCTCTGCATTATGAGCATCCTGATCCGTCGGATTAGCCTCCGCCATGAGCGCAGCCAACGCGTCGAACTGATCGGATAACACTTGAGCCGGTGGGCGCACAGAGCCTCCTGCTCCAGCAGCCGTTGAACCGGAAACTATTGCTGCGGCCGTCGATGAATGAGGCGCTGCTTGGGTACCGGCCATGAATATACCGACCCGGCTAGGCAGATCAGAGGGGTCCGGAATACTGTCGCCATCGGAACAGCCCCCAATCCGACCATCTTGCACTTGATATAGATCCTCAGTTTCCCCGGTTGACGACTCATCGCCGGAATAAACGACGGTTTCGCCACCAGATGCTGATCTGTCCTCATAGTTTCCTCCATGGATGACTCCCACAAAGGCACGCTTCACGGCTGGCTTAACCCAGGCAGGTCGCGCACGCTGAGCTGTCTCGATGAGGTCGGTGTAGGTGTCCAGCTCAGGGCCCGGTTCACCAATCTTGCCGATGAGAACGTGTATACCGCCAAAGGGGACCCGGTACCCGTACTCAATTGAGCCGGCCTCGGGGCCCCAGCCTGCGTCGTCGATGTAGATCTTGCCGCGACGACTCTTGGTCATCCGGCCCACGGCGTATCCCTTGAGTCCTTCGAAGCGGCCCTCCAAGAACTTGAAACCATCGTGCGACAGCCCCATGGAGGGCGCCAACTGTCGTGGGTTTGTCACGGCAGATGTCCTAGCCAAAGGACTTAGTCATGGAGCCATCGCAACGGGTTAACTCGAAGGGGTTAAAGCAGACACAGGGACACATAGAGTTATACTAGTTCGGCCCCTTCGATGAAGGTAAAAGCCTACGTCTAGTTTGTGATGGAATTGATGAAGTCTCGATGACTAGGGAGCAAACAAGCTTCGCCTAGGCCTCGAGTTGTGATTGTCTATCCTTGAACCGCCATCGGGTCGTCCCCTTATATACACGGGTGACGCCCGTCGGTTCCCAGAGTCCCAATCTCCGGTTCATACTCATACCGGGTTGGTCTCTCCTTATTCCTAACTTACAATACAAGTTTATATACAAGCCGGTTTACGGCTACAGGTGTTAAACCGACTACGGCCTTGGGCCTTTACATAGCTTCTTGGGCTTTAATACTCTTGAACTACTGATGAAGTTAACCCGGCCCAGGTAGGTCGGTTTACGCCCAGTAGTGATATCCCCAACAGCAACCGTTGTAGTCAAAACTCTCAAAGCTTGGACAGAGCAATTACCTGGTGATGTCAAACGCATGATGTAGATGTATGTGGAGCTGGGAAGGATTATGATATGGTAGCGAAAATGTCATCAATAATCAATTCAGAGATGCAAATTTGAATAAACGCTCAATGACGGTACTGTGCTGGTTTCAGGACCCCGATTCTAAGTCACACCGATCTAGCATGTAACACATCATATCACTTTGTGGCCTCACGCACGGTATTCCTGTGGGTGCCACCTTACCTAGCCTGGGACCGTTTGCGCCTTTGGCCTCACGTATATGATAGTGTCGCTAGCATCCATATGACAGAGAACCCGACCCGACATGACTAGTCGTGAACCCAAAGTGGCACTAACTTACAGGGACATGCATACATGAACCAGCATCGAATGTGTCGGTCATCAGCCTGTGAATCCGGGCTATAGCAACTGGGCTAACAGGACTCCGGGAACCCGGGCTGTAGCAGGATAGTAGGACTCCGGAAGTCACCGCGTGACATTTCCACAAAGGGACAGACACAGGAACGAAGTGGATCACATGCCGGCCAGTCTAAGTGATCCAGAGCAGTAGTAACTGGGCTAGCAAGACTCCGGTAAACCAGGCTGTAGCAGACTACCATGGCTCAGCAGAAGAACTAGACTACATTGCCCCATAAGAGAGGCTACCAAGGATAGAAAACTAGGTTGTCGGATCCCACACATACCAAGCATTTCAAAATCATACACACAATATGCTCGATATGTGCAAATACAACATGGCATCACAACAAGACTCTATGACTCAGAGTATTTATTCATTAGGCTCCGAGGAGCCAAGTATTACAAACATGGTCCCATGAGCCAACATAGAGAGCATACAAGCATCAAGTGGAAGCATAAGCATGTCTGAGTACATACAACTACAAATGAAAAAGGCTGAAAAGCCTGACTATCTACAAGACCCTCCCAAGCTACAAGATCGTAGCTAAGGTAACAAGCTAAACGTCGAACTCCACGCGCAACTACTGGTGAGACTGAAATGTCTGTGCAAAACATAAAATAAGAAAACGTGAGTACAAATGTACCCAGCAAGACTTACATTAGAACTATCTACATATGCATCAGTATCAACAAAGGGGATGGTGGAGTTTAACTGCAGCAAGCCAGCTTTGACTCGGTGGCTATCCTGAACTACGACTGCAAGTAACTCTTTTGAGGTGGCGCACACAAGTCCACATATTGACCAATCAATACACCACTATGGATCCGCTCCCGTCTCTCTACGAGAACGCCATCCATAGCACTCACGCTTATCTTGCGAGTTTTAGAGTATCCACTTTCACTTGTCTATGAACTGTACAGGCAAACCAGAAGTCCTTTACGGCTGACGCGGCTATTCGAATAGATCATTTATAACCCTGCAGGGGTGTACTTCTTCACACACGCTCTCTCCACTTACCGCTATGTACACGTCATGTATCTCTGCAACCTTCAAGCGGAAGCCTGGCGAGGGTCTCGGCCACGACCTGACTAACCACACAAGTCCCTAGTCCAGGTTTATCGCCTATTCAGGTTCCTTCTGAAGGGAGTCCGGCTGAGGTTTCCACTTATGGCCCCGAAAGTTGTGTGCAGGGTTCCTGAGACACCAAACGGGCGACTTAGTACACTGGGCCACATGCCTACCGCGTCACAGCCCAGAAACTGCTTGCAACTCCTGGACAAAGAACCGGGGCGGTTAATAAGTCGAGAGAGTCAATTAAGGATCCCAATGTGTGGTAGTAGATGTTCATGGATCACAAACACAGAACTCAGTTCCTGAGGACGGCTTCAATGAGACAACCCACCATGTACTCCTACATGGCATCTCACCAATACCTTTACAAAATCGTGTTCACACACATAGCTCTCTTCAGCAGGACATGTTCACACACCTCTGATTCATCCCCGATGAATCAGACCTGACTCAACTTTAAGCAGTAGCGGGCATGACAAACAAGAATGAATGAGTAGGCATATCAGGGCTCAAACAACTCCTACTCATGCTAGTGGGTTTCATCTATTTACTGTGGCAATGACAGGTCATACAGAGGAAAGGGGTTCAACAAGGGGGTTTTCCTAATGCAGTAAAAGAGAGCAGGAGCGAGAGAGTGGGATTATACCGGAATTAACAAGGGGGTTTTGCTTGCCTGGCACTTCTGAAGATAGTATAGTTCTTCATCGGTGTCATCGATCTCAACGCCGGAACAACATCTACTAGGGGGGGGGGCAACACCGGCAAATAGAGAAGGAATGCAATCAATGCAATGTGATAATATGATGCACGATTACGACATGGCAAAATGCTGTGATTGAGCTAATGCAACTAGCAACAAGTTAAATGAAGTTGGTTTGAACCCAAGGTTCAAATTCAAACTCCACATGTGGTTATTTAAATGTTACTTAATTGATTTGACCTGATCAGCAAGTATAAGTTCTTCAAACATGCACGAAAATGGTACAGATGGATAGATTGGATTTTTTTGATAATTTTTCATATATAATTTATTTCATTTGGAGTTACAAATTATTTTCTATGATTTTTAGAAGTTTTAGCTATTTTCTGAAATTTCCTGAATTATTTAAATCCAGTTACTACGTCAGCATGACGTCTGAGTGACGTCAGCAGGTCAACGGGCCTGTCCAGGTCAAACCTAACCAGTGGGACCCACTGGTCAGTGACATAGGGGCTGACCCGGTTTAAACTAGCGCTAAATAGGTTTAACCCACCGTGGGGCCCGGTTTCAGCATCTGCGGGTGATCTAGCCGGCGGTGGTTACTGCTAATTACGCGGCCACGTCGACTTCGCCGGAGTTCGGCCGGCGGCGACCAAAACCGAGGACGGAGACGTCGCGGGAAGGCGATACATGGGACGGTTTCGGACGCGCTTTGCGGCTACAGGTAGTTGGGGGTGCGACGCATCCAGAGGTGGCGGCGGATGGAGCTGGGGTGGCCGGAACGGAGCTCGCGGCGGTGGCTGGAGTTCGGACCTCGACGAAAACAGCGTTGTGGAGCACATGAGAGCAAAGTAAAGCATTTAACAACCTCCTGGGGTCACAGGGAGCTCGGTGGTGCAACGCGTTCGAGCAGAGAAGCTCGATAGCGTCGAGCTCGTCGGTAATGGCGGACGACGGCTTCGGGTGCTCACGGGGCGGTGGCTAGTGCGCAAATTAGAGCACGAGAAGTGAGGGGAAGACGGAGGAGCTCACTGGGATTCCAATGGACGGCTCAGCAGGCTCGAGGAGGCACCGTGGACGACGAATGGGCGCCGGCGATCTCGGTTGCCCGAGGTAGAATACGACCGCGGTGACGGCGTTCGGGGGCATCCAGTGCCGCGTGGCCCGGCAGAGAGGACGAGGGCGACGAGGCGGGGCTTCTGGACTGCTCGAGGGGACTAGGGAGAGGCGACGACTGCGGTGGTGCTCGTCGGCGGCGGCGGGCGTGTTCGGTGGTGAGGGAGAGAGGTCCAGGGGAGGGGGTGAGAACAAGGGGGAGTGAGAGAGAATTGCAGGGAGGTGCGTGGCATCCTCAGGGAGACAAGGAGATAGGCAGAGAGCTAGGAGGTGGCGGGCGCGCGGCGACCACACGCCCTTGTGCCTACTGGCACAAGGTTGAAGACGGCGACGCTGAGGGCTGGGCCTGCTACAGTGCTGGGCCGCACAGGTAAGCAGGTGAGTTCTTCTGCTCTGTTTTAAATATGTTCTGTTTTCTTTTTATTTATTTATTTTGCCACTGGTTTTGAATTCAAACAAAATTCAAACAATGCCAAAACATTCTAAATAAATTTATGTTACTTCTCTGGACTAATCCAAAAAAAACATAAATTATGTCAGAGATATTTGAAGATATATCCATATATTGAGAATATAAATTCAAATTCAAATACAATATTGATTTAAAATCAGAGCCCAAATAATTCCTTAGAAATGTTCCAAAATTTTGGTTTGATTTATAACTCTTGCCAAAATTCTCAAAACTATTTCTAAGGCATTTTGGATTCACTGATTGCAATTTTTGGGTTCTTGCCCCTTTATTAAAATGATTTCTGAGGCTTTGAAAATTCCTCAATTAAATTTATTGAATTTAAACATGATGCATGGATGCCACTCACTTGATGCAACTAATTACAAAGCGGAATACTAGGGCTGTGACAACTCACCCCCACTAAACAAGAATATCGACCCGAGATTCAAGACGTGAGGTAAAAAGACAGAGGGGACACTAAATCTCAAAACTTCATGATCCAGGTTGCACCTCATAAGAACGTTGATTCGATCATCATCTTTGTCTCGACGTCTTGCTCTGAGAACTCCATCCAACATGATAACGAGAAGAAAGGGAAAACTCTAGAAAAATCGATCTTCGTGAAGATCGAGCAACTCAGGAGCAACTCATGGAGTGAGACATTGAAACATCTCTTGAGCTGAGACATAAAACACACATTAGGGGTGATGGAAAAGCCGATGTCGAAGGTTCAAGTTGGTAGGCAACAATTCCACACTCAAGTAGATGGTGAGTAAGTGTCAAAGTAGCGACGAGGTAAGTTGTCGTGATTCCATAACGGGGCACCTTAGAAGAGGTGACTCGTTGGATTATCCCCTGAAGTGGCAAAAGGAATTACTTTTGATATAGAGATCAATGAAACTCCCTATACCAGGCTAGGGTAATTCGCAACCGATCGTTTGAAGAAGCCAGAAAGGTTGGCATACTCAGACTAGAATGGATGATGTGGACTACCTTGTTGAAGACAACGCAATGGATGATTTTTGCTTATCATCGGAAATGGATGGGACCCATGGTAGGACCACTTTTGAAGATGATCCTGAACAAGAATTACTAAGAAGGCAGCCCATAGTGAAATGGCACAAAGACGGGTGCAAGATGGGAACAAAATGCAAATGCTACGAATGTTCCAACAATCACATCTGCCTGAGATTCAGATCTAGCTAGTAATAGGATACTTCAGACTCAACATTGAGGGAGTCCTGGACTAAGGGGTCCTCGGGCGTCTGGCCTGCTAGCCATGGGCCGGACTGATGGGCCGTGAAGATACGAAGACCGAAGACTGCACCCGTGTCCGGACAGGACTCTCCTTGGCGTGGAGGGCAAGCTTGGCGATCAACTACGTATATTCCTTTTTATGTAACCAACTCCATGTAACCCTAGATCTCTCCGGTGTCTATATAAACCGGAGAGCATAGTCTGGATAGGCGGATACTCATTACCATAGTCATACAAGCTAGGCCTCTAGGGTTTAGCCATTACGATCTCATGGTAGATCAACTCTTGTAATACTCATATTCATTAAGATCAATCAAGCATGAAGTAGGGTATTACCTCCATAGAGAGGGCCCGAACCTAGGTAAACATCGTGTCCCCTGTCTCCTATTACCATCGAACTTAGACGCACAGTTCGGGACCCCCTACCCGAGATCCGCCGGTTTTGACACCGACATTGGTGTTTTCATTGATAGTTCCACTGTGCCGTCCCAGAGAGGTTGATGGCTTGCTTAATCGTCCATAGTGACGCAGTCCAGGGAGAGACTTTTCTCCCTAGACAGATCTTCGTATTTGGCGGCTTCGCACTGCGGGCCAACTCGCTTGGCCATTTGGAGCAGATTGAAAGCTACGCCCCTGTCCATCAAGTCAGATTTGGGAATTTGAACTATGTTGCGGACATCCGCGGAGACTTGATCTTCGCCGGAATCGAGACCGCGATGACAACTCCCGGTCACCCCGATGAGAATGGTTTAAACCTGTCGTCAGGCCACATCCAGGAGATAGTTCCTGTGATAGCTATGACCTTAGATCTGGAGAAGATCGCACCATCCGAGGACGGGAAGCTCTACCCCGCCACAGAGGCCGCTGATTCTGCGGCGTTGGAGCTGCACTCAGATTCAACTTCACATGATATCTGCATCACCGGAACTCCGGACTCGTCTGTGGCAATAAGTTCCGAACCATGTGAGTCTGCCGATACCAAACTTGATCGGTTATCGATCTTCGAGTTCAGCGCCGCAGACATCTTCCAGCACTCGCCCATAGGTAATGTACTAAACTCATTAAAGAACCTATCCTTGGCGGGTGACTCACCGCCGAACTATGTCCGGTTCGAACTAGCGACTGATGGTAGAGAATTTTGCTTCCCACCCGCCACCACCTTGATAGCCACTGTCAAGGACCCAACCGACATGCTTGATTATGACTCCGAATACATCGACGGTATGGACGGCGATGCCGACGAAGAACAAGGTCAAAACCCGCCATCCACTAGACGCTGGACGGCCACCTCCTGGTAAGACGTGGGTATGGCAGATACACCCAAAGAAGCTCATAACAATGACAAAGAGGATCCAGTTGAGGATAAACCTCCAGGGACGCAGTCCAAAAGCCGGTGCCACAGGCGCCGCTCTAAGTCACATCACTCAAGAGAAAACAATACCGGCACCGGAGAAGATAACACTCCGGACGAGGCCAAAAACAATGAAGACCCTGTTGAGGAAGAATCCGAACAGGAGGAAAAGGAAAACGGGCAAGTTAGCCCCGATGAACAGGCCATATATGGAGACTCGGAGGGTAGTAATTATCTTCCGCTCTCGGAGGAAGAGGAGAGCCTCGGCAACGAATATTTCATCGTGCCTGAGGACCCTCTCGAGCAGGAGCGCTTCAAACACCGGCTAATAGCCACTACACGAAGCCTAAGAAAGAAGTAGCTGCAGCTTCAAGTGAGCCAAGATTTTCCCAATGATAGATGGACCGAGGTCCTAGCCGCCAAAGAATATGGCCTTATTGGCCTAGTCAAAAGCTACCCGAAGCATAGGTGGCTACCTCAGTGCGATGGCAAGGCGCTGGAGCCTGTACCATCATCGCACAATCCGGCAGGTCAACCACAACCCGGGCCCAGACAAGGCAGCAACTCAAGCCGAACACTATACCACGCCACCTCGCCTTAAAAGCAAGAACAAGACAACATGGGGGAATACTCATGACATCCAACAAGACTTGGATGGCGGAGCAGGACACACAAGATCGATCTATGGATCGACGGGACATGCCTCGACAGACGATGATGGCTGCCTATTCGGACGTCACAGACCCAACCACGCCCGGGCCAAAAACCGCCAATGGAATCCTCCGGAGGTACATCAGAGTGTGGCCCAACATAGAGGAGCCGCACACCCTCTCCGCTTCACTAACGAGGTAATGAACCATGAATTTCCAGACGGGTTCAAACCCATGAACATCGAATCATACGATGGAACAACAGATCCCATGGTATGGATTGAGGATTTCCTCCTCCATATTCACATGGCTCGCGCAGATGACCTTCATGCCATTAAATACCTACCCCTAAAGCTCAAAGGGCCAGCGCGGCACTGGCTAAACAGTCTACCAGAAAATTCTATTGGTAGTTGTGAAGACTTGGAAGACGCCTTTCAAGACAACTTCCAAGGAACATATGTCTGGCCACCGGATGCTGATGACTTAAGTCACATTGTCCAGCAGCCCAGGGAGTCAGGGCGCTCTGGACTAGGTTCTTAGTTAAAAAGAACCAAATTGTCGACTGCCCAGACGCGGAAGCCCTTGCGGCCTTCAAACATAGCGTCCGGGACGAATGGCTAGCACGCCACCTCGGTCAGGAAGGACCCAAATCCATGCCGGCCCTTACCGCACTAATGACTCGCTTTTGCGTGGGAGAAGACAACTGGCTCGCTTGTAGAAGCAACAACGCCAGCGACCCGGGCACTTCCGAAATCTGAGACTGCAACGGCAAGCCACGACGAAGAAAACACAACAGTCACAATAATAATGAAAGATCACGTGACACAGCGGTCAACGCCGGATTTTGCAATCCCGAACCCGGTCAACGGAAGAAGCCATTTAAGGCAAAACAAGATGGGCCATCCACCCTAGACAGGATATTGGACCGACCTTGCCAGATTCACGGCCACCCTGATAAACCAGCTAATCACACCAACAGAAGCTGTTGGGTCTTCAAGCAGGCGGGCAAACTCAACGCCGAACACAAGGGGAGGAAGCCGCCAGGCGACAAGGAACGGAAATAAAAGTTCGGCTTCTGCCACCCACCTCATATACCGGCAAAATTTATACCGCGCGCACATCACTACGCACTCAAGATACCATGGGCATCGGCGGAAGCACAATACGGAGAACCCTGCAAGCATTCCCGTAACATTTTTTATCCATTTTCTTTTTATTTCTTTCTTCAATATCTCTTAATAACAGGTGACGAAAAGGACAGACTTATTAAAACTGACTCTATATGAGTTCGGATCCAGACACTCACCTAGGGGCTGCTTCCGCCAAGGATTCCCATCCCACGAGGACACGCGGCGCAGAAGTGCGACAGGAGGTCCAAAATAACTTTTTGTAGACCGCACTCTTTATTTCGAGCCTGTAATATGCCTTTTCCCTCCACCTTCGACCCCGAGCATGTCAAATAGCTGGGATTGTGGTCTTTATACATATAGATTAATCATTGGCATGTCACTCAGCTCCCAGTAAAACATTATCTGAACTAATCATTCGTATCCTTTCACCAGCGAATACGGCCCCTACGGTTGTTTCACAGATACACCTCAGCATAACTTGCCAGGGGCTCGATATGGGAACAAGCGAGTTGCCAACAAAGTCCGAACAGCTTTATAGCGAACTTCGGCGTCACGAGTTTGGCCTTACATGCATTAGCTCCGAATCATGTCTTGGGTCAATGGTTGGGTTGCCCGGCTCCTGTGCTTGCTACCTTACGTTCCTCTCTATCGGCTAGGGTAGTAAAGGGAGAACTACTGGGATTGTGCTTCCGGTTTGTCTGGTCAAGCACCTCAGTAGAGAAAGCCGAAAACCGAATGTCATGATGCTGCGCGAGCTGGTCAACCACTCGATGACTTATCGGAATCTATCGCGATTCCTCTGTGTAACACGAAGGACCTATTTTTCAGGTCATATATGTAACACACCGTATTGGAATAAGCCGTATACATACCAGGGGCTATATCGTAGCCCCGCCTATAAAACTCCTATGGCTAAGTGAAAGTGTTAACGCCCTATAGTCCGATTGCCTAGTTCGCCGCATTATCACCTCCTTCATGGACCAAGATGTTGGATCAAGAGTGATTAAATGCTTTTCCGAACACCCCCGTACTTCCTACGAGGGGGCTGAAACCGACGACTGGAAAACTTTCAGATTATATTAAAACGGCCACACAGGAGGAGCACAAGCTTTAAAGCAAGACATAAAAATAGATTAATTACAATATTGTATTCTACAATTCTCATACACCACACTTGAACATTATGTTTTTCGAGCATTGACCTTCTATCAAGCGGGCGGCTTCTAAGACATCTTCAAAATAATGCTCCGGTTCATAACAGTCCTTGCTCTTGGGTGGACTCTTCGCCGCGACATCTATGGCCTTCATCTTTCCCCAGAATGTCTTTACTCGGACAAAGGCCATCCGTGCACCTTCAATGCACACCGACCGCTTCATAGCGTCGATACGTGGCACTGCATCAACAAGCCGCTGCACCAAGCCGAAGTAGCTATTCGGAATAGGTTTCGTTGGCCACAACCGGATTATAACGCTCTTCATGTTGTCGCTGAATATTCTATGAAGCTCGGCCCACAGGGACATCTGCTCATTCAGCAACAGAGGGCGCTGTGATGCGCCAAATTGCGACCAGAAAAGCTTCTCCGTTGTACACCCCTCTCGCGCTTGGTAATATTGTGCCGCATCAGAAGCACTCTTCGGCAAGTCTAAAACCTCGTTCGAAGTACTCCACACCCGATTAAGCTGATCATAGTTCGGATCGCCGAACTTAGTCTATAGCAAAAATGGCTTACCGGCTGCAATCTCCCCAGCTAGCCGGATCTCCTCATGGGTCGCTCTATACTCAGACCACACTTCTCTCGCCTCTAGTAAGGCCTTGTCAAGTTCAGCTGTTTTGGCTTCATTTTCTTTCTCAAGAAATTCACAGCGGCTAGCAGCATTTTTTAATTCGAGCGCCATGTTGGATATCTTCTCCTCATCCTGGCGCCGAGCAGCTTGTTCGTCTTTTAACTCAGCCGATGCCTTTTCGGCAGCCGCATTACTACACTGGGCCTGCTCCTTGGCCCGGTCTAGCTCTGCCCGAAGAGCTTCAACTGCGGCAGCACCATCTGCAGTCAGGCATATCAAGTATACAATTTTTTCAGCGTCAGGCTTACATTATAAGTACGTCTATATAACAAATGCCCGCAATACATACCTTGCAAGTCGTCAAGACGCCTGTTGATCAATGCAATGTCATCCCCTGCAATATCAAGAGTTCGGCTACCTCCATAGTCCGGGTAACCGACAGGGGGGAAACGGCCTGTATCCGAATTATATCAGATTAGTACCTGAGCATGTCTTTTTGATCCTCCGATCGCCTCCTTCAGGACGGCGATCTGAGTCTCAGGGGCTACTATCTATACACAGGTGCATTTTGTGAAGAAAGTACAGTTGGTAAAATTGCATCACCAACCTCGAAGCCTATTAGTAGGCTCATGACGGCTTCATTCAATCCGCTCTTCGCGGACAGAATCCTCTCGACCACTGCACCCATCAAGGTACGGTGTTCTTCTGAGACGGACGCTTGTCGTAGCATGTCCGTAAGTATGTCCGGCGCTCCCGGATCTTTGGTAGCCGCCGCAGGAGTACGACCTTCCTTCGAAGGAACCCGCTTACTCGTCTCGAGAATCATCTCCGGCTGTAAACCGGACAGTCCGGGACTGTCATCCTTGACCCCCGAATCCTAGACAACGGAGACACCACTTTTTGGTAATGCCTCCTTCGTCCCCCTCAATGCTTGTCAGCCGGGAGAAACCCTCCGGGATGACACATCAAAGTCGTCTGCCCTGCTGGGCGAGGAGGCCGGAGAAAGCGTATCACTCTCCGTCATCTCCGGACAAAGATCTCCCGAGGAAGAGGACGATTGAGGAAAATTGGGTGTCAAACTGCGAGAATGTACATATTTTAGATGTTACTTCGATAACAGGAAAGGATCGGGGTATGTTTAAAGCACCCTGCTTCACTTATGATTTGGCCGGAGGCTTGTCCTCATCTCAGAGTTGTACGACGGCATCGCTTGCCAGGCCCGAGCCGCCCAACGATGGCATTCTGCCTCTCTTGGGAGACTGCCCCTCCTGATTATCGGAGGCGACCCTCTTCTTGCCATGGGAAGAAAGGATGTTTGCTTCTCCCACACCTTTTCCCTCGGGAGAAGGAATTTCGGTTTCTCTGAACTCGGCGTCTAGCCTATATCCGGGGCACAGGTCACCTCTGGTCTCCCTATTGTCCCCCTCCCGTATAGACACATGGCATGGTGTCGGGGCCAGCATCCTTGTTAGTATGGCATCTGCTGAGTCTTCGAGAAGGGGGGGCGGACACCTGATTCATTCCACTTCCTTTATCCAGCCCTGGAAAGGGATGGTTTGCTCAGTATCTTATTACAGGATGCTTGACTAAAAAGATATTCAGAAATTAAATACATACTGAGGTGTCCAGACGATTACAGTCAAGGCTGACATCTTCTGTGGTGTCCAGCCATTGCTTCCATTTCCCGAAAAACAATCTTCACATTCCTTCGTGCGTAGTGCCGAAGAAGTGATTAAGAGTCCACGGCCCTTCTGGATTGAACTCCCACATGTGGAGAGGCCGTCGCTGGCACGGTAGGATCCGACAGACTAGCATTACTTGAACAACACTCACGAGATCGATGCCCTTCTCGGCAAGGCTTCGGATGCGACTCTCCAGAGCCCGCACTTCGTCGAGTGATCCCCAGTCCAACCCTTTATTGATCCATGTAGCAAGACGGATTGTGGGCTGGATCAAAACGCAGGCGCAGCTGCCCACTTGGAGCCGCGAGGCTCGGTGATATTAAACCACCCCTGCTGCCATAAGTCAGAAGATTCGGCAAAAGATCCTTTTAGCCAAACCGCGCTGGCGAGCTTGCCCACTGTGGCACCGCCGCACTCTTCCTACTTCCCCTCTATCATTTGCGGCTTCACGTTGAAGGTCTTGAGCCACAAGCCAAAGTGCGGAGGAGTTCAGAGGAAGGCTTCACACGTGACGATAAACATCGAGATGTGAAGAATAGAGTCCGGGGCGAGATCGTGAAAATCCAGCCCATAATAGAACATGAGCCCCCGGACGAAGGGGTTAAGCACGAACCCTAACCCATGGAGAAAGTGGGATACGAATACGACCCTCTCGCTAGATCTGGGGGGGGGGTAGGAATAACCTGCCCCTCAGCAGGAAGCCGATGAAGGATTTCTGCGATCAAATACCTCGCCACGCGAAGCTTTGCAATATCCTCCTGTGTGATGGAAGAAGCCACCCACTGGCCTTGACGGTTGGATCCGGACATGATTGAAGCTGGTTGTGACTGAAACCCGAGGGTTGGAACTCGAGGCGGCAGGGGTTGAGGAAGAAGCAAGTGTGAAAGAAAAAGACGGGTCTCTGTCCCTATATAAAGGCCATGAATATCGAGCGTCTCCTCCTGGGCCTCAAAACTTGCCTATCCCCGAGGAGTTGTACCTAGGGGATGGTTGGGGTACCCACGCCTGCATTGATGAAAATCCCGTGATAAGAGGACACAATCTTTGCTTTGACAAGACGTGCCAATAAAACCACGTCTCAAGACGTGGGACGACGGGCTGGCCAACGGTGTGAAAAATAATGACCGGGCAGACGTGATGTCATGTTACCAAAAGATTGTTAGAGGATTGGACTCGTGAAATATTATATTCCCTACTGTTGCGTATACAGGTCCGGACATACTCATTACGTCCGAAGACTATTCTGGAGTTCGGAAAGGGGAACCCGCCTTGCAATGCCGAAGACAAATCTGCACGCCGGACTCCTCGTCATTTAAGCCAGGTTCAGGGGCTACTGAGGGAGTCCTGGACTAAGGGGTCCTCGGGCGTCCAGCATGTTAGCCATGGGACAGACTGATGGGCCGTGAAGATACGAAGACCGAAGACTGCACCCGTGTCCGGACAGGACTCTCCTTGGCGCGGAGGGCAAGCTTGGCGATCAACTATGTAGAATCCTTTTTATGTAACCAACTCCATGTAGCCGTAGATCTCTCCGTTGTCTATATAAACCGAAGAGCATAGTCCGGATAGGCGGATACTCATTATCATAGTCATACAAGCTAGGCCTCTAGGGTTTAGCCATTATGATCTCGTGGTAGATCAGCTCTTGTAATACTCATATTCATCAAGATCAATCAAGCAGGAAGTAGGGTATTACCTCCATAGAGAGGGCCCAAACCTGGGTAAACATCGTCTCCCTTGTCTCCTGTTACCATCGACCTTAGACACACAGTTCGGGACCCCCTACCCGAGATCCGCCCGTTTTGACACCGACAAACATGTCTGCAAAAGAAAGTTTGCAACATAATTCGATGAGATGACGTTGCGAGATTCTCGGGGGATGAACTACGGAAGCAAGCTCCAAAACATGAGCTGGTTCTGCTACAAACCTGTGAATGCGCTGTCCAAGACAAGCATGATCACGTAGTAGTCTTACAACAAAATACTACCGAGTTCTGGTTGGGAACCATCATCGATGATATCGGAGTCTTGTGCATGATCTAGAATTAACACAATAGATTCCTTTTCCTTGAGCAAATCAATCAGTGGCTTGGTGTGCTAGGGAATACATATGGAGAGGAGGTAATCAATCGACCAAACCATAGAATACATTTGCACATGCATAACTGACTTGGGATGGTACCAGAGGAAACAAAAACAATCTTTCTCGAACTCACGGCGGCAACTTGCACCAAATGCACATGAATTCGAGGAAGTCACTTCTTCCATCCAAGCATAAGCTTCATGAACGGAACACGAAGGCATTGCTTAGAAAGTTTCCAACACTAGGTTGATGTTCAACATGAATCATGGAGGAGACAAAATGCTGCTAATGGGCTCAATAATAACTCATCGGAATTTCCATATCACTGGACTTCCACCATTATGTGAACACGGTGATAGCACTGGTCAGACCAAAAGATTTAATGGTGTATGCTCGAGGGATCAACCACGAGTAAGACAACATTACGAACATCGTTGGTTCTGATTTGACTTGATGATAGCCCATACTCAAGTCAAAGTTTTGACAAGGCAATAGATCCAGCAACGGATCACAATGACTAATCAATGGAGATATCAAGTTTCTTCAACACACACACATAGAAAAGATATAGCTTTGGAATGAACTAGGTCCAATAAAGCTTTATCTTCCAACTCCCCAAGTTGCTGTTTAGCTCAACTAACTAGTTCAGGGTATCCAACACAGAATCTTGGAGAATGGGTGGTTTGGAGGAAAACCAACATGATCACGAACTGAACATAGTGGTCAGGTGGCAACCTGGTAATACTTTCGAGAAGATATTCGGAACATCACAAACCACCGATATGTTACTAAGCTCGAGAACAATCTTGCTTTTCAGAGCAAGATGATATGATCAAATAAGCAAGGGATTGAATAATCCTAACTCATTGATCAAACAATGCACCGGAAATAAGGACTAGGTAGCACAATCTATCTTAGAATGATGATTCAATAACCAACACGCTAAGGATGAGAATATTGTCCATTTACTACCAAGCAACAAGTTCCTTGGAGTATTGATTTCACACATCACAATTCACTTGTCGGTATTCCGGTTACAACAACACGAGGACCGAGGAATGAATGATGATGGTGAGAAGTATTACTGCATCAAGAATTTATAAGAGATGGTGCAATTCCTATGATATTCTTGACATAAATAGGGTAATACTCCAAGGTAGAACAGAACAAATCCTAGAAATGGATAAGGTACTGGAGTTTGTTTCTCCTAGTCATTCTGGATTAGAATGGACCGACGGACCATAAAATTAATAGGCATCAATGAGCAGCAATGCATGACATGCTCTTGAACATCAATTGATAGACGAAGGTCAGAAAAGAACTAAAGAGGGACAACTCAAATGAACATATGATTTTCTGAGTTGTGGGTGCATAGATTAGCATGTCGAACGAGTTCAACATATTTCTTCCGGATAACCCATACAGAAAGGTAGAACTGGCAGAGTCACTATATGAATGGAGTACTCCTCAAGAGCACCCTGGTTGTGATCTTTTGGTTCAAAAGAACTTCTGCCATGATGTGGTATTGGAATAATGAGATACGATGGACCTCGAGGACTATCGCAAAGGTTACTAATATCCTAAAAGAACTAGCAAACACTATCAATAAGAGGCTTAGAGTGAATCTCGGGTTCAAGAACCCAAGAATGGAATGACTACTAATTAAATGGCATCATGGGATGCTTTCGAGAATGACGGCCAGAATCATCACACCGGGAACACAAAACATGGCTAGATTACTAGGTGACTCCCCAAGACACCTAGGGTCATAAGAATAACTCCAACTTATATGTCGAGGCAATAGAGTACCTCAACTCACCGATTAGTGTGGTTGAGCTGGCCCAAAGGGACACCGAGAATGGAAAGAAGGGATTTGCAAATGCATCAGACAATTTAGAAACCTGGGATGACTCGGACAACATAACGGTTGTAAATACTCAAAAAGATTTGGGACATTCTGCAAAAATGGTGGCATAACCACTCAGAATCACAATATCAAGGTTTCGAGACCAAATGTTCTCACACAGAGGTAGTAGGAACTGAACAGAGGCTTGAATCCATCATTCCTATAAGTCTACGGATTAGTAACACGTGATCTTGATAGAAGATAAGAAAGCCTAGTTCCTAATCCCCGTAGGAAAGATAGGATGACTCGGATCAGAAATGCATGAGGTAAAGGAGTAAAAAGAGCCTTACGTTCCCATCCACAATCAATTCCCTTATATAACTAAAGAATTTCTAGACTCAACATTGACCAGTTTGGCTTGGTAATCCAATAGGAAGTCAGGCTCCGATACCAAAGAAGGCAGGACCCCGATTCTAAGTCACACCGATCTAGCATGTAACACATCATATCACTTTGCGGCCTCACGCACGGTATTCCCGCTGGTGCCACCTTACCTGGTCCCGGGACCGTTTGCGCCTTTTGGCTCACATATATGATAGTGTTGCTTGCATCCATATGACAGAGAACCCGGGCCGACATGACTAGTCGTGAACCCAAAGTGGCACTAACTTACGGGGATAGGCATACATGAACTAGCATCGAACGTGTCGGTCATTAGTGTGTGAATCTGGGCTGTAGCAACTGGGCTAACAAGACTCTGGGAACCCGGGCTGTAGCAGGCTAGCAGGACTCCGGAAGTCACCATGTGACATTTCCCCAAAGGGACAGACACAGGAACGAAGTGGATCACATTCCGACCAGCCCAAGTGATCCGGAGCAGTAGTAACTGGGCTAGCATGACTCTGGTAAACCGGGCTGTAGCAGACTACCATGGCTCTACGGAAGCACTAGACTACATTTCCCCATAAGAGAGGCTACCAAGGATAGACAACTTGGTTGTCGGATCCCACACATACCAAGCATTTCAAAATCATACACACAATATGCTCGATATGTGCAAATACAACATGGCATCACAACAAGACTCTATGACTCAGAGTATTTATTCATTAGGCTCCGAGGAGCCAAGTATTACAAACATGGTCCCATGACCCAACATACAGAGCATACAAGCATCAAGCGGAAGCATAAGCATGTCTGAGTACAGACAACTACAAATGAAAAAGGATGAAAAGCCTGACTATCTACAAGACCCTCCCAAGGTACAAGATCAGAGCTGAGGGTAACAAGCTAAACGTCGAAGTCCACGCGGAACTACTAGTGAGACTGAAATCTCTCTGCAAAACATAAAATAAGTAAACATAAGTACAAATGTACGCAGCATGACTTACATCAGAACAATCTACATATGCATCAGTATCAACAAAGGGGGTGGTGGAGTTTAACTGCAGCAAGCCAGCTTTGACTTGGTGGCTATCCTGGACTAAGACTGCAAGTAACTCTTTTGAGGTGGCGCACACGAGTCCACATATTCACCAATCAATACACCACTATGGATCCGCTCCCGTCTCCCTACGAGAAAGGAATCCAGAGCACTCTCGCTTATCTTGCGAGTTTTAGAGTATACACTTTCACTTGTCTATGAACTATACAGGCTACCCAGAAGTCCTTTACCGCGGATGCGGCTATTCGAATAGATCATTTATAACCCTGCAGGGGTGTACTTATTCACACACGCTGTCGCCACTTACCTCCATGTACACGTCATGTATCTCAGCAACCTTCAAGCGGAAGCCTGGCGAGGGTGTCGGCCACGACCTGACTAACCACACAAGTCCCTAGTCCAGGTTTATCGCCTATTCAGGTTCCATCCGAAGGGAGTACGGCCGAGGTTTCTACTTACGGCCATGAAAGTTGTGTGCAGGGTTCCCGAGACACCAAACGGGTGACTTGATACATCGGGCCACATGCCTACCGCATCACAGCCCACCCCTCGGATCAGCGCTGCGCACGGCCTCCAGCATACTACAAACACCAGAAACTACTTGCAACTCCTGGACAGAGAACAGGGGCGGTTAATAAGTCGAGAGAGTCAATTAAGGATCCCAATGTGTGGTAGTAGCTGTTCATGGATCACAAACACAGAACTCAGTTCCTGAGGACGGCTTCAATGAGATAACCCACCATGTACTCCTACATGGCCTATCACCAATACCTTTACCAAATTGTGTTCACACACTTAGCTCTCAACAGCAGGACATGTTCATGCACCTTCGATTCATCCCCGATGAATCAGACCTGACTCAACTTTAAGTAGTAGTGGGGATGACAAACAAGCATGAATGAGTAGGCACATCAGGGCTCAAACAACTCCTACTCATGCTAGTGGGTTTCATCTATTTACTATGGCAATGACAGGTCATGCAGAGGAAAGGGGTTCAACTACCGCAGCATGTAACAGCTAAATCGTTGATGTCCTAATGCAGTAAAAGAGAGCAGGAGCGAGAGAATAGGATTGTATCGGAATGAACAAGGGGGTTTTGCTTGCCTAGCACTTCCGAAGATAGTATAGTTCTTCATCGGTGCCATCGATCTCATCGCCGGAACAACGTCTACTAGGGGGAGGGGGA
The DNA here is from genome assembly GCA_032464435.1 of Aegilops umbellulata. Lineage (NCBI taxonomy): Eukaryota > Viridiplantae > Streptophyta > Magnoliopsida > Poales > Poaceae > Aegilops > Aegilops umbellulata. The sequence goes on along the minus strand of CP136058.1, from coordinate 265,183,704 downwards.
CAACACCAGCAAATAGAGAAGGAACACAATCAATGCAATGCGACAATATGATGCATGATTATGACATGGCAAAATGCTGTGATTGAGCTAATGCAACTAGCAACAAGTTAAATGAAGTTGGTTTGAACCCAAGGTTCAAATTCAAACTCCACATGTGGTTATTTAATGTCTTTTAATTGATTTGACCTGATCAGCAGGTATAAGTAGTTCAAACATGCATGAAAATGGTACAGATGGATAGATTGGATTTTTCTGATAAGTTTTCATATATAATTTATTTCATTTGGATGTTACAAATTATTTTCTATGATTTTTAGAAGTTTTAGCTATTTTCTGAAATTTCCTGAATTATTTTAAATCCAGAAAATCCTTTACTGTGTCAGCATGATGTCTGAGTGACGTCAGCAGGTCAACGGGCCGGCCCAGGTGAAACCTGACCAGTGGGACCCACTAGTCAGTGACACAGGGGCTGGCCCGGTTTAAACTGGCGCTGACCAGGTTTGACCCACTGTGGGGCCTGCTGTCAGCGTCTGCGGGTGATCTAGCTGGCGGTGCGTAGCGCTAATTACGCGGCCACATCGACTACATCGGAGTTTGGCCGGCGGCGACCAAAACCGACAACGGAGACGTTGTGGTAAGGCGCTACATGGGACGGTTTCGGACGCGGTTTGCGGCTACAGGTAGCTGGGGGTGCGGCGCATCCAGAGGTGGCGGCGGATGGAGCTGGGGTAGCCGGAGCTCGCCGGAACGGAGCTCGCAGCGGTGGCCGGAGTTCGGACCTCGGCGAAAACGGCGTTGTGGAGCACAGGACAGCAAAGTAAAACATTTCACAGCCTCCTGGGGTCACAAGGAGCTCGGTGGTGCAACACGTTCGAGCAGAGAAGCTCGATAGCGTCGAGCTCATTGGTAATGGCGGACGGCGGCTTCGGGTGCTCGCGGGGTGGTAGCTAGTGCGCAAATTAGAGCACGAGAAGTGAGGGGAAGACGGAGGAGCTCACTGGGATTCCAATGGAGGGCTCAGCAGGCTCGGGGAGGCACCGTGGACGACGAATGGGTGCCGGCAATCTCGGTTGCCCGAGGTAGAATACGACCGCGATGACGGCGTTCGGGGGCATCCAGTGCCGCGTGGCTCGGCAGAGAGGATGAGGGTGACGAGGCGGGGCTTCTAGACTGCTCGAGGGGACTAGGGAGAGGCGATGACTGCGGTGGTGCTCGTCGTCGGCGGCGGGCGTGTTCGATGGTGAGGGAGAGAGGTCCAAGGGAGGGGGTGAGGACGAGGGGGAGTGAGAGAGATGCCGGGAGGTGCGTGGCATCCTCAGGGCGACGAGGAGACAGGCAGAGAGGTAGGAGGTGGCGGGCGTGCGGCGACCACACTCCCTCGTGCCTACTAGCACAAGGTTGAAGACGAGCGACGCTGTGGGATGGGCCTGCTACAGTGCTGGGCCGCACAGTTAAGCAGGTGAGTTCTTCTGCTCTGTTTTAATTATGTTATGTTTTCTTTTTATTTATTTATTTTGCCACTGGTTTTGAATTCAAACAAAATTCAAACAATGCCAAAACATTCTGAATAAATTTATGTTACTTTTCTAGACTAATCCAAAAGAACATAAATTATGTTAGAGACATTTGAAGATATATCCATATATTGAGAACATAAATCCAAATTCAAATACAATATTGATTTAAAATCAGAGCCCAAATAATTCCTTAGAGATGTTCCAAAATTTTGGTTTGATTTATAACTCTTGCCAAAATTCTCAGAACTATTTCTAAGGCATTTTGGATTTTAGGGTTCTTGCCCCTTTATTAAAATGATTTCTGAGGCTTTGAAAATTCTTGAATTAAATTTCTTGAATTTAAACATGATGCATGGATGCCACTCACTTGATGCAACTAACTACAAAGCGGAATTCTAGGGCTGTGACAGCTGGTCCTAGGCTACACCGTACTAGAGACGCGAGCCTAGAACACTAACAAAATCACGGCGTGACACGTAAACAAGGGAAAGCACACTGCATTTTTTTCTCGCTCTTTTTTTGCGCTCTTGTTTTTGCAAAAAATCACTATAAGGGCGAGCGTCTCAAAACTCTCCCGAAGTCAAAATAATAGTATAGAGACGAATTCTTTTGACTACTTTTTTCGAAAATCAGGGCAGGGACGACCAAAAAGTGCGATAAAAAATCAGTATGATGGCACGTGTCTCAAAAGACTCGGAAAAGCCTACGAAAACATGACAGGGAAAAATATTTTCACCTGCTGAAATTTTGGCCTAAAATATGCGCGGAGGCCTCTATACTCTTTTTTTATAGACGCAAAGGTGATTATCGTTTTCGGAGGAGTCGAATTTGACGATCCGACTACGAACGTGCAAGGACGTCATGCCTTAGCAATCACTAAACCAACTCCGAGAGGTTATTGACCACGCCGGAGCACGATCAACCTGACCACGAGGGTCTATTTCCTGCAAGCAAACGAAGAATAGGCAAGAAACTGAAATTGCAATCTAGATATTGAGAATATAAGATGAAACCTTTATTGATCAGGGTGGGGTTCTGTGACGTCTTGGTGTGGTCGCTGAACACAAACGAAGTACGCGAAGTTGCAGCTGGCGAACTTTTAATCTAAACAAAACCCAAAGTCTAAACGATGCCCTAAGGGCTGTATATATGGAGGAAGAGGGGAATTTCGTGACCCCTTGTAGGAGGGGTCCGAAACAAACCTAACTCTTGTTTCCCCACACATACAGACTCTAAAAACAGCCTATACTCAAGTATTTCGAAATTACATGGGTCTGGCCCAAAATAAGGTGGCCCAACACCTATGAAAGGATCGAGAAGAGGTGTCTAGAGGGGGGTGATTAGACACTAAGTGCCAAAAGTTGCAATTTTTAATATTCTTAAGTTTAAGTGGAGTTTAAGCACAAGTTTAACAAACACAATAGATATCAAGCAAGCATGCAATGAGTTTATGAGCAACGGAAAGTAAAGCATGCAACTTGCAAGAATGTAAAGGGAAGGTTTTGGAGTATTCAATGCAATTGGAGACACAGATGTTTTTGTCGTGGTTCCGATAGGTGGTGCTATCGTACATCCATGTTGATGGAGACTTCAACCCACGGAGGGTAACGGTTGCGCGAGTCCACGGAGGGCTCCACCCACGAAGGGTCCACGAAGAAGCAACCTTGTCTATTCCATCATGGCCGTCGCCCACGAAGGACTTTCCTCACTAGCGGTAGATCTTCACGAAGTAGGCAATCTCCTTGCCCTTACAAACTCCTTGGTTCAACTCCACAATCTTGTTGGAGGCTCCCAAGTGACACCTAGCCAATCTAGGATACACCACTCTCCAAGAAGTAACAAATGGTGTGTTGATGATGAACTCCTTGCTCTTGTGCTTCAAATGATAGTCTCCCCAACACTCAACTCTCTCTCACAGGATTTGGATTTGGTGGAAAGAAGATTTGAGTGGAAAGCAACTTGGGAAGGCTAGAGATCAAGATTCATATGGTTGGAATGGAATATCTTGACCTCAACACAAGTGTAGGTGGTTATCTCTCAGAAAATGTGTATTGGAAGTGTAGGTATGTTCTGATGGCTCTCTCCACGAATGAAGAGTGGGTGGAGGGGTATATATAGCCTCCACACAAAATCTAACCGTTACACACGATTAGCCAAACTCGGTGGGACCGAATAGTTAAACTCGGTCGGACCGATTCAGCAAACCTAGTGACCATTAGGATTTTCGGTGGGACTGAGATGCAACTCGGTAGGACCGATATGGTTAGGGTTAGGGCATAATGTAATCTTGGTGTGATCGATTACACAAACTCGATGGGACTGATTTTGGTAATAAGCTAACCAGAGAGTTGGTCAGGCAAACTCGGTGAGACCGATTACACAAACTCAGTGGGACCGATTTTGGTAATAAGCTAACCAGAGGGTTTGCATTGTAATCTCGGTAGTACCGATTGCTCAAACTTGGTGACACCGATTTTGGTAATGGACATACATAGAGAGATTACAATCCCATCTCAGTGAGACCGAGATCCCTATCGATGAAACCGATTTGCTAGGGTTTGTGGCAGTGGCTATGACATCTGAAACGCGATGGCGCCGGATAGAAAGAATCGGTGGGGCCGAGTTTGATATTTGGTTTAGGTCATATGTGGATGTGGGAAGGTAGTTGAGGGTTTTGGAGCATATCACTAAGCACTTTGAGCAAACAAGCCATTAAGAAACACCTCATCCCCTCTTGATAGTATTGGCTTTTCCTATAGACTCAATGTGATCTTGGATCACTAAAATAGAAAATGTAGAGTCTTGATCTTGAAGCTTGAGCCAATTCTTTGTCCTTAGCATCTTGAAGGGGTTCCACATCCTCTATTACATGCCACTCCATTTTTGAACTTATCTGAAACATACTAGGTAAAAGTGTTAGTCCAACCAGAGATATGTTGACATTAATTACCAAAACCACCCAGGGAGCACTTGTGCTTTCAATCTCCCCCTTTTTGGTAATTGATGACAATATACATCAAAGCTTTAGATAAAGATATAGAGAATAGCAAGTAAAGCTTTGGAAAGACATGTAACAAGCATAGGCTCCCCTACATGTATGCAATCATGTGAATATTTAATATAGGAGCATGTGAATGCGTAAACATGACATAGTAAGCAATGTGTTACATGTATCTTGGCTATATGCATCATAGCAAATGATGTGAATGTGAGAAATGTACCTTCATGCTCATGAGTCCTTCTTGCAAACAGTATGTACATCAGCAAGAACTTCTCATTCACATGACTGTGATGCATATACTTACCTTGTGGTCTTGAGTTGGCTTAGGATGGGATGAACCTGCGCAAACAAGGTTAAATAACACAGATACAAGAGCAAACAAGAGAAACCACAAGAGAACCAAGACTGGAATGACATGTAGAGTGAGTACTACGTACCACATTGGATATAGACATGTCCCCAAAGGTAAAGATATGCAATAAAATCAAAGATTTCCTTCCGTTAGATGTCTTGCTCCCCCTGAATCTGCATGGGATATTGGGAGAAGATAGGGAACAGAAAATCAGAGCAACAAAAAGGAAACAACAGAGCTTGAGCTAAAGCAGGCAACCAAACATGTCTTTCCCCTCTTAAAGACATGTGACATCTCTCCTCTTGAACACCAAGCATCTGGGGTCTTTGATGATATTACTTTCTCCTTGCTGAGAAACTCTCTCCCCCTGAGTATTCTCCCTTTCTCCCCCTATAGGAAAGATTAAGCTTTGATGTGATCTCTATCTCCCCCTTTGACATCAATTTCCAAGATGGGCTCTTCTGGACATGTGATACAAATGGGTTGGTCCTTGACTCACAGAGCAAAGCAACATGTTTAATATGATGCTGGTAGAGGACAAGAATCATTGTGTGGAGCTGGAGCAAACAGAAACCAGGAATAAGTGGCAAGTTGGTTTTCCTGTGGTGGAATCGGTGACTCCGAGTTGTGTGCTTTGGTTGCACCGAAAGATTTCGGTTGGGCCGAAGAGAACAAACCAGTGTGACCGAGTTCATGAGAGTGAAACCACTTGTCACCTCAGCTCACTAGACAAGTAAGATCTCACAAAGATATGCAAGGAATTAATTGAAAGATTTGCAATGAATTGGATGCTGGAAATGCAGAACAAAAAGAAAAAACAAGAAAAGATCTAGATGAAGTTTTTTTTGAAAGGGGAAACAAATATGCAAATGCAAAAGCACGGAGAAACACTAGAGAACTTCATCTAGAAATGGTCGGTGACAAAGTCACCTATGTTAGAGTATATTGACTTAGGAGTCAAGTGAGAGCACTTGATCATAGGTCATACTCATTGTTTAAGCTCAAAATGGGGTTACCATTTTTCGTTTAAGCATCTTGGTGTATTCACATCTTGTCGAGTTGCTTTGACTCATGACTTGGAGTAAAGCTTCTCTAAGATGGAATAACATACCTTGGGTGGTGGTGTTGATCTTGCTCATGTAGTTGAACTTGTGTGGGTTGCTCAAGGTTGATGTAGTTCATCAAGCGTTGGGAGCACCACTTGGAGTTTGAGTTCATCTACCTACATGGGTTAGCTTTGCAAGGAAGAGCACTTGTGTATCCAAAATGACAATCATGACACTCAACATAGAATTTGCCAAAGGATATGTTTGAATGATTTCATGCTTCCTTGTCTTCAACCACCATTGTGTAGAGACTTGGTGATGTAGAAATTGCTCAATATGTGAGTGTGTTGCAATCTCATAGAATTAGATTCAACCAAGTACCTACATGGGTTAGATAACATGCAAGGTACAAATATATCCAAGACATATGAATAGCATCATAAGAGAAATATCGAGGATTAGTCATAGGCTCATGCCCCGCATGTATCAAATGGAGTTCCTACTCCAAGTTTGAAGCATCAATGATGTTCAATTAACCTCTCAACCTGCAAAACACTTTCTCATCAAGTGGTTTAGTGAATATATCCGCCAATTTCTTATCGATGCGAACATGCTTAAGGTTAATGTCCCCTTTGGCAACATGATCTCGAATGAAATGATGACGAACTTCAATATGCTTAGTTCGAGAATGTTGCACGGGATTGTGAGCAATCTTAATAGCACTTTCATTGTCACATAGCAATGGACCATGTTTCACATATATCCCATAATCTTTAAGAGTTTGGGTCATCCAAAGTAATTGAGCACAACTTGAACCAGCGGCAATGTATTCCGCTTCGGCGGTGGATAAGGATACCAAGTTTTGTTTCTTGGAAGACCAAGACACAAGACATCTACCAAGGAATTGACAAGTACCTGAAGTGGGTTTTCTATCAACCTTGTCTCCGGCATAGTCCGAATCGGAGTAGCCAACAAGATCAAAAGAGGACCTCTTAGGATACCAAATGCCAAAATTTGGTGTATGGATTAGGTATCTCACTATCCTTTTCACAGCCTTAAGATGACATTCTTTATGAGCAGCTTGATATCGTGCACACATGCACACACTTGGCATAATATCGGGACGAGAGGCACATAGATATAACAATGAACCAATCATAGAGCGGTAAACTTTTTGATCAACCGGTTCACCATCTTTGGTCAAATCAAGATGTCCACTAGTAGGCATGGGTGTAGTCATACCTTTTCATTCTTGCATATTGAACTTCTTGAATAAGTCCTTGGTGTACTTCGTTTGAGAGACAAAGGTACCTTCCTTAGTTTTCTTGATTTGCAAACCGAGAAAGAATTTGAGTTCACTCATCATAGACATCTCAAACTTCTCCGACATTAGCTTTCCAAACTTCTCACTAAAGTGAGGGTTAGTTGAACCAAATATGATATCATCAACATAAATTTGGCACACAAATATTTCTCCATTAACCCTTTTAGTAAAAAGAGTAGAATCAATTTTACCAATTTCAAAGCCTTTTTCAATAAGGAACTTGGTCAAGCATTTATACCATGCTCTAGGAGCTTGTTTAAGACCATAAAGGGCTTTGTGAAGTTAGTAAACATGATTAGGTTTCTTAGGATTGACGAAGTCGGGAGGTTGCTTAACATAAACTTCCTCCTCAATTTCGCCATTTAGAAAAGCACTTTTAATGTCCATTTGGTACAAGGTGATATCATGGTGATTAGCATAAGAAAGTAAGATGCGAATGGACTCAAGTCTAGCAACGGGAGCATATGTCTCACCATAGTCCATACCTTCAACTTGTGTGTAGCCTTGGGCGACGAGACGTGCTTTGTTTCGAACCACTAGTCCATCTTCATCTTGCTTGTTGCGAAACACCCTTTTGGTACCAATGATGTTGTGGTTGTTGTCGGGCTTCTCAACTAATGTCCACACTTGATTTCTCTCAAAGTTGTGTAGCTCTTCATGCATAGTGTTTATCCAATCCGGATCCTTCAATGCTTCTTCAAACTTCATAGGTTCAATGCTAGAGATGAATGAGTAATGTTCACAAGAGTTAGCTAAACGAGTTTTAGAGCGAGTGATTCTCCCGGTTTGGATATCATTGTAGATTTGCTCGACGGGATGACCTTTGGCAATTCTTGCTCGAACTCGTGAAAGCTTTTGCTTGGATCGGGGTGGAAAATCCTCTTCATCTTGTGCTTCTTCTTGGCCTTCTTCATTGTTGACGTTGTCGTTCTCTTGTCGTGGTGGAGAAGGAGGTTGTTGATGTTCATCTTGGTGCGCTTCCTCATTTTCTTCATCTTGGCGTGTCCCACTTGTGGATGCTTCCGTATTAACTCTTGGTTCACCTTGTCGTGAGGTAGAAGCTTCCACTTGGATGGACGAGGTACTCTCCTTCACTTCCGTTGGACGAATCTTGCCAATGGACAATTCCGGAATTGCTTCCGAAGGGTCTTTGTCTCCTACATCAATTGGCAATTGCTCTACTTGCGAGCCGTTAGATTCATCAAACTTCACATCTACCATCTCTTCAACCTTTCGGGTGAAATTGATGTAGACACGGTAAGTGCGAGAGTTTGAGGCATAACCAAGTAGGAAACCTTCATGAGATTTAGGAGCAAATTTAGAACAACGATGCTTATCAAGAATGTAGCACTTTGAGCCGAATACTCGAAAGTATCCAACTTGGGGTATGTTACCGGTGAGGAGCTCGTATGCCGTCTTGCCGAGTAGCTTGTGAAGATACAAGCGATTTGTTGCATGACAAGCTGTCTCAATCGCTTCCGCCCAAAAGTGCTTTGGCATTTTGTACTCATCAAGCATCGTTCTTGCCATCTCGATAAGAGTCCGGTTCTTCCTTTCAACAAATCCATTTTGTTGAGGTGTGTACGTAGCCGAGAACTCGTGTGAAATCCCTTCTTCGTCAAGAAAGGTGTCCAAATTTGCGTTCTTGAACTCCGTTCCGTTGTCACTCCGAACCTTCTTGATCTTCACGTCAAAATGATTTTGGGCCTTCCTAGCGAAGTTTTTGAAGATCTTCTGGACCTGCGATTTGTCATCAAGAAAGAACACCCACGCAAATCTTGAAAAATCATCAACTATGACTAGACCAAATGAGTTACCACAGAGACTCTTGTAGGCATTTGGACCAAAGAGATCCATGTGAAGTAGCTCGAGTGGTCTTCTTGTGGTCATGATGTTCTTGGCGTGGTGACTTCCTCCAACTTGTTTTCCTGCTTGACAAGCACTACAAAGTCTATCCTTGTCAAATATGACAACTTTTATTCCAAGGATATGATCACCTTTAATAAGCTTATCAAGATTTTGCATACCAACATGACCTAGTCTTCTATGCCACAACCAACCTTTAGAAGATTTAGAAATTAAGCAGGTTTTAGGTTGAGCCTTTTTTGTGAAATCAACAATGTAAAGATCTCCTATACGTATACCAGCAAAGACCATTTTATGATTGTCTCTACGAAACACTTGGCAATCTACTTTAGTGAATAGGACATTGAAACCGAAATCAGCAAGTCTGGAAACTGAAAGTAAATTGTATCCAAGGGATTCAACGAGCATGACATTTTGTATGGAGCTATCATGTGATATGGCCACCTTACCAAGGCCAACCACCTTACCCTTTGAATTATCACCAAAAGTGACATATTTTCGAGGGCCGTCGTTTTCAGCAAGCTCACGGAACATATCTTCATCTCCGGTCATATGATCAGTACATCCACTATCAAGGACCCATTCTATTCCTCCAGCCATGTAGCCGCGAAGATTTGCCATAAGACCAAAATGCCTCATTGCATCATCAAGATCATAGTCACTATCATCATCTTCATCATAGTATCCATGTTCAACATCATCTTGTGATTGATCAATTCCTACAGAGGGTAATTCATTAGATAAATGATCAACACAATGGTTACCTTTATGAATTCTAATAGCTTCGGATATGATATCGCTCATGATTCCAACATTTCCTTTAGCACGCATGAGATTGGTAAGCTCAAATAGATAATAACCAAAGCTAGGATCACTAGAGTTCATCTTACTCAAGGCAATAGACTTATGGAGAATTTCGTCTAAATTTTTCAAGGAATAATCTAGAAATCGTTCCTCGAGAAATTTCCATATAGTATAGGCACAATCAAGAGTAGGCAAACTAGCAATCAAATTTTTGGGCAATCCTCTTATGATAAGATTGATGGTTCTAAGATTGCAAATCATGTCAAGATCTTCTTCGGGTGTGGGATGCAAGGGATCAATATGAGGTGCACAAGGACTAGCAATGTACTTGTTCAAGTGATATTCATTGAAAATCTAAAGCATTTCATTTTTCCACTCATGAACGTATTCTCCATCAAGAATAGGCACTCTATGTCTGAGACTGCCCAAAGTAGACACATCCATCTTCCTCCAAAGGTGTTTAAATCAAGTCAATGAAGACCAAAGCTCTGATACCAATTGAAAGGATCGGGAAGAGGTGTCTAGAGGGGGGGGGGTGATTTGACACTAAGTGCCAAAAGTTGCAGTTTTTAATATTCTTAAGTTTAAGTGGAGTTTAAGCACAAGTTTAACAAACATAATACATATCAAGCAAGCTTGCAATGAGTTTATGAGCAGCGGAAAGTAAAGCATGCAACTTGCAAGAATGTAAAGGGAAGGGTTTGGAGTATTCAAACGCAATTGGAGACACAGATGTTTTTGTCGTGGTTCCGATAGGTGGTGCTCTCGTACATCCACATTGATGGAGACTTCAACCCACGGAGGGTAATGGTTGCGCGTGTCCACGGAGGGCTCCACCCACGAAGGATCCACGAAGAAGCAACCTTGTCTATTCCATCATGGCCGTCGCCCACGAAGGACTTGCCTCACTAGCGGTAGATCTTCACGAAGTAGGCAATCTCCTTGCCCTTACAAACTCCTTGGTTCAACTCCACAACCTTGTTGGAGGCTCCCAAGTGACACCTAGCCAATCTAGGAGACACCACTCTTCAAGAAGTAACAAATGGTGTGTTGATGATGAACTCCTTGCTCTTGTGCTTCAAATGATAGTCTCCCCAACACTCAACTCTCTCTCACAGGATTTGGATTTGGTGGAAAGAAGATTTGAGTGGAAAGCAACTTGGGGAAGGCTACAGATCAAGATTCATATGGTTGGAATGGAATATCTTGACCTCAACACAAGTGTAGGTGGTTCTCTCTCAGAAAATGTGTATTACAAGTGTAGGTATGTTCTGATGGCTCTCTCCATGAATGAAGAGTGGGTGGAGGGGTATATATAGCCTCCACACAAAATCTAACCGTTACACACGATTAGCCAAACTTGGTGGGACCGAATAGTTAAACTCGGTCGGACCGATTCAGCAAACCTAGTGACCGTTAGGATTTTCGGTGGGACTGAGATGCAACTCGGTAGGACCGATATGGCTAGGGTTAGGGCATAACGTAATCTCGGTGTGACCAATTACACAAACTCGGTGGGACCAATTTTGGTAATAAGCTAACCAGAGAGTTGGTTAGGCAAACTCGGTGAGACCAATTACACAAACTCGGTGGGACCGATTTTGGTAATGAGCTAACCAGAGGGTTTGCATTGTAATCTCAGTAGTACCGATTGCTCAAATTCGGTGAGATCGATTTTGGTAATGGACATACATAGAGAGATTACAATCCCATCTCGGTGAGACCGAGATCCCTATCGGTGAAGCCGATTTGCTAGGGTTTGTGGCAGTGGCTATGACATCTGAAACTCGGTGGCGCCGGATAGAAAGAATCGGTGGGGCCGAGTTTGACTTCTGTTTAGGTCATATGTGGATGTGGGAAGTTAGTTGAGGGTTTTGGAGCATATCACTAAGCACTTTGAGCAAGCAAGCCATTAAGCAACACCTCATCCCCTCTTGATAGTATTGGCTTTTCCTATAGACACAATGTGATCTTGGATCACTAAAATAGAAAATGTAGAGCCTTGATCTTGAAGCTTGAGCCAATTATTTGTCCTTAGCATCTTGAAGGGGTTCCACATCCTCTAGTCCATGCCACTCCATTGTTGAACTTATCTGAAACATACTAGGTAAAAGTGTTAGTCTAACAAGAGATATGTTGACATTAATTACCGAAACCACCTAGGGAGCACTTGTGCTTTCAACCTACTATAAGCTATGGACAAAATTTATGAAAGGACATCTTGTATATTTCGTCCATGTCCTTGTATGTCATCAAGGAGGCTTCAAAGTGCTAAAATCTACACTAGAAACGCCGTTCTGGTTCCCTTCGCGCGCGCCTCCATCTCCATGCTTGATCCTTCTCTAGTGTTCATCCCTCGTGTCCATGCTAAGCCCTTCATTAGTAATCAACACAAATGTATCCAATTTAGGCAGCATCATATTGTCATGAACATTAAAATTGTTACCAAGAAACAAAAGTACCTGGTAATTCAATTGGAGTGCGCGAGCTATAGTGATTGGTCCAGTATGCATAGTAGCAGGGGTTGTGGGTGTAATAATGGTATTGATGTCCTCATCATGAACCCAAAGGAGAGCACGCCAAGAGGACCGAAAGAGGTATCAGAAGCTACTGAAGTTCAAAACCTAGTCTTGGTTGTTGCCGATTCATTTTTGTTGCCATTCTACAAGAAACAAGCTCTAATAGACTCATATTCTTTTACTGAAGGAGCCTTACCCTCATAAGGCCTCATTTGGTATGAGAGGGTTTTGAAGGGAATTTCCTCGCATGGCCAGAAACCCCGCAAAACCTCGGGTGCTCATTTGGTACATGGGGTTTCAATGGCCTAACCCTCTCTGACCCCCTCCTATACACTCCTTTCCATGCGGTTCAGAGCCCTCGATGGGGGACGCACAGATTTGGGGAGGAGACGACACCACACCACCGCCTGCTCATGGTACCGCCGCCGGACTCCTCCTGAATGCGCTGTCGACCGACTCCTTGACGCCGGCGTACCTCCTCTGTCGTACTAGCCTTCTCCCCGGTGGTAAGCCTTAGCCTCGTCTCTCCTTTCCCCTTGTCGTCTAGGTTTCTTCCATCGGCCTAGCCAGGGTTGTTGCCTCATCCTCCCCGGCGTGCTTGCCAAGCACACTGTCTCCAAGGGCACCAAGGCCATCACCAACTTCACCTCCTCCTAGACTGTATCTGTACTGTTGACTCTGCCTACCTATCTACATGTAGTGGTAGTAGTACGTGTGTTGGATGTTTGCCAACACTTTTGTCGGTGTTCTGGGAATGGGGGTCCCCAGACTTGCCTGCCTGCGGCCTAAGGCGTGGCTCAAGTGGGGGCCCAGCGCGACCCATCTTCATCAGCTCAAGCTCAAGACCCTCGCGAAGGGCCAAGCCTCGCGGGGCGGACGACATGAAGCTTCCTCATAGGCAGCCTCACCAGGCAGGCTCGCGAGGAGGCGGAGAGATCAAGGCAGGGGTACCTCGCGAGGAGCCCGTGATGCAATCCATGACGATCGAGACCAGGCGGGCGCTGGCCTGCGCAGTGTCCTTGTTTCCCTTTTGGTGCATGGGGGCAAGAACAGGCCAAGGCATCGGGCAAAGGTTACCATTCCGGTGCAACGAGACCAAGACCAGCAGAGCGGCAGGACGGAGGTCACCGTGGAGCCCAAGACGGCGTCATCACCAGTGCTTTTGGCAGCCGAAGACCACCTTTGGTCAGGATAACTAGTACTAGATGTTCCCCTTCAAAATGGCCAGTTGTTGGCGCCCTTCCCGCTCATTATTTGGGGAGAGGCCCAGTGCCTCTATAAATAGAGCTAGCCACCACAGAGTAGAGGGACATCTAGAGATCTGATAGAGCCCTAGCAGAGAGAGAGAGAGAGAGGCGACTGAACTCACCCAAGTAGTTCATCGCACCAGCTCAAGAACACCTCTCGCGAGGCTGTTCTTCCCTTGTACTGTTCATCATCAGCCCCTGAGGCAATGCACCACACCACACACTGGAGTAGGGTATTACACCACAACAGTGGCCCGAACCAGTATAAACCTTGTGTCCCTTGTGTTGTTCGTTGTTTCCAGCTTAGATCACGCGAGGAGATCGGACGTAGATCGGTAGGGGAGAGATCTCCGCGCGCACACCAGTGTTCGAACCTCAAGGGTCTGCCGGAACCCGAAATCCGACATTTGGCGCGCCAGGTAGGGGTGCGCCGGAGTTCTCCCTCCTGACGACCCGCTCTCCCCCAGCATCGCATTCCTCCCTCATGGCGGACAACGCGCCACCCGCTCCAGCATCGGATGCCGGCACTAGGGCCAGGGGATCCGGGCCTTGGCCCCCACCTTGCGATAGGTGCAGTGGCCGCGCAAGTTCAAGCCCGAGATGCCATTGCACTACAATAGCACGACAGACCCGATGATTTTCTTGCTGGCGTACGAGGAGGCCGTCCTCAGAGCCGGGGGCGACGACCGGGTGATGGCCAACTGGTTACCCATGGCCCTCACCGGCGTCCCAGCGTGTGGCTCCACCACCTGTCGACGGCTTCTGTCACCTCCTGGGAGGAGCTGCGCGACCTCTTCCTCGCCCGTTTTGCCGCACCAGTGCTGCCCGTCGTCGCAGCTCTCCTGGGTGGCTCCCAGGCACCACCCTTGAGCCATCACATCAAGCCGTTCACCCGCCGGATCAGCACCGCCTCCAAGCGCCGAGAAACCCCCACGGGCTGGGTGGCACCCGAGGCCGATCTAACCTTCAACTCGGAGGATCACCCCTTCAACCCCATCGGTTCGGGCGCACTCCCGATGCTGTGCACCCCCACCATCTGCCAAGTGGGCGTCACCAGGTACCTCATCGACGGTGGTGCCGGCCTCAACGTGCTGTCGGTGAAGGCCTCCAGCCTCCTCCACGTGCCGCTGGAGCGGCTCCGACCTAGCAGGCCTTTCTCGGGCGTCGGAGCCGGTTCCTCCGCCTCCTTGGGACAGATCCGCCTCCCAGTGACCTTAGGCACCTACGGCAACTTCCGTATGGAGCTGATCGACTTCGACATCGCCCCCATCGGCCTCCCCTACAACGCCATCCTCGGCTATCCGGCCTTGGCTCGGTTCATGGCAGCAACTCACCCGGCGTACAACCTCATGAAGATGCCTGGGAGCAGCGGTGTCCTCACCATGTCAGGAGACACAAGGGATGCGCTGCACGTGCTCCAGCTTGTTTTAAGGGCGGCCGCGGTGGCACAGCCCACTAGCATCGACGCCCTTGAGCCCAAGGGGGCTGCGCCGGCTAAAAAGAAGCAGCTATTCACCCAAGACAAGGCAGAAACCAAGCAGGTACCGGTCGACGAGGACGGGTCCACTGACGCCACCTTCACCATAGGGGCCAACTGTTGAGGAACGTAGCAGAATTTTAAATATTTCCAACGTGTCACCAAAATCAATCTAAGGAGTCTTCTTAACGGAGGAGGAGAGGTGTTGGGGAGGGGAGGGGCTGCGCCTTGGGATGGGTGCGGCTCCCATGTGCCTCCCCACTATATATATAGGGGTGGAGGGGGCTGGTTTCTTGCCCTCCAAGTCCATTGGGGCGTTGGCAAAGGTGGGGGAAAGAAATCCCATCATTTCCTTCCCCCATCGATTGTTATCCCCCCTTTTTAGGGATCTTGATCTTATCCCTTTGGGATATGATCTTATTCCTTCTAAGGGGGAGTCTTGGTGCGCCTTGACCAAGGGTGTGGGTCCTTGCCCCCACTACCCACGTTCATGTGGGTCCCCACATGCAGGTGGGCCCCACTATGGAACCTTCTAGAATCTTCCCGGTACAATACCAAAAAATCCCGAACATTTTCCGGTGGCCAAAATAGGACTTCCCATATATAAATCTTTACCTTCGGACCATTCCGGAACTCCTCGTGACGTCTAGGATCTCATCCGGGACTCCGAACAACATTCGGTAATCACATACAAGTCTTCCTAATAACCCTAGCGTCATCGAACCTTAAGTGTGTAGACCCTACGGGTTCGGGAAACATACAGACATGACCGAGACAACTCTCCGGCCAATAACCAACAGCGGGATCTGGATACCCATGTTGGCTAGCACATTTTCCATGATGATCTCATCGGATGAACAACGATGTTGAGGATTCAAGCAATCCCGTATACAATTCCCTGTCAATCAGTATGTTACTTGCCCGAGATTCGATCGTCGGTATCCCAATACCTCGTTCAATCTCGTTACCGGCAAGTCACTTTACTCGTACCATAATGCATGATCCCGTGATCAACCACTTGGTCACATTGAGCTCATTATGATGATGCATTACCGAGTGGGCCCAGAGATACCTCTCCGTCATACGGAGTGACAAATCCCAGTCTCGATTCGTGCCAACCCAACAGACACTTTCGGAGATACCCGTAGTGCACCTTTATAGCCACCCAGTTACGTTGTGACGTTTGGCACACCCAAAGCGCTCCTACGGTATCTGGGAGTTGCACAATCTCATGGTCTAAGGAAATGATACTTGACATTAGAAAAGCTCTAGCAGACGAACTACATGATCTTGTGCTATGCTTAGGATTGGGTCTTGTCCATCACATCATTCTCCTAATGATGTGATCCCGTTATCAATGACATCCAATGTCCATGGTTATTAAACCATAACCATCTATTGATCAACGAGCTAGTCAACTAGAGGCTCACTAGGGACATATTGTGGTCTATGTATTCACACATGTATTATGGTTTCCAGTCAATACGATTATAGCATGAACAATAGACGATTATCATGAACAAGGAAATACAATAATAACCATTTTATTATTGCCTCTAGGGCATATTTCCAACAGTCTCCCACTTGCACTAGAGTCAATAATCTAGTTCGCATCACTATGGGATTGTAATGAATTCAACACCTATGGGGTTTGATCATATCTCGCTTGTGAGAGAGGTTATTAGTCAGCGGGTCTGAATCTTTCAGATCCGTGTGTGCTTTACAAATCTCTATGTCATCTCCTAGATGCAGCTACCACGCTCTATTTGGAGCTATTCCAAATAACTGTTCTAATATACGTATCCAGTTTACAACTCAGAATAATCTGGATTAGTGTCAAAGTTTGCATCGGTGTAACCCTTTACGACGAACTCTTTTACCACCTCCATAATCGAGAAAATTTCTCAATCCACTAGTTACCAAGGATAACTTTGACCGCTATCCTATGATCCATTCCTGGATCACTCTTGTACCCCTTGACTGACTCATGGCAAGGCACACTTCAAGTGCGGTACACAGCATAGCATACTGTAGAGCCTACGTCTAAAGCATAGGGGACGACCTTCGTCCTTTCTCTCTCTTCTGGCGTGGTCAGGTCTTGAGTCTTACTCAATACTCACACCTTGTAACACAGCCAAGAACTCCTTCTTTGCTGATCTATTTTGAACTCCTTCAAAATCTTGTCATGGTATGTATTCATTTGAAAGTACTATTAAGCTTTTTTTGATCTATCCTTATAGATCTTGATGCTCAATGTTCAAGTAGCTTAATCCAGGTTCTCCATTGAAAAACACTTTCCAAATAACCCTGCATGCTTTCCAGAAATTCTACATCATTTCTGATCAACAATATGTCAACAACATATACTCATCAGAAATTCTATAGTGCTCCCACTCACTTCTTTGGAAATACAAGTTTCTCATAAACTTTGTATAAACCCAAAATCTTTGATCATCTCATCAAAGCGTACATTCCAATTCCGAGATGCTTACTCCAGTCCTTAGAAGGATTGCCGGAGCTTTGCATACTTGTTAGCATCTTTCAGTATTGAAAAAAACTTTCTGGTGATATCACATACAACCTTTCCTCAAGAAAATCGTCGAGGAAACAATGTTTTGACATCCTATCTGCAAGATTTCATAAATAATGCAGTAACTGCTAATATAATCCCAACAGACTATTATCATTGCTACGAGTGAGAAAGTCCCATCGTAGTCAACTCCTTGAACTTGTCGGGAAACATCTTAACGACAAGCCGAGCTTTCTTAATGGTGACACTACCATCATTGTCCGTCTTCCTTTCAAAATCCATCTGCACCCAACAGCCTTACGACCATCAAATAGTTCTTTCAAAGTCTATACTTTGTTTTATACATGGATCCTCTCTCGGATTTTATGGCCTCGAGCCATTCGTCGGAATCCGGGCCCACCATCGCTTCTCCACAGCTCGTAGATTCATTTTTGTCTAGCAACATGACTTCCAAGACAGGATTACATACCACTCTGAAGTAGTACACATCCTTGTCAACCTATGAGGTTTTGTAGTGACTTGATCCGAAGTTTCATGATCACTATCATAAGCTTCCACTTCAATTGGTGTTGGTGCCACAGGAACAACTTCCTGTGCCCTGCTACACACTAGTTGAAGTGACGGTTCAATAACCTCATCAAGTCTCCACCATCCTCCCACTCAATTCTTTCGAGAGAAACTTTTCCTCAAGAAAGGACCCGTTTCTAGAAACAATCACTTTTGCTTCCGGATCTGAGATAGGAGGTATACCCAACTATTTTTGGGTATTCTATGAAGATGCATTCATCCGCCGAGCTTATCAGCCTGAAACCTTTTCACATAAGCGTCGTAGCCCCAAACTTTTAAGAATTGACAGCTTAGGTTTCTCTAAACCATAGTTCATGCGGGGTCATCTCAACGGAATTACGTGGTGCCCTATTTAAAGTGAATGCGGTTGTCTCTAATGCCTAACCCATAAACGATAGTGGTAATTCGATAAGAGGCATCATGGTATGCACCACATCCAATAGGGTGCAGCTGTGGTGTTCGGACACACCATCACATTATGGTGTTCCAGGCGGTATTAGTCGTGAAACAATTTCCACAATGTCTTAATTGTGTGCCAAACTCGTAACTCAGGTATTCATCTCTATGATCATATCATAGATATTTTATCCTCTTGTCACGACGATCTTCAGCTTCACTCTGAAACTACTTGAACCTTTCAATGATTCAAACTTGTGTTTCAGCAAGTAAATATACTTAGCATCTACTCAAATCATCTGCGAAGTAAGAACATAACGATATCCACTGCGTGCCTCGGCACTCATTGGACTGCACACATCAAAATGTATTACTTCCAACAAGTTGCTTTCTTGTTCCATCTCACTGAAAACGAGGCCTTTCAGTCATCTTGCCCATGTGGTATGATTTGCATGTCTCAAGTGATTCAAAATCAAGTAAGTCCAAACGACCCATCTGTATGGAGTTTCTTCATGCATATCCACCAATAGACATGGTTTGCATGTCTTAATCTTTTCAAAAACGAGTGAGTCCAAAGATCCATCAACATGGAGCTTCTTCATGCGTTTTATACCAACATGACTCAAATGGCAGTGCCACAAGTATGTGGTACTATCATTACTATCTTATATCTTTTGGCACGAACATGTGTATCACTACGTTCGAGATTCAATGAACCATTCACTTTAGGTGCAATAGCATTGATGGTATTATTCAAATAAACAAAGTAACCATTATTCTCCTTAAATGAATAACCGTATTGCGATAAACATAATCCAATCATGTCTATGCAAACACCAAATAACAATTATTTAGGTTTAACACCAATATCGATGGTAGAGGGAGCATGCGATGCTTGATCACATCAACCTTGGAAACACTTCCAACACATATCGTCATCTCACCTTCAGCTAGTCTCCGTTTATTCTGTAGCGTTTTATTTCGAGTTACTAACACTTAGCAACTGAACCGGTATTTTAATACCCTGGTGATACTAGGAGAACTAGTAAAGTACACATTATAATGTATATCCAATATACTTCTGTCGACCTTGCCAGCCTTCTCATCTATCGAGTATCTAGGGTATTTCTGATTCAGTGACCATTCGCCTCATTATAGAAGCACTTAGTCTCGGGTTTGGGTTCAACCTTGGGTTTCTTCACTAGAGCAGCAACTGATTTGTCGTTTCATGAAGTATCCCTTCTTTCCCTTGCCCTTCTTGAAACTAGTGGTTTAACCATCAACAATTGATGCTCCTTCTTGATTTCTACTTTCGCGGTGTCAAACATCACGAGTTGCTCAAGGATCATCATGTCTATCCCTGATATGTTATAGTTCATCACGAAGCTCCAATAGCTTGGTGGCAGTGACTATGGAGAACCATCACTATCTCATCTGGAAGACTAACTCCCACTCGATTCAAGCGACTATAGTACTCAGACAATCTGAGCACATGCTCAACGATTGAGCTTTTCTCCCTTAGTTTGCAGGCTTAAGAAACTGGTTAGAGGTCTCATACCTCTTGACGGTGGCACTAGTCTGAAATTCCAATTTAAGTATTTGGAACATCTCATATGTTTTGCGACATTTCAAAAAATATCTTTTGGTGCCACAATTCTAAACCGTTAGTATTACGCACTGAACTATCACGTAGTCATCAAAACGTGTATGTCAGATGTTTCCCAACATCTACAGACGACGCTCGAGGTTCAACACACTAAGCGGTGCATTAAGGACATAGCCCTTCTGTGCAGCAATGAGGACAATCCTCAGTTCACGAACCCAGTCCGTATAATTGCTACTATCAACTCTCAACTAAATTTTCTCTAGGAACATATCTAAAATAGTAGAACCAAAGCGTGAGCTACGACATAATTTGCAAAGACCTTTTGACTATGTTCATGATAATTAAGTTCATCTAATCAAATTATTCAATGAACTCCCACTTAGATAGACATCCCTCTAGTCATCTAAGTGATACATGATCCGAGTCAACTAGGCCGTGTCCGATCATCACGTGAGACGGACTAGTCATCATCGGTGAACATCTTGTTGATCGTATCCACTATACGACTCATGTTCGACCTTTCGGTCTTCCGTGTTCCGAGGCCATGTCTGTACATGCTAGGCTCGTCAAGTCAACCTAAGTGTTTCGCATGTGTAAATCTGGCTTACACCCGTTGTATGCGAACGTTAGAATCTATCAGACCCGATCATCACGTGGTGCTTCGAAACAATGAACCTTCACAACGGTGCACACTTAGGGGGAACACTTTCTTGAAATTTTAGCGAGGGATCATCTTATTTATGCTACCGTCATTCTAAGCAAATAAGATGTAAACATGACAAACATCACATCAAAATCATAAATTGACATGATATGGCCAATATCATCTTGCGCCTTTTGATCTCCATCTTCGAGGCGCGGCATGATCACCTTCGTCACCTGCATGACACCATGATCTCCATCATCATGATCTCCATCATCGTGTCTTCATGAAGTTGTCTCACCAACTATTACTTCTACTACTATGGCTAATGGTTAGCAATA
The DNA here is from genome assembly GCA_032464435.1 of Aegilops umbellulata. Lineage (NCBI taxonomy): Eukaryota > Viridiplantae > Streptophyta > Magnoliopsida > Poales > Poaceae > Aegilops > Aegilops umbellulata. Next base: position 265,162,468 of record CP136058.1, on the reverse strand, counting down.
AAGTAAAGGAATTACATGGCGTTTTTGTTTGACAGGCAGGTCATACAATAAATTAAGACAACTCCTATGGCTCCTGCCGGTTGTCATACTCATCGACATGCAAGTCGTGATTCCTATTACAAGAACATGATCAATCTCATACATCACATATTTCATTCATCACATCCTTTTGGCCATATCACATCACACGGCATATGCTGCAAGAACAAGTTAGACGTCCTCTAGTTGTTGTTGCAAGTTTTTACGTGGCTGCTATAGGTTTCTAGCAAGAACGTTTCTTACCTACGCCAAAACCACAACGTGATATGCCAATTTCTATTTACCCTTCATAAGGACCCTTTTCATCGAATCCGATCCGACTAAAGTGGGAGAGACAGACACCCGCTAGCCACCTTATGCAACTAGTGTATGTCAGTCGGTGGAACCTGTCTCACGTAAGCGTACGTGTAAGGTCGGTCCGGGCCGCTTCATCCCACGATGCCGCCGAATCAAGATAAGACTAGTAACGGCAAGTAAATTGACAAATTCGATGCCCACAACAACTTGTGTTCTACTCGTGCATAGAATCTACGCATAGACCTAGCTCATGATGCCACTGTTGGGGAACGTAGAAGAATTTTAAAATTTTCCTACGTGTCACCAAGATCAATATATGGAGTCTTCTAGCAACGAGAGGGAGAGGAGTGCATCTACATACCCTTGTAGATTGCGAGCGGAAGCGTTCAAGAGAATGGGATTGATGGAGTCGTACTCGTCGTGATCCAAATCACCGATGATCCTAGCGCCGAACGGACGGCACCTCCGCGTTCAACACACGTACGGACGAGGACATCTCCCACGCCTTGATCCAGCAAGGAGGAGGGAGAGGTTGAGGAACAAAGCTCCAACAACAGCACGACGGCGTGGTGGTGGTGGAGCAGCAGTACTCCGGCAGGGCTTCGCCAAGCTCTTAACGTAGGAGGAGAGGTGTTGGGGAGGGGAGGGGCTGCGCCTTGGGATGGGTGCGGCTCCCATGTGCCTCCCCACTATATATAGGGGTGGAGGGGGCTGGTTTCTTGCCCTCCAAGTCCATTGGGGCGTTGGCAAAGGTGGGGGAAAGAAATCCTATCATTTCCTTTCCCCACCGATTGTTATCCCCCCTTTTTAGGCATCTTGATCTTATCCCTTTGGGATATGATCTTATTCCTTCTAAGGGGGAATCTTGGTGCGCGTTGACCAGGGGTGTGGGGCCTTGCCCCCACTACTCACGTTCATGTGGGTCCAAACATGCAGGTGGGCCCCACTACGGAACCTTCTAGAATCTTCCCGGTACAATACCGAAAAATCCCGAACATTTTCCGGTGGCCAAAATAGGACTTCCCATATATAAATCTTTACCTCCGGACCATTCCGGAACTCCTCGTGACATCTGGGATCTCATCCGGGACTCCGAACAACATTCGGTAATCACATCCAAGTCTTCCTAATAACCCTAGCGTCATCGAACCTTAAGTGTGTAGACCCTACGGGTTCGGGAAACATGCAGACATGACTGAGACAACTCTCCGGCCAATAACCAATAGCGGGATCTGGATACCCATGTTGGCTCCCACATGTTCCACGATGATCTCATCGGATGAACCACGATGTCGAGGATTCAAGCAATCCCGTATACAATTCTCTTTGTCAATCGGTACGTTACTTGCCCGAGATTCGATCGTCGGTATCCCAATACCTCGTTCAATCTCGTTAACGGCAAGTCACTTTACTCGTACCGTAATGCATGATCCCGTGATCAACCACTTGGTCACATTGAGCTCATTATGATGATGCATTACCGAGTGGGCCCAGAGATACCTCTCCGTCATACGGAGTGACAAATCCCAGTCTCGATTCGTGCCAACCCAACAGACACTTTCGGAGATACCCGTAGTGCACCTTTGTAGCCACCCAGTTATGTTGTGACGTTTGGCACACCCAAAGCACTCCTACGGTATCCAGGAGTTGCACAATCTCAGGGTCTAAGGAAATGATACTTGACATTAGAAAAGCTCTAGCAGACGAACTACACGATCTTGTGCTATGCTTAGGATTGGGTCTTGTCCATCACATCATTCTCCTAATGATGTGACCCCGTTATCAATGACATCCAATGTCCATGGTTAGGAAACCCTAACCATCTATTGATCAACGAGCTAGTCAACTAGAGGCTCACTAGGGACATGTTGTGGTCTATGTATTCACACATGTATTATGGTTTCCAGTCAATACAATTATAGCATGAACAATAGACGATTATCATGAACAAGGAAATACAATAATAACCATTTTATTATTGCCTCTAGGGCATATTTCCAACACCAACCTCGAGCCCGAGCAGGAGGAGGTCCTGGTGAGGTTCCTACGTGCGAACAAGAAGGTGTTCGCGTGGGAATCTGATCAGTTAGCAGGGGTCCCAAGGGATGTGCTTGAGCATCACCTCAACGTGTGCCCCAACGTGCGCCCCGTGAAGCAGAAGGCGAGGCGGCAGTCCACTGAGAAATAGGCTTTCATCGTTCAAGAGACCCGGAAGCTAGAGGCGGCAGGAGTTATCCGCGAGGTCCGCTACCCTAATTGGCTGGCTAATCTAGTCGTTGTGCCAAAAAAGGGAGGAATGGAGCGCATGTGTGTCGACTTCACCAACCTCAACAAGGCCTTCCCGCAGGATCCATTTATGCTCCCCCGCATTGACTAGATAGTCGACTCCACCGCAGAGTGCGACCTATTGTGATTCCTGGATGCTTTCTCATGCTATCACCAAATCAAGATGGCGGTAGAAGATGTGGAGAAAACGGCTTTCCTGACTCCATGCGGAGTGTACTGCTATACGTGCATGCCATTCGGGTTGCGCAACGCAGGCGCAACCTTTCAGTGGCTGATGCACATCGCCTTGGGTCGGTAGCTTGGGAGGAACGCTGAAGCTTACGTCGACGACATTGTGGTGAAGTCTCGGGAGGCAAAAACCCTGATACAGGACCTGGAAGAAACTTTTGCGAGCCTCAACGAAGTGGACCTGTGGCTCAACCCGGAGAAGTGCGTGTTTGGAGTCCCCTCGGGCAAGCTCCTGGGTTTCCTTGTATCCCACAGGGGCATCGAGGCCAGCCCGGAGAAGGTCAAGGCAGTCGAAGACATGAGCCCACCAAGGACCCTCACAGAGATGCAGAAGCTCACCGGGCGTGTAACTGCGCTAGGGCGCTTCATCTCCAAGCTGGGGGAACGAGCGCTGCCCTTCTTCAAGCTGATGAAGAAGAAGGGCCCCTTCGAATGGACTGAAGAGGCCGACAAGGCATTCCAAGACCTCAAGAGGTACCTCACCATCCCACCAGTGATGGTAGCTCCGTGTCCTCGGGAGCCCCTGGTGCTCTACCTTGCGGCCACCCCCTACTCCGCTAGCGCAGCCCTGGTGGCGGCCATGGAGGAGCGCTGTGCCAAGTCCACATCGACCGTCCGGACTGAAGCAAAGCAAAGCCAGGAGGGCCTCGCGAAGGCCACGACCGCAGCCGGAGAGGAACAACCGCGGCTGGAGAACGCACCCGGAGCAGGAGAGGCCTCTTCAGGCAACCAAGCACTGGGGGCTCCGTCGTCTTGGGAGACGCCTCGACCTCTGAAGGACGCAAGCTGCGCCAGCACCCTCAACCTCGTCGAGCCTCCCGTGTACTTCGTCAGCATGGTGCTACGGGTCGCAAGGGCATGGTATCCCATGCCTCAAAAGCTCCTCCTCGCGCTATTAGTGGCCTCACGCAAGCTGCGGCATGATGACCCACAAGTATAGGGGATTGCAACAGCTTTCGAGGGTAGAGTATTCAACCCAAATTTATTGATTCGACACAAGGGGAGCCAAAGAATATTCTCAAGTATTAGCAGATGAGTTGTCAATTCAACCACACCTGGAAACTTAGTATCTGCAGAAAAGTGTTTAGTAGCACAGTAATATGATAGTGGTGGTAACGGTAACAAGAGAGTAGTGCAAGCAATAGTAAATATTTTTGGTATTTTATAGTGATTGTAACAGTAGCAGCGGGAAAGTAAATAAGCGAAAACCAGTATATGGAAAACTCGTAGGCACCGGATCAGTGATGGATAATTATGTCGGATGCGGTTCATCATGTATTAGTCATAACATAGGGTGACACAGAACTAGCTCCAATTCATCAATGTAATGTAGGCATGTATTCCGTATATAGTCATACGTGCTTATGGAAAAGAACTTGCATGACATCTTTTGTCCTACCCTCCCGTGGCAGCGGGGTCCTATTGGAAACTAAGGGATATTAAGGCCTCCTTTTAATAGAGAAATGGAACAAAGCATTAGCACGTAGTGAATACATTTACTCCTCAAACTATGGTCATCACCGGGAGTGGTCCCGATTATTGTCACTTCGGGGTTGCCGGATCATAACACATAGTAGGTGACTATAGAATTGCAAGATAGGATCAAGAACTCACATATATTCATGAAAACATAATAGGTTCAGATCTGAAATCATGGCACTCGGGCCCTAGTGACAAGCATTAAGCATAGCAAAGTCATAGCAACATCAATCTCAGAACATAGTGGATACTAGGGATCAAACCCTAAAAAAACTAACTCGATTACATGATAAATCTCATCCAACCCATCACCGTCCAGCAAGCCTACGATGGAATTACTCACGCACGGCGGTGAGCATCATGAAATTGGTGATAGAGGATGGGTGATGATGACGACGACGACGAATCCCCCTCTCCGGAGCCCCGAACGGACTCCAGATCAGCCCTCCTGAGAGGTTTTAGGGCTTGGCGGCGGCTCCGTATTGTAAAACGCGATGATTTCTTCTCCCTGATTTTTTTCTCTCCGTAAGCAGATATATAGAGTTGGAATTGGCGTCGGAGGGCATCCGGGGCCCACGAGGTAGGGGGGCTCCCCCCACCCTCGTGGATAGGGTGTCGGCCCCCTGGTCTTCATCTTTGGCGAGGATTTTTTATTTTTTTTTCTAAGGTGTTCCGTGGAGTTTCAGGTAATTCCGAGAACTTTTGTTTTCTGCACATAAAACAACATCATGACAATTCTGCTGAAAACAGCGTCAGTCCGGGTTAGTTCCATTCAAATCATACAAGTTAGAGTCCAAAACAAGGGCAAAAGTGTTTTGAATAAGTAGATACGACGGAGACGTATCAACTCCCCCAAGCTTAAACCCTTGCTTGTCCTCAAGCAATTCAATTGACAAACTGAAAGAAAGAAAGAAAAAAAATTTACAAACTCTGTTTGCTCTTGTTGTTGTAACTATGTCAAGCCAGCATTCAAGTTTTTAGCAAAGATCATAACTAACCACATTTGCAATAATTCTCAGGTCTCATAATTACTCATATCAATAGCATAATCAACTAGCAAGCCATAATAATAAATATCGGATGACAACACTTTCTCAAAACAATCATAATATAATATAACAAGATGGTATCTCGCTAGCCCTTTCTGAGACCGCAAAACATAAATGCAGAGCACCTTTAAAGATCAAGGACTGACTAGACATTGTAATTCATGGTAAAAGAGATCCAATCATAGTCATACCCAACATAGCTTAATAGTGATGAATGCAAATGACAGTTGTGCTCTCCAGCTAGTGCTTTTTAATAAGAGGGTGATGACTCAACATAAAAGTAAATGGATAGGCCCTTCGCAGAGGGAAGCAGGGATTTGTAGAGGTGCCAGAGCTCGGTTTTGAAATAGAGATAAATTGCATTTTGAACGGTATACTTTCATTGTCAACATAACAACTAAGAGATGGCGATATCTTCCATGCTAAACACATTATAGGCAGTTCCGAAACAGAATGGTAAAGTTTATACTCCCCCTCCACCAACAAGCATCAATCCATGACTTGCTCGAAACAACGAGTGTCTCCAACATACATGAGGTCCCCGGGGGGAGTTTTGTTTGCAATTAATTTTGATTTAGTTTGCATAAAGCATGGGACTGGGAATCCCGGTGACCAGCCATTTTCTCGTGAGAGAGGAGCGGAGTCCACTCCTCTTGAGAATAACCCGCCTAACACGGAAGATAAGGACAGCGTTGGTTGATACATGAGCTATTCGAGCATACAAAACAGAATGTTTATTTGAAGGTTTAGAGTTTGGCACATACAAATTTACTTGGAACGGCAGGTAGAAACCGCATATAGGAAGGTATGGTGGACTCATCTGGAATAACTTTGGGGTTTAAGGGATTGGACGCACAAGCAGTATTCCCGCTTAGTACAAGTGAAGGATAGCAAAAGACTGGGAAGCGACCAACTAGAGAGCGACAACAGCCATGTACATGCATTAAAATTAATAAACATTGGATGCAAGCATGAGTGGGATATAATTCGCCATGAACATAAATATCATGAAGGCTATGTGTCGGTGTCAAAACCGGCGGATCTCGGGTAGGGGATCCCAAACTATGCGTCAAGGTCGGATGGTAACAGGAGACAAGGGACACTTTATTTTACCCAGGTTCGGGCCCTCTCGATGGAGGTAAAACCCTACTCCTGCTAGATTAATATTGATGATATGGGTAGTACAAGAGTAGATCTACCACGAGATCAAGGAGGCTAAACCCTAGAAGCTAGCCTATGGGTATGATTGTGTATGATGATGGTTGTCCTACGGACTACAACCCTCCGGTTTATATAGACACCGGATAGGGTTAGGGTTACACAGAGTCGGTTACATTGGTAGGAGATCTTGAATATCCGCACGCCTAGCTTGCCTTCCACGCCAAGGAAAGAATCTTCCGGACACGGGACGAAGTCTTCAATCTTGTATCTTCATAGTCCTGGAGTCCGGCTAAAGGTATAGTCCGGCTATCCGAACACCCCCTAATTCAGGACTCCCTCAGTAGCCCCTGAACCAGGCTTCAATGACGACGAGTCCGGCGCGCAAATTGTCTTCGGCATTGCAAGGCGGGTTCCTCCTCCAAGTTCTTCAAGAAGATTATAAACACCAAGAATAGTGTCCGGCTCTGCAAAACAAGTTTCCACGTATTGCCATATAGAGAATAATACAAACACAAATCAAATCTGCTGACGTATTCCGCAGTGCGTCATAACACCGCGGCCAAGCCTTCCGTATGGATTATTTTTCACTGTTCCACCTCGGCGCGTTCAACGAGGCGGTTTCCTTGGCACGTCTTGTCAAAGCAGAGATCGTGTGCCCCTTTTAACGGGATTCTCATTAATACGGACGTGGGTAACCCAACCGCGCCATTTACCATAGCGCTTGAGCGGCAAGTGAGTTTTATTAGGTAGGTGGGGACGCATAACGGCATCAGCCTATATAAGGGGATAAGGATCCACATCTTTCACCTACGCCTTCTTCCTCCTTCGCCCATCCATCTCTCGCGCACTCAAGCTCTAACGCCCAAGTCCGCTCTTTCTGCCTCAACCTTCTCCAGCAATGTCTAGAGCGGGAGGCAAGTGGATGGTTTCCTCCGTCACGGAGGGTCAAATCAAAAAGCTTAGGAAAGCCGGATATCTGTCCAAGGACATTCCACACCAGCTTCCTGAGGAGGGGCAGCTTCTTCCTACCCCAAGGCCCCATGAGAGGGTAGTCTTTCTTCCCCACTTCCTCCGCGGACTGGGCTTTCCACTTCACCCCTTTGTCCGGGGGCTCATGTTCTACTACGGCCAGGACTTCCACGATCTGGCCCCAAACTTTGTCCTCAACATCTCGGCGTTTATCGTCGTGTGTGAGGCCTTTCTCCGCATCCGCCCCCACTTCGGCCTCTGGCTCAAGACCTTCAACGTCAAGCCCAAGGTGGTGTCCGGCACCCAGGCGGAGTGCGGAGGTGCCATGGCTGGCAACATGGCCAACGCCCGCTGGTTCGATGGCTCCTTTGTGGAGACCTTAAAGGGGTGGCAGGCAGGGTGGTTTTACATCACCGAGCCACGCGACTCGAAATGGGTCGCGGCCCCTGAGTTCCGATCCGGACCCCCCACGCGGCTCATGTCCTGGAAAGAGACGGGCCTTTCGTGGGGAAACGAAAAAGAAGTGTCCGGATTGCAAACTTGCATCCAGTCCCTGGTGAACAAGCCAATCCGGCATGTCAACATCATCCAGGTTATGCTCGTTCGCCGGATCCTCCCGTGCCAAGAACGGGATTTCACTTTGTGGGAATTCAACCCGACGCAACACCAAACCCTCAATAGGCTCTTCGACACGACGTATGAAGACGTCTGGAAGGTGCTGACTAAGGGCGCCGAGTGCCCCACATCCGCCTCCGAGGATCGCGGATACAGCTCGCAGCGTGATGCTCGCGAGGTAAGCTATCTATACCTTTTACAGGTTCGTTAAGCTTTTCTTCATAGATTAACTCTATGCAGGATCTAAAAACTCCCTTCGCCTTTAACAGGAATGGCTGAAGATAGCCGAACCAATTAACTGTCCGGCTCCTCTGCCCGAAGATCCAGCCCCAGCCCTCTTAGAGAAGCTGCTGGCTCCGGCGCCTTATGTGGTGCCGGAGAAGAAGGTGAAGAAGAAGAAGACCACCGAAACTCGAAAGAGTTCCCGCAATATGGTGGTGTCGAGCTCGTCATCTGGCGAGTCTGCGTCGCCCTCCTCTCATGAAAACGAGGAGGAGGAGCAAAGAAGCTCTCCCCCCCCAGTGAGGGAGAGAAGAAGAAGAAGGCCGCCCCAACGGGGGAGGCCGAGGGGTCGAGGAAAAGGAAGACCCCTCCGCCGGACTACTCCCGCGACGCCGAAGAGGGCGGAAAGGAGTGGCCGGACAGGACCAAGCGTCCGACGATATCGTAAGTGTTTACATACCAGAGTGACTCATAATATTTTCTGATGCGCGGCCCTCCCTAATGTCGAATGTTATTTATGCAGCCCGCCCCGGGCCGAACGCGACGATTCGTCGGGCGGCTCCCTGGATTCGTCGGACATAAACTCTGTTCCGCCCGCGGTCTCCCCCAGCAGGGCGGACGACGCCGAAGTGGCGCCCCGCCGAACAGGGCAGGAGGAGGTGGTCCTGGAGGAGCCGCAAGGCAATCCTCAGGACCCCAGGAGTAAAGGGGATGAAACCCCCCAGGGCTCCAAGTCCGGCTTTATGCCGGAGACGGCGCCGGACTCAACAGTCCTGGTCTGCGGTGGGCGAACTCCTTCCAAGAGGAGTAAGCTGTCTGAGCCGGCGACCTCTGTCCAACCAGAGGCGCCGGATAATCTGCTGGAGGCGCTTGAGGGCGCCACCATCGACGAAGAGCACCGTGCTGTTATGAGTACGATGGTCCGAAGGGTTCAGTCCGCCAAGAGCGGACTGAATGAAGCTTGCGCTAGCCTTCTAACAGGCTTCCAGGTAAGCAAAAATATGCCAAATTATTTACCGCATAGACAGTAGCCCCTGATGCTCTGTTCGGTGTTCGGGAAGAAAAACCGAATAGAGGATCTAGTAATTTCCGCAGGAGTCTAATAATAAAAAGTCAAATATGCGTATGCAGGCTTCGCTGCTGTCCACCGCCGCACTGACTGCGCAGGTGGATGTCCTTAAAAAGGACCTCGGGCGGTCCGAGCAAGAGCTCGGCCTTGCCAAAAGGCAGCTCGAGGAAAAGGAAGGTAAGAAATACCCTAAAAAAAGGTGCCTATAGAGAGGCTTGATTGCAAAAAGAAATAACAGGATTGTACTGTTTATTGTAGGGGCCACAACCGAGGTGGCAACCCTGAAGCAGGCGCTGGCTGAGGCCGAGAAGAAAGCGGCCGAGGAGCGCGCCGAGCGAGAAAAGCTTGGGGTCCAAGTCGGCGAGGTGCAGCAAGAGCTGCAAGCTCTCATGAAAAAACATGAGGGTTTGGAGCTTGAGGCAAAAGCGCAAGCATCCGAGCCCGCGTCGACCCTTGAGACCACCAAGAGTGCTAAGGCCGAAGCCCAAAAGGCCCTCCAAGAGTTGGAGGATGTAAAAAAGATAGCAGCGGGTAAGGCATTCTCAATGCAAAGTAGGAATATAAAAGTAAAATACCTATTACTTACCCGAATCCGGATTTCTCCAGGGGCATTCTTCGATCTTCCCCGCAGCGCATCCGACGCCGCCGCGTTCTACCAAGCTGAAGAGGACAGCTCGACGGAGAGTGTGTTCTGGTCTCAGTATTCTGAGGCGGGACACCCTGTGCCCTTGAGCGATCAGCTGAAGCAGCTGGTCGAGCTCCACAAGGCGGCCGAACAAGCCATGAAGGGCTTGCTAGTTCGGCTGTGGCCTGGAGAGGCCCTGCCTGGGAGCTACTTCGGGCTGGTGCGGCGGCTGGTGGAAGCTTGTCCACGGCTTGAGGTCATCAAGCGCTCCGTCTGCATTGAAGGTGCCCGGAGGGCCCTTGCCCGTGTGAGGGTACATTGGGGCAAGCTGGACAGAGAGAAGCTGGTGAAGGACGGGCCGCCGGCGGGGAAGGAGCATCGCAAGCCCGAGAACTACTACAAGGAAGTTCTTGCCGGAGCTCGCCTTGTCGCGGATGAATGTACCAAAGATGTAATATTTCAATGAACTCGCTCGTTTGTGTCCTGTGCGCTGAAAACTTTTTCATATGCGCTAAGCAATGCTTGTTTAATTTAAAATATTGTTTTCTGCGCGGCTGTTTATGAATAATTGAGAGATGGCCAGTCGTCGGCTTCTGCCCCCATGCCACTAGTGCTGGGGTGTTCGGGATAAACCTGAGGGCTCTTGTTCCCATAGTTGGGTCCTTCGAGGGAGGCGCTCAGCACAGCGAACCAGGCAATCGGACTATAATGCTTGAACACTCTCACTTAGCCATAGAACGTTATAATTTTAAATTTCGGCGAAGCCCCTAGTTCGGAAGGCCGAATTCGGGGCGCTATCCACGCCTTTGGCCGGACTTAACCAGTTCCTCGCTCGAAGCGGCATAAGCCTTTAAGGACTCGAAAAACCTCTCGAATAGAGACCGGTCTCACGCCTTATCATGACAGTCTGTTTTAGCTTTCTCCACTGAGGTGCTCACCCACCTGATCTGGGGCACAATCGCAGTGGTTCTCCTAGTGCTACCTTAGCCGATATAGCGGAACGTAAGGCACCAAAACATAGGAGCCGGGCAAACCCAACATATGACCAAAATCATGACTCGGAGCCGATGCATATAGTGCTATAAGTTCGGGGTGCCGCACTTGTGAAAGTGTACGGACTTCTCACACCAGATAAAAGGGTAATAAAGCCCCTGGCGTGGTTTGCCGTACCATGGTGTACGAGTGCGATCATGTTATTGAATAAACATATGTATATTAAAAGATGATAATGCAAAAAACAGAAAAAAGCTATGCATTATTTATTAAGAGGCTGTTTATGCGAGCCGAACGATACAAGTAGTGCGATAAGCAAAAGATATTTTAGACTATTTAACATGTCCTGACCAGGCGCAGGCCACGGAATTTAGAAACAGATATATCGCTTGAGATAGAGACCACCTGAGAGTTCCATAATGCGGCGTTGCTTTGTCTTCTTTCCTGGGTCTTGTATCGTCTGTGCGGCAGCAAAGCTGAACAGTTTATCCAGAGTATGGAGTCCTGAAAGAAAAAAAAAGAAAAATCCGGCAGCCCCTAGTACGTTTGACACCGTATTGTTGGCATGCCGTTTAATGTGCCCCTTCCCTTGTGCCCATGGAATTTTAAGGGCGTAATTGTGTACTCGAGGTACTAGCTCCGCTATGTAACGATGGCTGGGGTTGGGGCCGTATAGCTACCCTTGCTCCGAACGTGCCAGGCGGTCTTGCTGCAGGTTACTCCGGGTGCACTTTGCATTGTCCGGCTTTTTAGCGGCCGGACTCGAGAGTTGCCTTAAAAGGCTGCTTTGCACTTCCGCTGCGAGGGCCGCCGTGTGCTCCTCCATACGGATGGAGCGTTCGGTGTTTCCGCTGACCGTGATTACTCCTCGAGGGCCTGGCATCTTGAGCTTGAGGTATACGTAGTGTGGCACCGCATTGAATTTAGCGAATGCGGTTCGTCCAAGCAGGGCGTGATAGCCACTGCGGAACGGGACTATATCGAAGATTAACTCTTCGCTTCAGAAGTTATTCGGAGATCCGAAGACCACATCAAGTGTTATCGAGCCTATGCAATTGGCCTCTACACCTGGGATGACGCCTTTAAAGGTCGTCCTTGTGGGCTTGATCCTTGATGGATCTATGCCCATTTTCCGCACTGTATCCTGGTAAAGCAGGTTCAGGCTACTGCCGCCGTCCATGAGGAGTCTTGTAAGGTGAAATCCGTCAACGATTGGGTCGAGAACCAATGCGGCGAAACTGCCGTGACGGATGCTAGTGGGGTTGTCCCTTCGATCGAAAGTGATCGGGCAAGAGGACCATGGGTTGAACTTTGGGGCGACTGGCTCCATCGCGTATACGTCTCGTAGCGCACGCTTCCTCTCCCGCTTGGGAATGTGAGTCGCGTATATCATGTTCATCATCCGCACTTGTGGAGGCAACCCCTTCTGTCCATTTTTGTTCGGCGGCCTGGGCTCCTCCTCGTCGTCGCTGTCCAGCCCCTTGTCTTTGTGTTCGGCTCTTAACTTGCCTGCCTGCTTGAACACCCAACAATCCCTGTTGGTGTGATTGGCTGGCCTTTCGGGGGTGCCGTGAATCTGGCACGAGCGGTCGAGTATTCGGTCCAAACTGGACGGGCCCTGGGTATTCTTTTTAAATGGCTTTTTCCGCTGACCGGATTTATGGCCTCTGAATCCGGCATTTACTACCGTATCCTCATTGCTGTCGCTGCTAACGCGGCGTTTCTGTTTATTCCGACGTGACCTGCCACCTTTGTCCTTGGTATCTGAATTACCTTGCTTCTTCGATAAGTTGTTGCTACGAGCTAGCCAGCTGTCTTCGCCCGCGCAAAAGTGGGTCATGAGTATCGTGAGGGCTGCCATGGATTTCGGCTTTTCCTGTCCCAGGTGCCGGGCCAGTCACTCGTCGCGGATGTTATGTTTGAAGGCCGCTAGGGCCTCTGCATCCGGACAATCGACTATCTGATTTTTCTTTGTTAGGAACTGTGTCCAGAATTGCCTGGCCGATTCTTCTGGCTGCTGAATTATGTGGCTTAGGTCGTCGGCGTCCGGTGGCCGCACATAAGTCCCTTGAAAGTTATCAAGGAATGCGGCCTCCAGGTCCTCCCAAGAGCCGATTGAGTCTGCTGGGAGGCTGTTAAGCCAGTGTCGGGCTGGTCCCTTAAGCTTAAGGGGTAAATATTTGATGGCGTGCAAATCATCGCCACGTGCCATGTGGATGTGGAGGAGATAGTCCTCAATCCATACTGCCGGATCTGTCGTACCATCGTACGACTCGATATTGACGGGTTTGAAACCCTCTAGGATTCTATGATCCATTACTTCGTCTGTGAAGCATAGTGGGTGTGCGGCGCCCCTGTACTGGGCTATGCCACGACGCAGTTCGGAGGAGCTGTGCCTGTTGTGTTCGGCCCGGCCGGATTTATTATGTCTGGGGGTGAAAATCATCACGTGCCGTCGGGCGTCCGCGCGATCCATAGATCGATCTTGTTTGCCTTGCTTTATTCTCCAGGACGTCTTGCAGGTCTGGTCCGTTTTCCCGTGCCTTGGTGAAGTGGCTGCGGGGCATGGTTTGTTTGAATGTTCGACAGGCTTCTCTGTCGCGGCCACGAGGTGGCCGGTCTGCCATGTCTTGTGCTTCCTCCTCTGATTGGGGTAGCGGCCTGCGCTTAGGATAATTTTTGGAGGGGCGTCCGAGTTCGTACTCTTCGGCCGCAAGGACTTAAGTCCATCTGTCAGCTAGCAAATCTTGATCAGCTCTAAGTTGTTGCTGCTTTTTCTTTAGGCTGTTCACCGTGGCTAGAAGCCTGCGTTGAAAGCGCTCTTGTTCGGCGGGGTCTGATGGTACGACGAATTCATCGTCGCCGAGGCTTGCCTCGTCTTCGGAGGGAGGCATGTAGTTATCATCCTTGACCTCTCGCTCTGCCGCTCTCTCATGAGGGCGGTCTTCTCCATTTTCCTGCGCCGAGCCTTGCTAGTTTTGGTGTTCTTCGGCACCGTCTGGGGCAGTATTGTCTCCCGTGCCGGAATCACCGTTTGTGCTATGGCGGGATTTAGAGCGGCGCCGCTGACGCCGGCGTTTTGGAGGCTTTTTCGAAGTGCCATCCTCCGCTGTTCCATCGCCATCTCCATCTTTTGGAGCATCCACCATGTATATGTCGTATGACGAGGTGGCGGTCCAGCACCCTATAGGTGTTGGTTCTTGTTCGTCTCCTCCTTCGTCGTCCATGCCGTCGAAGTCTTCGGAGCCGAAGTCGAGCATGTCGGATAGATCATCGACAGTGGCTATTAAGTGGGTGGTGGGTGGGTTTTGAATTTCTTCATCGTCCGAATCCCAACCTCGCAGGCCATAGTTCGGCCTGGGCTCTCCTGATAAAGAGATAGACTAGAGAGAATTCAGAATATCACTGAAAGGTGAGTACTGAAAGATGTCCGCGGCGGTGAACTCCATTACAGGCGCCCAATCTGATTCGATTGGCAGGGGCGCGGGAGGCTCGGAGTTTGGAGAAGAGTCCGGCTCCTTGGAGTCATGGGCCATGCGGAGTGCGGGGCTTGCGTTCGGCTCGATTGCCTTTAAGATCGCAGCCCCCGAGGTGACGTCCAACCGTTCATCCTCAAAGGACACACCGGGCTCCGAGTCGAGGATCGGGGCCGGAGCGTATGCGGCCTCCAGGACACTGTTCGGGGGCAGAGCTATATCATGCCCCTCGGGATAGTGCGGCGCGCTTGGCTGTGGCTCGAATCCGTCGAAGATCAAGTCTCCGCGGATGTCCGCCGTGTAGTTTAAGCTTCCAAACCTGACTTGATGGCCAGGGGCGTAGCTTTCGATCTGCTCCAGATGTCCAAGCGAATTGGCCCGCAGAGCGAAGCCGCCGAAGACGAAGATCTGTCCGGGGAGAAAAGTCTCGCCCTGGACCTCATCGTTGCTGATGATCAAAGGAGCCATCGGGCCTAAAGGCGACGACACAGAGGAACTCTCAATGAAAGCACCAATGTCGGTGTCAAAACCGGCGGATCTCGGGTAGGGGGTCCCGAACTGTGCGTCAAGGTCGGATGGTAACAGGAGACAAGGGACACTTTATTTTACCCAGGTTCGGGCCCTCTCGATGGAGGTAAAACCCTACTCCTGCTAGATTAATATTGATGATATGGGTAGTACAAGAGTAGATCTACCACGAGATCAAGGAGGCTAAACCCTAGAAGCTAGCCTATGGGTATGATTGTGTATGATGATGGTTGTCCTACGGACTACAACCCTCCGGTTTATATAGACACCAGATAGGGTTAGGGTTACACAGAGTCGGTTACATTGGTAGGAGATCTTGAATATCCGCACGCCTAGCTTGCCTTCCACGCCAAGGAAAGAATCTCCCGGACACGGGACAAAGTCTTCAATCTTGTATCTTCATAGTCCTGGAGTCCGGCTGAAGGTATAGTCCGGCTATCCGAACACCCCCTAATCCAGGACTCCCTCACTATGTTGATTTTGTTTCAACTACACGCGTGAACATGTGCCAAGTCAAGTCACTTAAATCATTCAAAGGAGGATACCACCCGATCATACCACATCATAATCATCTCAATAGCATGTTGGCACACAAGGTAAATCATTATAACTCATAGCTAATCAAGAATGGCACGAGCAACTATGA
The DNA here is from genome assembly GCA_032464435.1 of Aegilops umbellulata. Taxonomy (NCBI): domain Eukaryota; kingdom Viridiplantae; phylum Streptophyta; class Magnoliopsida; order Poales; family Poaceae; genus Aegilops; species Aegilops umbellulata. The sequence continues at coordinate 265,146,786 of CP136058.1, read as the reverse complement.
TCTCTAATTGTCATTGCAAACATGTTTATTCATAATAAGCTGAATCAAGAACGAGGGGCTCATCATATTTACAAAAACAAAAGAGGTCGAGTTCATACCAGCTTTTCCCATCTCAGTCAGTCCATCATATATCATCATAATTGCCTTTCACTTGCACGACCGAATGGTGTGAATAATAATAAGAGTGAACGTGCATTGGACTAAGCTGGAATCTGCAAGCATTCAATAAACAGGAGAAGACAATGCAATATGGGCTCTGGGTTAAATCAACAATAATGCATATAAGAGCCACTTCAACAATTCACTCATGGTCTTCTCCTACTGACCCCTAAAGAAAGGAAAAGAAATAAAAACTATTTACACGGGAAAGCTCCCAACAAGCAAAAGAAGAACGGGAAATATTTTTGGGTTTTCTTTTTAATTACTACTACTACGGCAGAAAAATAAACTACTACTAAATTTTTTGTTTTTTCTTAAGGTTTATTAAACATACAAGAAGAAAGCAGGGAAAAGAAAATAAACTTGCATGGATATTACAGTGAAAAAGTATGAGCATCGACATCTAGAAATGAGTGTGTGAACATAAATGTAATGTCGGTGAGAAATACGTACTCCCCCAACCTTAGGCTTTTGGCCTAAGTTGGTCTATGGCCAGGGATAGCCTGGCGGATACCTGTAGGTGTAGCTGGGTTCGTACTGCGACGAAGAATAGTTGGGATCATACTGAAGTGCAGCGGTTATCGCCTGCTGAGCTGCAGCGTGGAGTCGGGCTGCCTCCGCTCTCCTCTCGTACTCATCTTCCTCCTCTCTGGTGATAGTGTATCTTCGTTTTGCCTGAGCATCAAAGAAGGCAGGAGCAGGGAGAGTAATGCGGACAACGTGCCTTTTGTTTAAAAATTAAACGATATAAAAGAGGTGATTCAGGCCTCTCGACAAACTGGTGGGAAGCCATAGAGTTATAATCTAAATATGTAGGAGGCAACTCCGTATCACCCTCACGAATGTCTATCTCAAGAAAATGAGCTAAGTGGGTTGCATAAATTCCTCCAAAGAAATCTCCATTATGCCTATTATGACGCAACCTACGAGCTACAATGGCTCCCATATGATAAGATTGGTCTCCTAACACAGCACTCCTGAGAATGCTAAGGTCAGGGACACACATGTGACATGCTTCATCCTTAACATTTATGCATCTACCGATGAAGAGAGCAAAATAATGTATAGCAGGAAAGTGAATGCTCCCTATGGTAGCCTGCGTTATATCTCTAGATTCCCCTACAGTTATACTAGCAAGAAAATTTCTAAATTCAGATTTAGGGGGATCTCTAACACTACCCCATGAAGGAAGTTTGCAAGCAAGAGTGAAATCCTCTAAGTCCATGGTGTAAGATTTGTCATAAAGATAAAACATGACTGAAGGAGAATTACGCGAAGATGAATACTCAAACCTCCTCACAAATGAACTTGTGAGATCATGATATTGGGGGCATTTGTCAGCCTCCAAATCCTCAAGACCAGCATTGTGAAAATATGCTTTGAATTCTTCTTTAATTCCCGCACGGTCCATAAAATTTTCCGACGGCCATTCGCAAGGCCGTACTGGAGCATCTCTTGGTGGATCCTTGTCAGCATCGCGCATACAATCCTGGGTCCTTGCTTCTTAGAAGAACCACCTTGGAACATCTTCCTAAGCATATTGTTTTTCTCTGAAAAATTCTGAAATTTTTAGTAACTTTAAACAAAAGTGAACCAACTTCAATAAAACTGATAGCAAGTACTCCTACAAGTGCCTAGAGCCTATAACAAGCATTAGCACTACTTGGAACCATATAAATTTGACATCCAAGCTCAAGAACATGGTCACCTATGCAGCACAAATTTGCAAAGAATAAAGCACTAGAACAAAAACTAATTGGACCAATGGAGGAGTCACATACCAAGGAACAACCTCCCCAAGCAGTTTTGCGAGAGGTGCTTTGAGCAAGGAGATCGAAAATCACAGCAAAAGTGGCTGGAACTCGTGCTTGAGTTGGTTTTTCGGGTTTGTGTGAGATAGAGGAAGAAGATGGGTGCTGGGATAAGTGGAGGAGGGCCAACATGGGCCCACTAGGCTAGGGGCGTGCCCTAGAGGGGGGGCGCCCTCCACCCTCGTGGCCAGGTGGCAGCTCCTCCCGCGGTAATTTTTGCATAGTAAATCCTCAAATATTCCCGAAAAAATCATATTAAATTGGCATGGCATTCTGAGGACTTTTATTTTTGGGATATTTTTATATTGCACGGATAAGTCAGGAAACAGACAGAAAAATACTATTTTTACTTTATTTCTACTAATTAACAGAAAATATTGAGAGGGTAGAGAAGGTCGTGCTTGTAGTTTCATCCATCTCATGCTCATCAAAAAGAATCCACTAACAAGGTTGATCAAGTCTTGTTAACAAACTCATTCCGATAATCATGAAACCGGAGAAATTTCGAATAACACTAAGTACCTCAACAGGGATATGCACATCCCTAATAATAAGTATATCATATTTCTTTTTGACAGTAGGAAGAGGAAATTCAAAACCTCCAAATTTAATCGACGGAATTTTTCCAATGGAGTTGATACTATGAACTTGAGCTTGTTTGTTCGGGAAGTGTACCGTATGCTCATTACCATTAACATGAAAAGTGACATTGCCTTTGTTGCAATCAATAACAGCCCCTGCAGTATTAAGAAAAGGTCTTCCAAGAATAATAGACATACTATCATCCTCGAGAATATCAAGAATAACAAAGTCCATTAAAATAGTAACATTTGCAACCACAACAGGCACGTCCTCACAAATGCCGACAGGTATAGCAGTTGATTTATCGGCCATTTGCAAAGATATTTCAGTAGGTGTCAGCTTATTCAAGTCAAGTCTAGATATAAAGAGAGAGGCATAACACTAACACCCGCTCCAAGATCACATAAAGCAGTTTTAATATAATTTCTTTTAATGGAGCAAGGTATAGTAGGTACTCCGGGATCTCCAAGTTTCTTTGGTATTCCACCCTTAAAATTATAATTAGCAAGCATGGTGGAAATTTCAGCTTCCGGTATCTTTCTTTTATTAGTAATGATATCTTTCATATATTTAGCATAAGGATTTGTTTTGAGCACATCAGTTAATCGCATACGCAAAAAGATGGGTCTAATCATTTCAGCAAAGCGCTCAAAATCCTCATCATCCTTTTTCTTGGACGGTTTCGGAGGAAAAGGCATGGGTTTCTGAACCCAAGGTTCCCTTTCTTTACCATGTTTTCTAGCAACAAAGTATCTTTTATCATAACGTTGATTCTTTGATTGTGGGTTATCAAGATCAACAGCAGGTTCAATTTCTACATCATTATCATTACTAGGTTGAACATCATCATTAACATTTTCATTAGGTTCATATTCATTACTAGATTGTGTTTCAGCATCAGACATAGATATATCATTTGGATTATCAGGTGGTTCAGCAATAGGTTCACTAAAAGTTTGCACAGTTCTATCATTTTTCTTTTTCTTCTTTTTGGAAGAACTAGGAACATCAATATTATTTCTTTGAGAATCTTGCTCGATTCTCTTAGGGTGGCCTTCAGGATACAAAGGTTCCTGAGTCATTCTACCAGTTCTAGTAGCCACTCTAACTGCATAATCATTTTTCTTACTATTCATTTCATCAAGCACTTCTTTTTGAGCCTTAAGTACTTGTTCTACTTGAGTGGTAACCATAGAAGCATGTTTGCTTACAAGTTTAAGTTCACTTCTAATATTATCCATATAATCACCTAAGTATTTAATCATATCGGAATCATATTTCAATTGTCTACCAAAATAAGCATTGAAATTTTCTTCTTTGACAATAAAATTATCAAACTCATCAAAGCATTTACCTTTACTACCCGTGTCAGGATATCGGGATCTGGAGGTTCTTCAGTAAAAAAAGAATTGAGATCATATGTTTCTTCAGCAGGCGGTAGATTAAGACCATGTATTTCTTCAATAGGAGGTAAATTCTTAACATCTTCAGCTTTAATACCTTTTTCTTTCATAGATTTCTTTGCCTCTTGCATATCTTTGGGACTGAGAAATAGAACACCTCTCTTCTTCGGAGTTGGTTTAGGAATACTCATTAATTGGAGCAGGAGCTGGCTCAGGAGGTGCCCAATTATTTTCATTTGTCAACATATTATTCAATAGAATTTTAGCTTCATCCGGTGTTCTTTCCCTGAAAAGAGAACCACCACAACTATCTAGGTAATCTCTGGAAGCATCGGTTAGTCCATTATAAAAGATATCAAGTATTTCAGGTTTCTCAAGAGGATGATCAGGAAAAGCATTAAGTAACTTGAGAATCCTCCCCCAAGCTTGTGGGAGACTCTCTTCTTTAATTTGCACAAAGTTGTATATTTCCCTTAAAGCAGCTTGTTTCTTATGAGCAGGGAAATATTTAGCAGAGAAGTAATAAATCATATCATGGGGACTACGCACACAACTAGGATCAAGAGAATTAAACCATATCTTAGCATCACCCTTTAATGAGAACGGAAATATTTTGAGTATATAAAAGTAACGCGATCTCTCATCATTAGTGAACAGGGCAGCTATATCATTTATCTTAGTAAGATGTGCCACAACAGTTTCAGATTCATAGCCATAAAAAGGATCAGATTCAACCAAAGTGATTATATTTGGATCCACAGAAAATTGATAATCCTTATCAAGAACACAGATAGGTGAAGTTGCAAAAGCAGAGTCGGGTTTCATTTTATCTCTAAGTGATTCTTTGTTCCATTTAACTAATAACCTCTTGAGCTCATATCTATCCTTGCAAGCTAAAATAGCTAAAGAAGAATCTTTATCAAAAACATAGCCCTCAGGAATAACAGGCATATTTTCATCATCACTTTCATCATCGTATTCAGATTCAACAATTTCTTTTTCTCTAGCCCTAGCAATTTGTTCATCAAGAAATTCACTAAGGGACACAGTAGTATCAGGCATAGAAGCAGTTTCATCATAAGTATCATGCATAGCAGAAGTGGCATCATCTATAACATGCGACATATCGGAACGAATAGCAGAAGCAGGTTTAGGTGTCGCTAGCTTACTCATAACAGAAGGTGAATCAAGTGCAAGGCTAGATGGCAGTTCCTTACCTCCCCTTGTAGTTGAGGGATAAATTGTTGTCTTAGCATCTTTCAAGTTTTTCATTGTGTCTAGCAGATATAAATCCCAAGTGACTCAAAGAATAGAGCTAAGCTCCCCGGCAATGTCGCCAGAAATTAGTCTTGATGACCCACAAGTATAGGGGATCGCAAAAACTTTTGAGGGTAGAGTATTCAACCCAAATTTATTGATTTGACACAAGGGGAGCCAAAGAATATTCTCAAGTATTAGCAGCTGAGTTGTCAATTCAACCACACCTATAAACTTAGTATCTGCAGCAAAGTGTTTAGTAGCACAGTAATATGATAGTGCTGGTAACGGTAACAAGAGAGTAGTGCAAGCAATAGTAAATATTTTTGGTATTTTGTGGTGATTGTAACAGTAGCAGCGGGAAGGTAAATAAGCGGAAACCAGTATATGGAAAACTCGTAGGCACCGGATCAGTGACGGATAATTATGCCAGATGCGGTTCATCATGTATTAGTCATAACATAGGGTGACACAAAACTAGCTCCAATTCATCAATGTAATGTAGGCATGTATTCCGTATATAGTCATACGTGCTTATGGAAAAGAACTTGCATGACATCGTTTGTCCTACCCTCCCGTGGCAGCGGGGTCCTATTGGAAACTAAGGGATATTAAGGCCTCCTTTTAATAGAGAACCGGAACAAAGCATTAGCACATAGTGAATACATAAACTCCTCAAACTATGGTCATCACCGGGAGTGGTCCCGATTATTCTCACTTCGGGGTTGCCGGATCATAACCCATAGGGTAGGTGACTATAGACTTGCAAGATAGGATCAAGAAGTCACATATATTCACGAAAACATAATAGGTTCAGATCTGAAATCATGGCACTCGGGCCCTAGTGACAAGCATTAAGCATAGCAAAGCCATAGCAACATCAATCTCAGAACATAGTGGATACTAGGGATCAAACCCTAACAAAACTAACTTGATTACATGATAAATCTCATCCAACCCATCACCATCCAGCAAGCCTACGATGGAATTACTCACGCACGGCGGTGAGCATCATGAAATTGGTGATGGAGGATGGTTGATGATGACGACGGCGACGAATCCCCCTCTCCGGAGCCCTGAACGGACTCCAGATCAGCCCTCCCGAGAGGTTTTAGGGCTTGGCGGCAGCTTCGTATCGTAAAACGCGATGATTTCTTCTCCCTGGTTTTTTCTCTCCGAAAGCAGATATATAGAGTTGGAATTGGCCTCGGAGGGCATCCAGGGGGCCCACGAAGTAGGGGGCGCGCCCTAGAGGGGGGGCGCCCCCCACCCTCGTGGACAGGGTGTGGCCCCCCTGGTCTTCATCTTTGGCGAGGATTTTTTATTATTTTATCTATGGTGTTCCGTGGGGTTTTAGGTAATTCCGAGAACTTTTGTTTTCTGCACATAAAACAACATCATGGCAATTCTGCTGAAAACAGCGTCAGTCCGGGTTAGTTCCATTCAAATCATACAAGTTAGAGTCCAAAACAAGGGCAAAAGTGTTTGGAAAAGTAGATACGACGGAGACGTATCACGGCACTACTTGCAAGGCCATCTCATCAATGTCCTCTCAGCGTACCCCTTGGAAAGGGCACTCAGGAGCCCCAATTCAGCTGGAAGGGTTGCTGAATGGAACATCGAACTACAGGCATTTCAGCTAGAATTCAGTACGACCAGAGTCATCAAGGGAGCCGCACTTGCGGATTTCGTGGCAGAATGGACAGAGGCACCGGGTCTCGAGGCAGGCGAAAACCGACCACCTTCCCCGGGAAGTGCAGCGCCGGATGGCTGGGTCATGTACTTCGGTGGGGCGTTCTCCAGGCACGGCACGGGAGCTGGCGCAGTGCTCGTATCCCCTACCCAGGACAAACTCTACTACGTCGTGCAACTCTGCTTCCAGCATGGAGAAAAGGTCTCCAACAACATAGCAGAGTACGAAGGCCTAATAGCAGGCTTGAAGGCCGCAATTGCCTTAGGGGTGAAGCGCCTCATCATCAAGGGCGATTCGCAGCTCCTCATCAACTTCTGCAAACAAGATATACGAGCCAAAGGACGAGCACATGGAAGCCTACCTCGCTGAGGTTCGCAAGATGGAGAAACAGTTCTGGGTCTGGAGTTGCAGCATGTGCCTCGCGGCACCAATCAGGAGGCTGATGACATTGCCAAGAGGGCATCTAGGCGACTGCCTCAGGAGCCTAGCGTCTTTGAGGAGCGGCTCTTCAAACCCTCGGCGGTGCCGTCACTGTCGAGCATGGCGCAACCAAGGGAGGAGCTCCCTCAGCCGCCTGCCTCAGGAGCCCCGGTCTACGGCCCGTCCTCAGGGGCACGCCTGCTCCTGGCGTTGGGGCCTTAGGAAGGGTGTTGGATCCCGGAGCTCAAGATCTACCTGATGCAAGGGACTCTGCCGGGGATCGAGGAGGAGGCGGAGCGTGTGGCGTGGTAGGCCACAACTTATTGCATCAAGGATGGAGAGCTCTACAAGAAGCGACCAAATGACGTGTCCCTACGTTGCATCTCCCGAGAGCAAGGGAATGAGCTGCTGGTGGACATACACAGCGGAGACTGCGGGCACCAGTCGTCGTCACGAACCCTTGTCGGCAAGGCGTTCCGTAGTGGATTCTACTGGCCCACAGTGCTCAACGACGCTGTTGAGCTGGTGAAGGCTTGCGAGGCCTGCCAGTTTCAAGCTAAGCAGATCCATCAGCCTGCGGGGGGTCTACAGACTATTCCCCTCTCATGGCCGTTCGTAGTTTGGGGGCTGGACATTCTAGGCCCGTTTCCTCGGGCACCAGGGAGCTATTGCTACTTCTACGTCGCTGTGGACAAGTTCACCAAGTGGGCTGAGGTGGAAGCCGTCCACACAATCCCGGCAGGTTCCGCGATCAAGTTCATCGAGGGCCTTGTGAGCTGATTTGGGGTGCCCAACCGCATCATCACCGACAACGATTCGCAATTCACCAGTAATATCTTCAAAACGTATTGTGCTCACCTTGGAACACGGATTTGCTACGCTTCGGTAGCACACCCCCGGAGCAACGGCCAGGCCAAGCGAGCCAACGCGGAGGTCCTGAGGGGCCTCAAAGCCAGGACCTTCAAGAAGAAGCTGGAGGCCTGTGGCAGGGGCTGGTACGACGAGCTCCAGTCCGTGATGTGTTCAATCCGCACAACTGCGACCAAGCCGACTAGCGAGACCCCGTTCTTCCTCATCTACGGAGCAGAGGCTATTCTCCCTCACGAGGTCAGGCGTCGCTCCGCATGGGTCCTCGCGTTCGACGAGACGCAGCAAGACGCCATGCGGGGGACGGATCTCGTGCTGGGGGAGGAACGCCATCGAGAAGCCGCACTGCAAGCGGCAAGGTATCAACAGGCGCTGCGACGATACCACTGCCGCAACATCCGCCCTAGAACTCTTGAGGTAGGGGATCTCGTGCTCAGACGGGTTCTCTCCAGGGAGGGGCTACACAAGCTCTCTCCCATGTGGGAGGGCCCATTCAAGGTTATTCATGTCTCCAGGCCTGGCTCCGCGCGCTTGGAGACCATGGAGGGGGTACCCATCCTGAACGCGTGGAACATTCAACATCTCCGGAGGTTCTATCCTTGAGCGAGGCCTAGCGCCTAGGAAAGGCCCGGTGCTTGTGAAGAAGGCAAATGCCTGTGAAGCTGCCGTGTTTTGGCAAAGGCCCGATGCCTGTGAAGAAGGCCAATGCCTATGAAGCTGCCGCATTTCGGGAAAGGCCCAGTGCCTATGAAGAAGGCCAATGCCTGTGAAGCTCGCCGCCCGTGACACTCTCACGTAATAATGAGTGGGGCTGTACATGCCCCGAAGTCTCCGGAGTGCCGCCCTCGGGCCTCGGGGGCTCCCGCCCACACTCAGTGGCAGCACTTAGCTCCGCGCTGGTGAGAAGACGTCGAAGACTAGAATAGGTACCGGACACGGCTTTTCCATTTGCTTTCTGCAGTTGGCTTGTTTATTCCCATTTGAAGTTTTATTGGAGCTGTTGACGTTCCTAGCTTGTGACTGTTTATCTTTCTCACTCGCTTGCCTCGTTTTCACTCGCACAAGTCTCGCGAGGGAGGTTCGCAGGCGCCCTCGCGAGTGTTTTCAGCCCCGATCGTTTGGAGCTTTCCTATCCGAGTCCTCTGCGGGAGCACCCCTCCCATTCCGTGCCCCACGGGCATCGCGACACGAGCGCAGGACCTGGGCCGATTGCCCCCACAACCAAGACCGAAAGTTACCCCTCCTACTAATCCTTGCAGGGCACGAAGCGCACGACGAGGCCATGGCCTCGGAAGGCGAGGATCACGTCAAGCCCCACCGAGCTAAAATAATTCCCGCACATGGGTGCACGCCGCGGAAACACAGCGCAGAAATAGCGGAAGCAGCGCGATGGTTAACAGCAGCAGTTCTAACACGCCCCCGCAGGGCCCTATACTACCTTCTATTTCTGCGCAGGAAAAGAAGAAAAACAAAATGGGCGCGATTCATCCTGCACCAACCCATAGCGAAGGTTCGAGCTGCTCCTGGGGCTCAGGCGGATCCCTCCTCTCGCTTCACCGGGGCGCGACGGCGGGCTGACGCGCTACCTTCACCCAGGCGGGCGTGACGGCGCGGGGGCTGGTAGCGGCCACCGCTGGAGGAGCTGCTGCCTGAGAGGGAGTCGCCGAAGCTTAGCGAACCCCGAGCACCGCCGTCTGTACGCCTATCGCCGTCTTCATCCTGGTCAGTACCGGGGCTGGGCAGGCGGCCGCGGTTGTCGTCTTCGGGGCAGCACCCAGCACGGCGACCGTCTTCCCCGAACACCCTCACGTAGAGGGTGGCGTCGCCATCGAACTTGAAGTGTAGGGTGCACCGCCGGTTCAGGCCACGCACACGGGCAAATGTTTGCCAGCCGCAGGTCAGGGCCCCATTGCAAGAAACGGAGACCTCCAGCAAAGCCCAGGAGGCACTACTGCAGCAGCCGTCTACCTGGAGCCAGAGGCCGCACCGGGCGCTGGCCGACAGTTCACCTACAAAGAAATGGGGGAGCTGGAGCCGGGTGCTGGTTGGGTCCGCCGACCACACGACGAACTCCGGCAGCACCCCCGCAGAGCGAAAGCACGGCCTAGGGGGCCGCACAGCCACGGTGTGCCCCCCATCGGCAACCGGGCGCTCACCACCGCGCAGGGAACTGCCTCCATGGCTGCGGGAGGCCACTACGGGGACTGTGGAATACTTGCGAGGGCGGCCTCGGACGCGCTTGGTCGGGGGGGGGGGGGACTCAGGCCCTGCCTGGCGGGCCTTTCCTTTCTCCGCGGCCGAGAATCTCTTTGGAGCCATGGGAACGGTGAGTAGCCAAGAAGAAGAAAAGGAGCAGCAGGAAGGGATGGGCTGAAGGGGCTCGCGCAGTCCCGTACTTATAGCCGGAGAAAGCCAACCGTCGGGCACCACGATCACAAGTAATCATGAACCGTTCCTTTGCACGCAGGGACTTGTCAAGTCGTGCGGTCGCCGAGGCATCGTGGGGAAGCGCAGACGCCCACGTCCAATCAAACGCCATGCGGCAACCAAGGCCGCAGGCTATTGGGGCCCGCGGCGCTTCGCGCTTACCCCTTTGCTTCTCTGCTAGGCCAAGCCCGGGCGCACCTTTGGCCTGGGGGCTATTATCGGCGTTCTGGGAACGGGGGTCCCCAGACTTTCCTGCCCGCGGCCTGCGGCGTGGCTCAAGTGGGGGCCCAGCGCGGCCCATCTTCATCAGCTCAAGCTCAAGACCCTCGCGAGGGGCCAAGCCTCGCGGGGCGGATGGCAGGAAGCTTCCTCAGAGGTAGCCTCGTCAGGCAGGCTCGCGAGGAGGCGGAGAGATCAAGGCAGGGGTACCTCGCGAGGAGCCCGTGATGCAAGCCATGACGATCGAGACCAGGCGGGCGCCTGCCTACGCAGTGTCCTTGTTTCCCCTTTGGTGCAAAGGGGGCAAGCACAGGCCAAGGCATCGGGCAAAGGTTATCATTCTGGTGCAACGAGACCAAGACCAGCAGAGCGGCAGGATGGAGGTCACCGTGGAGCCCAAGACGGCGTCATCACCAGTACTTTTGGCAGCCGAAGACTACCTTTGGTCAGGATAACTTGTACTAGATGTTCCCCTTCAAAATGGCCAGTTGTTGGCTCCCTTCCCGCTCATTATTTGGGAGAGGCCCAGGGCCTCTATAAATAGAGCTAGCCACCACAGAGTAAAGGGACATCTAGAGATCTGATAGAGCCCTAGCAGAGAGAGATAGAGAGAGAGAGAGAGGCGACTGAACTCACCCAAGGAGTTCATCGCACCAGCTCAAGAACACCTCTCGCAAGGCTGTTCTTCCCTTGTACTGTTCATCATCAGCCCCTGAGGCAATCCACCACACCACACACTGGAGTAGGGTATTACACCACAACGGTGGCCCGAACCAGTATAAACCTTGTGTCCCTTGTGTTGTTCGTTGTTTCCAGCTTAGATCACGCGAGGAGATTGGACGTAGATTGGTAGGGGAGAGATCTCCGTGCGCACCCCAGTGTTCAAACCTCAACGGTCTGCCGGAACCCGAAATCCGACAACTTTGTTTGTTAGTTGGTTGTAAGAACTGAAACTGTTGCTAGTTTTGGCAAACTGATTGATCTATCAATATCATAATGTTGCAGTAGTGTTGATCTAATTAATCTTGGTTTTCTGCTCTTCTGAACACATCAATGTATGTCCATTTATTTTTTAATTGTTGAACTCTGGCTATTTGAAGACCTCCTGCATGTTATAGATTTTTTTTACTGAATTTACTGTCAATCACTGCATTCTATTGTGGAAACGGAGATTTAGAAAGAATGATGCATTCCTGTACTAGTGGTTTGATTTTTTACTTGGTGATTGAATTGATCTCCCCCATGTCTGCTTTCACATGGCAGCAACTTGGTGTTACTCTGAACACGACAAATGTGAGTTGTTTTTGAGAAGAATGATATGTGAGTTAGCTCTCCATTTCTTGTATGAAACAAGATGAGGTTCTAGAGCGACTCTTTGATTTGTCACCTTGCTTGTCAAACCAAAGGAACCTTGCATGCCTGCTATGCACATTAGGTGTACCATGAGAGTGGTCGTGCTAGTAGCTTCTGACTTGGCTTCGACTGTGCTCTATAGTTAGATGATGGTGTGTGCTCGGACCATGTTATCCTACTGTAGGATTTATGCTGGAATTCGTGCGTTGCAATCTGAGTGTTCTTGGATAAATCAGAAGTGGCATATGGAATTGAATTATGTCCCTCTTAAGTCTTAACTAGCAAATGTGCAGATGGTTTGCCGATCACTGTTTAGTAAACTATTAGCAATGTAGTACTATGTTGGCCATTAGTTCTTTTTTTTCAAACCAAGTATGCATCAGAGCTGACAAAGGTACAAAAGAGCTAGGTTCATCTATGGGATACACTGCACTCAAGTTCTTATTTTAAGAGCCTGCCGCTTGGATTCATGTTGGGGTGGACGAGTTGCCACCATTTTGGGATCAGTTGACACGCCTAACTTCGGCACTTCTTGGCCACTTACCTTGTTTCTTGACCTTGTATTATTTTATCCAGTTATGTTACGGTGACTGCTAACACCCGAAACCAATGTTCTGGGCGTTGAATCCATCTCTATTGATTAATTTGTACAACCATCTTCTCTATGTTCATTCTGTAACTTAGCATACATAATTTTGTAGCTTAGTATATATAATTGAAGTGCTTGCCTATCTAGAGATATATAGTAATATTAGTAGTGCTTGTTGGAAATTGTTGGATGGATGATGGTTAGTACATAGTCGTGGTTGGTTGTAAATCCTATTACTGCTTGATCTAAACATTAATGGAACAATATCTGCTACTCTGAATTTGTGACGAATCATATTACGAGTAGTTATATTGATATTCTATGTGTGTTGTGCTTGATGAATTTGTGTCTGAGAAAGCTACTCTTGATCATTAGCACTGAATATTTTTATAAGAAAAAATTAATTTAAATTAATCACCAGGTATATTATGCTATTCATCTGGTTAGTGTACCTGGTTGTTGAGTTGAATGCAGCTTTATATATATGTTGGTAAACTTCATTGCTGGTTCTTTTTTCGATTTTGTTTTTGATATGTGCAGGTTTTTTCCCCACATCTATTTTTTTTATAGGGAAGTGATCTCATGGAAGCACGGGTGACAACGCTTTGCCGCCACAAGTCTTCTCCACACTATGCCACCTGCAAGCATGTCTCGGGGCATTTGCCGATCAAACATGTGTTTATGTTGTGATGAACTGTTGACTTTCGCTGACTGAACATCTTGAACTTTTCATTTGGATCGTGGCATGTGTCATATTTTTTCATTTGGACCGTGGCATATGTATGCATGCACCATTTTCATTTGAACCATTGATAGTACTTGTAACTGATTATAGGAGCCTATTTGTGGTTTTGCGTAATCTAGTTGTAACTTTGTTGCAAGTACATTTCTTCTGTGAGCTTTTTAAGTTGTAAAAATTGCATTTTTAGTTATAGTATAATAATTTTGTAAACCCTGTGTACCAATCCATGTTTACCAAATAGTAGGGTGTCGGTGCAACAAACCTTCACGTATGTTGTCCATACTGTACAGAGGCACATGGGCAGAGACACAACAACACCAAGCATCCAAGTCAAGTCCAAACCAGAGAAACAACTCTTTGAGAAATCAAAGGGAGGATCACGAAGACTAAGACAAGCCAAAGGAAGCAAGATAGCACTAAGAGGGGGCCTCCCTTACCGGGAAGGAGAGCCTGGTAAGACCGAGGCCTCACCAACGACAAGTCCCAAGATTCCCCCGGCAGGCTTGCTCGGGCTGCCAAGGGCAATTCTCCCCCGCCAAGACTCCACCGCTCCATCACATAGCGACGCAAGTCACTTATCAGTGTGGTGTCGAGCTCCTAAGTGATTAAGTGGCTGTCATTTGGCACGTGGAAGCCATTTGGAAGGAAGATTCTCCCTATATGACACCCGTCCAGGGGCGTATCATGCAGACAGATAAAAAGATGGTTAAGCGGCGCGGCAGGCTTGCCGGGCTGCATCCTCAGCATGACACCTAGCAGTGCATTTAATACACTTTGGCCTAACTGCCAGAGTTAGGTATGATAGCGCTGTTGGCTATCTAATCAGTAGATAATGCTGATTTGCCATTGTGGTAACCCTTAGCCTATAAAAGGAGGGCCATGGCAACCTAAGAAAGGATTCGGACCCTTGTGCACTCTTACATGTGTAGCTGCTCTCGCCGAGGCGACCTTGCTGGGCTTGAGCACTGCGTGTCCACCACGCTCCTCCCATCAATCCACCAAAGCAGGAGTAGGGTTTTACGCTTCCCAGCGGCCCGAACCTGGGTAAAAACCACTGGTGTCACCCCCGCCATGATGTTCCCAGGTCTCCGCTTTTTATGCAACGTGTACCTCCCCCTTGCCAAACCATATGGCGCTGATGGCCCCATAGGTGACCGTGTTCCACCACGACATCTTTGGCGCGCCAGGTATGGGGAAGAGCTTGCGCAAACCCAAGGTCGTGAACAACGCGTCAATCTTCATCATCATCTTCTTCATCATTAGCTTCATCATCCATGGCGCCCAATAAAAAGTCTGGTGCAACGGCTCACCCTTGCATCTTGAAGGCCCCCTCGCATGCAGCCATAGATACAGTGGGTGCTACGGCGGTGTTGGGGGACACTAGTGCCGTAGGGGATGCGACCGGCGAAGGCGACACTGCCGTTGTTCCCCCTGTGGCCGAAGTAGGAGCTGATAACGTCGGGGAAGGGAAGCATCAGCAGCATGCAGATGGCCGTGTTCCACAAATCGCGGGTGGGGAGAATATTTAGTCTCCACCTCCCCACCGCGCCGGAGGGTGTAGCCGCAGCGACGACACCCGCTCTGGTGCGAATCGCGACCCCCTAGTTGTCCCTGCTACGGGGCACGCGCCTTCCCCAGGACAGGGCAACCAAGACGAAGGACCGAAGGGGGTCATCAACCCCCACGCACATCCTTCTCGCCACCTCGTCGCCATGGTGACTGGCTCGCGACGATGAGATCACGGCACCGCCACTACTGGTACCATCAGAAGTCGAGCAACGTCATGATCTGCGTCGTCATCCATGCCAAGAACTGCTTCGAAAGCCATGGCACAAGCCAAACTCCTGTTGAGATTCCCGCCAGCGGCCGATCAAATGGATGAGTGGAGAGCCACCATTCAAAGTTTGATCGGTTTTGCTAAGGCAGGACCGCCACGGCACCCGCAAGCAACAACAATGGTCTGGGCTGCTAACCGTGCTGAAGGGGCCACTCTCACAGTGCAGTCCCCTCCATGGCAGCCAGCGCAGAAGCTGCCACCAGAACCACGCAACCAAGAGCCTAAGAGGATTCAATGGCTTCATCTGACCCTAGGGGCCGTCGAGATCAGCGGCAGGTCCTGAAAGATAGGCGGATGGGAAGACACACATGTTGCCATAGAACGACGCCGCGTAACCCGCCGCTGGTCTGACAGGCGCAATGTCCCAGACATCGACGAACCCGTGTGTCGGCGTTCTGGGAAAGGGGGTCCCCAGACTTGCCTGCCTGCGGCCCACGGCGTGGCTCCACCAGCGGCCCTGTACGACCCATCTTCACCAGCAAACGAGCAAGACCCTCACGAGGCGGACGATGCAAGACCTCGTCAGGGGTGGCCTCGCCAGGCTAGCTCGCGAGGAGTGGAGATATCAAGGCATAGGCACCTCGCGAGGTCCCTGTGATGCAAGCCATGACGACCAAGGCCAGGCGGGCGCCAATGCGCGTAGTGTCCTCGTTTCCTCTTTGGTGCTAAAGAGGCAAGCGCAGACGAGGAGTCCCGAGGCATCAGGCAAAGGTTTCCATATCGGTGCAACAAGACCAAGACCAGCAGGACGGCATGGAGCCCAGGATTGCATCACCACCAGAGCCTTTGGCAGGCAAAGACCACCTTTAGTCAAGATAACTTGTACTAGTTATCTCCCTTCAAATTTGGCAGTTGTGACATCCCTTGCCGATCAACATTTGGGAAGAGGACTAGGGCCTCTATAAATAGGGCTAGCCACCACAGTAGGAGGCAACTCATCTGATCCAGAACTCATCTGTGATCAGATCCATTCCATTCTGACCATTGTCACCAGCCCACCACACACAAGAACACCTCTCCTTAGGAGGTTGTTCTTCCCTTGTAACTGTTCATCCTCAGCCCAAGAGGCAATCCACCACCACCACACTGGAGTAGGGTATTACACCACAACGGTGGCCCGAACTAGTATAAATCCTGTGTCCCTTTGTTCTGCGAGTTCGACGTGCTGAGCCTTGAGATCACGGTGAGGGCAAGCGCTAGAGGGAGGGGAGCTCTTTGTGTGCACCCCAGTGTTCGAACCTAAAGGGTTTTGCCGGAACCCGAAATCCGACATTTGGTGCACCAGGTAGGGTGCGCTAAAGCCGTCCTCCCGCTGATCCATGTCACATCGCTCCACCGCATCCATGGCGGACGCGCGTTGAGCCCGCGCTGAGTGCCGGGCCGCCCTCGTCGCTCAGAGAGCCCCTGTCGGTGGGCCTCCCCATCATTCACCGTCGCTCGTCGCCAATGCCGCCACCGGTCCGGCAGGAAACGAGCAGCAAGCATCTTCTCTGCACCCTTCTGTGCGGAGGGACGGCCGCACCGCCAGTCCATCGCTGACCCCGGCCGGCTTGTCGTCTCACGCTCGCCGCACTCCCGCGGACGCGCAGGCCGCGTTGCTCATGGCACGCGAGCTCCTGCGCTACAGCCCGGTTGACGATCTCTACGAGGACTGGCTGGACCGCATCGCCGAGCTCGTCAGCGCCGCAGGGAGCTCCCCCACACCATCCCTCACGCTACCTCGCCCTCCGCCAGCTACGGATGACGTAGCTCACGGAGCGCCTCCACTGCCTCTTCACCAAGATGGCGCTCTAGCGCCAAGGCGCGCAGCCCCCCGACGTGACCTGGCACGCCGGGCGCCCGCGCGAGAGGAAGGAAGCTGCCAAGAGATTCCTCGGCCGTGGGAAAATGCTCCCGCGCTCCCAGCGCCACCGCCACAAGTCCGGGCGCCTCCTGCGGTGGCGACGCGCGGGGATCCAGACCAGGCCCCGCATCAGTAAAGAGCCCCGGTGGCCACGACAGGCTGCCGCGCCTTCACTCCTGAGCTACGTAGCATCGTCTGGCCGGGCAAGTTCAAGCCGGACCTGCCTCCTCGCTATGACAGCACCCCCAACCCTGCGGAGTTCTTGCAGCTCTACGAGCTGAGCATCGAGGCGGCCAACGGCGACGAGAAAGTCATGGCGAACTGGTTCCCTATGGCTCTCAAGGATGGTGCCCGCTCATGGCTCCTGAACCCGCCTCCAGGCTCGATCTCCTCCTGGGTGAGATGCGTGACCGCTTTGTCGCCAACTTACAGGGCACCCGCGACCGCCCTCCGGCCGCGGGCGACCTGTGCCGCATCAAGCAGCAGCTAGGAGACACCTTGCAGAAGTACATCCAGCGCTTCAACGGCGTTCGCGTCAAGATCCCCAAGGTGACGGGCAAGGCCATCATTTCCGCATTCTCCGACAGCGTCCGCGACGTCAACAAGGCGACCAAGTGTGCAAGGGCTGAGGAGGGACGCCTTTCCCTCCTCGAGCTCCCAGCTATCGACCCAGAAGAGAAGAAAGCCAAGGCCAAGGATGTGAAGTGCAAGGGAATAGTCGTGCTCGCGGCGAAGCCAGACACAAAGCGCGTCCGGGACCAACCCGAGTCGTCCATGAGCAGCTGACCATTCTGCGCCTTACACAACATACACAACCACAACACCAACGACTGTCAAGAGCTCAGGGCCATCCGGTATGGACGCAACGGTCGACGCCCCGAGTGCAATGACCGGGGCTACGGCCGAGGAGGAGGACGAAGTGGAGGACGCTGTGACAATCATGGCCCCCGCCAGGAGTGGCGCGACCGGCCTCCCGAGGACCAGTGGCGCGACCAGCCTCGTGAGGGCGCCTGGAGGGACCAGGCCCGTGAGGACCGTCCTCTGGGCAATGCTGGCCTTCCTCCGTTGCCCCACCACCAAGGAGGAACGACGACCACCATCAAGATGAGGGGGCTGGGGGCTTCCAGGAGCCGCGTGCCGTAGCCTGCATCTTGGGCGGCGCTCAGACCCAACCCTCACAGCGCCTCTTCAAGCAATTTGCTCGCGAGGTGAACGTGGTGCTCCCCAGGATTGAGGCCACGCGCCCGCTCAGGTGGTCCAAGTGCACCATTACCTTCAGCTCGTCCGACCAACTCAAGTGTGCGGTGACGGCTGGCGCCGTCCCGATGCTCTGCTCGCCCATCATCAACAACATTCAAGTCACCAAGACCCTCATCGACGGTGGCGCAGGGCTTAATGTTCTGTCCATCGAGACGTTCGACAGCCTCCAAGTGCCATACGACCAACTACAACCCACCAAGCCCTTCTCAGGAGTGACAGATGTCTCCACCACCCCGATAGGGCAGGTCCGCCTCCCTGTCACCTTCGGCAAGCACGACAACTATCGCACCGAGCTCATCAACTTCGACGTCACCCACATCCGCTTGCCATACAATGCCATCATTGGGTATCCAGCCCTAGCCAAGTTCAGGGCGGTGATCCACCATGGGTACAACATCCTGAAGATGCCAGGAACCGGGGGCGTCATCACTGTCGCCTATGAAGAAAAAGATGCCATGTGCGCCCTCGAGCGCGCCTACCAAGCCACAGCAGCTAAGGACCCAGAAAACAAAGGCGTCATCCACCCTCCTGAGGTCGCTCCCAAGACGAAGAAGCAATTGCTCCACCAAGGGCTTCAGGGGAGCAGCGTCACCAGCAACACTGCCTCAGGATCTGCGTCTGCAGGTGGGGTGTCTCCCTCCCTCGCATAGGAAGGCGCGCTCGGCTCCCTCCTCGGGCTGGGCTCGGGGGATCTATTCTGGAGGGCCTCAGACCTAGCTAACCTCACGAGGGAGGCGCTCGGGCACCACGTGGAGGCGTGCTTTGCTGCATGTTTCCCTCAAGAGGGCGCGAGGCGAGGAGTGCCTGGCGCTCAAGAGTTCATCATCAAGACCACTCAAGAGCCACAAGAGGCAAGACCCATGCGCGGCGACCGATGTCGGTGTCAAAACCTGTGGATATGTAGGGGGTCCCGAACTGTGCGTCTAATGTTGATGGTAACAAGAGACAGGGGACACGATGTGTACCCAGGTTTGGGCCCTCTCTATGGAGGTAATACCCTACTTCCTGCTTGATCGATCTTGATGAATATGAGTATTACAAGAGTTGATCTACCACGAGATCGTAATGGCTAAACCCTAGAAGTCTAGCCCGTATGACTATGATAATATGTTTCCGCCTATCCGGACTATGCTCTCCGGTTTACATAGACACCGGTGAGATCTAGGGTTACATGGAGTTGGTTACATAAAAGGGAATCTACACAATTGATCGCCAAGCTTGCCTTCCACGCCAAGGAGAGTCCTGTCGGGACACGGGTGTAGTCTTCGGTCTTCGTATCTTCATAGCCCATCAGTTCGGCCCATGGCTAACAGGCCGTACGCCTGAGTTCCCCTTAGTCCAGGACTCCCTCAGTAGCTCCTGAACCTGTCGTCAATGACGAGGAGTCCGGCACGCAGATTTGTCTTCGGCATTGCAAGGCGGGTTCCACTTTCCGAACTCCAAAATAGTCTTCGGACGCAATGATTATATCCGGCCCTACTCACACAACCGCAGAGAGTATAATATTCCACGAGTCCAATCAGCTGACAACTGCGTGCGACACAACATCACACCTGCCCGGTCATTATTTCAAACAGTTTTTCGCCTGCCGTTCCGTGTTTCGAGACACAGTTGCTATTGGCACGTATTGACGAAGCGAAGATCGTGTCCCCTTATCGCGGGATTCTCATTAATGCGGGTGTGGGTAATCCAAATGTGTCGTTCACATGGCCCTTGGGAACAAGTGAATTCTATGGCGACTGTGGAGGCACTTGCTATTCACGGCCTTTATAAGGGGATAAGGATTCCCTTTCTTCACCCACACCATCCTTCTCTTCATCATTTCGTCCTCGAGGTCCAGCGCCCAAGTTCTCATCTTTTTCCGTCTTTCGGAAAGCACACAACCATGTCCGGATCCGGAGGCCAAGGCAAATGGATGGCCTCCTCTGTCAAGGAGAAGGACATCGTCCAGCTTCGGGCGACCGGGTATCTTGCGAAAGAAATCACCCATAGTTTGCCGGCAAAGGGGAAAATCATCCCTACCCCAAAGCCCTCCGAGAGGGTGGTTTTCCTCCCTCACTTTGTCCGCGGATAGGGGTTTCCACTTCACCGTTTCTTCCGTGGATTGATGTACTATTACAGGCTAGCTTTCCATGATCTAACTCCGAACTCCCTCCTCAACATCTCGGTGTTCATCACCGTGTGCGAGGCCTTCCTCCGCATTCATCCCCACTTTGGCCTATGGCTCAAGACCTTCAACGTGAAGCCGAAGGTGGTGGATGGTCAGCACGCAGAGTGCGGAGGTGCCATGGTGAGGAAGATGCCCAACGCCACATGGCTCAAGGGCACGCTTGTGGATTCTGTCAAGGAGTGGAAGAAGCAGTAGTTATACATCACAGAGCCACGCGATGCTACTTGGGTGGTGCCCCTGGAGTTCAGGTCCGGGGGCTCCCATGTGGGTCACCTCCTGGGTGAATAAGGGGCCCAACTTTTCCTCATCGGACGAACTGATAGCGCTGCAAACGCGCATTCAGAGTATGGTAGATAAAAAGGTTAAGATCATCGACGTGATCCAGGTTATGCTGGTCCGTCTGATCCTCCCGTGCTAGAACTGAACTTTCCCCTTATGGGAATTTGATCCGAAGAAGCACCGGACCTTGAATAGGCTCTTCGACACTACACACGAAGATGCCTGGAAGTTGCTCATTAAGTGCAACGAGACGCCACCGGACCAGAATTCAGACCGCGGGCACGACCACACCAACCCCGCTAGCTAGGTGACTTTTTACTTCTCAAGGTGTGCCTTTTACTTGCTTCCCCCCAGGAGGACCACTAATCTTTACTTTACACGCACGCTTCAGCAGTGGATGGACAGAGCGGGGTGGGTCTGGAGTGCGGCTCCGCTACCCGAAGAGCCAGTCATCCTGCGCCTAGCGAAGATGCTGGTTCCGGCGCCCTATCAGCCCCCGGAAAAGAAGGCCAAGAAGAAGGACAAGGGGGCCAAAGGTGGCACCCGCCGCAAAGGCACTTCGTACGAGTCGTCCGAAGATGAAGAAACCCCCACCTCTGCCGCTGGGGCGACGAGAACGAGGAGGAAGCGGAGGAGGAAGACAACCCTCCCCCAAGGAGGGAAAGAGGAAGAGGGCGGCCTCCACCAAACTGGAGGCGGGGGCGCCGAAGAAGGGGAAGGGCTCCGTCATGGTTAACACCGCGTGGGACATCGACAGCAGTCCGGAGCGACACCTCCGCACTAAACCCCGGGCCGCATCATAAGTTCTATGACTCATACGTTCCCGTGTATCCGGCCTCTCATCTTCATCGTGCTAACATGATTCAATTATATTGTTACAGTCTGGTCCTTGACAACATCCAGCATTCCTCATCTGGAGGTTCGTTGGATCCAAAGGAGATGGCCAGCGAGTCACCACCGACTGCTCACTCCCCTGAGGCCAAGGGTGACGAGGAAGTGCGGTCCCGAAGGACCTTCCCAGGCCGTGGAGAGGTTCATGAGGCGCCGGAAGGCGAAACCTCCGTCCCTGGGCACTAGGGGATTCAGCCCCCTGGGGACTGGAAGTTGGGGCCGTACCTAGTTCGGCCCTCAGCCGAACACGGTTCCGAAGATCGAAGTGGCTCCGGAATCTGGAGCGCAGCCTCCTTCGAAAGAGGGAGGCGCACTAGTTCCATCGGTGACCCCTGTCCAACCAAGGGCACCGAATAACCTGATGGAGGTGCTGCAAGGCGCTTCCATCATGGAGGAGCATCATGTCCTTATGGGTACGGTGATTGAGACGATTTAGTCCGCCAAAAATGGACTGACCAAAGCCTGCCACAGCCAGCTAACAGGTTTTGAGGTAAGCGGCACAAAGAGAGAAAATCCCACTGTAGTCAGTAGCCCCTGAGACACTGCCCGGTCTTCGGAAGGAAAGGCCGGACAGAGGATCAATCGTATATTACAGTGAGCTAACGAAGTTTAAATAACTACTCGGGCGTTGCTGCTGGCCGCGGATTCGCATACTGCCGAAGTCTCTTGCCTGAAGGAGAGTCTGGGCCAAGCCGAGAAGGAGCTCGGCAAGGCAAAGAGGCAGCTCCAAGAGAAGCAAGGTATGCGAGGGCTGGCTATGTATGCAGAGATAATAAAATGATATGTAGTGACCAAAGGGTCGTGATGTGTGCAGGAGCCGTGACCGAGGTCGAGGCCCTGAAAAAGGCCATGGCCAAAGCCGAGGAGAAGGCAGTCCAGGGGCAGGCCGACCGTAAGAAGCTGAAGGCCTGGGTTAAAGAGGCCCAGCGAGATCTCAAGGATGCTGTGAGGAAGTGCGAGACCTTGGGGAATGAGGCGTCGGCCCAAGAGACCGAACTCACCAAGGCTCATCAAAGCGTCGAAATGGCCAAGAGTGAGGCCCAGAACACCCTCCAGGAGACCCAGGAGGCCAGGAAGATTGCGGCGGGTAAGGCATTCAGTATGCAAAGCAAGTACGTGAAGAGAAAGTATTTTTACTAACCCGGATTTGGAATTCTCCAGGAGCCTTTGCCGACCTGCCCCGCAGCGCCGTGGAGTTCTTCCGGGCCGAAGAAGGGAAGTCCGCGAAAAAAGTGTTTTGGTCGCAATATCTTGTGCCAGAACATTCGATGGCCTTCAGCGATCAGCTCAAGTAGCTGGTCGAGCTGCACCGGGCAGCCGAACTGGCCATGAAGGATTTAATAATCTAGCTGTAGCCAGCTGAAGCTATACCCAGCAGCTGTTTCGGCCTCGGCTAGACGTCGTCAAGCGATCAGCCTGCATCGAGGGCGCGCGGATGGCCTTCACACGGGTCAAGGTGTGGTGGGAGAAGATGGACGCTTTCGAGTTCGTGAACGAGGGGCCGCCCAAAGGCAAGGAGTACCGCACACCTGAGCGGTACTTTCGGGACGTTCTAGAGGGGTCCCGCCTTATAGCGGCACAGTGTTCGAAAGACAAGATATTCGAATGAATATGTTTTAATTGGCCCTACCATGTATAATGAGACAGAGTGGGTATGTAATATAATTTATGTTTTTGAAAATTTTACCTCCTGTGAGGCCGTGTTATATGAAATCTGAGGGTTTTCCAGTCGTCGGCATCTGCCCTCACGTAGGTTGTACAAAGGTGTTCGGGATGGTTTCTAAACAATCTTTATCCAATTGTATGGTCCTTGAAGGAGTTGTTTAGCACAACGAACCAGGCAATCGGACTATACGGTGTGAACGCCCTCAGTTAGCCATAGGAGTTTGACAAAGAAAATTGTTGGCGCAGCCCCTAGCATGGGACTAGGGTGCTACAGGCGCCCGATCGGGGATACCGATCCTTCGGATAACACAGCAGAAACTCCAACGGTTTGCGACCTTCGAACAGCTGACCAACTCTCGCCCCATCATGATAGTCAGTTTTCGGCTTTCTCTACTGAGGTGCTCATCCAGATGAACCAGGGCACAATCGCAGTAGTTCTCCCTTTACTACCTTAGCGGATGTAGCGGAACGTAAGGTAGCAAGCACAGGAGCCGGGCAACCCAACTATTGACCAAAGACATGATTCGGAGTCAATGCATATAATGCTAAATTTGGGGTGCCGAACTTATATATAAGAAGTGATCGGACTTTGTTGCCGTATTGTGAGGTGCTATGAAGCCCCTGGCGAATGTGAAACGTACCAAGGTGTACGGGTGCTGAAAAATAAGTTATTAGTGGGAAGATGAAAAATAACAAGAGAACAGAAATAATATCTGGGGCACGTAAACATGGGCCACGAACTGCTTTCATCATAGTTGGATTAATGCGTCAAGGCGCATTGATACAAATAGTGCAATGAGCAACTGGCTATTTGACATGCCACAACCAAAGGCGAGTTGCGTGTGGGTCCTGACAACAGGTAGAGCGTTCATTGAGTTGATCTCTAGAGCTTCCCCAGTACGCTTGTGCTTCTTGCCATCCTGGTGTATTTATCCTTTGATGGGACCGGTAAAAAGGTCTTCAAAGAGTGCTTATGGAAGAGAAACCTGAAAAGGAAAAGGAAATAGTGAAGATATATGCGTGTCCGGGGTCAGTCGAGCCGGACTGTGTATCACATTGTAGTCGTGCCTCTGTCGATGCCCATGGGATTTTAAGTGCGTAGTTATGTACGTGTGGTATGAATGCCACTATTTGATCGGGGCTGAGACAGAGGCTGAATTGCTAAACGATCTCTTGATGAGCCGTGCTGTCCTGTTGTAGCGTAGTTCGGACTCTCTTAATGGTGTCAAGGGGCTCGGCAGCCGGTTTATAGTTCTTCTTGAGAAGGCCGCTCTGTACTTCTGCTGCTAGGGCGGCGGTGTGTTCCTCTATACGAAGGGAACGTTCCATATTTCCATTGACTGTTATGACGCCGCGTGGACCGGGCATCTTGAGCTTAAGATAAGCATAATGTGGCATCGTGTTGAATCGAGCAAATGCGGTTCGTCCGAGCAGTGCATGATAGCCGCTGCAAAAGGGGGCGATATCGAAGATGAGATCTTCGCTTCGGAAATTGTCCGGAGAGCCGAAGACAACCTCCAGCGTGATTGAGCCTGTACAACGGGCTTCTACGCCTGGAATGACTCCTTTAAACGTAGTCTTTGTGGGCTTGATCCGCGAGGGGTTAATGCCCTTTTTCTGCATTGTATCCTGGTAGACTAGGTTGAGGCTGCTAAAGGCGTCCATAAGGACACGTGTCAGGTGAAATCCGTCAATGATCGGGTCGAGGACCAGCGCGGCCGAACCGCCATGACGAATACTAGTCGGATGATCTCGACGATCAAAGGAGATCGGGCATTGTCGGAGGGCGACGGGTAGCCTAATCTGAGTCCCTGAACCTTCCAAAACATCGGGGCCGACTGCGCCCCCCAAGATACCAAGATGAAGCGCCGCCTTCCTCCAGCTGGCTAGTCAAGTGGCCGGCTGCCGGAAGGCGGCCAAGCTCGAGAAGACGGCGCCAAGACAAGCCGACTCCCAGCAGGCGGCCTCCAGAGAGGCCGGCTCCTGGCAGTCAGCCCACGGCGCCCTCAAAGTCTGCACCCCCATTAAAGAAGACAAGACCGAATATGGCTACAGTGTAGCCCCATGCCCCCACGACCGGGGCTGAGTGAGGGAACAGTGCCCCGTATAGGCGGAAATCGCCACCCGGCGCGGCACTGTTGCCCCTCCTCCCTTGACGTCACGTCTGTCCGGCGAAGCTCTGCCCTACGAGGCCTGTCAGTATGGCCCGCAGGCGGTGGTCCCTACCAGGCACTGGGGAGCCCGGGAGACGGAGGAAGACAGACCAGTCGGACCCGAGGGAGGCCGGCTTCCAGCAGGCGGCCCGCTCTCTCCTCGGGACCCACGAGCCATTAACCAGATGAGACGCGGGGTGGCTACAGTAATCTCCCACAAGGCGGCGAGACTGTAGCCACGCACCTGTGACCAAGCCAGTGTCATTAGCATAGTGGCTATAGTAATCAGCAGCCGGTAAGGCCCGTGATCGACGGGTACGGCCCATTGGCTTCGTACCAGACCAGCCGGCAGGGCCCACCAGGCAGTGGCCCCAGCAGCTGGCGGAGATGCCGGCGTCCAGAGACACTGACAGTCGGGTCCTACACCCGGCCATATTACCATTGTACCCCTGGGGGCTAGGCCTATATAAACCCCCAGGGCACCCATGCAAAGGGTTCCGAATCAGTTAGAACTAGCCATACATCCAGGGAAGAGAGGAGCGAGCCAGCCTTCTCCTACCTCTAGCGAACAGCTCAAGGAGCACCATTGTACCCAATATCCCTTTAGTGATCATGCGGAGACCCCGCAGAGCAGGACTAGGGGTGTTATCTCCTAGGAGAGCCCCGAACCTGGGTAAAGTACGCCGACGTTCGTGTCTATGCCTCATCCCGCTTCCAGGCACCGGTGACGTCTTACTCGCTCCCACCATGATAAGCCATCCTTTGGCATAAGTCTCACCCAACCCCCGACATTTGGAGCCCACTGTGGAGCGAGGTGCACCGTCTCCCAGAGACCTGTTCTGGACGGGAACCCTGTTCCTCCCTGGCGCGTGCAGCCAGCTCGGCACGCCAGACGGTGTCTGCGCTGACACGCTGCATGGCGCAGAGATCACCTGCGCGGAGATCGCCTGCGCGGCGAGCTGCCTCGCTGACCTCGTTGGCGAGATTCGCCTCTCCGACAAGCCCACATCCGACACGGGCACTGATGATCCCGAGGGCCGCCTCATCAGCCTCCTCGACCAACTCCATGTTGCCAGTAAGCCTGCTGCCGACTTGGATTCGGTTGGCTCCACCGACCCGATGCTGGTCGACTCCGACACGGCGTTGCTCAACGCGTTCCCCACCAACGTGATGTTCTATGACGAACCGCTTCCTTGCGCGAACAGCGGTGGCAGCACCGTTACGGAGGTTCTCGTCATCAACCACGGCGAGCACTCTGGCGAGGGAAGCCAGGATCCGTTGCAGGCGGTGATGCAAGACCTGACTGCGCCAATCTCGGAAGGTGCCGACGCTGAGACGCTGGAGGCACGCCGCGTCCAGCTCTTCAAGAGCGCCAACCGGCTGGCCAGCATGAGATGCCTTTTAGAGGCCTACCAGCGGGAGGTGTACCGTGCCATTGGCGGCACGCCGGCTTCTGGTGGGCCTAGCCGTATCAGCCCCATCCGGTAGCGTGGCGCGACCATCGCCAGCATGTTCGGGGCCAATCGCCCCGTCTATGCCACGCCTGCAGAGAACATACGAGCTGCCCAAGCCGCAGCAGATGAGGGTCGCCACATGACGGAGTGAGTCCAGCAGCTCCTTGATGCGGCTGCCAAGCAGCAAGAAGCCGCTGCCGCACCGAAGCGCCCAATCAGCGGAATGATGATCCGCCTCCCCGCCGAGAGCATGGCACGACCTCCCGGACGCTGACTGGAGGCAACCAAGGGCGGCGAGACAAGGGCTCGGCTGCTAGCCATACTCGGACTCACCTCACCATCGAGCGCGACCGAGACGGCCGCCCAAGAGCGGTGGAACGGCCCGAAGGCTACAAGCCTCCCCCGCGCAAGGAAAGGCGCGTGTCTCCACCGCTTGTTGATCACCCGAGTCTCGGAGGCTGGTTGGGCCCCCGAGAAGGAGTCGGAGAAAACGATGCCCGTGTGGGGACCCCGACTCATAAGTCAAGATCACCGAATGCACGTGTACAGTGATCCTAGAGATCAATGCTCACTGAACACACATAAGCTGAATAACAAGAGTCTTACATCCATACATACCGTCTTACACAAATTATGACCATTATGGTCAAGTCTTACATAGATAAAGCCTTAAGGCTGAACATCAAATGAAACACAAGCAGCGGAAATCTTCGTCGATAAGTAGAACCCATGCCATCTACCTTAACCCTACAGGCATTCTGACTGGGGAGCGTCCTAGTTCGCATGTTCGTCTTCAAAGAATTCTTCTTCGAACTCCTGTTCTTCCATGCCTGGCCAATTTAAATAACCAGTGGCAAGCCAATGAGTACTTTGAATGTACTCGCAAGCAACCCATGTTTTGGTTCAAGTTACAAAAATGCATGATATAGGTAAATTTTTGCGGAAAGCTAGTTTTGAGTGTAATGACATGTCCAACAACTTGTAAGACATGCATCAGGAGAATTCAAGTAACCATGAGGACAGGTTACAGATATCAACATAAATAGAGTGCGCACCAACCCAACTCAATCATGCCAAGTCCTTGACTTGGCCCAAGTAGTTCTTTCCACACACACATTGGTTGAAAACAAGTGGACGTAGTTTAAGCAGCACCGCCCAACTGTCCTTGACCGTGGACACGGCTATTCGAATAGTTTTACACTCTGCAGAGGTTGCACACTTTACCCACAAGATCCGGGGAACTTTCGTGTCATCCACGACCCGCGGTACCTCAAGTACCCGGGGTAAGCACCCGATCACTATCTTTCCCTAGACGACACTAACAAAGAGTCCACTCGTTGTTCCGTATCCTCACGATGTACATCATACGAGACTCACTCGAGATCATAACATCCGAGAGGGGACACAACGGTGTATCCGGTGCCCTGTAAAAACAGTCATGGCCGCCCTACCTGGCACGACCCCGTCCAGAGAGAAAGCACCAACTCTCCCCCGTCACTAGTAATGCGGGCTCCGAGCTAGTATCGGCCTAGGTAATCAATAATGCCCTTTCCCATATAAGGGTAGAGTGGTTGCGCATGTAAGGTTGGGACAGTCGACAAATCTTAAATCTAATCTGTTTTCGAAAACAACACACACACTTGCCTCGGTACACCACTTCTTCATCAAGTGGTTACCCAACTCATCTTCTCCCTCGGGCATAAGTGGCACCCGACGGGGTTTTCGAAAAGTCCTTTGAAAATACTTTGTCTCATCACTATGCATACTCCCGTCCCTTTTTGCGTAGCAACTACTTTAGCATCCTATCTACTCCCACCGGCATAACCCTCATAAGAAGGTAGGGTCATGCATAATGCAGGTATCAATGAGGAAGTAACGAAGGCAATCCACCAAAGTGGTTACCCTCTCATCATGATTCCAAAGCAACACCAATAAAGTGCTATATGACATGCATACAAAGGGTTTCATAGACATGGTCAAAGGGCTTCTTGCCTGGCTCAGCAAAGTCTTCTGGGTCTTCAAAGTCTTCTGGTCCAACTCCTTCGTCAGCAATGCAATCTATCGTTGCAAAATAATAAAAAGAATATAAGGCAATAATAAAACAGAAAAACCAAAGTGCTAAGAAAAATGTCAACTCATTTTTGTAAAATACTAGGTTGAAAACTAAGAAGGGGAAAATTCCTAGTTTTGGATTTGGAGTTATATAAGAGGGGGTACGGATTTCCAAACAAAGATTAAACTGCTCAAATTTGAATTTAAATTTGAACAGTACATAAAAG
This sequence comes from Aegilops umbellulata, assembly GCA_032464435.1. Lineage (NCBI taxonomy): Eukaryota > Viridiplantae > Streptophyta > Magnoliopsida > Poales > Poaceae > Aegilops > Aegilops umbellulata. Next base: position 265,117,433 of record CP136058.1, on the reverse strand, counting down.
TTGGTTGGATTTGAATGAAAGTTGCACCATTAAATAGGTGGGATTTTTACAAGATTTTAGGAACTGGAATTGTTGCATTTGGATTAATATTTAATCCTGTGGAATTTTTGTAAGTTTAACAGACCAAAAAAGGAAAAGGAAAAATGGCGCTGTGCCACTGGGCCAGAGAGGCCGCGGGGCAGCAGGCCCGGAGGGGAAATCGGCCCGCGCGTGGTCGCCACGTCGAAAGCGTAAAGGCAGAGTACGCCTTCAGCCGACGGGCGAATCGGTGCGCGCGCGTGCGACTTTAAACCTGACGGGTGGATCCCACCCGTCAGGGTGTGAGGCTGACGGGCAGGGCCCACGGCCGTCGTCGTCTACCTCCGTCCAGAGGCAACGGCGAGCTCGCCGGCGGCGAAACAGGACACGGGGGGGGGGGGGGGTGTGGGTGGTAACGTTGGACTCGGGGGGATGTCGTCGTTTGGGTGGTGGTGGAGGTGGTCGCCGGAGCAGCCAGGTTCGCCGGCGACGAGGTCACGCGGCGGAGAGGCTTCGGGCGTTGACGGTTTCGGCCGTTTCCGGCTGCTACAGAGAGGGGAAACAAGGGGGAAATGATCAGGAGTGCTGGGGGGTTCCAGATCAAGGCAGAGGAGGAGCGGGGGAGGCCTGTACCTCGCGAACTCCGGCGAGCCGAAGCGGCGGAGCTCGAGCTCGATCTCGAGCTCGAGCAGCTCTGGAGACAAATGGGTGGTGCAGGAGGTGGATTAGGAGTGTGGGGAAGCGAGAGGGAGTGATAGAGAGGCTTGGGGTCGCCTTTTATAGGCTGGCCGAGGTCCACCGTAGGCGCGGCCTACGGGTGCCCGCGGGATCGGCTCGGGTGGCCGTTAGAGAGGGAATGGAGGGCTCGGGGGTGTTCGTGGGAGTGGTTTAGGGTGCCAGGGAGAGAGAGGAGGAGCAGGGCGAGCTGCGGCGGGCCACAGGAGCGGCGCAAGCATTGGCCGAGCGGGGCGGCGCTCTGGCGCGATCTGCAGGAGAGAGAGGAAGGCACGGGAGCAAGTGGGCGGCCTGCTGGCGTGGAGCGGACGTCGAGGGGTATCGACTGGCGCACGGGGGAGGCTCGAGGTGGTCGGGGGACGCGGTCGAGTGCCCTGCCAGGCGCTCCAGAGCGCGACTTTGGCCGGCATCCGCGGCTTTTCCCGCGTCCGCGCGCGTCCACTTGTGTCTAGAGGCTGCAGGGGCATGGGCAAAAGCTGGAGAGAGCCTTGGATGCTCTGGAAAGCTGAGGGGGGAGAAGGAGGCTGAGAGAGAGGGGGGGACCTGCTGTCTAGAGAAGAAAAATGGGGTTCTCTCTCCCTTCATCATTGCTTCCTCGGGCAGGAAAGCCTCTAGGTGACAGAGGGGGACTAGGAGGTGCTGTGGTAAAAAGTTGAGCCTACGGAGATTAGTGGAAGAGGCCAAAAATGGGATTTTTGTAAAGTGGCAGAAGGTGTTTGATGTTGGTTTGGGCAAGTAGATGGCTTCCATTTTCCATGAGACTCCATAGGGTGAAATGACACATTTATTTAGGGCCTTCCACCAATTTGGAGCTTATTTGAGCAAAGTTGCCAATGCAACTTTTGTAAACCCTAGAAATGAGCAGAAATAGACTTGTGTAGATCTAGTTGAGCATAACACTTCTCCTTGATGCACTACTTGGTGTATTGGCCTCATTTGGTCATGTGAACATGCTCACAAAAGTTGGGGTCAAGGAGAGAAAGTTGGTAGTACAAACTTGTTCAAATTTGGTTCTGGTCAGAGAGGGTTTTGGGGCATTTGGCGAACCAAACTTGTTTTGATTGATATGAAACTTTGCAAGATCATCACATTATGCATATGTGACTTCCTAGAATTTTCCTGGATTTTTATGAAAATATTTCCTGTAGAAATATTTCAAATCCTTGAAATGGGCAGAAATGGTTTTGGGAGGTTTTGTCCAATATTTTGATCATGACCAAATGTTGAAACTCTTATATATGGGAAATATATGCCCACTGAGTTTCCCTGATTTTTCTCAAATATTTTTAAAGCTTTTAAATAATTTAAACCTATTTAAGACCATTTCTGGCCTTAAGAAAAAGCCTTTAAATAAAATAGGAAACTTTTAAAATTATATTTTTTGTGGTTTCTGGTTATCCTATATATAATAGGAGTCAAATATATTTTTGCAAAGATTTTTACTGCCCTTTATTAAGTACTTGCAGTGCAAACCTCAATTCAGGGGTTTTTGGAAAACTAATTTTTGAAAATTACTTTTTGGCCAAATTATCTTTGTAAGAAAATACTATATTGCTCTATACACATGGCATGATCATTGGGAAGAAGTTTGGGGCAGGGAGATGAAGTATAGAAGGTGGAGTAGTTGACTTTAAAGAGCACTTGAAAAACCACTCAGAGAAATCCAACTTCAAAATAAAAGCCAAATAATGCAAAAGTTTTTGTTGGTCCAAATTTTTATGGTTTATTCATGCAAATGACATGTTACAAAATGCAGGGTGTGACAGACCTACCCCCCTTACAAGAATCTCATCCCTGAGATTCCTAAACTAGGCTTTAAAGAGATATGGAAACTCGGATCTAAGGTAGTCTTCACGTTCCCAGGTTGCTTCTGCTTCAGTGTGGTTGCTCCACTGGACCTTGAGGTATTTGATCGTGCGGCTTCGAGTGTGTCGCTCAGCCTCATCCAAAATGCAGATGGGTCTCTCGCGGTAGGTCAAATTGGGCTGAAGGTCAATGGCTTGGTGATTGACGTCCTTGTAAAGATCAGGTTTGTCTGGAACTTGGAGACACTTCCGAAGTTGTGACACATGGAGTACGTTGTGCACATCGGATAGTTCAGGTGGCAGTTCCAACTGGTAAGCCACTTCTCCGCGTCGTGCGGTGATCTCGAAGGGGCCGATAAATCTTGGTGCGAGCTTTCCCTTAACGTGGAAACGCTTGGTTCCCTTAAGAGGAGTTACTCGCGGGTATACATGGTCTCCGACTTGGAAGTCTACTTGTCGGCGACGAGTGTCGGCATAGCTCTTTTGTCTGGACTTAGCGGTCTTCAGTTGCTCTCTGACTAGCTGAATTTGCTCTTCTGCTTCACGGAGGATATCGGGCCCAAATACTAGTCCTTCTCCGGTTTCTGACCAATTGAGGGGTGTGCGGCACTTGCGTCCATACAACACCTCAAATGGTGCCAGCTGGAGGCTTGACTGATAACTGTTGTTGTAGGAGAACTCGGCAAAAGGGTGGCAATCTTCCCACCTAGCTCCATATGCTAAGACACAGGCTCGGAGCATGTCTTCGAGTATCTGATTCACTCGCTCTGTCTGACCTCCAGTCTGTGGGTGGAAAGCAGTGCTGAAAGACAACTTGGTCCCCATGGCTTCTTGGAACTTCCAGAACCTAGAGGTAAATCGGGTTCCTCGGTCTGACACGATCTCCTTGGGAACACCATGAAGGCTTATGATTCTGTTGATGTATAGAGTTGCTAGCTGGTTGCCATCATAGGTAGTCTTCACAGGAATGAAATGGGCTACCTTAGTCAAATGATCGACTATGACCTAGATGGAGTCATGTCCCTTGTTTGACCTAGGTAGTCCAGTGATGAAATCCATTCTGACTTTATCCCATTTCCACTCAGGAACCTTGAGTGGTTGGAGCAATCCAGCAGGTCGCTGATATTCAGCTTTGAACCTTTGGCATACATCACACTTTGCAACATAGGTGGCAATCTCCCTTTTCATCCCGTGCCACCAAAATCTTTCCTTCAGGTCTTGATACATCTTGGTTCCTCCGGGGTGGATGGAATACAGGGTGTCATGAGCTTCTTGCAAGATCAAATTCTTGAGCTCAATCTTGTTGGGTACGCAAATGCGATTCCCAAACCACACAATTCCTTGCTCATCCTCTAAGAATCCTGGGGCTTTGCCTGCCCTGATCTTCCTCTTGATGCCTTCAATACTTTCGTGTCCCTTCTGAGCTTCCTTAATATCATCCATCAGGGTAGGCTTGACTTCAAGGTTGGCTGAGAATCCTGGTGCAACCAGTTCCAACCCGAAGCTTTCAAGTTCTTCATACAAGGCGAGTAGCCTTTCCTTAAGCATACATTCAAGGAACAAGCCTTCCTGCTTAATGCATCTGCTACCACATTAGCCTTTCCAGGGTGGTATTGAACACTAAGGTCATAATCCTTGATCAACTCTAGCCATCTTCTTTGCCTCATGTTCAATTCCTTCTTAGTGAAAATATACTTCAGACTTTTGTGATCTGTGTATATCTCACACCGCTTCCCTAGGAGGTAATGTCGCCATGTTTTCAGGGCATGAACTACAGCTGCCAGCTCGAGGTCATGAGTAGCATAGTTCTCTTCATGAGGTCGTAGTTGCCTTGAAAGGTAAGCTATGACTCTGCCTTCTTGCATCAGAACACCTCCCAGTCCGGTTCTTGACGCATCACAATATATCACAAACTCCTTGTGTATATCTGGTGTGGCCAGAACTGGGGCGGTGGTCAGTCTCTTCTTCAGTTCCTGGAAGCTCTCTTCACACTTCGGCGTCCATTCAAACTTCTTGTCCTTCTTCAAGAGCTGAGTCATGGGTCGGGCAATGCTGGAGAATCCCTCAACGAACTTGCGGTAATATCCCGCGAGTCCGAGGAAGCTTCTGACTTCCTTCACATTGCTTGGGGATTGCCATTCTGTCACGGCTTCAATCTTAGTGGGATCGACCGACAATCCTTTTTCGGTCAAGACATGACCCGAGAATCCCACTTCACGCAGCCAAAATTCACACTTGCTGAACTTGGCATACAGTTGGTGCTCTCGAAGCTTGTCTAGGACCATCCTCAAGTGTTGCTCGTGCTCTTCCTCCGTCTTCGAGAAAATAAGAATGTCATCAATGAAGATGACGACAAACTTGTCCAAATATTCCATGAAGACCTTATTCATGAGATACATGAAGTAAGCTGGAGCATTGGTCAATCCAAAGGACATGACCGTGCACTCATACAGGCCATATCTGGTTACAAATGCCGTCTTCGGAATATCTTGGGGTCTGATTTTCAGCTGGTAGTACCCAGATCTGAGGTCAATCTTGGAGAACACCTTGGCCCCATTGAGTTGATCAAACAGATCTTCAATCTTGGGAAGTGGATACTTGTTCTTGATTGTAACTTCATTGAGGGAGCGGTAGTCAATGCATAAGCAGATGGTACCATCCTTCTTTGCCACAAACAGAACAGGTGATCCCCAAGGGGAGGCACTAGGGCGGATAAATCCCTTCCTCAACTGCTCTTCCAGTTGCTTCTTCAACTCTGCTAACTCTTCCGATCCCATTCTATAAGGGTTCTTATAGATGGGTTCTGCTCCGGGCATGAGTTCGATGATGAACTCAATGTCTCGGTCAAGAGGCATTCCCGGTAGCTCATCAGGAAAGACATCGGGGTATTCGCATACTACCAGCACTTGCTCCAATCTAACTTCTGAAAGACAGTTGACTTGGGTGCCTTGAGCAGAGAAGGGGTTGGGAGCAAACTTAACTTCGACTCCTTGGTCATTGGTCACTGCGACGGTCCGGTTGGCACAATCTAACAAGCCTTGGTTCTTGATGAGCCAATTCATTCCTAAGATCACATCCAAGCCTTGTGATCTTAAGATGATAAGGTCTGCTAGGAAGTCTACCCCATTAATGACAATCCCGACTCCTTTACATCCTATCTTGGCTCTCATCTCTGCTCTGGGGGTTTGTACCACCATAGGGCTATTCAGGGGTGTAGGGGTCATGCCACTTTTTAATGCAAACCTTTGAGTGACAAATGAATGCGTGGCTCCAGAATCAAACAAGACAGTTGCAGGTGTTGAGTTGACAAGGAACGTACCCAGCACGACGTCCGGGTCTTCCTGGGCTTCTTCAGCAGTGACATGATTCACACGACCCCTGCCGTTGTTGGGCGGGTTGCGGGGAGCTTGGTTCCTTGGTGGCATTCCACGGCCTTGCCCTGGGTTCTGCGCATTGGGGCGCGGGGCGTCGGGCTTCTTGTTGGGGCAATTCTTGGAGTAGTGTCCTGGCTGACCACATCCAAAGCAAGTGACTTGGTTGGGGTTGCTGCTCTTGCCGGCATTGTTACTGGGGTTGTTGTAAGCTGGCCTGGTGTTGGCATACTGCTGAGGTGGATAGTTGGTGCGGGGTGCAGGAGCTCTTGGCTGTTGATAGGTTGGCTTGACCGGGGCTGGCTGCCACGGGCGAGGCTTCTGGTTGCTGGAGCTACCCTTGCTGATCATCTTGCGCTTACGGGTATCATCCAAGGCACGTCGCTTGTCCTCAAGCATGAGTGCCTTGTTCACCAGATCAGGAAAGGTCGGGCAGTCACACACAACAAGCGAGTACTGCAAAGTCTGGTTAAGGCCTTCCATGAAGCGCTCTCTTTTGGCAGCATCAGTGCTGACATCCTCAGGAGCATACCTAGACAGAACACTGAAGTTTTGCATGTACTCCTTGACAGTGCTACTTCCTTGCTTCAGGGCTCGGAACTCACGCTTCTTGATGGCCATGATTCCGGAAGGAATATGGGACTTGCGGAATTCTGTCTTGAAGTCATTCCAAGTCATGTTTTGCCCAGCATGCATGACCTTGAATCCATCCCACCAAGCTCTGGCAGTTCCCACGAGACAGTGGGCAGCATATGCCACCCTCTCACGGTCTTCAGTGCAGCCGACTAGTTCCAACAAATCCTCAATGGTGCGGACCCAGTCATCTGCATCCAGGGGTTCAGCAGTCTCGATGAAGGTGGGTGGTGCATGCTTCTTGAACTCTACCAACGTGGAACGTCCATTGCCATTCCCTGTCGGCTGGCGGTTGATAGCCTGGGCAATCATCTGGAGGGCTGCGGTGTTGGCTTGGCGTTCCTCTCGGAGGGCTTGGAGAAGCTGAGCCATGTCCATGTTTGGAGGTGGTGGCGGTGGTGGATCCTGCCCTTGGGTTTGGTCCTGACTAGCTCCTGCTCCGGCTTCTTGCTGCTGAGTAGAGGCACCAGTACGTGTTACAACAAGCATCCTGTTGGAGCGGTCAAGGTCTCATGATTGGGAAGATGGGAAAAGCAATATAGATGGGATGCCTAGTAAGGGGGTTGGTATGACACTAATTGTTTTCTTGCAAGGGCCAAAAGACCAAACACATTCATTAAAGTCCAAATGGGTGATGTAGTCGCTTACAAGTTCCCGCAGGAAAGTACGACTTCCACCAAAACAAGTTGAAAGCAAACATAACACAACATGGTTTCATTCGAACCATTACATGGACTCGACTTCGCATAAGGGGTACACGACCTATCCTACCTTAAGGGTTACGGACTGGCCTATCCTAGTCCTGAACGGAGTCTAAGTGGTGGAATGCTCGGTCGCGTAGACTGGCTCCTCTGGGTCTTCCTCCTCATCTTCACCTGTCTCAGTATCTTCGGCACTTGAGGGATTGGGGGAGTGGAGGAGCTGAACACGGCGCTGCTTCGCCGGTGGCACCGTGAAAAGGTTGCGGTATTCCTTCGCCGTCATACGGCGTGGCCGAGATGATCCCTTGGCATGCGTAACCTGTGGGGGTCGCCCGCCTCGATAGGCAGCAACGGGCTGTCCAGGGGGTGCACCATCCTTCTTGATCCTGTCCGCCTTTGTCTGAGCTAGGCGGAGGAGTTCCTTGGTCTCATGGAGTTCCCTCCAAAGCTCCATCGACTCCGAGGCCAAGTGTTGTGCAAGGCTGTCAGCATACAAGCTGAAGTAGGTCTGGAAACGGAGGGGAAGTCCCTCATCCATGGGTGGAGCTGGTGCGCTGCTCTCATCATCACCCTCCTTACGATAAGGTAGGTAGCGAGTGGCTGGCTCACTTGCCATCTCTGGCAGAAGATCCCGAAGGCGAGTCAGCGCCTTGGGTGCAGCAGTCTCAACGGCGAGGAGCAGGGTCACCATCTGTGGTCCTTCAAAGAACCAGCTCGTCGGAGAGTCGTTCGCCCTCATGACTACCTCCACGTGATACTCCTTCCTGGTGCTGTCGATCCAGTGCTCGTGATAGGAGAAGGTGGGGGCTCGAGTGAACTGGCACTTCTTGAGGCTGTCCTCAAGGAGCACGGGAAATCCAGTGGTCAGGAGGTCCTCGGGTACGACGACGATCTACAAAAGTGGAAAGGGGAAGGGTCAATAGAGGAGATACGACCCATGTTCGGGATAATTCTAGAAAGCGTAGGTATATAGGTAGTTTTGTAGATAGTCTCACTCTAACTAACGTCCATGCTAACTAAGGCTTCCTACAGTCAGGATGGCTCTGGTACCAGCTCTGTGGGGACCCCGACTCATAAGTCGAGATCACCGAATGCACGTGTACAGTGATCCTAGAGATCAATGCTCACTGAACACACAGAAGCTGAATAACAAGAGTCTTACATCCATACATACCGTCTTACACAAATTATGACCATTATGGTCAAGTCTTACATAGATAAAGCCTTAAGGCTGACCATCAAATGAAACACAAGCAGCGGAAATCTTCGTCGATAAGTAGAACCCATGCCATCTACCTTAACCCTACAGGCATTCTGACTGGGGAGCGTCCTAGTTCGCATGTTCGTCTTCAAAGAATTCTTCTTCGAACTCCTGTTCTTCCATGCCTGGCCAATTTAAATAACCAGTGGCAAGCCAATGAGTACTTTGAATGTACTCGCAAGCAACCCATGTTTCGGTTCAAGTTACAACAATGCATGATATAGGTAAATTTTTGCGGAAAGCTAGTTTTGAGTGTAATGACATGTTCAACAACTTGTAAGACATGCATCAGGAGAATTCAAGTAACCATGAGGATAGGTTACAGATATCAACATAAATAGAGTGTGCACCAACCCAACTCAATCATGCCAAGTCCTTGACTTGGACCAAGTAGTTCTTTCCACACATGCCTTCTTCCTCCTTCGCCTATCCATCTTCTGCGCACCCGAGCTCCAGCGCCCAAGCCCGCACTTCCCACCTCAACCTTCTCCAACAATGTCCGGAGCGGGAGGCAAGTGGATGGTCTCCTCCGTCACGGAGGGCCATGTCAAAAAGCTGAGGAAGGCCGGATACTTGTCCAAAGACATCGCGCACCGGCTTCCTAAGGAGGGGCAGCTTCTTCCCACCCCAAGGCCCCACGAGAGGGTAGTTTTCCTTCCCCACTTCCTCCGCGGACTGGGTTTTCCACTCCACCCATTTGTCCGGGGGCTCATGTTCACTACGGCCTGGATTTCCACGATCTGGCCGCGAACTTCGTCCTCAACATATCAGCGTTTATCGTCGTGTGCGAGGCTTTCCTCCGCATCCGCCCCCATTTCAGCCTCTGGCTCAAGACCTTCAACGTCAAGCCGAAGGTGGTGCGCGGCAGCCAGGCGGAGTGCGGCGGCGCCATGGCGGGCAAGATGGCCAATGTCCTATGGCTCGAGGGCTCCTTCATGGAGACCCAAAGGGGTGGCAATCCGGGTAGTTTTACATCACCGAGCCACGCGATCCGAAATGGATCACAGCCCCTGAGTTCCGATCCGGACCCCCCACGCGGCTTATGTCCTGGAAAGAGACGGGCCTGTCGTGGGGTGACGAAAAAGAGGTGACCGGACTGCAAACATGCATCCAGTCCCTGGTGAACAAGCCGATCAAGCTTGTCAATGTAGTCCTGGTTATGCTCGTCTGCCGGATCCTCCCGTGTCAACAACGGGACTTTAATATGTGGGAATTCGACCCAGCACAGCACCGAACCCTCAACAGGCTCTTCGACACGACATACGAAGATGTCTGGAAGGTGCTAACCAAGGGCGCCGAGGCTCCCGCATCCGCTTCCGAGGACCGCGGATACAGCTCGCAGCGTCACGCTAGCGAGGTAAGCTATTCTCACCTTTTACGGGATGTTAAGTTTTTTCCTAGTTTGACTCTATGCGGGATCTAAACTCCCTCACCTTTGACAGGCGTGGCAGGCGAAGTCCGGACCGATTAACTGTCTGGCTTCCTTGCCCGAAGACCCAGCCCCTGCTCTCCTAGCGAAGCTGCTGGCTCCGGCGCCTTATGTGGTGCCGGAGAAGAAGGCCAAGAAGAAGAAGGCCACGGGGACTCGAAAGAGTGCCCGTAACATGGTGGTGTCGGACTCGTCATTCGACGAGTCCGAGACGCTCTCCTCCCGTGAGAATGAGGAGGAGGAAGAAGAAACCTCTCCCCCTCCAGCGGGGGGAGGAAAGAAAAGGAAGGCCGCCCCAACGGGGGAGGCGGAAGGGTCCAAGAGGAGGAAGACCCCTCCGCCGGACTACTCCCCCAACGCCTACAAGGACGACGAGGAGTGGCCAGACAGGGCCAAGCGTCCGGCGAAATCGTAAGTATTGGATACCAGAGTAACTCATGATATTACTTTGTCGCACAGCTTTCCCTAATGTCAAACATAATTATGCAGCCCACCCCGGGCCGGACTCGGCGTGTCGTCGAGCGGCTCCCTGGATTCGTCGGACGTGAACTCAGTTCCGCCCGTTGTCTCCCCCCGCACTGCGGACGACGCCGAAGTGGAGTCACGACAAGTTCCGGGGAAGGAGGAGGTGGTCCTGGAGGAGCCGCAAGGCGACCTCCCGGACTCCAGGAGTAAAGGGGATAAAACCCCCCAGGGCTCCAAGTCCGGCTTTGAGCCGGACACCGTGCCGGAATCTTCAACGGTTCCGGACCGCGGCAGGCGAACTCCTGTGAAGAGGAGCAAGCCTAATGAGCCGGCGTCCTCCGTCCAACCGGAGGCGCCGGGGAATCTACTGGAGGTGCTTAAGGGCGCCTCCATCGACGAGGAGCACCGTACTATCATGAGTACGGTGATCCAAAAGGTTCAGTCCGCCAAGAGCGGATTGACCGAAGCTTGCGCTAGCCTTCTAACAGGCTTCGAGGTAAGTAAAAATATATAAAAATATTACCGCATAGACAATAGCCCCTGATGCTCTGTTTGGCGTTCGGAAAGAGAAGCCGAATAGAGGGTATATTAAATTTCGTAGGAGTCTAACAAAAAAGAGTCAATATGCGTATGCAGGCTTCGCTGCTAGCCACCGCCGCACTGACTGCGGAGGTGGGTGCCCTGAAATAGGGCCTCGAGCGGACCGACCAAGAGCTCGGCCTTGCCAAGCGACAGCTTGAGGAGAAAGAAGGTAAGAGATACCTTACAGAGAAAGTGCCTATAAAAAGACGCGATTGCAAAAAATAACAGGATTGTACTGCTTATTGTAGGGGCCACGACTGAGGTGGCAACCCTCAAGCAAGCGCTGTCCGAGGCCAAGAAGAGAGCGGCCACGGAGTGCACCGAGCGAGAGAAATTTGAGGCGCAGGTCGGCGAGGCGCAGCAAGAGCTTCAGGCTCTCATGAAAAAACATGAGAGTTTGGAGCTTGACTCTAAAACGCGAGCGTCCGAGCTCGCCGCGGCCATCAAGACTGCCGAGTCTGCCAAGGCCAAAGCCCAGAAGGCCCTCCAAGAGTTGGAGGAGATGAAAAAGATAGCGGCGGGTAAGGCATTCTTTATGCAAAGCAGAAATATAAAAGTAAATTACTTGTTACTTACCCAAATCCGGAGCTCTCCAGGGGCATTCGCAGATCTTCCCCGCAGCGTATCCGATGCCGCCGTATTCTACCGATCCGAAGAGGGCAGCTCGACGGAGAAGGTGTTCTGGTCTCAGTATGCTGAGGCCGGACACCCTGTGCCCTTGAGCGACCAGCTGAAGCAGCTGGTCGAGCTCCACAAGGCGGCCGAACAGGCCATGAAGGGCTTCATAGTTCGGCTGTGGCCTGGAGAGGCCCTGCCTGGGAGCTACTTCGGGCTGGTGCGGCGGCTGGTGGAGGCCTGTCCAAGGCTCGAGGTCATCAAGCGCTCTGTCTGCATCGAAGGTGCCCGTAGGGCCCTTGCCCGTGCAAAGGTGCACTGGGGTAAGCTGGACGGTGAGAAGCTTGTGAGGGACGGGCCGCCGCCGGGGAAGGAGCATCGCAAGCCCGAGAACTATTACAAGGATGTTCTTGCGGGTGCCCGCCTTATGGCGGATGAATGTACCAAGGATGTAATTTTTGAATGAACTCGCTCGTGTTTATCCTGTGCACTGAAAACTTGTTCGTATGTGCTAAGCAATGCTTGTTGAATTTAAAATATTATTTTCTGTGCGGCCGTTTATCAAAAAATTGAGAGATGGCCAGTCGTCGGCTTCTGCCCCCATGCCACTAGTGCTGGGGTGTTCGGGATAAACCTGAGCACTCTTTTTCCCATGTTTGGGTCCTTCGAGGGAGGCGCTCAGCACAACGAACCAGGCAATCGGACTATAATGCTTGAACACACTCACTTAGCCATAGAACTTTATAATTTTAAATTTCGGCGAAGCCCCTAGTTCGGAAGACCGAGTTCGGGGCGCTATCCACGCCTTGGCCGGACAAAGCCGGCTCCTCGCTCGAAGCGGCATAAGTCTTTAGGGACTCGAAAAACCTCTCGAACAGCGACCGGTCTCTCGCCTCATCATGACAGTCAGTTTTAGCTTTCTCCACTGAGGTGCTCAGCCCAGCTCAACTGGGGCACAATCACAGTGGTTCTCCTAGTGCTACCTTAGCCGATATAGCAGAATGTAAGGCACCAAAACATAGGAGCCGGGCAAACCCAACTATTGACCCAAATCATGATTCGGAGCCGATGCATATAGTGCTATAAGTTCGGGGTGCCGCACTTATGAAGTGTTCGGACTTCTTACACCACATTAAGGGGTACTGAAGCCCCTGGTGTATTTGTCGTACCACAGTGTACGGGTGCCACATGTCATTAATGAACATATATATAAAAAGAGGATAATGCGAAAAATAGACAAAAAGCTATGCATTGTTTATAAAGAGGCTGCTATCAAAGCAGAACGATACAAATAGTGTGATAAGCAAAAGATATTGGACTATTTAACATGTCCTGGCCAGGGGTGGGCCGCGGAATTGTATTCAAAATAGGTATACTGCTCGTAACAGAGACCACCCGGGAGTTCCATAGTGCGGCATGGCTTGTCTGCTTCCCTAGATCTTGCATCGTTCGTGCGGTAGTTGAATTGCCGAACAGGTCGTCCTAAGTATGGAGTCCTGAAAGTAAGAAAAAAAAGAATTCGGCAGCCCCTAGTACGTTTTAGGCCGTATTTTCGGCTTGCCATTATTGTGCCCCTTCCACTGCGCCCATGGTATTTCAAGAGCGTAGTTATGTACGCGAAGCACTGGTTTCGCTATGTCGCGAGCGCTGGGGTTGGGGCCGCATTGCTACGCCTGCTCAGAACGTGCCAGGCGGTCTTGTTGTAGGTTAGTCCGGGCGCGCTTGGCAGTGTCTGGCTTTTTAACGGCCGGACTGGAGAATTGCCTAAAAAGGCTGCTTTGTACTTCTGCTGTGAGGGCCGCCGTGTGTTCCTCCGTTCGGAGGGAGCGCTCGGTGTTTCCGTTGAACGTAATTACTCCTCGAGGGCCTGGCATCTTGATCTTGAGATATGCGTAGTGCGGCACCGCATTGAACTTTGCAAATGCGGTTCGCCCCAGCAGGGCGTGATAGCCACTGCGAAACGGGACTATATCGAAGATTAACTCTTCGCTTCAGAAATTGTCTGGAGATCCGAAGACCACTTCAAGTGTTACTGAGCCTGTGCAGCTGGCCTCTACACCTGGTATAACACCTTTAAAGGTCGTTTTTGTGGGCTTGATCCTTGAGGGATCGATGCCCATTTTCCGCACTGTATCCTGGTAAAGCAGGTTCAGGCTGCTGCCGCCGTCCATGAGGACTCTTGTGAGATGAAATCCGTCAATAATTGGGTCAAGAACCAATGCGGCAAACCTGCCATGACGGATGCTAGTGGGATGGTCCCTTCGATCAAAGGTGATCGGGCAGGAGGACCATGGGTTGAACTTCGGAGCGACTGGCTCCAGCGCGTATACGTCTCGTAGCGCACGCTTCCGTTCCCTCTTGGGAATGTGGGTTGCGTATATCATGTTCACAGTCCGCACTTGTGGGGGAAAACCATTCTGTCCACTGCTGTTCGGCGGCCTGGGCTCCTCCTCGCAATCGATGTGCAGCCCCTTGTCTCTGTTTCGGCTCTTAACTTGCCTGCCTGCTTGAACACCCAACAATCCCTGTTGGTGTGATTTGCTGGCCTTTCGGGGGTGCCATGTATCTGGCACAAGCTATCGAGTATTCGGTCCAAACTGGACGGGCCCTGAGTATTCTTTTTGAATGGCCTTTTCCGCTGACCGGATTTATAGCCTCTGAATCCGGCATTTACTGTCGTGTCCTCGTTGCTGTCGCTGTTAACGCGGCGCTTTTGCTTGTTCCGGCGCGACCTGCCGCTTTTGTCCTTGGTATCCGAATTGCCAAGGTTCTTGGTTAAGTTGTTGCTTCGAGCAAGCCAGCTATCTTCTCCCACGCAAAAGCGGGCCATGAGTGTCGTGAGGGCTGCCATAGATTTCGGCTTTTCCTGTCCCAGGTGTCGGGCAAGCCACTCGTCGCGGATATTATGCTTGAAGGCTGCTAGGGCCTCAGCGTCCGGATAGTCGACTATCTGGTTTTTTTTTGTTAGGAACCGTGTCCAGAATTGCCTGGCCGATTCCTCTGGCTGCTGAATTATGTGGCTTAAGTCATCGGCATCCGGTGGTCGCACATAAGTGCCCTGGAAGTTGTCGAGGAATGCGGCTTCCAGGTCCTCCCAAGAACCGATTGAGTCTGCTGGCAAGCTGTTGAGCCAATGTCGGGCTGGTCCCTTAAGTTTGAGTGGGAGGTATTTGATGGCATGTAGATCATCACCGCGGGCCATGTGGATATGAAGGAGATAATCCTCGATACATACCGCAGGATCTGTTGTGCCATCGTATGATTCGATGTTTATGGGTTTGAAGCCCTCAGGGATTTTATGATCCATTACTTCATCTGTGAAGCATAGTGGGTGTGCGGCGCCTCTATACTGGGCTATATCACGGCGCACCTCAGAGGAGCTTTGTCCATTGTGTTCGGCCCGGCCGGATTTATCGTATCCGGAGTGACGATCATCGTCACGTGCCGTGGGGCGCCCGCGCGATCCGTAGATCGACCTTGTTTGCCTTGCCTTGTCCTCTAGTATATCTCGCAGGTCCGGCGCGTTTTCCCGTGCCTTAGCATATTTTGAGCGGCGTCGGGGCATGGCTTGAGTGGAGGGCTTAGAGGCCTCTCTGTCGCGGCCACGAGGTGGCCGGTCGGCCATGTCATGCGCTGGTGATGTAGGTGCTTCCTCCTCTAATCGGGGTAGCAGCCTGCGCTTTGGGTAACGCTTGGAGGGGCGTTCGAGTTCATACTCTTCGGCCGCAAGGACTTCAGTCCATCTGTCAGCTAGCTAATCTTGATCAGCTCTAAGCTGTTGTTGCTTTTTCTTGAGGCTGCTTGCCGTGGCTAAAAGCCTGCGTTTGAAACGCTCTTGTTCGGCGGGGTCTGATGGTACGACGAATTCGTCGTCGTCGAGGTTTGCCTCGTCTTCGGAGGGAGGCATGTAGTTATCGTCCTCAACCTCTTGGTCTGCCGCCCTCTCATGAGGGCTGGCTTCTCCATCTTCTTGTGCCGAATCTTGCTGGAGGGGGTGTTCTTCAGCACTATCCGGAGTAGTATTATCTCCGATGCAGGAATCACCGTTTTTGCTTTGGCGGGATTTAGAGCGGCGCCGCTGACGTCGGCGTTTGGGATGTTTCTTAGAAGTATCATCTCCCGCTTTTCCATCACCATCTCCATCTTTTGGAGCGTCCACCATATATATGTCATACGACGAGGTGGCCTTCCAGCGCCCTACAGGTGCTAGTTCCTGTTCGTCTCCTGCATCGTCGTCCATACCGTCGATGTCTTCGGAGTCGAAGTCGAGCATGTCGGTTAATTCGTCAATAGTGGCTACGAAGTGGGTGGTGGGTGGGCTTTGAATTTCTTCATCATCCGTATCCCATCCTTGCTGACCATAGTCCGGCCAGGGCTCTCCCGATAAAGAGAGAGACTTTAGTGAGTTCAGGATGTCGCCAAAGGGCGAGTGCTGAAAGATGTCCGCGGCGGTAAACTCCATGATCGGCGCCCAATCGGATTCGATCGGCAGGGGCGCGGGGGGTTCGGAGTCCGGAGGGGAATCCGGATCCTCGGAGTCATGGGTCATGCAGAGTGCGGGGCTGGTATTTGGCTCGATCGTTTTTGAGATCGCAGCCCCTAAGGTGGCGTCCAACCGCTCACCCTCGATAAGTGCCGCAGGTTCCGAATTAAGGGTCAGAACCGACGCGCGTGCGGGCTCCAAGGCACTGTTCAGCGGCAGAGCTAGATCATGCCCATCGAGACAGTGCGGCGCGCTTGGCTGTGGCTCGAATCCGTCGAAGATCAAGTCCCCGCGGATGTCAGCCGTGTAGTTCAAACTTCCAAACCTGACCTGATGGCCACGGGCGTAGCTTTCGATCTGCTCCAGGCGGCCAAACGAATTGGCCCGCAGTGCGAAGCCGCCGAAGACGAAGATCTGTCCGGGGAGAAAAGTCTCACCCCGGACCACATCGTCGTTGATGATCAAAGGAGCCATCGGGCCTAAAAGTGACGACACAGAGGAACTCTCAATGAAAGCACCAATGTCGGTGTCAAAAACGGCGGATCTCGGGTAGGGGGTCCCGATATGTGCATCTAGGCCGGATGGTAACATGAGACAAAGGACACGAAGTTTACCCAGGTTCGGGCCCTCTCGATGGTGGTAAAACCCTACTCCTGCTTTATTAATATTGATGATATGGGTAGTACAAGAGTAGATCTACCACGAGATCAAGGAGGCTAAACCCTAGAAGCTAGCCTATGGTATGATTGTTGTATGATGAAGTTGTCCTACGGACTAGGATCCTCCGGTTTATGTAGACACCGGATAGGGTTAGGGTTACACAAGTCGGTTACAATGGTAGGAGATCTTGAATATCCGCATCGCCAACCTTGCCTTCCACGCCAAGGAAAGTCCCTTCCGGACACGGGACGGAGTCTTCAATCTTGTATCTTCATAGTCCAGGAGTCCTGCTGAAGGTATAGTCCGGCCATCCGGACACCCCCTAATCCAGGACTCCCTCAGTCTCCCAAAGACATGCCGGGTGTTCCGACAGATTTCGCCGAGCACAAACTACAGGTCCGATCTGACACCAAGCCGGTCAGGCAGCCTCTGCGCTGGCTGTCTAAAGAGAAGAAAGAGTTGTGGGAGAAGAGATAGCCCGGCTTCTGGCAGCCGGCTTCATTATGGAGGTTTTCTTTCCAGAGTGGCTAGCCAACCCGATGCTGGTGTTGAAGAAGAAGAAGCAGTGGCACATGTGTATCGATTATACCAGCCTCAACAAAGCCTGTCCCAAAGATCCCTTTGCTTTGCCAAGAAAAGACCAAGTGATAGACTCCATAGTCGGATGCAAGCTGCTGAGCTTTCTGGATGCATACTCAGGGTACCATCAGATCAAGTTGAACCGGGCAGACAGACTGAAGACCGCCTTCATCACGCCATTCGGAGCCTTCTGCTACCTGACCATGACATTTGGCTTGAGGAACACTGGCGCCATGTTTCAGCGTTGCATGCAGAAGTGCCTCCTCAAGCAACTCGGCAGGAATGCCCACGTTTACGTGGATGACATTGTGGTGAAGACGGAGAAGAGTGGCACCCTGCTAGAAGACCTCAAGGAAACCTTTGACAACTTGCGCCGCTTTCAGATCAAGCTCAACCTAGAGACATGTGTCTTTGGAGTACCAGCCGGCCAGCTCCTTGGCTTTCTGGTCTCAGAGCGCGGCATCAAGTGCAACCCTGTGAAGATCAAAACCATCGAGAGGATGGAGGTACCCGCCCAACTGTTAGATGTGCAGAAGTTCACCGGCTGTTTGCCATCCATCAGCTGTTTCATCAGTCGGCTGGGCGAGAAGGCTCTTCCCCTGTACCAGCTCATGAAGAAGACCACTTTTTTTGAGTGGAATGACAAGGCGGATGAAGCTTTTCTCCAGCTCAAGAAGATGTTGACCACTCCACTTGTTGTAGCGGCTCCAACTGATAAGGAGCCCATGCTCCTCTACATCGCCGCCACCAGTCGGGTGGTCAGCACAGTCATTGTTGTTGAGCGCAAAGAAGACGACAAAGCACTACCAGTCCAGAGGCCGGTGTATTACTTAAGTGAAGTATTGTCCGCCTCCAAGCAAAACTACCCTCACTACTAGAAGATGTGCTACGGCATGCATTTTGCCGCCAAGAAGCTAAAGCTATACTTTTTCAAGGGCATCCCATCACTGTTGTTTGCACTGCCCCGCTTGCTGAGATCATTGGAAGCAGAGACGCCTCTGGTCGAGTGGCCAAATGGGCTATAGATCTGCCCCCCTACACCATCTACTACCAACCTCGCACCGCCATCAAGTCCCAAGCACTGGCCGACTTCCTCGTCGATTGGGCCGAGACCCAGTACCTGCCGCCAGCACCGGATTCCACCCATTGGCGGATGCACTTTGATGGCTCCAAGATGCGCAGCGGTCTGGGAGCCGGCATCGTCCTCACCTCTCCCAAAGGCGACAAGCTCAGATATGTGCTGCAAATACACTTCGCTGCCTCCAACAATGTAGCTGAATATGAGGCACTCATACACGGGCTCCAGCTTGCCAAGGAACTCGGCATTTGCCAGATCTTGTGCTATGGTGACTCCGACTTGGTGATCCAGCAGTCGTCAGGCGACTGGGACGCCACAGACACAAACATGGCAAGCTACCGCTTCCTCGTCCAGCAGCTCAGTGGATACTTTGAAGGGTGCGTGTTCCTCCATGTGCCAATAAACGACAATGAGCCGGCAGATGCTCTGGCAAAGATCGGCTCCACCCGGCAAGCAATACCCGCCGGCATCGCCCTACAGCGCCTCCTCAATCCGTCTGTCAAGCCGTCTCCAGAATCAGATTCCATTTTCGTGCCGGCTGACCCCGAAGCAGTCAGATCCGACTTGGGGACCTCAGCAGCTGGCGCGGGGACTTCGACAGGCGGCTCGGGGACTGCAGCAGTCGCACCCGGCCCGGGGACTCCAGAGCCCGCCTCGGGGACTGCAGCAGTCGGCCCGGGGACTTCAGCGATGCAACAAATGGCAGCCGACTCCGACCCACCGCCTCCCGGCCCAGCCACCCTTTTGCAAGTAGCAGTTTTGACAGTTGAAGAGATAGCAGCACCCTCATGGGCCCAGCCCATCCTGAAGTTTCTAGTGAACAAAGAGCTCCCGACTGATGAGATCTCGGCCCGGCAAGTGCAACGACGGGCAGCAGCATACACCATCGTCAACAGAGAGCTAGTAAGGCGCAGCGTCACTGGTGTATACCAGCACTGCGTGGAGCCGGAGAAAGGCCAAGCAATCCTCAAAGATACCAGCACTGCGTCATTGGTGTCACCACGCGGCTTCAAGAGCACTTGTTGCCAAGGCTTTCCGCCATGGTTTTTTCTGGCCGACTGCTCTAGAAGAGGCCAAAGACTTGGTCCAGAAGTGCAAAGGGTGCCAGACATTTCGCTCCAAGCCACACATGCCGGCTTCTGCACTCAAGACTAACCCCATTGCCTAGCCATTTGCCGTCTGGGGCCTGGACATGGTGGGACCATTCAAGACCGCGCGAGGTGGCATGACTCATCTGCTTGTTGCAGTCGACAAGTTCACCAAGTGGATAGAAGCAAAACCAATCAAGAAGTTGAATGGGTCGACTGCTGTGACTTTCATCGCCGACATCACCATTCGGTATGGCATACCACACAGCATCATCACCGACAACGACACAAACTTCACCAAAGGCGCCTTGGTCCGTTTCTGCGCAACACAGGGCATCCGACTAGACTTAGCATCCGTTGCCCACCCACAGTCAAACGGCCAGGTCGAGCGTGCAAACCGCCTCATCTTGTCCGGCATCAAGCCCCGACTGGTCGAGCCTCTGGAGCATTCGGTCGGCTGTTGGCTTGATGAGCTGCCGGCCGTCCTCTGGAGCCTGCACACAACTCCAAACAAGTCGACCAGCTTTACACCTTTCTTCCTCGTCTATGGTGCCGAAGCCGTCATCCCGACGGATATAGAATTCGACTCCCCCCGAGTCGCCATGTACATTGAGGAGGAGGAAAGAGAGACGCGAGAAGACGGCGTCGATCTGCTGGAAGAGGGACGGCTCTTGGCAGTCAGCCGGTCCGCCATCTACCAGCATAGCCTGCGCCGATACTACAATCGGAAGGTCAAACCAAGGTCCTTCCAAGAGGGAGACCTTGTGCTCCGGCTGATCCAGCGAACAGCCGGCCAGCACAAGCTCTCGGCACCTTGGGAAGGCCCCTTTATCATCAGCAAAGTTTTGGGCAACAATTCGTACTACCTGATCGACGCACAGAAGCCTCGAGCACGCAAGAGAGATGACTCCGGCAAGGAGACGGAACGGCCATGGAATACAAACCTCCTCCGAAGGTTTTACAGTTGATGCACTATGTACCACACCAACTTTTGTATTAAGTATGAAGACTCCGGGACCACCGAGAAGAGCTCGGGGACTGCCCTCTTTTATATATATGACAAGTTTTATGCATATGAATGCGTATTTCATTATTTTTGCCTGGCACCGGGTCCGCCCAGTCGGCCCGGAGGCTTGCCGCCTTGTACTATCCGAATGCTTCCTACAGCCGGACAAGTAGTGCGTTGGCACCTAAACCTGCTCCTGCCAGAAGCCGCAACTCGCGGAGCGACTGACCGGCGGGCAGGAGTCAAAGGAAGAAAAACGGTGTTCACACGAAAAATGGCTAAGGACTCAAAGCATACGCATAGCCCAAGCCGGCTCACCGCTCTGCTGACTGGCTGCCGAGCAGCGGGCCGACCGGCTTCTACTTAACTTGCTAAAAAGCCCCAGTCGGCCAAGTACTTGCCTTCCCGAAAGTGGTTAAGCACTTGATCCAGCCATAGTCCGCAGAGCGGCTATTGGGCTGGCAAGACGGCAACTCAGGGAAAGCGGCAAAGGAAAAATGCCAAGGGGCAGAAAGCAAGAAAAGGCATAACCCGTCAAAGGAAATATACATATCAAAAGGCTCATGGCCGGCATTCAACAGAAGTTTGAAATACACCCCGCGGGTGGAATTGTGCAAAGTTAACATGTCTGTCAACACTGATAGACAGGTAAATAAAAAGACAAGTCGACGACCTAAGGAGCAGCAGACGAGTTAGGCGGGATGGCGGAGTCAGCGGCGCCGGGAGGTGGAGCGGTCGGCTGGCCAGTCTCCGTTTGGTCGCCTCCAGGAGCAGTCGGCTCGCTTGGGCGTGGCTCGTTGCTGGAGGCACGGTCGAGCTGAGGCTGGCCGTCCGCTCCGACCTCTGGCGTCTCCTCTTCGTCTTCCTCGTCCTCCTCGTCTTCTCCCTCATCGCTGGAGTAGATCACTTCGGCCAAGTCCTCATCACCTTCCGGATCCAGCCTGAACCACTCTCGCTGTGCTGCGAGGCCTTCCTCCGTTAGCTCCGGGATGAAGACGCTGGTGTCGGTATAGTCGGGGATCACCGCCGCCCAAGTGATGAGATCACGCTCCACCGGCGCCAGTTCTCCTTGGGCCTCAAGACGAAACATGGTCAGCTGGGCTAGATCTAGCCCATGGTACCACGCCTTGGCAAACTCCAAGGCCCGGCGAGCTCCAGCCCGGGCCGAGGAGCCCTTCCAGGCCTCAAGACGGCCGGCCGCCACCTCCAACCAGTCGGCAGTCCGACTAGGAGTGCGCGGAGCAGGCACGCCTGGCCATAGAGCGGAGACGGCCTACGCCCCGACACACTGAAGACGGCATAGCATCCGGTGAGCCGGCTGGAGGCAGGCCTGGATGCTGATGAACTGTTCGCTGAGGGTCCAGGGGGCGTTGGCCGCAATCTGCGCGCCTTCCGCCCTCCATTGTTCGCGGTCAGCCTCGATGGCCTGATTGGCAGCGAAGGAATGACCAGGAAAGAAGTCTGCCCAAGAAAAAGGAAAGAGGGCAGGTCAGGAGCAAGAAGTCGGACCGATCAAGCAGCCGGCAGCTCAAAGAAAGGAAAAAGAAAGAAGCTTACCATCAACCAAATCATCAATGTTGCCGAAGCTGGCAGTCAGCAGCGCCGCCTTGTTGGTCCAGGCAGAGCGATCAATCTCGAACTCCGCAAGGAGTCTGGCCTCCTTGGGCTCGGCCTCCTCATGGGCCTCCTTGAGAAGCTCCACCTGCTCCGACAACTGCTGCGCCAGCCGGTCGCGCTCCTGGACCAACCCGTTGCACTCTGTCTCCTTGACGCGCAAGGCGGTGTTGGCCTCACCCAGCTGCTGCTGCAGGGCGGCGTTGGCTTCTTAAAAAAGAGAGAAGGGAAAGAGTTAACAATCAACGGACAGAAAGAGCGGTTGCCAGAAGATCCGGCCCGACTGCTCAGCACTCGGCCCGAATCTCGGGGACTACAGCCCGCGGGTGCGCCATCCCATCCCCGCAGAAAAGAAAAGAGAAAGAATAAAGACTTACGCCGGCTCTCTGCCAAGTCGGCGGTCCGCTGGTCCAGCTCTTGAACATTGGAGTTGAAGGCGGCCGCACGAAGATTGTGATAAGTCCATGAAAAGCATGTCAGATAAAGCCAGCACTCGGAGCTTGCAGATAGAAGATCCGGGCCGCCTGCTCAGCAGCCGGCCCGAAACTCGTGGACTACACCCAGTTGGTGCGCTGGCGCGCCCCCACAGAGAAGTACAAAATTGAAAAAAAAAGAAGCAAGAGGCTTACCCGGATGGCCGCTCGTGATTCCAAGAACGCATTCTTGCAGTTCTTGAGGGCATCAGCCTCAGCTTGGAGCTTGGCTTGGACGTCTAAGATAGCTCGGTTCGGCGTCCGGGATCGAGGACCTCGCGGTACCGGCTTCCTGCGGGTGTGGTGCTGAAGTCGCCTTCGCGAGCCACCAACGCGATGGTGTGCAGGCCTCAGGAGTCAGGCCCATCACCATCTCGTTCCCGGCTGGCGGCACTGTTGGATCCGCCGGCTGCTTGTCACGCGCCACGCCTGATTGCGGTGGTGGGGGCACGACCACATCTGGCATAGCGACGTTGCCGCCCTCCCTCTCCATGATCGGGTGCTCGTCGTCGACTCCTCCGGTTGACGCCACAAAGTCTGGCAGCGGAGGCGCCGAGCTCAAGGGGGCGACGAGCAGCGGCTCCTGGCAGCGCGACGCCTCCTCAAGGCGCCTCTTCGCAGCGGCGTCTGCCTCGGCCTCCGCCAGCTTCTTCAGCGTGGTGGCTTCAGCCTTGTCCGCCTCCACCTTCTCCCGGCGGACGGCTTCCTGCTCCGCGCGCGCCTCCCGCAGGTTTCGCTCCTTCGTCTCTCGAAGGTCGCCAGCCGGATCAATTTGCCTAGAGGTGGAGGAGGTCTGCGCCGACCCAACAACGGAGGCGGCGGCCGACTTCTCGAGAGAGAGCGGAGCCCTAAAAAATTCAAGGAAATAAACCAGAGAGCTCAGACGGAATCAGCGCGACAAGAAAAAAGTACAGAGGAAACACTCACGCCGACACCAGGGGAGGCACCTTCGGGAGCCTCTGGAATTTGGCCACCTTTGCGGCGGCCTCCTTCTACCTGGTCACGGCGGCTGGGTTCTTGGCCTTCTTCGGCGCGCTGCCGAACAAGGCGGCGCCTTGCTTGCGCTTGCGCGAGCCGACTTGCGCGGTCGGCGCGGCGGAGGAGCCCGCCACCGCCTTCTCGCTCGCCCACGCGTGGCGTGGCGCTTCTCCCTCCTCAAAGTCGTCCGGCCACGACTCGACGCCACCTCCCTCCTCGGAGCCGTCCGCTCCTTGGACGCCGCCCATCGCGTCGTCCTCCAAGGCGGCCGCCCCCAAGTCGGGGCCGTCCACGTCGCTTACGGCCCGGTCCCGCTCGTAATCACCACCCGCCCCCTCCGCGGAGGCCATCACGTAAGCAAAGAGGAATTGAAGAAAGGAGAGATCAAGCAACTTACGGCAGGCGGCGGGTTCACGCGGGAGTACGGCTCCTTGCCGAATTGCCAAGGAACCTCCAGCCGGAGGTCGGAGATCTCGTTCACCAAGTGTGCCACCTCCGCGACCGGCATCTCCTTGGTGCTCAGTCGGCACGGGTCATGGTGCCCGCTCATCCGGCTGATCAAGTGAGGCCGGCTTTGGAGCGGGAGCACCCGGCGCGCGATGAAGGTGACCAGCAGGTCGGACACCTTGAGGCCCTCGGCCTCGGTCAGCACCTGGAGCCTTTTAATGGCCGCGGCGCCGTCCACGGAAACTGGCTTTGGCTTGTACCCCCAGTTGGCCCAGGGCTCGGCTGGGGGGGCGGCTTCATAAGCCGGCAGGGTGAGGAAGTCGGCGGCTGGGTTGACGTTCTCCATGTAAAAGTAAGACTGCTGCCACATCTTCACCGACTGCGGTAGCTTGATGGCGGGGAAGGCGTTTACTGTAGACGGGCGGCGCACCACAATGAAGGCACAGAATTGGGCCGCCTTCTCCTTGGTGGAGGTGCCCAGTTTGGTGTAGAAGAATGCCCCCCACGGCTCGATGGTGGGGGGGATGCCGAGGTAGCCTTCGCGGAGCGCGATGAAGGCGGCCAGGACCATCACGGTGTTGGCATGATGTGATGCGGTTGGAGATGGTAGAAGTCGAGGAACGAGCAGAAGAAGCCGCTCGCCGGGAGGCTGAAGCCGCGGATGAAGTGCGAGTGGAACACCACCCGCTCGCCCACCTTCGGCGCCGGCGAAATCTCACCCGCCGGACCCAGGCGTGCCTTCACCAAGTCCGCGCTGGGAAGACGCCGTGTGTCGCGGAGGAGGGTGATGTGGTCGTCATTAACGTTGGACCTGTCCCAGTCTCCTCCCCGCTCGCGCGCCATGGAAAGCTCGACGAGGCGAGTGGCGCGGCCGGGGAGCGGACGATCGGCGCAAGGCCAAGAGGGCTCAGGGCGGAGAGGACTAGCGAGAACAAGCAACGGCGGCACTCCGGCGGAGTTCGGGGGTGCTGCGGCGGGAGGAAGAAGAAGGAGCAAGGAGGGGGCGAGCGTGGGGCAAGAGAGTGTGTGCGTGCCCCGCCGCTCTCCCTCCTTCCCCTACTTATAGCCTGCGGGCTATGAAGCCGAGAAGGCGGGGCGTGGGATCGTGGGATTAACTATGCCCACACCCCCACGTCCCCCTATTAATCGCGCGAGTTACTGCACGCAATAACTCCGCGGGGAAGCCCAACCGCTTGCCTCGGCCACAGCAGATCCGATCGCATGCCGTGGCTCGGTAGTGGCGGGCCCAGCCTGCTGTCGCGTCCCATCGCGCGCGTGGGCTGGCAGGCTGGCCCGGCAGGTTGACGCCATGCGGCACGCCCACGACGGGCGGCAAGTCATCGGCATCCGGAGGCCGGACATATGTACCCTGGAAGTTGTCCAGAAAGGCGTTCTCCAGGTCCTCCCAACTGCCAACTGAGTTTTCAGGCAGACTGTTCAACCAGTGCCGAGCAGGTCCTTTGAGTTTTAACGGGAGGTATTTGATAGCATGGAGGTCGTCGCCGCGGGCCATATGAATATGGAGAAGGAAAACTTCAATCCATACTGCAGGATCTGTTGTTCCGTCATATGATTCGATGTTTACGGGTTTAAATCCTTCAGGGAACTCATGTTCCATTACTTCATTGGTGAAGCAGAGGGGGTGTGCGGCGCCTCTGCATTGGGCCAAATCGTGGCACAATTCAGATGGAGTCCGTATGCGGTTTTCGGCCTGGGCATGGTTATGCCTGGCGTGTCCGTCCCAGTGGCCCTCATTGCACATTGGGGCGCGCCCTCGTGATTCGTAGATCGATCTTGTCTGACCTGCTCTGCTATCCAGGTCTTCTCGTAGGTCATATGTGTGTTCCTGAGCTGTAGTGCCTCTGTTTATACGGCGAGGTAACACAGGCTGGTGTTCGGTTTGAACAGCCGTTTTATCCCAGCCACGTGGTGGTCGGTCAGCCATGTTGTGAGTTGTTCGGACGGGTTCCAGCACCTAGTCCTCGAATTGGGGTAGCTGTTTACGCTTCGGGTAACTCTTTGGTTGGCGTCCGAGGTTGTATTCCTCGGCAGCCTGGACGTGAGTCCATCTGTCATTGAGCAGATCCTGATCAGCTTGAAGCTATTGCTGCTTCTTTTTTAGGCTCCTTGTAGTGGCTATTAGTCGAAGCTTAAAGCGCTCCTGCTCGAGAGGTTCCTCAGGCACGATGAAATCTTCAGTGTCGAGGCTCACCTCATCCTTAGAGGTGGGAGATAATTACTGTCCTCTGAGACTTTGTTGATGGCCTATTCCTCAGGGCTAACATGCCCATCTTCCCGTTCATCCTGTTCGGATGTTGGCTCAACGGGGTCTTCGTTGGTGTCTTCGGCGTCATCCGGAGTAATATTGTCTCCTGTGCCGGTATTGCTACTTTTGCCGCAGCATGGTTTAGAGCGGCGCCGCTGCTGTCGGCATTTTGGTTGTGTTTAACGGGGTGTATCCTTAGTTGGATCCTTCTCCTTGTCGCCATTGTTCTGTTTGGGTGTATCCACCATGTATACATCATATGAGGAGGTGGTTGTCCAGTGCCCTGTATGCGGTGGTTGTTCTGCCTTCTCCTCTCCGTCATCGTCGTCCATCCCGTCGATGTCTTCGGAGCCGTACTCAAGCATGTCGGTTAAGTCTTCGACAGTGGCTATGTAGTGGGTGGTGGGTGGGCAGTGAAATCCTCCATTATCAGCCTCTAGTTCAAACCGGATATAGTTCGGCTGCGGGCACTCGTTAAGGAGAGGGCTTTTAGTGAATTTAGCACATCACCTAAGGGCGAGTGCCGGAAACTATCCGTGGAGGTGAACTCCAGGATCGGCGCCTGACCTAGCTCGATGAGCGTGGATCCACGCGGTTCGGGTTCCGTAGCCGGAGATGGCTCCGCGGTTCCGGTGACACCGGTCCCGTTCTGAGTCAGATCGGTGTGCGGCTCCAACATCGTGGAGTCTGCGGACTCCATGGAGGGGTTGAGCCCCTCGTCCTCGGACGGCACAATCCATTCTAGATTTAAGGTAGAAGCGGTTACAGGTGCTATCCCCTGAGTACGGGTCAATGACAGAGTTAGATCATGTTCATCTTGGTAGCAGGGAGTGACTGCCATGGGCTCGAATCCGTCGAAGATCAAGTCTCCACGAACATCGGCAACATAATTCAAGCTCCCAAATCTAACCTGATGGCCAGGGGCGTAGCTATCGATCTGCTCCAGACGGCCAAGCGAGTTGGCCCGGAGTGCGAAGCCGCCGAACACGAAGATTTGTCCGGGGAGGAAAGTCTCTCCCTAGACCGCGTCGTTAAAGATGATTGATGGAGCCATCAAACCTTTAAGAGGCGACACAGTGGAACTCTCAATGAAAGCACCAATGTCGGTGTCAAAACCGGCAGATCTCGGGTAGGGGGTCCCAAATTGTGCGTCAAAGGTCAATGGTAACAGGAGACAGGGGACACGATGTTTACCCAGGTTCGGGCCCTCTCTATGGAGGTAATACCCTACTCCTGCGTGATGATCTTGATGAATATGGGTGTTACAAGAGTTGATCTACCACGAGATCGTAATGGCTAAAACCCTAAGAGTCTAGCCTATGTGATTATGATTGTCCCTATGGACTAAGCCCTCCGGTTTATATAGACACCGAAGGGGACTTGGGTTGGTACAAAGTCGGTTACACCATAAGGAATCTTCATATCTTGGACGCCAAGCTTGCCTTCCACGCTGGAGTGAGTCCCACCCGGACACGGGATAAGTCTTCGGTCTTGTATCTTCACAGCTCAACAGTCCTGTTCATGTATATAATCCGGACATCCGAGGACCCCCTAATCCAGGACTCCCTCAAGGGCCCCTCACTCTGCCCTAAGCCACAGAACTGAATTCGGCTGTGGGCTGGCGAGCACACAGGGCCAAAGCACCGGCACGCCAGGAACACTAAGTCAAGAACCGCCGGGTCATCCAACCCGGCCCCGCCACTTTAAGCTACCGCACGACCAGCTGCTCGCCAACTCGGCCCTGCCGGGTTGCCGTCAGCCGGCCTAATGGGTGTTTCGCTCGCTCTCAACATTCCAGAAGCCCAAGTACTGCACGCTCCCTTCAAAGGCTAAACTCCTTGTCACGGACCGGAGCTTCGACCGTCACACTCGCAGGGAGGGGGGGAGCCCAAGAGGGGAGAGTCGCAAGAAAACGGTCCCAGGGACAAAAGGCGAAAGCGCAAACATCCGCAAAGCCTATGCATACAGTCGGGTTGCTCAACCCGACCCCGCCTCTTTAAGCTACCGCACGACCGGCTGCTAGCCAACACGGCTCCGTTGGATGGCTGCCAGCCGGCCCAGTGGGTGTGTCGCTCGCGCTCAATATTTCAAAAGTCTAAAGTACTGTGCGCTCCTCCCGAAAGCCGAACCCCTTGTCACGTACCGGAGCCTCTATGGTCAGACTCGCGGGGGAGGGGGAACCCAAGAGGGGAAAGTTGCAAGAAAATGACTCGGGAAACAAAAAAGCAAAGGTACAGACATTCACAGAGTTTGTACAACATAAATTTAGAAGATAGGCCCAAGGCCAGAGTTCATTACACCCAGCTAATCCATACCTCAGCAAATCGGGATGAGCATAATGCGGAGGTTGCAAAGTTACGTGATGAGATAGCTCAAGCTAAGGAGCACATGCCAGTTGAGGATGCCAGGATGGCCATGGAGCGAGCAGCTTTGGACGCTCAGGCGCAATGAATCCAAGCAGAACAGTATCGACTCATGCTTGATCAGAATGCTTCAAATGATGTCATGAGGAGGAGGCACCAAACTCACCTGCCACCGGTTTACGAGGCGAGGAACCTCTTTAATATGCCAGGAGCATGGACTAGTAATCCACCAGAGCAGAATCGGGTTGAAATGCCAGGGACAGGCACGCTGGTTCAACCGCGCGTCACAGACCCACCTCGTCCGAACACTAACCCGCCACAGCACGTGCCGACGCCACCGGGCCATTACTCTAACCCCTTGGACAACATTATTGCTGCGACATCATGACTGGCGGCTATCCCGGTGGAAGGTGAATCTCCAGCAGCGATCGAAACATGGAGGGCCAGAGAGCTTCTTCAGACAGCCTTGGTGCAGCAGCAAACTTATTCTTACAGCCATGACAGGATCCACTCCACCCCTCGTCCGAGCAGGAGTTATAGCAGACATATTGATGAACCGGCTGTAGCGAGCAGTGGGCGGAATCATAACCCGGCTCATGGACATAACCCGGCGGGCGGTGGTGTTGATGCTCAAAATGTGGTAGATCAAGGCAGAGCACGGCGAGAGGCCGAGCTGGCGGCACAGTATGCGGCCCGTCAACCTACTCTGGTTCGTCCGACAACCTCGGTAGAGCCGAGGGTGACCTTTAGAAATTTGGGTGTGCCATGCCTAGTGTCAGCCATACGCAATGAGCGTCTTCCTAAGGACTTCAAAGGTCCTCGTAAGGTGCCCAATTACACGGCTGATTTACCTCCTGAAGCATGGATTGAGAGTTATGAGATGGCTATGGAATTACTGGATGTTAGCGAGTAGGCATGTGCTAAGTACTTCCCCTTGATGTTGGAGGGGACGGATCACACTTGGTTAAAAGGGATCCCTGCTAACTCCATTGGGTCATGGGTAGAGTTAAATGCCTGGTTTATCCAGAACTTCAAGGATACGTGCAAGCAGCCAATGTCAATCGTAGATCTGGATGCCTGTGTCCAAGAAGAAGGGGAGTCAACAACCCATTGGGTGCGCCGGGTGTCAACCGTCTTACACTCATCAGATCGTATCAACGCCGGTTCGGTAGTAATAATGTGGGAGAAGAATTGCCGATTTATGCCTCTCAAGCAGAAGCTAGGACGGCTAAAGCGCCACTACAATAACATGGGAGAGTTAATGGCGGCTCTGGTTAAATATGCTGACTCTGATGGTACCAAGGACCCCGAGTCTCATGATGATAAGCCGGAAAGGGAAAGAAGAGCAGCAACAAAAAGAGGACAGCAGCATAATCCGGTGAATCAGGGAGGTAATGGTAAGTGTAAGGCTGATAACAATTTGGATTTTTGGCTAACACCAATACGCAGGACAATGGCCAGCGTGGGAAGGGTAAACCGCCCCCGCGGACTAGAGGGTCGGGCTTGAATCTTGAACGCTTGCTAAATGAACCTTGCCCGAGACATGAGACGCGAGAAAGACCATCTACCCACCTCTAGAAGGACTGCTACATCATGCAGTAGTTTAAAAATTCAAATAATGGACCGGGTGGTGGTTCAGGCTACGGTTCTCAGGGGCCGGGTTATGGCAATGGCGGTTCAAACTCAGGGTTTCAAGGTCAACAGGGTAATCACAGCAATCAGGGTGGCTACCAGCAACAGTCAGGACAGGGTAATCAGCAGCAGTAATCTGGATATCAGAGTAACCCAAAGCAGTTGAATAGTGGACAGTACCACGTCTTCACCACAAGTTTGTGCAAGCGGGATCAGAAGCTTCATCAAAGGGCAGTCAATGTTGTTCAACCGACGATTCCCCATTACTTGCGCTGGTCCGAGCAGCCCATTTTGTGGAGTCGAGATGATCATCTGCCCCGGGTTGATAATCCGGGTCACCTGGCTTTGGTAGTTGCACCACAAGTTGGAGGATATAAGTTCATCAAGGTACTCATGGATGGAGGGAGCAGCATCAATATCCTTTATTATGAGACTTTCCGTCGCATGGGGTGTCACAAACTAGCTAGTTCATGCATTAGAGTGTTGCATCATGTCTACTTTTACAGAAACTTGAAATGGGGATGACAGAACCCCCAGCACCCCCTGGAAACAACTAGGGTTTACTAAAATCTTTTTCAATGAACATGAAATGCCCTTCTAAAAAGTCCACCCTTTTTGTTATGGGTTAGAACCCTTTGACAAAATGGGTTCACATTTTTCTGGGACACATAAGGTCATTGGATTAAATTAATACTATTTGCATTTGGGCATTTAAATACTATAAAATATTTTAAATGCTCAAATAATTCTGGAAATAAGTGTGGGTTGTTGGAAATAATCTAAACAAAGCCTATGATTATTTTCTGGATTTTTGTAAGTGTCTAACTATTTTTAATAAAGCCACAAACTTACAGAAAAATAGAAAAAGAAAAACAAAGCAAAAGTAGAGGCTTACCTGGCTCCCCCCTGGCAAGCCCACCTGCCGGCCCAGCCCAGCCACCGCTCCAGCGAGCTGCTTGGCTCGGCCAGGCAGGCAGCCAGGTGCTCGACGCCAGCACCAGCGCGCGCCACGCAGCTGCCCGCCGCCCTGCTTCCTTCCCTCGCCGTTCTGCTGCCCTGGGTCGGTCACCCACTTCTCCCCCGAGCTCGCAGACACGCCCCTCCTCCCCAGCTCCTCTCCCTCGCTCTCCCGCACCATGGCCGACGCTGCCGCTGCCGCACGGTCGTCGTAGTCGTGCTCTCCATCGTCCCCGTGCCGCGCCATGGTGTCCGTTCACTCCACCGTCGTCGACTACATCGAGCAGGCCAAGCCCCGAGCGCTCGCACGCACTGCACCGCCTCCATCGACCCCGTCTTCGTCGACCACCGCCGGAGATCCCCTTCGCCGTCACCGTCGCAACAGGCCGTCCCCAACCTCGCCATCAGCTCCATCGCAACCACCGTGAGCCTGGCCACCTCCCTATCCTCTCCGTACTCCCACTCGAGCCCCGTAGTGACTGCATGTAGCTCACCCGCACGCGCCGCCGCGGAGCTCGTCGCCGACGAAGCTCCGGCCACTCAACGGCCGCGCCACCTTGTCCATTAGCCCTACCGCACCCCCAGGAGTCCAACGCACCACTCCACGTGCCTCGCCGTGCCCCGTAGCCTCGGATTCATCTTCACCCGACTCCGACGACCGCCAAGGTTGTCGCCGGCAACGTTTCCGGCAACCCCGAGCCTAACCACCACCACCAAACGATGCGGCTTGCTCCCAGCTACGCGTAGATGCTCTCCGCCGCCCATTAGGTCGCCGGAACACGAAAATGCACTCCCATCGCCGTGTCTGGCCTCGCCGGCGGCTAAACGCCGGTGGGTTTGACCGTTGACTTTGACTGGGTGGGCCCAGGTTGACTCTCCCTGAGTCTATGACAAGTGGCGCCCCCTCTGCTAATTAACCTAGGGTTAGCGCTAACTAATTTTAGTTAGTTTAACTAACTACTGACACGCAGGGCCCACTGGTCAGTTTGACCTGGACCAGCCCCGGTGACCGCTGACGTCAGCCTGACGTA
Organism: Aegilops umbellulata; assembly: GCA_032464435.1. NCBI lineage: Eukaryota > Viridiplantae > Streptophyta > Magnoliopsida > Poales > Poaceae > Aegilops > Aegilops umbellulata. The sequence continues at coordinate 265,085,163 of CP136058.1, read as the reverse complement.
ATGCTGACGCATTAATCCAATTACTGGAATTATTCTTATATAGGAAATTCCAGAAATTAGTACAAACTTCAAAAAATCATAGAAATTAATCTGTAACTCCAAATGCAAAGATTTATATATGAAATTTGATCAGAAAAATCCAATCTTTCCATCTGTACGAGTTTCATGCATGTCAACACACTTTAACCTTGCTGTTTAGGTGAAACAAGCTAATGCATTTATATCACTTATTATTTTGGGTTATCATTTGAATCTTTGATTCAAATGGACTCAAACACTTCTGTCCCAAGTTGCATTAGACTTATCACACACCGTTTTGCCATGTCATTGCATGCATCATATTGTTGCATATTGCCATGTGGTGATGGTGTTTCGATGTGTTCTTTGTGGTAGGTTCTGCCTCTGAGGATATTCACGAGTATCCAACTAAAGGGCAGTATCCCACTACCACTCCGTCAGGCAAGCAACCCATTGATCATTCGATACAAACCCATCTTCTCGCTTCTGCTCTCATTTACTGCATTAAGACAACACGTTTCAAACTGCTGTGTGTTGCGGTAGTTGAACCCACTTGCTCTGCATGACCTGTCATTGCCACAGTAACTAGATGAAACCCACTAGCATGTGTAGGAGTTGATTGAGCCATGTTTGTGTTTCCTACCATGCTATGCTAGCTATGCTTAGAGTTGTGTCAGGTCTGGCTCATTGGGTTGATGAACTAGAGAGAAAGGTTGTGTCGGTAATGAGAGTGAAGTGTTGAACATGATTTGGTAAAGGTATCGATGAGAGGCCATGTAGGAGTACATGGTGGGTTGTTTCATTGAGGTCGTGCTTAAGAACTGAGATCTGTATGCGTGATTTAAGATTCAGCTACTACCACACATTGTGATCCTTAATTGACTCTCTCGACTTATTAACCACCCCCATCCTCTGTCCAGGAGTTGCAAGTAGTTTCTGGTGTTTGTAGTTGTTGGAGGCTGTGCGCAGCGCTGTCCTTAGGGGTGGGCTGTGACGCGGCAGGCTCATGGCACAGTGTACCGATTCGCCCGTTTGGTGTCTCGGGAACCCTGCGCACATCCTTTGGGGCCGTTGAGGACACCCCGGCCGGATTTCCTTGCAAATGGAACCCGAATAGGTGATAAGCCTTGACTAGGGACTCGTGTGTTTAGTCAGGTCGTGGCCGACACCCTTGCTGGGCTTCCGCTTGAAGGTTGCCGAGTACATGTCGTGTAAACAGCGATAAGTGGTGAAAGCGCGTGTGAAGAAGTACGCCCCTGCAGGGTATGAAACTATTCGAATAGCTGCGTCCGCGGTAAAGGACTACTTGGTCGCTTATGCAGTTCATAGACAAGTTAATGGTTACTACTAAAAGCCTCAAGATAAGTGTGAGTACGGAGGATGGCCCCTTCGTAGGATGACGAGGGAGGATCCACGGTGGAGTATTGTGATGGTGATGAGTGGACTTGTGTGCGAAAACTATTTTACAAGTGGTGTCTCGTAGGATAGCTTAGCCAAGAGTCAAAGCTGGCTGGCTGCAATAAATCCACTACCTTCTTGAGAATGTGCATGTATAGTAGGATCTTTTGTAAGACTTGTTCAGTACCTTTGTACTCATGTTGCTTTAATTAATGTTTTCAGATGAAAACACCGCCCCTTCAGATGGGTTCTATGTAGATCTCGACGTTGACGAGTGACTTGCCACCCAGGTGGTGATCTAAGCTTGTGAAGGGCCTATGTAGATAGACAGGCTTCGTCAAGCCTTCTTTCTTCCTAGTGTCTGCACTCAGACTAGTTTGCTTCCGCATGTGCTTGTATGTTTGTATGACTTGAGTGTCGGGTCATGTGACCCCTATCTATATGAACCTGTTATGTATGGCTCCTTGGAGCCTTTAAATAAAGTACTTTGAGTTGTAGAGTTTTGTTGTGATGCCATGTTGCATTTACACATATAGAGCATATTGTGTGTATGATTGAAATGCTTGGTATGTGTGGGATCCGACAATCTAGTTGTTTATCCTTGGCAGCCTCTCTCTTATGGGGAAATGTAGTCTAGTGCCTCCTTGAACCATAGTAGTCCGCTACAGCCCGGTTCACCGGAGTCCTACTAGCCCAGCACTACTGTTCAGGACACTTGACTGGCCGGCATGTGTTTCACTTTGTTCATGTGTCTGTCCCTTCGAGGAAATGTCACGCGGTGACATCCTGAGTCCTGCCTAGCCTGCTACAGCCCGGGTTACTGGAGTCCTGTTAGCCCAGTGCTACAGCCAGGATTCACACGCTGTTGACCGACATGCTCGAAGTCGATTCATGTATGCCTGTCCCCATGGGTTAGTGCCGCTTTGGGTTCACGACTAGCCATGTCGGCCCGGGTTCTCTGTCATATGGATGCTAGTGACACTATCATATACGTGAGCCAAAAGGCGCAAACGGTCCCGGGCCATGGTAAGGTGACACCCGTGGGATTACCGTGCGTGAGGCCGCAAAGTGATATGAGGTGTTACCAGCTGGGTCGATGTGACTTGGAATCGGGGTCCTGAAAGCGTTGGCATCAGAGTTGGACTGCCTGTAGGTTCGTTGAGCCAAACTAGTCGATGTCGAGTCTAGAAATGCTTTAGTTATATGTAGGGGAATTGATTGTGGGAGGGAACGTGAGGCTCTTTTTACTCCTTTACCTTATGCCCTCTGATCTGAGTCATTCTCTTCTCATTCCACGTGGGTTAAGGACTAGTCTCTCTTCTCTCTATCAGGTTCACGTGTTACTAATCTGTAGTAACTTATAGGATTGTTGGTTACAACCCAGTTCAGTTTCTACTACTTTTAGTATGTTGCCAGTTGAACCAGAACCTGGATATGATGTTGTTGAGTGGTTTTGCAAACTATTGTGAATGTCTCAAATCTTTTTCTGAGCATTTACAGCCGTTATGCTGTCCAATTTCTCCTAGGAAATTCTAATGCCTTTGCATTATTTTGTGCTTTCAGATGGCCACCCGTTCCCAGAACCAAGTGGTTCGTCTGACCCGTTGCATCGATGTATGTGGTCACACGGCCATGCTGGTCCGAGTGATGGTTGAGACAGGTTACCGATGGTATCCTGAATATACCGTCGAGGAGCAGTTTGGAGACTTTAATCAAAGCCAATATCTCTGCACGGTCAGGATATATCCATCTTATCCTGGAGCCACTGAACCCCTCCACTGCTCTTATGGACTTGGGGTTACTATTGGGATGTCCGTGCAGGACGCAGCCTACTCGATGATGACTATCATTTGAGCCAAAACTGCCTTGCTGTGCAACACCGATTTTCGTTATATGCCAGCATCACTCCCTGGGGCACATGGGTACCTTCAGGCTATTTACAGTGACCCTTCCCATGAGGATTCACTACTCCGCACCACTACTGAGGTGCTTGAAGACAAGGACCGTGAAAATCGTGCCTTGCGTATGGAGCTCTTCAATGCTCGTTCTGATCACTTGGCCACTCTGACACGGTTTGCACCTGCTATGCAAGCTGGATACATGGACATGAGGGACTTGTACCCCGTACGGTCTGGTCTACCAGATTTTATGGAGTGGCGTGAGGTAGGAGGCATCACCCCTCCTCGTGGACTCCATCTGCCACCGTTTGTTGGACCAAGGCCACATCCAAGTCCCTATGGCCCGCAAGCTCCACAGGACCGTCTGTTCCCAGATGACCATGTTCCGCTTCCAGGCTTGGGTGGTGACTTTTATGAGGATTACTACGGAGCTGTCTGAGCTAGTAGTAGTTTCACTAGTATTGTAGCAGTTGTATTTCCATCGTCCTGCGCGACTTGTGGAATATGACTTGGTGTGTATCATGTCCCAGAGGTGTAGAAAAATAATGTATAGGAGCTTGTAATGCCTCCAATGAGATGTAACGTCTTTCATCGTAGTTGTATTATAGCCTGGGCTTGTACTAAACTATGTATGGTGTGTATGACCGTTGGTATACATATGGCAATTTCTATATTACCATGTCATACGGATGAACATCTCTGCATTCCGTGTTATCCATTACATTCTGCACTTCCTTGCCAAGATTTTGCCATCCTTGTCTAAACCGTTGTCTTGTTTTCCTAGGATGGTCAGCACCCGCAACAACCCTGCTGCCCCGGAGCAGGGTGAAGCCAGCGTAGCTAGGGATGAAAATCTGCCTCAACCGCCTTCTCTGGCCGAAGTTATGCTGGAGGCAGAAACAAACAAGCGTGATACTAACCACTTGCTAGAGCGGATTGAGTAGAATACTGCACGACAGCAGAGGAACGACCTGGTGTCAATCAATGACTTCGTCAAGTTGTACCCACCGAAGTTTAACCATTCTGTTGAGCCTCTCGATGCAGATGACTGGCTTCGCAGCATCACCCATAAGCTACGTTCTGCCAACGTAGCCGAAGCTGATAAGGTTACCTTTGATGCCTATCACCTCGAAGGCCCTGCTAGCCTTTGGTGGGAAAACTTTGAGGCTATGCGCCCGGTCGGCCAAATCACTTCTTGGGCTGAATTCAGTGAGGCTTTCCATGAGCATCACATCCCGGAAGGTCTCATGGATCATAAGAGGGAAGAGTTCTGCAATTTCACCCAAGGCAGACTGACTGTGGATGCATACAGTCGTGAGTTTGGAAATCTAGCACGTTGTGCTCCTAAAGAGGTATCCACCGACGCCAAGAAGGAGGCAAGGTTCCGCAAGGGACTTAGCCCCGAGCTTCGCCGTGATCTTTGTCTGCACGAGTGCACCTCCTTCCAGAAGTTGGTCAATAAGGCCATCAGTGCTGAGATGGGTCAGACTGACTTTGAAGCTTCATGCAAGCACTCTCGTGACTTTGGTTCTTCATCCAGTTCTGGATCCCAGAAGCACCGGGTCTGGATATCAAACACCGCTCTGCCACCCAGATTCACTCCGAGGCCATCCTTTGAGGCGCCTCACCCCAACCAGCAGTATGTACCGCCCAAGACCTAGGGTGGTCCCGCTGCTAATGCTGCTCCACGCCCCAATGCTGTCACATGCTTCAAGTGTGGAGAGACGGGTCACTATCTGCGTGAGTGCCCCCAGAACAACCCCAATCAGCCAGGAAAGTCTGTTGGTCGTGGTAAACCAGCGGGAAAGACCTACTACGCCAAGCCAGCCACCACTGCCCGTGGCCATGTCAACTATGTCTCAGCCGAGGAGGCTTATGAGGATCCCAACGTCGTCCTTGGTATGCTCCTTGTTAATTGCCATCCAGCAACTGTTCTTTTCGATATTGGAGCATCTCATTCATTTATTTCTGAGAGCTATGCTCGATTGCACAACACCACATTTTGTGACATGCCCACCTCCATGGTAATTCAAACCCCTGGTTATAAATGGCAAACCTCTCAAGTAAGCCATGGAAATGAAATTCTTGTCGACAGATTGGTCTTCCTTGCATCACTAATAGATCTCAAATCCTCAGACATAAACATCATCTTGGGTATGGACTGGATGTCAGCACATTATGCTAAGATTGACTGCTCTACTAGAACTGTTCAACTCACCCATCCATCAGGCAAGGCAGTCAATCTTTTGACCCGAGTGTCTAAGCGTCAGCTCTAATCCCTAAATGTCAACCCTCTTCCAGACCTTGAAGATATTCTGGTAGTCCGTGACTTCCTGGATGTCTTTCTAGAGGAACTGCCAGGTGTTCCACCTGACAGGTATGTCGAGTCCGTGATAGACCTTGTTCCAGGAACCGTCCCAATCTCTAGAAGACCTTATAAGATGGCACCCCTAGAACTAGCTGAGCTTAAGAAACAACTCGATGAGTCCTAGCAAAAGGGTTTCATCCGTCCTAGTTCTTCTCCATGGGCTTGCCCCGTCCTCTTCGTCAAGAAGAATGATGGAACGGATCGGATGGTTGTAGATTACTGACCAGTCAACTTGGTCACCATCAAGAACAAGTATCCGCTCCCCAGGATCAACGACCTGTATGATCAGCTCGATGGATCCTCAGTCTTTTCCAAAATGGATTTGAGGTTGGGCTACCATCAAATCAAAATCAAGAATGGGGACATTCCTAAAACGGCCTTTGTTACTCGTTATGGCCAATACGAGTACACCGTCATGTCCTTCGGTTTAACCAATGCTCCACCCACCTTCTCTCGGTTAATGAACTCGATCTTCATGGAGTATTTGGATAAATTCGTCGTGGTATACCTCGATGATATACTCATCTACTCCAAGCATGAGGAAGAACAAGCCGAACATCTAAGCCTAGTATTAATGAAACTTCCAGAGCACCGCCTTTATGCCAAATTCTCCAAGTGTGAATTTTGGTTGCCAGAAGTGACCTATCTAGGCCATGTAATCTCTGGTAAGGGTATTGCTGTCAATCCCGAGCGAGTTCAAGCCGTCCTTGATTGGACTCCACCTAAAACGGTCAAGCAAGTTCGGAGTTTCCTTAGCTTAGCGAGCTATTGTCGCCGCTTCGTCGAGAATTTCTCCAAGGTAGCTAAACCTCTAACTGAACTTCTCAAGAAATATAAAATGTTCGAGTGGACCCCATAGTGCGAGTTCAGCTTTCACGAACTGAAAAGACGCCTAACATCTGCTCCCGTACTTGTACCACCAGATTTTTCTAAGGACTTTGTTATCTATTGCGACGCCTCACGACAAGGACTAGGTTGCATACTCATGCAAGATCGTCATTTGATTGCCTACGCTTCTCGACAGTTGCGTCCACATGAGGATAACTATCCCACACATGATCTAGAGCTTGCAGCTGTAGTCCATGCACTCAAAACCTGGCGACATTACCTTCTCGGTAATCGTTGCGAAATTTACACCGATCACCAAAGTCTGAAATACATCTACGCCCAACCGGATTTGAATCTCAGGCAAAGACGTTGGGTCGAGTTGATCACTGATTACGACTTAGGAATAACTTACACCCCGAGCAAAGCCAATGTCATGGCTGATGCACTAAGTCGTAAATCTTATTGTAACAACCTGATGTTACAACAAAGTCAACCACTTCTCCACGAGGAATTTTGTAAGCTTAACCTTCACATTGTTCCTCGAGGATTCCTATCCACCCTGGTGGCGAAACCTAACCTTACGGATCAAATCATAACCGCTCAACGGTATGATAGAGGAATATCTCGGATCAAGGAGTACATTGCTAGCGGAGCTGCTAAGTGTTTCTCCATGGATGAGCGAGGTGGTGTCTTCTTCAAGAACCGCTTGGTGGTTCCCAAGAAACAACAACTACGGCAATTGATCCTTAAGGAAGCTCATGAATCCCCTCTCACCATTCATCCCGGTAGTACTAAAATGTACCAAGACCTATGCCAGAGGTTTTGGTGGACTAGGATGAAGAGGGAAATCGCTCAATACATTGCTAATTGCGACGTTTGTCGTCGTGTTAAAGCAGAGCATCAACGGCCTGCTGGCACCCTTCAACCTTTGGCAATTCCTGAATGGAAATGGGATAAAATCGGTATGGATTTCATTACCGGGTTTCCCAGGACCAAGAGAGGGAATAATGCTATCTTCGTCGTTGTCGATCGTCTCTCCAAAGTAGCCCACTTCTTACCTGTTCGTGAGAGTATAACTGCTAGCCAGCTAGCTGACTTGTACATCTCCCGGATAGTGTCTCTTCATGGTGTTCCATTGGAGATTAACTCAGACCGTAGAAGTATCTTCACCTCTCGATTTTGGGAAAGTTTCCAAAATGCTATGGGAACTCGTCTCTCCTTTAGCACCGCCTTCCATCCTCAATCAAGTGGTCAAGTAGAACGAGTTAATCAAATTCTGGAGGATATGCTCCGAGCTTCTGTCATCTCTTTCGGTATGAATTGGGAGAAGTGCCTTCCATTCGCCGAGTTCGCTTATAACAATATTTATCAAGCTAGCTTGGGCAAAGCTCCTTTCGAAGTTCTCTATGGACGAAAATTTCGAATGCCTCTTAACTGGTCAGAAACCAGGGAAAGGCAACTCTTTGGCCCGGATATGATTCAGGAAGCAGAAGAGCAGGTTCGCATTATTCGTGAGAAATTGAAAACAGTCCAATCTCGTCAAAAGAGCCAATATGACTGCAAACATAAGCCCATGACTTATGAAGTTGGCGAGAAGGCTTACCTTTGGGTTACTCCTTTGAAGGGAACCCATCGTTTCAGTATCAAAGGCAAATTGGCTCCTCGTTACATTGGACCCTTTCGCATTCTTGCCAAACGAGGAGAAGTTGCCTACCAATTGGAACTACCTCCACATCTTTCCAGAGTTCATGATGTCTTCCACGTTTCTCAACTCAGGCGTTGCTTCTCGGATCCTATCCTTGGAGTGGACCACGAAACGCTTGATCTACAAGATAATCTCACATATCGGGAATATCCCGTTCGTATCCTTGATCAAGCCGAGCGTACCACTCGACGCCAAAATATCAAGTTTCTCAAGGTTCAATGGTCACACCATTCTGAGAAAGAAGCTACTTGGGAAAGGAAGGATCGTCTTCGACTTGAGTACCCCACCTTCTTCCCGACGGATCCTAAATCTCGGGACGAGATTCTTTTGAGTGGGGGTGAGTTGTCACATCCTAGCTAGTTCATGCATTAGAGTGTTGCATCATGTCTACTTTTACAGAAACTTGAAATGGGGATGACAGAACCCCCAGCACCCCCTGGAAACAACTAGGGTTTACTAAAATCTTTTCAATGAACCTGAAATGCCCTTCTAAAAAGTCCACCATTTTTGTTATGGGTTAGAACCCTCTGACAAAATGGGTTCACATTTTTCCAGGACACATAAGGTCATTGGATTAAATCAATACTATTTGCATTTGGGAATTTAAATACTATAAAATATTTTAAATGCTCAAATAATTCTGCAAATAAGTGTGGGCTGCTGGAAATAATCTAAACAGAGCCTATGATTATTTTCAGGATTTTTGTAAGTGTCTAACTATTTTTAATAAAGCCACAAACTTACAGAAAAATAGAAAAAGAAAAACAAAGCAAAAGCACAGGCTTACCTGGCGCCCCCTGGCAAGCCCACCTGCTGGCCCAGCCCAGCCACCGCTCCAGCGAGCTGCTTGGCTCGGCCAGGCAGGCAGCCAGGTGCTCGACGCCGGCACCAGCGCGCGCCATGTAGCTGCCCTCCGCCCTTCTTCCTCCCCTCGCCGTTCTGCTACCCTGGGTCGGTCACCCACTTCTCCCCCGAGCTCGCAGACACGCCCCTCCTCCCCAGCTCCTCTCCCTCGCTCTCCCGCACCATGGCCGACGCTGCCGCAGCCGCACCGCCGTCGTAGTCGCGCTCTCCGTCGTCCCCGTGCCGCGCCATCATGTCCGTTCGCTCCGCCATCGTCGACTACGTCGAGCAGGTCGAGCCCCGAGCGCTCGCACGCTCTGCACCGCCTCCACTAACCCCGTCTTCGTCGACCATCGCCGGAGATCCCCTTCGCCGTCACCGTCGCAACAGGCCGTCCCCGACCTCGCCGTCAGCTCCGTCGCAACCACCGTGAGCCTGGACACCTCCCTATCCTCTTCGTCCTCCCTCTCGAGCCCCGTAGCGACTGCATGTAGCTCACCCGCACGCGCTGCCACGGAGCTCGTCGCCGACGAAGCTCCGGCCACTCAACGGCCGCGCCACCTTGTCAATTAGCCCTACCGCACCCCCAGGAGTCCAACGCACCACTCCACGTGCCTCGCCGTGCCCCGTAGCCTTGGATTCATCATCACCAGACTCCGGCGACCGCTAAGGTCGTCGCCGGCGACGTTTCCGACAACCCGAGCCCAACCACTGCCACGAAACAATGCGGCTTGCTCCCAGCTACGCGTAGATGCTCTCCGCCGCCCATTTGGTCGCCGGAACACAAAAATGCACTCCCACCGCCGCGTCTGGCCTCGCCGGCGGCTAAACGCCGGTGGGTATGACCGTTGACTTTGACTGGGTGGGCCCAGGTTGACTTCCCTTGAGTCTATGACAAGTGAGGCCCCCCTTTGCTAATTAACCTAGGGTTAGTGCTAACTAATTTTAGTTAGTTTAACTAACTACTGACACGCAGGGCCCATTGGTCAGTTTGACCTGGACCAGCCCCGTTGACTGCTGACGTCACCCTGACGCAATGCTAACGCATTAATCCAATTACTGGAATTATTCTTATATAGGAAATTCCAGAAATTAGTACAAACTTTAAAAAATCATAGAAATTAATCTGTAACTCCAAATGCAAAGATTTATATATGAAATTTGATCAGAAAAATCCAATCTTTCCATCTGTATTAGTTTCATGCATGTCAGAACACTTTAACCTTGCTGTTTAGGTGTAACAAGCTAATGCACTTATATCACTTATTATTTTGGGTTATCATTTGAATATTTGATTCAAATGAACTCAAACACTTCTGTCCCAAGTTGCCTTAGACTTATCACACACCATTTTGCCATGTCATTGCATGCATCATATTGTTGCATATTGCCATGTGGTGATGGTGTTTTGATGTGTTCTTTGTGGTAGGTTCTGCCTCCGAGGATATTCGCGAGTATCCAACTGAAGGGCAGTATCCCATGACCACTCCGTCAGGCAAGCAACCCATTGATCATTTCGATACAAACCCATCTTCTCGCTTCTGCTCTTATTTACTGCATTAAGACAACGCGTTTCAAACTGTTGTGTGTTGCGGTAGTTGAACCCACTTCCTCTGCATGACCTGTCATTGCCACAGTAACTAGATGAAACCCACTAGCATGTGTAGGAGTTGATTGAGCCATGTTTGTGTTTCCTACCATGTTATGCTTGCTATGCTTAGAGTTGTGTCAGGTCTGGCTCATCGGGGTGATGAACTAGAGTGAAAGGTTGTGTCGGTAATGAGAGTGAAGTGTTGAACATGATTTGGTAAAGGTATCGATGAGAGGCCATGTAGGAGTACGAGGTGGGTTGTTTCATTGAGGCCGTCCTTAAGAACTGAGATCTGTATGCGTGATTTAAGATTCAGCTACTACCACACATTGGGATCCTTAATTGACTCTCTCGACTTATTAACCACCCCCGTCCTCTGTCCAGGAGTTGCAAGTAGTTTCTGGTGTTTGTAGTTGCTGGAGGCCGTGCGCAGCGCTGACCTTAGGGCTGGGCTGTGATGCAGCAGGCTCGCGGCACAGTGTACCTATTCGCCCGTTTGGTGTCTTGGGAACCCTGCGCACATCGTTTGGGGCCGTTGAGGACACCCCGGCCGGATTTCCTTGCGGATGGAACCCGAATAGGCGAGAAACCTGGACTAGGGACTCGTGTGTTTAGTCAGGTCGTGGCCGACACCCTTGAGGAGGGCGCCGGGCGCGCTTTCGTATGCGACGGAAGGAGGTTCCCCTTGGGCAGACGCGGGCCCTGAGGGGCCCGTCTCCTGAGGGGCTGGTGCAGACGATGTCTTCTTCTTCTTGGGGGTGGTCTCAGGAAGCCTCCTGCTTCCGCGATCTGGGTCTTCGAGCGATGCGGCCTGAAAGGCTCGCTCCAGGGAACACACTGCATCCTTCTCTTCGCAGGGCACCGTGATGACTCCGCCACTTCCTGGCATCTTGAGGACGTTGTAGCCATGGTGAGTTACGGCCATGAACTTGGCCAGTGCTGGGTACCCGAGGATGGCGTTGTACGGCAGGCGGATGTGGGCGACGTCGAAGTCGATGAGCTCGGTGCGGTAGTTGTTGCGTGCTCCGAAGGTGACAGGGAGGCGGACCTGCCTGATCGGGATCGTGGAACCGTCGGTGACTCCGAAGAAAGGCTTGGTTGGCTGAAGCTGGTCATAGGGCACTTGGAGATTGTTGAATGTTTCCACGGAAAGGACGTTGAGCCCTGCCCCACCATCGATGAGAGTCCTGGTGACCAGTACGTTGCTGATGACTGGGGAGCAGAGCATCGAGAGGACTCCGGCCGTGGCAGCACACTTGAGCTGATCCGCTGAGCTGAACGTGATGGCGCACGCCGACCACCTGAGAGGGCGCGTTGCTTCGAGCTTGGGGAGGACTGCATTCACTTCACGGGCAAACTACTTGAAGATGCGTTGGGAGGCTGGGGCTTGAGCTCCACCCAGGATGCAGGCGATCGCGCGTGGCTCCTGGAAGCCCCCAGCCCCCTCGTCTTGGTGGCGGTCCTCGTTCCTCCTTGGCTGAGGTGGCAGTGGGGGGAGGCCTGCGTTGTCCTGAGGGCGATCCTCACGAGGCTAATCCCTCCAGTCCCCCTCGCGAGGCAGGTCCCGCCAGTGGTCCTCGCGAGGTTGGTCGCGCGACCCTTGGCGCGGGCCGCGGTCTTCCCAGCGTCCCGCGTTTCTTCCTCCTCCTCGGCCGTAGCCCCGGTCAGCACAGTCGGGACGACGGCCGATCCTTCCTTCTCGCACGGCGCAGAGCTCTTGGCATTTGTTGGTGTTGTGAGTGTGGAGGTCGTGGTACACACAGTACCGGCTGCCTCTGGAGGATTCAGGCAGATCTTTGCCCCGCTTGGTGTCTGGTTCTGCTGCGAGCACGGCAGCCCCCTTGCGCTTCACGTCCTTGGCCTTGGGCTTCTTCTCTTGTGGGTCTGCGGCAGGCAGCTCGAGGAGGGAGAGACGTCCTTCCTCAGCCCGGGCGCACTTGGTCGCCAAGTTGAACAGCTCCAGGGAGGTGCACAGGTCTTCATGCATCGCCAGCTCCTCCTTCATCTTGACGTCGCGCACACCATCGGAGAAGGCTGAGATGATGGCCTCCTCGGACACCTTGGGGATCTTGAGGTGCGCACTGTTGAAGCGCTGGATGTACTTTTGCAGGGTCTCTCCGGGTTGTTGCTTGATGCGGCGCATGTCGCTCACGGCGAGCGGCCGATCGTGAGTACCTTGGAAGTTGGCGATGAAGTGGGTGCGCATCTGGTCCCAGGAGGAGATCGTGCCTGGAGCCAGATTCAGGAGCCAGGTGCGAGCTCCTTCCTTCAGCGCCATGGGGAACCAGTTCGCCATGACCTTTTCATCCCCGCTGGCAGCTTCGATGCCCAGCTCATAGAGCTGGAGGAACTCTGCGGGATCAGTCGTGCCGTCGTAGCAAGGAGGCAGGCCCGGCTTGAACTTGCCGGGCCACGCGACGCTACGCAGCTCAGTGGTGTAGGCGCGGCAGCCTGCGGTGGCCACGGGAGGCTTTGGTTGATGGAGAGCTTGGCCTTGCAGGTCCCCATTCGCTGCAGCTGGAAGCAGCGCGGGGTCTTGACGTGCCGGACCTGGAGCGGGGTCGCGACGAGCCGGAGCAGGGAGCGCCCGGGCGACCTCTTGCGGTCGAGGGACTTCTTGGCAGCTCCGTTCTTGCTGGGCTGGCACCCGACGGAGCGGGTTCCGCCCAGGGGCCATGCGTCTTGGAGCCACATCGTCTTCTTGGGGAGGAGGCGGTTGGTACGCCCCCGGAACTTCATTGCCCACGCGGGGCGGGGTGCGGCGCAGCGGAGCGGACGGCGCAGGAGAGCCCCCTGCGGCTCGGACGAGCTCGGCGACGCGGTCGAGCCACTCTTCGTAGACGTCGTCAACGGAACGGTAGCGCAAGAGCTCGTTTGCCGCGATGAGCGCAGCTCGAGCCTCCAAGGGTGCATGGAGCGCGCGGGACGAAGAGCCAGCTGGCGTGAGCGATGGAGTAGCGGTGCGGCCGTCTTGCCGCACGGATGGATGCTGAGACGACGTCTGCTGCTCGTTCCCCGCCGGGCCGGTGGCGGCGTTGACGGCGGGCGACGGGGAACGACGAGGACGCCCGCCGACGGGAGCCGTCTGGGCGACACGGGAAGCGATGGCGGCCCGGCGCTCGGCGCGGGCCCAACGAGCGTCAGACATGGACGCGACGGTCGGAGGAGAACGGAGCGGTGGAAGACAAATTCCGGCGCACCCCTACCTGGCGCGCCAAATGTCGGATTTCGGGTTCCGGCAGACCCTTAAGGTTCGAACTCTGCGGTGCGCGCGGAGATTATGCCCTCTACCTCTCTGTCTCGCAAAGATCTAAACTACTGAAAGAACAACACAAGAGACACAGGGTTTATACTAGTTCGGGCCACCAGTGTGGTGTAATACCCTACTCTAGTTTTTGGTGGGTGGATTGCCTCTTGGGATGATGATGATGAACAATACAAGGAAGAACAGCCTCGCGAGGGTCTGCTCTTAGCTAGGACGATGAACTGCTAGGAGGAGTTCAGCTGCCCTTCTCTCTCTCTCTCTTACTTGTTCTCTGCTTGCTCAGATTCTAGGTTCTGCTTGTCTGAGTCCTCGTCTTCCCCTTGCTACCCCGGGGGTGGCTAGTCCTATTTATAGGCAAAGGCCCTGGGCCTCTTCCCAAATATTGAGCGGGAAGGGCGCCAACAATTGGCCATTTTGAAGGGGAACATCTGTTACACTTATCCTGACTAAAGTTGGTCCTCGCCTGCCAAAGGCCCTGTGGTGACGCCGTTCTGGGCTCCACGATGACCTCCTTCCCACCGTTGGACTGGTCTTGGTCTTGTTGCACCGAAATGGATGCCTTTGCCTGATCCTCTCGCCTGCGCTTGCCCCCCTTGCACCAAAGGGGAAAGAAGGACATCGCGTGGGCTGGCACCCGCCTGGCACCCCTGGGTCGTCATGGCTTGCGTCATGGGCACCTCGTGAGGTACCCCGCCTTGAACTCTCCGCCTCCTCGCGAGCCAGCCTGATGAGGCCGTGCCTGAGGAAGCGCCGTGTCGTCCGCCCCGCGAGGCTTGGCCCCTCGCGAGGGTCTTGGGTCTTGTGTTGATGAAGATGGGCCATGCTGGGCCCCTTTTAAGCCACGCCGCAGGCCGCAGGCAGGCAAGTCTGGGGACCCCCGTTCCCAGAACGCCGACAGTCCCACAAGGAACAAACAAGGATATCCATAGACATAGAGTGATGCACACACAAGATGATGTCTATGAAAGCTTTTAGGTTACCTTGTCCCTTGACTTACCAACAAGAGGGTTTGTGACTCCTTGAACTAGTGCAAGATGTGGAAGTTGATTGCACTTGTTATTGCCAAAATGATAAGAGTGAAGTATGTTGGCGGAGTCACCCTCAAGAACTCTCTAGTTCTTCTTCTTTTGGATCCACACCATCTTGATGGGAATCCTTGGAGTTGTAGTCGTACTTGATGAAGTGGAACTTGAAGTAGTCTTGGGAATCCACTTGACTAAGGTCTTAGGAGCTTCTTCAAATGCATCAATTTCCTCTTGAAGCTTGTCCTTGCCTTTTTGCTTGTAGCCTTGTGGTGGAAGATCATCTTGAGCTTGTGTCCCTTTGAAAGAAGTAGGATCATACTTCTTTTGTTCAGGAACAAACTTTGTCTTGGGGTATTGATCTTCTTCTCACTGAACTCCATTGGCATTGAACTTTCATTCAAAACCAACACCTTGATTCTTCCGGTGCCTTCCTTGCTTGCATACAATTTCCTCGAATTGCTTACTTCTGGCAAGGCTCTTGTACACTCCTTTCTCTATAATTCCCTTCAATAGGCTATTTTCTTGCTCAAGTGTAACTTGGCTAAGAGATCATTAGTGGAATCAAGAGAACTACTAGAAGCAACAATATTGGATTTAACATGATCATTGTTACTACTAGAGGAAGAATCTTTCTTGTTCTTGTTACTAGACTTGACTTGAGGCATGTAAGTGGATAAGAGTAAACACTTGGCAATGTAAGAAGAACTTTTCTTACAAAGATCATCATTGATTGCTTTTAAGAACTCATGCTCTTGCTCAAGGTTGAGCTTTTCAAAGCGTAATTTCTCATGTGTTCTTGAAAGTTCTCGATGATCTCCTAAGATAGTTTCATGAGCTAACTTAAGAGTGTTTAGTTCTTTAGTTAGAGCCTCAATCTTCTCCTTATCATTGTCACTCGTTTTATCTTGATTAGCATGATTAATTGACGTTTCATCATAGTATTCATCACTAGAGTTGTCAACAAGTAAATCATCATCACCTAACAAGTCATCTTCATCACTATTGAAATCAACATACTCGGGGTGTGATACCTTTGGGCCTTTAGCCATGAAGCATGTTCCAACTCCTTCATTTGGTGAGTCAAATATGTCGTAGGAGTTGGTTGACACAAGTGCTAGACCGGCAACACCTTCATCTTGAGTATATTCGGAATCGAAGTGATAACTTCTCTCGGAGTGATTGACGGAGTCGGAGCCGGATACCCATTCACCAACATGAGCTTGATGTCTTCGTTTTGTGTAGCTCCTTGATGACTTGTCCTTTCTTTCCGAATCCTTGCTTCTCCGTGAGTATCTTCGTTCATAACGACCATCTCTACTCCTTCTTTCTCTAGATGGCGATTCCTCTCTTCTGCTTCTTCTTTTGGGAGAGTCTTCTCTTTTCTTGTAGGGAGCCATACACTCATTGGAATAGTGTCCAGGTCTTCCACAATTGTAGCAGTTTCGCACTTGACTAGAAGATCTTTTGTCATTGTAGGACCTTGACTTGGAGCTTCTATTTTTGCTTCTACTCTTGTAGAACTTGTTGAAGTTCTTCACCATTAAGCTTAATTATTCATTGAATATTTGCTTCTCACTTGATGATGTGGGAGCTTCACATGAGGCTTTGTAAGCACCACTTGATTTGTTGTGAAGTTCCTCTTTATCCTTGAGTGACATCTCATGAGCAACAATTCTTCCAATGACTTCCATTGGCTTGAGATCTTTGTAATTGGGCATCATTTGGATCAATGTGCACATGGTATCATATTTTCCATCCAAGGCTCTTAGGATCTTCTTGATGATGAATCTATCGGTCATCTCTTCACTCCCTAAGCCGGCAATCTCATTTGTGATAAGAGCAAGCCTAGAGTACATTTCAGCGACACCTTCACCATCCTTCATTTTGAACTTGTCAAGTTGACTTTGAAGCACATCCAATTTGGATTCCTTGACAGAGTCGGTACCTTCGTGCATATCAATCAAAGTATCCCAAATTTCCTTTGCATTCTCAAGACGGCTGATTTTGTTGAATTCTTCGGGGCAGAATCCGTTGAAGAGAATATCACAAGCTTGAGCGTTGTATTGCAGCATCTTTAACTCTTCCGCGGTAGCTTCATGGTTTGGTTCTTTCCCATCGAAGAAGTCACCTTGCAAAGCAACACACACAATAGCCCAAATGGCGGGGTTATGTCCAAGAATATGCATTTTCATTTTATGCTTCCAACTAGCAAAATTAGTACCATCAAAGTAAGGACCTCTACGGTGATAATTTCCCTCGCTAGACGCCATACTCTCCTAGGTTGTGAAACCAAGGCTATGACCACCAAAAGCTATGGAAATCAAAGCAAATGGAGACCAAAGCTCTGATACCACTTGTAGGATCGGAAGTATGTCTAGAGGGGGGTGATTAGACTACTTGACCAAATAAAAACTTAACCTTTTCCCAATTTTAGTTCTTGGTAGATTTTAGCAACTTTAGGACAAGTCAAGCAATCATCACACAATTCAAGCAAGCATGCAAAGAGTATATAAGCAGCGGAATGTAAAGCATGCAACTTGCAAGAATGTAAAAGGAAGGGTTTGGAGAATTCAAACGCTATTGGAGACATGGATGTTTTTGTCATGGTTCCGATAGGTGGTGCTATCGTACATCCACGTTGATGGAGACTTCAACCCACGGAGGGTAACGGTCGTGCGAGTCCACTGAGGGCTCTACCCACGAAGGGTCCACGAAGAAGCAACCTTGTCTATTCCATCATGGCCGTCGCCCACGAAGGACTTGCCTCACTAGCGGTAGATCTTCACGAAGCAGGCGATCTCCTTGCCCTTACAAACTCCTTGGTTCAACTCCACAATCTTGTCGGAGGCTCCCAAGTGACACCTAGCCAATCTAGGAGACACCACTCTCCAAGAAGTAACAAATGGTGTGTTGATGATGAACTCCTTGCTCTTATGCTTCAAATGATAGTCTCCCCAACACTCAGCTCTCTCTCACAGGATTTGGATTTGGTGGAAAGAAGATTTGAGTGGAAAGCAACTTGGGGAAGGCTAGAGATCAAGATTCATATGGTAGGAATGGAATATCTTGAGCTCAACACAAGGGTAGGTGGTTCTCTCTCAGAAAATTTGTATTAGAAGTGAAGATCTGTTCTGATGGCTCTCTCCTCGAATGAAGAGTGGGTGGAGGGGTATATATAGCCTCCACACAAAATCTAACCGTTACACACAATCTGCCAAACTCAGTGGGACCGAATCGTTAAACTCGGTCGGACCGATTCAGCAAACCTAGTGACCGTTAGGATTTTCGGTGGGACTGAGATGCAACTCGGTAGGACCGATATGGTTAGGGTTAGGGCATAACGTAATCTCGGTGTGACCGATTACACAAACTCGGTGGGACCGATTTTGGTAATAAGCTAACCAAAGAGTTGGTCAGGTAAACTCGGTGGGACCGATTCGCTCTTTTCGGTGAGACCGAAATGTTACGAAAGGGAAATAGTGAGTTTACATTGCAATCTCGGTGGGACCGATCACTCACTTTGGTTGAAACGTTACGAAGGGAAACAGAGAAATTGCAATCCCATCTCGGTGAGATCGAGATCCCTATCGGTGAAACCGATTTTCTAGGGTTTGTGGCAGTGGCTATGACATGTGAAACCGGTGGCTCCGGATAGGAAGAATTGGTGGGGCCGATTTTGACTTTAGGTTTGGGTCATATGTGGATATGGAAAGGTAGTTGAGGATTTTGGAGCATATCACTAAGCACATGAAGCAAGAGGCTCATTAAGCAACACCTCATCCCTCCTTAATAGTATTGGCTTTTCCTATGGACTCACTGCGATCTTGGATCACTAAAATATAAAATGTAGAGTCTTGTTCTTGAAGCTTGAGCCAATCCTTTGTCCTTGTAATTTTGAGGGATCCACTTTCCTCATCCATGCCATGCCATCCATTGAGCTTTTCTGAAATATTCATCTTGGAATGATGTTAGCTCAATGAGCTATATGTTGTTAGGAATTACCAAAACCACCTAGGGATAGTTGCACTTTTAGTTTCTCCCTAGTGATATCCATCATGAGTCACCTCGTGTGGCAGCTTATGTTGAAGTTAACAGTGAACAAGCCCGTCAGGAAGCACTGGACCTGTTAGATGAGGAGCGTGACATCATAGCGGCTCGTTCGGCGGTTTACCACCAAGATTTGCGTCGTTATCACAGCCCTGGGTTAAAACCAGAACCTTTCAAGAAGGTGACTTGGTGCTCCGGCTCATCCAGGATCAGACTGATATGCACAAGCAATCCCCACCTTGGGAAGGACCCTTTGTGGTCAGCAAGAATCTACACAATGGGTCATACTACCTCATCAATGTTCAAGAGCACAAGGACTCACGCACATTGGAGGAGGAGACCCGCCGGCCGTGGAATATAGCTCATATTTGGCCTTACTATACATGAGCCACAGGCTCTTCTTATGTACATATCTATGACAATGTATATATTATGATCAATATAATAAACCGGAGCCTCAGCTAAAGCGGGGTCTCTGTTGTTTTTCTTACATAATGTGTGGTTACTTGGGGGGCTTCCGGTTTATGCCAAAGTTTTGATTACCCTGTGGGCCGGCTTATAAAGCCGAATAAAAACTTGGGGGCTTACCGCCCAAGTTAAAAAGTACCAAAGAGAGTATGTTGCCAAGGCACAACTCAAACATAGGTACCCCTTGAGCACAGCTCAAAATATTACCTGGGGGCTCTTTTGATTGCACAACAACAAAGAGTCTTAACCTTTGTAATAGGCTATCAAGCCAGGCTTGGAAGCCAGGTGTATTCACCTAAAACCCCGGGTTATCCTGCCTTTTTTAAGTAAGTCAGTCCGTCCAGGTAATCCTGGTATGACCCGCCGAACGCTTGACAAGTCAATCTGATACAAACACTGAACTTGTCAAGGTTAAAATGACGATTGGTTAATGAGAGGTCCATCTTAAAAGGCTTTGTAAAATGGATTAACTCAGTGGCCTGGCAGCCCATAAAAAAGCCTTGCGTATTCTTATGCATTTATTTGACAAGTTTTTCTTTTGATAAAGGTTTATAACACTTTATGATAAACCGATGTTTATTGACCCGGACTGGTTTTGACTATAAGTTGCCAGTATAACATAAACTGGTGGTTTATTAACCTGACCTGGTTTTGACTATAAGTCACCAGTATGAAATACAGATCAATCCGGCATTTATTAACCCGGTGTAGGTTGTTTCTGCACAGCAGTGTATGACAACTGTTACGGTTCCAAATTTGGGTTGTCACCCTTACAACACTGACTTGGTAAAGCAGCAGTGTGATCATATACCACAAGTATGATATATTTTTAATATGATTATGTTTAATCCAATCTTAGTTATAAACTATGATTTTTTATTTGGCATCATGACCCGTCCAGCGGTAAACCGCCAGGACCCTTGTTATTTGTCAAATGCAGGCACATATTCCACATTATTTCTATCACAAAGCATAAGGGACATATCTTAATTATGGCAGATTACCAGCGTCATGCAAAAGCAAGTATGCACGATGCATAGCAGAACAAGTGTTTAAGACTAGCCTATTACAAGGCGCTTGGTGCCCAAAAGAATAATTGTTTCTCACAAAGTTTCAAAGAACACAATTGCTAAAATGGCTGCTGGTCTACGACTCTTGGTCTGGCTGGTTTGAAGGTTGTGGGTCTTCCCGCACTGGTTCATCTTCGTCTCCTCTACCCAGCGGCTGGAAGTCAGCGGTGGTCCAGTCAATCCCAGTTAAAGCTTGAAACACAGCTTCTTCACTTATAAGTGAGGAGGGATCAATGTCAGGGGCATAAGTATGCTTACGGATTGGCGGAATAAGACTTGGAGCTTCATAAGTTGGGGCGTTGATTTTCTTGTTATTGCCATCGTAAACCGCCTGATAGTGCGATAGATCAGTTTCGTCAGCCAACTTGCTAGCCAATGGGCGCATTTCCCTGGTCGAAGATCTAAGGTCATCATTGTAAAACTCTGATCCATCATCCTTTATGCTGAGATAGCCGTTTCACACATCAACCGGATCAAGGTCAGAAATCCATGCTTTAGCCCGGGTTAGTGCAGTAAGAGCACCCGCCCTAGCAGCTGACTTCTTTAATTCAATAAATCGGGCAGGCATCATGGACATCCACTTCAATGTTTCTTGGATTAAGGTTGGAGGCGGTTTATTGTGCGAAGCTACGCAGATGACCTGTTGCGTGCCGGTATATAGCTGCTCTATCAGTGTATACGCAGCCTTTAGTTTTTGCCGTGCATCTGAACCAAGATGTGCAATGCGGGTTCCTACATCATTGCAAACCATTAGTGAACCGACAGTTCTCATCCAATCATACATATTTCAAGGAGCTTGAAGAAATTACTTACCAAAGATAGCAGCAGTCATGGCGTTGATATGATGATTCAAGTTGTTGAGCTCTTCTGTTATTGGGTTAAGGGCCGCTTCAGCATTTTCTGCCCGCTTCAGCAGAGTTGCCCTTTCTGTATCCCAACCCGCCTGGTCATTCTTAAAATTTTCCTTCAGCTTCTCCATGGCTGCTAGGGCACTGGTCAATTCATCTTTAGCCTTGGAAGTCTCAGTTTGTTGGGACTTAATATTTTCTTGAAGATCGGCAATTTGGGAGTCCTTCTTCACCAGCTCAGCCTATAAAGAGTTATGCAAATTATAAAGTCAACAGTGCAAGCTTCAAAAAGTCCCAAGCACATAACAAGTTATCTACTTGGCACTTGGGGGCTAATGCACCTTTGCTCCTACTACAGGCTATAATTCAATGGAAAACCGGATTATACAAAACCTCAGTTTAAAGTAAGGAAAAATCTCGGTTCATCTTTCACAGATAAACCGGTCTTTGGGAGGTTCTGGAGTTGATTTGCATGGTTCTTAAGCAGACCAATCTATCATGATCCGGCTATACTGCTATGACTAGTCGATTCATAAGGGTTACACATCCAGGTTTTCTTTATAAGAATAACAATAAGTCCCGATTCATTCCTATTGAATAAACCGGCCCTTGGGGTCTACAAGTGATATGAGTATTGTGGCGATTCAAAGGAAGCATATTAAAGCACGAGTTAATAGAATTTACCTCATACTGATCCTTCATCATGTTTACTAAACCGGCTTCAAAGTCACGGCTTGTGTATAGGCGGTTTAAGAACCCAGAATGAAGATCTTGGGCGCTGAGGTGGGCCATATTTTCCAAGTCAGCTTTCATGTTGCCCTTGTCCATAACAGAGAATTCTTCCTTGGCACTATGCCTTGACAGAACAGTCCGATTACCCGGAGCTGTATAACCCAGGCCAGTAATCATAACATCATCAGTTTGATCATCAGAAGGTTTGGATGGGATTGGCGGTTTAGCAGCAGGGATTGGAGTTCTAGCAGCAGGGCTTGGCGGTTTGGTAGCAGGTCTTGGCGGATCAATCTCCATTTTCTCAACACAGGCATCATGGCTTTCTGGTGGCGGATCATTAAGGACAGCTTCTTCAGTTTGAACATGAGCCTCTGGGGTTTCCTCCAGTTCAGAAGGATTAGGCTCGACTACTAGATTATTAGGCTTAGCCCTCTTGCTGGCTCTAGCTTTGGCCCTAATTCAGACACAGGTAACAAGTCAGCGTAAGTAATCAAAACATAAATGTATGGCAGTTTAAGATAAATATGCTCACCCAGGAACTGTCTTGAGAGGGGGAAATTGGGTTCCTGTGGACTCACCAGAGGATGAATGATAAATTCCCTGATAGTTTGAATAATATGGATTAAGAGGTTGTCGGAAGTAACCCGCCTTGGGATAAGATGTATCAAAAGTAGGAGAGACCTCGGGGCGGCATTTACGAACCGACGTGTTTGGTAAACCGGATGAGGTAACCACTTGGCCGTTGTGTCGAGTTTGGTGGCGAGCTTCAATTTTCTGTTTCTTCAAAAGAAAGTTTGGATCCAAGTAAACTAGAGGGTGAGAAAATCTTACTCTCCAGCTTGTTCGACAAGTTCTCTGAGTCGGCAGAGATTTTGAACCAGTTGAGAGAATAGTTACCTCAGCATCACCCACGCGGCTGGCTTCCCCCTCACCCTGATAACAGCATTGTTAATGAGATGCATGAAAAAAGAGCCAAGTGAGTCAATTTCTACCTCTGACTCCAGGTTTTCAATGTCATCATCAACATCAGTTGAATCGGCAGTTTTCTTTTTGCCGGCCTTCTTAATGACCTTGGTCTTTCGACGACCCATCTTCGCCGGTTTATCCTGTTTGGCCGGTTTATCCTGCTTCACCGGTTTATCTTGAGGTTTCTTCTTCCAAAATGAATCATCGCCCTGTTGAAAATTGAAAAAAATCATAAGTACTCATGTTCTAAGTTAAAACAGAAGGAAGATAAATTCTTACCTTTGATGGTTTGTTTGCAGCATAGAAAGGACTAAGTCCTGTTTTGCTGCAGTCTTCGACCGGTTCATCCAGCATTTTCTTAACAACCTCAGTAACTTCAGCATCTGTCAGATGAACATTTGCATGGTGTTGAGGGTCGTTCACATATCTTGTGTACTCACTCATTAAACCGGAGCAGTGGCTTAATGGTAGGATACAACAAGATACCCAACAACGAACAAAATCAATGTCTGTTAACCCGTTTCCAACAAAAGCTCTGAGCTTCGATAGTTGAGGGGCATATTGAGATTGCTCCTTGGCAGTCAGTCTCTGTGGAGATGGGTGATTGCTAGTAAGTCGGTAACCACGATAACCCGACAAAGGATTTTCATCTTCTGGGGAGGTGTCTTTGCAGTAGAACCAAGTTTGGTTCCAATCCTTGGGGTGGCTGGCATGTTTGGCGTGAGGAAAGCTGACATCCTTCCTCTTTGAATGGCAACCCCGCACAGTTCAGCATTTGGTCCATCTGAGAACTCAGTACAGCGGTTTAAATAAAAGAAGTCCCGGAACAGTTCAACCGTGGGCTCCTCCTGCAGGTAAGCTTCGCAGAACACTAGTAAGTTGCAAATATTGGACACATAATTTGGTCCAATGTCTTGAGGATGCAGTTGGAAGGCAGGAAGACGATAAAATTTTGATCCGGGTGGGCTAAATCCTCGTTGAAGATGATCAGCAAAAATGACAACCTCCCCATCCTTGGTTTCAGGAGGTTTTTCTGTGCCAGGAGATGTCCAGTGGATATTTTCCTTGTTTCCGAAAGCGCCCATTAGGACACATCCGTTCAGGTATTCCTCGGTAATCCGGGATTGAACCCAGTTACAAGCATAAAAGGATTTAGCCATTTTATGACAACCTGGAAAAGGATTATGCCGGTTCAAGATTCATGGATAAGCAGGTGATAACCATTGGAGATTAGCAAACAGAGCATATCAAACGTAGATGAAATTGTTGAACCGGAGAGTGATATAGTCAGATTACAAGGATGAGTATATGGCGGTTTATCAGGGACTAATGGTATATGCCGGATTAGTGATTTACAAAGTTAAACCGCCTACATGAGTCTGAGAGGTACACATCTGAGTTTGGCAAATGACTAAGTGATGGAAAACAAGTTTCACAGTTGGGTATTACAGCTTTGGATCTACCGCATGACAGGAAATATGAAAAATATTCAGATTTAAATATTGGTATTAAAGCAGTTTTAAAAAAAAGTCCAGATGGGATCTTTCTTATCTAAAAAAGGATGCTCTGCTGAAAAAGAGGGATTATAGCCATGAATATATGGGACAAGTGTCAGAATCTGAGTCGAGAAGTTATTCTACAGCGACAAATCCTGATGAACACTGATGAACACCGATGAATACCGAAACCTTAATGGCGGATCTAAGGGAAGGGAAAGGAAGACTTACTGATGTTGACGGAGGAGCGGAGGGACGCCGCGTTTCTCTGGTGCATTCAGGTTGATGCAGTGGCCGGACTCGAGGTTGAAGACGAAGCTTGACGGTGGTGACGGCGCTGGAGAGCTAGGTCGTCGCGAGGAAGGAGAAGAAGCAAAGAGGCACGGGGGGGGGGGGGAATGCAAAGGACCTGAGGTCCTATTTATAAGGCGAATGGATAAGTGGTAACCGCGAGAATCAAGGAGGTCAAAAAACGGATCTGTAAGCGTGCGGACGCCTCGGTTTTTGAAGATTCATTAAAGAAAAGGAGATACATTAAAACATTTGGGCACTGTGTGATGTTAATGGCAGGTGACGTCACGCTGGATTATCAAGATCTCATAAGATGACGTCATAGTGAGTTACAGATTTTTGTGTAGACGATGAAGAAGAAATTTTTCTAAGTGTTGAAGATTGACATGAACAAGTTCATATCAACCTTGGGCCTAATGTTGGGGATGTAACTATTGAGTATAAACCTCCCAGGAGGGGCTGGATTATACTCATGGTTACTTACCTATGATGAAGCCCATGAAGACATAAGAAGATGGCGTTTGACTTAGTAGGGAGGCCCAGAGCCCAAAGGCGGGTTAGGGCCCATGTGTGTGTAAACCCCCATAGGCGTGTAACTTGTGTTGTAAGTT
Organism: Aegilops umbellulata; assembly: GCA_032464435.1. NCBI lineage: Eukaryota > Viridiplantae > Streptophyta > Magnoliopsida > Poales > Poaceae > Aegilops > Aegilops umbellulata. Next base: position 265,059,695 of record CP136058.1, on the reverse strand, counting down.
AGGAAAAGCAGATACCAAGCCGAACACGTTTATGAGCCGGCCGGGACTCTGTGGACCACCGGGCGTCATCCTCTATATATAAAGGGACGACCCGGTGGCGGTTCGAGGACAAGAAACAACAATCGAGAGCCAGGCAAGCGTATTCACTCCCTGGTCATCGAAACCCTAGCAATACCACCCCAAACTGGACTAGGCCTTTACCTTCACCGCAAGGGGCTGAACCAGTATAAACTCCCATGTCGTTTGTCCCGCTTAACCCCTTTAAGTTAACCAAGTTGCGATGGTTCCACGTCTAAGTCCTCACACTAGTACATCTACCGTGACCTTTCCACGACAGGCGCCATTATCCCGAGATTCTTCAGTCTGGTCAGACGGTGCTAGACAGGGCAAGCCACGGATCAGCAAGCTTCGCGGGGCCCCAACCAGGGCTGGGGAAAACTGGAACCCTCAGGAGCAGGAGCAGAGGGTTAATTGCGCCTGAGTCGAGATACACCCATTGATTTCGGAATTTCCCGGCCTCCGGAGCAAGATCGAAGTCAATCCCCATGCTTGCGGTAGCCGCCACCGCGCGGAAGGATATGCACCCAGAGCATAGGCGGTTGTCAATCAAATGCAGCGAGAAGAAGTGGCGGAACAAAGCCACAGAGGGCGTGATGCCAACCATGGCCTCGCAAACGAAGGCGAAGACTGCGAGCAAGGTGATTGAGGGCAGATCCAGATGCATCACGACCACCTGATAGTGGGATAGCACGACATTGAAGAAATCCGAGAAGGGGGGAATCAGGCCGGCCCAGAAGGCATGGACATGAATCGGGATCTCGGTGGCTTCCCTGTCCATGGCAGCACGAGAAGCAGGCCAGGCTACTGTCTCACCCCACTCATTAGAGGCGGCGGTGACTGCAGGGCGGACCTTGTCCATCATCTCGCCATTAAGTACTTCAGACCGCTCGATCACGGGCTCGAAGGTCGGCGGCGGCGGGGCTAGATCACGAGCTACCTTCTTTCCCTTCTTGCTCCGTCCGGGCGACATGACACTGGTAGGACGGATCCTTGACCGGATGGGGCGAGGGAGAAGTTGGTTTCGGCAGGGCGAAGGAGCAGGAGAGCGAGCCGTGGAAAGGAGGACGGAGCTGTCTAGGTTAACGGGGGGCACCTAGCAAGGCGGGTATCAAAGCTGCATGGGGAAGTGGAGACGCCCACGCCTAGTCAAGTCACCACGCGTCAATCGAGGCCGCAGGCTGTTGGGGCCCATGGTGCTCCGCACTTGACCCTCGGCTTCGCCGCGAAGCCAAGCCCGAGCACGCCTTGGGGCCGGGGGCTACTGTCGGCATTCTAGGAACCGGGGTCCCCAGACTTGCCTGCCTGTGGCCCAGGGCGTGGCTCCTCCAGCAGCCTGGTACGGCCCATCTTCACCAGCAAGGTAGACAAGACCCTCGCGAGGGGGCCAAGCCTCGCGAGGCGGATGACACAAGACCTCCTCGGGGGCTGATACGTCTCCAATGTATCTATAATTTTTTATTGTTCCATGCTATTATATATTCTGTTTTGGATGTTTAATGGGATTTATTATACACTTTTATATTATTTTGGGACTAACCTATTAACCGGAGGCCCAGCCCAAATTGTTGTTTTTTGCCTATTTCAGTGTTTCGCAGAAAAGGAATATCAAGCGGAGTCCAAACGGAATGAAACCTTCGGGAGAGTTATTTTTGGAATGAACGTGATCCAGAGGACTTGGAGTGGACGTCAAGAAAGAAATAAGGAGGCCACGAGGCAGGGGGCGCGCCTACCCCCCTGGTTGCGCCCTCCACCCTCGTGGGCCCCTCGTAGCTCCACCGACCTACTTCTTCCTCCTATATATACTCATATACCCCAAAAACAGCAAGGAGCACCACGAAACCCTATTTCCACCGCTGCAACCTTCTGTACCCGTGAGATCCCATCTTGGGGCCTTTTCCGGCACTCTGCCTGAGGGGGAATCGATCACGGAGGGCTTTTACATCAACACCATAGCCCCTCCGATGATGTGATAGTAGTTTACCTCAGACCTTCGGGTCCATAGTTATTAGCTAGATGGCTTCTTCTCTCTCTTTGGATCTCAATACAAAGTTCTCCTCGATTCTCTTGGAGATCTATTCGATGTAATCTTCTTTTGCGGTGTGTTTGTCGAGATCCGATGAATTGTGGGTTTATGATCAAGTTTATCTATGAACAATATTTGATTCTCCTCTGAATTCTTTTATGTATGATTGGTTATCTTTGCAAGTCTCTTCGAATTATCAGTTTGGTTTGGCCTACCAGATTGATCTTTCTTGCATTGGGAGAAGTGCTTAGTTTGGGTTCAATCTTGCGGTGTCCTTTCCCAGTGACAGCAGGGGCAGCAAGGCACGTATTGTATTGTTGCCATCGAGGATTAAAAGATGGGGTTTACATCATATTGCTTGATTTTATCCCTCTACATCATGTCATCTTGCTTAATGCGTTACTACGTTCTTATGAACTTAATACTCTAGATGCATGCTGGATAGCGGTCGATGTGTGGAGGAATAGTAGTAGATAAAGGCAGGAGTCGGTCTACTTGTTTAGGATGTGATGCCTATATACATGATCATGCCTAGATATTCTCATAACTATTCGCTTTTCTATCAATTGCTCGACAGTAATTCGTTCACCCACCGTAATACTTATGCTATCTTGAGAGAAGCCACTAGTGAACCTATGGCCCCCGGGTCTATTTTCCATCTTACAAGTTTTTGATCTACTTTTATTTTGCAATCTTTACTTTTAATCTATATCATAAAAATACAAAAAAATATTTATCTTATTATGTCTATCATATCTCACTCTCGTAAGTGACCGTAAGGGATTGACAACCCCTTTATCGTGTTGGTTGTGAGGTTCTTATTTGTTTTGTGTAGGTACGAGGCGACTTGTGTGTAGTCTCCTACTGGATTGATACCTTGGTTCTCAAAAACTGAGGGAAATACTTACGCTACTTTGCTGCATCACCCTTTCCTCTTCAAGGGAAAAATCCGACGCAAGCTCAAGAGGTAGCAAGAAGAATTTCTGGCGCTGTTGCCGGTGAGATCTTCGCCAATGCAAGTCAAGATCTACAACAAGTAATTTTTGGTGTCGTTGCAAGTCAAGACATACCAAGTACCCATCACAAAATCTTATCCCTCGCATTACATTATTTGCCATTTGCCTCTCGTTTTCCTCTCCCACACTTAACCTTTGCCTTCTTCCTGTATGTCTTTTTGCTTGTGTTTCCACGTGCCTTCTATTTGCTTGCATCTTTGCTTGCTAAAAATCTATTGATATGGATCCACTTAAAGTGTTCTACTTGGATCATCTATGATCCTTATGCTCTCGTGCTGAAACCCCAACTAGCCTAGTTGATGGGAAATCTTTAGATGAGCATGCTCATTTTGTGCATCATCATTTGTCTGAAAAGGGGAAGCTCTTATGGTATCAAATAAATAGATTGCTATGCTATGCTTGGAATCTTTGTGAAATTTTTTATTTTACTTGTTGCTCTAAGAAACCTAAAAAACACCTTCCCTACCTATGTGAGTTTAATGATAATGAAATCTTATCTTCTTATGCAAAGGGTGTTTATAGTTATTATGATATCGAACAAATTGAAGAATTTGTCGTTTTTAAGGGTGCTCATGAAGTTGCTTCTTTGATTGAAAAGTATGATACTACTTTCCACAAATCTGAAAATTCTGACATACTTAAATATTGCGATGAAAAATATGCCCATAATGTCTATGTCCGAGAATTTATTGAAGGAGTGACCGTTGCTTTCGAAGAAAATAATGATATGCATGAATCTATAGATAATTATGATTACAATGATTTGAATGAAATATCCCTTGATGAACATGATGCTTGCTATTCTCGCGGCCATGATGCCAATATTTGTGAAGACGAATTTGCTATAGTTCCTTATGTTAAAAATGAGATCGTTGCTATTGCACCCATACTTGATAGTTCCTTTGATGAAAAGCATGATTGCAATGATTTTACTATAAATTCTCTTGATGTCAATTGTGCTAATAATATGCAAAACCCAAAGCTTTGGGGTGCTAGTTTTGCTATGTCTACTATTTGTTGCAATGATCATGATTGGGGTGATTCTTCTTATGATCTTGAAAATTTATTTAAGCCCCATGATGAATATGAGATTGATAATAATGTTCGCAGTATTATTGAAAGTGGGTTTTGGAAGAGTGTCAACTTTAGATCCCACATATTTGGATCATGATCAATCTTTTGGTATTTTTGATAAAAGTGGGCTTGGAGAGGTCATGACTTTAGTTAATGTTAATCCCACTATTTTGGAAGAGTGTCAACTTCGCATGCATGTGGATCGTGTTTTATGTGATAGCTATTTTGTTGAATTTTCTTATGATCCTACATGTAATTATTATGAGAGAGGAAAATATCGTGGTAGAAATGTTCATGTTGGTAAATTACCTCTCGTTATGTTGAGATTGCTATTGTTTCTTTCCGCTTCCTCGCATTTGCTAGTTTTTGCTTGCTATGATAATTTGTTTTGCCTATAAGATGCCTATGCATTGGCAGCATGTTAGACTTAGACTTGTTTGTCACATGTTTTATGGTGCTCTCTTTGTTTCAATTGCTATCTTTCATGTAAGCATCGTTAAAATCTCAATGCCTACCTAAAAGGCTTTAAAACGATAGTGCTTGTTGGGAGGCAACCCAATTTTATTTTTTGTTTTTTGATTTTTGCTTCTGTTTAGTAATAAATAACTTTTTTAGTCTCTGGTTCGATGTGTTTTTATGTTTTAATTAGTGTTTGTGCCAAGAAGAACCGTTGGGAAGACATGGGTAAAGTTTATTTGATCACGCTGTAAAAAACAAAACTTTAGAGCTCACGAGAATAGCCGCCATTTTTTACCAGAGAGTGATTTTTAGTTGATTCTTTTTGCACCTGATCACTAGAAAAATTCCTCACGTCCACCTATTTATTTCAGAATTTTTGGAGTTACAGAAGTTTGCGTTAGATATAGATTACTACATACTGTTCTTATTTTGACAGATTCTGTTTTTTGTGTGTTGTTTGCTTATTTTGATGAATCTATGGCTAGTAAAAGATTTTATAAACCATAGAGAAGTTGGAATACAGTAGGTTTAACACCAATATAAATAAAGAATGAGTTCATTACAGTACCTTAAAGTGGTGGTTTGTTTTATTTTGCTAACGGAGCTCATGAGATTTTCTGTTTGAGTTTTGTGTTGTGAAGTTTTCAAGTTTTTTGGTAAAGATTTGATGGATGATGGAATAAGGAGTGGCAAGAGCCTAAGCTTGGGGATGCCCAAGGCACTCCGACGCGAAATTCAAGGACAACCAAAAGCCTAAGCTTGGGGATGCCCCGTAAGGCATCCCCTCTTTCGTCTTCGTCCATTGGTAACTTTACTTGGAGCTATATTTTTATTCACCACATGATATGTGTTTTGCTTGGAGAGTCTTGTATGATTTGAGTCTTTGCTTTTTAGTTTGCCACAATCATCCTTTCTGTACGCACCTTTTGGGAAAGACACACATGAATCGGAATTTTTTAGAATACTCTATGTGCTTCACTTATATCTTTTGAGCTAGTTAAAATTTGCTCTAGTGCTTCAATTATATCTTTTAGAGCACGATGGTGGTTTTATTTTATAGAAATTATTGATCTCTCATGCTTCACTTATATTATTTTGAGAGTCCTAAACAGCATGGTAATTTGATTTAATTATAAACAGTCCTAAAGGGATGAACATTTAAGATAGGATTAATAAAAACTATCATACAAAGTGCATTGAATACTATGAGAATTTTGATACTTGATGATTGTTTTGAGATATGAAGATGGTGATATTAGAGTCATGCTAGTTGAGTAGTTGTGAATTTGAGAAATAATTGTGTTAAATTTTGTGATTCCCGTAGCATGCACGTATGGTGAACCATTATGAGATGAAGTCGGAGCATGATTTATTTATTGATTGTCCTCCTTATGAGTGGCAGTCGGGGACGAGCGATGGTCTTTTCCTACCAATCTATCCCCCTAGGAGCATGCGCGTAGTACTTCGTTTTGATAACTAATAGATTTTTGCAATAAGTATGTGAGTTCTTTATGACTAATGTTGAGTCCATGGATTATACGCACTCTCACCCTTCCACCATTGCAAACCTCTCTAATACCGCGCACTTTTCGCCGGTATCATACACCATAACCTTCCTCGAAACAGCCACCATACAAACCTATTATGGCATTTCCGAGATATATTGCCATGCAACTTTCCACCGTTCCGTTTATTATGACACGCTCCATCATTGTCATATTGCTTTGCATGATCATGTTGTTGACATCGTATTTGTGGCAAAGCCACCATTCATAATTCTTTCATACATGTCACTCTTGAATCATTGCATATCCCGGTACACCGCTGGAGGCATTCATGTAGAGTCATATTTTAGTTCTAAGTATCGAGTTGTAATTCATGAGTTGTAAGTAAATAAAAGTGTGATGATCATCATTATTAGAGCATTGTCCCAAGTGAGTAAAGGATTATGGAGACTATGATTCCCCCACAAGTCGGGATGAGACTCCGGACTAAAAAAAGGGAGGCCAAAAAAAGGGGCCCAAATAAAAAATGAGAGAAAAAAGAGAAGGGACAATGTTACTATCCTTTTACCACACTTGTGCTTCAAAGTAGCACCATGATCTTCATGATAGAGAGTCTCCTGTGTTATCACTTTCATATACTAGTGGGAATTTTACATTATAGAACTTGGCTTGTATATTCCAATGATGGGCTTCCTCAAATTGCCCTAGGTCTTCGTGAGCAAGCGAGTTGGATGCACACCCACTTAGTTTCTTTTCTTGAGCCTTCATACACTTATAGCCCTAGTGCATCCGTTGCATGGCAATCCCTACTCACTCACATTGATATCTATTGATGGGCATCTCCATAGCTCGTTGATACGCCTAGTTGATGTGAGACTATCTTCTCCTTTTTTGTCTTCTCCACAACCACCATTCTTTTCCACATATAGTGCTATGTCCATGGCTCACGCTCATGTATTGCGTGAAGATTCAAAAAATTTGAGAACGTCAAAAGTATGAAACAATTGCTTGGCTTGTCATCGGGATTGTGCATGATTTAAGTATTTGGTGTGATGAAGATAGAGCAAAGGCAGACTATATGATTTTGTAGGGATAACTTGCTTTGGCCATGTTATTTTGAGAAGACATGATCGCTTTGTTAGTATGCTTGAAGTATTATTATTTTTATGTCAACATTAAACTTTTATCTTGAATCTTGTGGATCTAAATATTCATGCCACAATAAAGAAGAATTACACTGAGAATTATGCTATGTAGCATTCCACATCAAAAATTCTGTTTTTATCATTTACCTACTCAAGGACGAGCAGGAATTAAGCTTGGGGATGCTTGATACGTCTCCAACGTATCTATAATTTTTTATTGTTCCATGCTATTATATATTCTGTTTTGGATGTTTAATGAGCTTTATTATAAACTTTTATATTATTTTTAGGACCAACCTATTAACCGGAGGCCCAGCCCAAATTGTTGTTTTTTTGCCTATTTTAGTGTTTCGCAGAACAGGAATATCAAACGGAGTCCAAACGGAATGAAACCTTCGGGAGAGTTATTTTTTGAACGAACGTGATCCAGAGGACTTGGAGTGGACGTCAAGAAAGAAACGAGGAGTCCACGAGCCAGGGGCGCGCCCACCCCCTCGGGCGCGCCCGCCACCCTCGTGGGCCCCTCGTAGCTTCCCCGACCTACTTCTTCCTCCTATATATACTCATATACCCCGAAAACATCGAGGAGCACCACGAAACCCTATTTCCACCACCGCAACCATCTGTACCCATGAGGTCCCATCTTGGGGCCTTTTCCGATGCTCCGCCGGAGGGGGAATCGATCATGAAGGGCTTCTACATCAACACCATAGCCCCTCTGATGATGTGTGAGTAGTTTACCTCAGACCTTAGGGTCCATAGTTATTAGCTAGATGGCTTCTTCTCTCTCTTTGGATCTCAATACAAAGTTCTCCTCGATTCTCTTGGAGATCTATTCGATGTAATCTTCTTCTGTGGTGTCTTTGTCGAGATCCGGTGAATTGTGGGTTTATGATCAAGTTTATCTATGAACAATATTTGATTCTCCTCTGAATTCTTTTATGTATGATTGGTTATCTTTGCAAGTCTCTTCGAATTATCAGTTTGGTTTGGCCTACCAGATTGATCTTTCTTGCATTGGGAGAAGTTCTTAGTTTGGGTTCAATCTTGCGGTGTCCTTTCCCAGTGACAGCAGGGGCAGCAAGGCACGTATTGTATTGTTGCCATCGAGGATTAAAAGATGGGGTTTACATCATATTGCTTGAGTTTATCCCTCTACATCATGTTATCTTGCTTAATGCGTTACTCCGTTCTTATGAACTTAATACTCTAGATGCATGCTGGATAGCGGTCGATGTGTGGAGGAATAGTAGTAGATGAAGGCAGGAGTCAGTCTACTTGTTTAGGATGTGATGCCTATATACATGATCATTCCTAGATATTCTCATAACTAGTCGCTTTTCTATCAATTGCTCGACAGTAATTCGTTCACCCACCGTACTACTTATGCTATCTTGAGAGAAGCCACTAGTGAAACCTATGTCCCCCGGGTCTATTTTCCATCTTACAAGTTTCTGATCTACTTTTATTTTGCAATCTTTACTTTTAATCTCTATCATAAAAATACCAAAAATATTTATGTTATTATCTCTATCAGATCTCACTCTCGTAAGTGACCGTGAAGGGATTGACTACCCCTTTATCGCGTTGGTTGCGAGGTTCTTATTTGTTTTGTGTAGGTACGAGGCGACTTGTGCGTAGTCTCCTACTGGATTGATACCTTGGTTCTCAAAAACTAAGGGAAATACTTACGCTACTTTGCTGCATCACCCTTTCCTCTTCAAGGAAAAAATCCAACGCAAGCTCAAGAGGTAGCAGGGGCAACTACATCAGGCTGGCTCACGAGGAGCGGAGATATCAAGGCACGGGGTACCTCGTGAGGTTCTCGTGACGCAAGCCTTGACAACCAAGGCCAGGCGGGCGCCATCACGCATAGTGTCCTCGTTTCCTCTTTGGTGCTAAGGAGGCAAGTGAAGGCGAGGAATACCGAGGCCGCGGGAAAGGTTTCCATATCGGTGCAACAAGACCAAGACCAGCAGGACGGCAGGACGGAGGTCACCGTGGAGCTCAAGACGCGTCACCACCAGGGCTTTTCGCAGGAGAAGGCCACCTTTAGTCAGGATAAGTTGTACTAGTTGTCCCCCTTTGAATTTTGATGTTGTGGCATCCCTTCCCTCTCAATATTTGGGAAGAGGACCGGGACCTCTATAAATAGGGCTAGCCACCACTGTAGAAAGCAACGAGATCGGGGATCAGATCCATTCCACCATTACTAGCTTGACGAGCACAAGAACACCTATCCTTCGGAGGTCATTCTTCCCTTGTACTGTTAATCACAACAGTGGCCCGAACCAGTATAAATCTTGTGTCCCTTTGTCTTGCGAGCTTGCATAGTTAGGCATGGATCGAGTACGAGTGAGCTAGAGTTGGGGAGAGATCTTTGTGCGCACCCCAGTATTCGAACCTCAAGGGTTTTGCCAGAACCCATGATCCGATAGCGTGTTCCCCAACCCGGCCAAGGGTCAGCCCCCGTCCCATCCAGGTCATACAATGGTACGAGTCTCCTCCAAGTGATGACCAAAGCCACAGTGCCCCGCCCATGCCTTTGGTCAGCCGGAGTGTGGCAACAGTGCCCCTCACCTACCCGCTGACCAGGGCCGGCGTGGCAACAATGCACCCATCGTCACCACTGACACCAGCAAGCAGCGACCTGACGAAGAGTGACTATAGCCGACTCAACCCGGCCACTCCCTGACGACCGACAAGACGGCAAACAGTGCACCTAGGTGTGCGAGGCCCGCGCCCGAAGAACCCGGCGAGCTCTGACACCCGACGGGTCCTAGCATCGGGTTCCCGGACACTGACAACCCGGCCCTACGGCCTTGTAACATTACCATTGCACCCATGGGGGTTGACCTATAAAACCCGCCAGGAGCCCTCACGCATATAGGCAAGCAACCAGAGGACTCACACATCAATCACAACTAGCAACACTCACTCACCACAAGAGGGAGCAGCTAGAGCCCTGGCCTGCTCTCCCTCTTCCTCCATACAGCTCAAGGAGCAACCCTGTACTTTTACATAGCATTCACTCTCGGCAGGACTAGGGGTGTTATCTCTCCGGAGAGCCCTGAACCTGGGTATGTCTTGCATCCCGTGCTGGCTGATGCCAACTGAGGGAGTCCTGGACCAAGGGCTCCTCGGGTGTCCGGCCTGTTAGCGATGGGCCGGACTGATGGGCCGTGAAGATACGAAGACCGAAGACTGCACCCGAGTTCGGACAAGACTCTCCTTGGCGATCAACTATTTAGATTCCTTTTTATGTAGCCGACTCCATGTAACCCTAGATCTCTCCGGTATCTATATAAACCTGAGAGCGCAGTCCGGATAGGCGGATACTCATTATCATAGTCATACAAGCTAGGCCTCTAGGGTTTAGCCATTATGATCTCGTGGTAGATCAACTCTTGTAATACTCATATTCATCAAGATCAATCAAGCAGGAAGTAGGGTATTACCTCCGCAGAGAGGGCCCGAACCTGGGTAAACATCGTGTCCCCTGTCTCTTGTTACCATCGACCTTAGACGCACAGTTCGGGACCCCCTACCTGAGATCCGCCAGTTTTGACACCGACGTTGGTGCTTTCATTGAGAGTTCCACTGTGCCGTCCTCAAGAGGTTAATGGCTCCTTCAATCATCCATAGCGACAATGTCCAAGGGGAAACCTTCCTCCCCGGACAGATCCTCGTGTTCGGTGGCTTCGTACTGCGGGTCAACTCACTTGGCCATCTGGAGCAGATCGATCGCTACGCCCTTGGCCGACAGGTCAGATTCAGAAGCTTGAACTATGTCGCAGATGTCCGTGGAGACTTGATCTTCGACAAATTTGAGACCGCGACAACCGCTCCCCCTTCCTCCGATGAACATGGCTTAAATCTATCATCGGACCCCATCCAGGAGATAGCTCTCATGACTGCCCTGGCCTTAGATCCAGAGCAAATCGCGTCACCCGAGGACGGGAAGCTAAACCCCACCATGGTGGCCGCTGATTCCGCGGCGTTGGAGCCGCACACAGATTCAACTCCATGTGATAACTACGTCACCGGAACCCCGGACTCGTCTCCGGCGATAAGTTCCAAACCATACGAGTCCGCGGATACCGAACTCGGTTGGTTATCGATCTTCGAGTTCGGCGCCGCAGACGTCTTCCAACACTCGCCCCTGGGCAATGTGTTAAACTCATTAAAGAGTCTCTCCTTAACGAGTGACTCGGAGCCGAACTATATCCGGTTTAAATTGGAGGCTGATGATGGAGGATTTCTCTCCCGACCCACCACCCACTTCATTGCCACTGTCGAGGACTTAAATGACATGTTGGACTACGTCTCCGAAGACATCGATGGTATGGACGACGATGACGGAGAGGAGCAGGCAGAACAGCCACCGTGTACAGGGCACTGGACAACCACCTCCTCGTATGACGTATACATGGTGGATACACCTAAAGAGAATAACGGCGACAAGGAGAAGGATCCCATTAAGGATATACTCCCTGAAATGCAACAAAAACACCGACGGCAGCGACGCCGTGCTGAATCACACCGCGGCAAAAGCAGCAATACCGGCACAGGAGATAATTTTACTCCGGATGATGCCGACGACAACAACGAAGACCCCGCTGAGCCAACATCCGACCTAGGCGAACGGGAGGACGGGCACGCTAGCCCTCAGCATCAGTGCATCACCGAAGACTGAGAGGATGTCAGTTATTTTCCACCCTTTGAGGATGAGGAGAGCCTCGGCACCGAAGAATTCATCGTGCCTGAGGAACCTCTCGAGCAGGAGCGCTTTAAGCTTCGGCTAATAGCCACTGCAGGGAGCCTGAAAAAGAAGCAGCAACAGCTTCAAGCTGATCAGGATCTTCTCAATGACAGATGGACTCACATCCTGGCGGCCGAGGAATACGGCCTCGGACACCAACAAAAGATTTAGCCGAAGTGTAAACTCCTACCCCAATTCGATGACGAGGTGCTGGAGCCCGTCCGAACTACTCACAATGCGGCTAACCGACCACCGAGCGGCAGGGATAAAGCGGCCACTCAAGCCGAACTCCAGCCCGTGTTACCTCGCCGCACAAACAAAGGCACTGCAGCTCGGGAACACATGTACGACCTACGACAAGACCTGGACAAAAGAGCAGGACAGGCAAGATCAATCTACAGATCACGGGGACGCGCCCCAATGCGTGACGATGGCCACTGGGCCGGACGCGCCAAACATAACTACGCACGGGCCGAAAACCGCATACGGACATCATCCGAAGTGCGCTGCGATTTGGCCCGATATAGGGGCGCCGCACACCCCCTTTGCTTCACCGATGAGGTGATGGAGCACGAATTCCCTAAAGGGTTTAAACCCGTGAACATCGAATCATATGATGGGACAACTGATCTCGCGGTACGGATCAAGGATTTTATTCTCGATATCCACATGGCCCGCGGAGATGACCTCCACGCTATCAAATACCTCCCACTAAAGCTCAAAGGGCCAGCTCAGCACTGGTTAAATAGCCTGCCTGAAAAATCCATCGGCAGCTGGGAGGACTTGGAAGAAGCCTTCTTGGACAATTTCGAAGGTACATATGTTCAGCCACCATACACCGATGACTTAAGTCATATAGTTCAACAGCCTGGAGAATCAGCCAAGAAATTCTGGACTAGGTTCCTAACTAAAATGAAACAAATCGTTGACTGTCCGGATGCCGAAGCCCTCGCGGCCTTTAAACATAGCATCCGAGACGAATGGCTCGCCCACCACCTCGGACAAGAAAAGCCAAAATCTATGGTAGCCCTCACGACACTCATGACTCACTTTTGCGCCGGTGAGGATAGTTGGCTGGCTCGCAGCAAAAACACAGCTAGTGAGGCAGGCCTCTCCGAGGTCAAAAGCAGCAACGGCAAGCTCCAACGCAACAGACACAAATGCCGAAGCAATGGCGATAACACCGATGACACTACAGTTAACGCCGGATTCAGCGGCTCCAAGTCCGGTCAGCTGAAGAAGCCCTATAAAAGGATCAGTCAGGGACCATCTAGCTTGGACCACATACTTGATTGTCCGTGCAAGATACATGGCACCCCCGATAAACCAGCCAATCACACCAACAGGGATCGTTGGGTTTTCAAACAAGACGGCAAGTTAAACGCCGAGAGAAAGGAAAAGGGATCAAAAAGTGAGGACAATGACGAAGAGCCTCGACAACCAAACACAGGGGGGCAGAAGAAGTTTCTCCCTCAACTCAAAACGGTGAACATGAGATATGCTACACACATCCCCAAAAGGGAGTGCAAGCGCGCACTACGGGACGTCTATGCGATAGAGCCAGTCGCCCCAAAATTCAATCCATGGTCGTCATGTCCGATCACTTTCGATCGTCGAGATCATCCAACTAGTATCCGTCACGGTGGTTCGGCCGCACTGGCCCTTGACCCAATTATCAACGGATTTAACCTGACACACGTCCTTATGGATGGCGGTAGCAGCCTGAACCTGCTCTATCAGGATACAGTGCGCAAAATGGGCATTAACCCCGCGCGGATCAAGCCCACAAAGACTACCTTTAAAGGAGTCATTTCGGGCGTAGAAGCCCGTTGTATGGGCTCAATCACACTGGAGGTTGTCTTTGGGTCCCCGGATAACTTCCAAAGCGAAGATCTGATCTTCGATATCGTCTCCTTTCGTAGTGGCTATCATACACTGCTCAGACGAACCGCGTTTGCTCGATTCAACGCGGTGCCACACTACGCTTATCTTAAGCTCAAGATGCCCGGTCCACGCGGCGTCATAACAGTCAATGGAAATACATAACGCTCCCTCCGTACAAAGGAGCACACCGCCGCCCTAGCAGCAAAAGTACAGAGCGGCCTTCTCAAGCAGAACCATAAACCGGCTGCCGAGCCCATGGACAACGTTAAGAGACTCCGAACTACACAGCAACAGGACAGCTCGGCTCATCAAGAGCTCGATTAGCAATTCGGCCTCCGTCTCAACCCCGATCAAATAGTGGCATTCATACCACACGTACATAACTACGCACTCAAAATACCATGGGCATCGACGAAGGCACAACTAGCCTGTGGTCCACAGTGCGGCTCGACCAACCCCGGACACATATCTGTTTTTACTGTTTATTACTTTTCCTTTTCAGGTTTCTCTTTAGGCCTTCTTTGACGGCCTTCTCACCGGTCCTATCAAAGGATAAATACACTTGGATGGCAAGAAGCACAAGCGTGCAGGGGAAGCTCTAGAGGTCAACTCAATGACCGCTCTACCTATTGTGAGGACCCACACGCAGCTCGCCTTTGGTTGTGGCATGTCAAATAGCCGGTTGCTTATTGCACTACTTGTATCAATGTGCTTTGACGCATTAATCCAACTATTATGAAAGCAGTTCGTGGCCCAAGTTTACGGGCCCTAGATATTATTTCTGTTTCTCTTGCTATTTTTCATGTTCCCAATAATAACTTATTTTTTAACACCCGTACACTTTGGTACGTTTCACATTTGCCAGGGGCTCCCAAGCAGCCCACAGTACGGCAACAAAGTCCGAACACTTCTTATAGATAAGTTTGGCACCCCAAATTTAGCATTATATGCATTGACTCCGAATCATGTCTTTGGTCAATAGTTGGGTTGCCCGGCTCCTATGCTTGCTACCTTACGTTCCGCTACATCGGCTAAGGTAGTAAAGGGAGAACTACTGTGATTGTGCCCTGGTTCATCTGGATGAGCACCTTAGTAGAGAAAGCCGAAAACTGACTGTCATATGAGGCGAGAGTCGGTCAGCTGTTCGGAGGTCGCAAATCGTTGGAGATTTCTTCCGCATTACGTGAAGGATCGGTACTTCCCGATCGCGCGCTTATAGCACTTTAGTCCTATACAAGGGGCTGCGCCACCAATTTTCTTTGTCAAACTCGTATGGCTAAGTGAGGGCGTTAACGCCGTATAGTCCGACAGCCTGGTTCGTTGCGCTAAACAACTCCTTCAAGGACCATATAATTGGATCAAGATTGTTTAGAAACAATCCCGAACACCTCCGTACTACCTACGTGAGGGCAGAAGCCGATGACTGGAAAACCTTCAAATTTCATACCACACGGCCGCACAGGAGGTAAATTTTTTTAAATAAATTATATTACATACCCACTCTGTCCTCTTATACAAGGCAGGGCCAATGTAAACATATTCATTCAAATATAATGTCTTGCAAACACTGCGTCGCTACAATGATGGACCCTTCCATAACGTCCCCAAAGTACTGCTCAGGTATGCAGTACTCCTTGCCTTCGGGCGGCCCCTCATTCACGAGCTTAACGGCGGCCATCTTCGCCCACCACACCTTGACTAGCGCGAATGCCATCCACACGCCCTCGATGCAGGCTGATCGCTTGACGACGCCTAGCCGAGGACATGCATCCACCAGCCGCTTCACAAGGCCGAAGTAGCTGTTGGGTATAGCGTCGGCTTGCCACTAACGGATTATTAAGTCCTTCATGGCCAGTTCGGCCGCCCGGTGCAGCTCGACCAGCTGTTTAGCTGATCGCTGAAGGCCACCGGATGCTCTGGCACAAGATATTGTGACTTTTCACGTACATGCTTTGCATACTAAATTCCTTACAAGCCGCGATCTTCCTGGCTTCCTGGATATCCTGGAGGGCGCTTTGGGCCTCGCTCCGGGCCATTTCGGCGCTTTGCAGGGCCTTGGTGAGTTCGACCTCTCGGGCCGACGCGTCCTGCTCCAAGGTCTTGCGCTTCTTCACCGCGTCCTGGAGCTCTTGCTGGACCTCGTTGACCCGGGCCTTGAGCTTCTTACGGGCGACCTGCTCCTTGGCCGCCTTCTCCTCGGCTTCGGCCAGGGTCTTTTTTAGGGCCTCGACCTTGGTCGTGGCTCCTACACACATCATGACCTTTCGGTCAGTACATATAACTTCATTCTTTCAGAATGTATAACCAGTTGCTGCATACCTTGCTTCTCTTGGAGCAGCCGCCTCTCCGAGCTCTGCCTCGGCCTGCTCCAGCCTCTGATTCAGTCCAGAGACTTCGACAGTATGCGTAGCCGCGGCCAGCAGCGATGCCTGCATAATCATTTAATACAGACTTTGTTAGTTCCCTGTAATAAATAATTGATCCTCTGCCCGTCCTTTCTTTTCGAACACCGGAAAGTGTCTCAGGGGCTACTGACTATATTGGGATTTTCTCTCTTTTTGTTACTTACCTCAAAACCTGTTAGCAGGCTGCGGTAGGCTTCGGTTAATCCGCTTTCAGCGGACTGAATCCTTTCAATCACCATGCCCATAAGGACGCGGTGCTCCTCAACAATGGAGGCGCCTCACAGCGCTTCCATCAGACCATTCGGTGCCCCTGGTTGGACGGGGATCACAGGTGGAATTGGTGCACCACCCTCTTTCGAAGGAGGTTGCACTCCGAATTCTGGAGCCGGTTCGGTCTCCGGAACCGTGTTCGGCTGAGAGACGAACTGAGTACGGCCCCCACCTCCAGTCTTCGGAGGGACTGGTTCTCCCTGGAGCCCGGTGACGGAGGCCTCGCCTTCGAGCGCCTTCGGGACCTCTCCCCGGCCTGGGAAAGTCCTTCAGGACCGCACCTCCGCGTCGCCCTTGTCCTCAGGGGAGTGAGCGGTCGGCGGCGACACACTGTCCATTTCCTTTGAATCCAATGAACCCTCAGATGAGGATCGCAGGATGGTGTCGCGGGCCGGACTGTAATAATATGACTAACCATGTCAACACAATGAAGAGGAGAGGCCGGATATACGGGTATGCATGAGTCATAGCACTTACGATGCGGCCCGGGGCCTAGTGCGGGGGCGATGCTCCGGACTGCTTTCGACATCCCACGCGGTGTTAACTGCGAGGGAGCCCTTCCCCTTCTTGGGCGTCCCCGCCTCCAGTTTCATGGAGGCCGCTCTCTTCTTCTTCCCCTCCTCAGGGGGAGGGTTGTTCTCCTCCTCCGCCTCCTTGTCATCATCGCCCTCAGCGGCAGAGGAAAGGGTTTCTTCATCTTCGGACGTCACGTCTGAAGTGCCTTTGCAGCAGGGGCCGCTTTTGGCCCCCTTGGCCTTCTTCTCCGGCGGCTGATAGGGTGCCAGAACCAGCATGTTTGCCAGGCGCGGGATGACTGGCTCTTCGGGCAGCGGAGCCAAACTCTTGTTCCGCTCCGCTCTCTCCGTCCACTCCTAAAGGAATATATATATATATATATATATATATATATATATATATATATATATATATATATATATATATATATATATATATATATATATATATATGTACAGCAAAGACTAGGCGTCCTACTTGACAAGCAAGTAGAAGGCACACCTTGAGAATTGAAAGCTTACCGGACTGGCGGAATTGGTGTGGTCGTGCCCATGGTCCGAATTCAGGGCCGGTGGCTTCTCGTTACCCTTAAGGAGTAACTTCCAGGCATCTTCGTGAGTAGTTTCGAAGAGCCTATCCAAAGTTTGGTGCTTCTCCGGATTGAATTCCCATAAGAGGAAAGCCCAGTCCTGGCATGGGAGGATCAGACGGACCAGCATTATCTGGATCACGTCGATAATCTTGACATTTTTTACCACCATGCTCTAAATGCGCGTTTGCAGCGTTATCAGTTTGTCCGTCGAGGACCAGTTGGGTCCCTTCTATACCCAGGAGGTGAGTCGCATGGGAGCTCCGAATTTGAGCTCCGGGGCCGCCGCCCATGTGGAGTCACGCGGCTCCATGATGTAGAACCACTGCTTCTGCCACCCCTTGACAGAGTCCACATGCGTGCCCTTGAGCCATGTAGTGTTGGGCATCTTGCTCACCATGGCACCTCCGCACTCCGCTTGCTGACCATCCACCACCTTCGGCTTCAGATTGAAGGTCTTGATCCATAGCCTGAAGTGGGGGTGGATGCGGAGGAAGACCTCGCACACGATGATGAACACCGAGATGTTGAGGAAGGAGTTCAGGGCTAGATCATGGAAATCTAGCCCGTAGTAGTACATCAGTCCACGGACGAACGGGTGAAGTGGAAACCCCAGTCCGCGGACAAAGTGAGGGAGGAAAACCACCCTCTCGGTGGGCTTTGGAGTGGGGATGATTTGCCCCTTGGTCGGCAAGCGGTGGGCGATCTTTTTCGCCAAATACCCTGCCGCCCGAAGCTGGATAATATCCTTCACCTTGACGGAGGAGGCCATCCATTTGCCTTGACCTCCGGATCCGGACATGGCTGGATGCTTTCCGAAGATAGAAAAAGATGGGAACTTGGGCGCTGGAGCTCGAGGACGGAAGGATAGAGAAGGCGTGGGTGAAGAAGGGGAATCCTTATCCCCTTATAAAGGCCGTGAATATCAAGCGCCTCCCTGCTCGCCATAAAATTCGCCTGTTCCCAAGGCCTGTGTAAACGGCATGGTTGGATTACCCACACCCGTATTGACGAGAATCCCGCGATAAGGGGACACAATCTCTGTTCGACAAGATGTGCCAATGGTAACCGCGTCTCAAAGCGCGGAGCAGCAGACGAAAAACGGTTCAAAATAATGACCGAGCAGACATGATGTCGTGTTGCAAAACAATATCAGCATAATGGACTTGTGGAATATTATTCTCTCTATGGTTGTGTGAACAGATCCGGATATAATTGCTACATCCGGAGACTATTTTGGAGTTCGGAAAAGGGAACCCGCCATGCAATGCCGAAGACAAATCTGCGCGCCGGACTCCTCGTCATTGAAGCCAGGTTCAGGGGCTACTGAGGGAGTCCTGGACTAAGGGGTCCTCGGGCGTCCGGCCTGTTAGCCATGGGCCGGACTGATGGGCCGTGGAGATACGAAGACCGAAGAGTGCACCCGTGTCCGGACATGACTCTCCTTGGCGTGGAAGGCAAGCTTGGCGATCAACTATTTAGATTCCTTTTTATGTAACCGACTCCATTAGCCCTAGATCTCTCCGGTATCTATATAAACCGGAGAGCGTAGTCCGGATAGGCGGATACTCATTATCATAGTCATACAAGCTAGGCCTCTAGGGTTTAGCCATTACGATCTCGTGGTAGATCAACTCTTGTAATACTCATATTCATCAAGATCAATCAAGCAGGAAGTAGGGTATTACCTTCGCAGAGAGGGCTCGAACCTTTGTAAACATCGTGTCCCCTGTCTCTTTTTACCATCGACCTTAGACGCACAGTTCGGGACCCCCTACCCGAGATCCTCCGGTTTTGACACCGACATTGGTGCTTTCATTGAGAGTTCCACTTTGCCATCCTCAAGAGGTTAATGGCTCCTTCAATCGTCCATAGCGACGCTTTCCAAGGGGAAACAATTGCTTGGCTTGTCATCGGGGTTGTGCATGATTTAAGTATTTTGTGTGATGAAGATAGAGCATAGCCAGACTATATGATTTTGTAGGGATAACTTGCTTTGGCCATGTTATTTTGAGAAGACATGATTGCTTTGTTAGTATGCTTGAAGTATTATTATTTTTATGTCAACATTAAAATTTTATCTTGAATCTTGTGGATCTAAATATTCATGCCACAATAAAGAAGAATTACATTGAGAATTATGCTATGAAGCATTTCACATCAAAAATTCTGTTTTATCATTTACCTACTCGAGGACAAGCAGGAATTAAGCTTGGGGATGCTTGATACGTCTCCAACGTATCTATAATTTTTGATTGTTCCATGTTATTATATATTCTGTTTTGGATGTTTAATGGGCTTTATTATACACTTTTATATTATTTTTAGGACTAACCTATTAACCGGAGGCCCAGCCCAAATTGCTGTTTTTTGCCTATTTTAGTGTTTCGCAGAAAAGGAATATCAAACGATGTCCAAACGGAATGAAATCTTCGGGAGAGTTATTTTTGGAACGAACGTGATCCAGACGACTTGGAGTGGAAGTCAAGAAAGAAATGAGGAGGCCACGATCCAGGGGCGCGCCCTCCACCCTCGTGGGCCCCTCTTAGGTCCACCGACCTACTTCTTCCTCCTATATATACTCATATACCCCAAAAACATCGAGGAGCACCACGAAACCCTATTTCCACCGCCGCAAGCTTCTGTACCCGTGAGATCCCATCTTGGGGCCTTTTCCGGCGCTCCGCCAGAGGGGGAATCGATCACGGAGGGCTTCTACATCAACACCATAGCCCCTCCGATGATGTGTGAGTAGTTTACCTCAGACCTTAGGGTCCATTGTTATTAGCTAAATGGCTTCTTCTCTCTCTTTGGATCTCAATACAAAGTTCTCCTTGATTCTCTTGGAGATCTATTCTATGTAATCTTCTTTTGCGGTGTGTTTGTCGAGATCCGATGAATTGTGGGTTTATGGTCAAGTTTATGTATGAACAATATTTGATTCTCCTCTGAATTCTTTTATGTATGATTGGTTATCTTTGCAAGTCCCTTCGAATTAAAAGTTTGGTTTGGCCTACCAGATTGATCTTTCTTGCAATGGGAGAAGTGCTTAGCTTTTGGTTCAATCTTGCGGTGTCCTTTCCCAGTGACAGTAGGGGCACGAAGGCACGTATTATATTGTTGCCATCAAGGATTAAAAGATGGGGTTTACATCATTGTCGGCGTTCTGGGAACGGGGGTCCCCAGACTTGCCTGCCTGCGGCCTGCGGCGTGGCTCAAATGGGGGCCCAGCGCGGCCCATCCTCCTCAACACAAGACTCAAGACCCTCGCGAGGGGCCAAGCCTCGCGAGGCGTACGACACAGCACTTCCTCAGGCATGGCCTCCTCAGGCTGGCTCGCGAGGAGGCGAAGAGATCAAGGCGGGGTACCTCACGAGGTGCCCATGACGCAAGCCATGATGATCGAGGGTGCCAGGCGGGCGCCAGCCTGCACAGCGTTCCCCTTTCCTTTTTGGTGCAAAGGGGGCAAGCGCAGGCGAGAGGATCAAGCAAAGGCGCCCATTTCGGTGCAACAAGACCAAGACCAGTCCAACGGTGGGAAGGAGGTCACCATGGAGCCCAGAACGGCGTCACCATAGGGCCTTTGGCAGGCGAAGACCAACTTTAGTCAGGATAAGTGTACCGAATGTTCCCCTTCGAATTGGCCAATTGTTGGCGCCCTTCCCGCTCAAATATTTGGGAAGAGGCCCAGGGCCTTTGCCTATAAATAGGACTAGCCACCCCCAGGGTAGAGGCATCTAGAATCGGGCATCCAGCATCGGATAGAGACAACTGATTGAGCATTGAGAGCAAGCATAGAGCAGGCAGAGAGAGAGAGAGAAGGGCAATTGAACTCCTCCAGCAGTTCATCCCCTAGCCTAGAACAAACCCTCGCGAGGTTGTTCTTCCTTGTATTGTTCATCATCATCAGCCCAAGAGGTAATCCACCCACCACAAACTAGAGTAGGGTATTACACCACAATGGTGGCCCGAACTAGTATAAACCCTGTGTCTCTTGTGCTGTTCATTCTATAGTTTAGATCCTTGCGAGACAGAGAGGTAGAGGGCACGATCTCCGCGCGCACCCCAGGGTTCGAACCTTAAGGGTCTGCCGGAACCCGTGATCCGACATTTGGCGCGCCAGGTAGGGGTGCGCCGGAATCTGTCTTCCACCGCTCCGCTCTCCTCCGATCGCCGCATCCATGTGTGACGCTCGTCGGGCCCGCGCCGAGAGCCGGGCCGCCATCGCTTCCCGCATCTCCCAGACGGCCCCGTTCGGTGGGCGTCCTCGTCGTTCTCCGTCGCCCGCCGTCAACGTCGCCACCGGCCCGGCGGGGAACGAGCAGCAAGCATCGTCTCAGCACCCGTCTGTGCGGCTAGACGGCCGCACCGCCACTCCATCGCTCACCCCGGCCGGCTCTTCGTCCCGCACGCTCCGCGCACCCTTGGAGGCTCGAGCCGCGCTCATCGCGGAGAACAAGCTCCTGCGCTACCGCCCCGTCGGCGACGTCTACGAGGAGTGGCTCGACCGCGTCTCCGAGCTCATCCGCGCCGCAGGGGGCTCTCCCACGCCGTCCGCACCGCTGCGCCGCACTCCGCCCCGCGTGGGCAATGAAGCTCCGGGGGCGTACCAACCGCCTCCTCTCCAAGAAGACGCCATGGCTCCAAGGCGCGCGGCCCCTGGGCGGAACCCGCTCCGTCAGGTGCCAGCTCAGCAGGAACGAAGCTGGCAAGAAGTCCCTCGACCGCCAGAGGCTGCCCGGGCGCTCCCAGCTCCGGCCCACCAAGACCCCGCTCCAGCTCCGGCACGTCAAGACCCCGCGCTGCTCCCAGCGGCAGCGCAAGGGGACCCGCAAGGCCAAGCTCTCCCTCAACCGAAGCCTCCCGTGGCCACCGCAGGCTGCCGCGCCTACACCACCGAGCTGCGCAGCGTCGCATGGCCCGGCAAGTTCAAGCCGGACCTGCCCCCTCGCTACGACGGCACGACTGATCCCGCAGAGTTCCTCCAGCTCTATGAGCTGGGAATCAAAGCTGCCAGCGGGTACGAAAAGGTCATGGCGAACTGGTTCCCCATGGCACTGAAGGAAGGAGCTCGCACTTGGCTCCTGAACCTGGCCCCAGGCACGATCTCCTCCTGGGACCAGATGCGTACTCGCTTCATCGCCAACTTCCAAGGTACTCGCGACCGGCCTCCCGCTGTGAGCGAGATGCGCCGCATCAAGCAGCAACCTGGGGAGACCCTGCAAAAGTACATCCAGCGCTTCAACAGTGCGCGCCTCAAGATCCCCAAGGTGTCCGAGGAAGCCATCATCTCGGCCTTCTCTGACGGCGTGCGCGACGTCAAGATGAAGGGGGAGCTGGCGATGCATGAAGACCTCTGCACCTCCCTAGAGCTGTTCAACTTGGCGACCAAGTGCGCCAGGGCTGAGGAGGGACGCCTCTCCCTCCTCGAGCTGCCTGCCGCAGACCCAGAAGAGAAGAAGCTCAAGGCCAAGGACGTGAAGCGCAAGGGGGCTGCCGTACTCGCGGCGGAACCAGACACCAAGCGGGGCAAGGATCTACCTGAATCCTCCAGGGGCAGCCGGTACTGCGTGTACCACGACCTCCACACCCACAACACCAACGAATGCCAAGAACTCCGCGCCGTGCGAGAAGGAAGAATCGGCCGTCGCCCTGACCGTGCTGACCGGGGCTACGGTCGAGGAGGAGGAAGAAACCCAGGACGCTGGGAAGATCGTGGCCCGCGCCAAGGGTGGCACGACCAACCTCGCGAGGACCGCTGGCGGGACCCGCCTCGCGAGGGGGACTGGAGGGATCAACCTCGTGAGGATCGCCCACATGGCAACCCAGGCCTGCCGCCGCTGCCGCCTCAGCCAAGGAGGAATGAAGACCGCCACCAAGACGAGGGGGCTGGGGGCTTCCAAGAGCCGCGTGCAATCGCCTGCATCCTGGGCGGAGCTCAGGCCCCAGCCTCTCAACGTATCTTCAAGCAGTTTGCCTGCGAAGTGAATGCAGTTCTCCCCAAGCTCGAAGCAACGCGCCCCCTCAGGTGTTCGGCGTGCGCCATCACGTACAGCTCGGCAGACCAGCTCAAGTGCGCAACCACGGCCGGAGTCCTCCCGATGCTTTGCTCCCCAGTCATCAGCAACGTTCTGGTCACCAGGACCCTCATCGACGGTGGAGCAGGGCTCAACGTCTTGTCCGTGGAAACATTCAACAACCTCCAAGTGCCCTATGACCAGCTTCAGCCAACCAAGCCTTTCTCCGGAGTAACCGACGGTTCCACAGTCCCGATCGGGCAGGTCCGCCTCCCTGTCACCTTCAGGGCCCGCAGCAACTACCGCACCGAGCTCATCGACTTCGACGTCGCCCACATCCGCCTGCCGTACAACGCCATCCTTGGGTACCCAGCGCTGGCCAAGTTCATGGCAGTGACCCACCATGGCTACAACGTCCTCAAGATGCCAGGAAGTGGCGGCGTCATTACGGTACCCTGTGAAGAGAAGGATGCAGTGTGTTCCCTGGAGCGAGCCTTTCAGGCCGCGTCACTAGAAGACCCAGATCGCGGAAGCAGGAGGCTTCCTGAGACCACCCCCGAGAAGAAGAAGATGTCTTCAGGCTCAGCCCCTCAGGAGGCAGGCCCTTCAGGGCCCGTGCCTGCCCAGGGGGACCCTCCTTCCATCGCATAGGAAAGCGCGCCCGGCACCCTCCTCAGGCAGGGCTCGGGGGCTCTCACCTGGAGGGCCACTGACCTAGCCAGGGTCACGAGGGAGGCGCTTGGGCACCATGTGGAGGCGTGCTTCAAAGCACGTTTCCCTCGAGAGGGAGCCAGGCAAGGAAGGTCAGACCAGCAGGAGTTCATTAACAAGGCCATTCAAGAACTACAGGAGTCAAGGATCATGAGAGGTTGCCGTGATCCACCAGTTGTGGCTCCACATCCAGACGAGGATGGTGGGCTGCGCGTCTGCGTCGACCTACCAGGGCTCAATCAGATCGCCACGATGGAGCGCCTCTGGCCCCCCCAAGTGGGGTGCTGCGGAGGACCGCCCCACAGCTATGTTCGCATGCCTTACGGCCTGCCGGGCATGGCTGCGGCGTACCGGCGCCTCATGAGGGGCATCTTGGAGGCTCGGGAAGACAGGCGTTCTGCGGCCCTAGCGGAGATGGAGACAGCTCGCGAGGAGCCACCAGTGCCTCCGGAGCCTCCCGAGGCCCCAGGGCCTGGGGGCTCGTGAGGATCGGCTTCCGCAGCCCATCGAGTCTGCTGCACCAACGCCACTTCGCCGACGACATCTTCAGGTGACATCTTTCAAGTTTCATTCCCAGCTGGGAGCGCCCTCCCAGGGTTGCGTCACTTCCAGGCCGCGAGGGTCCGTCCCCGTGGCATGTATCCCTTTTCATTCCTTTAGTCGTTAGCTTGCTTTGTTGGGGGCGCCCCTCGGGCTGCATCATCCCCAAGCCGCTCGGGCTAGGCCCAGCGGCGTGTATCTTCCCCGCGTTTATTTCCAACTATGCATTCGCCTAGCATGCTTGATTACTTGATGCCGTCCACGGCACCTCTTCTTCTCTATGTCGACCACTTGCACGTTAAAGGGGGGGCGCCTGAGCATTGCGACTCAGGGCTCTTACTGGCTCTCCAGCCCTCACCCTCTGGTCTTGTCCACGGCATCGCGACCTGGCATACTAGCGACGGCTGAAACAAGCTTGAGGGCCCGGACCCGAGGACGTAGAGTGCAGGCATCTAATCAAATTTTGCAGGGACACATTTCAAGATATGGCCCAGTGTCAGGCGCAACCCGATTAGAGGTAGGGCCTCGTGAGTCCCGCGCTGGCTCACGGGTGCCCAGATACACCTCACCTACCCCTACCGTGCCGGCCACGTGTCAGGGCGGGGCTGTACACTCCCCGGGGGCTCCTCCCGGAGGGGAGCCCCCTCCCATGTACCAGTGGAAGCACCATGCTCCGCGCTAGCTGACGACACTGCCGAGGAGCGGCTATGCCCATACACATACGGAAGCGCTATGCTCCGCGCTGGTGATAAACAACTGAGGGTAGCCTCCGGGCCGCGTTAACCTCAGGGAGCCCAGAGCTCAGTGGCTGGCCTCATCGCAACGCCTCCCCTCGGGAGCGCCGCGCGAGGGGGCTGGGCACGGGGGCTACGACTGGGTCACGCCCAGCCGTACGCCGCCCAGCCAGGCCCCTCGGGCCTGGTTCGTCGCGCGTCTCTCCCCGAGCGGAGCCAAGGTATGAAGGCCGTTTGGGCGTCAAGGGGGACCCCTGAGCATCGCGACTCAGGGGCCTAACTGGCTCCGTAGCCCCTCACTCCTTAGTTCCGAAAGGCTATGCTGGGTGAGGTACGCGCGGGGTCGGGCTCTGCAGACGTAGAACGGTAGCCCCGCCTACATCTCACCTCATCACCTGCTGTTTTCGCGTCAAGGGGGACTCCTGAGCATCGCGACTCAGGAGCCTAACTGGCTCCGTAGCCCCTCACTCCTTAGTTTCGAAAGGCTCTGCTGGGTGAGGTACGCGCGGGGTCGGGCTCTGCAGACGTAGAACAGAAAAAACACCTACATCACGTTTCCCTACTTGTTGTTCGTGCGCCAAGGGGGACTCCTGAGCATCGCGACTCAGGAGCCTAACTTTTCACGTAGCCCCTCACTCCTTTGGTCCCGTCCTGGTTTCCGGTCGGGGCTAATGCTGGGTGAGGCACGCGCGGGGCCGGGCTCCGCCGGCGTAGAACACAAGCAAGTAGGGAAGAAGAACATAAAATTCAAGGAACTTAAAAGCAAATGTTACAACCCATACTGTCGCCTTAGTACCAAACACAAATTTAAATGCCTCCCCGAGGCGTCGTACATGTGCAGGAATCGAAAGAAGAACTGGAACGATAGCGAAGTCACTCGTCGGCGGTGGAGCAGCGTGGAGTGGCTTCGCCTCGTGGAGCAGCAGGGCCGGCAGCGCCTTGCTTCGGCCTGGTGCTGAAGGCCCGGAACTTCCCTAGCAGTGCCTCCGCGTGCCCCTTCACGGCTTCGATAGCGGCGGCGGAGGACTCGCCGCTCACCGGCTCCAGCAGGCTGTCGATGTCGGCGCTGGGATCGCGAAGGTAGACGTGGGCGAAGACCCGCATCAGCGCAGCAGAAGACAGGACACGCGCCTCGGCCTCAGGCGTGGGGGCGAGGCCAAGGGCGACATCCCCAAGGGCCTTAACCAGGAAGGGAAGAACCTTGGCGGGGCCATCCCTGTCACCGGCTAGCGGGCTATCCAGGCCGCTCTCGTAAAGCGTCTTCAATGAAGCGCGGGCATCTTTCTCCATGTCCGCGAAGGCCACGCGATCCTCGGCGAGGACCAGGGCCTTGGCGTCTAGCTCGGCCTTCCTCACCCCCAGCTCCTTCTTCAACGCGCTTAAGCGGTCACGGCGCCTCTTGAGCTTAGCCTCCCGGTCCTCGAGCGCCGCCTCGCGAGCCTTCACCCCCTTCTCCTGCTCTTGGCGAAGGCGGACCTCCTCCGCAAGCTAGCCTCGCAAGCCTTGCAGCTCATCCTCCAGCTCCTTGCAGCGGCCGCGGACTCCAACCACCTCTCCCAGGGCCGCATCTCGGGCAGCCTTCGCCTCGAGGGTGGCCTCCCTCTCTCCGTCACAGGCCGTTGAGGCCTGAACCAGCGCCGCCCGAATCGAGGCATCAGAGCGAATCCACCCCGAAGCCAGCTCCAGACGCCCGGCCACCAGGCGAGGGTCGGCGCCTAGAAGATCCTGCCGCAGCCGGTCCAGTTCAGCAACGGCACGCTCCAGGATGGAAGAAGAAGGCGGAGAAACATCGGTGTGCTCCAAGACAACAGGAGGGGTCGCGAAAGCAGCGGCCGGTGGAACAGGAGGAGAAGGTAGCGGCGGCGAGGCCGCACTGTCCCGAGGAGGAGTCCACTGCGCCTCCCCAGCCGTAGCAGCGGCGCCAGACGAGGCACCATGGGGGTCACTTGAGCCATGGGGGCTGTCGCCCCAGCCAGATCAGCCAAGCCCCGCAAGGATGAGCGGGCAGGAGAAGCCCGCGCGTCACCGTCACCCTCCCCTGCAGGCGGAGGCGCCGCCGTGGATGGGGCCTCGCAAGCTCCCTTCGGCTTCTTCGCCATGGGCGCCAGCCTACTCAATAGAAGCAATCATCAAGCCTCGTCGGCGGAACGAGAAACCAAAGATCAAGGATCAAGCACTTACGGGTCGTCGCCAGAAAGCTCTAGCTGCCTCTGGCCATACTTGAAGCCTGAGAGTCGGCTGGAGGGGTCGACCTCAGAAGCAGAAGGCGCGTCCGCGGTTCGCCCCGGAGTCAGGACGGACCCGCGGGAAATCAACCCGGTCCTGCCCTTCTTCAGGACCGGGGGAGAGCTCCCGCTGCCCAGCACGTCGTCGTCGTCGTCATCATCATCGCTCAGCGAAAGGCGGAGAGTGCGGGGCTTGCGCTGGGGAGGGGGAGCCCTAGACTCTCCGTCAGTCGCCTCGGAGTCAAGACCTCCCTCTCGCTCCTCTTCACCCTCCTCTCCGCTGGAGTCGCTGGAAGACACGTCCATAGGTCCCTCAGGGGCCACCACGGGCACGGGGCCGTCCCCGTTGAAGACGGGCATGGACTTCACCACTTGCTCCCAATCGTCGCAAAGGAATAGGGGCGAGGGCACGCCCTCCAACCTTGCTACCTCGCCCCCGACCAGGGATTGGAGAACCGCAGTCACATCCTCCTCGCCCACAGCTGCGGGGCTCGGATCAGGCCTCCACATCGGGGGAGAGTACTGCCAAAGCGGAGCCAATTGGTGCTCCAGGAACTCCCTCAGCAGCGACGCCCCGGTCATCTTCGCCGCCGCCATGCTGGCCGGCTTTAGGTCAGCGTCCATCTTCGCCAACATCGACTTCGCGCGGGGATCCGTGAGCTCCGCTCGGCACCAGTTGCTAGAACTCACGGGCGGCTCCGTGGGAAGGATCAACCGAGGATGGATGCGCCCGGCGTCTACCAAAACCCACTTGCTCCGGAAGCCCTCGATCCTCTTCCCCGGATTCGAAATGGCCATGGCACTGCCGCACGCGACGAAGCCCGCGCACGCAGAAGGGGAACCACGGGAAGTCCGGAGATAGAAGTAGTGGCGCAGCAAGGCCACTGAAGGCTGCACCCCCACATGAGCCTCGCAGTAGTAGGCGAAGATCGCCAGAAGAAGGATGGAGTTGGGGTGGAGATGCAGAGCTTGCAAGTTGTAATGGCGGAGGACGGAGAGGAAGAACTCAGAGAAAGGAGGCACCAAGCCCGCAGTAATGGAGCTTACGAAGAGAGGATAGAAGGTGCTCCCTCGGCCCTCAGGGGTGGCGGAGCCGACCTTGAACACCTGCGCCCCGTTGAGGCCCTGCACCGCCGCCATCCGGTGCAGTCGGGCGAGGCTCGCCTCCGACATGTTGGGCGAGTCCAAAGCAGGCGAGAACCAAGCTTCAGTCGGGGGCTGGTGAGGCGCCATGGCTACCTAGGTCAACCGGATGGAGCAGATCTGGAAAACTTGGAGGGAGAGAGGAGAGACGCGAGAAAGGGGATCTGAGCAGCGGCTGAAGGAGGAGAAGAGCAAAGCCGGAGCGGGTGCCACACCTTTAATAAACCGCGCAGTTGCAGAAGCACCCACGTCCAATCAACCACCACGTGGCGCCCAAGGCCACAGGCTGTTAGGGCCCACGGCGCTTCGCCCCTGCCCTTTCGCCTCTCGGCACGGCCAAGTCCATACGCGCCTTGGGCCCGGGGGCTACTGTCGGCGTTCTGGGAACGGGGGTCCCCAGATTTGCCTGCCTGCGGCCTGCGGCATGGCTCAAATGGGGGCCCAGCGCGGCCCATCCTCCTCAACACAAGACTCAAGACCCTCGCGAGGGGCCAAGCCTCACGAGGCGGACGACACGGCACTTCCTCAGGCACGGCCTCCTCAGGCTGGCTCGCGAGGAGGCGGAGAGATCAAGGCGGGGTACCTCACGAGGTGCCCATGACACAAGCCATGACGATCGAGGGTGCCAGGCGGGCGCCAGCTCGCGCAGCGTTCCCCTTTCCGCTTTGGTGCAAAGGGGGCAAGCGCAGGCGAGAGGATCAAGCAAAGGCGCCCATTTCGGTGCAACAAGACCAAGACCAGTCCAACGGTGGGAAGTAGGTCACCATGGAGCCCATAACGGCGTCAGCACAGGGCCTTTGGCAGGTGAAGACCAACTTTAGTCAGGATAAGTGTACCGGATGTTTCCCTTCGAATTGGCCAATTGTTGGCGCCCTTCCCGCTCAAATATTTGGGAAGAGGCCCAGGGCCTTTGCCTATAAATAGGACTAGCCACCCCCAGGGTAGAGGCATCTAGAATCGGGCATCCAGCATCGGATAGAGACAACCGATCGAGCATTGAGAGCAAGCATAGAGCAGGCAGAGAGAGAGAGAGAAGGGCAATTGAACTCCTCCAGCAGTTCATCCCCTAGCCAAGATTAGACTCTCGCGAGGTTGTTCTTCCTTGTATTGTTCATCATCATCAGCCCAAGAGGCAATCCACCCACCACAAACTAGAGTAGGGTATTACACCACAATGGTGGCCCGAACTAGTATAAACCCTGTGTCTCTTGTGCTGTTCGTTCTGTAGTTTAGATCCTTGTGAGACGGAGAGGTAGAGGGCACGATCTCCGCGCGCACCCCAGAGTTCGAACCTTAAGGGTCTGCCGAAACCTGTGATCCGACAATCATATTGCTTGAGTTTATCCCTCTACATCATGTCATCTTGCTTAATGCGTTACTCCGTTCTTATGAACTTAATACTCTAGATGCATGGTGGATAGCGGTCGATGTGTGGAGGAATAGTAGTAGATGAAGGCAGGAGTTTGTCTACTTGTTTAGGATGTGATGCCTATATACATGATCATGCCTAGATATTCTCATAACTATTCGCTTTTCTATCAATTGCTCGACAGTAATTCGTTCACCCACCGTAATACTTATGCTATCTTGAGAGAAGCCACTAGTGAAACCTATGTCCCCCGGGTCTATTTTCCATCTAATAAGTTTCCGATCTACTTTTATTTTGCAATCTTTACTTTTAATCTATATCATAAAAATACCAAAAATATTTATGTTCTTATCTCTATCAGATCTCACTCTCGTAGGTGAACGTGAAGGGATTGACTACCCCTTTATCGCGTTGGTTGTGAGGTTCTTATTTGTTTTGTGTAGGTACGAGGCAACTTGTGCGTAGTATCCTACTAGATTGATACCTTGGTTCTCAAGAACTGAGGGAAATACTTACGCTACTTTGCTGCATCACCCTGTCCTCTTCAAGGAAAAATCCAACGCAAGATCAAGAGGTAGCAGGGGCAACTACATCAGGCTGGCTCACAAGGAGCGGAGATATCAAGGCACGGGGTACCTCGTGAGGTTCTCGTGACGCAAGCCATGACGACCAAGGCCAGGCAGGCGCCATAACGCATAGTGTCCTTGTTTCCTCTTTGGTGCTAAGGAGGCAAGTGCAGGCGAGGAATACCTAGGCTGCGGGCAAAGGTTTCCAGATCGGTGCAACAAGACCAAGACCAGCAGGACGGCAGGACAGAGGTCACCATGGAGCCCAAGACGGCGTCACCACCAGAGCCTTTTGCAGGCGAAGACCACCTTTAGTCAGGATAACTTGTACTAGTTGTCCCCCTTTGAATTTGGTCGTTGTGGCATCCCTTCCCTCTCAATATTTGGGAAGAGGACCAGGGCCTCTATAAATAGGGCTAGCCACCACTGTAGAAAGCAACAAGACCGTGGATCAGATCCATTCCACCATTACCAGCTTGACAAGCACAAGAACACCTATCCTTTGGAGGTCGTTCTTCCCTTGTAGTGTTCATCACAACAGTGGCCCGAACCAGTATAAATCTTGTGTCCCTTTGTCTTGCGAGCTTGCATAGTTAGGCATGGATCGAGTGCGAGTGAGCTAGAGTTGGGGAGAGATCTTCGTGCGCACCCCAGTGTTCGAACCTCAAGGGTTTTGCCGGAACCCACGATCCGACAGCGTGTTCCCCAACCCGGCCAAGGGTCAGCTCCCGTCCCATCCAGGTCGTACGATGGGACGAGTCTCCAACAACTGATGACCAAAGCCACAATGCCCCGCCCATGCCTCTGGTCAGCCGGAGTGTGGCATCAGTGCCACTCACCTACCCACTGACCAGGGCCAGCGTGGCAACAGTGCGCCCATCGTCACCACTGACACCAGCATGCGGGGACATGACGGAGAGTCACTGTAGCCGACTCAACCCGGCCACTCCCTGACGACCGACAAGACGGTGAACAGTGCACCTAGGCGTGCGAGGCCCGCGCCCGAAGAACCCGGCGAGCTCTGACACCCGGCTGGTCCCAGCACTGGGTTCCCGGACATTGACAACCCGGCCCTACGTCCTTGTAACATTACCATTGCACCCATGCGGGTTGACCTATAAAACCCCCTAGGATCCCTCATGCATACGGGCAAGCAACCAGAGGACTCACGCATCGATCACAACTAGCAACACTCACACACCACAAGAGGGAGCAGCTAGAGCCCTGGCCTGCCCTCCCTCTTCCTCCATACAGCTCAAGGAGCAACCCTGTACTTTTACATAGCAATCACTCTCGGCAGGACTAGGGGTGTTATCTCTCCGGAGAGCCCCGAACCTGGGTATGTCTTGCATCCTGTGCTGGCTCATGCCAACTGAGGGAGTCCTGGACTAAGGGGTCCTCGGGCGTCCGGCCTGTTAGCCATGGGCCGGACTGATGGGCCGTGAAGATATGAAGACCGAACACTGCACCCGTGTCGGGACAAGACACTCCTTGGCATGCAAGGCAAGCTTGGCGATCAACTATGTAGATTCCTTTTTATGTAATCGACTCCATGTAACCCTAGATCTCTCCGGTATCTATATAAACCGAAGAGCCCAGTCCGGATAGGCGGATACTCATTATCATAGTCATACAAGCTAGGCCTCTAGGGTTTAGCCATTACAATCTCGTGGTAGATCAACTCTTGTAATACTCATATTCATCAAGATCATTCAAGCAGGAAGTAGGGTATTACCTCCATAGAGAGGGCCCGGACCTGGGTAAATATCGTGTCCCCTGTCTCTTGTTATCATCGACCTTAGACGCACAGTTCGGGACCCCCTGCCCGAGATCCGCCGGTTTTGACACTATGCCGTCCCCAAGACTATGAATGAGCTTTACACCTTGGTAGATAAGTGTTCCCATACAGAGGAGGGGAGGCGACTCCTCGGAGAAGAAGATGGCGTCAAAGTTGACTTCGAAGATGACGATGATGCCGTTAACCCGAAGAAGAAGAACAAGAAGCACAACAGGAAGCGCAAGGAGAAGGCAATATTAGCTGTCGAGGGTTCTGGCACTCCTAGTACCGGCAAGAAGGCCAAGACCAAAGCACCCGGCAGGGAAGTTGTCGCGTGAACTGATTGCCTGGAGGCTGCGGCGGCCGAAAATACTGGGAAGGCTGACGGACCGTATTGCAAGATCCCTTGGACAAAGGGCCATGATCTCCAAGTGTGTCACCGAGTTGATAAACTCGTCAAGAAGTAGAAAGCTAAGTACGAGAAGCGTGACAAGGAAAGGGACCAAGAAGGTGCTGGCGGGAAAGGCCGAGGCGCCAGAGGAGGCCGCCGCGGCAAGATTCCTCTGCATCAAGAGAAACCTGCTAGGGGCCGTGAGAAGAAGGAAGGCGATGACGAAAGTGATGAAGGGGATGAAGAGGAAACTAGTGAGCAAGAGCTCCAGAAAGCCACTGAAGCCCTGTGCATTGATGAAGGTGCATCTTTGCACTCCTCTTACCGCCAGCTTAAATAGTAAGCACGTGAAGTCAATGCTATGGAGCCAGCGGTGGATTCCTAGAAACCACTCAAATGATCCCGCACACCCATAATCTTTGACGAAGAGGACCACCCTTACTTAACCATCGCGGTAGGGTGCTTGCCGTTGTCGGTTTCACCAAAAATTCGCAACCTCAAGGTCACAAGATGTTGGTTGACGGCGGGGTAGGATTGAATTTGATTTCCCCCCAAGGTGATCAGCAAATTGCAAATATCAGATGAAGACCTCAAGGTTACTGGAACATTTCAAGGAATCAACTCCGGCAGGAGTCGTCCTAAGGGACAGATCACACTATCGGTGACGTTTGGAGGAGAATTGAACTACCAGACCGAGAAGATTGTGTTTGATGTGGTCCAGCTTCCTTTGTTGTACAATGGGATTCTTGGTCATCCGGCTTTGGCAAAATTCATGGCGGCATCCCACTATGCCTATAACAATCTGAAGATGCTAGAGCCAATGGGCGTCATCTCGATGACTTGCTAGAGAGTTCTGCTAGCAAGAGATCCAAGGTTGTTGCACCTGCTGTGAAGAAGGTCCCGGCAAGGTTGGATGGTGTTGATGGTACGTTCACCATCAGCTCCACCGTCAATGACAAATAGGAAAGCGCGCTCGTTGCCTTCCTGCGAGCAAACGTCGATGTGTTCTCTTGGCAACCATCTGACATCCCCGGCATTCCCAGGGAGGTAATCGAGCACCACCTTGCTGTCTGCCCTCATGCCAGGCCCGTCAAGAAGAAGGTCAGGAAACAAGCTTTGGGGCGGCAGCAATTCATTGCCGAAGAGATCAAGAAACTTGAAGCATCTGGTTTGGTCAGAGGAGTTTTGCATTCAACATGGTTGGTGAACCCGGTGGTGGTATGCAAGGCGAATGGGAAATGGAAGCTTTGCATAGATTTCATAGATCTGAGCAAAGCATGCCCAAAGGACCCATTCCCCTTGCCGCGCATCGATCACAACGTGGATTCCACTTTTGGATGTGACCTGCTTTCATTCTTGGATGCATACTCTGGGTACCATCATATATTCATATCCAAGGGGGACGAGGAGAAGACCACGTTCATAACCCCATGTGGCACGTACTGCTTTGTACGGATGCCCTTTGGATTAAAGAGTGCTGGGTCCACTTTTGCAAGGGCAGTTCAAATTGGGTTTGAGCCTCAGTTGCATAGGAACAATGAACCTTACATGGATGACATAGTGGTCAAAACCAAGGACAGATCAATGCTCATTCAGGATTTGGAAGAGACCTTTGCAAACCTGCGCAAGACCAACTTGAAGTTGAACCCTGAGACATGTGTGTTTGGCGTTCCCCCCGGTAAGCTACTTGGCTTCTTTGTGTCTCACCGGGGGATAGAGGCCAACCCTAACAAGACCAGAGCAATCAAGCAAATTCAAGCACCCAAGTGTCGGTGGGAAACGACACCTATGGGATCACGAGAATCCCTTTCTGCGGTTGCGGGGCACGGGGGTCGTGAGAAGAGCGGATCGAGCAGGCAGCACACGATTCCTTTACCCAGGTTCGGGCTGCGGAGATGCGTAATACCCTACTCCTGCTTTGGTGGATTATATGCTTGTGTTCTTGAACTAGCTATGGGGCGTGAGGAGCTCCAAAAAGCCTAATCCTCTTCTTGGTCGCCTGGGGCCTCCTTTTATAGGGAAAGGGGCTACCACAGTGGCACATAGGAGGTGGAAAGGGTACAGTGATGCGACGTTATTCCTCGCATTACATGACAAGGTGCATTTAATGCGCCTTGCTTAGGTGTCCTTGCTTTATCGGGGGCGGTGGAGAGCCCTGTCTCGTCCGTCGCCGCTCTCTCCCACGTCGACACGCGCCCTGGCCAGCGGTGCCTGCGATGCCATGTAGGCGGGCAGGCAGCTGAGGTGGCACAGCGGTGGGTCTCCACGAGGATCTGCATG
The DNA here is from genome assembly GCA_032464435.1 of Aegilops umbellulata. Classification (NCBI taxonomy): domain Eukaryota; kingdom Viridiplantae; phylum Streptophyta; class Magnoliopsida; order Poales; family Poaceae; genus Aegilops; species Aegilops umbellulata. Next base: position 265,024,234 of record CP136058.1, on the reverse strand, counting down.
CCGCCACGCAGGTGCCTGCCCAGCTGGTTGGGTCGGTAGCTGCAAGCGAACGGTGGTGGAGGTGTGACTGGCGCGGGTCCGATGGTGGCACTGCAGGTGTCCTTGGCAAGGGCCTTGCCGCGGCCCCGGCAAGGGTCTTGCCGTGGTGTCTGTTGTCATCCCCGGAAAGGCTCTTGCAGGGGGCCTTGCGGTTCTCCTTGGCTGGGATCCCGCCAAGGACCATCATCTTCTAAAGTGTGCATCTGATCTTGAATGTCTTCACAAAGATCTGCATGCCACCACGGGGATGCCTCCCGAATCCTTGCCCCATGGGGGCAGTGGACTCAAGGGTGACCCGCTCCATAAGTGTGGGGCGAGCTGCCACGGCAAGGGTCTTGCTGGGTTGGTGAAAACCGCCCCCCGGCAAGGATCTTGCCGGGAGGGGCCTGCTTCGCCCCCTTTGCTCTTTGTGGTCTTGGTCTTGGCGTCGTTCTGCTCCTCTTTGGCTTCGGCCTCACCTTGGTTCTACCTCCCTTGCCGGGCTCAGTGCGGCAGCGCCCGTGGCTCAGACTGCCCGTGCACAGTCATAGGGGTACAAAAAGTGTATGTTGGGGAACGTAGCAGAAATTCAAAATTTTCCTACGTGTCACCAAGATCTATCTATGGAGAAACCAACAACGAGGGGAAGGAGAGTGCATCTACATACCCTTGTAGATCGCTAAGCGGAAGCGTTCAAGATAACGGGGTTGAAGGAGTCGTACTCGTCGTGATCCAAATCACCGGAGATCCTAGTGCCGAACGGACGGCACCTCCGCGTTCAACACACGTACAGCCCGGGGACGTCTCCTCCTTCTTGATCCAGCAAGGGGAGAGGAGAAGTTGAGGGAAAACTCCGACCGCACGACGGCATGGTGGTGATGGAGCTCGTGGTTCTCCGGCAGGGCTTCGCCAAGCACTACGGAGGAAGACGAGGTGTTGGAGGAGGGAGAGGGCTGCGCCAGGGGAAGGGTGCAGCAGCCCTCTCTCTTCCTCACTATATATAGGGGTAAGGGAGGAAGGGGAGGCACCCTAGGGTTCCCTAGGGGAGGGGTGGCGGCCACAGGGGAAACCCTAGATGGGTTTGGGCACCCCCACCCCCTAGGAAACTTGCCCCCCAAGCCGGGAGGGGCGGCTGCCCTAGGGGTGGCGCCCCCACCTCTCTCGTTACGTGAGATGGGGTTGGGAGGGGCGCTCGGCCCCTTAGTGGGCTGATGTGCCCTCTCCCCTTGGCCCATAAGGCCCCCCGACGCTTGCCGGGGCCTCCGAAACCCCTTTCGGACACGCTGGTCATCACCTGGTACCCCCAGAACAATTCCAGACTCCAATACCCTTCGTCCAATATACCGATCTTCACCTCCGGACCATTTCGGAGCTCCTCGTCATGTCCGAGATCTCATCCGGGACTTCCGAACAACCTTCGGTAACCACATACTATTTCCCATAACAACTCTAGCGTCACCGAACCTTAAGTGTGTAGACCCTAAGGGTTCGGGAACCATGCAGACATGACCGAGACAACTCTCCGACAATAACAAACAGCGGGATCTAGATACCCATGTTGGCTCCCACATGTTCCATGATGATCTCATCGGATGAACCACGATGTCAAGGATTCAGTCAATCCCGTATACAATTCCCTGTGTCTAGCGGTATTGTACTTGCTCGAGATTCGATCGTCGGTATCCCGATACCTTGTTCAATCTCGTTACCGGCAAGTCTCTTTACTCGTTCCGTAACACATCATCCCGTGATCAACTCCTTGATCACATTGTGCACATTATGATGATGTCCTACCGAGTGGGCCCAGAGATACCTCTCCGTCGCACGGAGTGACAAATCCCAGTCTCGATTCGTGCCAACCCAACAGACACTTTCGGAGATACCCGTAGTGCACCTTTATAGCCACCCAGTTACGTTGTGACATTTCGCACACCCAAAGTATTCCTACGGTATCTGGGAGTTGCACAATCTCATGGTCTAAGGAAATGATACTTGACATTAGAAAAGCTTTAGCATACGAACTACACGATCTTGTGCTATGCTTAGGATTGGGTCTTGTCCATCACATCATTCTTCTAATGATGTGATCCCGTTATCAATGACATCCAATGTCCATGGTCAGGAAACCGTAACCATCTATTGATCAACGAGCTAGTCAACTAGAGGCTTACTAGGGACATGGTGTTGTCTATGTATCCACACATGTATCTGAGTTTCCTATCAATACAATTCTAGCATGGATAATAAACTATTATCATGAACAAGTAAATATAATAATAACTAATTTATTATTGCCTCTAGGGCATATTTCCAACAGTGTACCCCTCTTTTTGTACACCGACAGGAGCCCCCGGGCCTGGGCCACACATAAGCGCTACGCGTTGTTGGGCTAGGCCCAAGAACGGTGCGCGGGCAGGCAGGGCGGTTTTCACCGCGGTAAGTTTCTTCGCGCGCTGCGCCTCCCATGCTTCCCGCGCGTGGCGCGGCGTGGGGAGGCGCGCGTGACGTGGGCGGCATGTGTGGGGTCGCTCCCTGCGAGCATGCGTCACATCACAGTTAATGTGAAAGGAGGCGGTCCGTGTTCTCCCCCATAAGAAGGAATAACCGTGGGCGCGCTACTCACTTTCCCCCTTCCTTCATGCCTTTTCCAATCTCAGAGTCGTCGCTCCTTTTCTTCCTTCTCTTGCAAGCTTTTCGTCGTCGCCTCTCGTCGCCGCCTCGTCCCCGCCCTCCTTCCCTTCCTTAACCCTCTAAGCTCCTTGGCCGCCATGGCGCCCAAATCTGCCAAGGGCAAGGGGGTGGCTAAGGGCCTCGTGACCATGGAACCGCCGGAGAGCGCGTTGCTGGGGGACAAGACGAAGTCCGCCTTCTTCTACCCCTCGTCGGTCGACGTCCACGAGCTCCGGGCTTCCTTCAAGCCCTTGTGGGGAGTGAAGACGGGGGGAGAGAACTCGGGGCACCCGGCGACGCGCGTCATTCCTGCCGCTTGCGCCGACCCCACTCCAAACCGGTACCCCTTCTTTGTCGACTACTTATCTTGTGGGTTATGCCCCCCTTTCTCTGAGTTCTTCTGCGATATCATGCACACCTTTGGCTTCCGCCTTCTGGATTTTACTCCAAATGCGGTGGCGTGCATGTCTTGCTTCGCACATCTTTGCGAGGGCTTCGTCGGAGTGCGGCCCAACACGGCGCTCTTCCGCCACTATTTTTACCCTCAAATCCAAACTGGAGGTGCCGTTGCTGGTTGTGTCACCTGGATCCCAAGGTCCAAGGAGGCATACCCGGATGGCGCCATGAAAGAGAGGTGGGACGAATGCCGTGACCGGTGGTGTTGGATCGAAGACGAAGACCCACCGGAATTTTGCAAGTTCGCCTGACGCCGCCCGTCCGTGGCAACGATTGGGGTGAGGTCGATGCCACTGATGGGAGGCTCACCATCGCCACCACCAGAATCCTCCGGCTGACCCGGGCGGGGCTCACCCTGGAAATGATTGGGGCGGATTTCATCCGCCGTCGGATTGCTCCGTTGCACAACAAGGGGAGGCCAGCTTGGATCTTCACGAACCCGGCCGATATCATGCGGCTCCGCCCTGGCCTCGATCACAACATCACGGTGATGGGGCATGCCCACTTCTGCCAGCGGCTCTTCCAGCTGGACTTGGATAGTGACGGCGAGGTCGAGCTGACCGGCAAGGCCGCGAGGGTTGCCGTAAAGTCTGGCAAGGCCGTCAAGAGGCCGCTCTTCAAGTTGCCCGCGAGAGTCGTCCCGCTGTGTAACAATTCTCGCCGATCCGAGATCATCGCCATGATGCCGGACTGCAATGCGCACGGCCCCATCCCGAGCTGGAGGGAGCCGGCGGCCACAGACGTGCGGCAGTTTTTTGACACCTTGGCTGAGGTGTATGTCAACGCCGACGCCGAGCGGCGGCTCATCATGGACACCACCCAGGCGGAGGTGGACTACATCGCCACCAGGGTGAAGGAGGCACAGCTCGTCCTGGAGGCCGGCAGCGCTGGGGGCGTGGAGGACGAGGGCGCCGCGATCGCAGAGGAGGAGCAATTCTCCCTGTGGGCGGCGGCCACCACAGGCGCCAGCGGCGCCGACACCGGGGCTCTGCTCGTTGAGGACGTGGTTGACGAACCGTCATCGTCGGAGGAGGACGCGGCGGCGGGCTCGACGCCAACCAGGGGAAGAGGGTGAGTCCTGCGGCGGGCTTGCTTTGGTGAGCCAGTCCGGCCTGGCAGGGGCCCGCGGCCTCAATTGACCCTGGAAGGGTCCGGGCGCCACACGAGGGCCTCAGCAACGAAGAAGCTGATGTCGGCCGCTGGGAAGAAGAAGGCAGGAGCCTCTTCCCCTTCTGCGTGCACACAAACCCCGCCGCCTTCCCCGCCCCCTCCGGCGGGCGTCGACTCGGATGACGACGTGGTGCTCCCCTTTGATCTCGGGCCACTCAGCCCGTAGAGGAAAAGGAAGCCGGCGGATGGAGAGGAGACGGATGATGAGTAAGTACTCCGTTCCTTATTGCCGTTTCCATTTCCCTGAATGGGGCCGCTTGTCTTGATCCATCTTGCCTTTGTAGGGATGCAGAGACGTTGGCCCACAGGGCGAAGAGGGCGAGGACCTCGGCGAGCGGCCAGCCCCCGGCTGGGGCTTCAACGACACCATTGGTGGTGTTGAGCAGCCCGGACAGCAGCCCCCGACATAGCCCCCAGCGTAAGTTCATCACCCCCTTCTTACTCGACTTGGGGTAGGCGTCCGATGCCACGATGCTGACCTTGCCGGGTTTGTAGGAGGGGAGCGGCAGCAGGAGGAGCCGCAGAGGGCTACCCCCAACACGCCACCCCCATTGACTACACCGCCGCGGTGGGCGTCCCCGACAAGGGCACCAGGCGCGGGGCCCACACCCATGGAGGAAGAGGGGAACTTGGGCACTGGTGGCTCTGCCTCGACGCCAAAGACCGGCGGAGAGGGGACCTCTGCTTCATAGCCCGGCACTGGTGAGTCGCCTGCCCTTCGCCCTTCGTTCTTTTTTCTTGTGCTTCTCCTGGCTTCATTGCTCCTATCACCACCCAGGCTCTCCCCCAATGGACACGGAGGACGTGGACTCCGTTGTCAGGGATATTGCTGAAGAGGCCGCGGCTGAGGCCGACAAGGTGGCCGCCGAGGAGGCCACCAAGAGCGCCGACGAAGCCACCGCCAGCGAGGCCGCCAAGGACGCCGCCGAGGGTGCCGGCGCGGGGGCCGCCAAGGCTGCCGATGAGGCCTCCGCCGAGGGCGCCGGTGGTGGTCCTGCCGGGGGGGCCAACAAGGCCCCTGCCGAGAAGGAGGCGATGGATGACCAGCCTTCCTCCTCCTCAGCCTCAGGCCCCGGCAGGTACCTGAAGGTGGGTGATGATCTCTTCGTCCACCTCCTAGGGGCGCCAAGCCGAGCGCCCGCCGAAGGGGAAGTTTTTTATGACGAAGTGCTTGCCGCCACCGGGTTCGAGATTTTCGATGTGACGGGCGCCGGCGGCGGCGGTTCTCCAGAGGAGCAGCTCTTCCGCGCCATGGGGGCCAACTTCCGGAAGCTCCAAGCGCTCTACCGCGGCCGCCTGGACAAAGATGAGTTCAGGGCGGTAGCGGTGGACTATGCGGAGGCGGACTTCAAGGCGCGCGTCGCCGAAGCGCAGGCTTGGTTCCACTAGTCTCGCGAGGAGCAGAGGGCCTTCCAGGAGAAATTGGCCCAGCGCGAAGTGGAGCTCTCCCTGAAGATGGCCGACATCAAGAAGGCCCAGGAGAAGGCGGCGAACTTGGCCGCCGCGGCCGAAGCCATCCCGAACCAGCATCAAGCCACCTTGAACTCCCAGGAGGAGGACCTCTCCGCGCGCGAGGTGAAGCTTGCCGCTACGCTCCGCGGCAAGGACAAGGAGCTCGAGGCCCTTGTCGCACGACGGACCCAGGAGCTGGAGCAGAGGCACAGAGAGGCGCTCGATGCCCAAGCCCTTGCCCACGCCGGCAAGGTGAAGGAGCTGGAGGCAGAGCGGGACGAGCTGAAGGAGCAGGCCCTCCAGCTGTCCGGCAAGGCGGACATGCTCAACTGCGTCTTGGTGGAGGCGCAGGGAACGGTGATCAGCAGGACTGGTGAGCTCTCCGAGGCGCGAGACTCCATCAGAGATCTCAAGCTAAAGCTGGAGGATCTCGAGAAGCTGTTGCCGGAGAGCAGAGCTCGGAAGGAGGCCTTGACCAAAAGCCTGGAGGAGGAGAAGCAGCAGCGGGCAGCCGAGGCCGCCTCCCACCAAGAGTATGTGGCGGCCGAGAACAGGTGGATCAGCCATCTGGAGGTCGTCGCCGGCAGGGTTACCTCGCAATTGGCCACCATGGGGTTGCCAAATGTGAGGTACGCTCCTGAGCGCAGCGGGACCGTCAACGCCAAGCTGACCCAGTTCTTCGAGGGCGTCCTCGGGGCCCTGGCCTATCTCCACTCCAACAGGACGGCCGAGGAGGCCCGGCGTCTTTGCCGGAGGGTCGTGACCAAGGTCCTCACCAAGGTGGCATACTGGAATCCCGATCTTGACTTCGCGGCTACGATGAAGAGCTTGCCGGAGGATGCTGATCCTATGGTGCTCAAGGAGTGCATCAAGCCCATCACCGACTGCATCGGTGAAATCAAGAGGGTGGAAGGCCAGCGCCGGGACTAGGTGTCCCGTTCTTCTTCGCCGCTGCGGGCCCTCGATCAAGATAAATTTTATATTTAGTTAGAACCACAACAATGATGTGATGTAATATAACTCTGAAGTACTCTTTAATTTCATGCATGTTATTTCCCCGTTCAATTCCCCTTTGTATGTGTGCCCTACGCCGATTGGGAAGGCTTGCCGGCGCGAAAGCCCCAAGCGGCGTCTTGGGGACGGATCCCCATGGCCTGCCGGGTACGCGTGCAACCGGGTGAGCCACCTTCCCGTCCCGAACGCGGTCGCTCGAACTGTCGAGCTTGACTCAAGTCAGAATTGAGGACGTTGCCGATTACGGGAGGCTACCCTGCCACTTCCGACGCAGCCGCTTGAGCTGTTGAGCGGACTCGAAACAGGGCAAGGGCGTTGCCAATCGTGGTAGAGCCCCCTAGCGTGCAGGTTTTTTTCATACAAAGCGAACATCTCCGGGGGGAATAACCTCAAAATAAAAAGGGAATTATAGGCGAGAGTTCAGCACGACTTAACTTTTGTCTGCGATTGCTCGAGTGTTGATCTCCTGGCCCCTTTTCTTCTTCAAAGATCGCAAAGACAAAGGAGCATTGAACTGACTGCTAAAGCCGATTCTCACAACTGCGCGGCCCTTGCCTGGCGCACCAAAGATGTCGGTGGGAAACGACACCTATGGGATCATGAGAATCCCTTTCTGCGGTTGCGGGGCGTGGGGGTCGTGAGAAGAGCGGATCGAGCAGGCAGTACACGATTCCTTTACCCAGGTTCGGGCCGCAGAGATGCGTAATACCCTACTCCTGCTTTGGTGGATTATATGTTTGTGTTCTTGAACTAGCTATGGGGCATGAGGAGCTCCAAAAAGCCGAATCCTCTTCCTGGTCGCCTGGGGCCTCCTTTTATAGGGAAAGGGGATGCCACAGTGGCACACAGGAGGTGGAAAGGGTACAGTGATGCGAGGTTATCCCTCGCATTACATGACAAGGTGCATTTAATGCGCCTTGCTTAGGTGTCCTTGCTTTATCGGGGGCGGGGGAGAGCCCTGTCTCGTCCGTCGCCGCTCTCTCCCGCGTCGACACGCGCCCTGGCCAGCGGTGCCTGCGATGCCATGTAGGCGGGCAGGCAGCTGAGGTGGCGCAGCGGTGGGTCTCCACGAGGATCTGCATGCCGCCACGCAGGTGCCTGCCCAGCTGGTTGGGTCGGTAGCTGCATGCGAACGGTGGTGGAGGTGTGACTGGTGCGTGTCTGATGGTGGCACCGCGGGTGTCCTTGGCAAGGGCCTTGCCGCGGCCCCGGCAAGGGTCTTGCCGTGGTGTCTGTTGTCATCCCCGGCAAGGCTCTTGCCGGGGGCCTTGTGGTTCTCCTTGGCTGGGATCCCGCCAAGGACCATCATCTTCTAAAGTGTGCATCTGATCTTGAATGTCTTCACAAAGATCTGCATGCCACCACGGGGATGCCTCCCGAATCCTTGCCCCATGGGGGCAGTGGACTCAAGGGTGACCCGCTCCATAGGTGTGGGGCGAGCTGCCACGGCAAGGGTCTTGCCAGGTTGGTGAAAACCGCCCCCCCCCCCGGCAAGGATCTTGCCGGGAGGGGCCCGCTTCGCCCCCTTTGCTCTTTGTGGTCTTGGTCTTGGCGTCGTTCTGTTCCTCTTTGGCTTCGGCCTCACCTTGGTTCTACCTCCCTTGCCGGGCTCAGTGCGGCGGCGCCCGTGGCTCACACTGCCCGTGCACAGTCATAGGGGTACAAAAAGTGTACCCCTCTTTTTGTACACCGACACCAAGACAGTCAAGGACGTGAAGCGTCTAACTGGATTTGTTGCCCAGCTAAGTAGGTTCATTTCAAAGTCTGCCAAGCGCGCCCTACTGTTCTTCAAAATTTTGTAGAAGCCAAGGCCCATGAAGTGGACCCCGGAGGCAGAAGTGGCGCTGCAGGACTTAAAAACCTATCATTCCTTTGTTCCTACCTTGCTCGCTCCTAAACCGCAAGAGCCGTTGCTTCTATACTTAGCAGCAACCAATCAAGTGGTTAGTGCAGCGCTGGTGGCATAGCGGAAAGCAGATGAAGGAGCAGCCGCAGCTACTATCCTCCCTGAAGAAGGAAGTAAACCAATCATGGCAGGGTCAGATAAGGATCAGGAAAAAGAAGAGCTGGGTGGTGAAGGCAGTCCCAAGACCACGGCAAAGAAGAAAGTGGTATAGCGACTAGTTTACTTTGTTAGTTCCCTATTGCAGGGGCTAGATCAAGGTACTCTGGAGCGCATAAATTGATCTTTAGCCTCGTCATGGCCTCAAGAAAGCTGTGCCATTACTTCCAAGCCCACGAGATCACAGTTGTCACCCGTTTCCCTTTGCAACGTATACTGAGGAACCCTGAGGCCACCGACAGAATAGTTGAATGGGCACTAGAGTTGTCAAGCTTTGTTCTGAAGCATGAAAGTACCTCAACCATTCAAAGATGGGTGCTAGCAGAGTTCATTGCAGAATGGACACCTACTCCAGACGAAGAGACACCGGAAATAGTTATCCCTGGCAAGGAGGCGCCCCAAGAATGGAGCATGTACTTTGATGGTGCCTTCTCATTGCAAGGCGTGGGGGCTGGCGTGCTCTTCGTCGCATCTACCGGAGAGCACCTCAAGTATGTGGTCCAGATGCACTTCCCTCAGGAGAAAGCTACCAACAACACTACAAAATATGAAGGACTCCTTGCCGGGCTCATGATTGCAGTAGAATTGGGAATCAAGAAGTTGGTCATCCGTGGAGATTCACAGCTTGTGGTGAGACAGGTCAACAAGCATTACCAGAGCCCGTAAACGGAGGCATACGTTGAAGAAGTGAGAATGTTGAAGGAACACTTTGATGGATTGCAAACAGAGCACGTGCCACGTGCGGAAAACAGTACTGATAATTATTTTTCAAAGTGTGTTGCACAAAAGCTCCCTAAGGAACCAAGGACCTTTGTCCTTCATCTGACTCAACCATCAGTATCTCCATTGGTGATGGCTAGGAAAAGGAGGAACCTGGACTCCGGCAAGCCTTTACTGACAGGGCCTCCAGAGGTCCCCGGAAGAGAAGTTCCCGGGAACAACTCCACCTCGCTTGGTGAGCTGCACTCTTCCGCGGGACCACATGTCTTTGCAGTCGAGGTAGGCGCTCCCATGAGTGAGGAGGTGTCGTTGGTCCTAGTTGTCGAGCCAGAAGCTCCAACTTGGGCACGACACATCGTCCACTACCTCCAAACTTGAGAACTTCCCAAAGAGCGAGAAGAAGCTGAGAGAGTAGCCCGAAGGGTCAGTATGTATAAGTTTGTCGATGACACACTATACAGAAGGAGACCCAACAGTGTGATATTGAAGTGCATTTGCCGGGAAGAGGGAAAGGAACTGTTGGCAGAGATACACAAAGGCATGTGCGGCTCCCATATTGGACCAGGAGCCTTGGTTGGAAAAGCTTTCCGGCAAGGTTTCTACTGGCCCATGGCCCTCCAAGATACCATTGAGCTAGTCACCAAATGTGAAGCCTGCCAGTTCCACTCCAAGAATATTCATGAGCCAGCTCAAGCTCTCTAGACAACCCCTTTGCCATGGCCATTTTTACTCTAGGGGCTCGACATCTTGGGCCCCTTCCCCCGTGCTACCGGGGGCTTTAAATTCTTGTTCATCACAATCGACAAGTTTACAAAGTGGCCGAAAGTGGAGCTTGTGAGGAAGGTGACCACACAATCAGCTATCAAGTTCTTGACAGGATTGGTGTGTCGTTTTGGAGTGCCCGCCCGAGTCATCATTGGCAAGGCACCCAATTCACAATCCGCACCTTCATGCAATATGTTCAAACCCTCGGAAGCAAGGTCTCATTTGCCTCTGTTGCTCATCCTAGGAGCAATGGACAAGCTAAGAGAATGAATGCTAAAGTGCCGCCTGGACTCAAGACAAGCACTTTTGATAGGCTGCAAAAGTGCAGCAGACGTTGGATCAACGAGCAGTTCTTTGGTCCCTCCGTACGACACCAAATCGAGCTACCGACCAGACTCTCTTCTGCCTAGTCTATGGGGCAGAAGCAGTGCTCCCCATGGAACTCATATATGGGTCACCTCGAGTATTTGCCTACGATGAAGTAGAGCAAGAGCAGCACCGACATGAGCATGTCGTGCTCCTTGAGGAGAAACGTCTCCGGGCTGCTGTGCGTGCTGCATGCTACCAGCAAGCCTTGCGTCGCTATCACAGCCATAGGGTCCATGCCCGGAGCCTTGAGGAAGGCGACCTTGTCCTTAGGCGAGCTTAGTCCGCCAAGGGTTCAAACAAGTTGATGCCGAAGTGGGAAGGCCCTTACCGGGTAGTACAAGTCACCAGACCTGGCGTATTTCTTCTGGAGACCGAAGATGGCATCCAAATGCAAAACTCATGGAATATTGAGCATCTCCACAAGTTCTACCCGTAAGGCGCGGCTACCGGGCCCTGCCCCGGCGGCCACCATTTTGTACAAGCCTTGCCGATGTGCATGTAACCTTTTGTACAAAGCCATTGTAGGATTGGAAGTATGTCTAGAGGGGGGGTGATTAGACTACTTGACCAAATAAAAACTTAACCTTTTCCCAATTTTAGTTCTTGGCAGATATTAGCAACTTTAGGACAAGTCAAGCAATCATCACACAATTCAAGCAAGCATGCAAAGAGTATATAGGCAGTGGAAAGTAAAGCATGCAACTTGCAAGAATGTAAAGGGAATGGTTTGGAGAATTCAAACGCTATTGGAGACACGGATTTTTTTCCCGTGGTTCGGATAGGTGGTGCTATCCTACATCCACGTTAGTGGAGACTTCAACCCACGAAGGGTAATGGTTGCGCGAGTCCACGGAGGGCTCCACCCACGAAGGGTCCACGAATAAGCAACCTTGTCTATCCCACCATGGCCATCGCCCACGAAGGACTTGCCTCACTAGCGGTAGATCTTCACGAAGTAGGCGATCTCCTTGCCCTTACAAACTCCTTGGTTCAACTCCACAATCTTGTCGGAGGCTCCCAAGTGACACCTAGCCAATCTAGGAGACACCACTCTCCAAGAAGTAACAAATGGTGTGTTGATAATGAACTCCTTGCTCTTGTGCTTCAAATGATAGTCTCCCCAACACTCAACTCTCTCTCACAGGATTTGGATTTGGTGGAAAGAAGATTTGAGTGGAAAGCAACTTGAGGAAGGCTAGAGATCAAGATTCATATGGTAGGAATGGAATATCTTGGTCTCAACACATGAGTAGGTGGTTCTCTCTCAGAACATATGGGTTTGAAGTGTAGATGTGTTCTGATGGCTCTCTCCACGAATGAAGAGGAGGTGGAGGGGTATATATAGCCTCCACTTAAAATCCAACCGTTACACACAATTTACCAATCTCGGTGGGACGGAATCAACAAACTCGGTCGGACCGAAAAGGTAAACCTAGTGACCGTTAGAGATTTTCGGTGGGACTGACATGCATCTCGGTAGGACCGATGTGGTTAGGGTTTGGGCATAACGTAATCTCGGTGAGACCGATTACACAAACTCGGTGAGACCGATTTGGTAATTATCTAACCAGAGAGTTGGTCAGGCAAACTCGGTGGGACCGATTTGCTCTTTCGGTGAGACCGAAAAGTTACAAAAGGGAAACAGAGAGTTTGCATTGCAATCTCAGTGGGACCGATCCGCTCTTTCGGTGAGACCGAAAAGTTACGAAAAGGAAACAGAGAGGTTGCAATCCCATCTCGGTGAGACCGAGATCCCTATCGGTGAAACCGATTTGCTAGGGTTTTGGCAGTGGCTTATGACATACGAAACTCGGTGGCGCCGGATAGAAAGAATCGGTAGGACCGAGTTTGGCTTAGGGTTTAGGTCATATGTGGATATGGGAAAGTAGTTGAGGATTTTGGAGCATATCATTAAGCACATGAAGCAAAGGGCTCATTAAGCAACACCTCATCCTTCCTTGATAGTATTGGCTTTTCCTATGGACTCAATGTGATCTTGGATCACTAAAATGTAAAATGAAGAGTCTTGAGCTTGAAGCTTTAGCCAATCCTTTGTCCTTAGCATTTTGAGGGTTCCACTTTAACCATTCATGCCATGCCAATCATTGAGCTTTCCTTAAATAATTGTCTTGGAATAGCATTAGCTTAATGAGCTATATGTTGTTATGAATTACCAAAACCACCTAGGGATAGTTGCACTTTCAGCCATACGCAGATCCTGAGCACAGACAATAAAACGAAGCGGTGACGCCCAAAAAACAACATGCATGCATGATAGCTTAGCATAAATTTGCCATGATCATTTAGATGGGGTTATATGCTGCTATGTTTTCCTCTACACTAACTACATGGCTCTTGCCGCGGACTTGATCCTGAAGGAAATATGCCCTAGAGGCAATAATAAAGTTATTATTTATTTCCTTATTTCATGATAAATGTTTATTATTCATGCTAGAATTGTATTAACCGGAAACATAATACATGTGTGAATATATAGACAAACAGTGTGTCACTAGTATGCCTCTACTTGACTAGCTCGTTGATCAAAGATGGTTAAGTTTCCTAGCCATAGACATGAGTTGTCATTTGATTAACGGGATCACATCATTAGGAGAATGATGTGATTGACATGACCCATTCCATTAGCTTAGCACCCGATCGGTTAGTATGTTGCTATTGCTTTCTTCATGACTTATACATGTTCCTATGACTATGAGATTATGCAACTCCCGTTTGCCGGAGGAACACTTTGTGTGCTACCAAACGTCACAACGTAACTGAGTGATTAAAAAGGATCTCTACAGGTGTCTCCAAAGTTACATGTTGGGTTGGCGTATTTCGAGATTAGGATTTGTCACTCCGATTGTCAGAGAGGTATCTCTGGGCCCTCTCGGTAATGCACATCACATAAGCCTTGCAAGCATTGCAACTAATGAGTTAGTTGTGAGATGATGTATTATGGAATGAGTAAAGAGACCTTCTGGTAACGAGATTTAACTAGGTATTGAGATACCGACGATCGAATCTCGGGCAAGTAACATACCGATGACAAAGGGAACAACATATGTTGTTATGCGGTCTGACCGATAAAGACCTTCGTAGAATATGTAGGAGCCAATATGGGCATCCAGGTCCCGCTATTGGTTATTGACAAGAGAGGTGTCTCGGTCATGTCTACATAGTTCTCAAACCCGTAGGGTCCGCACGCTTAACATTCATTGACGATATAGTACTATGAGTTATGTATGTTGGTGACCGAATGTTGTTCGGAGTTTTGGATGAGATCACGGATATGACGAGGAACTCCGGAATGGTCCGGAAGTAAAGATTGATATGTGGATAGTAGTGTTTGATCTCCGGAAAGGTTCCGGAATCCATCGGAAGGGGTTTCGTATGTTTCCCGAAATGTTTGGGCATGAGAACACTTTATCTGGGTCAAAGGGGAAAGCCCACAAGGTTTTTGGAAAGCGCAAAAGGAAGTTTTGCGGAGTCCAGGGGCCAGACGCCAGGGTCCCTGGCGTCTGGGTCCAGACGCCGGGAACCCTGGCGTCTGGCCCTGTAGTCCGAAAAGGACTCTTGCCTTTCGGGTGAAACCGACTTTGTGGAGGCTTTTACTCCAAGTTTCGACCCCAAGGCTCAACATATAAATAGAGGGGTAGGGCTAGCACCCAAGACACATCGAGAAACACCAAGCCGTGTGCCGGCAACCCCGTCTCCTCTAGTTCATCCTCCGTCATAGTTTTCATAGTGCTTAGGCGAAGCCTTGCGAAGATTGTTCTTCACCAACACCGTCACCACGCCGTCGTGCTGCCGGAACTCATCTGCTACTGCGCCCCTCTTGCTGGATCGAGAAGGCGAGGACGTCTACGAGCCGAACGTGTGCAGAACTCGGAGGTGCCGTGCTTTCGGTGCTTGGATCGGTCGAATCGTGAAGACGTACGACTACATCAACCGCGTTGATATAACGCTTCCGCTTACGGTCTACGAGGGTACGTAGACAACACTCTCCCCTCTCATTGCTATGCATCACCATGATCTTGCGTGTGCGTAGGAAATTTTTGAAATTACTACGTTCCCCAACAGTGGTATCAGAGCCTAGGTTTTATGTGGTGATGTTATATGCACGAGTAGAAGACAAGTGAGTTGTGGACGATATAAGTCATACTGCTTACCAGCAATGTCATACTTTGGTTCGACGGTATTGTTGGATGAAGCGGCCCGGACCGACATTACGCGTACGCTTACGCGAGACTGGTTCTACTGACGTGCTTTGCACACAGGTGGCTGGCGGGTGTCAGTTTCTCCAACTTTAGTTGAACCGAGTGTGGCTACACCCGGTCCTTGCGAAGGTTAAAACAGCACCAACTTGACAAACTATCGTTGTGGTTTTGATGCGTAGGTAAAAACGGTTCTTGCTAAGCCCATAACAGCCACGTAAAACTTGCAACAACAAAGTAGAGGACGTCTAACTTGTTTTTGCAGGGCATGTTGTGATGTGATATGGTCAAGATGTGATGCTATATTTTATTGTATGAGATAATCATGTTTTGTAACCGAGTTATCGGCAACTGGCAGGAGCCATATGGTTGTCGCTTTATTGTATGCAATGCAATCGCCCTGTAATGCTTTACTTTATCACTAAGAGGTAGCGATAGTCGTAGAAGCATAAGATTGGCGAGACGACAACGCTGCTACAATGGAGATCAAGGTGTCGCGCCGGTGACGATGGCGGTCATGGAGGTGCTTCGGAGATGGAGATCACAAGCACAAGATGATGATGGCCATATCATATCACTTATATTGGTTGCATGTGATGTTTATCTTTTATGCATCTTATCTTGCTTTGATTGACGGTAGCATTATAAGATGATCTCTCACTAAATTTCAAGATAAAAGTGTTCTCCCTGAGTATGCACCGTTGCCAAAGTTCGTCGTGCCCAGACACCACGTGATGATCGGGTGTGATAAGCTCTATGTCCATCTACAACGGGTGCAAGCCTGTTTTGCACACGCAGAATACTCAGGTTAAACTTGACGACCCTAGCATATGCAGATATGGCCTCGGAACACTGAGACCGAAAGGTCGAGCATGAATCATATAGTAGATATGATCAACATAGTGATGTTCACCATTGAAAGCTACTCCATTTCACATGATGATCGGTTATGGTTTAGCTGATTTGGATCACGTGATCACTTAGAGGATTAGAGGGACTAGTCGTCAACCCGTGCACCTGCACATGCTAGCTTTTAACAATGCATTAGTCAAACCCTTCGGAACAAAGGTATGATGAAGTTGTTGAAAGTTTAATTTCTTCACACTACAGTTTGTTTTGGAACACATGCATCACAGGATGCTTATTTCATTGTACAACAGATTTGACAAAAAATCTGTTTTTGCTTAGGCATCGTGAAGAAGAATCGATATTTATACAACTAATATAGCCAGAAAGATAAATATTAGAAAATGCTAGTTTGATTCACTTAATATTTCTCATATTATTATTTTTTAGGGCGTTCTAATTCTAGATATTTTATAAAGCATAGACTAATTGTATAAAATAACGGAAATGTTAACGCCCACACGTGTGGGCGTTCACCACCCCGACCACACGCAAGGATCACCGTTGGCAGGTATGTGCATGAATCTTGGAACAAACCAGGCGATTTTTTGCGCCACATAGGACGAGGCGAGTGTGCGGTGGGAGAGTAGGTTCGCCCGCACGTTGGTTGCCACCCCGCGGTCAGCGGTTGCCATCTGAGTCGTGCGGTGGAACTGCAATGCGCCCGCACGACATGCTTCGACTGCGGTTGACGTCGCACGCCTCTGCCCCCTTCCCCTCACGCTCCCATTTACTCTCCTGAACAGCAGTTACTGGCAGAACCCACTCGCATTTCCAACCATCGAAGGAGAAGGCGAGGGGAGAAGGCGACGGCGAAGGCGGAAGAAGCGACGGTGTTCGGGACCGTCGGTGGTGCTCGCCGGAACGGAGCGGCTCGCCGGAGCGCCTGCGGGTTTAAGGTACTGCTCGCTGCACCCCTCGCAATCCCTTCCTGCATTTCCTCCCCTCCCCTCCTTGTTCGATTCCTCGGTCGAGATTCATAGAGATTCAGGCAATTCGTTGATGCGTCGGCGTTCCCGCCGGCGCCGAAGTCGTCTGCTAGAAGTTTTTGGTTGCACTGGTCAGTTTCGTCGTGGCCGCGGCGGCGGCATCGTCGGCGTGGTTCTGCTTGTTCGGAGGCACGCACTAGTCTTTTGCATATGAATTGAGCAGGTGTCTTCCGGGTAGTTTTTGATGCGCGTTGGTTCGATTTTTGTGCTTTGCAGTGAGTTCGTGGGAGAATTTCGGGGGTGAATTTGAAGTCGAAGTAGTTGCCATTGAACCCTAGATCTAGTAGTTGGTTTTTGAAAATGCAGAATGAGGCGAACTTGATAGTTACATTAACTATCATGATCACGCGACCACTAACTCCCTGAACATATTTGATAGTTGCCACAAACGTGTTTCCCCTTGCGGCAACAAATTACTAAAAACGACTGTGTTAGTTGCCACATGTTAGCTTTCGCACATGGCAACTATTTTTTTCATTCAGTGTCTGTGATAGTTGCCAGACACACGATCTTCCATGTGGCAACTAATTTTGCTGAAGTACTGCGATACTTGCCACACACACGCTCTTTCATGTGGCAACTAATTTTGCTGAAGTAATGCGATACTTGCCACACACACACGCTCTTTTTTCCGTGTGGCAACTAAGGTTGCTGAATTCCCGTGTTAGGTGCCACAACCATTCTATTTTCATTGCGGCCAGTGTGTTTTCTGAATGATATGTGACAGTAACCACGGTGTGACAGTTGCCACAATCGGTAGTCAGTGGGCATTCAAGAGCCAAGTGCACTGGATGGCAACCATTGCGCACTTAAAGTGTGCTTGTTGCCATCTGGGTAATATATTCATGTGGCAAATAGAGTGCGAACACACTGCCTGTTGCCATTCTGCATATATGACAGTGTGGCAAAATAGAGTGCGAACACACTGCCTGTTTGCCATTCTGCATATAAGATAGTGTTGCAAACTGGCTGCACAATGTGGCAACCGAATTTGAATATCAAATGTTTCAGATGCCATACGTATGTGTTGCATGCGGCAAGTGTTTTTGGTGACCTCCTTGCACTTACATTTTCCACCATGACAATTTGGTATGTTCCCATCTCAGCAGAATGGCTCGTGGCGACCGTCAAAACGACGATGATGATTTCATGGATCCACCACAGCGTAATCGGGCAACTGGGCGGAGAAAAGAGGGTGATGAGGTAAATGTTCACACACACACCCCCTGCTTCCTGATGTATGTTAATGGTTGACACCTTTGAGCCCGCAGTCATCTGGCACGAACTAAAATTTCATTACATTGCAAAACGCGGCAACAACTGATATCTTTTTTTTGTAAAAACATGGCAGCAACTGATCACTTTATGTTTGTTTTTTGCAGAAGAAGAAACGTATCCGCAACAAAGCCTCCCAAGAACGACTGACTGCGTTGACTGACAAATTCAGCGACGATCAGAAGGGGGCTGCTGCTGAGATGGGTATGCAGTCTATGATGGCTGTCCGGTGCACGAACCTTGTCAACCCTTTATGCGATTGGCTTGGTGAGATCTACGACCCCGCCTCTAGAGAATTAGTGATTCCGGGACGCGGAAGACTACCGCTGAATGAGGAATCCGTGTTCTGCATGTTGGGTGTGCCCCGTGGACATATCAAAGTCCCGTACGAGGTCAACAACGAGATCGAGGAAGCGCCGTTCCCCCGTTTGTTTCCTGGTTTGGAGTCCATGCCGAACACGTCTGTAGTGGTAGATTCATTGGAGGCCATGACGATGCATGGAGATGTTTTCAAGATGAAGCTACTCATGTACCTCATCTCAGCCGTTTTCGCGCCGACCACTTCTCTTCGCCCAAGCAACAAATGCTTCCCCATCCTGGTGAATGATCTATCTATACTACATTATTTTTCCTTCAATTTTTTTGCTAGCTACTCACTGCCACTTTTATTTTGTTGTTTTTTCCATTGGAATTCTGACGCGGCAACTCCTTGCCCTGAATTTTATGCGGTGCAGGCGAAATTGAAAGATGTGAAGAACATGAACTGGTGTAAGTTCATTGCCGACTTCCTGCATGATGCATTCGCAAGCAAGGTGTACTAGAAGGGTTGTCGACTTCATTTAATGGTATTTTTTTTACCGGTCCTTTCTGTGAACACTCCTTTTTAACACATTTTTATTCATGAATGGCAACATGATCATAACAAGATGGCAACTGCCATGTTGATTATGTGGCAACTGCCATCATGACTATATGGCAACTGCCATCATACTATGATGGCAACTGCCATCATGACTACATGGCAACTGCCATCATACTATGATGGCAACTGCCATCATGACAATATGGCAACTGCCATCACACTATGATGGCAACTAGCACATGCATATGGCATATTATTCGTAAAATATCATACATTATATCCTGTTTTTGTCGCAAAATACCATGATCGCAACTAATTTTTCTTTCTTTTTAACATTGTTGTACATCAGCTCATGTACGTCGACTGCCTTGATCTGTCCACCGTGGATTTCACTGGGACAGGAGGCCCGCCGCCTACGCACAAGTTTGTTGTTTCTGCGTGGACTATCGATGTTGTCAAGGCTGTGCTTGCTGCAGACAGGGTAACTGATACCAAATATGGAAAACTGTAGGTTATTTCTGCTTTTTTTTGCAACACATGAACTGTTAGTCAGTGTTCATCATTCTCTCTCTTATATCGTTGCTACTTTTTTTTTATTTTATCTCCCCAGCTGATGGCCAAGCATGCTATAGACTACAGCGTGTTTGGGGGGCCTCAAAAGTTTGAAAAGTGGATGGACGTGCACTCAGCTCCGTCTTGCCCTGCAGAGGTAATCAAAAGATCTACATATATGGTTTGCCATGGAGTATTTTTCGATGTCGTGCAAGTGATTGCAATACGGGGTTGTCATTGATGCCTCTTTGTTTCGTGTACAGGCGAGGGCACCTATTGAGCAGCTAATAGGGCAGTTTGCATCTGGAATGACCGGCTTGATCGGGAAGTTGGTTGAGGGGTGGACGTCCCTCAGTGGCTCTGACGGCGACGTGGTTGCGAGGCAATTCACTTCATTCGTCCCAGAACATACACACCGGCCAACCGGTTGCCGTGGCCGGTACGACTACAACAGTTCCCAGGAGCCCGGTGACACACAAGATGAACTAGGTGGAGACGCTGGTCTCAGCAGGGATGACGACGATGTCATGGATAATGTGCAAGAGGACACCGACGATGACGAACACGTTGAAGTTCGCGCAGGTGGTAACAAGGGCAAGGATGCAACAGATGTCCCCCAATCGGATAAAGTCAAACAACACACGGCCGTGAGAGGCGAAGGGGTTTTGCCATCAAAGAGGGGGATGGCTCCAGATGGTGCTGGGCAAGTTTCTGCTGGCAAGAGGTCTAGAACCGACCCTGTAGCTGCCAGGAAGAGGTTCGACGTTCACCTTAGATTTTTGCTTTGTCTATTTTCTTCGAACAGACTCATGCTCTTTTTTGCACTTGTGTTCTGTCAAACGCGGCAATGAGATTGCCGACTGACAATTGCCACCTCTTTTTTTTCTGACCTCCATCTCATACTTGCAGCGAGCCGACAGCTGGTGGACGAGCAGTTACGAAGAAACAGGCGCCAACGCCAACCCGTGTTTCTACTCGGTTGAACAAAGGTGCCCCCATTGCCGATGACACCACTTCCACCAGGACATCTCCTCGCACGACGACAACCAACACCGGGATCCTGTCGTGTTGCCAGACCTAAGGAAGGCAGTCAGGAAGTAGGTTTTTTCATCTGCTTTCATTGACATAGTGTGACACCCCAAAAATTTTGCCTTGTTTTATTGTATCAATTTTTTTTCCAAGAATTAAAACTTTGAATTTCTGAGCCCCATATTGATTTTTTTATCATTCTCTTCCTTGTTGTAATGAGTTTCTCTCAAAGAGAAAACTTTTCAAATATGTTATTTGAAAAGTATAACCTCTCAGAAAACATTTTTCTTAAATCAGCAGGATTAATTACATAATTAATTTGCTTGATCTTCTTTCTTCAAAAATGAGCTTATTCAGGTTTTATGGCCACTTTTGCATTACAACCATTTGATAAATTCACTCATAATTCCCACAAAAATTTGGAGATGTCATGTGATGTCTTTAAAACACTTTCATACTAAAATAACTCTTTTTCATAAAATAATTTGAGCTGTGCACCTGTTTTCCTTCTCTGGTCCAGTGGGCAGTTTTGCACAGCAACCCTTTTAAATATTTGCTTCTAGCCTCCACCAAAATTATGGGATGTTAGTAGCAGCATATGTTTCAACTTTATGCAAAAACCAGTGATGCTATTTGCAAATTTTTGAGTGAAACAACCTCATCTTCATTCTGGTCCAACATGATGGTTTGTACAGCAACCACATTTTCAGTTGCTCCTTTATCCATGATTCCTTTTCCTGCTTATAGCCCTCCCTACTAAAACCCTAAGCCCAAGAGCATGCAACAATTGGATCACTTTTGGTTCATGGGATAATGCCATTTCCTTTCTGTCCAGAATTGGAGTTCAACAAAACTTGCACTAGCAAGTTTCTCCTTTTGTCCAAATGACCTTACCATCCTCTCCTTCATCTAAGGAGACACTGATCTGGAAAATATGGCCCCTCCAAGAACTACCTAAATGACCTTAGCATTTTATCAAACACCCTGTGTACATGATCAGTGTTGACATGAGTTTTTGTTTGCACTATGAACTTGACCACCTGACCAAACCACCTTGTCCCTTGAGTTTCCCTCCATCTCTAACCTAGTCCTGTTGCGTACCAACCTCACCTGTGACCTGTAGCATGCCACGGCATTGTATCAAACACCTTCCGTGCGTGCACTGGACGCGCCCAGAGCGCGCGTATTGCACGAACCATGCCGAGCTGACACGCTGGCCCCCCTGGTTTTGGCCGCTCTGCAGCGCCACGCCACGCACTACCCTCCTCACAGCATCGCGCCAAGCCGCCCTGACAGCCAACAGCGCCGCCGTCAGGACGCTCTTGGCGGCACGCCGGCGTCGGCAGTACGCCCCTGCCACAGCAGCGCCGCCCAAGCCCCCAGCGCTCGCCACCTGCCCCCTGGAGCAGCACAAGCTCATCCACAGCCTTGTCCACTAGCGCTCGTCACCGCCACGTCACCCTGCAGCACAGAGAGGCGGTTCGCCGTCGTTCTTATCCCCGGCCGCCGCAAACCGACATGGAAGCGCTATAAAAGGAGGTCCCCGAACTCCCCTGAGCACGCAGGCGACCTCAAGCCACCCTAATGGCGCTCCCCTAGCTCGCATTCGACCCAGGAAGGCTTTCTTCCCCGTCTCCGGCAACTCCAGCCGCCGCCACTGCCCCGGCCGTTCCGGCGCCACCAAGGCCTCCCCCGCTCCGTTCTCTTCACCAGAAACTTCCCCTTCCTCCCACGAACCCAACCCCCTACTCGATTTTGATCGGGAACCACTTTAGCCCCAAAACCACTCTGCACCCGAAGCCTCCTCCGCCGCGAAGCTCGCCGCCGGTAGCTTCCTCCGTCCCCACTTACCTGGCAACCACCAGGAGGATCGCCCTTGCGTGGCGGATCCATCCCCGCCCTCGGGACCCCGCGAGGAGCCGCCAGTCGCCGGCGACGATCGCCGGAGTCCCGCCCCCTCTCGGGCAGAGGAAGGAGAGGGAAGGGAGACCGGTCAAACCTGACCAGTGGGTCAGGCGGGCCCACTGTCAGTGACCTTCGCATGGTCCACGCTGGAGTAAGTGGAAGCGTAAACCATAAATACGCTTTCAACGTGTACGTTTTTAATTGAAACGTTTTCTTTTCTGTTTTAATTTAAATAACAGATTTGACCAGAACTTTGTCTATCCATATCTTTCTAAATATAACTCCAAATGAATTGATTCTTCTTCCTACATCCTTCAAATATTATCTAGTTTATTTTAAAATTTATTTGAAAATTTTTCCAAACAACTTTTTGTACTGTTTTTTAAATACGTGTTATTTGCATATCTTTGAAAATAGGAATTTCGGAGAGGAGTAAGGATCTTGCAAAAAAATCTTGGAGTGCACTGTCACATCCCTAGCTAGGCCATGCATTAGAGTGTGCATCATGTTTAAATTCTATTAATTCTGAAATGGGAAATGCCAGAACCCCCAACACACACTTCCCCCCCCCCTGGAAATAACTAGGGTTTACTAAAATCTTTTCAATGAACCTGAAATGCCCTTCTAAAATGTTCACCCTCTTTGTCTTGGATTAAAACCCCTGGCAAAAATAGTGCACATTTTTCTAGGTCAACAGAAGGCTTTTGAATTAACACATAAGTATTTGAATTTGGGCATTTAAAATTAATAAAAATATTTTAAATGTTCAAATATTCTCAAACAGAAATGTTTCATGTTGTCTATATTTTAAATAGTATGCATGAGCAGTTTGGGGATTTTTGGAGTTGTTTAAGTATTTTAAATAAGTCCACAAAGTTGCAGGAATAATAAAAAAAAGAAAACAGTTAACCAGAGAAAAACTAACCTGGACGCTACCCACCTGCCGGCCCACCTGGCGGCCCAGCGCTGTGCTGGCCCGAGCCAGCCAGCTGCTTCGTCCCCGCCAGGCAGGCAGGGTGGTGACGCCGGCGAGCGCGAGCTCGCCACGGCGTCACCTGCTCGCCGCTTCGCCGCCCGACGCGCTGGACGTCCTCCACGTCGCACCCTCGACCCCGTGGACACCTCACTTCTCCCCCTGGCTCTCTCTCTCGCTCTCCAGCGCCATGGCCGCCGCACCCGTCGCCGCTCCGCCGCCATAGCCGCGCCCACCGTCGCCCCCTCGCCCCTCTGACCTGCCCAGAGGCTCCGCCACTTCGCCCTCGCCCTCCCCACCGAGCCATGCCTCGCCGGAGGCCCTGCATCGCCGCCATCAGCTCGTCTCCGACCCCGGTGCCCGCCGGCAGCCGTTCTTCGATTCGCGCCGCCCCGTTCGCCCCCGAGCCCGCTGAGCTGCTCGTCAACCTCCCTGTGAGCTCCCGCACCTTCTCCCCCTCCTCACATGCCTGCTAGCTCGCCGTAGCGCCCGTCCCCGACGAGCCCGAGAGCTTGGCTCCGCCGGCAATGGCGCCACCGTGGCCATAGCCCCTGTCAACCGCGCCAGAGCGCGTCAACGTGCTCCTGGAGCCTCCAGGAGGCCAAAACAGCCACCAGCCGGCCCCCTAACACACCGTAGCGCCAAAGCCACCTCCACCCGAGCCCCGGCGCCGCCAAACCCGTCGCCGGCGATGTTTCCGGCCACCCCGAGCCCAGCTGTTGCCACCGAACGCCGCGGGAGGATCTCAGCTACCCGTAGATGGCCTCCGCGCCTTGTTTGGTGGCCAAAACGAGCAAAATCACTTGCTCCGCCGCGTCTGACCTCGCCGGCGGCTAGACGCCGGCGAGTTGACCCTAACCGTTGACTTGTGGACCCAGTTTGACTCCTCTGAGTCTATGACATGTGGGCCCCGACTGCTAATTAATCCAGGTTTAAAAAATAATCTAATCTGTTTAAGTTAATGACCCTGACACGCGGGACCCACGTGTCAGGTTTGACCTGGACCGGTCTATTGACCTGCTGAGGTCAGCATGACCTCATGCTGACGCAGTAATTTATTTTGCTGGATTTATTTTTAAACAGAAAATCCAGAAAATAGTTCAAACTTCAAAAATTCATAGAAAATTATCTATAACTCCAAATGCAAAGTTTTATATATGAAAATCTATCAGAAAAATCCAATCTATCCAATGGAACTGGTTTCATGCATGTTAAAACAAGTTAAACCCACTGTTTAGGCATTATAAGATATTGCACTAATATGATCTTATAAATGCACTACCATTTGAATCTTTGGTTCAAATGGGGTCATTTCCTTCTGGTTTAACTTGCACAAGACCAGGACACATTCATATTGCCATGTCATTGCATGCATCATATTGTTGCATATCGTCATGTATTGATTGTGTTGCAACGTGTTCATCGTGGTAGGTTCTGCCTCCGAGGATATCTCCGAGTATCCAACTGAAGGGCAGTATCCCACCACCACTCCATCAGGCAAGCAACTCGTTGATCATTCCGATACAAACCCATGTTCTCGCTTCTGCTCTCGTTTACTGCATTAAGACAACGCGTTTCAAACTGCTGTGTGTTGCGGTAGTTGAACCCACTTCCTTTGCATGACCTGTCATTGCCACAGTAACTAGATGAAACCCACTAGCATGTGTAGGAGTTGATTGAGCCATTACATGTGTGTGTGTTCCTACCATGCTATGCTTGCTATGCTTAGAGTTGTGTCAGGTCTGGCTCATCGGGATGATGATCCGGAGTGAAAGGTTGTATCGTTGTCAATGGTGTGGAAGTGTTGAACACGATTTGGTAAAGGAATTGATGAAAGGCCATGTAGGAGTACATGGTGGGTTGTTTCATTGAGGCCGTTCTTAAGAACTGAGATCTGTGTGTGTGATTTAAGACTCAGCTACTACCACTCATTGGGCCCGAAACCAATGGACCCTCTCGGCTTCTTGATCACGCTTGTCCTCTGTCCAGGAGTTGCAAAGTAGTTTCTGGTGTTTGTAGCATGCTGGGGGCCGCACGCGGCGCTGACCATCGGGGTGGGCTGTGTTGCGGTAGGCACGTGGCACGGTGTACCGACTCGCCCGTTTGGTGTCTCGGGAACCCTGTTCACATCGTTCGGGGCCGTTAGTGGAAACCTCGGCCGGACTCCCTGCGGATGGAACCCGAATAGGCGATGAACCTGGACTAGAGACTTGAGTGTTTAGGTAGGCCGTGGCCGACACCCTCGCTGGGCTTCCGCTTGAAGGTTGCCGAGTACATGTCGTGTAAACGGCGATAAGTGGTGAGAGCGTGTGTGAAGAAGTACACCCCTGCAGGGTATAAATCTATTCGAATAGCCGCGTCCGCGGTAAAGGACTACTTGGTCACCTATACAGTTCATAGATAAGTTAAATGGATACTACTAAAAATCTCAAGATAAGTGTGAGTACCGCGGATGGCCCTCTCGCAGGATGGCGAGAGAGGATCCACGGTGGAGTATTGTGTTGGTGTTAGTGGACTCGTGTGCGACAAATGATTTACAAGTGGTGTCTATCGTAGGATAGCTTAGCCAAGAGTCAAAGCTGGCTTGCTGCAATAACCCCACTACCTTCTTGAGAATGTGCATGTATGATAGGTTCCTGTTGTAAGACTTGCTGAGTACCTCCGTACTCATGTTGCTTTAATCATGTTTTTCAGACGACTACACCAACCCCTCTGATGGGTTCTATGTAGACCTCGACGTTGACGAGTGACTTATCACCCAGGTGGTGATCCAAGACTTGTGAAGGGTCGTTGTAGATAGACAGGCTTCGTCAAGCCTTCTTTCTTTCTAGTGTCTGTACTCAGACTACTTTGCTTCCGCATGTGCTTGTATGTTTGTATGACTTGAGTGTTGGGTCATGTGACCCCTATCTGTATGGATGATATGTATGGCTCCTCGGAGCCTTCTAAATAAAGTACTTGAGTCGTAGAGTACTGTTGTGATGCCATGTTGTATTTACTCATATCGGGCATATTGTGTGTATGATTGAAATGCTTGGTATGAGTGGGATCCGACTATCTAGTTGTTTATCCTTGGCAGCCTTTCATATGGGGAAATGTAAGTCTTGTGCTTCTGAGCGATAGTAGTCCGCTACAGCCCGGATCACCGGAGTCCTGCTAGCCCAGCACTACTGCTTGGACACTTGACTGGCCGGCATGTGTCTCACGTCGTTCCTATGTCTGTCCCTTCGGGGAAATGTCACGCGATGTTATTCGGGGTCCTGCCTAGCCTGCTATAGCCCGGGTTACCGGAGTCCTGTTAGCCCAGTGCTACAGCCCGAATAGACACGTTGATGACCGACATGTTCGAAGTGATTCATGTATGCCTGTCCTCATAGGCTAGCGCCGCTTTGGGTTCACGACTAGCCATGTCGGCCCGGGTTCTCTGTCATATGGATGCTAGCGACACTATCATATACGTGAGCCAAAAGGCGCAAACGGTCCCGGGCCAGGTAAGGTGGCACCCGTGGGAGTACCGTGCGTGAGGCCGCAAAGTGATATGACGTGTTACACGCTGGATCGATGTGGTTTAGAATCGGGGTCCTGACAGCGTTGGCATCAGAGCCGGACTGCCTGTAGGTTCGCTAAGCCAAACTGGTCGATGTCGAGTCTAGAAATGCTTTAGTTATATGTAGGGGAATTGATTGTGGGAGGGAACGTAAGGCTCTTTTACTTCTTTACCTTATGTCCTCTATTCTGAGTCATTCTCTTCTCATTCTACGTGGGTTAAGGACTAGGCTCTCTTCTCTCTATCAGGTTCACGTGTTACTAAATCCGTAGTAACTTATAGGATTGTTGGAGTCAACCCAGTTCAGTTCTACTAAAGTTTAGTATGTTGCCATTTGAACCAAAACCTTGATATGTTGTTGTTGAGTGGTTTCGCAAACTGTTGTGGATGTCTCAAGTCTTTTTCTGAGCATTTACAGCCGTTATGCTGTCCAATTTCATCCAGAAATTCTAATACCTTTGCACTAATTTGTGCTTTCAGATGGCTACCCGTCCCCAAAACCAAGTGGTTCGTCTGACCCGTTGCATCGGTGTATGTGGTCATACCGCCATGTTGGTTCGAGTGATGGTTGAGGCAGGTTACCGATGGTACCCTGAATACACCGTCGAAGAGCAGTTTAGAGATTTTAACCAGAGCCAATATCTGTGCACGGTCAGGATATATCCATCATATCCCGGAGCCACGGAACCACTTCACTGTTCTTATGGACTCGGGATCACTATTGGGATGTCCATTCAAGATGCAGCCTACTCGATGATGACCATTATGCGAGCTAGAACTGCTTTGTTGAGCAACACTGAATTTCGTTACATGCCAGCATCCCTCCCTGGGGCGCATGGATACCTTCAGGGCATGTACAGTGATGCATCCCATGAGGACTCACTCCTTTGCACCACTACTGAAATGTTGGAAGATAAGGACCGTGAAAACCGGGCCTTGCGTATGGAGCTCTTTAATGCTCGTGCTGATCATTGGGCCACCTTGACGAGGTTTGCACCTGCTGTGCAAGCCGGATACATGGACACGAGAGACTTGTACCCTGTGCGGGCTAGTCTGCCAGACTTCATGGAATGGCGTGAGGTGGGAGGCATCACCCCTCCTCGTGGGCCTCTTCTGCCGCCATCTGTTGGACCGAGGCCGCACCCAAGTCCCTATGGTCCACAAGCACCGCAGCACCGTCTGTTTCCAGATGACCATGTCCCGCTTCCAGGTCTGGGTGGTGACTTCTATGAGGACTTCTACGGAGCCGTCTGAGCTAGTAGTAGTCTCGCTAGTATTGTAATAGTTGTATGTCCACCGTCCTGCGTGATTGTGGAATATAACTTAGTGTGTATCAACTCCGGAGGTGTAGATAAATAATGTATAGGAGCTTGGAATGTCTCCGATGAGATGTAACGTCTTTCATCTTAGTTGTACTTCAGCTTGAGCTTGTACTAAACTATGTATGACGTGTATGACCGTTGGTATATATAAGGCAGTTTCTATATTACCATGTCATACGGATGATCATCTCTGCATTCCTTGTTATCCTTTACATTCTGCACTTCCTTGGCCAGATTTTGCCATCCTGGTTTAAACCGTTGTTTTGTTTTTCCTAGGATGGTCAACACCCGCAGCAACCCTGCTGCTCCGGAGCAGGGAGAAGCTAGTGCACCTAGAGAGGAAAGTCTGCCTCAACCACCTTCTCTGGCCGAAGTGATGCTGGAGGCAGAGCGCAACAGGCGCGACACCAACCGCTTGCTGGAGCAGATTGAACAAAACACTGCACGTCAGCAAAGGGTCAATCCAGTGTCCATCAATGACTTTGTCAAGCTGTACCCGCCAAAGTTCAATCATTCCATCGAACCTCTCGATGCGGATGACTGGCTCCACAGCATCGCCCATAAGCTACGTTCTGCCAACGTGGCTGAAGATGATAAAGTCACCTTTGCTGCCTATCACCTCGAAGGCCCTGCCAGCCTTTGGTGGGAGAATTATGAAGCTATGCGTCCGGTCGGCCAACTCACCACTTGGGCTGATTTCAGTGCCGCTTTTCGTGAGCATCATATTCCGGAAGGTCTCATGGATCGCAAGAGGGAGGAGTTCTGTAACTTCACCCAGGGGAAGCTGACTGTGGATGCATACAGTCGCGAGTTTGGGAAGCTTGCACGCTATGCTCCCGAAGAGGTATCCACCGATGCCAAGAAGCAGGCAAGGTTCCGCAAGGGACTTAGCCCTGAGCTCCGACGTGACCTTCGTCTGCATGAATGCATTTCTTTTCCGAAGCTAGTCAATAAGGCCATCAGTGCCGAGACAGGGCAGAATGATTTTGAAGCTTCACGCAAGCACTCCCGTGACTATGGATCTTCATCCGGTTCTGGATCACAGAAGCGCCGGGTCTGGATTCCAAATTCTGCTATGCCACCCAGGTATACTCCGAGGCCATCCTTTGAGGCGCCTCGTCCCAGTCAACAGTATGTGCCGCCCAAGACTTTTGGTGGTCCCACTGCCAATGCTGCTCCACGCCCCAATATGACAACTTGCTTCAAGTGTGGTGAGCCGGGCCACTACATCCGTGAGTGTCCCCAGAACAACCCCAGCCAGTTCGGAAAGTCTGTTGGCCGTGGTAAGTCAACAGCAAAAGTGCTTGTCGCCAAGCCAGCCACCACTGCTCGTGGCCATGTCAACTACGTTTCAGCTGAAGAGACTCAAGAGGACCCCAACGTCGTTCTCGGTACGCTCCTTGTTAATTGCCATCCGGCAACTGTTCTTTTTGATACTGGAGCATCTCATTCATTTATTTCTGAGAGCTATGCTCGTTTGCACAACACCACTTTTTGTGACATGCCTACCTCCATGGTAATTCAAACCCCTGGTTCTAAGTGGCAAACCTCTAGGATCAGCCATGGAAATGAAATTCTTGTTGACAGATTGGTCTTCCTTGCGTCACTAATAGCTCTCAAGTCCTCAGACATTAACATCATCTTGGGTATGGACTGGATGTCAGCTCATTACGCCAAGATTGATTGCTCAACTAGAACTGTCCAACTTACCCATCCATCGGGCAAGACAGTCAATGTTTTGACCCGAGTATCGGAGCGTCAGCTCTACTCTCTAAATGCCAATCCCCTTCCAGACCTCGAAGATATTCCGGTAGTCCGTGACTTCCCGGATGTCTTTCCAGAGGAACTGCCAGGTGTTCCACCTGACAGAGATGTCGAGTTCGTGATAGACCTTGTTCCAGGAACCGTCCCAATCTCTAGGAGACCTTATAAGATGGCACCCCTAGAACTAGCAGAGCTTAAGAAACAACTCGATGAGTCCTTGCAAAAAGGTTTCATCCGTCCTAGTTCATCCCCATGGGCTTGCCCCGTCCTCTTCGTCAAGAAGAAGGATGGAACGGATCGGATGGTTGTAGATTACCGACCTGTCAATTTGGTCACTATCAAGAACAAGTATCCGCTCCCCAGGATCAACGATCTGTATGACCAGCTCGCTGGATCCTCAGTCTTTTCCAAAATGGATTTGAGGTTGGGCTACCATCAAATCAAAATCAAGAACGGAGACATTCCCAAAACGGCTTTCGTCACTCGTTACGGCCAATACGAGTACACCGTCATGTCCTTCGGTTTAACCAATGCTCCAGCCACCTTCTCTCGGTTAATGAACTCGATCTTCATGGAGTACTTGGACAAATTCGTCGTGGTATACCTCGATGATATACTCATCTACTCCAAGAATGAGGAAGAACATGCCGAACATCTAAGGCTAGTATTGATGAAACTTCGAGAGCATCGCCTTTATGCCAAATTCTCCAAGTGCGAATTCTGGTTGCCAGAAGTGACCTATCTGGGCCATGTAATCTCTGGCAAGGGCATTGCTGTCAATCCCGAGAGAGTTCAAGCTGTCCTTGACTGGACTCCACCCGAAACGGTCAAGCAAGTTCGGAGTTTTCTTGGTTTAGCGAGCTATTGCCGCCGCTTCGTCGAGAATTTCTCCAAGGTTGCTAAGCCTCTAACTGAACTCCTCAAGAAAGATAAAAAGTTCGAGTGGACCCCACAGTGCGAGTTCAGCTTTCAGGAACTGAAAAGACGCCTGACATCTGCTCCCGTACTGGTACCACCAGATTTCTCTAAGGACTTTGTTATCTATTGCGACGCCTCGCGACAAGGACTAGGTTGCATACTCATGCAAGATCGTCATGTGATTGCCTACGCATCTCGACAGTTGCGTCCACATGAGGATAACTATCCCACCCATGATCTAGAGCTTGCAGCAGTAGTCCATGCACTCAAAACCTGGCGACATTACCTTCTGGGTAATCGTTGCGAAATTTACACTGATCACCAAAGTTTGAAATATATCTTCACCCAACCGGATTTGAATCTCAGGCAAAGACGTTGGGTCGAGTTGATCTCAGATTACGACTTAGGAATAACATACACCCCAGGCAAAGCCAATGTCATGGCTGATGCACTAAGTCGTAAATCTTATTGTAACAATCTGATGTTACAACAAGGTCAACCACTTCTCCACGAGGAATTTCATAAGCTCAACCTTCACATTGTTCCCCGAGGATTCCTTTCCACCCTGGTGGCGAAACCTAACCTTACGGATCAGATCATCAAGGCACAAAAGGTGGATCCGGGAATTTCCCGTATCAAGAGAAACATCAAGAAGGGAGTTGCCGATTGTTTCTCCCTTGATGATCAAGGTGTTGTGTTCTTTGGAAACCGTCTAGTGGTTCCCAAGGTACGCAACTTAAGGC
This sequence comes from Aegilops umbellulata, assembly GCA_032464435.1. Lineage (NCBI taxonomy): Eukaryota > Viridiplantae > Streptophyta > Magnoliopsida > Poales > Poaceae > Aegilops > Aegilops umbellulata. The sequence goes on along the minus strand of CP136058.1, from coordinate 264,992,536 downwards.
GATTGATCCTTAAGGAAGCTCATGAATCCCCTCTCACCATTCATCCCGGTAGCACTAAGATGTATCAAGACCTACGCCAGAGGTTTTGGTGGACTAGGATGAAGAGAGAAATCGCTCAATACATTGCAACTTGCGACGTTTGTCGTCGTGTTAAAGCAGAGCATCAACGGCCTGCTGGCACCCTTCAACCATTGGAGATTCCCGAATGGAAATGGGATAAAATCGGTATGGATTTCATTACCGGGTTTCCCAGAACCAAAAGAGGGAATAATGCTATCTTCGTTGTTGTCGATCGTCTCTCCAAAGTAGCCCACTTTTTACCCGTTCGCGAGAGTATAACCGCTAGCCAGCTAGCTGATTTGTACATCTCTCGAATAGTATCTCTCCATGGTGTTCCATTGGAAATTAATTCGGACCGTGGAAGTCTTTTCACCTCTCGATTTTGGGAGAGTTTCCAAAATGCTATGGGGACTCGTCTCTCCTTTAGCACCGCCTTCCATCCTCAATCAAGTGGTCAAGTAGAACGAGTCAATCAAATTCTGGAGGATATGCTCCGAGCTTCTGTCATCTCTTTCGGTATGGATTGGGAGAAGTGCCTACCATTTGCCGAGTTCGCTTATAACAATAGTTATCAAGCTAGCTTGGGCAAAGCTCCTTTCGAAATTCTTTATGGACGAAAATGTCGAACGCCTCTTAACTGGTCAGAAACCGGCGAGAGACAACTCTTTGGCCCGGACATGATCCAGGATGCAGAAGAGCAGGTTCGCATTATTCGTGAGAAGTTGAAAACCGCTCAATCCCGTCAAAAGAGTTAGTATGACCGCAAGCATAAGCCCATGGCTTATGAAGTCGGTGAGATGGCTTACCTTCGGGTTACACCTTTAAAGGGAACCCATCGATTCGGTATCAAAGGCAAATTGGCTCCTCGTTACATTGGACCTTTTCGCATTCTTGCCAAACGAGGGGAAGTTGCCTACCAACTGGAACTACCTTCGCATCTCTCCAGAGTTCATGATGTCTTCCACGTTTCTCAACTCAGGCGTTGCTTCTCGGACCCTATCCGCGGAGTGGACCACGAAACACTTGATCTCCAAGATAACCTCACTTATCGGGAATACCCCGTTCGTATCCTTGATCAAGCCGAGCGTACCACTCGACGCCACAATATCAAGTTTCTCAAGGTTCAATGGTCACACCATTCCGATCAAGAGGCTACATGGGAAAGGGAGGATCGTCTTCGACTTGAGTACCCCGCCTTCTTTCCGGAGGAACCTAAATCTCGGGACGAGATTCTTTTGAGTGGGGGTGAGTTGTCACATCCCTAGCTAGGCCATGCATTAGAGTGTGCATCATGTTTAAATTCTATTAATTCTGAAATGGGAAATGCCAGAACCCCCAACACACACTTCCCCCCCCTGGAAATAACTAGGGTTTACTAAAATCTTTTCAATGAACCTGAAATGCCCTTCTAAAATGTTCACCCTCTTTGTCTTGGATTAAAACCCCTGGCAAAAATAGTGCACATTTTTCTAGGTCAACAGAAGGCTTTTGAATTAACACATAAGTATTTGAATTTGGGCATTTAAAATTTATAAAAATATTTTAAATGTTCAAATATTCTCAAACAGAAATGTTTCATGTTGTCTATATTTTAAATAGTATGCATGAGCAGTTTGGGGATTTTTGGAGTTGTTTAAGTATTTTAAATAAGTCCACAAAGTTGCAGGAATAATAAAAAAAAGAAAACAGTTAACCAGAGAAAAACTAACCTGGACGCTACCCACCTGCCGGCCCACCTGGCGGCCCAGCGCTGTGCTGGCCCGAGCCAGCCAGCTGCTTCGTCCCCGCCAGGCAGGCAGGGTGGTGACGCCGGCGAGCGCGAGCTCGCCACGGCGTCACCTGCTCGCCGCTTCGCCGCCCGACGCGCTGGACGTCCTCCACGTCGCACCCTCGACCCCGTGGACACCTCACTTCTCCCCCTGGCTCTCTCTCTCGCTCTCCAGCGCCATGGCCGCCGCACCCGTCGCCGCTCCGCCGCCATAGCCGCGCCCACCGTCGCCCCCTCGCCCCTCTGACCTGCCCAGAGGCTCCGCCACTTCGCCCTCGCCCTCCCCACCGAGCCACGCCTCGCCGGAGGCCCTGCATCGCCGCCATCAGCTCGTCTCCGACCCCGGTGCCCGCCGGCCGCCGTTCTTCGATTCGCGCCGCCCCGTTCGCCCCCGAGCCCGCTGAGCTGCTCGTCAACCTCCCTGTGAGCTCCCGCACCTTCTCCCCCTCCTCCCATGCCTGCTAGCTCACCGTAGCGCCCGTCCCCGACGAGCCCGAGAGCTTGGCTCCGCCGGCAATGGCGCCACCGCGGCCATAGCCCCTGTCAACCGCGCCAGAGCGCGTCAACGTGCTCCTGGAGCCTCCAGGAGGCCAAAACAGCCACCAGCCGGCCCCCTAACACACCGTAGCGCCAAAGCCACCTCCACCCGAGCCCCGGCGCCGCCAAACCCGTCGCCGGCGATGTTTCCGGCCACCCCGAGCCCAGCTGTTGCCACCGAACGCCGCGGGAGGATCTCAGCTACCCGTAGATGGCCTCCGCGCCTTGTTTGGTGGCCAAAACGAGCAAAATCACTTGCTCCGCCGCGTCTGACCTCGCCAGCGGCTAGACGCCGGCGAGTTGACCCTAACCGTTGACTTGTGGACCCAGTTTGACTCCTCTGAGTCTATGACATGTGGGCCCCGACTGCTAATTAATCCAGGTTTAAAAAATAATCTAATCTGTTTAAGTTAATGACCCTGACACGCGGGACCCACGTGTCAGGTTTGACCTGGACCGGTCTGTTGACCTGCTGAGGTCAGCATGACCTCATGCTGACGCAGTAATTTATTTTGCTGGATTTATTTTTAAACAGAAAATCCAGAAAATAGTTCAAACTTCAAAAATTCATAGAAAATTATCTATAACTCCAAATGCAAAGTTTTATATATGAAAATCTATCAGAAAAATCCAATCTATCCAATGGAACTGGTTTCATGCATGTTAAAACAAGTTAAACCCACTGTTTAGGCATTATAAGATATTGCACTAATATGATCTTATAAATGCACTACCATTTGAATCTTTGGTTCAAATGGGGTCATTTCCTTCTGGTTTAACTTGCACAAGACCAGGACACATTCATATTGCCATGTCATTGCATGCATCATATTGTTGCATATCGTCATGTATTGATTGTGTTGCAACGTGTTCATCGTGGTAGGTTCTGCCTCCGAGGATATCTCCGAGTATCCAACTGAAGGGCAGTATCCCACCACCACTCCATCAGGCAAGCAACTCGTTGATCATTCCGATACAAACCCATGTTCTCGCTTCTGCTCTCGTTTACTGCATTAAGACAACGCGTTTCAAACTGCTGTGTGTTGCGGTAGTTGAACCCACTTCCTTTGCATGACCTGTCATTGCCACAGTAACTAGATGAAACCCACTAGCATGTGTAGGAGTTGATTGAGCCATTACATGTGTGTGTGTTCCTACCATGCTATGCTTGCTATGCTTAGAGTTGTGTCAGGTCTGGCTCATCGGGATGATGATCCGGAGTGAAAGGTTGTATCGTTGTCAATGGTGTGGAAGTGTTGAACACGATTTGGTAAAGGAATTGATGAAAGGCCATGTAGGAGTACATGGTGGGTTGTTTCATTGAGGCCGTTCTTAAGAACTGAGATCTGTGTGTGTGATTTAAGACTCAGCTACTACCACTCATTGGGCCCGAAACCAATGGACCCTCTCGGCTTCTTGATCACGCTTGTCCTCTGTCCAGGAGTTGCAAAGTAGTTTCTGGTGTTTGTAGCATGCTGGGGGCCGCACGCGGCGCTGACCATCGGGGTGGGCTGTGTTGCGGTAGGCACGTGGCACGGTGTACCGACTCGCCCGTTTGGTGTCTCGGGAACCCTGTTCACATCGTTCGGGGCCGTTAGTGGAAACCTCGACCGGACTCCCTGCGGATGGAACCCGAATAGGCGATGAACCTGGACTAGAGACTTGAGTGTTTAGGTAGGCCGTGGCCGACACCCTCGCTGGGCTTCCGCTTGAAGGTTGCCGAGTACATGTCGTGTAAACGGCGATAAGTGGTGAGAGCGTGTGTGAAGAAGTACACCCCTGCAGGGTATAAATCTATTCGAATAGCCGCGTCCGCGGTAAAGGACTACTTGGTCACCTATACAGTTCATAGATAAGTTAAATGGATACTACTAAAAATCTCAAGATAAGTGTGAGTACCGCGGATGGCCCTCTCGCAGGATGGCGAGAGAGGATCCACGGTGGAGTATTGTGTTGGTGTTAGTGGACTCATGTGCGACAAATGATTTACAAGTGGTGTCTATCGTAAGATAGCTTAGCCAAGAGTCAAAGCTGGCTTGCTGCAATAACCCCACTACCTTCTTGAGAATGTGCATGTATGATAGGTTCCTGTTGTAAGACTTGCTGAGTACCTCCGTACTCATGTTGCTTTAATCATGTTTTTCAGACGACTACACCAACCCCTCTGATGGGTTCTATGTAGACCTCGACGTTGACGAGTGACTTATCACCCAGGTGGTGATCCAAGACTTGTGAAGGGTCGTTGTAGATAGACAGGCTTCGTCAAGCCTTCTTTCTTTCTAGTGTCTGTACTCAGACTACTTTGCTTCCGCATGTGCTTGTATGTTTGTATGACTTGAGTGTTGGGTCATGTGACCCCTATCTGTATGGATGATATGTATGGCTCCTCGGAGCCTTCTAAATAAAGTACTTGAGTCGTAGAGTACTGTTGTGATGCCATGTTGTATTTACTCATATCGGGCATATTGTGTGTATGATTGAAATGCTTGGTATGAGTGGGATCCGACTATCTAGTTGTTTATCCTTGGCAGCCTTTCATATGGGGAAATGTAAGTCTTGTGCTTCTGAGCGATAGTAGTCCGCTACAGCCCGGATCACCGGAGTCCTGCTAGCCCAGCACTACTGCTTGGACACTTGACTGGCCGGCATGTGTCTCACGTCGTTCCTATGTCTGTCCCTTTGGGGAAATGTCACGCGATGTTATTCGGGGTCCTGCCTAGCCTGCTACAGCCCGGGTTACCGGAGTCCTGTTAGCCCAGTGCTACAGCCCGAATAGACACGTTGATGACCGACATGTTCGAAGTGATTCATGTATGCCTGTCCTCATAGGCTAGCGCCGCTTTGGGTTCACGACTAGCCATGTCGGCCCGGGTTCTCTGTCATATGGATGCTAGCGACACTATCATATACGTGAGCCAAAAGGCGCAAACGGTCCCGGGCCAGGTAAGGTGGCACCCGTGGGAGTACCGTGCGTGAGGCCGCAAAGTGATATGACGTGTTACACGCTGGATCGATGTGGTTTAGAATCGGGGTCCTGACATGCACCCTGCCTTTCCACACTATGAAGGCAAGCATTCTGAACCCCGGAATAATATGTTGGTGTGATAATTGACACGTTTATAAATACAACCTTATTTCGGAGTAGTGTTATTTCATGTGATGTGATCATATGCATGGATGCATTTTGGTGATTTCCTTGCTATTGGAAGCAAGCAAACTCGTGTAATAGTAATCATCCTCATGTGTCTTACATGCATGCCGGAAAGGGATTCGGGAAAGCCCTTGCCTTGGGTAGGCATGAGCTTGTCGCCGGTCTCCGTCGGGACGGTTATATCTGGTATGACATGGTAAGGTACAATGGGTGGTGACTTGATGGTTGGAGTATTTTTGTTGTACTAACCATGCAGGGAACATTGATAAGCCTCCTGAGTCGGCCATAGGTCGAGTCTTGTTCCGGTAACCCCCATACTTGTTTCGTACTGCCACAGGTCCCTGCCGTAGGTGGGGTATGGTTCAGTAAGTTGTTAACCCTTGTCTTGGCACACACCGTACAGAGAGGCCATGGTGGAAGGTACCGGCTGCATCCGGTAGGCATGCCACCTGGTCCGAGGGCATGGGTGTATCCGGTTGGGACCGAGAGGGGGATACCCCTTAGAGCGCACAATAGAAATTTGATCCCATGCTACGTAGATGTTGTAGCCTCCCCACTTAGAGTTTGCTTGACAGGTGTCGTGGGTGATTCCAGACACCGGTGAAATGAGCTGGTGTGTGCAAGTCAGGTGTGTTTTCGATTAAAAGACCGTAGACGGAATTAGTCCCGATGGACTAAAGGAATCCGTTACTCGTGGGTAAAGAGTACACCCTCTGCAGAGATTAAACCTATTCGAATAGCCGTGCCCATGGTTAAGGATTACAGTCTGGGATGAGTCAAGTGTCGGTCTTAGTGTCGGTCTTCGGAGGGGAAACCACTAAAAACTCGAATACTGATTGTGACTTGTAATATATGATGGTTATGATTATTATTATTATGAGCTAACCGTTTGCATGTTTTGAAATAAAGAATATCCCTGGAACGGTACCACCTCCTGGATATTCACTATGATAATTTAATTTTTCTTTTAAAGCCCTTTATGTGGTGTCGCTAAGACGCCCGACTGTGGCATTTCTTTTAAAGCCCTTTATGTGGTGTCGCTAAGACGCCCGACTGTGGCATTTCTTTTAAAGCCCTTTATGTGGTGTCGCTAAGACGCCCGACTGTGGCCTTTCTTTTAAAGCCCTTTATGTGGTGTCGCTAAGACGCCCGACTGTGGCATTCCTTTTAAAAGCCCTTTATGTGGTGTCGCTAAGACGCCCGACTGTAGCATTTCTTTTAAAGCCCTTTATGTGGTGTCGCTCAGACGCCCGACTGTGGCATTTCTTTTAAAGCCCTATATGTGGTGTCGCTCAGACGCCCGACTGTGGTATACTCATTTTCACTATCCTTTCGGGACGTCGCTTCAGACATCCGATCGGTATACCTTATTCTTACTTGGTCATTGCATAAATTTCCGGTTGCATATGAATATTCTGCTTGCATGAATCAAGGTTTTATTTATGACTGACGACGTGATCAGAAGACTTTTCAGTGCATGTTGATCATTTATATTATACCTGTGTTCTTAATGTTTGCGAGTACATTCAAAGTACTCACTGGCTTGTCCCTGGCTATTGTCTTGGCCAAATTGATTGCGTGGAGAGGAGCGTCGTGACGACCGCCACGGAACATAAGCAACGGTGATAGCAGCCTCGCGAAGATAGGTGTTAACCTGGTCAGCTGTTCCCGTGGGAAATGGAGTCCCGTACACAGATGATCCGCAAACCGCTTCCGCCCTCAACCACTAGAAACCACTTGATGTACTCATAGGCCACAATGGTCTTGTACCACATATTTTGTACTCTTGCTTGGAATTTCTGTATCAAGTTGTTGCCTCATCAGCTAACAGTAATCCTGGGGCTGATGGGCTCGACGGCCATCTTCTGGAATTTAATGTCTGGAAAACCGGTCGCGACACATAGCATGCATTCATTTAGCTTGTCACATTGCCTTCTGTCATCGCCCCCCCCCCACGTGGCAATGTTGTTTTAACAAATGGTCTTTTATTTACTTTCTAAGCGTGTGGCAACTTCTTTTTTGTTTTTCACATGGCAAGTGGAATGTAGGCCAAATGGTAACTTTAATGTACCTAATGGCAAGTGCCATCTTTTTACTGTTGGCGTGTGAGCTCATCCCCACGCCTAGGTTTGAAATTGCATTCATGGCAGATCAGACATTTTTATCATTCTTTCAAGGTTGCTAACATGGCAACTGCTCCTGGATGGCAACTGCTAGTTATGACACATGGCAACTCACGTTCCCCTTACATGGCAACTGCCAGATTTTCCACCTGTTTTTCCAATTTTTTTAAGATTTCTACCAAGGCAAACATAATTTTGTTTCATTTTTAAATACTTTTTTCATGTGCTTCATTTTTTTTGCAGGGTGAAGAAGACTACTACGCGTGGGTCCAAGCATGTCAGTAAGGACCCGCTCGAACGCCTGCATTCAAAGTTGTCGACAGGGGGCAACTCAGATGTACAGGAGGCACCAGTCGACAATACCGCTGCTGCACCGTTGACCGCTCCCACCAACTCTGATGCAAGTTGCCGACCATCTCCGTCGGCTGCAAATGTGCAGCCTACAACAACAGGCATCCGTACATCGGGGAGTGACGAGTCGGTATCTGCCAGGACAGCTGAAATACTGCCAACCCTTCTGGCAATGAAGGATGCTGCTGTGAGCCATGCCACCCCATCAGCAAGCGTTGAAGTGGACGCTCCCGAGACGAACCTAGGCAAGGAAGATTCCCGCTCATCTGACACTGATTCCAAGCGCGTGCGCGGTGGCACTACTGTGTCCACGACAGAAGCGGTCGAGGCAGCAGTTCACAAGGACATGCCATCTACAGGTGAGAGTCCTGGGACAACAGCTCCAGCTCCTGACGGTGCAGATACTGCTAAGGCGACTGTTTTGCATGCTGGTCTACCACCTAGGCGTCGTAGCCCCCGTAAGCAACCAACGAACATACCGACCGCACCGGCAGTAGCCAGGAGCAGGAGAGACGAGTCTGGTTTTGTTCCTGCGTCCACACTGTTCCCGCCACCGGCAGTAGGCAGGAGCAGGAGAGACGAGTCTGATTTTGTTCCTGCGTCCACTCTGTTCCCGCCACCTGCCAAAAGCAATGTGACGGAGAAACCGGAAGACCGGAGCACAACTGATGCAGGTGTCAAGCCGGGCACGAGCGACGCAGGTGAACACCCGGAGCAGACTGCGCCTTCACCCGCAGTGGAAATCCCCAGCATAAATCTGCGCACTTCCAGGCTCCCAGTCAACGTCGGTGTCCCCTACAGCCCAAACAAGAAGATTGTCATGAAAGCTGCGGCTGATACCGCTGACAACACGCCCCGCCCTGCAAATAAGGCCGATCATTCTGCAGCGGCCGATTCAGATATGTTTGTTGATCTTTCACCCTTGGATTCTGCCCCGCAAGTCGTTCGTGGTCCTGCCAGTAGGAATGAGAGGCACCCAATGGCCTTTACGCCACCGAGCTTCAGCCTTGGCATCAGTCAAGATCAACCGGTTGTGCAAGATCCTATGCCAATTGCCTTTGCTTTCCCAGGAGGCATGCCTGCAATGATGGCGCAGCAAATGGTCGAGGGCTGGAAGTCTGTCAAGTTCGCAGAGCCGATTGTGCAAGGTACACTTGCCATGTCCTTATGATTTTTCTTGCATACATCTTTGTAGTTTCACTTTTGTCCCAATCATATTTTTTGGGGGTTCTTACTTGTGATGGCAACTGACATGTGATGACATGGCAACTGGATTTGATGCATCGTGTCACCTACATTTTTTTTGCTGCCATGTGCATTTGACATTTTGGGCAACCACGTGGCAACTGAAGTTGATTCAACATGGCAACTGTAGTTGCTGTCACATGGCAAATACAGTGCATTACACATGGCAACTGGATTTGCCACACCATGTCACCTGCATTTTTTGTTTCCATGCTGCATTTTTTCATACGACAATCACATGGCAAGTGGAGTTTACACAACATGGCAACTGTAGTTGCTGTGACATGGCAACTATAGTCCAACTAGATGGCAACTACAGTCCAACTACATGGCAATTGTAGTTGATATGACATGGTCACTGTAGTTGGACCACACATGGAAATTGCCCCACTTTTTCCTCCATACAACTCACATCACGCACTCTATATTCCCACAATCCATCTGTTTTTGATTTTCTAGGTATCCTAACCCACTTTTCTTATCATTGCAGCCACCCCCGAGAAGATTTCACCGTCACTTGACAAAACTTACCGCATGCTTGAGGAGGCAGCATTGCAGAGGAGGTCCTCACGAGGGCAAGGGCAATCAAGTTCCAACGTGCCTGCAGACACGGTATCTGAGGATACCATTAGGAGTGCCACTCCTGGTTCTGTGAGGCAGCAGAGGGTAGTGCACCCACCTCCTGCGGAAGACTACGAGCACGAATTCAGGGCCACTAAGGAACAGACCCAGCTGTACGATATCGTCAAGCGGTTTGGAAATGCGAGATCCAGCGGCAAGCACATGAAGGAGCTGAAAGCATAAACGACCACACCCCATAACATCTCATTTTGCTTTGCTCCTTTTCTACCATTCACATCCTTCGTACTTTCTATGTTATATTGTTTTAGTTCTTTCATAAATTTTATTTTTACTTAGTAGGCATGATCCTTCCATGTTATATTGTTTTCATACAGCTCATGTTTGGACAGAACCAAAGTCATTCAATGCGGAGCGACGTACGTCGACCTTGGCGATCTTGCTGAGTCCGTGAGGCCAAACGGCAAAATGTCGACGAACGTAGTTGCATGCGGGATTGACTACATCAACAACCACACCGATGTGTGCGCCGACAAGACAATCATGCATTACAGTGTGACCTGCAAAATTTGGGACGGTGACTTCCACCACAAAATCCTAAGGAAGAACTTTGCCCAACACGGTGATTTCAAGCTCACAATGAAGAAATACGTGAGTACTCCTTCACTGTCTGCACTGTTTTTTCACAAGGTGTGCTTTTTTGTTGCCATCATCTGCATTTGTGTTTTACGTGGCAGCTGTTTTCATGTGGCAACAGCTGTCGTGTACACTGACTTATTGATTTTTGCATGCCGCGCAAAACTATGTGGCAACTTGCCAGTAAAATACATGGCATACTATTGTTCACACATGGACGACAACTGTATTTCAACTGCACCCACCCATAACTAGAGTTTTCCTACGTGACTCTAATTCCTTTGTCCCTCTGTTGTTCTCTTACATGGACGTTGATTCTCATTTTCCCTCACTTTTTTAAATGCAGGTCATGTTCCCCATGTTCCAGGAGCTTGCACCACATGACCCACACGACAAGTGTGGTCACCACTACGCGATCTGTCTTGACCTCAAGAACCAACGTGTTGAGGTGCTTGATTCAATCCGTTCGGAAGATGATGCAGACCTCACCATGCATGCTGAATTCTTCATTAAGAACCTCAAAGAGACATGGCACCGTCACTATGAACACTAAAAGGTCCAGATCAGGCATTTCCCGACTGAGTATGTGGCGACTACAAAGCAAGGGAACACGTAATTTCTTTCCTCCCTTTCCGTATGCCATTTACATCAATCCAATCCCTGTTTTGTTTTGTCAGATCTGGAATTGAAGTCTGTCTTTTGTTACGTATGTGCTCTTTGTGTGGTCACGTTACCCTTTTTTCCTCGTGCAGGACGGACTGTGGCTTTCACGCGCTGGAGTACTTTGCGAAGTGGGAAGGCAGAATTGTCCCCGCTATCACAGCTGCAACGGTCGTTGAGCTCCGAAAAATCCACACATGGAACTGGTTGACGAATGAGGATTTCAACAAGCGGACGGGAGCACGCGAGCTTGTGCAGGAAGCTGTCAAGAAAGTCACCAAGAAGTACAAGTGATCACGTGGCGTTACAGACCGGACGCATACCTTACATTCTGTTGCCGAGGAATGTAAGGTATTATCTCTTTGTTTCTCGTTGAAAACTATGTTTGTGTGCTATGTTGTGGCTACAACCCCGTGTAGGCTACTATGTAGTGGTGGTGTGTGAGCGACATTTGAATAGTTTCATGTAATATATGTGTGGACGTGAACCTACTTTTAGGCGTAATTATTACAATGGTTTCGTCGCTTCTAGCACCGGTTTGATGCTTCGAACGCGTCTATGATGTTTTAAAAACGATGGCAAATGTAGTTCATCAGACATGGGTAGTGGAAGTCATCGTCGTTTTACATTTTTGGCTGTTTTGCTTCTTCATTTTCATCGCTAACTGCACCGGCTAGCATGGGGTAGGTTGATCACGCAAGCAAAACGTTTTGCTGGGGTTTATGCATGTTACGCTGTTTTCCAACTTGTTTCCCATACACTTGTACACAACACACTACGCGACCGTAAATCGCGTCGTATTTGTCATGTGAATATATGCCATGCAGAGTCATCAGGAATACCATGCATATGTCCAGTACATTCAGATGCAGTACAAACAGCATGGCAGCTCCAGCATAATTAACATGGCAAATACAGCTCAACTAAGATGGCAGATCCAGTACAATTAAAATGGCAGATCCACTACAATTAGCATGGCATATTCAGTACAAAATAGCATGGCATGTTTAGCATAAAATAGCATGGCATGTTTAGTGTCAACAAGCATGGCAGACTAACTACACATAACATGGCAAATTAAATGCATACATCATGGCAGATTAAGTACCCATAACATGGCAACTGCATTTAACCATTCAATGAATTTTCCCTTGCACTCTGATGCCCCTGAAGAGTTATTCCCCCAATTGTTTTAAAAAAGAATTCTCTACATCTAGGGTACAAAACAAAATGTCCACAACGCCACAATTTTTGCTCATGGATTGGCCGCCCCTTTCTTCGTTTTCTTGTGTTTTGCTTGGATCTCCAATCCCAACTTGTACCTTATCTCTCTTGGACGACCCTTTGTGATGGAACAGGGTGGGTTCCTGACCTGGGTCTGTGTGCTTGCTGTTCCAGATCCTATCTCCGAGTTTTCACACGATGGCCCCGTGGATGAAGGCACGCTTGATGTGCGGGGGAACCGGTGTAAGGCTTCCTCGGCTTTCCTCTTCTTGATCTCATCAAGCTCTCTTTTCAGTGCCTTCCTGTCTTTTTCTGCGACTCTCGTTGTGTCATCACTCTTGCACACTTCATCAATTAGCTCAGCATAGTCCTTTGTCAGCACAACGTGCCTCACGGCTTCCATGGTTGACTCTGGTCTCTCGTCATGCACAGCCAGAACTGCGTGTGTTGTTTGCGGCGCCAACGCGTCGTCAGCGTTCCAAGTCCATCGACGCCTTATGAAATGGCGGGGCATCCGTGTCACAGCGTTCACATCCATTACTTTTAGTATGTGACAGCACACAATGCCGCCCCGTTCGAACTTGCAGCATTGGCAGTAGAACTCGCCTTCGCCTATCGAGGTTGTGACGAAGTAGTTCCTTCCTTTGTCTGGGTCTTCAGGTTCTGAATCTAACATGCCCAAAATAGAACACACCTTGAACGTACGTTCGTCCACCTGGAAAGCCGTGAACATGCTGGCACACTTTATTTCTTCCTGGAATCTGCAAATTTTGTGTGTTTTCTGTTAAACTATTGGGCGCTTTTTTCTTGTACTACCTTATGTTGCCATGGAAAATAGATATACATTTTGTTTGAACATGGCAAACGTAATTCAATGAACATGGCAAATATAGTATGTTGAACATGGCAAATGCAGTACGCTATACATGGCAAATGCAATACACTAGACATGGAAAATGCAGTATAGTAGACATGGCAACCGTAGTACATTTTCAACGTGACATCGTCATTTTTTCCACAGCAGCATTCCCCAATGGAATCACATTGCATAAAACATGGCAACTGCCCTTTTATTTTAAACATGGAGTCTATAGTTGAGTAAACATGGGCAACTGCATTTCAACAAACATGGCAGATGCATCATATTTCAACATGGCAACTGCATTTAATTAAACATGGCAACTACAGTTGGGTGAACATGGCAATTGCATTTCAGCAAACATGGCAGTTGCATTTTAGTACACATGGCAATTGCATTTCAGTAGACATGGCAACAGCATAACATTTTCCATTTGACACTGGCATTTGCACACCAACATGCCCAGTGGAAGTACATTGCATTAAACATGGCAAGTGCATTTCATTGAACATTGAAACTGCATCGGGGTAAGCATGACAAACAGAATTTCTACTGAATATGACAACTGCATCTGAGCAAGCATGGCAAACATTACTTTATTAAACATGGCAACCGCAAAATCATGGCAACTGCATCGCACTCTATAAGGCACATACTGACTTGGTGCTTTTTCTGCAAATAAGACTGTAACGCAACTGACTTACTTGTTAAAGATCTTGTTGGTGTATATCTTGCTCATTTGCCTCTCCATCGGTAAGTACGTTAGCAATTTTGGCTGCTTTAGCGCGGTGTTCGCTTCTTGCTGCAGCTCAGATCCCAGAATTTTTTGTTGCAAAGCTGTGTACTGCTTGGCAAACTGTAGCAATGAGTTGCCAGGACTGACGTACCGCTTCAAAATAGCATTGAACCCCTCGCTGTGTTGCGTAGTCTGCAGAAAGGGGAAGAAGCACTGCATGAAGTAGGCCGGCACCCAGTACATTTGCTTCTCCCACAGGCTTACAAGAGTCTCGTTGTCTTGGACTTGATGTGTTTCAGTCATGGCCATCCAGCTCCTTTCAAACTCCTCCACCGTCAAGTTGTGGTCCACACACAGCTCGAATTCCTTGTGCAGATCTGGACGTTCAGCAAAAAATGGTCCTAGCGTCTCCTCAGCCTTCCTTATAATGTGCCACCTGTAGTGCCTGTGCACTGCCAACGGAAAGACCTGCTCTATGCCTGCACGCATGCTGAAATCCTGGTCCGTTATTATGTTCATCGGAGCAAGTCCATCCATGCACTCCAAGAAGGTCTTGAACAGCCAAACGTACCCATCTGTGTCTTCGTTCCGGACGAGCCCGCAGCCGAACTGCAATGACTGATTGTGGTTATTTATCCCTATGAACGGAGCGCACGGCGTCTTGTACATGTTGGTGAGGTACGTCGCGTCGAATGAAATGCAATCTCGGAAATGTTTGTAGGCTCTCCTTGCAGCACCATCCACCCAATACATGTTCCTGACACGGTCCTCATCGTCCAACCTTATCCTGTAAAAGAAATCTGGATCTTCTTTGGCTTTCTCATCGAAGTAGGCAATTGTGGCCTCTATGTCTGCCAACTTGCTCTCTCTACGGTACCTGGCCTGTAGGTTTGTGACGTCAGCTGGTATGTACGGCATGCTACTCAGAGTCCCCTTTTTGCTGTGGATGAGAGATAGTATCTGCACCATTCTCGACGGACCGACGTTACAATCATGTAGCAGCTTTACGAATTGCCTTTCGACGGGGGTGAACCCTCTGTGGGCGGTCAGAAATTTCACCAGGTCGAACTTCTTTATCAGTTGGTGGTTGTGCTCGTCAAAATACTCATTGAACACCCACTGTGCTCCATCTACGTTTAGCTTACACCGGACAGGGCACTCAGTCTTCTGAATGATACCTCTCTTTCGTTCCGGCACGACAGGCGCATCGCCTTTCCCCTTCTTGTTCCTGTGTGCCTTGTGGCACCTCATCTCACCTCTGCTGTACTCGTTAGTTTTCTTAATTTTCCTATGGTACTCGGTGTTGACCGCAAATCCATGGAACTTTGCATATGTCTGGTAGTATTCCTTTGCTGCTTCGAAGGACTCAAATCTCTGCCCAATGTACGGTGGCTGAGGCACCACGATCTCTGATTGCCCACCATCTTCATCCCCTTGCGCGTCGTCGTCAGTTTCATCGTTCACTTCAGTATGGGCGGCAGTCCCATCTACCTGAGTGTTGCCAGTGCTTGTGTTCAAAGGGGTGCTTGCCGGCATTGCTGGAATGATTGCCATTCCCGACTCTGACTCAAAATTGTCTGCGGCATGTTTGTCTGCTGGCTGGTGGAACGCGTCTTCCGTGCGCTCAAAGCTCCCCGCAGTAGATGTGCCTGCACCGCTGTGCATTGTAGTTGTAGGTTCTGTAACAGGAAAAAACAGGTACGAGATTAAGATTTTTGTGTTGGATAACATGTGCATCGCGACGGATCGCACCATCTTCGAGTGATTTTCCATGACATCATTTACAGACAGCAAGCCGTCAGTCTGTGGGTGGACATTTTTATGGCAGCTATAGGTGTGCAGACATGGCAACTACTGTTCAACAAACATGGCAAACCATTGTTTTGCCTACAAATAACTACAAATAGCAAATGTAGCGCTGTTTTTTGTGGTTCAGATATTTTCCCTCTACCTTGCTGTGCTGTATTTGACCATCTTGTGTGGTCTGTGACACCATAATGCCGTGATCCACCAGGAATTTGCGAAGCTTGCCAGGAGACGTTTGCCGGGTCACCGCCAGCGTAATAACCTGCAAGCATAGTAGTGGTTGGTCAAATCGCGACAAACGCATTTCGTGCTAGCACGGCAACTGCAGTTGCCCTTATGTGGCAAATGCAGTTTTGCTTGCATGGCAACTGAAGTTGCATCGGTATGGCAATCGCAGTTTGTTCCTAGATGGCAATTGCAGTTGTCATGACATGGCAACTGCAGCTTTTCATACATGGCAACTGTAGGTGTGCAGAGATGGCAAATGCTGTTTTTAATACATGGCAACCGTAGATGACCAGTCATGGCAATTTTTGTAGCTGTCAACTATGCTCCTTGTGCTAACTGAGCATCCGTATCTTCACTATGTTTATGGACTCACCTGTGTATGCCGTCGATGGCAGGTACATTGGTGCTGCCCGATGCCACGTGCTGCACGAAGGCTCTGCATTTTACACCCGTGATAACTCGTGAGTCCTCTTGCCATGTTTTTTCATGTTCATTTTTCATGTCCACAGCATTACGTGCTCTTTTTTCGTTTTTGCATTACCTTGATTAGCCATACTAGCTAGTTGGAGTTGGCTGCCCGTACATTTGTCAGCGTTAGCGCCTTGCGACTGAACTTGCCACGGGGGCCCCCTAAGAGTGTTCTGGTCATAAGAACCTGCAAGAAAAATGACAGTGCACGACATAAGTAGAATGTCATGTCCATCGTCGCGAAGATGGCAAATGTTTCTCTTCATTGTTTAGCACACATCGTACCTACGCCTGCATACTGTTCTAGCAGCGGCGGCAACGGCCCTGCAGAGATGAGCTGACTGTACTCTGATGCATCCAAAGGTGGCGGCGTTTCTGGCCTTTGAGAACCCCAATCATCAGCGCCATCTTCGTGATTCATTCTTTCCCGTGTCTCGCTTCCGTTCCGATGTGTTCTCAATCACTGGATGAACAAGAAGGCATCAACAATCCAAAAAAATGTTATCATTGTGCTGCTTGCATGTAGAAGTTAACACGTCAGTGTTATCACATTTTCATGCGTTGGCAACCAACATATCATGGCTAGTAGGACATGCACATCACACATCTTTTCTAAAATCTGGGTGCTAGCTATCCGTTTGATTCGACGGCATCAGCCTCTACAATAGGATGGCAAGCAATAAGTTGACATGGTGGCAGCTGACGACAATGACAGGTGGCAACTGACGTTAGACACCAATGGCAATTAATTTTCACACCCCCCATTATTCCAAATTTATCAATTTTCTCTCCCTTTTTATGGATTCGTGCACATCCATTCATTTACCAACTACGTGCATCAATCTACTGAGAACTTACAGTTATCTCTAGCGTACTACATGGCAGATCTAGTGTATTCTGCTTGGCAACTGCGAAGACACACAACGTATGTAGTGTTTTAACCCTGTAGGATGGATCTAGTTGCCAACTTCGTCGGTAATTTTGCAATTTTCTGCCCAGAAGGAGGATGAGAAGCAGTAGGGAGATCGGGAGATTCACCTGCTTTTAGCTGATCGTCTTTGGAGGGCGTTGCTGGAGTGGGGGTGGGGGTGGGTTTGTGGTGGGGGAGATAAGGGGTGTGGTTTGCGGTGGGAGTGCCCTACGGATCCTCCCTGGTTGCCATGGCAACCAGAGATGGTCGGCGACGGAGGTCGGGGTTCGACAGGTGGGGGACGAGGTCGGCAGACGAGAAAGGGGACGGATCGGAGGCCGGGAACGTCTGGGTCGTGCGGGCAGCGGCTCCTCTGGCCCGGACGAGGCAGTGCGGGCGGGGTTGCCACGCACCGGATGTGCGGGCGCGCTTTTGTGCGCGCGGACGGGGTCGTACGGGACGGTTCCCGTCCATGCCACACGATGCGTGCGGGCGGGTTGCCCTCCACGCCACACGTGTGGCAGTTATCTGCTCCCTAAAATAATCATATCCAAAACACCTATGAACTTTGTTTTCTTAATAGCAACTCTGTCACAACGAAGCGCGCAGGAAAACCAAAAGGTTAGAACAGAACGAACTTACACTTTGGTTCACATGGTACAAACTTGAAATGTTTCCCATGTAATAGTAGTATTTCTCTTTTCTTTTATCCACTAAGGCACCATCTAACTTTAGCCAGTGTCTATGCTACGAAGTTCTGGACCATTTGACCCTGCAGCAACTCATTTTATAATTGAAAGAGCATGTCCAACTGAGTTACCAAATTATCTTTCTCTCACAAAAGGGAAGCTACCAATTCGTCTGTTCCGTATTCCTCTCACCCAAGATGCATCTGGAACGTGATCCAAGTTGGTAACTGAAAAGTGCATGCGGTAATTATAATATATATTGTAAGATGCAATTTGACAACCGTTAGGACTGATTTTATTGAATTATTAATTAGAGAACGCTTATTATTCTACCACATAACAGGACAATAACCTACTTAAGAAAAGTGCCATGTCATTTTTATATGGAAGGATGGCTCACATTTGTTCACTTCCCAATAAGTGAAAGTTCCGCATAAAATAAAAAGCACATTGATATGTATTTGAAAATATAACTAACCATGGGGTAAAATATTATTAGATACTAAAAGACAATGTTAACCAAAATAACATGGTAATTTTCTTAAATATGGTATTATTAATGAACGAAAAATAAAGTAGCTAGCAATATGTATATGAACCATGTCACACGTACAACCAAACAACTTAACAAACCTGAGCTTTACATCCATGTTTTTGTCTTGACTAACACATGGTTTATTGATAACATAATCAATCTATGTTTTCCCAGTGGAACTGAAGAAATATAGGAGGCGTTTGGTTCCACGTTGGTATCGTTTTCGATTTTCAGTGTCGGGAAGCTTTGCCTCTGATATTTCCTCCTGAATACGCGTTTTGTTTGGTTCAGCCGCGAGGGAATGCGTAGCGGAGAGGATTATGTATCCAGCCCTGATCGGACGTTTTCATGGAAGCGAAGCGAAGCGCTGTATCCGATAGTATCGTAACACAAAATAGAAGGGCTGAACCAAACGAATTCTTCTGTCTTCTGAAAGCGCTGTAATCAGAAGTGAGACTTTTCCACCCAAGCAAACGTGTCGATAGTACACAACGTACGATACGATCAGTTTGCAATTGATTATTGGATTCGTCCTCAGGCATGCCCAAACCTACACTGAAAAATCAGGGCAACATACATCAGTTTTGTTTTAGAAAATGGAAAGAGGCCTAATTACTGAATATATGCAAGAAAAATACCATATCAAATGTTTTTTCTACCCTACTCATATCAGGTATATTCCGTAGTGTACATTAGAACTTGATCATATCGCAATGTTTCATGTTGGCACTGTGACTACTGAGACTATTCTGTCCAAAATCAACACTTCGTTACCATGAACTTCATAGTGTTTCAACCTTATTAGATCAAAGTAACACACGGGAGGCTATACAAAAATACTTCTAGATCTGACAGGAGTAGGTGATTACCTTATCTGATGTCGGAGGGACTCGTATCAGATCGTAGAAGAGCACTCCACAAAAGTTGATGCTGGTGGCTGCATGAAATTGGCGTCCGCTACTGCATAAGTTCTTAACATGCACACCATGGAGAGATGGCTGGTTAACCTTCCACCTTCCTAATATCAATCGGAGGGGCCTGCCTTCATCATGGTTAGATCTGACGATAAAAATATTGAACCCAGCCTGTGCCCTCTTAGGATTGACGTGAGAGGCATGAAACATATATACAACATTGTGATTTTGATTTAAAAAAATCTGCTCATAAGAAATGGTGCATTTAGGAATTTATTGAATAAAAAATTACAACTAAACCACAAAGGACTCAAAGGCGAAGTAGCTAATTCAACTCTTACAATTGACTTGACCCATTCCAAATGCATTGGAATTGAATATTATGATAAAAAAATGTTCTAAATAAAACTGCATCTGAATCTCAAAATCATAGTATGAGCATTAAACATACCTTCGATAGTTCTTTTTCCGTGCTCTGTCACATGACCTCGAAGTATTTAATAGCACCATCCAATGTAGCTTTATACTGTGCACTGGGCAAAACATTGAACTGAAATGTGAAAAGTAAAGGAATGCTCAATGATGCCACTGTACGTAGCAGATATTGTGAAATAATAGTGAAAATGGACATATTTATCAAGAAGCAAAAGCACGTCATGCAATAAGTAAGAATATATAGTACATGATTCGGCGGATTAGTTAATATGCTAGTTTAATAAAGTAGATACATATAATCATTTATGGGCACTTGTCCTCGCTTTTAAGTGTGAAATACTGAGGCATCATCTTTTGACTGTTGCGGTAGGCCTGCTTCATATAAACCCATCTCATGTTTATCTTCTTACTTTAAGAAAATACCAGCAATAAGATGAAAGTGATAATTCTGTTTGTCTCCGGAGTGGCAAATTTTCCAACGGAAGACATAATGTTGTGTTTTTGTTACCTAAACCACATTGCATATACTTACTGATACTATCCTAAGAATTATAAGCCATGGTGTCAATGTGTTTTCTTATTCTTCTAAACCAAATTGCATCTTCTGCCCTGTGTGGAGCTTACAGATCAAAGAAGGTATAATTGTTTTATCTAAAAATAATGCTGCTAAAAACACATTTCTGGTAAATGCTCCCTTCCTCTACTCCACCCTGATGTATGGATGCTGATGGATACAGAGTTGCAGACCTCTGCATCTAAACTTTGCCATATCATTTGCACCATAATTTTTTTCCCAAAATAGTCGCCACTATGGACCTCGAAATCCCTAACCTGTCGGAGTGTGACCATCTCCATCTCCATATGGCTCCTTAAGCTTAGTTTGGGAGCTTAAGAAAAAAAGACCACAACATGCATGGAGAGCATGCTCAATATGTAAGCAAAAAAGATTCTGTTGTAAATACTACGATTTTGTCTTCACATCCTTCAAATATACCAACTTATATAACTATTTGCATACAGTAGCAGTGGACTGACTGAAACTTTATTTCCAGTGTTCTCTAATTACAACTAATTGCATGGAGTAACAGTCAGATTTTTTTATTAACTTCAAATTCTTTTGTCATGTGAACATAATGAACTACAGAGTATTAATCAGATCGGTGAAAAACTAATAGATAAGATGCTGCTTTGCATCTAATGTTAGCTACTTAAAACAACTGTAATCGGATACATAACGCATACCTAGATCGGCACCAAAAGGGACCCAGGACTCTTAGTCTCCTTATTGATCATTGCAGCGAGCAACTCTTTGGACATCGCATAAAAAAGACCAGATCGTCCACTCAGGGAAAGCCCCAACACCATCGGGACGACCAGTTTGCTAGACCTGGCTACAGTGACAGCATGGAAAGGGTAGGATTCTTTGTAGGAGGATGTAATCTCAGACCGAAATCATCTAGCTGCTCATGAAAAAGACGACGGACGCGTCACAATAGCGACCCGAGGAGCAAAAGAAGGAGACATAGGCAGCAAGGAGAAGAGGAGGATGCAGGGGAGACTCTTGCCGAGGGTTTGGACTCAAGGCGGCAGAAGAGATTCTTGGGTTAGGACTATAGACGCTAGAGACGTGGAGCTAATAAGAAAGATAAAAAAAAGGTTAAGGTGGAGATTGATGGCCGGTCAGATTAGCAACGGACAACAGATAATCAGTAACTATAAGATTTAGATCTGAACCGTAACATTGCTTAGGCTCGACTTTCAGATTTGTAAAAATCAAACGCTATGTCATATCAAGCAGCTTTGAAGCCGCACTACTGATCACATCCTCAAGTGGTCCTCAAAAATCATGAGTGGACATCTTCGCTCATAGTCATAGGTGCAGTAGTATTTCTTCAGTGAATTAACATGCTTTGCCAAAAGATGCTAATCATCCATGTGACCATGCCTCTGCAGCATAAACAGATGAAGCATCAATCAATAATAAATACTTGGACAGGGAATGAATTACTCCTTGTGGGAATTAGCAGTTTAGCACAAACATTTTCTCGGCAAAAAGTTTAAGATCACATTCTGCATATTAAATTGTAGTACACTGGGCAACAGAAAGCAATTCATTGTGTATTATTCATCACCGAAACATTTTTTTCAAAGCTAACTGAACCACGAACTATAACAAAATTATATTGTCCTCTTCCAAATTCAATCCAATCGACAACTCCCGACTGCTAGTCCTAATTGAAGCAGCTGGTAACAAACAAACTAAACCATCACGATTCAAAAAAACAGAACTATGTAAATGACATTGATAAGCCAAATGATAGTAGTATTGACCTATTTCCTTGGCAAACCCAAGTTTGTGTGTGCAGGAGATGATATTCTGCCCACTAACATGGCAATCTAATGGCACTCCACCTAGCACACCCACGAATCCATTCCACCCAAGTTCCATGAGAGAACTTCTGAGAAGGAAAAAATTACCTTGCCGGGTAGCCGACTCAAAACACCCGAATTTGCTAAGCGGAGCGCGATCTTCTCCGGGTACTTCCGCGCCACGGTGGTTCGATGTGTGGAGGGGCACAACAGGATCGCTGCAGGACAGGAGAGCGCCATGTGTGGCAGTAACTGCGTACGTGATGTTCGTTGGGAGAGGAAGAATAGGAGGTGGGCACAGATCGACAAACAGGTGACAGTCCGCCTCACCTGAGTTCCCTCGACCAGCCACATCGCCACCACGCGACCGGAAGCACAGCCGCCGCCCCGTATTGGTCAAAGACAGAAGACTAAGGAGAGAGATGGTTCATGGTGGCGGTGGGATGCAGCAGAGGGTTGATGCGGCGGGGAGCGACGGCGGATGGGGCAGGGAGCGACGGCAATGGCCGTTGAGAAGGGCGGCGGCGTAATCCATGGCGCGATGTGTGGGATGGTTGGGGCCAGGAGGTTAGGGATAAGGATGACGGCTTCTATTTCTTTTTGAGAGAAGTGCATATTTCAATCCCAACTCTTGCCCTAGTCTAATATACATCCCTCAACTTCAAACCCGTCTAATCTACAACCCCATCTCTCAAAACCGTTTAAGATTCAACCCTGAGACCGGTTTTGACCTTATTAACCGGTTTTGAACCCATTGACCACCCAGTCAGCGTGCCACCTCAGCGGCACTGTTCATAACACTGTTTACGAATTCATTTTCTGCAAACCCCCCCCCCCCAAAAAAAAAATCAGAAAATTTCATTTTTCTGGAAAATTCTCACGCGAACAGTAACTTCGGGATTTCTTTTTCGCGCGTGAACAGTACAGTAGAAATTTTCATTCCCGTGAGGTACTGTTCACATGGGTGAAAACTGGGTTTTTTTAAAAAATTTGTGCTAATACTTTTTATATTTTTTTCAAACTTTTTCTGAGTACTGTTCATGAGGAGAAATATGTTTTTTTCAAAAACTGGTAAATTTTTATATTTTTCGAATTCACTGTTCACGCGTGATTTTTTTCCCCTGGAAATTGAATTTCTCAATTTTTGGAAAAATAAAAGTTTCAGAAAATGAATTTATGAACAGTGTCGCTGACGTGGCACGCTGACTGGGCGGTCAACGGGTTCAAAACCGGTCTCAGGGTTGAATCTTAGACGGTTTTGAGAGTTGGGGGTTGTAGATTAGGTGGTTTTGAAGTTGAGGGGTGTATATTAGACTAGGGCAAAAGTTGGGGGTTGAAATATGCACTTCTCTCTTTCTTTTTTATTGAACGTTCTATTTCTACAGCCGTGATGAAAGGACTATGTTCTTTTGCCGAAACTAAGCACATAATTAAGCAAAAAATATGTGGGTTAATCTCCACCGTAATAATTCGGTCCCACTGGATGAATGGTCAGTAAATTCTAATTAACGTGGTAATTTTTAGGGAGTTTGTAATTAGTATAGGTATAGATAGATAGATGTCTTTCTAAGTGGGAGTTCTTAAATAATATGATTAAATTGAATTTAAATTTATCATGAACTTAGTCCTGATAATATTTTGCAAATTATGTTGTAGATCAATAGCTCGTATTGTTGCTTCCCTGTGTTTATTTTGATATGTTTCTAGAGAAAATTGTGTTGAAAGATGTTAGTAGCAATGATGCGGATTGGATCCGTGATCTGAGGTTTATCCTCATTGCTGCACAGAAGAATTATGTCCTTGATGTACCACTAGGTGACGGACCTATTGCAGGAGCAGATGCAGACGTTATGAATGTTTGGCTAGCTCAATATGATGACTACTTGATATTAGTGCACCATGCTTAACGGCTTAGAATCAAGACTTCAAAGACGTTTTGAACGTCATGGACCATATGAGATGTTCCAGGAGTTGAAGTTAATATTTCAAGCAAATACCCGAGTTGAGAGATATGAAGTCTCCAACAAGTTCTATAGCTAAAAGATGGAGGGGAATCGCTCAACTAGTGAGCATGTGCTCAGATTGTCTGGGTACTACAATCGCTTGAATCAAGTGGGAGTTAATCTTCGAGATAAGATAGTGATTGACAGAATTCTCTAGTCACCATCACCAAGTTAGTAGAACTTCGTGATGAACTATAATATGCAAGGGATAACGGAAACGATTCCCAAGCACTTTGTGATGCTGAAATCGACGAAGGTAGAAATCAAGAAAAACATCAAGTGTTGATGGTTGACAAGACCACTAGTTTCAAGAAAACGGCAAAAGGAAAAAAGGGGAACTTCAAGAAGAACAGCAAGCAAGTTGCTGCTCAAGTGAAGAAGCCCAAGTCTGGACCTAAGCCTGAGACTGAGTGCTTCTACTGCAAAGGAACTGGTCACTGGAAGCGGAACTGCCCCAAGTATTTGGCGGATAAGAAGGATGGCAAAGTGAACAAAGGTATATTTGATATACATGTTATTGATGTGTACTTTACTAGTGTTTATAGCAACCCCGCGGTATTTGATACTAGTTTAGTTGCTAAGAGTAGTAACTCAAAACGGGAGTTTCAGAATGAATAGAGACTAGTTAAGGGTGAAGTGACGATGTGTGTTAGAAGTAGTTCCAAGAATGATATGATCATCATCGCACACTCCCTATACTTTCGGGATTAGTGTTGAAACTAAATAAGCGTTATTTGGTGTTTGCGTTGAGCATGAATATGATTTGATCATGTTTATTGCAATATGGTTGTTCATTGAAGTTAGAGAACAATTGTTGTTCTTTTTACATGAATAAAACCTTCTATGGTCATACACACCAACGAAAATGGTTTGTTGGATCTCGATCGTAATGATACACATATTCATAATATTGAAGCCAAAAGATGCAAAGTTTAATAATGATAGTGCAACTTATTTGTGGCACTGCCGTTTAGGTCATATTGGTGTAAAGCGCATGAAGAAACTCCATGCTGATGGGATTTTGGAATCACTTGATTATGAATCACTTGATGCTTGCGAACCATGCCTTATGGGCAAGATGAATAAAGACTCCGTTCTCCGGAACAATGGAGCAAGCAACTGACTTATTAGAAATAATACATACTGATGTATGCAATCCGATGAGCGTTGAAGCTCGCGGCGGGTATCGTTATTTTTTGACCTTCACAGATAATTTGAGCAGATATGGGTATATCTACTTGATGAAACATAAGTCTGAAACATTTGAAAAGTTCAAAGAATTTCAGAGTGAAGTGGAAAATCATCGTGACAAGAAAATAAGGTTTCTACGATCTGATCGCGAAGACAAGTATTTGAGTTACGAGTTTGGTCTTCAATTAAAACAATGTGGAATAGTTTCACAAATTCGTGCCACGTGGAACACCACAGCATAATGGTGTGTCCGAATGTCATAACCGTACTTTATTGGATATTGTACAATCTATGATGTTTCTTACCGATTTACCACTATCGTTTTGGGGTCATGCATTAGAGACAACTGCATTCACGTTAAAAAGGGCACCATCTAAGTCTGTTGAGACGACATAATATGAACCGTGGTTTGGCAAGAAACCAAAGTTGTCGTTTCTTAAAGTTTGGGTTGCGATGCTTATGTGAAAAAGTTTCAACATGATAAGGTTGAACCCAAATCGAAGAAGTGCGTCTTCATAGGATACCCAAAATGTTGGGTACACCTTCTATCACAGATCCGAAGGCAAGACATCTGTTGCTAAGAATGGATACTTTCTAGAGAAGGAGTTTCTCTTGAAAGAAGTGAGTGGGAGGAAATTAGAACTTGATAAGGTAATTGTACCTTCTCCCTTATTGGAAAGTAGTTCATCACAGAAAATCTGTTCCTGTGACTACTACATCAATTAGTGAGGAAGCTAATGATGATGATCATGTAACTTCAGATCAAGTTACTACCGAATCTCGTAGGTAAACCAGAGTGAGATCCGCACCAGAGTGGTACGGTAATCCTGTTCTGGAAGTCATGTTACTAGACCATGATGAACTTGCGAACTATGAGGAAGCGATGATGAGCCCAGATTCTGCAAAATGGCTTGAGGCCATGAAATCTGAGATAGTATCCATGTATGAGAACAAAGTGTAGACTTTGGTTGATTTGTCCGATGATCGGCAAGCCATAGAAAATAAATGGATCTTCAAGAGGAAGACGAATGCTGATAGTAGTGTTACTATCTATAAAGCTAGAATTGTCGCAAAAGGTTTACGACAAGTTCAAGGTGTTGACTACGATGAGAGTTTCTCACTCGTATCTATGCTTAAGTCTGTCCGAATCATGTTAGCGATTGCCGCATTTTATGATTATGAAATTTGGCAGATGGATGTCAAAACTGCATTCCTGAATGGATTTCTGGAAGAAGAGTTGTATATGATGCAACCGGAAGGTTTTGTCGATCCAAAGGGAGCTAACAAAGTGTGCAAGCTCCAGCGATCCATTTATGGACTGGTGCAAGCCTCTCGGAGTTGGAATAAATGCTTTGATAGTGTGATCAAAGCATTTGGTTTTGTACAGACTTTTGGAGAAGCCTGTATTTACAAGAAAGTGAGTGGGAGCTCTGTAGCATTTCTGATATTATATGTGGATGACATATTACTGATTGGAAATGATATAGAATTTCTGGATAGCATAAAGGGATACATGAATAAGAGTTTTTCAATGAAAGACCTCAGTGAAGCTGCTTACATATTGGGCATTAAGATCTATAGAGATAGATCAAGATGCTTGATAAGTTTTTTCAATGAGTACATACCTTGACAAGATTTTGAAGTAGTTCAAAATGGAACAGTCAAAGAAAGAGTTCTTGCCTGTGTTACAAGGTGTTAAATTGAGTAAGACTCAAAGCCCGACCACGGCATAAGATAGAAAGAGAATGATAGTCATTCCCTATGCCTCAGCCATAGGTTCTATAAAAGTATGCCATGCTGTGTACCTGTAACGCCCCGGATGTAACTTGCCATATTTGTAATCCAACTCTTGCCATTTTCGGCTATGTGATATGTTATTCTCTCCGTGGTTGGTTTCCCTTCGTTTTGTATTTTGTTCATGTCATGCATTTCTTATCATGTCATCATGTGCATCGCATTCGCATACGTGTTCGTCTCATAAATCCGAGCATTTTCCCCGTTGTCCGTTTTGCAATCCGGCGCTCCTATGTCCCCCGGTGTCCCCTTTTACATTTCTTCGTGAGCGGGTATTAAACTTTCTCGGGTTAGACCGAGGTTTGTCAAGCGGCCTCGGTATAACACCGGTAGACCGCCTGTCAAGTTTCGGGTCAATCGGAGGTCGTTTGGTACTCCAACGGTTAACCGGGTAACCGTGAAGGCCTCGTGTGTGTTGCAGCCCAACACCCCTTCAAAACAGCCCAATAACCCATCTAAGGCGCTCCCATGTCCTCCGCCGTTCGATCACGATCGCGTGGCCGAAAACTGCTCTTCATTTGGAGCTTCCTAGCCCCCTCTACCTATAAAAACACCTCCCCCTCCTCCAATTCCGGGTCCAAATACCCTAACCCTAGCCCCCGCTCCTCTCCCCGCGCCGGACACGTCCGGACGGCGCCGGACGCGTCCGCCGCCGCGCCCGCACCAACCGGGAGCCGCCACGTGGCGCTCTCCGCCGCCCCCGAGCCGCCGGCCCGCCGGCCCGTTCCCGGCCCTCGCGTCGGGCCGCACCTCGCCCGCCTCCGCTCGGGCGCGCCGCCGCCGCCCCCCGCCGCCTCGCGCCGCGCTGCGCCGGACGCCGCCGCCCGCCGACGCCGCTCGCCGCCGCCGGAGCTCCGCGCCGCGCCCCGCCGCCGCACCGCGCTCGCCGCCCGTGCCCGCCGCCTCGCGCCGCGCCGCGCCCGCGCCGCCCTCGCCCGCGTCACCTCGCTGCCCCTCCCCGTCGCCGGCGTCGCCCGCGCCGGCCGGATCCGCCGCCGGAGCCCGATCCAGATCTGGGTTGACCTTCTCCCCCTCTTTTTTTCACTAAGTCCCGATTATTTTTCACAATATCATCACCTGTTCATCATGTCATAACTTTGCATCCGTAGTTCCGTTTCACACGTGTTATATGTAAAATTGTTCACCTCGAAGAGTACATCATTTCACTACATTGCATCATTTTCATTTGAGGTCATCTTGATGCCCGAAATGCTGTTGGAAGAGGGCTATGTGATGTTAGTTTCTCAATCTTATCTGAACATGCACTTTTGTTATTTTTGCCATGATTGATGTGTACCTCCTATGAAGATGAGTTCTACATGAGTTTTGTAATATGCCATGTTACCGTTCCAGAGAATATTGCCATGTTTTTTTGTGGTCTTTTTGGTGACTAGCACAAGCATGCAAACTAGGGCACTTGATGTTGCTGATTTCAGAGACTTGGAAATTTCACTAAGTCCCTGACTGCTGTTATTTTTATGCCATGTGTTCATGTTGGTTCCGAGAGATCTATGCATATTTTGAGCATGATCAGTAAGAGTGTTTTGAACTTGAGGATTTGCTATATCCACCAATGCCTTGGTTTGTAATTATGGAGTGCCTTAGCTTGAGTCAATCGAGCTCTAATTTTGCTTCAAAATGTTGCTGGCAGATTGTTTACATGTTATTCGATTTTGCCAAGCTTGGTGTAGTTGATCCTTGCATGCTATGATGTTGTTCTTGTCATGTATAGTTGCTATGCCATGTCTTCTTGATGTATGTATGCTTAGTTTATCATGCAATTCTCTGTAGGGAGTGCATAGAGCTCACGAACATGCCTACTCGTTATCTGTTTTTGACATGTCCAGTTTTCTGCTAAGTCTGTAACATGTAACGAAACTTGCTTATTTGACATGGGTGTAATCATATTTTCTGATCCTTTTTGGCTTATGGTTAGTAAGGGACTTTTGTCAAGTGTTTTGAGTAGATTCATGCCATGCCTTACTTTGCTATGTCCTGTTCCTGTAGCATGTTGTTTTATTGCTCTGAACATGTCATCCTGATGTTAGTTTCTGCTATGTTGATATTTTTCACTAAGTCTGTGAACCTGTTATCTTTTGCACTTTTGCCATGTTTGTTTGAACCTGTTGTGATGTGTTTTAGCCGTAGCTCAGTGTTCATCTTTTGTCGAGCATCTTGAGTAGATAACTGTCATATGCTTTGTTCATATGTTTGGGTGCAGTAGCTTAATTTCTTGTTGTTTGCTAAGTAGCATCATGCTGCTAATGGCAGATTATCGTCATTCTTGTTTTGCTTGTCATTTGCAAACCGTGCATCCGATTCCGGTGATCTTTATATCGATTTCAACCGAAATCACCTCACCTATCCAGTGGCATACTTGGTTTGCCAAGATTATGCCTTGTTAATCCTTGTCCTTCCGGAGCATGCATATGCATTGCATATCACATCTCATATATCATGCCATGTTTTGCATCATGTTGCTTGCGCATTGCATCGTGATTGATATTTGTTCCCTTTGCTTGTTTTCTTGCTTTGGGTAGAGCCGGGAGACGAGTACGTGAACAAGGAACCTGTTGAGAACGCTTTCGAGGACCAAGCTTTCGACAACTCTGAGAACCTTGCAGGCAAGATGACCATACCTTCGAAATCACTTCTATCTTTGCTTGCTAGATGCTCGCTCTTTTGCTATGCCTATGCTGCGATACCTACCACTTGCTATATCATGCCTCCTATATTGCCATGTCAGCCCCTAACCATCCATGTCCTAGCAAACCGTTGTTTGGCTATGTTACCGCTTTGCTCAGCCCCTCTTATAGCGTTGCTAGTTGCAGGTGAAGATGAAGTTTGTTCCTTGTTGGAACATGGACTTGTTGTTCCTTGTTGGAGCATGTTTACTTGTTGGGATATTACAATACCTCTTATTTAATTAATGCATCTATATACTTGGTAAAGGGTGGAAGGCTCGGCCTTTTGCCTGGTGTTTTGTTCCACTCTTGCCACCCTAGTTTCCTTCATACCGGTGTTATGTTCCCGGATTTTGCGTTCCTTACACGGTTGGGTGATTTATGGGACCCCCTTGACAGTTCGCTTTGAATAAGACTTTTCCAGCAAGGCCCAACATTGGTTTTACCATTTGCCACCTAAGCCTTTTTCCCTTGGGTTCTGCAGACTCAAGGGTCATCTTTATTTTAAACTCCCGGGCCAGTTCTCCTTCGATTGCTGGTCCAAACTAGAGCCCTTTGCAGCGCCACCTCGGGGCAACTCGAGGATTGGTTTTAGTTGTACGGACTGCTCATCCGGATGTGCCCTGAGACCAAGATATGTGCAGCTCCTATCAGGATTTGTCGGCACAATCGGGCGGCTTTGCTGGACTTGTTTTATTGCTGTCGAAATGTCTTGTAGTCCGGGATTCCGAGATTGATCGGTTTTCCCGGTAGAGGGAATATCCTTCGTTGACCGTGAGAGCTTATCATGGGCTAAGTTGGGACACCCCTGCAGGGTATTATCTTTCGAAAGCCGTGCCCGCGGTTATGAGGCAGATGGGAATTTGTTGATGTCCGGTTGTAGAAAACCCAAAGTTGACCTTAACTAAAACACATCAACCGCGTGTGTAACCGTGATGGTCTCTTCTCGGCGGGGTCCGGGAGGTGAACACGGTGTTGGAGTAATGCTTGACGTAGGTTGTTCTTGTTAGGGAACGCAGTAAATTCAAAATTTTTCCTACGCACACGCAAGATCATGGTGATGCATAGCAACGAGAGGGGAGAGTGTTTGTCTACGTACCCTCGTAGACCGAAGCGGAAGCGTTGACACAACGTAGAGGAAGTAGTCGTACGTAGAGGAAGTAGTCGTACGTTCTCCTCGCGATCCAACCGATCTAAGCACCGAAAGTACGGCACCTCCGAGTTCTGCACACGTTCAGCTCGATGACGATCCCCGGGCTCCGATCCAGCAAAGCGTCGGGGAAGAGTTCCGTCAGCACGACGGCGTGGTGACGATCTTGATGTGTTACCGACGCAGGGCTTCGCCTAAGCACTGCAACAATATGATCGAGGTGGAATTTGGTGGAAGGGGGCACCGCACACGGCTAAGGAACGATCCGTAGATCAACTTGTGTGTCTATGGGGTGCCCCCTGCCCCTGTATATAAAGGATGGAGGAGGAGGAGGCCGGCCAAGGCAAAAGGTGCGGCCAGGGTGTGGAGTCCTACTAGGACTCCAAGTCCTAGTAGGAGTCCACCAAAAGGGGAGGAAGGGAGAAGGAATAGGAGGAGTAGGAAAGGTGGCCGGCCCCCTTTTCCCTAGTCCAATTCGGACCAAAGGGGAGGGGGGGCGCAGCAGCCTTTTCCTCTTCCCACTAAAGCCCATCAAGGCCCATTACTTCTCCCGTAATCCCGTAACTTCCCGGTACTCCCGAAAATACCCGAATCACTCAGAACCCTTCCGATGTCCGAATATAGTCGTCCAGTATATCGATCTTTACGTCTCGACCATTTCGAGACTCCTCGTCATGTCCCCGATCTCATCCGGGACTCCGAACTCCTTCGGTACATCAAAACTCATAAACTCATAATATAACTGTCATCGAAACCTTAAGCGTGCGGACCCTACGGGTTCGAGAACAATGTAGACATGACCGAGACATGTCTCCAGTCAATAACCAATAGCGGGACCTGGATGCCCATATTGGCTCCTACATATTCTACGAAGATCTTTATCGGTCAGACCGCATAACAACATACGTTTGTTCCCTTTGTCATCGGTATGTTACTTGCCCGAGATTCGATCGTCGGTATCCAATACCTAGTTCAATCTCGTTACCGGCAAGTCTCTTTTCTCGTTCCGTAATACATCATCTCGCAACTAACTCATTGGTTGCAATGCTTGCAAGGCTTATGTGATGTGTATTACCGAGAAGGCCCTGAGATACCTCTCCGACAATTGGAGTGACAAATCCTAATCTCGAAATACACCAACCCAACATGTACCTTCGGAGACACCTGTAGAGCACCTTTATAATCACCCAGTTACGTTGTGACGTTTGGTAGCACACAAAGTGTTCCTACGGTAAACGGGAGTTGCATAATCTCATAGTTAAAGGAACATGTATAAGTCATGGATAAAAGCAATAGCAACATACTAAACGATCGGGTGCTATGCTAATGGAATGGGTCATGTCAATCAGATCATTCAACTAATGATGTGATCTCGTTAATCAAATAACAACTCTTTGTTCATGGCTAGGAAACATAACCATCTTTGATTAATGAGCTAGTCAAGTAGAGGCATACTAGTGACACTCTGTTTGTCTATGTATTCACACATGTATTATGTTTCCAGTTAATACAATTCTAGCATGAATAATAAACATTTATCATGATATAAGGAAATAAATAATAACTTTATTATTGCCTCTAGGGCATATTTCCTTCAGTCTCCCACTTGCACTAGAGTCAATAATCTAGTTCACATCGCCATGTGATTTATCAGCAATTGTTCACATCGATATGTGACCAACACCCAAAGGGTTTACTAGATTCAGTAATCTAGTTCACATTGCTATGTGATTAACACCCAAAGAGTACTGTAGTGTGACTTGTGAGAGAAGTTTAGTCAACGGGTCTGCAACATTCAGATCCGTTATGTATTTTGCAATTTTCTATGTCTACAATGCTCTGCATGGAGCTACTTTAGCTAATTGCTCCCACTTTCAATATGTATCTAGATTGAGACTTACAGTCATCCAGATTAGTGTCAAAGCTTGCATCGACGTAACCTTTTACGACGAACCCTTTTTGTCACCTCCATAATCGAGAAACATATCCTTATTCCACTAAGGATAATTTTGACCGCCGTCCAGTGATCTACTCCTAGATCACTATTGTACTCCCGTGCCAATCTCAGGGTAGGGTATACAATAGGTCTGGTATACAGCATGGCATACTTTATAGAACCTATGGCTGAGGCATAGGGAATGACTTTCATTCTCTTTCTATCTTCTGCCGTGGTCGGGCTTTGAGTCTTTCACACCTTGTAATACAGGCAAGAACTCTTTCTTTGACTGTTCCATTTTGAACTACTTCAAAAATCTTTTCAAGGTATGTATTTATTGAAAAACTTTATCAAGCGTCTTGATCTATCTCTTATAGATCTTGATGCTCAATATGTAAGCAGCTTCACTGAGGTCCTTCTTCGAAAAACTCCTTTCAAATACTCCTTTATGCTTTACAGAATAATTCTACATTATTTCCGATCAATAATATGTCATTTACATATACTTATCAGAAATGCTGTAGTGCTCCCACTCACTTTCTTGTAAATACAGGCTTCACCGCAAGTCTGTATAAAACTATATGCTTTGATCAACTTATCAAAGCGTATATTCCAACTCCGAGATGCTTGCACCAGTCCATAGATGGATCGCTGGAGCTTGCATATTTTGTTAACACCTTTAGGATCGACAAAACCTTCTAGTTGCATCGTATACAACTCTTATTTAATAAATCCATTAAGGAATGTAGTTTTGTTTATCCATTTGCCGGATTTCATAAAATGCGGCAATTGCTAACATGATTCGGACAGACTTAAGCATAGATACGAGTGAGAAACTCTCATCGTAGTCAACACCTTGAACTTGTCGAAAAACCTTTTGCGACAATTCTAGCTTTGTAGATAGTAACACTACTATCAGTGTCCGTCTTCCTCTTCAGGATCCATTTATTTTCTTTGGCTTGCCGATCATCGGGCAAATCCATCAAAGTCCATACTTTGTTCTCATACATGGATCATATCTCAGATTTCATGGCCTCTAACCATTTTGCGGAATCTGGGCTCATCATCGCTTCCTCATAGTTCGCAAGTTCGTCATGGTCTAGTAACATGACTTCCAGAACAGGATTACCGTACCACTCTGGTGCGGATCTCACTCAGGTTTACTTACGAGATTCGGTAGTAACTTGATCTTGAAGTTACATGATCATCATCATTAGCTTCCTCACTAATTGGTGTAGTAGTCACAGGAACAGTTTTCTGTGATGAACTACTTTCCAATAAGGGAGAAGGTACAATTACCTTATCAAGTTCTACTTTCCTCCCACTCACTTCTTTCGAAAGAAACTCTTTCTCTAGAAAGTTTCCGAACTTAGCAACAAAAGTCTTGCCTTCGGATCTGTGATAGAAGGTGTATCCAACAGTTTCCTTTGGATATCCTATGAAGACACATTTCTCCGATTTGGGTTCGAGCTTATCAGGTTGAAGCTTTTTCACATAAGCATCGCAGCCCCAAACTTTAAGAAACGACAGCTTAGATTTATTGCTAAACCATAGTTCATACGGTGTCGTCTCAACGGATTTAGATGGTGCCCTATTTAATGTGAATGCAGCTGTCTCTAATGCATAATCCCAAAAACGATAGTGGTAGATCGGTAAGATACATCATAGATTGTACTATATCTAATAAAGTACGGTTATGACGTTCGGACGCACCATTATGCTGTGGTGTTCCAGGTGGCATGAGTTTGTGAAACTATTCCACATTGTTTTAATTGAATACCAAACTCGTAACTCAAATATTCGTCTCTGCGATCAGATCGTAGAAACTTTATTTTCTTGTCACGATGATTTTCCACTTCACTCTGAAATTCTTTGAACTTTTCAAACGTTTCAGACTTATGTTTCATTAAGTCGATATACCCATATCTGCTTAAATCATCTATGAAGCTCTGAAAATAATGATACTTGTCGCGAGCCTTAATATTCATCGGACCACATACATCAGTATGTATGATTTCCAACAAATCTGTTGCTTGCTCCATTGTTCCGGAGAACGGCGTTTTAGTCATCTTGCCCAAGAGGCATGGTTCGCAAGCATCAAGTGATTCATAATCAAGTGATTCCAAAATCCCATCAGCATGGAGTTTCTTCATGCGCTTTACACCAATATGACCTAAACGGCAGTGCCACAAATAGGTTGCACTATCATTATTAACTTCGCATCTTTTGGTTTCAATATTATGAATATGTGTATCACTACGATCGAGATCCAATGAACTGTTTTCATTGGTGTGTATTACCATAGAAGGTTTTTATTCATGTAAACGGAACAACAATTATTCTCTAATTTACATGAATAACCGTTTTGCATTTAACATGATCAAATCATATTCATGCTCAACGCAAACACCAAATAACACTTATTTAGTTTCAACACTAATCCCGAAATTATAGGGAGTGTGTGATGATGATCATATCAATCTTGGAACCACTTCCAACACACATCGTCACCTTGCCCTTTAACTAGTCTTTGTTCATTCTGCAACTCCCGTTTCGAGTTACTAAATTTTAGCAACTTGAACTAGTACCAAAGACTGAGGGGTTGCTATGAACACTAGTAAAGTACACATCAATAACATGTATATCAAATATACTTATGTTCACTTTGCCATCCTTCTTATCCGCCAATCACTTGGGGTAGTTCCGCTTCCAGTGACCAGTCCCTTTGCAGTAGAAGCACTTAGTCTCAGGCTTAGGACTAGACTTGGGCTTTTTCACTTGAGCAGCAACTTGCTTGCCGTTCTTCTTGAAGTTCCCCTTCTTTCCTTTTGCCCTTTTCTTGAAACTAGTGATCTTGTCAATCATCAACACTTGATGTTTTTCTTTGATTTCTACCTTCGCCGATTTTAACATCGCGAAGAGCTTGGGAATATTTTCCGTTATCCCTTGCATATTATAGTTCATCACGAAGTTCTACTAACTTGGTGATGGTGACTAGAGAATTCTGTCAATCACTATCTTATCTGGAAGATTAACTCCCACTTGATTCAAGCGATTGTAGTACCCAGACAATCTGAGCACATGCTCACTAGTTGAGCGATTCTCCTCCATCTTTTAGCTATAGAACTTGTTGGAGACTTCATATCTCTCAACTCGGGTATTTGCTTGAAATATTAACTTCAACTCCTGGAACATCTCATGTGGTCCATGACGTTCAAAACGTCTTTGAAGTCCCGATTCTAAGCAGTTAAGCATGGTGCACTAAACTATTAAGTAGTCATCACATTGAGCTAGCATAACGTTCATAACGCCTGCATCTGCTCCTGCAATAGGTCCGTCACCTAGCGGTGCATCAAGGACATAATTCTTCTGTGCAGCAATGAGGATAAACCTCAGATCACGGATCCAATCCGCATCATTGCTACTAACATTTTTCAACACAATTTTTTCTAGGAACATATCAAAATAAACACAGGGAAGCAACAATGCGAGCTATTGATCTACAACATAGATATGCTAATACTACCAGGACTAAGTTCATGATAAATTAAAGTTCAATTAATCATATTACTTAAGAACTCCCACTTAGATAGACATCTCTCTAATCCTCTAAGTGATCACGTGATCCAAATCAACTAAACCATGTCCGATCATCACGTGAGATGGAGTAGTTTCAATGGTGAACATCATTATGTTGATCATATCTACTATATGATTCACGCTCGACCTTTCGGTCTCTGTGTTCCGAGGCCATATCTGTATATGCTAGGCTCGTCAAGTTAAACCTGAGTATTCCGCATGTGCAACTGTTTTGCACCCGTTGTATTTGAACGTAGAGCCTATCACACCCGATCATCACGTGGTGTCTCAGCACGAAGAACTTTCGCAACGGTGCATACTCAGGGAGAACACTTCTTGATAATTTAGTGAGAGATCATCTTATAATGCTACCGTCAATCAAAGCAAGATAAGATGCATAAAAAGGATAAACATCACATGCAATCAATATAAGTGATATGATATGGCCATCATCATCTTGTGCTTGTGATCTCCATCTTCGAAGCACCGTCATGATCACCATCGTCACCGGCGCGACACCTTGATCTTCATCGCAGCATCGTTGTCGTGTCGCTAATCTTATGCTTCTACGACTATCACTACCGTTTAGCAATAAAGTAAAGCATTACATCGCGATTGCATTGCATACAATAAAGCGACAACCATATGGCTCCTGCCAGTTGCCGATAACTCGGTTACAAAACATGATCATCTCATACAATAAAATTTAGCATCACGTCTTGACCATATCACATCACAACATGCCCTGCAAAAACAAGTTAGACGTTCTCTACTTTGTTGTTGCAAGTTTTACGTGGCTGCTACGGGCTTTAAGCAAGAACTCATCTTACCTACGCATCAAAACCACAACGATAGTTTGCCAAATAGACTCCGTTTTAACCTTCTCAAGGACCGGGCGTAGCCACACTCGGTTCAACTAAAGTTGGAGAGACAGTCTTCCGCAAGCCATCTCTGTGCAAAGCACGTCGAGGGAACCGGTCTCGCGTAAGCGTACGCGTAAGGTTGGTCCGGATCGTCTCATCCAACAATACCGCTGAACCAAAGTATGACATGCTGGTAGGCAGTATGACTTGTATCGTCCACAACTCACTTGTGTTCTACTCGTGCAAATAACATCAACCATAAAACCTAGGCTCGGATGCCACTGTTAGGGAACGCAGTAAATTCAAAATTTTTCCTACGCACACGCAAGATCATGGTGATGCATAGCAACGAGAGGGGAGAGTGTTTGTCTACGTACCCTCGTAGACCGAAGCGGAAGCGTTGACACAACGTAGAGGAAGTAGTCGTACGTAGAGGAAGTAGTCGTACGTTCTCCTCGCGATCCAACCGATCTAAGCACCGAAAGTACGGCACCTCCGAGTTCTGCACACGTTCAGCTCGATGACGATCCCCGGGCTCCGATCCAGCAAAGCGTCGGGGAAGAGTTCCGTCAGCACGACGGCGTGGTGATGATCTTGATGTGTTACCGACGCAGGGCTTCGCCTAAGCACTGCAACAATATGATCGAGGTGGAATTTGGTGGAAGGGGGCACCGCACACGGCTAAGGAACGATCCGTAGATCAACTTGTGTGTCTATGGGGTGCCCCCTGCCCCTGTATATAAAGGATGGAGGAGGAGGAGGCCGGCCAAGGCAAAAGGTGCGGCCAGGGTGTGGAGTCCTACTAGGACTCCAAGTCCTAGTAGGAGTCCACCAAAAGGGGAGGAAGGGAGAAGGAATAGGAGGAGTAGGAAAGGTGGCCGGCCCCCTTTTCCCTAGTCCAATTCGGACCAAAGGGGAGGGGGGGCGCAGCAGCCTTTTCCTCTTCCCACTAAAGCCCATCAAGGCCCATTACTTCTCCCGTAATCCCGTAACTTCCCGGTACTCCCGAAAATACCCGAATCACTCAGAACCCTTCCGATGTCCGAATATAGTCGTCCAGTATATCGATCTTTACGTCTCGACCATTTCGAGACTCCTCGTCATGTCCCCGATCTCATCCGGGACTCCGAACTCCTTCGGTACATCAAAACTCATAAACTCATAATATAACTGTCATCGAAACCTTAAGCGTGCGGACCCTACGGGTTCGAGAACAATGTAGACATGACCGAGACATGTCTCCAGTCAATAACCAATAGCGGGACCTGGATGCCCATATTGGCTCCTACATATTCTACGAAGATCTTTATCGGTCAGACCGCATAACAACATACGTTTGTTCCCTTTGTCATCGGTATGTTACTTGCCCGAGATTCGATCGTCGGTATCCAATACCTAGTTCAATCTCGTTACCGGCAAGTCTCTTTTCTCGTTCCGTAATACATCATCTCGCAACTAACTCATTGGTTGCAATGCTTGCAAGGCTTATGTGATGTGTATTACCGAGAAGGCCCTGAGATACCTCTCCGACAATTGGAGTGACAAATCCTAATCTCGAAATACACCAACCCAACATGTACCTTCGGAGACACCTGTAGAGCACCTTTATAATCACCCAGTTACGTTGTGACGTTTGGTAGCACACAAAGTGTTCCTACGGTAAACGGGAGTTGCATAATCTCATAGTTAAAGGAACATGTATAAGTCATGGATAAAAGCAATAGCAACATACTAAACGATCGGGTGCTATGCTAATGGAATGGGTCATGTCAATCAGATCATTCAACTAATGATGTGATCTCGTTAATCAAATAACAACTCTTTGTTCATGGCTAGGAAACATAACCATCTTTGATTAATGAGCTAGTCAAGTAGAGGCATACTAGTGACACTCTGTTTGTCTATGTATTCACACATGTATTATGTTTCCAGTTAATACAATTCTAGCATGAATAATAAACATTTATCATGATATAAGGAAATAAATAATAACTTTATTATTGCCTCTAGGGCATATTTCCTTCAGTTCTAGGATCACTTCTTGATCACTTCTAGTTTCACGACCGTGCTTTGCCTTCTCTTATCGCTCTCTTTTTTGCGCTGTAGCCACCATACATGCTAGTCGCTTGCTGCAGCTCCACCTCACTATCCCTCCTACATATAAGCTTAAATAGTCTTGATCTCGCGGGTGTGAGATTGCTGAGTCCCCGTGACTCACAGATTCTACCACAACAGTTGCAGGTACCAACGATGCCAGTGCAGATGTCGCGACCGAGCTCATTTGGGAGTTCGACGAGGAACGTGGTCGTTACTATGTTCTTTTCCAGATGATCAGTAGTGGAGCCCAGTTGGGGAGATCCGGGGATCTATGTAGCATTTGGGGTAGTCTTCTTTCATTTTGGTACCGTAGTCGGGCCTTGAGTGTAATTTGAATGATGGATGTTTATTTATGTATTGTGTGAAGTGGCGACTGTAAGCCAACTATGTATCTCTTTCCCTTTATGTATTACATGGGTTGTGTGAAGATTACCTCACTTGCGACATTGCTTTCAATGCGGTTATGCCTCTAAGTCGTGCCTCGACACGTGGGAGATATAGCCGCATCGAGGGCGTAACAAGTTGGTATTAGAGCCTTTCCCCGACCTTAGGAGCCCCCACTGATTGATCATCTTTAGTGGCCGAGTTGTGTCTAGAAAAATGTTTTGAGTCAATTAGGAATTATATATCGGAGAGTTTAGGAATTCTTTTTACTTCCCAGTCCCTTCGACCTTCTGGTAAGGCATCCTGACGTAGAGTTTTGACTCTTCTCTTCTCAAATTTCACTAAATTTTTTTTAGGATCACGCGGGTATCTTAGAATCGTTCCGATGGTTTTATGATGACAACATTGTCTTGGTTGCCTCCCGTCAGCAGGGGTTTTAGAGGAGGTGTCCCGGGGAGTTGAGCTCCGAGGTGTTGTCGTCATAATTTTATCGTTGCGGTTTTGGAATACCTGAGTTTAGTACGCCGACATCGAAAATCTCTTTTGTACAGTTGTTGGTGAGATAACCCTGATAGCCCAGTACTGAGGCGAGTGCGGGAGTATTGCCATGACTTGTATAACGGATGCTTTTCGAAGGTTGAGGTAGACGATTTCCGAAGGTTTCTTGGTTATGTGTTGAAGGATGGATACAGCTGGATCTAGGTATTGTTAGTTTGGGTGATATATTTTGTGTCCCCTGTATCCCCAACACCTGATTGCATAACCAGAAAGTTTCGGGAGTTTATAAGTGGGAATTCATGTAGCTCTAGTACTTCTTCCGCAGATATTTGGTTTGTGATTGGGTAATCCTTACCAAGTATTTGTTCACATCCGTACCTTGTTGATTTTATTCAATACCTTGTTCTAAGTGGCTTCTCAGCTTATGGAAGTGTGATGTTTTACTTTGGAATTCATTCGTTCATTCTCGTTCGGATGGTTATTGTGAAGACTATATGTTGCAATTTCGTTCCTTTGATTCAGCTTCAATATATTTCTGTCAAGATGCTAATGGATGTCACCCTTCAGGATGGCTCCGCCAACGCGTCAGAATCCGGAACGCAATGAAGGAAATCAGGCTAACCCTCTGCCACCACCTCCGCCTCCGGAGGCTTGGCAAGCCCTGATGACTGCCACAAATGCCAATGCTCAGATTCTGATTCAGCTCTTGCAAGATCGCAACCAAGGGCAAGCTAATCAAGAGAATCAAGGCCAAGGCAACAATCAGCCGCATTTCGCTTCACTCAACCAGTTCCTTGCTAATCAGCCAAAGACCTTCAGCTACTGTGTCGAGGCCACAGACGCAGATGATTAGCTAGTGGACATCAGCAAGCATTTCGAGTGCATCAATGTCAGACCTGAGGACTTTGTCAAGTTTGCCTCTTTTCAACTCAAAGATCAAGCTGCTGAATGGTTCTAGCAATACAAAGATTCCAGAGGAGGTCGTGTGATTACCTGGAATGATTTCCGCCGTGACTTCAAAGCGCACCACATTCCAGAAAGTGTTGTTGAGCTTAAGCGTGAGGAATTCCGCAATCTCAAGCAAGGCACCATGACTGTCTATCAATACAACACTCAGTTCCAGAAACTCTCTCGTTTTGCAAGGCAAGACATCCCTGATGAGAAGAGTATGATCTACCAATTCAGGCATGGTCTCAGAGAAGATCTGCAACTTGCTCTCGTGCTTTTCGAGCCATTAAAGTATGATGAATTCTACAACATGGCGCTGAAACAAGAAGCTGCTTAGCTCAAGTGTGAGGCATCTAAGAAGAGAGTCAGAGACGCAGTTCAGTCTTCTTCTTCTTCACTTGTGGCAGCTAAGCAACAGAAGTTCTGGTTGCCTCCTCCTCCTCCGTTCCGTCAGACTTATCAGCAGAAGAACTCAAGTGGTCGTGGATCTTCCCACCCACCCAACCCTGGCTATCAGAACAAGTCTCAGAACCAAGCTCCAAGGCCAAGTGCTCCTTACCATCGTCCGCTCTCAGAGGTGACTTGCAACAAATGTCAGCAGAAGGGTCACTATGCGAGCAAGTGCTTCAACCAGAGGCGCCTTCCGCCTCCTCCTCCTGTGAAATCTTCCAGCAATGCAGTGGTCAAGCATAATTCCCAGTCTGCAAAGGTGAACATGATGAATGCAGCTCAAGCAGAGGATTCTTCTGATGTGATCATGGGTAATCTCTCAGTTAATGATATTCCTGCAAAAGTCTTATTTGATACTGGAGCATCGCATTCTTTCATTTCAAGACCTTTTGTGGCTATGCATGAATTGGGTACTCAAGTTTTGCCGAGACCTTTGTCTATTGTGTCCCCGGGCAAGCAAATGACTTCTCGAGTTTTGGTTCCGGATGTTTCCATCAAGATGGGCGACTATAAATTTCTATCTTCTCCAATTGTTCTTGGCGACTCTGATATTGATCTTATTCTCGGGATGGACTGGCTTTCTAAGCACAAAGCTCAGCTTGAGTGTGCTGCCAGGGAAATCAAATTGACTCACTCTTCTAACGATGTGATCATCTATGCTTCTCGTGATGATACCATTCGGTTGTTTTCTCTCAATGAGATTGGTGAAACGGAGGCTATCTCTCAGATTCCAGTCGTTTGTGAGTACCAAGATGTTTTCCCAGAAGAGCTTCCGGGTATGCCTCCCCACCGGCCAGTTGAATTCGTTATTGATCTTGAGCCTGGCACGGAACCCGTTTGCAAGCGTCCTTACAAGCTTGGTCCAGATGAGTTGAAGGAATTGAAGAAACAACTCGATGAACAAGAGCGTCTGGGTCTGATCAGACCGAGTTCTTCTCCTTGGGGTTGTGGTGTTCTTTTTGTCAAGAAGAAGGATGGCACGGACCGACTTTGCGTTGATTACCGTCCATTGAACAAGAAGACTATCAAGAACAAGTACCCACTTCCCAACATCAATGAGCTATTTGAGCAACTCAAAGGTGCTAAGGTGTTATCCAAGCTTGACCTTCGTATGGGTTATCATCAGATTCGCATTCGTGAAGAAGATATTCCCAAGACAGCATTCAGAACATGCTTTGGTTCTTATGAATATACTGTCATGTCTTTCGGCCTCGTCAATGCTCCTCCATATTTCACTCGCTTGATGAATTTCATCTTCAACCCCTACATCAACGAATTTGTCTTGGTTTATCTCGATGATATTTTGGTCTTCTCCAAGAATAAGAAGGATCATGGCAAACATTTGCGATTGGTGCTCGACAAGCTCAGAGAGTATCAATTATATGCGAAGTTCTCCAAATGTGAATTCTGGCTTGATGAAGTTCTTTATCTTGGTCATATCATAGACCTATTGTATACCCTACACTGATTTTGACAAGGGAGTACAATAGTGATCTAGGAGTAGATCACTGGACAGCGGTCAGAATTATCCTTAGTGGAATAAGGATATGTTTCTCGATAATGGAGGTGACAAAAAGGTTCGTCGTAAAGGGTTACATCGATGCAAATTTTGACACTGATCCAGAAGACTCTAAGTCTCAATCTAGATACATATTGAAAGCGGGAGCAATTAGCTAGAGTAGCTCCGTGCAGAGCATCGTTGACATAGAGATTTGCAAAATACTTACGGATCTGAATATGACAGGCCCGTTGACTAAAATTATCTCACAAGCAAAACATGATCACACCTTAGTACTCTTTGGGTGTTAATCACATAGCGATGTGAACTAGATTACCGACTCTAGTACACCCTTTGAGTTTTGGTCACATGGCGATGTGAACTATGGGTGTTAATCACATGATGATGTGAACTATCGATGTTAATCACATGGTGATGTGATCTAGATTATTGACTCTAGTGCAAGTGGGAGACTGAAGGAAATATGCCCTAGAGGCAATAATAAAGTTATTATTTATTTCCTTATTTCATGATAAATGTTTATTATTCATGCTAGAATTGTATTAGCCGGAAACATAATACATGTGTGAATATATAGACAAACAGTGTGTCACTAGTATGCCTCTACTTGACTAGCTCGTTGATCAAAGATGGTTAAGTTTCCTAGCCATAGACATGAGTTGTCATTTGATTAACGGGATCACATCATTAGGAGAATGATGTGATTGACATGACCCATTCCATTAGCTTAGCACCCGATCGTTTAGTATGTTGCTATTGCTTTCTTCATGACTTATACATGTTCCTATGACTATGAGATTATGCAACTCCCGTTTGCCGGAGGAACACTTTGTGTGCTACCAAACGTCACAACGTAACTGGGTGATTATAAAGGAGCTCTGCAGGTGTCTCCAAAGGTACATGTTGGGTTGGCATATTTTGAGATTAGGATTTGTCACTCCGATTGTCCGAGAGGTATCTCTGGGCCCTCTCGGTAATGCACATCACATAAGCCTTGCAAGCGTTGCAACTAATGAGTTAGTTGTGAGATGATGTATTACGGAACGAGTAAAGAGACTTGCCGGTAACGAGATTGAACTAGGTATTGAGATACCGACGATCGAATCTCGGGCAAGTAACATACCGATGACAAAGGGAACAACGTATGTTGTTATGCGGTCTGACCGATAAAGATCTTCGTAGAATATGTAGGAGCCAATATGGGCATCCAAGTCCCGCTATTGGTTATTGACAAGAGAGGTGTCTCGGTCATGTCTACATAGTTCTCGAACCCGTAGGGTCCGCACGCTTAACGTTCGTTGACGATATAGTACTATGAGTTATGTATGTTTATGACCGAATGTTGTTCGGAGTTTTGGATGAGATCACGGATATGACGAGGACCTCTGGAATGGTCCGGAAGTAAAGATTGATATGTGGATAGTAGTGTTTGATCTCCGGAAAGGTTCCGGAATCCATCGGAAGGGGTTCCGTATGTTTCCCGAAATGTTTGGGCACGAGAACACTTTATCTGGGCCAAACGGGAAAGCCCACAAGGTTTTTGGAAAGCGCAAAAGGAAG
This sequence comes from Aegilops umbellulata, assembly GCA_032464435.1. NCBI lineage: Eukaryota > Viridiplantae > Streptophyta > Magnoliopsida > Poales > Poaceae > Aegilops > Aegilops umbellulata. Next base: position 264,947,596 of record CP136058.1, on the reverse strand, counting down.
TTTTGCGGAGTCCAGGGGCCAGACGCCAGGGTCCCTGGCGTCTGGGTCCAGACGCTGGGAACCCTGGCGTCTGGGTCCAGACGCTGGGAACCCTGGCGTCTGGCCCTGGAGTCCGAGAAGGACTCTTGCCTTTCGGGTGAAACCGACTTTGTGGAGGCTTTTACTCCAAGTTTCGACCCCAAGGCTCAACATATAAATAGAGGGTAGGGCTAGCACCCAAGACACATCAAGAAACACCAAGCCGTGTGCCGGCAACCCCGTCTCCTCTAGTTTATCCTCCGTCATAGTTTTCGTAGTGCTTAGGCGAAGCCCTGCAAAGATTGTTCTTCACCAACACCGTCACCACGCCGTCGTGCTGCCGGAACTCATCTACTACTTCGCCCCTCTTGCTGGATCGAGAAGGCGAGGACGTCTCCGAGCCGAACGTGTGCAGAACTCGGAGGTGCCGTGCTTTCGGTGCTTGGATCAGTCGAATCGTGAAGACGTATGACTACATCAACCACGTTGATATAACGCTTCTGCTTACGGTCTACGAGGGTACGTAGACAACACTCTCCCCTCTCATTGCTATGCATCACCATGATCTTGCGTGTGCGTAGGAAATTTTTGAAATTACTACGTTCCCCAATAGATCCTGGGAAGAAGAAACGGAAAACAAGCTTGCATATCGATCCTCTACAAACCAAACAGATAAGTTTCTTTTTATCCATACGTGTCACTGTAAGAAGAAAACTTGTGCATAGAGAAACCTTGTTGTTTTTGAAAAAATTGTGCTCCCCTCCTTTGATCCGAACGTTGCTTCGGTTAGGAAGGTCGTAGTAGCATTTGACAGAGAAGGATTAACAAGGGGCCGGTTCCCTTCCATAGTTTTAAGCCCGGCAGGCCAGGCCCCGGGGCAACAATGTAAGGCACCGGCAAGACAGCTTGCCTAGGAAACTTGTTTACTTAAAAGTATAGAGGCGTTCCTCCTCTACATGGATAGAATACATGCACAACTACTCGGCAAGTCTTGTCTTTTTCATTAATATGCGGATAAGCAATTACAAGTCTTACAAAACACGAACATGGATAAAATAGATTACATATTTGAGATTAAAGTTTGGAGAATGCCTACATATTTTAGACTAAAATAAGATAAGTGCCCCATAATCCCTTTATTGGTCGTCTCCTCCTAGGAGCTACAGTGGGAGGCAAAGAGGGCAAAAGGACCACTGGGCAGAAGCCCATCCTGACCCCATCAGGACCTGCGAGGGGCAGCCTGACAAGATCGGGAGGGTGCGGATGAAGGTCATGGATGGGGAGGGTGACTAGGCGATGCCCTGATCACTGCCACCAGGGCCAGCAAGACGCGACATCATGGACACTGGTAGGAAGGACGAAGCTGGAGTCCACGGGGAAGCCTGTCGGGGTCCAGCTTGAAGACTGCTGGAGGAGGCGGAGACACCTTCCACACCCAACACCCCGGGAAATCACCTTGCTGGGGAGGAGATGCAGGTGCAGATGGTGGTGACGGTGGTGCGGCTGGTGTTTAGCCGGAGTCAGATTCGTCGTCCTCTCCACCAGCACCAACGTCATCGGCGTCACTGTCCTCCTCGTCGCTATCGCTCGAGGAGGAGCTTTCGTCGTCAGTCGAGCTCTCCACGCAACACCCTAAGAGAGCACCAGAGCACCCAAAGACCTTGATGGAGAGCAGGACGACGTCCATTAACTTGAAGTGAAGGATGTGCCCTGCCGCCAAGTTGTGGGTGCGAGCAAAGATCTTCCAGCCCCGCCAGAGACGCATGACCTGAGGTGTAGGAAACTCCACATCCGCCACACATGCTGCCATTACAGCAGCCCCTCATGTGCAGCCTCAACCCCGGTGACTGTTCAACCTCCATCACTCTTGCGAATTGAGATGGAAGCTGAAGGCGACTACACGGGGGGCCGCACAGCTTGACGTTGAATCCCAGTGGCTGGTCCCCGATGTGGCCTTCGCTCGGACCCAAGACAACTAGAGGGGGAGCGATCAATGCACTTCCCCTCCCTCCTCGTCCCCTAGCACCATGGCGGCTGCATCCTCGTCCTCTCCCACCTCTTCTTACGCTAGGTTCCACCCCCACATCCCCAGCAGGAGGAGGGAGGCATGGTCGTGTGAAAACCCTCGCCGCCACCGCCGAAGACCTAGGACAACTAGAATGGCAGTTACCATCCCGTAAGCATGGGACGTGGGCTATCCATGGATCATGGCATAAATCTCCGCCACGACATCTTGCACGATGCATAGAAAAACTGGAAACTGACTCAAGCACATGTTAATGAAGAAGAAAGGAAAATATCAAGAAGAGAGCTACCACAGCGCCATGCCTGTGTACCTGATAGGGCCTAACCCAATGGTGCACGGCAACACGTTCGGGCCAGGCATGGGGGCTCCTGTCGGTGCAACAAACCTTCACGTATGTTGCTCAGACTGTACACATGCACAAGGGCAAAGACACAGCAACACCAAGCATCCAAGTCAAGTCCAAACCAGAGAAACAACTCTTTGAGAAATCAAAGGGCGAATCAAGAAGATGAAGACAAGCCAAAGGAAGCAAGATATCACTAAGAGGGGGCCTCCCTTACTAGGCAGGAGAGCCTGGTCAGACCGAGGCCTCATGATACGTCCATTTTGCATCATGTTTTCTTACTGTTATTTATAATGTTTTATCCATAATAATGCTTTTTGGAGTAATTCTAATGCCTTTTCTCTCATAATTTGCAAGGTACACACCAAGAGGGAGAATTCCGGCAGCTGGAAATCTGGACCTGAAAAGCTACATCAGGCTACCTATTCTGCACAACTCCAAATGAGCCGAAACTTCACGAAGATTTTTTATGGAATATATAAGAAATATTGTAGCAAATAACTACCAGAGGGGGCCCACCAGGTGGGCACAACCCACCTGGGCCCTCCTTGGCCCACCTCCGGTGCCCATTTTCTTGTACGTAAGTCATTTTGAGCTAGAAAAAATAAGGAGAAGACTTTCCGGACAGAGCGCCGCTGTCTCGAGGCGGAACTTGGGCAGGAGCACTTTTGCCCTCCGGTGGAGCGATTCCGCTGGGGGAACTTCCCTCCCGGAAGGGGAATTCATCGTCATCATCTTCACCAACAACTCTCCCATCTTCGGGAGGGCAATCTCCATCAACATCTTCAACAACACCATCTCATATCAAACCCTAGTTCATCTCTTGTATTCAATCTTGTTACCGGAACTATAGATTGGTGCTTGTGGGTGACTAGTAGTGTTGATTACATCTTGTAGTTGATTACTATATGGTTTATTTGGTGGAAGATTATATGTTCAGATCCATTATGCTATTTAATACTCCTCTGATCATGAACATGTTTATCATTTGTGAGTAGGTACTTTTGTTCTTGAGGTCACGGGAGAAATCATGTTGCAAGTAATCATGTGAATTTGATATGTGTTCGATATTTTGATAGTATGTATGTTGTGATTCCCTTAGTGGTGTCATGTGAATGTCGACTACATGACACTTCACCATATTTTGGGCCTAAGGGAATGCATTGTGGAGTAGCAATTAGATGATGGGTTGCGAGAGTGATAGAAACTTAAACCCCAGTTTATGCGCTATTCTGTAAGGGACCGATTGGATCCTAAAGTTTAATGCTATGGTTAGAATTTATTCTTAATAATTTTCTCGTAGTTGCGGATGCTTGCGGGAGGGTTAATCATAATTAGGAAGTTTGTTCAAGTAAGAACAGCACCTAAGCACCGGTCCACCCACATATCAAATTATCAAAGTAGCGAACACGAATCGAATCAACATGATGAAAGTGACTAGATAAAATTCCCGTGTACCCTCAAGAACGCTTGGCTTATCATAAGAGACCATTTTGGCCTGTCCTTTTCCTCAAAAGGATTGGGTTACCTTTCTGCATACTTGTTACTATTATCATTAACATTGCTCATTACAAATTATCTTGCTATCAAACTACCCGCTACTTACAATTTCAGCACTTGAAGACATTACCTTACTGAAAACTACTTGTCATTTCCTTCTGCTCCTCGTTGGGTTCGACAATCTTACTTATTGAAAAGAGCTACAATTGATCCCCTATACTTGTGGGGCATCAAAGCTATTTTATGGCACCGTTGCCGGGGAGTGAAGCGCCTTTGGTAAGTGGAATTTGGTAAGGAAACATTTATACAGTGTGCTGAAATTTACTGTCACTTGCTACTATGGAAAACAATCCTTTGAGGGGTTTGTTCGGGGTATCTTCACCTCGTCCAGAATAGCAATTAGTTACCCCTCAACCTACTACACCTACTAAAATATTGAATATTAAATTCCTTCGGGTATGATAGAACAACTGCTAGCTATTCCTTATGCAGGAGATGGAACAGAACATCCTGATATGCACTTGATATATGTGGAACAAATTTGTGGATTGTTTAAGCTTGCAGGTCTACCCGGAGATGAGGTGATGAAAAAGGTTTTCCCTCTATCTTTGAAGGGAAAAGCATTAGCATGGTATAGGCTATGCGATGTTATTGGATCCTGGAATTGGAATCGTTTGAAATTGGAGTTCCGCATCTAATTCATCGTGATCGGAATTATATATATATAATTTTTGGCCTCGTGAAGGCGAAAGTATCGCACTAGCTTAGGGGAGACTTAAGTCAATGTTATATTCATGCCCCAATCATGAGCTCTCGAGAGAAATTATTATAGAGAATTTTTATGCTCGGCTTTCTCGTAATGATCAAACCATGCTTGATACCTCTAGTGCTGGTTCTTTTATGAAGAAGATTATTGAATTCCGGTGCGATCTATTGGAAAGAATTAAACACAACTCCGAAGATTGGGAACTCGACGAAGGTAAAGAGTCGGGTATTAAACTTAAGTATGATTGTGTTAAATCTTTTATGGATACCAATGCTTTTCAAAAGTTTAGCACTAAATATTGACTTTACTCTAAGATAGTAGCCTCCTTTTGTGAATCATTTGCTACTCATGTTGAACTCCCTAAAGAGAAGTGGTTTAAATATCACCCACCTATTAAAGAAGAAATTAAAGAAATGGTACCATTTAAAGAAGAAACTATACTTTATAATGTTGATCCAGTTGTCCTTTCTGCTTATATTGAGAAACCACCTTTCCCTGTTAGGATAAAGGAACATGCTAAAGTTCAAATGTGGTTAAAAAACACTATGTTAGAACACCTAAACCTGATGAACAAATTAAAGTAGAACCTAGCATTGCAATGGTTAAAGATCTCTTAGAAGAAGATATAGATGGGCATGTTATTTACTTCTGTGATGAAGTTGCTAGAATTGCTAAACCTGATAAAAAAGATAAACATAGACCCGTTGTTGGCATGCCTGTTATCTCAGTTAAAATAGGAGATCACTGTTATCATGGTTTATGTGACATGGGTGCTAGTGTGAGTGCTATTCCTTACACTTTATATCAAGAAATTATGAAAGACATAACACCTGCTGAAATAGAAGAAATAGATGTTACTATTAAACTTGCCAATAGAGACACTATATCACCAATTGGGATTGTTAGAGATGCTGAAGTCTTGTGTGGGAAAATAAAATACCCTACTGATTTTCTTGTTCTTCATTCCCCACTAGATGACTTCTGTCCCATTATCTTTGGTAGACCTTTCTTGAATATAGTTAATGCTAAGATAGATTATAAGAAACAAACCATCGGTGTTAGCTTTGGTGATGAGTCTCATCAGTTTAATTTTTTCCAAGTTTAGTATAAAACTTCATGAAAAAGATTTACCTAGAAAGGATGAATTAATTGATCTTGCTTCTATTGATGTGCCACCTACTGATCCTTTAGAACAATATTTGCTAGACCATGAGAATGATTCACATATGCACGAAAGAAATGAAATAGATAAGATTTTCTTTGAACAACGTCCTCTACTTAAACACAACTTGCCTATTGAAACTCTAGGAGGTCCTCCTTCACCTAAAGGTGATCCTGTATTTGAATTAAAGCAATTACCAGACACTTTGAAATGTGCTTATCTTGATGAAAATAAGATATATCCTGTTATTATTAGTGCTAGGAAGCACTGAGCTGCTATTGGATATACTCTTGATGATTTAAATGGCATTAGTCCCATTCTATGTCAGCACAAAATTAATATGGAACCTGATGCTAAACCAGTTGTTGATCACCAACGTCGGTTAAATCTGAAGATGAAAGAGGTGGTAAGAACGGAAATATTAAAACTTCTGAAAGCATGTATAATCTATCCCATAGCTGATAGTAGATGGGTAAGTCTTGTTCATTGTGTCCCTAAGAAAGGAGGTATTACTGTTGTTCCTAATGATAAGATTGAACTTATTCCACAAACAATTGTTACACGCTATAGAATGGTAATTGATTTTAGAAAATTAAACAAAGCAACTTGAAAAGATCATTACCCTTTGCCTTGTATTGATCAAATGCTTGAAAGATTATCTAAGCACACACACTTTTGCTTCCTTGATGGATATTCTAGCTTTTCACAGATACATGTTTTTCAACCTGATCAAGAAAACACCACTTTTACTTGTCCTTTTGGAACCTATGCTTATAGATGTATGCCTTTTGGTTTATGTAATGCACCTGCTACCTTTCAAAGATGTAAGACTGCTATATTCTCTGACTTTAGTGAAATGATTGTTGAGTATTTCATGGGCGATTTTTCTGTTTATGGGAAGTCTTTTGATGATTGTTTAAGCAATCTTGATCGAGTTTTGCAGAGATGTGAACAGACAAATCTCGTCTTGAATTGGGAGAAGTGCCACTTTATGGTTAATGAAGGCATTGTCTTGGGTCATAAAATTTCTAGAAGAGGTATTGAAGTGGACCGAGCTATGGTTGATCCAATTGAGAAAATGCCATGTCCTAAGGACATCAAAGGTATTTGTAGTTTCCTAGGTCATGCTGGTTTCTATAGGATATTTATCAAAGACTTCTCCAAAATTTCTAGTCCTCTTACCAATATTTTTCAAAAGGATACTCCTTTTGTTTTTTATGATGATTGTTTGGAAGCCTTTGAAACACTCAAGAAAGCCTTAATTTCTGCACCTATCACTACAAAAAAAGGTCACTTCCATGATGATACGTGTTTGTCACAGTAGGTCATGTTTTCTGTCATGCATGTACATCCATGACGATTTTATGACAGAATTAAGATAGTCATACTGGTGCTGTCGTAGAAGTGTTCCTTGACATTACCAAAATTATCATCACGGAAGTGCCCACTTCCATGACGATAAATGGCGCGTCATGAAAGTGCTTTCGTCAAGGGTGACCGACACGTGGCATCCACCGTAATGGGTCGCCGTTAAGCTATCGGGTCCGGTTTTGGATCCGATAACCCATTAACATGTAACGCCCCGAGACCGATGCTCGAGAAGACTTCCATATATTCCGGGTTCCGTCGTGTGATTTGTTTTGTTCGTTGCTTTCATCTTTGCATCTTTTGCATTGCATCATATCATCATGCCACTAAATTTTGCAACTCAACCAATTAAATTGCATGGATCTTCGGTCCATTTAAACCGAGGGAATTCACGTGGTGATTCTCTTTAAAACATATCCTCTAGATATTTAGAGAGCTATAATAAATATTCCATTTATTTGGAATTAACCATAACACACTTACAAAATATCCTAATGCCTTTGTTATCTTAATTCTTGATCTCCAACTTTGCCATTTCCTTTAATGTTTTGCTTTTGTCATCCATGTTTGCATTGTGATCATTTCAAGTGTTGCATTTGTGCTTCTTGTAATGTTGCATTTCATCATGCTCATCATGTGCATTGTGTGTTTCATGCATGATCACCCCTTGCATCACCCTTCCCCTCCTCCTATGGTCATTCGTATCTTCATCTTTTCATCAAGACCTTTCTCCACGTGCAAACCTTACCACTTCTTCCTTTCTTTCAAATCTTGGCTTTCATGCCAAGTGGCATTATTTGTGCCTTCATTAATGTTCATTTATTTCCTGATGTTCATACTCCATGCCTTATGCCTCTCTATCAAATTTCATCCATTTTGGAGTTGTTTTGGTTGGGCTCAAAAATGGAGCAAGTTTGAATTTAATTCAAACTTGATTTATTTTTCTACCCCTAAAAATTGCCAAAGACTATTTATTCAAATACTGCATAAATCCAGGACTCCTTATATATCTTTATCTTTGAGTTTTTCCTTCCCAAACCACGGATCCTTTTCCTTGTAATTATGTCTATTTTCTTAAAGAAAATAAACAGAGGAGGGAAGAACTGGGCAGAGCCCACTTACCTGGGCCGCGCCCGACGCCACCTGAAGCCCAGCCGGCCTCTTGGGCCTGGCCAAGGCCCGACCGAACCCCAGCCGCACCTAACCCTATCCCGAGAGCTCCCTCCTCTCGATATCTCCCCTTGCCGCCGCCTCTCGCTCGATCCTCCCCTCTCCCTCTCGTCCTCCCTCCAGCCACGCTCCGGAGAGGAGCCCCGCGCCCGATCCCCATCATCGCCTGCGTGCCCGACGCCGCCCCGTCTCCTCGCGCCGGCCCCGGCCCCAGCCGGCCACCGGAGCCCGCCGCCGCCAACCTTCGCCTCGCCACGCTGCTCCAGAGGATGTCACGCCCTCCTCCTCGCCCCCTGCTCCTTTTGCCGAGTGCCGCCCCAAGCTCCACGTTGTCGCCCTGCTTCGTTCGTCACCGGAGATCGCCAGAACCGGTCGAGTTGGGTCGGATCCTCTCGTCCCCGCCATGCGCACGTCACCAGGGGTCGCCTTCGCATCAGTTCGCCGCCCGCAGGTCCCCTGCATCGATCGGGGTGCACGTTGTCCCGCTCCTGTGCGTTGCCCGCACACGGCGTTGCGCCAGGCCAACCGCTCCCTTGCTTCACGTACAGTAGCCCGCAGCCACGCCGGCAAGCTCCAAGGCCATCCCCGAAGAACATACCTACGCCAAGTTCCGCTCCGAACGTGTACGACGTCACCCGATGATGCGACAAGTACCCCGACAACGTGTACCTCTACGCCCGAAAATGTTGGATGCGCCAAGTTCCACTACCGTCGCCGAAGGCCGTGTAACGGAACCGACAAGTTCGACTACCTCCGCGTGTACCACTACTTCCATTTCCGCCGCCGAGGACCAATAGTACCACTACTTCCCACGACGATCATGAACGACTACACCGCTTGACCCAAACCGCCCCGAAAGCGCACGCTTCAAAGGTATAACCCCGAGACGACGCCCGTGGACGAAGGCTTGATTGATGCATGAGTTGAACCGCGTGTTTGCACTGTTTACAATTGTTCGTTGCGATGCTCCTCTTTTTCCATGCCACCATCTTGTGGGAACCCGGTATCCGGGATCACCCCACCTTCTATCGCATGTCACGCTCTCGCCACTTTTCCTTTTGCACCGATATCTCCATGAGCTACCGGAACCGATATGTTGCCGTGACATCATTTTCGGATTCGTTGCCGTGGCACCCCTTTTGTTCCGCCATGGTGACCAAATACTTCATAACATGCTCATGTCAACATTCTCATAAAAATTGCATAAACTTGCATATGTCATCCGCATCATGATAACAATAATTAAAATGTTTAAAATGTTGTATGTTTAAATTTGCTTAAATGCCATGCTAAAATGATTTATTTCATAACTAAATAACCATAGCTCGGATTTAAATAAATTATATATGTAAATGGGGTGGAAAAATGCCTAGTTAAACATGGTGCACTTGTTTTTGCTGTTTAACAACATTAAAATTGTGTTTAGGGCAGAACAGTACCAAATCTAATATATGCACATGAGGATTTTCCGGAATTGTTGTTTGTTGTTCCGGCCTCATTTAAACTTGCCTAGATAGGTAGTTTTATTGTGCTTCACCTCTTGCCATGTTTAACAACATTTAATATTGTTGGCTACATAACCGAGAGAAAACTAAATAATTGATGTGGTGTTTCGTCAATATGCAACTCATTGCATATTGGGCTCCACTTAATTTGTAGTATTGTTTGTGCACTTTGGCATGCCATGCCTATTTAAACCGGACATGCATCATACTTGATTGTGCATCATGCCATGTTGATGCGATGGTTGTTTACTATGTTGTTTGTTTCTTTCCGGGTTGCTTCTCTCGTTAGGTTCGGTTTCGTTCTGGAGTTGTGAGGATTCGTTCGACTACATCCATTTGTCTTCTTCATGGACTCGTTCTTCTTCCTTGCGGGATCTCAGGCAAGATGACCATACCCTCGAAATCACTTTTATCTTTGCTTGCTAGATGCTCGCTCTTTTGCTATGCCTATGCTGCGATACCTACCACTTGCTATATCATGCCACCCATATTGCCATGTCAGCCTCTAACCAACCATGTCCTAGCAAACCGTTGATTGGCTATGTTACCGCTTTGCTCAGCCCCTCTTATAGCGTTGCTAGTTGCAGGTGAAGATGAAGTTTGTTCCTTGTTGGAACATGGAGATGTTGTTCCTTGATTGGAACATGTTTACCTGTTGGGATATCACAATACCTTTTATATTATTAATGCATCTATATACTTGGTAAAGGGTGGAAGACTCGGCCTTATGCCTGGTGTTTTGTTCCACTCTTACCGCCCTAGTTTCCGTCGTATCGGTATTATGTTCCCGGATTTTGCGTTCCTTACACGGTTGGGTGATTTATGGGACCCCCTTGACAGTTCGCTTTGAATAAGACTCCTCCAGCAAGGCCCAACATTGGTTTTACCATTTGCCACCTAAGCCTTTTTCCCTTGGGTTCTGCAGACTCAAGGGTCATCTTTATTTTAACCCCCCCGGGCCAGTTCTCCTTCGATTGCTGGTCCAAACTAGAGCCCTTTGCAGCGCCACCTTGGGGCAACTTGAGTTCTGGTTTTAGTTGTACGGACTGGTCATCCGGATGTGCCCTGAGACCGAGATGTGTGCAGCTCCTACCAGGATTTGTCGGCACAATCGGGCGGCTTTGCTGGATTTGTTTTATTACTGTCGAAATGTCTTATAGTCCGGGATTCCGAGACTGATCGGGTCTTCCCGGTAGAAGGAATATCCTTCGTTGACCGTGAGAGCTTATAATGGGCTAAGTTGGGACACCCCTGCAGGGTATTATCTTTCGAAAGCCGTGCCCGTGGTTATGAGGTAGATGGGAATTTGTTAATGTCCGGTTGTAGAAAACCCGAAGTTGATCTTAATTAAAATACATCAACCGCGTGTGTAACCGTGATGGTCTCTTCTCGGCGGAGTGCGGGAAGTGAACACGGTGTTGGAGTTATGCTTGACGTAAGTAGTTTCAGGATCACTTCTTGATCACTTCTAGCTTCACAACCGTGCTTTGCTTCTCTTCTCGCTCTCTTTTGCGTTATTAGCCACCATATATGCTAGTCGCTTGCTGCAGCTCCACCTCACTACCCTGTCCTACCTTTAAGCTTAAATAGTCTTGATCTCGCGGGTGTGAGATTGCTGAGTCCCCGTGACTCACAGATACTTCCAAAACTAGCTTGCAGGTGCCGATGAAACCGTGCAGGTGACGCACCCGAGCTCAAGGAGGAGCTCGATGAAGATCTTGTTCTTTGTGTTGTTTCATTTCGGTTGATCAGTAGTGGAGCCCAGTTGGGGTCGATCGGGGATCTGTGTAGCATTTGGGGTAGTCTTCTTTTATTTTGGTTCCGTAGTCGGACCTTGATTGTATCTGTTTGATGTAATGCTTTATTCATGTATTGTGTGAAGTGGCGATTGTAAGCCAACTATGTATCTCTTTCCCTTATGTATTACATGGGTTGTGTGAAGATTACCTCACTTGCGACATTGCTTTCAATGCGGTTATGCCTCTAAGTCGTGCTTCGACACGTGGGAGATATAGCCACATCGAGGGCGTTACATAACAGCCCGGACGAATGAGGATTTTCCAGGAGTAAAATTCTCATTGGCTGGAGGAAACACATATTGGCTCACCGTTGGGAAAGATGTCATCCACTCATTGGACAGGAGGCACCTATGATAGGTCGACACGTGGCACAGCCCAACAGTGGCCCATTCTAGTGAAAAAGGCTGGCCCAGTAAAAATTAGTAGGCTGGCCCATATAAGGCCTACTTGTGTTAGGTCCATGTAAGCCCACGGCCCATACGAGATGTGCCAATTCAGCCCGTCAATGGCCCATTAAATATTTGACACCATTGCAGCCCATCATCAGTTCGAGCCCGTTAACAGCCCGCTATATATTTGGGCTCAATATCGGCCCGATGTGATTTCGGCCTGTTAACGGCCCATTCAAGGGATGGGCCAATTTTCAGGATGTACATCTTTCGGCCTTTTAGCGACCCATTCAAGTGTTGGGCCAATTTCCGGCCCGGTGTAACTTTCAGACTGTTAACGAACCATAAAAGAGTTGGGCCATTTGTAGTCAGACCTTAGTTTTGGCCTTTTAGCGACCCATTTAAGTGTTGGGCCAATTCCCGGCCCGGTGTGTCTTTTAGTCTATTGACGACCCATAAATTAGTTGGGCCATTTGTAGTCGGACCTGAGTTTTGGCCTTTTAGCTGCCCTTGCTCTTCATGGTCCAATACCAGCCCGGTTTATCTTTCGGCCCGCTAAAGGCCCACAACACAGTTGGGCCATTTACAATACGACCTGACTTTCGGCCTCTTAGCGGCCTATGCTCTTCATGGTCCAGTACGAGTCCGCTGTCTCTTTCGGCCTGCTAAAGGCCCACAGTATAGTTGGGCCATATGTAGCCCGACCTTAGTAACGACTTGTTAACGGCCCATGACATCAAATGGGCCCACCTGTTGCCCGCTTCGATGTCGACCTATTAATGACCCAGGAGGTAAGAGGGTTGACCATTAACTTTCGGCCTTGGAACGGCCCATTAACTTAATGGGCCCACTAAACTTCGTACATATCTTTTGGCCCAATTAGATAATTTGAGCACATTACGACGAGCAATTATGCACAAGACCAAAACCGATCAAGCAAAGGTACGGCATATAGGGAAAACCTTCCACATCCAGCATATATTACAGGAAATTACATCCACTGGGCAATCAAAGATTGATGCCAGTGCAAATAAATGAACAGAACCCAACAATCTACAACGTCACAATCTGCACTTCAGCGCGGATGACGCCCATAAGCATGTGGGCAAGTTCTTGTTGCTTTGCTACACTGTCTCCGAAAACATTGATCAGTTGTTGTTGCGCATGAATGTGCAGCTCTGATTCCTCCACCATTTCCACCATTGCTTCAGCCATTACTTCGTTCACAAACATACATTTTTCCGTTGCATTCGAGACAGAGGAAACTGAACAGATTCAGATGGAGATTTTGGCAGGCTTGTATTATTGATAGTGGAGAGTGTCTCGACAACTGCATCATAACATAAATTAGGAGGGGAACCAAACAGATTAATCATGAGTTATTGCCATATTACCTGGCCTAGATTTATTGGAAAGAACCAATGGGGTTGCCTTGCTGTTTCAGAGTTTGTCTTCTTATCTTCAGCAGCCTGCACCAAATTAACACACTAGCATTGCTATCATTGGCCAGGTCAGATAATAGGATAGCAACGTTGACACAACGTACGTTTGGGCAACCAGACCACACCAGCCTACACCAAATTAACACAATATGGCACATCTATCACCATCTAGGTAAGGTAATACGAAAGCAACATTGACACAATGAATGAATGGGCAACCAGAGCAGCACTGCAATTCAGTAATGTGCATGATATGAGATATCACACTCATGCAGCTCATTATGCAAAACTACCAGGAAGTTTTCCTTACAAAAATCTACACTGTCGCCTTTAACATTTTGCTACAACTGAATTTAGATCAAATTAAGGTTGGATTCACACCGATTAACAAAATACATGCTGATGTGAAAATATAGTGATATACAGCAGGTACTTACGTTGGCATTGGAGCATAGTGAATTCCTGCGAGATACTTTCCTCGAATACGATCCCAATGGAGGGAATCTTCTATTGTTTAACCTTATTTTATAAAAGAGAGATGGGTAAGAAACATGTAGAAAATATGATCAGAATGCTATAAAATTTCATGATGCGAGGATACGCACACGCTTCTTAGAATGGAGTTGACATGCTTTTGCTGGACTGGAGCGGACTAGTTCCTTGGCTACTGGAATCTTCTTATTATCAGTGGAAGTTGGGTTTCTCTGTGCTAGAGCAGTATCTATGAAAACTGGAGTTGGTTTATTATCTCCTGACGTTTGGATATTTTGCAAAGACCTGGTTTGTAACCCTTCATATTCTAACTTAGCCGTCTTCCCCTTGCATGCCTTTTATAGAAGAATGGTGCTTCAATTATAAAACATGCTACAGCAAAGAGGGAATAGGTACTAAAGAATAGAAAGGCATGCCATATTAACATGTATTCCCTCCATCCGGAAACAAATGGATGGGTCTAGACGTATTTTAGTTCTAGATACATCCAGTTTTATCCATTTCAGCGACATGTAATGCGGACGGAGCGAGTATGATTTAAGAGCTAGGGCTACGACAGGACTACAGTGTAAAAAACACTACTTGAATCTAAAACTGTATGCTAGCGGAATACATTACAGAAAAACACTAAGGCAACATATGCCTGTATGATTGGGAAACTAAGATGGCATTGCAAGAGACCACTAGAACAACACTTCAATGTAAAAAAAGAACATGGTATGGTAGACAGATGAAGTACATACTGATGAATAACAATGCATAAGATATTGAGAAGCATGATGTCCAAACTAAGCAGATGGCATTGCGATAGAGTAGAATGACAGTACTTGAATTTGAAAACATGTTATCATTAATGGAATAGGTACTGAAAAATGGGAAAGCATGCCTATTTACATGCATGATCAGCAGGCGAAGCACAAGGCATTGCAACAGAGTAGATGCACTCCAGGACATTATATGCATGTTGTACCCATATCAAGGGCCAAGTTAGAGAAAGGACCTTATGGGGTGAATAGGATTCATCATCTTTCTGCAAGTCTTGTGAAGAACTACCTTTACATGTTCCATCATATTGGGTATCATTAACGTCAAGTTTGTTGGCCGTTACATTGCTCTGTGAGGTTCTTGTGGATAAATCAGTGTGTGCAATTATATCTGATATGCATGGAAGATAACTAGTAGTTAGATTTATGTAATGAGTGCCTGTAGGAGAAGACATAAATAGTAGGACTGGGGTTAACTAGCAGCAACAGGTCTCAAAAACAAAATGGAGAACACAGATCAAAGCTACAGAATATGTATCATTTGTACTCGAGATTAACTAGATGGCACACAAAAGTATTAAGGAACAACATACGTTATACTAGAAGTAGCATAATAGTATAATCACCAGCCCGTGGGATACCATTGGCTGATGGATGATAACTATGGAACAGCGTTACCTAAAGAACAAGTCTCTTAGCTGAACTATGGAACAACGTTAACTCCTCAACAAGACCCGTAAGAGATCAGCATGAATATACAGTGAAATGTGATAATCTATTTTCAATGCTTAGATGAATAACAAAGCCATAAATG
The DNA here is from genome assembly GCA_032464435.1 of Aegilops umbellulata. Taxonomy (NCBI): domain Eukaryota; kingdom Viridiplantae; phylum Streptophyta; class Magnoliopsida; order Poales; family Poaceae; genus Aegilops; species Aegilops umbellulata. The sequence goes on along the minus strand of CP136058.1, from coordinate 264,932,038 downwards.
TTGCACACAAGTAAGATGAAGGTACAACCTAACTGGCAGCCATCCATAGGAGTGAGCATCATGTGCTGACTTGTCGATGGCCCTGCAGTTGTTGTGGCTGGCCATGTCGGACACGCGCATTAGATGCAGGGAACTGTTGAGTGGGGACTAAAGCTCCCTTATGGTGCATGCTTCCCTTGTTGGAGCAGCTGCGGTGAGTCGAAAGATGGTGTGGCTGAAGATGCAGAAAATGCATAATGTTAAGAACGACACATCTCTCTGATCTAAAGAAAAACCCTAAGAGATCAACAGCAAGCTACGAGAGTGGTCACACGTCTGTTGACTGAAGACTAAATTGGGGTCACACGATTTTATTTTATTTTGGTACTGTCCGATCTACGCCGGATGGCTTGATGGCCATCTTGTGCCTCCCGGCTGACACTATTCATAATTTCCCCCGAAGAGCCAGCGACCACTGGCAGAGCAGTCTGCCTCTGCCCTCCGTGGCCCCGACCAAAACCTCGCTCCCCGCCCCACCGCACTGCCGTGGTTGCCCCGCTCCCGGGCCAATCCACAAAGTCTCGCCGTCATCCAGATCCGGCGGCGGTAGTACCTTCAACCCACGCAACTCTAAGATAGCCATCTAAGCGCTGCTTCCGCGGTGAACTTGCGCCCCCACACCCTTACGTTAGACACCAGCCAACCGGCTCGAGGGGTGCTGCTTCCCATTGGGAATCTATTGGCCCAGAATAAAAATTCAGACAACTGATGCCTAAATAAAGTGATTTGAGATGAGGGTGCGACATATCTGGCGGCCCGGTGAAGTATGCAGCTCCAGCTGCCTAGTAGGTGAGGCCAGCGCGGTTGCGGTGGCTACCGGCAGCAGGGAATTAGAGATGTCCCGATGGTCAACGGCTACGGGGAAGCAGCGCCGGGGCTTTGGACGGGTCCAAAGTTGGAGCTGCTCCAGCCCCATGACCAACGGCGGGGGTGAATCGGCTCCGATACGGTTCACACGACCGTCGTCGAGGCAGCTTCGACAACACGGAGTAGGAGGCACACGGCCCAGTGCATGACGGCAAATCTACAGTGTCTCCGGGATTAGAGAGGAGGGCGACTGTGAATTTGGTGCGGTGGGGGCGCCATGGAGGAGGGGCTGAGGTTTCGTGGCTCGGGAGAAGGGAGATTCCGGGGAGAAGGTAATTTGGCGCCGACGAGGTATTAATGGGGAATTGGGAGGGGGAACCATGTCTTATGGACACATTTGTCTGAAATGTGGGGGGAGTTACAGTTCTACCCCTGCCTTTAGGCTTCTCGGCTTGGGTCTATGTACTGAGGGTCGGGGATAGTAGAGTAACTTTGCTTCTCCCAAATAGTGGGCGCGAGCGATTTCGGGCAAGGAGGGTGTGTTTTGAAATATACTGGGCGCGAGCGATTTCAGGCGAGGAGGCGTGTTTTGAAATATAGTGGGCGCGAGCGATTTCGGGCGAGGAGGGCGTGTTTTGAAATATAGTGGGCACGAGCAATTTCGAGCGAGGAGGGCGTGTTTTGAAATATAGTGGGCGCGAGCGATTTCGGGCGAGGAGAGCATGTTTTGAAATAGTGGGCGCGAGCTATTTCGGGTGAGGAGAGGGTGTTTTGCCGACCATGGTTTATGAATTATTCGGCACATGTCATTTCGGCCGAGGAGAAGGCGCGCTTGGATGAAGTTACGGGTGTGATTGGATGCTTCCCCTGCCAGCCCTACCAATCCGCGGGCACGCCAATTTTTAGGCGCACCTTTCAGCTACCGACAACTTGCCAAATCATTGGCGCAAAATGAACTAGTGAAACTGCATGACCCGTGGCCAGCTAAAATATTGGTTTGGAACCAAACAGGTGCGCACGCCTTGGTCAACAACCATTGTTTGGTTCAGCTGGTGTAGGCTCCGATCCAAACACACCCTTTGAACCTACCCTCGATGTACAACGGGCCAATTGATGCGTGTCCCACATAGGCCGGTAATTTCGCGTCTCCTATTTATTTGCTCGGGCGAATTCCACCGAGCAGAGGGTGTTTAACGCTTCGTTCAAATTTTGGGAGAACGAGCATCCACGTCCACCTTACCAAGTCAATTCGAATCAAATTTTGAAATATTAGCTTGCCACTTCTTTTTTACATGGAGAGATGATGCTCGGGAGTAATGTGTTTTTACATGCTCGTTGCTAGCGATTTACTATATGACAAATAGTTGACCCACTCAAAAACAGGAATCAAACCCAAAATGAAATATCTTGATTCAATGAAATAGCTCGTTCACTAGGTCAAAATAGTGAACTAAATCCAAAATTGAACACCTCAATCGAGTAGCATGTTGTACAGTATTATAGTACTCCATGAACATGTTGAGAGTCAAATTAATGAACTTGATTGATATACGCATATATCCGTTCATGTGTGGATTGCAGACAACATGTTCTCCAATTTAAATATTTGAATGCAAGTTTATATTGAAACATGGTTTATATCAGTCTTTGATGCATAAAACACGACCTCCCCCTCTCCCGGACTCCTGCTCTATCTCTCTCTCTCTCACTGACAATCTTCAATTCTGTCGCACGCATCCAACACACAAAGTTGGTCTCTCTCCCTCTCTCTCCGTCTCTCTCTCTCTCTCTCTCTCTCTCGCTCTCTCTTTGTGTGTGTGTGTGTGTGTGGGGGGGTCTTTCTAGTTCGCATGCATATATACTCCATCTGTAGGTCTCTCTCGCACACTATGTATGATTCTCTAGTCCAAGCTAACTATCTTGGGTGCACTCATTGTACGCACACAAATTCCTTGGCTCATTGCCCGTAACTCTCTCACACACCACTTTGTCGTCTCGGAGCTCTTCTCTCTCTCTCTCAAACTCTCCATTTACCTGGGTCACACATACACATGCATATCTCACTCGCACTTGATAGACCCATCTAAAATTTTATCTCTCTCCCTCATTCTCTCTCCATATCACACGCACACACACACAATCTCATGCCTAGCCAAGTATGATGGTCTCTCACTCAAATGTAGGCACACGTAGTCCCCCCTATTTGTATATGACTAGCTAATCTTAGTCTCTATCACAAACATGTGCATGGTCTATCTCGATTTTTCTCGGGGCATCTTTCTATCTAGCACGCACCTCCCTCGATCTCCCACCCATATAGTCCCCTCACGATCTCGAGGGGATCTCCTTATCACAAACACACCCTCTCTCCATCCCCATGTGTACATGTTCTCCATGTGTCCCTCTCGACCTTTGTCCCTTGTTGGCCAGACCTATATTGGACATGTGCTATAGGGGTGCCTCTCTCCGTTGCAAACAATCACGCACTAGCTATCTTCGTGTATCTCCTCACCTCGCTTTTCTATCTCGGAGATGCATGCGTGATATGTTTGCATAAGAAACGAAAAAACACACTCTCTCTCTAAGTTATCATTTGTTGTCCCTTTGTCTTTCACACACATACTCTTTTTGCACACTCACTCATTCTCCTTCAGACCCACTTGATCTCTCTCGACTTAGGCACTCTCTTCGGTCCATAGCATATATATTTATTGAAAAGTCAAACATCACAAAGTTTGACCATGTACATGGAGAAAAACATTTACATCTAGAACAGCAAACATATACCATTAGATTCATCATGAGATGTAGTTTCATATGATGTATCTTTGGTATTGTAGATATACATAACATTTGTGTAAACCTGATCAATGTTTCCAAAGCTTGACTTCGAAAAAAAATTACATGCACTGCATTATCGAGCGGATGGAATATCTCTTCCCCCCTCTCAGCTATCTGATGCACCACTCAGCCTTATCGGGGCTCCTCTATCTCTCTCAAACTTTATATCTCCCTGGTTCACACATACACATGTCTCGCTCACGCTACATATAGACCCATCCAACACTCTCCGCCCTTGTTCTCTCTCTATGTGACACGCACCCCCCTAAGTACCACAATCCCTCACTCTATCATAGGCCCACGCACTCCCCCCCCTAAGTATGATTACCTCTCACTAGCCATCAGGAACACACATATTGTATCCTTCCATCCATACGTGTATCTCGATATCTCTCGGGGTATCTTCTATCGCGCACAGACCTTGTCACTCGATCTCCCACCCATGTAGTCCCATCACGATCACCAAGGGATCTCTCTATCACAAACATACACTCTCTCCTCCCCATGTCTGCATTTTCTCCATACGTCTATCTCGACCTCTCTCCCTTGCATGTCAGACCCCTGTTGGCCACGTGCTAGGGGTCTTTCTCTCTCGGTTGCAGACAACCACACACTATCTCCTCACCTTGCTTCCGTTGTCGAAAATGCATGTGTGATATGTTTGCATAGGACACACACACCTTTTCTCTACTTTTATCGTGTGTTGTCCATGTATCTTTCACACATGCACACACACTTTTTTCACTCACTCTTTCTATTTCTCTCTCTCTCTCTCTCTCTCTAGTTAGGGACTCTCTCATGTCCATAAGCATATGGATGTTTTGAAAAGTAAAACCTCAGAAAAGTTTGACCAGGTATATGTGGAGAAAAACATTTACATCTGGAACGATCATTAGATTCATCACAACATGTATTTACTTCATACTATCATTTTGTCAGGACCCCGATCCTAAGTCACACCGATCTAGCATGTAACACATCATATCACTTTGCGGCCTCACGCACGGTATTCCCACGGGTGCCACCTTACCTGGCCCGGGACCGTTTGCGCCTTTTGGCTCACGTATATGATAGTGTCGCTAGCATCCATATGACAAAGAACCCGGGCCGACATGGCTAGTCGTGAACCCAAAGCGGCACTAACCCATGGGGACAGGCATACATGAATCAACCTCGAGCATGTCGGTCAACAGCATGTGAATCCGGGCTGTAGCACTAGGCTAACAGGACTCCGGTAACCCGGGCTATAGCAGGCTAGGCAGGACTCCGGATGTCACCGCGTGACATTTCCCCGAAGGGACAGACAGAGGAATGAAGTGAAACACATGCCGGCCAGTCAAGTGTCCAAAGCAGTAGTGCTGGGCTAGCAGGACTCCGGTGAACCGGGCTGTAGCGGACTACTATTGCTCAGGAAACACTAGACTACATTTCCCCATATGAGAGGCTACCAAGGATAAACAACTAGATTGTCGGATCCCACACATACCAAGCATTTCAATCATACACACAATATGCTCGATATGTGTAAATACAACATGGCATCACAACATAACTCTACGACTCAAAGTATTTATTCATTAGGCTCCAAGGAGAGAGATATTACAAACATGGGTCTCATGACCCAACATTCAGAGCATACAAGTCAAAGCACATGCGGAAGCTTAACATGTCTGAGTACAGACATCTACGAATGAAAAAGGCTGAGAAGCCTGACTATCTACCAGATCCTGCCGAGGGCACAAGATCGTAGCTGAGGTATCAAGCTAAACGTCGAAGTCCACACGGTACCACTAGCGAGACTGACGTCTCTCTGCAAAAACATAAAATGGGCAAACGTGAGTACAAATGTACCCAGCAAGACTTACATCAGAACTAACTACATATGCATCAGTATCAATAAAGGGGGTGGTGGAGTTTGACTGCAGCAAGCCAGCTTTGACTCGGTGGCTATCCTGAACTACGACTGCAAGTAACTCTTTTGAGGTGGCGCATACGAGTCCACATATTCACCATATCAATACACCACTATGGATCCGCTCCCGTCTACCTACAGAACGCCATCCATAGCACTCACGCTTATCTTGCGTATTTTAGAGTATCTACTTTCACTTGTCTATGAACTGTTATAGGCAACCCAGAAGTCCATTACCGCGGACACGGCTATTCGAATAGATGATGTTAACCCTGCAGGGGTGTACTTCTTCACACACGCTCTCACCACTTATCGCCGTTTACACGACATGTACTCGGCAACCTTCAAGCGGAAGCCCAACGAGGGTGTCGGCCACAGCCTACCTAAACACTCGAGTCTCTAGTCCAGGTTTATCGCCTATTCAGGTTCCATCCGCAGGGAGTCCGGCCGAGGTTTCCACATACGGCCTCGAACGATGTGAGCAGGGTTCCCGAGACACCAAACGGGCGCCCGGTACACCGTGCCACGTGCCTACCGCAACACAGCCCACCCCTACGGTAAGCGCTGCGTGCGGCCCCTAGCATACTACAAACACCAGAAACTACTTGCAACTCCTGGACAGAGGACAAGGGTGATTAAGAAGCCGAGAGAGTCAATTAAGGATCCCAATGTGTGGTAGTAACTGTTTCATGGATCACAAACATAGAACTCAGTTCCTAAGGACGGCTTCAATGAGACAACCCACCATGTACTCCTACATGGCCTCTCACCGCTACCTTTACCAAATCGTGTTCACACACTTAGCTCACAACAGTAGGACATGCTCAACACCATTCCAATTCATTCCCGATGAATCAGACCCGACTCAACCCTAAGCAATAGCAGGCATGACAACAAACATGAATGAGTAGGCACATCAGGGCTCAAACAACTCCTACTCATGCTAGTGGGTTTCATCTATTTACTGTGGCAATGACAGGTCATGCAGAGGATAAGGGGTTCAACTACCGCAACAAGTAACACATGAATCGTTGTTGTCCTAATGCAGTAAAAGAGAGCAGGAGCGAGAGAGTGGGATTGTATCGAAATGAACAAGGGGTTTTTGCTTGCCTGGCACTTCTGAAGATAACATAGCTCTTCATCGGTGTCATCGAACTCATCGTCGGAATCACGTCTATCGAGAGGGGACAAAAACCGGCAACAAAGAAAGAAACACAATCAATGCAATGCACAATATGATGCATGATCATGACATGGTAAAAAGAGTGTGTTGGGCTAATGCAACTACAACCAGATGGGGTTGAGCTATTTTGAACCAAAGATTCAAAGTTCAAACACATTTGTGATCTAAAATAGTGCTTTATCATGTTTTGCACTAAACAGCAAGTTAACTTGTTTAAACATGCATGAAACCAGTACAGATGGATAGATTGAATTTTTCTGATAATTTTTCATATATAATTTGTTTGATTTGGAGCTATGGTTGAATTTCTATGAATTTTAGAAGTTTGCAACATTTTCTGGAATTTCCTGAAATAAATTAAATCCAGAAAATGATTTATAGCGTCAGCATTACGTCATGCTGACGTCAGCTGGTCAACAGGACCGTCCAGGTCAAACCTGGCAGGTGTGGCCCATCTGTCATTGACTCAGTACTAACCAGGGTTTAGTTAAATCCTAACTAAAGTAATTAGAAGGGCTAGGGTCCATAGTCAGCGAGTCAGTGGGTTAGCTAAAATTTAATTAGCATCTAACTAAATTAGCAGGGCCTCGGGCCCTCATGTTAATGACCCAGGGGGGTCAAACCCTGGTCAAAAGAGTCAACGCCACCGGCGGCTTAACGCCGGCGACGGCAAACGCGGTGGAGCGCTGCGGGATTGCTTCTCCGGCGGCTAAACGCGTGGCGAAGGGCACCCACGCGTAGCGGGCGGTCGTCCGCGTCGAGTGGTGCGAGCGGGAGGAGCTAGGGTGGAGCGAGCTCGCCGGAGTCCAGCTCGTGGCGGCGGCCGAAGCTCGGGCACCGACGGTTAGGCGCTACGGCGCGTTTCGCGACGAACTAGTGGGGTCTGCGGCTTCCTCAGGAAGCGCTGAGCATGCCTACGTGCTCTGGTGCGACGTGCGGGTGTTGCAACCGCGGCGGCGACATGGCCGGCGGCGGGGAGCGCTCGGCTCTGGTGGTTGATGCGGCTAGGGGGCGAATTAGGCAACGGGGCATGGGGGAAATGGTGCAGCGGCTCACCGTGGTTCTTCTGGTGCTGCTGGCGAGGCAGGGGAGGCACGGGGTCCGGCGAATCGACGGCGGGGATCACTGGCACCCGTGGTCAGAAACGACGGCATTGGAGATGCGGCAGAGCTTCTGGCGCCGCGTGACTCGATGGAGAGGACGACGACGTCGTGGCGGAGCTCGGGATCATGTCGGAGAGGCACGGGGAAGGCTGTGGTCATGGCAACGGCGAACGATGGCGACGGCGCATTCGGGTGTGCGAGAGAGAGAGCGAGGGAGAGACGGAGGGGGGAGAGTGAGGAGGTCAGGGGGTCCAAACGGTAGCGGCGTGTCGTTGGCGGCATCGCGCTGGCCAGGGGAAGGCCAGGCAGGCAGCTGCGTGCCGGCGTGCACGGACGCCGTGCTCGGCCTTGCCTCTGCCAGTAGGCAGAGGTTGAGGACAGGTTTGCCCCTGGCGGGCTGGCCAACAGTGTTGGGCCTGGGGGCTTTGCCAAGTGAGCACTCTCTCTCTCTCTTTTCTAATTTATTCTGTTTTCTAATTTTCTGCTTTATGTTTGTAAATAAAATACCAACCAAAACACTTTGGTTAATTCTGTCAATTTTTGTGAGGAATATTTGAATTATTTCCTAACCACACAATAATTTTCAGAATATTTGGAGCAACCAATATTTAATGGTAACTTTTAAACTCCAACTCAAATACCATAATGATTTAATTCAATGATCAATATGTCCTGGAAAAATATGCATCATCTCTGGTAGAGGCTTTCACCTTTTCCCATAAATCATGAACATTTTAAAAGGATATTTTGAGGTCATTGAAAATATTTTGGTTGAACCTATTTGAATTGCATTTGTGCTAGGGTTTATCAATACCCATTTCAAATTTCCTAAATTTAAACATGATGACATGATGATCATGCAAGTACAAGAAAAGGCTAAGCTAGGGCTGTGACAACTCATCCCCACTAAACAAGAATCTCGTCCCGAGATTCAAGACGTGAGGTAAGAAGACAGAGGGGACACAAATCTAATGCAATCTTCATGATCCAACTGCTCTTCTCGAATATATAGATCCATTGCATAATATTGATCTTGGCGTCTTTGCTTTCGAGATCTTTGTCCAACACGGTGATGGCAGGAAGAAGCTCTATAGAAATCGATCCTTCGAAAATCGAGAAATTCAAGATCAACTCATGGGTTGAGATGTTGAAACATCTCGGGTTGAGACACAAAACACATCGAGAGGGATGGAAGAGCAAACGACGGGGTTTGATTTGGTGGGCAACAATTCCACGCCTAGAAGGATGGTGGATGGGTAACAGGGAAATGAATTGCTAAGATTCCATAACGGGCACCTTAGGGAAGGTGGCTGGTAGAAATATTCCCTTGAGTGGCAAAAAGAATTACTTTTGATTCAGAGATCAACGAAATTCTATATACCAGCCTAAGGCAATTTACAGTTGATCGTCTGAAAGAGCTCGAAGAAATGGCATACTCGGACTGGGATGGATGATGTGGACTACCTTGTTGAAGGCAACGCAATGGATGACTTTTGCTTATCACCGGAAATGGATGGGACCCATGACAGGACCACTTTTGAAGATGATCCTGGACAGCAACTACCGAGAAGGGCAGCCCATGGGGAGTTGGCACACTGGCATTGCAAGCTGGGAACAAAATGCAACTGTTGGGAAGGTTCCAACCATCATATCTGCCTGAGATTCAGATCCGATTGGTGATAGGATACTTCAGACTCAGCATGTCTGAAAAGAAAGTTCACAAATCGACGAGATGACGTTGCGAGATTCTCGGGAAATGAACTACGATAGTAAGCTCCAAAATATGAGCTGGTTCTGCTACATTCATGTGAACATGTTGTCCAAGACAAGAATGACCACATAGTAGTCTTATAATAAAACACTACCGAGTTCTGGTTGGGAACCAACATCGAGGATATCGAAGTCCTTGTGCACTTATCGATGAACTTCTTATCCTTGAACAAGTCAATCAGTGGCTTGGTGTGCTAGGAGATACATATGGGATGGAGGTAATTAATCTACCAAACCATAGAATACTTCGCACGTATGCATGACTGATTTGGGATGATTCCAAGGGAAATAAAACAAACCTTTCTCAAATTCATGGTGGCAACTTACACCTAATGCACGTGAATTTGAGGAAGTCACTTCTTTCATCCAGACGTATACCTCATGAGCGAAACATGAAGGCAATGCTTACAAAGTTTCCAATACTAGTGTAATGTTCAACATGAATCATGGGGGAGACAAAATGCTGCTGATGGGCTCAACAACAACTCATCAGAATTTCCATATCACTGGACTTCCACCATCATGTGAACACGGTGATAGCATTGGTCAGACCAAAAGATATAATAGTGTATGCTCGAGGGATCAACCACGAGTAAGACAACATTACGAACATCGTTGGTTCTGATTTGACTTGACGATAGCCCATACTCAAGTCAAAGTTTTGACAAGGCAATAGATCGAACAACTGATCACGAGGACCAATCGATGGAGATATCATCTTTCTTCAACACACACACACACAAAAGGATATCCCTTAACATGAACTAAGTCGGACAAGCTTTTATCTTCCAACTCTCCAAGTTGTTGTTTGGCTTAACCAACCAGCTCAGGGATATCCAACACAGATTCTTGGAGAAAGGGTGGTTTAGAGGAAAACCAACTTGATCACGAACTCAACATAGCGGTCAGGTGACAACCTGGTAACACTTCCGAGAAGATAATCAGAACTTCATGAACCACCGATATGTTATTAAGCTTGGGAGCAATCTTGCTTTCGAGGCAAGATGATGTGATCAATTAAGCAAGGATTGACACAATCCTAACTCTTGATCGAAGAGTGCACGAGAAATAAGGACTAGGTAGCACGATCAATCCTAGGATGGTGATTCAATAACCAACACGCTAAGAATGAGAATATTGTCCATTTACTACAAAGCAACGAGTTGCTCGAAGTATTGATTTCACACATCACAATTCACTTGTCGGCATTCCGGTTACAACAACACGAGGGCCAAGGATTGAATGATGATGGTGAGAAGTATCACTGCATCAAGAATTCATAAGAGATGGTGCAATTCCTATGATATTCTTGACATAAAATGGGTAATACTTCAGGGCAGAATAGACTAGAAGCTGGATTAGCATTCTTAATCTGTGGAATACAATTGCTTTGACCCAATCCTAGATATGGATGAGGTGCTGGAGTTTATTTCTCCTGGTCATTATGTAATAGAATAGCTTAACGGACCACACGAATGATAGGCATCGATGAACGAATGCACGCATACTCTTGACTATCACTTGATAGACGAAGGTCAGGAGACAACTAAAGAGGAACAACTCAAGGAACATATGATTTTCTGAGTTGTGGATGCATGGTTTAGCATGTCGAACGAGGTCCAACAGGTTTCTTCCGAATAACCCATGCAGAAAAGTAGAACTGGCAGAGTCACAACATAGAATCGAGAACTCATCAAAAGCACTCTGGTTGTGATCTTTTGATTCAAACGAATTTCTGCCAAGGATGGTTCATGGTATTAGGAAGAAGGAAATACCACGGACCTCGAGGACTGTCACAAAGGTTACTAATATTCTAAAGGTACGAGCAACACTATCAACACGAAGTAAGTAGGGTGAATCTCGGGTTCAAGAACCCAGGAATAGAATACCTACATACTAAATGGCATCACGGGATGCTTTCGAGATTGGTGGCCAGATTCATCACACTGGGTACACAAAACATGGGCAGATTACTAGATGGTTTCATAAGACACCTAGGGTCATAATAGTAGCTCCAACATATACGTCAAGGCAACGGAGTACCTCAACAGACCGATTACTGTGCTTAATCTGGCCCATAAATACAACGGGAACAAGGAGGAAAGATTTGCAAGTGCATCAGACTATTTAGAAACCTGGGATGACTCGGACAGCATAACGGCTGTAAATGCTCAAGAATATTTGAGATATCCTGCAAAGTAGTGGCATAACCACTCAGAAGCACAATATCAAGATTCCGAGACCAACTGTGAACACACGAAAGTAGTAGAAACTGAACTGGGCTTAAATCCATCAATCCTATAAGTCTCTAACATAGTAACTCGTCATCCTGATAGATAGATGAGAAGGCCTAGTTCTTAATCCCCGTAGAAAGGAAGAGGATGACTCAGATTAGCGGGCATGAGGTATAAGGAGTAAAAAGAGCCTTACGTTCCCTTCCCCAATCAATTCCCTTACATAACTAAAGCATTTCTAGACAAAACTGCGACCAGTTTGGCTTGATAATCCTACAGGCAGTCAGGCTCTGATACCAAAGCTGTCAGGACCCCGATCCTAAGTCACACCGATCTAGCATGTAACACATCATATCACTTTGCGGCCTCACGCACGGTATTCCCACGGGTGCCACCTTACCTGGCCCGGGACCATTTGCGCCTTTTGGCTCACGTATATGATAGTGTCACTAGCATCCATATGACAAAGAACCCGGGCCGACATGGCTAGTCGTGAACCCAAAGCGGCACTAACCCATGGGGACAGGCATACATGAATCAACCTCGAGCATGTCGGTCAACATCATGTGAATCCGGGCTGTAGCACTAGGCTAACAGGACTCCGGTAACCCGGGCTGTAGCAGGCTAGGCAGGACTCCGGATGTCACCGCGTGACATTTCCCCGAAGGGACAGACACAGGAACGAAGTGAAACACATGCCGGCCAGTCAAGTGTCCAAAGTAGTAGTGCTGGGCTAGCAGGACTCCGGTGAACCGGGCTGTAGCGGACTACTATCGCTCAGGAAGCACTAGACTACATTTCGCTCAGTCTTTGATGCATAAAACGCGACCTCCCCCTCTCCCGGACTCCTGCTCTATCTCTCTCTCTCTCACCGACAATCTTCAATTCTGTCGCACGCATCCAACACACAAAGTTGGTCCCTTTCCCTCTCTCTCCGTCTCTCTCTCTCTCTCTCTGTCTCTATCTCTCTCTCTCTCTCTCTCTCTCTCTTTGTGTGTGTGTGTGTGGGGGGGGGGTCTTTCTAGTTCGCATGCATATATACTCCATCTGTAGGTCTCTCTCGCACACTATGTATGATTCTCTAGTCCAAGCTAACTATCTTGGGTGCACTCATTGTACGCAAACAAATTCCTTGGCTCGTTGCCCGTAACTCTCTCACGCACCACTTTGTCGTCTCAGAGCTCTTCCCTCTCTCTCTCAAACTCTCCATTTACTTGGGTCACACATACACATGCATATCTCACTCGCACTTGATAGACCCATCTAAAATTTTATCTCTCTCCCTCATTCTCTCTCCTTATCACACGCACACACACACACAATCTCATGCCTAGCCAAGTATGATGGTCTCTCACTCAAATGTAGGCACACGTAGTCCCCCCTATATGTATATGACTAGCTAATCTTAGTCTCTATCACAAACATGTGCATGGTCTATCTCGATTTTTCTCGGGGCATCTTTCTATCTAGCACGCACCTCCCTCGATCTCCCACCCATATAGTCCCCTCACGATCTCGAGGGGATCTCCTTATCACAAACACACCCTCTCTCCATCCCCATGTGTCGGGGATATACCCCGCGGTGTAAACCGGCCGGAAGTTAACCCGGCCGGACTTGGCGATATTCGTCTGGTGACCCGCCCAGACCTGGCGGTTTACCAGCAACCCGTCGGGACGTTGTAACTCACTGGTAACCCGACGGACGGGTCAGAGGAGCGACAAGACCCGGTGGCCCGTCTGGCGGTTCATGAAGGCCGGTTCAACTATTGTGGGCCGTTTTAAGAGGAAAGGAATATTTGCCTTACAAGGAGTTAAAGCCAGGACTTGTATCCGGTTTGTATTAGAGATAGACTAGTCCTAATCCCAATAGGACTCCACATGTAAACCGCCCCTTCAACATATATAAGGAGGGGCAGGGCTCCCCAAAGAGGGGGAGGTTAGAAGTTAGAAGCGACAAGCAATCAATAATCTCTAGGGCTAGACACAAAGAGCCGGTTTACGGCGTCTCCCTCGGGATGATAATGAGACCTAGCCTCAAACAACATGTAGGGTTATTACCGGATGATGTTTCCCGGGGCCCGAAGCTGTCTAAATCCTTGTCTTGCGTGTTGATCCGCCCTGCGTCTCTCGTCCCACTCAACCCCTCTCAAGCTACCACATAGATGCGTTGGCCTCGCGACTAAGTCCTGACACTAAGGACATCTGCCGTGACAAATCCACGACAGTTGGCGCCCACCGTGGGGCCCGCGCACGGTGGTGATGAGTTCTTGAAGGGATCTTTCCTAGGGTTTTGAGAAGATCGCGACCCGTCGGATCAGCAAGAGCCGGTTTCGTCTATGGAAGTGGATGCGTGAGGTCGATCCTCGTCCAAGCCTCTTTAAACCGGGACAATCGGCGAGTCACCAGCGTTGTTCCATGGAAAATTATCCAAATCCAAGGTGTTCAGAGAAAGTCAACAGGGATCACCTGCATCATCTGCCAGTACAAACCGCAATCAGGACAATTGCTATAGCCACGTGAAGACTCAGATTTTGGAAAGGAATAATCTATACAGCAAGGCAAGAGCTCAGTACATCAGTCAAATCTACTGGAGATGAAAATACTAGGGAATAGGACAAGAAGATTTTTCCGCCAGAGTCCACCGTGTGTGGCGTCTGAGGGCCAGCTTGACCCACCAGTCTCCGGCACGGACAGAGCGGTCCTCCTTACTAGCGGAGTTTTCTACAAAGGCAGAGTGGGTCATGGCCCGCCCAAGTAAAAAAAAAGAAAGGTTAAGAGAAGGCCGCGACCCGGAAACGGATAGATTTGTTGTCATTGAAACCAAGTACTGTTACTCTCTGTCCCATATGGAAATCAAAAGAAAGGAAAAAGAAAGATAAAGAGAAGGCTACGTGAGGTAAAGGTCACATCAAATCAGATAGAGGATTATCAGTGTTCACGTACAGATCATCTGTCGTTCAGAAACATCAGGTGATATCCATCTAAATTTCTCTTATTAATACTTATTGTTTTTGTCAAAAGAACAATTACTTTGCACTGTAAATATTTTTATGCAGGATAATTACTTATGACAAAGGTATTGTTATACCGCGGACATGGAGCGCGTGCCAGTATAGTTTTGCAGTGGCGTTCTTTCGGGCCATGCTGCTCGACAGATACACATGCAAATCGCCGCCCCCGCTGTTCGGTTTACATCCGTCCAATGCATGAGGATGATTCATTGTCCGCGCCGGTTTACAAACATCACGGCTGACTCACCCGTCCGCACCGGTTTACCACAATGAGGCTGGTTCACCCGTGGTTAATTTCAGCTTCATACAGTTATCATCAACTTCATGGCGGGTTATTTCCGGCCTAAACACATCAGGTGATATCCATCTAAGATATATTTTATTAGCACATATCAAAGAGCAGTTTATCTTTTGCCTTGGTCTGCAATACTGTTTATGCAGGACAATTGTTCATTACAAATGAGGCGCTATGTTACGGGCACGGAGCACGCGCTAGCAATATTCTGCATCGGCGTTTCGTCCGTGTCATACCACCCGATGAATGAGCATGCGCAAGTCGCCGTCCCTGTGGTCCGGTTTACATCAGCTTACCGGGACCGCGCCCGCAATTAGCCCGTCCGTGCGGTTTACCGCACTTGCGATTGACTCGCCCGTCTGTGCCGGCTTACAGCATCGTAACCGACTCTCGCGATCGCACCGGTTTACAACACCGTGGCCGTCTCCCGCGACCACGCTAGTTTGCGGCGCGGAGGACTACTTGCTCCGCACCGGTTCACAATGCCACGACCGGTTCATCTGTCTGTTCGCATGGCTGACTTGCCATGATTGATTTCAGTTTCACTGTGGTGATCGTCAACTCCGCGGTGGATATTTTCCGGCTAACATATCAGGACAAATTGTCTGTTGCAAAAGGGGATTATTATATCACTGAGCTATTGGATAACCCGTGCCGGTTTATATTGCGATCCAGATCGCGTCAACTCGTCAGGACCATGCGAATTACCCAATAGCGCATGCACAGGCTGCCATCCCCCGCAGTCCGGTCTACATCAACATACCGGGGCGCACCTGTCTGCGCGAGCCATTTATTGAGTATGAACAAGTCACAGCTTGGGTAGCCCGGTTTTCTTTCAAATTGGAGGCAAATTATCATCAACCGCCGTCTGCACTGGATGGATCAATGGGCAGGCGCACAAGTCACCGCCGCTATAGTTTGGTTAACTTCAAATCACCAGTTGGAAGGAACCATTGGCCGAGTTGCTGACACGGTTCATACGGGATCATTTACAACCCGCCGCAGTCACCTCAACCTTCTGTGTATTCACATCGTGTTATCAACACCAATGATATACAAGTTATACCGGTTTATATCACGGTCAAATATGGAGAATCTCAAGCCAACTCCTCGAGTCACCTTGAGACTTGGGGGCTACGATGATATGACGCAGCAAGTCTTACCAGTTTCAGCCGGTTTAAGAACCCGAGGACGATGGAGGGAAAGATAACCCGATCCCGGAGGCTACTGTTATGTTGATGAAAATTTAAAGGCCGTCAGAAAATTTCCGGCTTAGAAAGTATATGACAGTTACAAAATCCCGACTCAATGAAGAAGTTTTGGATCATCAGAAAGGATTCCGGTTTGAAACCTGGCTGAAGGGAAGTCAGTATCACTGAAGCTCTCAAATATCCGGTTTACAATCCGGTTCAAGAGAAATCTATTCTCCCACAAAGTTCTGAAGCGCTCAGATCCGGTTTAACAATGTCCGGTTCAAAAAGGAATTAACTTCTCGCAAGTTCGAGTTTAAAGGCCGTCAGAAAATTTCCGGCTGAAAATGAAGATTCCGGTTTAAAATCCGGTTCAAGGGGAAGATGTCTCCCACAGCTTTAAAGCTTTCAATATCCGGTTCAAGATCCCGGTTCAAGAAGAATTTACCTCTTGCAAAAAAGTTAAAAATTACCGAAGAGGACCTGCTGCCATGATGCGCGGTTCAAACATGGGTATCCGGCCTTATTGGCTTGACATATTATTTATCACATGGGGGCTCCCGCTTTGTAAAGCGGGGTATCTATTCCTTATATCATGCGTGGTTACACGAAGTGGATTCGCTTTAGGGCAACCTCCGGTTTACCCCTTGAGGTCGCTTCACATAAGAGCAACAAAGTCAGTTGGGGACCTAGTCGACTTGAACCGTAGCTACACCTCCTGGGAGCTTGGTCATGTCTTGACGACGGTAATGCCTTCTGGCTGGCACATTTGCCACTAAGTCAGTTGGGGACCTAATCGACTTGAACCGTAGTTACACCTTATGGGAGCTCGGTCATGTCTTGATGATGGTAATGCCTTCTGATCGGCTTTTAAACAGCCAATAAGTCATTTGGGGGCTTGGTCGTGTCCGAACCAATGCAATGCCACTTGATCGGCCCTAGGCCACTGAGTCACTTGGGGGCTTGGTCGAATCCGAACCAATGCAATGCCACTTGGCCGGCGTAACGCCACGCGTCATTTTGGGGTCCTGGCTGACTGGCACCATTGCTACGCCTTCGGGGGGCTTGGTTGCGTCTGACCATGGTAATTCCATCTGACCAAGCTCAGTAGAGCTCTTCTTTTGCAAAAAATTGTTGCCATTGCTTTTGCTTTAATAGCCTTTCTTGAGAAGTTGCTATTTTATTTGCGTTTTTTAAACCGACAGTATTTTGTACCGGTTCAAACAACTAAATTGGCGGAACACGGTCCATTTTTAGACCGGAGATTATCTGCCCGGTTTAATTTTCTGTTACCATCCTATTATGGAGTAAACCGGTGTTTATCAACCCGGCTCGGCTTTCAACTACAAGTTGTGAGTGCATGATCAAATTATAATCCGGAGATTATCAGCCCGGTCTGGTTTGACTACAAGTCACCAGTATATATATGGTTCATCCGGTGTTTATCACAACCCGGTACGGTTTTATCATAAATCGGCGCAATATGGAAGGAGTTATCATTATTCAAGATTGGGGTTATCACTCTTACTACAAAAAGTTGGTAAACCAACGATGTGATTCAATGTCACAGGTATGATATATTTCATATTTTTAAGTGCAGCCCTGGTTATAAACCCAGGTTATATGTTGAGCATTATGACCCGTCCGGCGGTAAACCGCCAGGACACTTTAAACTTGTTGTATGCAGAAACAGGTTGAATAAAGCATGATTATAAATTATCCGGTGTTTGTTAAACCGGCCTGGCTTTAAGACAATAAGTCGCCAGTATGATGATAAATTATCCAGTGTTTATTAAACCGGTCTGGCTTTGGGCTATAAGTCGCCAGTATATATTTGGATTGCGCCATTGGAATCATGCGCTTATAAATTATTGGATTATATTATTCAAATAGCCAAACTTGGCTGAATTTTCATTATGATATTGGATGAATAAAGGTTTTCATACGAGATTATATTATCTTGAATGGCCAACATGGCTGGATTTTTATTACGGTTATTAATATTATGATTAAGGTTTTCAAAGTCGCTTTAGCGCAATGGTTATCATTTTATACAATTGAAGGAATAGTCCCGAGTCGCTGCAGGCTTACAACCCGGCACTTGGGGGCTACATTATTCAAAATTGAGATTACATCAAATATGCAAGTCTCATGTTGCTGCAAGCATGCACCATGACACTTGGGGGCTAATGCAAGGTCATTTTTGCTCATCTTATTGAAGACCCAACTCATCACATTGTAATGAGCTGGCCCTTGGGGGCTACCAATTGCTCCTGTCAACTATTCAAGGTACAAAGCTTTTTATCTATTATATTGAAGGGTCTACTGCTCAGTTGGTAAAGCACAAGGCTCTTAACCTTGTGGACGTGGATTCAAGCCCCATGATGAGGGGTTACATCATATGATGTTATTTTCATAGAAGTATATATCAAAGTCCCAGCTCAATATTATCTTACTAAGCCGGCCCTTGGGGGCTACACATTGCTGTTCAAAGTTTACAAGATTATACTTACAAAGTCCCTGCTGATAATTACATAATGACCCGGCCCTTGGGGGCTACATTGGTTGAAATTTTATGGGCATCAATCAATTACAAGTCCCAGGTTGCTGCAAGCATGACAACCCGGCACTTGGGGGCTACATGTATTATATTATTATCGAAGAAAGATTTTCAAATTCTCTGTTGAGCAAGTTAGATTGACCCGGCGTCACCAATCATTATGACCCTGTGGCTGCAACCTGGTGTCATCAATAATCATAAACCGATGTTGTCAACAATCATGAACCGGTGTCTGCAACAATCATAATCCGGGGTCATCAGTTTTTATAACCCGGCCATTTGGTAATGTTAAACCGGCAAGTTTTCAAGACCGGGATCATCTTCAAACCGGTTGAATATCAGATGAATATTTCAAGACCAATATTTCTTAAACCGGCGTTTTGGAAGCCGACTCAAGTGGATTATTTCTTCACAATATTTTTCTGTGAGAAACCAATGTCAGCAAATTGAGTATGACGCTGGCTTATTGACCTGGATTTTCTAGAAGGAGGAAATGACAAGGACTTAAGGATGATCAGGTGCCGGTTTACAAGAATTCTTAACCCGGAGTATAACCTGTCAAATTTGTTCTTATGTTTATTTGCAGCATAAGTTTACCATGGATAAATCCAAGCTAAACTTGGGGGCTAATGTCGGGGATATACCCCGCGGTGTAAACCGGCCGGAAGTTAACCCGGCCGGACTTGGCGATATTCATCTGGTGACCCGCCCAGACCTGGCGGTTTACCAGCAACCCGTCGGGACGTTGTAACTCACTGGTAACCCGAGGGACGGGTCAGAGGAGCGACAAGACCCGGTGGCCCGTCTGGCGGTTCATGAAGGCCGGTTCAACTATTGTGGGCCGGTTTAAGAGGAAAGGAATATTTGCCTTACAAGGAGTTAAAGCCAGGACTTGTATCCGGTTTGTATTAGAGATAGACTAGTCCTAATCCCAATAGGACTCCACATGTAAACCGCCCCTTCAACATATATAAGGAGGGGCAGGGCTCCCCAAAGAGGGGGAGGTTAGAAGTTAGAAGCGACAAGCAATCAATAATCTCTAGGGCTAGACACAAAGAGCCGGTTTACGGCGTCTCCCTCGGGATGATAATGAGACCTAGCCTCAAACAACATGTAGGGTTATTACCGGATGATGTTTCCCGGGGCCCGAAGCTGTCTAAATCCTTGTCTTGCGTGTTGATCCGCCCTGCGTCTCTCGTCCCACTCAACCCCTCTCAAGCTACCACATAGATGCGTTGGCCTCGCGACTAAGTCCTGACACTAAGGACATCTGCCGTGACAAATCCACGACACCATGCGTACATGTTCTCCATGTGTCCCTCTCGACCTTTGTTCCTTGTTGGCCAGACCTATATTGGACATGTGCTATAGGGGTGCCTCTCTCCATTGCAAACAATCACACACTAGCTATCTTCGTGTATCTCCTCACCTCGCTTTTCTATCTCGGAGATGCATGCGTGATATGTTTGCATAAGAAACGAAAAAACACACTCTCTCTCTAAGTTATCATTTGTTGTCCCTTTGTCTTTCACACACATACTCTTTTTGCACACTCATTCATTCTCCTTCAGACCCACTTGATCTCTCTCGACTTAGGCACTCTCTTCGGTCCATAGCATATATATTTATTGAAAAGTCAAACATCACAAAGTTTGACCATGTACATGGAGAAAAACATTTACATCTAGAACAGCAAACATATACCATTAGATTCATCATGAGATGTAGTTTCATATGATGTATCTTTGGTATTGTAGATATACATAACATTTGTCTAAACCTGATCAATGTTTCCAAAGCTTGACTTCGAAAAAAATTACATGCACTGCATTATCGAGCGGATGGAATATCTCTTCCCCCCTCTCAGCTATCTGACGCACCACTCAGCCTTATCGGGGCTCCTCTATCTCTCTCAAACTTTATATCTCCCTGGTTCACACATACACATGTCTCGCTCGCGCTACATATAGACCCATCCAACACTCTCCGCCCTTGTTCTCTCTCTATGTGACACGCACCCCCCTAAGTACCATAATCCCTCACTCTATCATAGGCCCACGCACTCCCCCCCCTAAGTATGATTACCTCTCACTAGCCATCAGGAACACACATATTGTATCCTTCCATCCATACGTGTATCTCGATATCTCTCGGGGTATCTTCTATCGCGCACAGACCTTGTCACTCAATCTCCCACCCATGTAGTCCCATCACGATCACCAAGGGATCTCTCTATCACAAACATACACTCTCTCCTCCCCATGTCTGCATTTTCTCCATACGTCTATCTCGACCTCTCTCCCTTGCATGTCAGACCCCTGTTGGCCACGTGCTAGGGGTCTTTCTCTCTCGGTTGCAGACAACCACACACTATCTCCTCACCTTGCTTCCGTTGTCGAAAATGCATGTGTGATATGTTTGCATAGGACACACACACCTTTTCTCTACTTTTATCGTGTGTTGTCCATGTATCTTTCACACATGCACACACACTTTTTTCACTCACTCTTTCTATTTCTCTCTCTCTCTCTCTCTCTCTCTCTAGTTAGGGACTCTCTCATGTCCATAAGCATATGGATGTTTTGAAAAGTAAAACCTCAGAAAAGTTTGACCAGGTATATGTGGAGAAAAACATTTACATCTGGAACGATCATTAGATTCATCACAACATGTATTTACTTCATACTATCATTTTGTCAGGACCCCGATCCTAAGTCACACCGATCTAGCATGTAACACATCATATCACTTTGCGGCCTCACGCACGGTATTCCCACGGGTGCCACCTTACCTGGCCCGGGACCGTTTGCGCCTTTTGGCTCACGTATATGATAGTGTCGCTAGCATCCATATGACAAAGAACCCGGGCCGACATGGCTAGTCGTGAACCCAAAGCGGCACTAACCCATGGGGACAGGCATACATGAATCAACCTCGAGCATGTCGGTCAACAGCATGTGAATCCGGGCTGTAGCACTAGGCTAACAGGACTCCGGTAACCCGGGCTGTAGCAGGCTAGGCAGGACTCCGGATGTCACCGCGTGACATTTCCCCGAAGGGACAGACACAGGAACGAAGTGAAACACATGCCGGCCAGTCAAGTGTCCAAAGTAGTAGTGCTGGGCTAGCAGGACTCCGGTGAACCGGGCTGTAGCGGACTACTATCGCTCAGGAAGCACTAGACTACATTTCCCCATATGAGAGGCTACCAAGGATAAACAACTAGATTGTCGGATCCCACACATACCAAGCATTTCAATCATACACACAATATGCTCGATATGTGTAAATACAACATGGCATCACAACATAACTCTACGACTCAAAGTATTTATTCATTAGGCTCCAAGGAGCGAGATATTACAAACATGGGTCTCATGACCCAACATTCAGAGCATACAAGTCAAAGCACATGCGGAAGCTTAACTTGTCTGAGTACAGACATCTACGAATGAAAAAGGCTGAGAAGCCTGACTATCTACCAGATCCTGCCGAGGGCACAAGATCGTAGCTGAGGTATCAAGCTAAACGTCGAAGTCCACACGGTACTACTAGCGAGACTGATGTCTCTCTGCAAAAACATAAAATAGGCAAACGTGAGTACAAATGTACCCAGCAAGACTTACATCAGAACTAACTACATATGCATCAGTATCAATAAAGGGGGTGGTGGAGTTTGACTGCAGCAAGCCAGCTTTGACTCGGTGGCTATCCTGAACTACGACTGCAAGTAACTCTTTTGAGGTGGCGCACACGAGTCCACATATTCACCATATCAATACACCACTATGGATCCGCTCCCGTCTACCTACGAGAACGCCATCCATAGCACTCACGCTTATCTTGCGTATTTTAGAGTATCCACTTTCACTTGTCTATGAACTGTTATAGGCAACCCAGAAGTCCATTACCGCGGACACGACTATTCGAATAGATGATGTTAACCCTGCAGGGGTGTACTTCTTCACACACACTCTCACCACTTATCGCCGTTTACACGACATGTACTCGGAAACCTTCAAGCGGAAGCCCAGCGAGGGTGTCGGCCACAGCCTACCTAAACACTCGAGTCTCTAGTCCAGGTTTATCGCCTATTTAGGTTCCATCCGCAGGGAGTCCGGACGAGGTTTCCACATACGGCCCCGAACGATGTGAGCAGGGTTCCCGAGACACCAAACGGGAGCCCGGTACACCGTGCCACGTGCCTACCGCAACACAGCCCACCCCTACGGTCAGCGCTGCGTGTAACGCCCTCGATGCGGCTATATCTCCCACGTGTCGAAGCACGACTTAGAGGCATAACCGCATTGAAAGCAATGTCGCAAGTGAGGTAATCTTCACACAACCCATGTAATACATAAGGGAAAGAGATACATAGTTGGCTTACAGTTGCCACTTCACACAGTACATAAATAAACATAAATCATCCAGATTACACTCAAGGTCCGACTACGGAACCAAAATGAAAGAAGACTACCCCAAATGCTACACAGATCCCCGATCGTCCCAACTGGGCTCCACTACTGATCAACAGGAAAAGACACATAGTAGCGACCACGTTCCTTGTCGAACTCCCACGTGAGCTCGGTTGCATCATCTGCACTGGCATCGTTGGCACCTGCAACTGTTTTGGTAGAATCCGTGAGTCACGGGGACTCAGCAATCTCACACCCGCGAGATCAAGACTATTTAAGCTTAAAGGTAGGATGGGGTTGTGAGGTGCAGCTGCAGCATGCGACTAGCATATATGGTGGCTACAACGCAAAAGAGAGCGAGAAGAGAAGCAAAGCATGGTCGTGAAGCTAGAAGTGATCCTAGAACAACCTACGTCAAACATAACTCCAACACCGTGTTCACTTCCCGGACTCCGCCGAGAAGAGACCATAACTTACACACGCGGTTGGTGTATTTTAATTAAGATCAACTTCGGGTTTTCTACAACCGGACATTAACAAATTCCCATCTGCCTCATAACCGCGGGCACGGCTTTCGGAAGTTCAAACCCTGCAGGGGTGTCCCAACTTAGCCCATTATAAGCTCTCGCGATCAACGAAGGATATTCCTTCTCCCCGGGAAGACCCGATCAGTCTCGGAATCCCGGCTACAAGACATTTCGACAGTAATAAAACAAGTCCAGCAAGACCTCCCGGTGTGCCGACACCCTGATAATAGCCGCGCGTATCTCGTCTCAGGCCACGACCGGATAAGCGAAGCGTACAGGTACCAACATAACCCAAGTTGCCAAGGGACGGTCCCGCACGGTGCTCTAGTTTGGACCAACACTTAGACAAGCATTGGCCTGGGGGGCTAAATAAGATGACCCTCGGGTTAATTACTCCCAAGGGAAAAGTAGGTGGTGGTGAGGCAACTGTAAAACCAATGTTGGGCCTTGCTGGAAAAGTCTTATTCAAAGCGAACTGTCAAGGGGGTCCCATAAATCACCCAACCGCGTTAGGGACGCAAAATCCGGGAACATAACACCGATATGACGGAAACTAGGGCGGCAAGAGTGGAACAAAACACCAGGCATAAGGCCGAGCCTTCCACCCTTTACCAAGTATATAGATGCATTAATAATATAAGAGATATTGTGATATCCCAACAAGTAAACATGTTCCAACAAGCAACAACATCTCCATGTTCCAACAAGGAACAAACTTCATCTTCACCTGCAACTAACAACGCTATAAGAGGGGCTGAGCGAAGCGGTAACATAGCCAAACAACGGTTTGCTAGGACAAGGTGGGTTAGAGGCTTGGTTTAACAATATGGGAGGCATGATAAGCAAGTGGTAGGTATCGCAACATAGGCATAGCAAAAGAGCGAGCATCTAGCAAGCAAAGATAGAAGTGATTTCGAGGGTACGGTCATCTTGCCTGCAAGATTCTCAGAGTTGTCGAAAGCTTGATCCTCGTAAGCGTTCTCAACAGGTTCCTCGGTCACGTACTCGTCTACCGGATCTACCAAAAGCAAGAACACAAGCAAAGGGAACAACCATCAATCATGATGCAATGCGCAAGCAACATGATGCAAAACATAGCATGATATGCGAGATGTGATATGCAATGCATATGCGTGCGCGGGAAGGAAAAAGATGAACAAGGCATAATCTTGGCAAACCAAGTATGCCACTGGAAAGGTGAGATGATTTCGGTTGAAATCGATATTAAGATCACCGGAATCGGATGCACGGTTTGCAAATGACAAGCAAAACAAGAATGACAAGATTCTGCCATTAACAGCATGATGCCACTTAGCATGCATCAAGAAATTAAGCTACTGCACCCAAACATATCAACAAAGCATATGGCAGTGATCTACTCAAGATGCTTGGCAAAAGATGAACACTGTGCTATGGTGAAATCACACCACAACAGGTTCAAACAATCATGGAAAAAGTGCAAATTATAACAGGTTCACAGACTTGGTGAAAATAACATGATGCCAGAAATTAACATCAGGGTGGCATGTTTAGGGCAAGCAAACAACCTTCTACAGGAACACAATATAGCAAAACATGGCATGGCATGAATCTACTCATAGCACTTAACAAAAGTCCCTTACTGACCATAAGCCAAAAGGGTTCATAAAATATAATAACACCCATGTCAATTAAGCAAGTTTCGTTACAGATTCAGACTTGGCAGAAAACTGGACATGTCAAAAAGAGATAAAAAGTAGGCATGTTCGTGAGCTCGATGCACTCACTACAGAGCATTGCATGATAAAATAAGCATACATCCATCAAGAAGACATGGCATAGCAGCTAGACATGGCAAGAACAATATCATAGCATGCAAAGATCAACTACAACAAGCTTGGCAAAATCGAATAACATGTAAACAATCTGCCAGTAACATTTTATAGCAAAATTAGAGCTCGATTGACTCAAGCTATGGCACTCCATAATTACTAAAAAAGGCATGGATGGATATAGAACATCCATATGCTCAAAACACCCTTACTGATCATGCTCAAAATAGGCATAGATCTCTCTGTAACAACATGAACACATGACATAAAAATAACAGCAGGGCATGACTTAGTGAAAATACTAAGTCCCTGAAATCAGCAACAATAAGATCCCTAGTTTGCATGCTTGTGCTAGTCACCACAAAGATCTAAAAAATACATGTCATACACACTTGGAAATATAGCATGTCATATTACAAAACACATGTAGGGCTCAACATCATAGGATGCATACATCAATCATGGCAAAAATGACAAAAGTGCATATGCTGATAATAATCTGGAACTAACATCACATAGCCCTCTTCCAACAGCATTTCGGGCACCAAGATGAGCTCAGATGAAAATTATGCAATGAGGTGAAATGATTTACTCATCGATACGAACAATTTGACATATTACACGCACGAAACGGAGTAGTATTCAGAGAGTTATGATGCAATGAACATGGCATGATACTGTCAAATACAGGGACTTAGTAAAAAAACAAGTTGCGCGCTGGAAACTAAAAGTCGCCCGGGGCGAGGGATAGGGGGGGTTGCTCACCACGGGCTTCGGCCCAGAGAGGAAGGAGAGGTGAGGCAGGCCGGAGGGGGGGAGCTGGACGGGGCCGGAGATGGGCCGGACGCGGGGTGCGGTGGCCCACGCGGCCCACGAGGTCACCGACGGGGGCATCGTCCTTCTCCCGATCGCCCGATCAGAACGGGAGCCAAGCATGGCGGCGGC
Organism: Aegilops umbellulata; assembly: GCA_032464435.1. Taxonomy (NCBI): domain Eukaryota; kingdom Viridiplantae; phylum Streptophyta; class Magnoliopsida; order Poales; family Poaceae; genus Aegilops; species Aegilops umbellulata. The sequence goes on along the minus strand of CP136058.1, from coordinate 264,905,395 downwards.
GGCGCCCCGCGGTTCGACGCGCTCCGGCGAGCAGAGTCGGGGAAAAGAAGAAGCCGGCGACGGGGGCTCCAGATCCAGCAGTGGGGCGGCGGAACGGTGCCGGCGGCGAGCCTCCATGGGCGACGGCGGATCCTGGTGAGGGAGAGAGAGATCCGGTGAGAGAGAGAGAGATCCGGTGAGGGAGAAGAGGAAGGAAGAAGGAGGAGCAAGGCGACGGGCGGCGTGACCTGGGCGACGGAGGAGGCGGGGTCCGGTGGGGCTCCGGCGGGATTTCGGCGAAGTGCGGCGACGGACGAGCCATGCGGGGCTCGGGAGCCCGCGGGTGAGCGGCGGCGGGGTCGGGCCTGCGCGGGCCCGCGATGGGCTCGACGGGCCACGCGACGAGGAGCGGCGGTGGCGACAGGTGGCGCGGTGCCGTTGGCTGCGGGCGGCGGCGAAGATGACGTGGCGGCCTCTGGTTGGCCGGAGTGATGTGGAGGCTGGACATGTCCGGCGTGGGATGGACAATGTCCGGCGGCGCGAGGAAGAGGGAGGCTAGGGTTGCACCGCGAATTTCGGAGGGGATCACATACTTATAGGTAGAGGGAGCTAGGAAGCTCCAAATGGAGTGCGGTTTGCGGCCACGCGATCGTGATCGAACGGTCTAGATGATAGAAGGGGTTTGGATGGGCTTTGGGCCACTTTGGAGGGGTGTTGGGCTGCAAAGAGAGAGGGGCTTTATCGGTTACCCGGTTAACCGTTGGAGTATCAAACGAAGTCCAAATGATACGAAACTTGACAGGCAGTCTACCGGCAGTAAACCAAGGCCACATGTCAAGCCTCGGTCCATTCCGAGAATGTTTAACACCCGCACACGAAAATAGGTAAAAGGGGACGCCAGAGGACGTAGGAGCGCCGGATTGCAAAACGGACAACGGGGAAAATGCTCGGATTCATGAGACGAACACGTATGCAAATGCGATGCACATGATGACATGATATGAAATGCAGATGATGACATGGCAAAGCGCAACACGCAAGCACATGACATGGCAACGATGTCGAATAACTGGCAGACACCTGGCGCATCGAATCCGGGGCGTTACAACACTCCACCACTACGAGAGGATCTCGTCCCGAGATCTAGGATGGCACCAGAGGAAAAAAACGGAAGAGGAAGATAAGCGGTAAAACTAAGTTGCTTCTTTGACAAACGAGAGAAACCAATGAACCTTGAGAGGTTGTGTTGGGAATATCACTACTGGGCGTAAACCGGCCTGCTTGGGCCGGGTTAACTTCAAGCAGGAGTTCAAGGATGTTAAAGCCCGATAAGCTGGTAAAGGCCCAAGGCCGTAGTTGGTTTAGTATCTGTAGCAGTAAACCGGCTTGTATAAACTTGTACTATAAGATAGGGAAAGAAAGAGACCAACCCGGGTACGAGTATAAACCGGAGATTGGGGCTCTGTGAACCGACGGGCGTCACCCGTGTATATAAGGGGACGACCTGATAGCGGTTCAAGGATAGACAACCACAACTCGAGGCCTAGGCGAAGCTTATTTGCTCCCTGGTCATCGAGACTTCATCAATTCCACCACAACTAGACGTAGGCTTTTACCTTCATCGAAGGGGCCGAACTAGTATAAACTCTCCGTGTCCCTGTGTCGGCTTTAACCCCTTCGAGTTAACCCGTTGCGATGGCTCCACGACTAAGTCCCTTGACTAGGACATCGGCCGTGACAAACCCACGACAGTTGGCGCCCACCGTGGGGCTATCGCATGATGGTTTCAAGTTCTTGGAGGGCTGCTTCGAAGGACTCAAGGGATACGCCGTGGGCCGGATGACCAAGAGTCGTCGCGGCAAGATCTACATCGACGACGCGGGCTGGGGCCCCGAGGCCGGCTCAATTGAGTACGGGTACCGGGTCCCCTTCGGCGGTATACACGTCTTCATTGGCAAGATTGGTGAACCGGGCCCTGAGCTGGACACCTGCACCGACCTCATCGAGATAGCTCAGCGTGCGCGATCTGCCTGGGTTAAGCCAGCCGTGAAGCGTGCCTTTGTGGGAGTCATCCATGGAGGAAACTATGAGGACGGATCAGGATCTGGCGACGAAACCGTCGTTTATTCTGGCGACGAGTCGTCAACCGGGGAAACTGAGTCCTTGTATCAAGTGCAAGATGGTTGGATTGGGGGCGGTTTCGATGGCGACAGTATTCCGGACCCCTCTGATCTACCTAGCCGGGTCGGTATATTCATGGCCGGTACCCAAGCAGTGCCTCATTCATCGACGGCCGCAACAATAGTTTCCGGTTCAGCAGTGGCAACAGCTACCGGAGTAGGAGGCTCTGTGCGCCCACCAGCTCAAGTGTTATCCGATCTATTCGATGCGTTGGCTGCACTCATGGCAGAGGCTAATCCGACGGATCAGGATGCTCATAATGCAGAGATTGCAAAGGTGAGAGAACAGATTAACCAGGCCAAGGCGGATCTGGCAGCTGAGGAGGTCAGGATGACCGCGGAACGAGCCGCTTTGGACGCGCAAGCCTATAAACTCATGCTGGATCAGAACGCTTCACAGGAAGTCATGAGGAGGAAATACCGATCTCGCCTGCCATCGGTCTTTGAAGGAAGGGATCTTTTGAACACCCCTGGAGCAGGGACCAGTAATCAACCAGTGGTAAACCGAGCAAAGGCACCCGGGACGGGCGCGCCGGTTCAGCCCCGTGTAATAGATCTGCCCCGTCATAACCTGGGCGAGCCACGGATTGTGCATACGCCTCCGGATCACTATTCCAATCCGCTAGATAACCTTGTCGCAGCAGCAGCATGGTTGGAAGCTATTCCGGTCGAGGGAGATTCGCCGCAAGTGATAGAGACACGCCGGGTCAAGGAGCTCCTCAAAACGACGTTGGTTCAACAGGAAGCATATTCATATATCCGCGAACGGATTCACTCTACCCCGCGTCCTGGCCGGAGCTACAGTAGGAATATGGAAGAGCCAGCCGAGTCAAGTAATGCACGGCGCAGGGCCCCCCACAGCAATAATCCGACCCCCGACGCTCAGGAGGTGGTAGACCGGGCCCGGGCGCGTAGAGAAGCCGAGCTAGCAGCACCGCATCAGGCTCATCAGATTACGCCGGTTCGTTCCACCACTTCAGTTGAACTGGGACTCACGTCTAGCGCTTTGGGAGTACCTTGCCTCGTACCAGCTCTGCGCAATGTGCGCCTGCCTAAGGATTTCAAGGGGCCGCGCAAGGTGCCGAACTATACGGCGGATCAACCCCCAGAGTCGTGGGTGGAGAGTTATGAGATGGCCATGGAGATGCTGGACGTAGATGATGCGGCGTGCGCAAAATACTTCACCATGATGCTTGAAGGGATAGCCCGTACTTGGTTAAAAAGCCTGCCGCCCAATTCTATCGGTTCATGGGCCCAGTTGCGAGCCCGGTTCATCAGCAATTTTAAAGACACGTGCAAGCAGCCCATGTCGGTGGTGGATTTAGCGGCTTGTGTCCAGGAGGAAGGAGAGTCAACAACTCATTGGGTGCGCAGGGTCTCAAAGATTCTGCATTCATCAGACAGTATTAATGCGGACATCGCAGTTGTAACCCTGGAAGGCAATTGCCGGTTTGGGCCTTTGAAATTAAAGTTAGGGCGGATGAAGCGGCATTGTACCGACATGGGAACTCTCATGACTGCTTTGGTGAAGTATGCTGATTCTGATAGTACCAAGGATCCCGAGTCTGACGAGGAAAAGACAGGGAAGGGAAAGAAGAACGGCAACCCCAGAGGTCAGCAGCATAACTCGGCAGGAAACGTCGGTGGTGGCAAGCGTAAAGCGGACGACAACACGGATTATGTGGCTAACACTAATGTGCAAGACAGGGGCCGGTGGCGTAGGGGCAAAAACCGCGGTGGCAGACCTAGCCCCAATCCGGAGCGCTTGAATTATTTGTTGAATCAGCCCTGTCCAAAGCATGGGACCGTAGAGGAGCCAGCAAACCACCTCTGGAAAGATTGTTATATCATGAAAGGATTTGAGAACTCCAATGCCTTTCGATATGACCCCAGCTCTGGTGGCGGTTCAGGCGCCGGGCCGAGTCACGGTGGAGGAAATCCCGGTTCAGGGTTTAATGGTAATCCGAGCGGACATAGCAATCAACATCATCAAAACAACCAGGGTGGTTACAATCAGCAACAGCAGCAATCGGGTTACCAGAGCAATCCAAACAACTAAGCAGTGGGCAGTATCATGTGTTTACCACCAGCTTGGACAAGCGAGACTGAAAGATCCAGAAGCGGGCATTTAACTCTGTTGAACCGGCCGTGCCACGGTATTTGCGCTGGTCGGAACAGCCGATCGTATGGAGTAGAGAGGATCACCCTCCCCGGGTTGACAATCCGGGTCAGCTGGCTTTAGTGGTGGCGCCTCAGGTGGGCGGTTATAAATTCACCAAGGTACTCATGGATGGGGGTAGCAGTATCAATATCCTATACTATGAGACCTTTCGACGCATGGGGCTAAAGGATAAAGATCTCCGGCTTTCAAACACAGTTTTCCATGGTGTTGTGCCTGGCAAGTCAGCATACCCCGTGGGCAAGATAGCCTTGGAAGTGGCCTTCGGACATGATCATGATTCCCGATCAGAGACACTGACATTTGAGGTGGTGAAAATCCAAAGCCCATACCATGCCCTGTTTGGCCGGCCGGCCTATGCCAAGTTCATGGCACGACCCTGCTATGTGTATCTACAGCTTAAGATGCCAGGTCATAAGGGGACCATCACGGTTCACGGAAGCCGCAAGATCATTTTGGAGTGTGAGGAAGGAGACGCCGTGTACGCAGAATCGGTTTGTGCTACCGAAGAGCTCAAGTACTATAAAGATAATGTTGATCCGACGGATATGACTCCTTTAAAAAAGCCTACTACGGAGCATGATCCGGCCCTGAAGTTCACATCGGCAGCTGAGACCAAGCTTGTTGACTTCGTGCCTGGCGATTCGTCCAAGCAGTTCAGCATCAGTGCCAATCTGGGTCCGAAATAGGAAGGCGCGCTCATCGAGTTCATCCGTGAGAATCAGGACATCTTTGCATGGAAGCCTTCTGACATGCCAGGTGTACCGAGGCAACTCGCTGAGCACACCCTTAATGTGGATCCTAAATACAAACCGGTGAAACAGTTCCTCCGCCGGTTCAATGAGGAGAGGAGAAAAGCTATTGGAGAAGAGGTGGCCAGGCTCTTAGCGGCTGGTTTCATTGTTGAAGTTTTTCACCCAGAGTGGCTTGCTAATCCGGTGCTGGTCCTTAAGAAAAACGGCACTTGGCGCATGTGTGTGGATTATATGGATCTCAATAAGGCCTGCCCTGCGGATCCTTTTGCCCTTCCCCGTATTGATCAAATCATTGATGCTACGGCGGGTTGCGAGCGTTTATGCTTCCTGGATGCATACTCCGGTTATCATCAGATTAAAATGGCGGTTAAGGACCAGGAGAAGACGGCATTCATAACTCCCTTTGGAGCCTTTTGCTATGTGTCTATGCCTTTTGGGCTCAAAAGTGCCCAGGCAACTTATCAGTGGTGTGTGCAAAATTGTCTCCACAAACAGATTGGCCGTAATGTGCATGCTTATGTGGATGATATTGTGGTCAAGTCAAAGAAGAAGGAGACTTTGGTCGATGATCTGAAAGAGACCTTTGATAACCTAAGGACGTACAAGATGATGCTTAATCCGGCCAAATGTGTCTTTGGTGTACCAGCTGGCAAGCTGTTGGGTTTTCTAGTGTCCAACAGGGGAATTGAGGCTAATCCGAAGAAGATCACGGCTATCACCTCTCTGGCTAAACCGAAGTGTATTAATGATGTTCAATGTCTGGCAGGACGGATTGCTGCACTGAGTCGGTTTATCAGCCGCCTCGGGGAGAAAGCGATCCCTTTGTATCAAATGTTGAAAAAGATGGATCAGTTCGTCTGGAGTCCTGCTGCTGATCAGGCGTTGGAGGACTTAAAGCGACAGTTGGCCAATCCGCCTGTGCTCGCCGCTCCCATTGATAGGGAACCATTGCTGCTGTATGTTGCCGCTAATGCTCGCGCGGTTAGTGTGGCTATTGTGGTGGAGCGGAAGGAGGCGGGCAAAGAGTACCCGGTTCAGCGTCCGGTTTACTATATCAGTGAGGTGCTTATTGAATCCAAACAAAGGTATCCGCATTGGCAGAAGCTGGTGTATGGAGTTTTTATGGCAAGCCGAAAGTTGAAGCAGTATTTCCAAGGGCATCCCATCACAGTGGTCAGTTCTGCTCCTTTGGGTGATATTATCCAAAACCGAGAAGCAACGGGTCGGATTGCCAAGTGGGCTATCGAGCTCGGGCCGCATGGTTTAAAATATGTTCCTCGCACTACGGTGAAGTCCCAGGCACTCGTTGATTTCATCAATGATTGGACGGAGTTGCAAGTCCCTGAAGAGAAGCCGGATCACACATATTGGACCATTCATTTTGATGGGTCACGGCAATTGGAGGGCTCGGGGGCTGGAGTCATATTAACTTCCCCACGAGGTGACAAGTTTTGTTATGTTCTCCGTTTAATGTTCCCTTGTACTAACAATGCAGCAGAGTACGAAGCCTTGCTCCATGGTCTCCGGATGGCTAAGGAGATGAATTTAAGCCGGGTTAAGTGCTTCGGTGACTCGGATCTGATGGCCCAACAGGTGTCTGGTACTTGGGATTCTAAAGACCCACTCATGGCTACATATCGTCGTGCGGTTGATGTGGTCGCAGGTCATTTCAAGGGATATCAGGTGGATCACGTAGACCGACGAAAGAATGAGGCGGCGGACGCTTTGAGCCGGCTGGGTTCGCATCGTAAACCGGTACCACCTAATGTGTTCCTTGATGTGCTGTACAACCCATCGGTTCAACTACCTGGTGAAGCGGATTTGGCAGTTCCTGACCCGGAGGCTCAGTTGGTGGCAGCGCTACACATCATTCCGGATTGGACGCTTCCTTACCTGGCATACATGAACCGAGGCGAGTTGCCAGAGGACGAGACTCTGGCCAGACAAATAATACGGCGGTCCAAGTCCATGATAATTGAAAATGGAGAGTTGCATCATCGCAGTGTGACAGGAGCGTTTCAACGGTGTGTATCTCCTGGGGAAGGCCGTGAAATTCTGCGTGAAATCCATGAAGGAGATTGTGGTCACCACGCCGGTTCAAAATCTTTAGTGGCGAAAGCATTTCGTCACGGTTTCTATTTGTTAACTGCCCATGCTGATGCGGAGGATCTGGTCAGACGATGTGATGGTTGCCAAAAATTCTCGAGGCGTGCTCATGTTCCGGCTCAAGAATTGAGGATGATTCCAATTACTTGGCCGTTTGCAACCTGGGGGCTGGATATGGTGGGGCCTTTCAAAAGGTCCAAGGACAAGAAGACCCACCTCCTGGTGGCAGTTGACAAGTTTACAAAGTGGGTCGAGGCAGAACCCGTTAGCAAGTGTGATGCAGCCACCGCGGTTCAGTTCATCAAAAAAGTGATTTTCCGGTTTGGCTTTCCACACAGTATCATCACGGATAATGGTACCAATTTATCTAAAGGCGCCATGAAGGAGTTCTGCGAACGAGAGCACATCCACCTTGATGTATCATCGGTGGCGCACCCACAGTCCAATGGTCAAGCAGAAAGAGCTAATCAGGAGATCTTGAGAGGCATCAAACCCCGGCTTATGGTTCCCTTGCAGAGGACGCCGGGTTGTTGGGTCGAAGAATTGCCCTCTGTGTTATGGAGCATCAACACCACGCCTAACAGATCAACTGGATACACGTCGTTCTTCATGGTTTATGGGGCAGAGGCAGTTCTCCCTAGTGATATCCGTCACGACTCGCCCCGTGTTGCGGCTTATGTTGAAGCGGATAACGAGGTGGCTCGACAGGACGCTTTGGATCGATGGGATGAAGAGCGAGACATAGCAGCTGCCCGCTCGGCGATTTACCAACAAGATCTTCGTCGCTATCACAGTCGTCGGGTCAGAACCAGAACCTTTCAAGAAGGAGATTTGGTGCTTCGACTTATTCAAGATCAAACCGAGATGCATAAGTTGTCTCCACCTTGGGAAGGGCCTTTCGTGGTCAGCAAAAATCTGCACAACGGGTCATACTACCTGATCGATGTTCGAGAGCGAAAAGACTCACGCAAATCAGAGCAGGAGACCAACAGGCCGTGGAACATAGCTCATCTTCGGCCTTACTATACTTGAGCCATGGGCTCTGCTTATGTACATATTATGACAATGTATATGTTATAATAAACTGGATCCTCAGCTAAAGCGGGGTATCTGTTCTTTTATATCATGTGTGGTTACATGGAGTTGTTTTAAAACGACATCCGGTTTACCCCTTGCAAGCTTTAACAAGATCACTTGGGGGATCGGTCATGTTTGAACCGATGCAATGCCTCTTGATCGGCGAAAGCCACCAGGTCACTTGGGGGCTCGGTCATGTTTTGAACCGATGCAATACCTCTTGGCCGGCGAAAGCCACCAGGTCACTTGGGGGCTCGGTCGTGTCCGAACCGATGCAATGCCTCTTGGCCGGCGAAAGCCACTAGATCACTTGGGGACACGGTCAAGTCTGAACCGGTCACGCCTCTTGGTTGGCCTACGGGCCTTAGAGTCACTTGGGGGCTTGGTCGAACCCGAACCAATGTCATGCCACTTGGCCGGCGTAATGCCACGAGTCTTTTGGGGACCTGGCTGACTGGCACCATCGCTACGCCTTCGGGGAGCTTGGTTGCGTCTGACCATGGTAACACCATCTGACCAGCTCAGTAGAGCCCTTTTTGCAAAAGTCTTTTATCATTGCTTTTCTTAAGAAGCTGCTATTTTTTCTTCGTCGCATTTTTTAAACTGACAGAATTTTGTGCCGGTTCAAACGGCCAATTTGGCGGAGCACGGTCCCTTTTTTCTTAAAACGGAGACTATTCACTCGGTTTGATTTTTTCTCTGTTAACATCCTTTTTGGAGTAACAAAGGGTTGCTATGATCAACACACGGTTTACATAGTAAACCGGTGTTATATATACAGGAGCTATTTTCTCCCATGACGGTTTAGGGTTATCAACCCCCGTTTCAAGATTGGCTAAAAACGCCTATTTCATGCCCATTATATGGTAGGTATTTCGTATCACAAAATTTGATCATACTTGCAAGTCTCCTTGCGTATCTATATAAAGGTTCACACACCAGATGGCGGTACAACCGCCCTGGTAGTTAAACATTTCATGATTGCAGGAGATATAAGTTGGCAAGGAAGATTTTCCAAATGAAGATTTCAGTACTGATGCACGAAGGCATCTCACAAAGCACAAGTACGGTCTATCCTATTACAAGGCAACATGGTGCCCAAATAAGATAATTGTTTTTCCTGACAAGATATAAAACAGAAGCTAATTAAGGCTGACCTCGGTTCACGCCTGCGTGCCATCCCGGTTTGATGGTTCTGGATCATCCTGCGCCGCTTCAGCTTCCTCCTCCCTACCCAGCGGCTGGAAGTCAACAGTGGTCCAGTCGATCCCCATTAATGCTTGAAAGACAGCCTCTTCATGTATCAGTGGAGATGGTTCAATATCAGGGGCGTAAGTGTGCTTACGGATTGGAGGAATTAAGTTTTCCGCTTCAGGGATTGGGGCAGCCACTCGTTTGTTCTGGTCATTATACTGGGCTTGATAATGTGACAAGTCTGCTTCTTCTACCAATTGGCAGGCCAGAGGGTGCACTGCCCGGTTTATCTTTCTTAACTCTTCTTCGTCGAATTCGGAGCCATCCTCCTTCAAGCTAGGATAGCCTTGAGCCGCTTCAACGGGATCAAAATCGGGCACCCATGCTTTGGCCCGGATTAAGGCATTCATGGCTCCGGTTCGAGCAGCAGACTTTTTTAACTCCTCAATCCGAGCAGGGAGCATGGACAATCTCTTCAGTGTATCTTGGATCAATGTGGGTGCTGGATTGTTGTGTGACGCAGTTGTGATAATCCGCTGCGCACCCGTATACAGCTGCTCGGCTAAAGTATAGACGGCTTTCAGTTTCATCCGCACATCCGATCCCAAGTGATTAATGCGGGTGCCTGTAATACGATAAGCACTTTACAAACCGGGCTGTTTATAGGAGAATCAAGATTATTACACAAGTCACAGTAAGCTTACCAATGATGGCGGCAGTCATTGCGTGCACTTGTCGCTTCACGCTGGTTAATTCATCAGTTACCGGTTTAAGGGCAGCTTCTGCCTCTTCAATCTTTTTGGTTAAAGCGGCCTTTTCTGTGGCCCAGTCAGCCCGTTCCTTCTTATAACCTTCCTTCAGTTGCTCCATACTGCTTAAAGCGCTGGTTAATTCCTCCTTGGCCTTGGAAGCTTCTTCTTGTTGGGATTTTAAATTCTCTTGAAGGTCAGCAACTTGGTTCTCTTTAACTTTCAGTTCAGCCTGCAGACCGACAGTTATACGGTTTAACAAAGGAAGTACCAACCACATAACAAGTTAGGCGCTTTGTACTTGGGGGATAATGCCTATTTGAGCTACAGTTATCAGTTAATTATCAAAGTCCCAAGTTGAATACAAGCATTCCAACTTGGCACTTGGGGGCTAATGCCTATTTGATCTACAGTTATCAGTTAATTATCAAAGTCCCAAGCTGAATACAAGCATTCCAACTTGGCACTTGGGGGCTAATGGCCATTTGCTCTGATGGTATTTCGGATGATATTGTATGAAGATTAAAAGTCTTGATTCAATTATACTAAAAGTTGAACCGACCCTTGGGGGCTACAGCGGCAAGAAGCAGGAACAAATGCATGGAAATTACCTCAAGTTTTTCCTTCATCATCTTTACCAGATTGGCTTCATAATCATGGCTAGTATATAGCCGGTTTAAGTAACCAGAGTGAATGTCTTGTGCACTGAGAGCAGAGTATGTTGCCAGATCAACGTCCCATTTACCTTTGCTCAGGGCGGAAAATTCTTCTTTAGCAGCATGCTTCGCTAAAGCGATGGGATTTCCCGGTTTAGTACGACCTATGCCAGTAATTATGACTTCATCATCCTTAGGCTCGCCGGTTTGAGCTGGTGTAGTCGGTTTATCGGCTGGTATGGAGGGACTGATAGTTTTCTCAATCCGGATTGGACTGGCTGGCTGATCAGCAGGACCGGAGGGGTTCACAGAGCTTTCTTCAGGAAGAACAACTTCATCCCTTACGGGTGGATCATCAATTACATCTTCATGGATGATCGCTTCAACATTTGGGGTAGCATCCGGTTCAGGAGCAGCATCCTCTTCAACTGTCTTATCCTGACGAGCTTTCTTACTTGGCCTCGGTTTGGCCCTGAAAGAAACAGCAAAATTAAAGACAATGTATGTTGAAGGTTACAAAAATCAACAACTTGATGATAAAAGCAAAAGCTTACCCAAGCATGGTTTTGAGTGGGGGCAGATGAGTGCCAGTTGACTCGCCAGAAGATGAGTGCGAGGTGACCTGATAATCGGAGTCAGACGGATTAAGCGGTTGACAAAAACAACCCGCTTTAGGACAAATATTGACAAGCAAATTAGAGACCTCTGAACGACGTCTCCGAACCGGACTGTTCGGTAAACCGGCGGAGGTAACTACCTGGCCGCTGTGTCGAGTTGTACGACGCACCTCATGCTGACGGGTCTTCATAAGAAAGTTGGGATCCAAGTAAGCAAGAGGATGGGAAAATTTAACTTTGCGGTTTGCCTGACGGATTTTGTGTGAAGGCAGAAGGTTTGAATCAGAAGAAAGAGTAATTACCTCTACATCATCAGCGTGGCTAGCTTCAGCATCATCCTGACAAATTGTATCATCAATAAATTGCACAAACAGTAAACCGAGAGAATCACGTTCAGCTTCAAAGTCCGGATTACCCACATCGTCATCAGCAGGTGGATCAGAGGAGGCTGTAGTTTTCCTCTTATGAGCAGACTTTTTGACGACCCTTGTCTTAGGCCGGATTGGTTTCTCCGGTTTATCCGCCTTTTCTTGTGGGAGTTTTTTGCTCCAAAACGGATCATCACCCTGCACCAACAGATATTGGTATCAGTCATGAGCATGCATAATAGTATCAGATTCAGTGAGAAGGAAGTTCGGTTTACCGCTGGTGGTTTATTGATGGCACAGAAGGGAAGAAGGCCGGTTCGGGCACAGACGCGTTCCGGTTCATTCAGAATTTTCTTTACAGCTTCGGTGACCTCTTCATCAGTAAGCTGGATGTTTACGTGACGCAACGGATCATCAACGCTCCCTGTATATTCGCACATTAAACCGGAGCGTTGACTGAGTGGCAGTATACTCCAGGATATCCAGCAACGAGCAAGATCGACTCCTGTTAAACCATTAGCCATAAAGGCTCGGAGTTTCGACAGTTGAGGAGCGTATTTCATCCTCTCTTTACCAGTCAGCCGCTGAGGAAAGGGATGTGTGTTGCTGAGCCGTTCTGGGCGAAAACCGGGCAAGATATTCTCATTATCCGGGGAGGTGTCTTTACAATAAAACCAGGAGTTATTCCACTCTTGGGGATGACTATGCAGTTTCGCATGAGGGTAAGTGACCTCTTTTCTCTTTTGGATTGACACGCCGCCCAGTTCCATGTTGGAACCGTCAGGAAATTCTGTACGGCGGTTTAAGTGAAAACAGTCTCGGAACAGCTCCACGGTGGGTTCCTCTTGAAAGAATACCTCGCAGAGCACTTGGAAATGGCATATGTTGGTGACAGAATTGGGGCCGATATCTTGCGGATGGAGTTGGAAGTTAGCCAAAACATCACGGTAAAATTTTGAACCGGGCGGGTTAAAACCGCGGGCTAAGTGATCTTCAAACACTACAACTTCTCCATCTCGAGGTGTAGGGGGACACTCTTTGCCTGGAACCCTCCAGTGAATGGTTTTTCTGCTGCTTAAGGCACCGGTCAGGACCAGATTGTTCAATTGCGTTTCCGTGACCCGAGAAGGAGCCCAATTACACTCATACACTTGTTTAGCCATGAGGAAATCTACAGAATGAAAATAATTCCGGTTCAAGATCGTGTTGTGCACAGATTACAGGTTGATATTATCAATGTTAAACCGGAGGAAGTCAATCGTAAACCAACATTGGTAAAGCGGTGCGGTTCATCAAGGGATTATTGACGGTTTAACAAGGGGACTAATGGTATGTATTGATTTGGTAATCCTCTTTATCAAGGTTAAACAGCTAGATCTAAAACCGTGAAACAGTGGGAATTCCAAATGAACAAGTGTGCAGAAACAGGTTTCACACAATTTCATTATAGCATTAGATCTCAGGCGATTTCATAAAAAGGATAAATACTCATGATTTAAAAGAAGTTGTGTAAGAACAGCAGGGGAAAGCTATGGATCAGACCTACGGTCCAGATATATTGCAATAAAAACAGATGCTGAAAACCACCGCTGCACGGAGCAAAGGATATGGGATCGTCTGAAGAGGCATATCAGCCGAAGTTTGAGGCGGAAGAAGAACACGAAGAACGCAAGGAACACAGTAAACCCTAAAAGCAGATCTAAGTTAAGAGGGCGGAGATCTTACCGGAGCTTGGAGAGATGCGGAAGGATGCCGCAATTTTCTGGTACGGTCAGGTTGATGCAGCGGCCCAAGACAACACGGAGGTCAGCGACAGCGGTGGAGCTCCGGAGCTGGCGACGCGGAGAAGACGAAGAGGAAAGGGATGAAGGGAAAAAAAGGAAATGACCCTTCAGCCCTATTTATGAGGCAAAAAACATGTGTCAGGCGCGCGAATCTAGGAGCCACAGATTTCGTAAGCGGAGCTGTTGCCTCGATTATTGCGGATCTGTTAAACAAAGAAGGCATCATAAAAGCCAGCTTCATGATGACGTCATGCCGGTTTACAGCAACCAAAGAAGATGACGACATGGCGGTTTAGCGATTAAGGGAAGATGCTGAATGTGAAGATTTCTGCTAAGGATTGACATGAATTCATTCAAATCAATCTGGGGCCTAATGTTGGGAATATCACTACTGGGCGTAAACCGGCCTTCTTGGGCCGGGTGAACTTCAAGCAGGAGTTCAAGGATGTTAAAGCCCGATAAGCTGGTAAAGGCCCAAGGCCGTAGTCGGTTTAGTATCTGTAGCCGTAAACCGGCTTGTATAAACTTGTACTATAAGATAGGGAAAGAAAGAGACCAACCCGAGTACGAGTATAAACCGGAGATTGGGGCTCTGTGAACCGACGGGCGTCACCCGTGTATATAAGGGGACGACCCGATAGCGGTTCAAGGACAGACAACCACAACACGAGGCCTAGGCGAAGCTTATTTGCTCCCTAGTCATCGAGACTTCATCAATTCCACCACAACTAGACATAGGCTTTTACCTTCATCGAAGGGGCTAAACTAGTATAAACTCTCCATGTCCCTGTGTCCGCTTTAACCCCTTCGAGTTAACCCGTTGCGATGGCTCCACGACTAAGTCCTTTGACTAGGACATCTGCCGTGACAAACCCACGACAGGTTGAACAAATTGAAAGAAGAATACAATGGAGATGAGAGAGATTGTGAACACTCCGTTAGGTAGGAGGAACATGGAATACGACGAGAACCAAGAGGTTAAGTGACAAGATAGATATTGACACCACTTCGGTTAAAACAAGATAGGAAGGAATAAGAATGATATAACTTGGGCAGCACTCCGAATGAAAGAAAAAGGAAAAACTTGATAAGATGAAAAGAACTTGAAGAGATGATACAACACTCCGGTTGGAAATGTAGGAATAGCATTTGAACTTGGAAAAAGAACGCACTTGGATGAGACTCCGGTTAAAAGGGGAACGATAGACACAACACTCCGGTTAAAATCGATAAGCAAGGAAAAGGACATGATCTTGACAAAACAAGATGATGGGTCGAAGAGAGCAACATGACAATGCCTCCGGAACAAAAGAGTAGAAGATAGATAAATGAAATAGGGGAATGGAGAAGAAAAATGTCAACTCCTGCCACAAAAGAGCTTGAAAAGGCATCTTTAGGAGAAGGGTCGAACGGAGTTGTTGGGAAAACCAACAACGAAAAGAATAAGCTTGATATGGTCTTAAGGAATGCATCTCAAATTATGAGGTGACAACCTGCCACTCATGGGAAATGAATTGGGTTGATAAGAACAAGGAGACGAGAAAGCTATATCACCGGGAGGATAAAAGAAGAACTTGGTTCATTTATAAGCACCATAATAGCAACAAACCTTAGAGAAGTCTTTAGGTGAAATATAACCCAAGACAACTCCAATGAAGAGATTGATGGATTTAAATATCTCATTCTTGACAACATGTAAAGCATGAAGCATGAAGAGAAATTGTCAAGAATGACATAACACCATCTCAAAAGATAAGGTAGAAAGAATTGCACTTCGAAATGCAAGAAGAAGAATACTTGAACTCCTCAAAAACAAACATGTGTTGAGCACCATGTTTATTTTAGAGTATAGCTTGACGCATAGAAATCTTGATGAACTATTGAAGAATGAAAAGGGTCCTTGATGAACCACTATGTAGAGCCTCCATGAAGAACTCCGGTAATAAAAGGATGATAGAAAGACACGAGAAGTTGAAAAAAAACACGAGGTGGAACCTTGCAATGATTTAGATGGAGCTTCGCGATGATGTAACCGAGAAAACTTGGAACTCCGAAAAAGAATGATGAGCAATTGAAAGAAATAATTTTTTGATGAACCTCCGGAATAAGGAATAGAATTTACTCGATGAAACAAGAATAAGAATTACATTATGCTTATCCTTCACCAATTTAGATTGATGACAAACAACGGATTTGGCATACTACTTATTCTCGTAGAAAGGATCAAGATAGATATGGCGCAAATTTGGGAAGGTCTTCAACGAACCACCGGTAACAACGGAAGAGAACTTGGAAAGAACGAATGAATTGATACGATAACAACGGAAGAGAATTCTTGAATGAACCACCATAAGAATTGATAATGAAAGTCGCAAAGGCACAATTCACCGGGAAGAATTAGAAAACGAATAAAGATACTTGATATAATTTAGATACATGAGAACAAGAGATCATGAACTGATTAGAGGATATTTGAACGATGCACCGGTAAGATTTGGAGAACGAGAGCTGAAAGCTTGAATGAATAATTCTGAGATGATGGGCTACGGAGGAAAGAAATGGGAACAACTCATGAAATGCTCCGGATGGGTAAAAAGAATTCGCACAATCGAAAACAATTATGAGAGGATGGCATCAAGCTAGAATCATGAATCTTGAAGAGAATGGAGCAAGATTTAAGAGAAACTCTTCTTCGGTCTTCAAA
Organism: Aegilops umbellulata; assembly: GCA_032464435.1. Classification (NCBI taxonomy): domain Eukaryota; kingdom Viridiplantae; phylum Streptophyta; class Magnoliopsida; order Poales; family Poaceae; genus Aegilops; species Aegilops umbellulata. The sequence goes on along the minus strand of CP136058.1, from coordinate 264,889,047 downwards.
TGTTGAGAATGACGATGAGAACCACCAAGAATTGTTGAGGCACTCCGGAATGAAAATTGGAAAGGTTTAACCAACGATGAAAAGAGTTTGAAAGATCTTGGAGAAAGACATATGACTGATGATAACTCATTCTTACGTCAAATTTTGAAAAGAATTTGGGAATAGCTCCGGGAAAATTAGAAGAGTCAGGTAAGATCCTGGGAAAAGACCTGTGGGTTAGGGCCCACTCAAAAGAACCACCGTTGAACGATTGCTTGAAAGGAGAGATTGCATCGGTTGAATTAAATGGCTTGAATGAGATAACATCCTCAAAAGAACTTGAGTGAATTGAGAATGGAAACTTGAATCTTCTGAGATATCTTCAGCACTCCAGATGACATGAATAGTAAGAGGTGAATGATTAATTGGTGCACCAGAATTGGAAAGCATTGTGAAAAGAGGAAAAGGGATAAGATCAACACCGAAATCTTGAATTAAATCCACCGGAGAAGAAAAAAGAATGAAGACTGATAAACTTGAAGTTGTTGCGCATGTTCATAGAAAATCACCGGATAAGAACATTGAAAGAAAAGAATGAAGAGACTTATCATGAATAAAATGGATACTTGATTAAGAAATCTGCGTCCTTGAAGAAATAAGGGTGGGAGGGCGGGAAAACAAAGACAACTTGGGACGAATGAAACAAACATCATTGAGAATACTTAGAGTTGATCTTGCGGATGTTGAAATGATCGGATTTACTTGGAGAGAAGCACACCGGTTGGAAAGGATTGGAAAGACAACCTTGATGAACTAGAAGGATTGGCATCCACATAGAAATATGAGAACACCGCTTAGAAAAGGTATGGAATCAACATTTGACTTCGAAGCAACTTGAATACCACAAATAAAACAAACAAAGGATTTGGCTTGCAGAATAAGCCGAAAACAAACATATGATAGACCCCATATCGTATCATGTGTCTGTAGGAAAGATAATCTAGGAGCTACTTGAATTCCCACCTATAAACTCCCGAAACTTTCTGGTTATGCAATCAGGTGTTGGGGATACAGGGGACACAAAATATATCACCCAAACTAACAATACCTAGATCCAGCTGTATCCATCCTTCAACACATAACCAAGAAACCTTCGGAAATCGTTTACCTCAACCTTCGAAAAGCATCCGTTATACGAGTTATGGCAATACTCCCGCACTCGCCTCAGTACTGGGCTATCAGGGTTATCTCACCAACAACTGTACAAAAGAGATTTTCGATGTCGGCGTACTAAACTCAGGTATTTCAGAACCGCAATGATAAAATTATGACGACAACACCTCGGAGCTTAACTCCCCGGGACACCTCCACTAAACCCCTGCTGACAGGAGGCACCAAGACAATGTTGTCATCAAAAAACCATCGAAACGATTCTAAGATACCCGTGTGATCCTAATTTTTTTTTGTGAAATTTGAGAAGAGAAGAGTCAAAACTCTACGTCAGGATGCCTTACCAGAGCGATTAGGAGACTGGGAAGTAAAAATAATCCTACTCTCCGATATATAATCCTAAGACTCAAAACTTTTTTTCTAGACATAACTCGGCCGCTAAAAACGATCAATCAGTGGGGGCTCCTAAGGTCGGGGAAGGCTCTGATTACCAACTTGTAACGCCCTCGATGCGGCTATATCTCCCACGTGTCGAAGCACGACTTAGAGGCATAACCGCATTGAAAGCAATGTCGCAAGTGAGGTAATCTTCACACAACCCATGTAATACATAAGGGAAAGAGATACATAGTTGGCTTACAGTCGCCACTTCACACAATACATAAATAAACATACATCATCCAGATTACACTCAAGGTCCGACTACGGAACCAAAATGAAAGAAGACTACCCCAAATGCTACACAGATCCCCGATCGTCCCAACTGGGTTCCACTACTGATCAACAGGAAAAGACACATAGTAGCGACCACGTTCCTCGTCGAACTCCCACGTGAGCTCGGTTGCATCATCTGCACTGGCATCATTGGCACCTGCAACTGTTTTGGTAGAATCTGTGAGTCACGGGGACTCAGCAATCTCACACCCGCGAGATCAAGACTATTTAAGCTTAAAGGTAGGATGGGGTTGTGAGGTGGAGCTGCAGCAAGCAACTAGCATATATGGTGGCTACAACGCAAAAGAGAGCGAGAAGGGAAGCAAAGCACGGTCGTGAAGCTAGAAGTGATCAAGAAGTGATCCTAGAACAACCTACGTCAAACATAACTCCAACACCGTGTTCACTTCCCGGACTCCGCCGAGAAGAGACCATCACTTACACACGCGGTTGGTGTATTTTAATTAAGATCAACTTCGGGTTTTCTACAACCGGACATTAACAAATTCCCATCTGCCTCATAACCGCGGACACGGCTTTCGAAAGTTCAAACCCTGCAGGGGTGTACCAACTTAGCCCATTATAAGCTCTCGCGATCAACGAAGGATATTCCTTCTCCCCGGGAAGACCCGGTCAGTCTCGGAATCCCGGCTACAAGACATTTCGACAGTAATAAAACAAGTCCAGCAAGACCTCCCGGCGTGCCGACACCCTGATAATAGCCGCACATATCTCGTCTCAGGCCACGGCCGGATAAGCGAAGCGTACAGGTACCAACATAACCCAAGTTGCCAAGGGACGGTCCCGCACGGTGCTCTAGTTTGGACCAACACTTAGACAAGCATTGGCCCAGGGGGCTAAATAAGATGACCTTCGGGTTAATTACTCCCAAGGGAAAAGTAGGTGGTGGTGAGGCAAATGTAAAACCAATGTTGGGCCTTGCTGGAAAAGTCTTATTCAAAGCGAACTGTCAAGGGGGTCCCATAAATCACCCAACCGCGTTAGGGAAGCAAAATCCGAGAACATAACACCATATGACGGAAACTAGGGCGGCAAGAGTGGAACAAAACACCAGGCATAAGGACGAGCCTTCCACCCTTTACCAAGTATATAGATGCATTAATAATATAAGATATATTGTGATATCCCAACAAGTAAACATGTTCCAACAAGGAACAACATCTCCATGTTCCAACAAGGAACAAACTTCATCTTCACCTGCAACTAACAACGCTATAAGAGGGGCTGAGCGAAGCGGTAACATAGCCAAACAACGGTTTGCTAGGACAAGGTGGGTTAGTGGCTTGGTTTAACAATATGGGAGGCATGATAAGCAAGTGGTAGGTATCACAGCATAGGCATAGCAAAAGAGCGAGCATCTAGCAAGCAAAGATAGAAGTGATTTCGAGGGTATGGTCATCTTGCCCGCAAGGTTCTCAGAGTTGTCGAAAGCTTGATCCTCGTAAGCGTTCTCAACAGGTTCCTCGGTCACGTACTCGTCTCCCGGCTCTACCCAAAGCAAGAACACAAGCAAAGGGAACAACCATCAATCACGATGCAATGCGCAAGCAACATGATGCAAAACATAGCATGATATGTGAGATGTGATATGCAATGCATATGCGTGCGCGGGAAGGAAAAAGATGAACAAGGCATAATCTTGGCAAACCAAGTATGCCACTAGAAAGGTGAGATGATTTCGGTTGAAATCGATATTAAGATCACCGGAATCGGATGCACGGTTTGCAAATGACAAGCAAAACAAGAATGACAAGATTCTGCCATTAACAGCATGATGCCACTTAGAATGCAACAAGAAATTAAGCTACTGCACCCAAACATATCGATAAAGCATATGGCAGTGATATACTCAAGATGCTTGGCAAAAGATGAACACTGAGCTACGGTTAAATCACACCACAACAGGTTCAAACAATCATGGCAAAAGTGCAAATTATAACAGGTTCACAGACTTAGTGAAAATAACAACATGCCAGAAATTAACATCAGGATGGCATGTTTAGGGCAAGCAAACAACCTTCTACAGGAACACAATATAGCAAAACAAGGCATGGCATGAATCTACTCATAGCACTTAACAAAAGTCCCTTACTGACCATAAGCCAAAAGGGATCAGAAAATATAATAACACCCATCTCAATTAAGCAAGTTTCGTTACAGATTCAGACTTAGCAGAAAACTTGTGACGCCTGGATAATCAAGCTACAGTAACCTCTGCTAATGATGCCATGTCACCACTCTTACTGTTGTAAATCTCACGATGATTCAATCCCGTTCGAATTAAAAAATTCAAAATCAAGTCAAACGGTAAAGTTTTTCAATATTAAAACTAAAATGTTCAATAAATAGTAGATAAATCAGAGGCTAGGATAAAATTGTAAAAAACATTATTAAAATTTGATAAGTCATTTAAACAACCTCAAACAGTGGCTGAGTACATTATTTAATAACCTTTAATTAATTCTAATCTAATGTGAAATGGTATTTCACCCAGACTAGTTTTGGTGCTAGGGTCTAATGCACTGCAATTTATGAGCTAGCTCCTGTATTTTATAATAATCAATTAGGTGCTAAACATTTTTTAAAAGCAGTAAAGGTAAAAAACAGAAAAAGTAAACAAAAGAAAACTAACAAAAAAAGGGGGAACACCCCCCCACTGGGCTCCGGCCCAGCAGGCCATTGGGCCACCCACCTGGCCGGCCCACCCGGCGCCTACATCACCCATGGGGCGACCGAACCCTAACCTCCCTCCCCAGCCGCCCCACTCCCCACTCCCCTCGCCCCCACACACCCCCACACCCTCGCTGGATCTGGATCGAGCCCGATCCCCCCCCCTCACTGCTCGTTCTAGATCGGAGCACGGAACCGCCGTCGCCGTCCACGATCGCCGGAACCACCCCCTCTCGTCTACCTCTACCTCGTCGGACACCTCTACATCATCTCGTCCCCGCCGCCCGACGCTCCTCCGCCCCGACCCGACGCCGTCGCCCGTCGTCGTCGGACCTCCTCGTTGGACCACCTCCGTCGCCCGCTTCCTCATCCTCCTCCCCGTCGGCCTCGGCAGGCCTCGTCGTCCCCTGCCCTCCTCGCACGTGAGGACCCCTTCTCCTTCCCTCCTCTGCCCTCGCTTCCGCACGGTCCCCGCCCTCGTCGCCGCTCGCCCGTGGCCACCACGCCCGGGGCACACCCGAACCCGCGGTCGCCGCGCCCCCGTCTGTGCCACGCCGCGTCTCGCTGCCGTCGTCGCCCCGTTCCCCTCCGCGCGAGCGCTCATGCTCACAGCGCGTCGACCATGCCCGTCCATCGTGGCGCCCGCCACGTTCCCTGGCCGCGCTCGCGGGCCTCTGGCCGCGTCCGACTATGCCAGTTGTTGCGCGTGCTCGCCCAGCCGCGACCCAGTGCGCGCCCGCTCACACCACCGCACCTCGCTGTGCCGCCCCGCTCCGTCCACTACCGTCGGCGCCGGCCCCTGCGCCGGCCCCCTTCACCCGCTGGCCGCAGCGCCCTGTCGGGCGGGTTGGCGCGCGAGAACCGCCACCCGCGACCCGTTAAGGCCCCTGTCTGAATGACAGGAGGGCCCCGCCTCCAAAACGTTTAAAAAAAGAGATAAAAATGATAATAATAAAATTAAAATTAATTAATTAATTGCTTAATTAATTAACTTAATTTAAGCATAATTAGTTAACCTAATCACCTATAATAATTAACTAAACCAATTTAGTTAACCTAAGCCTATGACATATAGGACCCACACGTCAGCATGACCCGTCAAAACCTCTGTTGACTGGTGACGTCATGCTGACGTCATGTTGATGCAATAATGCTATTTTCAAATTTAATTAATAATTAATAAATTAGAAAATGATTTAAAAACTTTAATATTTAGTATAAAATAAACCGTAGCTCGGATGGAAAAACTTTGTACATGAAAGTTGCTCAGAACGATGAGGCGAACCCAGATACGCAGCCCGTTCGTCTGCCATGCATCCCTAACCTATCCAACTCGCAACTTTCCCCCTCCGGCTCCTTTACCCAAAAACGCAAAACACCGGGGATACTTTCCCGGTTGTTTCCCCCCTTCACCGGTATCACCGCATACCGTGTTAGGGCACCTCTAACACCGTTACCTGTCATGTCATGCATCACTATGCATCTGCTTGCTTAAATATTTATTGTTTCTCCCCCCTCTTCTCTCGCTAGACACCGAGACCGACGCTGCTGCTGCCCTGTTCGACTACGGTGTTGACGATCCCTCTCTCTTGCCAGAGCAACCAGGCAAGCCCCCCCCTTGATCACCAGATATCGCCTACTCTCCTCTATACTGCTTGCATTAGAGTAGTGTAGCATGTTACTGCTTTCGTTATTTCTATCCTGATGCATAGCCTGTCTTTGATATTGCTGATGATACCTTTACCTTCCATCCTACTTGCTTAGTATAGGATGCTAGTATTCCATCAGTGGCCCTACACTCTTGTCCGTCTGCCATGCTATACTACTGGGCCGTGATCACTTCGGGAGGTGATCACGGGCATATACTATATACTTTACACTGTTACATTACCTGCGATACTGTTCGGAGATGGGGGCTGAAGGGGCAGGTGGCTCCATCCCGGTAGAGGTGGGCCTGGGTTCCCGACGGCCCCCGACTGTTACTTTGAGCGGAGCGACAGGGCAGGTTGAGACCACCTAGGAGAGAGGTGGCCTGGCCCTGGTCGGCGTTCGCGGTTACTTAACACGCTTAACGAGATCCGGGTATTTGATCTGAGTCTGGCCATTTGGTCTATACGCACTAACCACCTACGCGGGAGTAGTTATGGGTATCCCGACGTCGTGGTATCAGCCGAAGCACTTCTTGACGTCAGCGACTGAGCGGCGCGCGCCGGGTTGGACCGTGTAACGTGACTTCCGTTGTACTGGAGGTTGCTAGGTCTGCTCACCGGCCGCGTTCGCAACGTGCAGGTGTGCTCAGGGCGATGGGCCCAGACCCCTGCGCGCATAGGTTTAGACCGGCGTGCTGACCGCTCTGTTGTGCCTAGGTGGGGCTGCGACGTGTTGATCTTCCGAGGCCGGGCATGACCCAGAAAAGTGTGTCCGGCCAAATGGGATCAAGCGTGTTGGGCTATGTGGTGCACCCCTGCAGGGAAGTTTATCTATTCGAATAGCCGTGTCCCTCGGTAAAAGGACGACCCGGAGTTGTACCTTGACCTTATGACAACTAGAACCGGATACTTAATAAAACGCACCCTTCCAAGTACCAGATATAACCCGGTGATCGCTCTCTAACAGTGCAACGAGGAGGGGATCGCCGGGTAGGCTTATGCTATGCGATGCTACTTGGAGGACTTCAGTCTACTCTCTTCTATATGCTGCAAGACGGAGGCGACCAGAAGTGTAGTCTTCGATAAGACTAGCTATCCCCCTCTTATTCTGGCATTCTACAGTTCAGTCCACTGATATGGCCCTTTACACATATATCCATGCATATGTAGTGTAGCTCCTTGCTTGCGAGTACTTTGGATGAGTACTCACGGTTGCTTTGTTTCCCCCCTTTTTCCCCATTCCTCTACCCGATTGATGCAACCAGACGATGGAGCCCAGGACCCAGACGCCACCGTCGACGACGACTCCTACTACTCTGGAGGTGCCTACTACTACGTGCAGCCCGCTGACGTCGACCAGGAGTAGTTAGGAGGATCCCAGGCAGGAGGCCTGCGCCTCGTTCGATTTGTATCCCAGTTTGTGCTAGCCTTCTTAAGGCAAACTTGTTTAACTTAAGTCTGTACTCAGATATTGTTGCTTCCGCTGACTCGTCTATGATCGAGCACTTGTATTCGAGCCCTCGAGGCCCCTGGCTGGTATTATGATGCTTGTATGACTTATTTTATTTATAGAGTTGTGTTGTGATATCTTCCCGTGAGTCCCTGATCTTGATCGTACACATTTGCGTGCATGATTAGTGTACGATTGAATCGGGGGCGTCACAAGTTGGTATCAGAGCCGACTGCCTGTAGGAATCCCCCTTCCACACTCCTTGGCCGAAGTCGAGTCTAGACATTGCAAAAACTTTTACTAACATGGCTATGTGCCTTACGGGCCCACGTCGCCATCGGGTGGTACTAGGATCTTTTACTCCTCGCCCTTTACTCTGGGACTCTGAACTCTCTTCTATTCGGGTTAAACGATTTTGCTAAAATCTAACTCTAGGTTCTCGTTACCACTGCCTGCCGGAGAGCCCTTTCATTACAGATGATCGCCGGCTACACCAGAAGATTTCGAAGATACTCTCTGATATTCTCTTGAGACCTTGTGCCCATTGCTTTTGCAATTCCCTCCCGTCAAAATATCCCTATGGATAAATACTTACACCTGTCATGCTTACTTTTATTCCCACTCGATCTTGTTATTACAAGATACCCCGAGAATATTTTGTGCCTACTGCCTTGCAGTTCCTTGACACCTGAATACCCCTAAGAATAAATTCTCGCACTTTCCGAGTATCCGCTCCTCCCCAGTTGTTCAGGTGTTTCACAAAAGTCTTTGAAATACTATTCAACCCCCCGAAAATCCTTAGCAGCTTTATTGCTTTGCAAATACTTGTCTACTTGCATTATGGATGCTTCCCATATATCTGGCAATATTCACTAGTATCTTTTGACACCGTCATTTTGATCCTATTGATTACATGTGTTCGAAAGCACACAATCATTTATCAACCCTTCTAAATTATTTTTCCGGCTTAGACATCATTTTTGAACATGAGCTGGTTCTCGACCAAACTATTTGTCGTCAATTGTGCCTCTGGTCTATCCAACTTATCCATCCTTGATCAGAGCGTCTGCTTCTGATCCTTTATTTTGGAAATCATAATTCCTTTGCATTTAAGCTTTGAATTATTCAGGTGATTCCATAACTTGTTGCATTTGCATTCCTTCCTCTTCTGGTTGAGTATCGATACTCACATCAGATCCTTTGTGGACCATCAAGTCCTTTGTTGGATTGTTATCCGACAGTGTCTTTCACTTTTGATCACTTTGTGAGTTCTCCCCCTGATACATAATGCGTTTGATAAGTTGTATCCTCTGCTTGGCCAACCATGCTCTGCTTTCGGGCTTGTGTTATTTACTCTTGAAACTTGTGGTATATGTTTCTAAGAAGCCCTATGGGTTGAACATATGCCTTCTCTAAACCATGTGAACCCGAAAGTTTTCACGAGTCACGAGTCATACTCATCTGGTATTTCACCAGGTAAAACTTTCAACACTAATGCCTTTATCTAAGCGAGAAGTGAATGGAAGGTAACACATTGACGAAGTGGGAGTCGACCTTGAACTTTGTGTTCATGCCCGTGGACACGATGTAGATCTTATCATTTAAGCTTCTCTTAAATCAATTATTCCCTTATTATAAGTCCATGTTATATCTGGGATTTGGTCCTTTACAATCGTGGTTCCGACCATGTTCTCCTTTAAATACCATTTTCGATGCAAGTGTAAGCACTTGTCCTCTGTGGATCATTACCCTGGTCCAACCTCTACTTTGATCCCTCTTCGAGTATTACCCCCCCTGGTATCTCGAGATTATAATGGAACTGCATAACTTCTTATGAGTTCTTCATCAAGTGCTACATTCTCACTGATTCCAATTTTTCACGGGCTCCGAGTGGTCAAATACTCGAAGACCCCGATAACTGAACCGAGTCCGCGTTACGGTTCAACAACTCCTGCTGATATTCTTTACTTACGAGTTTGTACCCGATCATGTCGTTCCTATCCTGATCGGCTATATCATTATCGTGCTAAGTCTTAACAGTGTTATGTGGCTTTTCTTCCCGGAACACACTTTTGACGCTGAGCTAAGCTTACATCGATCTTCCTTGTCATATATTATTTTCTTGAACAACAATACTTGATTCCGAGGTTGTGTCGTACCCATGGTCACAATAACATTTTGCTTCATCATTCCTTTGACTTGATATCATCGCCGATCGATTACCTCTTCATGAAATCTCTTGACAAATGTGTCATGATCATCATCAGCACTCTGAGCTCTTCCAGAGTATCTATTGAATTCATGATGAGAAACACCATCCTTGCCCTCGATGATTTGTGTTATCATCGACCACTTTATTGTCTTTCGTTCAACACAAACTTGTTCGTGTTTGATGTTATACCTTGAGATCCTTGCTATCCAGCATTTGTTCTTCTTTACCCTGGAGTATTACCATCTATTATGTCAAGGATGTCGTGAGAATTTCACAACCTCTTAAGAATTCTTGATACAGGTGATCCTTCTTGCCATATCCGTTCATTCCTTGGTCCCCGTATTGTTTCTAACCGGAGAACCGACAATTGAACTATGAGGTGCGACTTCAAAACTTCTAGCAACCCTATTGCTTTGAAGTTAATGGTCGATGTTTCATTCTTAGACCATTGGTTATCGAATCATCATTCTAACATTGATCGTACTACCTAAGCCATGTTTCGGGTGCACTTTTCGGCCATTGTTTAATTATGTATGTTTTCCTTGAGCATACATAATTATATGATTTGATCCGTCAAATGGTATCTCCTTGTTCACATAACTGTGGAAATCCATCTTGTTAGAGATCTCGATGAATTGTCGCTGAGTCCCTCAGCCACCTCCTCACACTCTGTTTGGTCTAATGATGAACTCATGATTCGGAACTTGCTTCCATAGTCCGTTTCCCGAGAATCTTGCAACTCCATCTCATCAAATTGTGTTGCCCCAATTCCCTCTGAGACATCACGAGTCTGAGTTATCCTCACACCAATCAGATCTGAATCTCTGTCAGATATGATGGTTGGGGCATATTTCCAATAGTTATAACATTGGTCTTTATATGACCCGGTAAAGTGATGTCGTGCCAGCACACCTGGTCGGAGGACCTACTGTTATAGTTTCCTTTTAGCAAGGTTATCCATCCTTCCATGAGGAAATTGAAAGACTTATTCTATAAGTTGTTCCTGATGGATCCTTTGTGTATCCCAAAGTCTGACCTTTGCTTGAATACCATGTCAATGCTATCTCGAAGCATGTCTATGGTACCCCGATTTTCAACAGGAATATTTGAACCCGATGTTAAGTGTTTCCTGCTCAATTATCCAAACACCGTTGTATGGGTAATGTCATGAAATTTCCCCCCCTTACCTAATGAGTTTTCTACATTATATCATGTCTTGGATATTATGCTCTGCTTGTCCTTGGGAAGGATATACCCCTGATATATGTGTTTAAACACATTTTCCTTTCCATTGTTCTGATTAATTTGATAACCATATTATCCTTTCCATTGTTTGGTTTAACCTTTCTTGAGGTTTATATGATCTAAGCAGTAATATTTCCCTGCTTACGAAAACACCTCGGTGCACCACCTTATCAGTCAGACCCTGTTACTATTGTTGATGACATTTCGGTAACCACCGACGGACGGGAACCTTGCCTATTGGTCCGCCTCGTTCAACGAGCAGGAAAATGGTTCTCTTTGTCCCTCGCCCTTGGTATCGATGTTGTTGCCGACATAACTAACAGGCTACCCTCTGGCATGCCTTGCTATTGTGACCGTACAAGATGTCAGCCCCCCCTTCCTACCCTTAACCCACATGGTGGGCCCATAACCCACAGTTCCACAGGATCGTAACCTGACTCTCCTGTACACCCCTTGTTCCTAGAATTATTCCTCCCGCTTGGACTCGTATGTAATTCATGGGCCACCTTCAATGAGATCATCAATTCTGGTATCAGACACAATACCTAGTCCCATTGCTTTGGACCCCATTTCACGCCCTGTTTCAGGCATCGAGCGATTGCATGCCCGCTCGAAACTTCCCATGTTAACTCCTTGCCTCGCTCTCGACATTTTCGTAAATTTCAATTCGAGAGTTACTTTTCGCCACGTTCCCTAAATGATTAGCTACCAGATAGTCAACCTTGCAGAGTTCCGTTCTCCCGGAATACCCCCTTTATTCTTTCGTAAGTACGACAGAGTTCCCGAAGAAAGGATGACGACTTCGTCATGATGGCCTGAAATGGAGGAATGAGGACGTCAATGTAATGGATCGACCTCTTCGAGAAGAGCAACCAACACCGAGAGGACCCGTTAGAATTTCGTAACCAAAACCCTTCCCCCTTACTCCCCCTCTTAAATCTCGGGACGAGATTTCTTGTAGTGGAGGAGAATTGTGACGCCTGGATAATCAAGCTACAGTAACCTCTGCTAATGATGCCATGTCACCACTCTTACTGTTGTAAATCTCACGATGATTCAATCCCGTTCGAATTCAAAAATTCAAAATCAAGTCAAACGGTAAAGTTTTTCAATATTAAAACTAAAATGTTCAATAAATAGTAGATAAATCAGAGGCTAGGATAAAATTGTAAACAACATTATTAAAATTTGATAAGTCATTTAAACAACCTCAAACAGTGGCTGAGTACATTATTTAATAACCTTTAATTAATTCTAATCTAATGTGAAATGGTATTTCACCCAGACTAGTTTTGGTGCTAGGGTCTAATGCACTGCAATTTATGAGCTAGCTCCTGTATTTTATAATAATCAATTAGGTGCTAAACATTTTTTAAAAGCAGTAAAGGTAAAAAACAGAAAAAGTAAACAAAAGAAAACTAACAAAAAAAAGGGGGAACACCCCCCCACTGGGCTCCGGCCCAGCAGGCCATTGGGCCACCCACCTGGCCGGCCCACCCGGCGCCTACATCACCCATGGGGCGACCGAACCCTAACCTCCCTCCCCAGCCGCCCCACTCCCCACTCCCCTCGCCCCCACACACCCCCACACCCTCGCTGGATCTGGATCGAGCCCGATCCCCCCCCCTCACTGCTCGTTCTAGATCGGAGCACGGAACCGCCGTCGCCGTCCACGATCGCCGGAACCACCCCCTCTCGTCTACCTCTACCTCGTCGGACACCTCTACATCATCTCGTCCCCGCCGCCCGACGCTCCTCCGCCCCGACCCGACGCCGTCGCCCGTCGTCGTCGGACCTCCTCGTTGGACCACCTCCGTCGCCCGCTTCCTCATCCTCCTCCCCGTCGGCCTCGGCAGGCCTCGTCGTCCCCTGCCCTCCTCGCACGTGAGGACCCCTTCTCCTTCCCTCCTCTGCCCTCGCTTCCGCACGGTCCCCGCCCTCGTCGCCGCTCGCCCGTGGCCACCACGCCCGGGGCACACCCGAACCCGCGGTCGCCGCGCCCCCGTCTGTGCCACGCCGCGTCTCGCTGCCGTCGTCGCCCCGTTCCCCTCCGCGCGAGCGGTCATGCTCACAGCGCGTCGACCATGCCCGTCCATCGTGGCGCCCGCCACGTTCCCTGGCCGCGCTCGCGGGCCTCTGGCCGCGTCCGACTATGCCAGTTGTTGCGCGTGCTCGCCCAGCCGCGACCCAGTGCGCGCCCGCTCACACCACCGCACCTCGCTGTGCCGCCCCGCTCCGTCCACTACCGTCGGCGCCGGCCCCTGCGCCGGCCCCCTTCACCCGCTGGCCGCAGCGCCCTGTCGGGCGGGTTGGCGCGCGAGAACCGCCACCCGCGACCCGTTAAGGCCCCTGTCTGAATGACAGGAGGGCCCCGCCTCCAAAACGTTTAAAAAAAGAGATAAAAATGATAATAATAAAATTAAAATTAATTAATTAATTGCTTAATTAATTAACTTAATTTAAGCATAATTAGTTAACCTAATCACCTATAATAATTAACTAAACCAATTTAGTTAACCTAAGCCTATGACATATAGGACCCACACGTCAGCATGACCCGTCAAAACCTCTGTTGACTGGTGACGTCATGCTGACGTCATGTTGATGCAATAATGCTATTTTCAAATTTAATTAATAATTAATAAATTAGAAAATGATTTAAAAACTTTAATATTTAGTATAAAATAAACCGTAGCTCGGATGGAAAAACTTTGTACATGAAAGTTGCTCAGAACGATGAGGCGAACCCAGATACGCAGCCCGTTCGTCTGCCACGCATCCCTAACCTATCCAACTCGCAACTTTCCCCCTCCGGCTCCTTTACCCAAAAACGCAAAACACCGGGGATACTTTCCCGGTTGTTTCCCCCCTTCACCGGTATCACCGCATACCGTGTTAGGGCACCTCTAACACCGTTACCTGTCATGTCATGCATCACTATGCATCTGCTTGCTTAAATATTTATTGTTTCTCCCCCCTCTTCTCTCGCTAGACACCGAGACCGACGCTGCTGCTGCCCTGTTCGACTACGGTGTTGACGATCCCTCTCTCTTGCCAGAGCAACCAGGCAAGTCCCCCCCTTGATCACCAGATATCGCCTACTCTCCTCTATACTGCTTGCATTAGAGTAGTGTAGCATGTTACTGCTTTCGTTATTTCTATCCTGATGCATAGCCTGTCTTTGATATTGCTGATGATACCTTTACCTTCCATCCTACTTGCTTAGTATAGGATGCTAGTATTCCATCAGTGGCCCTACACTCTTGTCCGTCTGCCATGCTATACTACTGGGCCGTGATCACTTCGGGAGGTGATCACGGGCATATACTATATACTTTACACTGTTACATTACCTGCGATACTGTTCGGAGATGGGGGCTGAAGGGGCAGGTGGCTCCATCCCGGTAGAGGTGGGCCTGGGTTCCCGACGGCCCCCGACTGTTACTTTGAGCGGAGCGACAGGGCAGGTTGAGACCACCTAGGAGAGAGGTGGCCTGGCCCTGGTCGGCGTTCGCGGTTACTTAACACGCTTAACGAGATCCGGGTATTTGATCTGAGTCTGGCCATTTGGTCTATACGCACTAACCACCTACGCGGGAGTAGTTATGGGTATCCCGACGTCGTGGTATCAGCCGAAGCACTTCTTGACGTCAGCGACTGAGCGGCGCGCGCCGGGTTGGACCGCGTAACGTGACTTCCGTTGTACTGGAGGTTGCTAGGTCTGCTCACCGGCCGCGTTCGCAACGTGCAGGTGTGCTCAGGGCGATGGGCCCAGACCCCTGCGCGCATAGGTTTAGACCGGCGTGCTGACCGCTCTGTTGTGCCTAGGTGGGGCTGCGACGTGTTGATCTTCCGAGGCCGGGCATGACCCAGAAAAGTGTGTCCGGCCAAATGGGATCAAGCGTGTTGGGCTATGTGGTGCACCCCTGCAGGGAAGTTTATCTATTCGAATAGCCGTGTCCCTCGGTAAAAGGACGACCCGGAGTTGTACCTTGACCTTATGACAACTAGAACCGGATACTTAATAAAACGCACCCTTCCAAGTACCAGATATAACCCGGTGATCGCTCTCTAACAGTGCAACGAGGAGGGGATCGCCGGGTAGGCTTATGCTATGCGATGCTACTTGGAGGACTTCAGTCTACTCTCTTCTATATGCTGCAAGACGGAGGCGACCAGAAGTGTAGTCTTCGATAAGACTAGCTATCCCCCTCTTATTCTGGCATTCTACAGTTCAGTCCACTGATATGGCCCTTTACACATATATCCATGCATATGTAGTGTAGCTCCTTGCTTGCGAGTACTTTGGATGAGTACTCACGGTTGCTTTGTTTCCCCCCTTTTTCCCCATTCCTCTACCCGATTGATGCAACCAGACGATGGAGCCCAGGACCCAGACGCCACCGTCGACGACGACTCCTACTACTCTGGAGGTGCCTACTACTACGTGCAGCCCGCTGACGTCGACCAGGAGTAGTTAGGAGGATCCCAGGCAGGAGGCCTGCGCCTCGTTCGATTTGTATCCCAGTTTGTGCTAGCCTTCTTAAGGCAAACTTGTTTAACTTAAGTCTGTACTCAGATATTGTTGCTTCCGCTGACTCGTCTATGATCGAGCACTTGTATTCGAGCCCTCGAGGCCCCTGGCTGGTATTATGATGCTTGTATGACTTATTTTATTTATAGAGTTGTGTTGTGATATCTTCCCGTGAGTCCCTGATCTTGATCGTACACATTTGCGTGCATGATTAGTGTACGATTGAATCGGGGGCGTCACAAAACTGGACATGTCAAAAACAGATAACAAGTAGGCATGTTCGTGAGCTCGATGCACTCACTACAGAGCATTGCATGATAGACTAAGCATACATCCATCAATAAGACATGGCATAGCAGCTAGACATGGCAAGAAAAACATCATAGCATGCAAAGATCAACTACAACAAGATTGGCAAAATCGAATAACATGTAAACAATCTGCGAGTTACATTTTATAGCAAAAGTAGAGCTCGATTGACTCAAGCTATGGCACTCCATAATTACTAACAAAGGCTTGTATGGATAGAGAACATCCATACGCTCAAAACACCCTTACTGATCATGCTCAAAATAGGCATAGATCTCTCTGTAACAACATGAACACATGGCATAAAAATAACAGCAGGGCATGACTTAGTGAAAATACTAAGTCCCTGAAATCAGCAACAATAAGATCCCTAGTTTGCATGCTTGTGCTAGTCACCACAAAGATCACAAAAATACATGGCATACACCCCTGGAAAGATAGAATGGCATATTACAAAACACATGTAGGGCTCAACATCATAGGATGCACACATCAATCATGGTAAAAATGACAAAAGTGCATGTGTTGATAATAATCTGGAACTAACATCACATAGCCCTCTTCCAACAACATTTCGGGCACCAATATGAGATCAAATGAAAATGATGCAATGGGGTGAAATTATTTACTCATCGCGACGAACAATTTGACATATTATACGCACGAAACGGAGCAGTATGCAGAGAGTTATGATGCGATGAACATGGCATGATACTGTCAAATATAGGGACTTGGTAAAAAAAACAAGCTGCGCGCTGGAAACTAAAAGTCGCCCGGGGCGAGGGATAGGGGGGGTTGCTCACCACGTGCTTCGGCCCAGAGAGGAAGGAGAGGTGAGGCAGGCTGGAGGGGGGGAGCTGGACGGGGCCGGAGATGGGCCGGACGCGGGATGCGGTGGCCCAGGCGGCCCATGAGGTCACCGACGAGGGCGTCGTCCTTCTCCCGATCGCCCGATCGGATCGGGAGCCAAGCATGGCGGCGGCGGCGCTCCGCGGTTCGACGCGCTCCGACGAGCAGAGTCGGGGAAAAGAAGAAGCCGGCGACGGGGGCTCCAGATCCAGCAGTGGGGCGGCGGAACGGTGCCGGCGGCGAGCCTCCATGGGCGACGACGGATCCTGGTGAGGGAGAGAGAGAGATCCGATGAGAGAGAGAGAGATCCGGTGAGGGAGAAGAGGAGGGAAGAAGGAGGAGCAAGGCGACGGGCGTCGTGACCTGGGCGACGGAGGAGGCGGGGTCCGGTGGGGCTCCGGCGGGATTTCGGCGAAGTGCGGCGGCGAACGAGCCGTGCGGGGCTCGGGAGCCCGCGGGTGAGCGGCGCCGGGGTCGGGCCTGCGCGGGCCCGCGATGGGCTCGGCAGGCCATGCGGCGAGGAGCGGCGGTGGCGACAGGTGGCGCGGTGCCATTGGCTGCGGGCGGCGGCGGAGATGACGTGGCGGCCTCTGGTTGGCCGGAGTGAGGTGGAGGCTGGACATGTCCGGCGCGGGATGGACATGTCCGGCTGCGCGAGGAAGAGGGAGGCTAGGGTTGCACCGCGTGCGGCCCCCAGCATACTACAAACACCAGAAACTACTTGCAACTCCTGGACAGAGGACAAGGGTGATTAAGAAGCCGAGAGAGTCAATTAAGGATCCCAATGTGTGGTAGTAACTGTTTCATGGATCACAAACACAGAACTCAGTTCCTGAGGACGGCTTCAATGAGACAACCCACCATGTACTCCTACATGGCCTCTCACCGCTACCTTTACCAAATCGTGTTCACACACTTAGCTCACAATAGTAGGACATGCTCAACACCATTCCAATTCATTCCCGACGAATCAGACCCGACTCAACCCTAAGCAATAGCAGGCATGACAACAAACATGAATGAGTAGGCACATCAGTGCTCAAACAACTCCTACTCATGCTAGTGGGTTTCATCTATTTACTGTGGCAATGACAGGTCATGCAGAGGATAAGGGGTTCAACTACCGCAGCAAGTAACACATGAATCGTTGTTGTCCTAATGCAGTAAAAGAGAGTAGGAGCGAGAGAGTGGGATTGTATCGAAATGAACAAGGGGTTTTTGCTTGCCTGGCACTTCTGAAGATAATATAGCTCTTCATCGGTGTCATCGAACTCATCGTCGGAATCACGTCTATCGAGATGGGACAAAAACCGGCAACAGAGAAAGAAACACAATCAATGCAATGCACAATATGATGCATGATCATGACATGGTAAAAAGAGTGTGTTGGGCTAATGCAACTACAACCAGATGGGTTTGAGCTATTTTGAACCAAAGTTTCAAAGTTCAAACACATTTGTGATCTTAAATAGTGCTTTATCATGTTTTGCACTAAACAGCAAGTTAACTTGTTTAAACATGCATGAAACCAGTACAGATGGATAGATTGAATTTTTCTGATAATTTTTGATATATAATTTGTTTGATTTGGAGCTATGGTTGAACTTCTATGAATTTTAGAAGTTTGCATCATTTTCTGGAATTTCCTGAATTAAATTAAATCCAGAAAATGATTTATAGCGTCAGCATTACGTCATGCTGACGTCAGCTGGTCAACAGGACCGTCCAGGTCAAACCTGGCAGGTGTGGCCCATCTGTCATTGACTCAGTACTAACCAGGGTTTAGTTAAATCCTAACTAAAGTAATTAGAAGGGCTAGGGCCCACAGTCAGCGAGTCAGTGGGTTAGCTAATATTTAATTCGCTCTAATTAAATTAGCAGGGCCTCGGGCCCTCATGTTAATGACCCAGGGGGGTCAAACCCTGGTCAAAAGAGTCAACGCCACCGGCGGCTTAACGCCGGCGACGGCAAACGCGGTGGAGCGCTGCGGCAGCTTCTCCGGCGGCTAAACGCGTGGCGAAGGGCACCCACGCGTAGCGGGCGGTCGTCCGCGTCGAGTGGTGCGAGCGGGAGGAGCTAGGGTGGAGCGAGCTCGCCGGAGTCCAGCTCATGGCGGCGGCCGAAGCTCGGGCACGGACGGTTAGGCGCTACGGCGCGTTTCGCGACGAACTGGTGGGGTCTGCGGCTTCCTCAGGAAGCGCTGAGCACGCCTACGTGCTCTGGTGCGACGTGCGGGTGTTGCAACCGCGGCGGCGACATGGCCGGCGGCGGGGAGCGCTCGGCTCCGGTGGTTGATGCGGCTAGGGGGCGAATTAGGCAACGGGGCATGGGGGAAACGGTGCAGCGGCTCATCGCGGTTCTTCTAGTGCTGCTGGCGAGGCAGGGGAGGCACAGGGTCCGGCGAAACGATGGCGGGGATCACCGGCATCCGTGGTCGGAAACGGCGGCGTTGGAGATGCGGTAGAGCTTCTGGCGCCGCGTGACTCGATGGAGAGGATGACGACGTCGTGGCGGAGCTCGGGATCATGTCGGAGAGGCACGGGGAAGGTTGTGGTCATGGCAACGGCGAACGATGGCGACGACGCGTTCGGGTGTGCGAGAGAGAGAGAGAGCGAGGGAGAGACGGAGGGGGGAGAGTGAGGAGGTCAGGGGGTCCAGACGGTAGCGGCGTGTCGTTGGCGGCATCGCGCTGGCCAGGGGAGGGCCAGGCAGGCAGCTGCGTGCCGGCGTGCACGGACGTCGTGCTCGGCCTTGCCTCTGCCAATAGGCAGAGGTTGAGGACAGGTTTGCCCCTGGTGGGCTGGCCAACAGTGTTGGGCCTGGGGGCTTTGCCAACTGAGCACTCTCTCTCTCTCTTTTCTAATTTATTCTGTTTTCTAATTTTCTGCTTTATGTTTGTAAATAAAATACCAACCAAAACACTTTGGTTAATTCTGTCAATTTTTGTGAGGAATATTTGAATTATTTCCTAACCACACAATAATTTTCAGAATATTTGGAGCAACCAATATTTAATAGTAACTTTTAAACTCCAACTCAAATACCAAAATGATTTAATTCAATGATCAATATGTCCTGGAAAAATAAGCATCATCTCTGGTAGAGGCTTTCACCTTTTCCCATAAATCATGAACATTTTAAAAGGATATTTGAGGTCATTGAAAATATTTTGGTTGAACCTATTTGAATTGCATTTGTGCTAGGGTTTATCAATCCCCATTTCAAATTTCCTAAATTTAAACATGACGACATGATGATCATGCAAGTACAAGAAAAGGCTAAGCTAGGGCTGTGACATGTTTATCTTTGGTATTGTAGATATAAGTAATTTATTTATAAACTTGGTCAAAGTTTCAAAAGTTTGACTTTTAAAAAAAATGCTGGCACTACATTATCGAACGGATGGAGTAGCTCTTTCTCTCTCTGCTATCTCTCACGCCTCCCCTCTCACTCGAACTCTCTATACCGACGGATTATACGCTCACCGTGTCAGCGTATAGCTCTGTATATTGCTTAGTTGACCAGTTAACAAGTCCACATGCTGCCTTGTCAGCTCGTGTTCTCTATCTTTGTGTGCTGGCCCATGTGGCAGTGGGTGAAAATAAGTAAACTAGTGGCCCATCTGACACGTGGTGAAGTAAACAAAGTTGAAACCACTCGGGGTAGCACCCCGCACGCTAGTAAATTGAGGGTGCATTGAGGACATGCTTCTTCTGCGTGAAGGATGCACTCACGCACAATTCACCACTGCGCGGCGGCATGCACAGAAGGACGCACTCGCGCACACCCAGCAGGCCAGCACACAACATAGACCAGCACACGTGTACACCGGCGTCGTCGCCGGTTGAGATGGATGGCGGGGCAGCCAACAAGCGGAGGCGGCTCGAGCCAAAACCGCATCCGGCGAGCCTGGACTTCATCAGCAGCCTTCCTGATGTCATGCTTCTCGTCATCATCGGCCTCCTCCCCACCAAATATGTTGTGCGGACTGCCCTGCTCTCCCAGCGGTGGCGCCCCCTCTGGCGCCACGTCCCCCTCAACCTCACCGTTGACAGCTGCCTCTGCGACATGGATTGCAAATGCATGGCCGCAGTTTCCAAGATCCTTCCATCGCACCCTAGGCCAGCCAGATGCCTTGACATCCACATGTTCAGTACCAACTGCAAGGTCCAAGCCAAGTTCGACGAGTGGTTCTTATCCCCCTCCCTAGATCAGCTCGAGGATCTCAGCTTTGAAGCTGGACGATGTCGCTCTCTGCCGCTGTCCGCGCTCTGCCTCACGCCAACGCTGCACCGCGCCAGCTTCAACTCCTGCTATCTTCCCCAGATTAATGTCGCGCCCGCCCTTCTTCTCCCTCAACTCAAGGAGCTCGACCTCTTCAACGTTGGCATCTCGAAGCAGGCTATGGAGCACCTGCTCCGCAGCTGTACTGCGCTCGAGTACCTTCGTCTTGAGCAGATCCACGGGTTCATTAGCCTCCACATCGCCTCGACGAATCTCCGATGGATTTTTGTGTCTTGCTGGCCCCGCAACAAGACATCAATTGGGAAGAGATCACTCCAGCTGTTCCATGTTATGGTCATTGAGAATGCGCGTTTCCTTGAGAGATTGTTTGTATCTGATCTAGAAGGTCCAACAAAAATCAAGGTCATTGACGCGCCGAAATTGACAGCGTTGGTGTACTCTTTATTGGATCAGTAATCGTTCAGGTACAACATTCATCTTATTCTCCGTCTTCTTGAAATTCACATTTTTTAATTTCTTCTTGATGTATTTACGACCGTCTTCCAGAAAATGATTCCCACAAGCTTGACCCAGTCTATGCGCACAGTGAAGATCTTGGCAATAAAATATATCGGCCCCAATCTGGATCAAGTTGTTGGATTCCTTACATGCTTTCCGTGCACGGAGAAGCTACTCATCGAGGTGAAACTTCTTTCCTATTAGTAAATGGTAATCACAACATAGCTCAATTTTTTCGTAATTTTCCCAAATTACGATGACAAGTGTAGTGTTCAAAATTGCATCTATGCACTGCACCGAAAGAAATGTTTTTAGTATTTTTTCTCACGTGATCACCTGCATCATTTTGTTGTTGTACTACTATAGTAGCCTAGGCTAGTCATAGTGGAAAGCAACTTAGACTAGTAACTATATGGTTACCCTAAGAGCAAGTACTACCTCCGTCCTAGTTTACTCTTCCAATTTTGTAGTATCAAAATTTGACCATAGATTTAACTGACAAAATGTTAATTCATGTCACTAAAAATTATATCGTTGGATTCGTATTTGAACATAATTTCAAATGGTAAAATTTTTGGTGACATGCGTTGGCATTTTCTTAGGTAAATCTATGGTCAAAATTTTACACTAAATACGAGGTAGTACAAAATTGGGCTATAACGGCACTCCACTATGTAGGCCAAAACACGTGCCAAATTCACTTGTGATGCATTTGGCAGCGGTGCCCCTCCATTGCTCACCTAGTGCCCCAATCTGGATCACGTACTTTGCTCCGGTGCCAAATTAACTCACGCAATGAAAAAACAGTTGCGTGGGAGCGAGAGAGGACTGAGGCAATAAAAAAACACTTGTTTGGGAGAGTGAGAGGCTAGTGTAGTTGGTTTGATTGATTTGTTTATACATGTGGGTCTATGTGCACAGCGGTGCCAACTCTCTCACATCACGAGAGCGGTGCCAAATTTTTGTGATTTGACATCAATGTGTATTATGTGGCATACTTTTGAGAAATATGGCATCAGCCAGATAGTGGAAGGCAACAAATTCCCAAGCTCTTCACATGCTCCATGATGATAGTGACTGCAGACGGTGAGGTTGACTATGGTATGCCGAACACGGCGCCTATACTCAGGTGTCATCTCGGGCGTAGGGTCTTGTCACTTCACTATGTGGAGCAGCACGTAATAATTTGACCAACGGGTAGTACAGTGCTACTAGTACATTGGTAGTACTACTACTAGTACTAGCACCATCGTCTGGATTTAGTAGTACTACCATGTCCATCTGGATATAGTATTGGACTAGCAATATCTAGTAATGCATGTCACAAAAAATGTACTACTCCCTCTGTAAATAAATACATGGTGTATTGTTTTATTCCTATCGGCGAGAGAAATGTCTTTTTGATAATTAATAGGATTACATGCAATGAACTAACCACTGCATGTCATGTTTGGTAGTCTCAAGTCATTGAAAGCATGCACGACCCACATCTCTCATTGGTTGATATGTCATGAAATAAGAAATGAGGAGGGAGTCAATGTACCGTGCCTAAGTGTTTTGGGATTACACAACATTTTTGGTTACATGCATTAACATTTTATTAGTTTAATCAAAGGTCAAAACTTGGCGCAAAATGCAAAGGGGACCAATAAACCAGTAAACATCAAAGTTCTCTCGTTTGGCCCCTACTAGAGGTCCGGTGAGATGACTATACTGCACCGGCACGGAGGGGGACACAGCTTCATTGACTTACTGCACCTGCCTTTGGTTGTATCACACGTGGGCCCAATAGGTGGCTGGCCCACCTGTCATACAGCCAAAGGCAAGTGCAGTAGACAGCCGAGGAGTAGATGGCCAACATGCACGTGAATTCAAAATAGTCTGCACTTCTCATATAAAGGCTCCCCGCCAGTCCAATCTACGAAATCCTACGCACCTACGGGCCCTAACCAAGGGCAAGAGTGACCACTCGAATCACAAGATCAGTTGACTAGAAGCTAGACCCATGGATGTGATGAGCGCGAGCATCAGCCAGCTGTGCCACATGGTCCACGACGCCGGCCTGCGGCCCGGCACCGAGGAATGTCTCCAGATCGTGCTTGAGGCCGCCAGGGCGAGGGGCCGCTTGGACGACAACTTCGTCTCCTTGTTCGACGAGGTCCTTGTCGGCTTCCTTGACAAGTTCACCATCGTAAAGAAGCTCATAGACGACCTTGAAGTACGCCTCCAGCCCACGCGCCCAGGCTCTGTGATGCCCGCCACCCTCAACGGCCTCTATGGTGACAACCTCTTCGATGCACTGGTGGCCCTGCGACTGCCTGCCCTTGCGCCGGAGAATGTCCACCTCGAGGTCGCGCTCCCTGCGCAGTGCCTGGCGCAGCAAGACACCATCGACATAATCACCCATGTGTACGCGCAAATCGTCCACAAGGACTACTACATGCAAGAGGAGGACGATAGGATGCTGGCCTTCTTTGACCACATGGCAACCTTGGACGTCATTGTTTGGAAGCACGTTCAGCTCGCCGCCAACGCCGCTGCTCCTCACACGTCGGTTGGTGACCCGGCGCACTAGGGCATGAGGATGTCGTTGATGGATCCGTATGTATCTTTATCTTTCCGTCAAATCCATGTAGTAGTATATGGTACTATACCTAGTAATTATCTTACCTTTCGCATCAACTTCATAATTTTTGTACGTACTCTATGCATGAACCGTGCCAGAACCAAACTTCTCATTACCCCAGGGAAAATTGTTATTTCTATCTATCGGTCGCGCCATGAAGCAGAACCAAATTTTACGAGTTACAAGTTCAAAAGGAAAAGCCTGCCGTGTTCGCGTCGCACCCCCACACGGTTGGTCCGGCACGCCGCTCAAGGGGGAATGCGTGTTGTGTTGCATTTTCACTTACAAGTGTGACCGCAGTTGAGCAAACCGATTGTCGGATTATAGGTTTCGGCAAAACCCTTGAGGTTCGAACTCTGGGGTGCGCATGAAGATTTGTCCCTACCGCAAGCACAATCGCGATCGATCCAAGCCTAACTACGCAAGGTCGCAAAGAACACAAGGACACAAGATTTATACTGGTTCAAACCACCATTGTGGTGTAATACCCTACTCCAGTGTGTGGTGGTGGATTGCCTCTTGGGCTATGGATGAACAGTTACAAGGGGGAAGAACAGCCTCTTGAGGTTGAGGTGTTCTTGTGTTTGCGTGTGGCTAAGGACTAGATCCGTCTCTGTTCGGCCCCCTCCCTACTGTGGTGGCTAGCCCTATTTATAGAGGCCCTGGTCCTCTTCCCAAATATTAAGCAGGAAGGGAGCCAGCAACTGCCAATTTGAAAGGGGATAGCTAGTACAGCTTATCCTGACTAAAGGTGGTCTTCACCTGCAAAAGGCTCTGGTGCTGACGCCGCCTTGGGCTCCATGGTGACCTCCGTCTTGCTGCCCTCATGGTCTTGGTCTCGTTGCACTGGTATGGAAACCTTTTCTTGACGCCTCGGTACTCCACGCCTGCACTTGCCCCTTAGCGCCGAAGAGGAAACAAGGACATTGTGCGCACTGGTGCCCGCCTGGTCTCGAGCGTCATGGCTTACGTCACGGGAACCTCGCGAGGTTTGCCTTGCCTTGATCTCTCCGCCCCTCATGAGCCAGCCTGGTGTAGATGCTCCCGAGAAGGTCTTGAGTCATACGCCTCGTCAGGCTTGGCCCCTCGCGTGGATCTTGGTTGCTTGTTGACGAAGGCGGGCCGTACGGGCCGACCCGCAGAGCCACGCCACGGGCCGCAGGCAGGCAAGTCTGGGGACCCCCGTTCCCAGAACGCCAACAGTAGCCCCCGGGCCCAAGGCGCGCTCGGGCTTGGCTTCGAGGCGTCTCTGCTTCCCCACGCTGCCTCCGAATCCGCCTGGCTATGCGGCCCCGCAGCCTACACAGTTATTCTTCCATCGCCCGCGCCATACTTCCCAAATTCCTCTTCTTCCCCGAGACTCTGCTCCGCCCCCCAATCTGACCTGAGCTCTGCTTACTCCATCACCATGGCACCGAAACGAGCGGACGCGGGTAAGAAATCCCTGTCCCCTGCCAACGTGCTGATGTCTACCACGCAACATTCTTCTTGTAGACGTTGTTGCGCCTCCAAGTGCAGAGGTTTGTAGGACAGTAGCAAATCTCCCTCAAGTGGATGACCTAAGGTTTATCAATCCGTGGGAGGCATAGGATGAAGATGGTCTCTCTCAAGCAACCCTGCAACCAAATAACAAAGAGTCTCTTGTGTCCCCAACACACCCAATACAATGGTAAATTGTATATGTGCACTAGCTCGGCGAAGAGATGGTGATACAAGTGCAATATGGATAGTAGATAAAGGTTTTTGTAATCTAAAAATATAAAAACAGCAAGGTAGCAAGTGGTAAAAGTGAGCATAAATGGTATTGCAATGCTAGGAAACAAGGCCTAAGGTTCATACTTTCACTAGTTCAAGTTCTCTCAACAATAATAACATAGTTTGATCATATAACAATCCCTCAACATGCAACAAAGAGTCACTCCAAAGTCACTAATAGCGGAGAACAAACGAAGAGATTATGGGTATGAAACCACCTCAAAGTTATTCTTTCGGATCGATCTATTCAAGAGTTCCTACTAGAATAACACCTTCAGACACGAATCAATCAAAACCCTAATGTCACCTAGATACTCCAATGTCACCTCAACCAACACAAAGTACTTCAAAGAGTGCCCCAAAGTTTCTACCGGAGAGTCAAGACGAAAACGTGTGCCAACCCCTATGCATAGATTCCCAAGGTCACGGAACCCGCAAGTTGATCACCAAAACATACATCTAGTGAATCAATAGAATACCCCATTGTCACCACGGGTATCCCATGCAAGACATACATCAAGTGTTCTCAAATCCTTAAAGACTCAATCCGATAAGATAACTTCAAAGGGAAAACGCAATCCATTACAAGAGAGTAGAGGGGGAGAAACATCATATGATCCAACTATAATAGCAAAGCCCGCGATACATCAAGATCATACCACCTCAAGAACACGACAAAGAGAGATCAAACACATAGCTACTGGTACATACCCTCAGCCCCGAGGGTGAACTACTCCCTCCTCGTCATGGAGAGCGTGGGGATGATGAAGATGGCCACTGGTGAGGGATCCCCCCTCCGGCAGGGTGCCGAAACAGAGTCCCGATTGGTTTTTGGTGGCTACAGAGGCTTGCGTTGGTGGAACTCCCGATCTCTTCTATTCCCCGATGGTTTTAGGGTATATTGATATATATATGAGGAAGAAATACGTCAAGGGGGGCCACGAGGGTGGAGGGCGGGCCCAGGGGGGTGGGCACGCCCCCCCTGCCTCGTGCCTTCCTCGTTGCTTCCCTTACGTACACTCCAAGTCTTCTGGATCACGTTCGTTCAAAAAATCACGCTCCAGAAGGTTTCATTCCATTTGGACTCCATTTGATATTCCTTTTCTGTGAAACACTAAAACAAGGGAAAAACAGGAACTGGCACTGGGCTCTGGGTTAATAGGTTAGTCCCAAAAATAGTATAAAAGTGCATAGTAAAGCCCATTAAACATCCAAGATGGATAATATAATAGCATGAATGCTTCATAAATTATAGATACGTTGGAGACGTATCAGGATCCCCAAGCTTAATTCCTGCTCTTCCTCGAGTAGGTAAATGATAAAAGAAATAATTTATGAAGTGTGAATGCTAGCAAGTGCATGAGTTTGATCAATGATAATTTCAATCACCTTTTCTAGCATCACTATATGTCATAACAGTAGTTCATCTCATAAAACTTCTCATGATCAAGTAACAAGCTATTCCAATGTTAAATCATAGACCATAAACTTTCTTGAAAACTAACAAACCGTGTTATTAGTCATCAGACAATTGCAATTCATCTTATTTCCAGGAAGAGTCTATGTCAGAGCTTTGATTCAGCAAACTTCACATACTCAACTATCATATAGTCTTCCATGATTGCTACCACTCAAAGCATATTTTTAGAACAAATAGCATTCATTGAACACAGAGAAAGATAGGGGCTTAATGTTTCGCCTCCCAACCTTTTACCTCAAGGGTAATGTCAACAATAATAATTCATGATCAAATATATTTGAACGGCCATATATGCTTAGATCTTTCCCCATCACATAATGCTTGCCAACTAAAGAGTAGATTGGAATGAGAAGGAATACTACTGACTCTTGCATAAAAGTAAAAGATAGGCCCTTCGCTGAGGGAAGCAGGGATTCACAGAGGTGCCAGCGCTTGTTTTTGAAATAGAGATAAATAACTTTGAGAGGTATGCTTTCATTGTCAACACAACAACCAAGAGTTCCCAATATCTTCCATACTACATACATTATAGGCGGTTCCCACGCAGAAAGGTAAAGTTTTTACTCCCCCTCCACCAATAATCATCAATCCATGGCTTGCCCGAAACAACGGGTGCCTCCAACTAAGATCAATCCTGGGGGAGTTTTGTTTGCAATTATTTTTATTTGATTTCGATCTTTTGATCATGGGACTGGGCATCCCAGTTACCAGCCATTTTTCTCGTGAATGATGAGCGGAGTCCACTCATCTTGAGAATAACCCACCTAGCATGGAAGATACTGACAGCCCCTAGTCTCTACATGAGCTATTCGGGCATACAAAACGGATTATTATTTCAAGGTTTAGAGTTTGGCACATGCAAATTTACTTGGAACGGCAGGTAAATACCGCATATAGGTAGGTATGGTGTACACTCATGGAAGAAACTTGGTTCAAGGGATTTGGATGCACAAGTAGTAATCTCGCTAAGTACAAATATTTTGGCTAGCAAAAGATTCTAAAAAAATAAGAACCACATGTTGGAGGATCTATAACAATATAACTTCTATACAAATATACCCAACCATAACTCGTTAAGTTGTCTTCCTTGTTCAACTTCAACTAATTTGATCAAGTAAAATAATTAATGGGGCTCACAATCATAAAAGATGTCCAAGATAGTATATTTATATGTGAAACATCTCTTCCTTCAATATTCTTCCATGAATTGTTCAAGTGACCAATACTATATTTGCTAACCTTCAATAAATTTACCACCTCTACTTCTTATATGTGAAATCATTACTCCCCATGGTATAAGCATATGAAACATATGTAAATTCAGATTTATGATATTCAATTCATTCAACCATTTACTCATAGGATATAAGTGAAGCACGTGACTAAATGACAAACTACTCCAAAAGATATAAGTGAAGATCAATGAGTAGTTGAATGATTATGTAACTATGTGAAGACTCTCCCATTTAATAATTTCAGATCTTGATATTTTATTCAAACAGCAAGAAAAACAAAATAAAATGACATTCTAATAATAGCAAACATCATGTGAAGAAGCAAAAACTTAGGATCAACCGATACTAACCGATAGTTGTCGAAGAAGAAAGGTGGGATGCCAACTGGGGCATCACCAAACTTAGACGCTTGAGACTTCTTCAAATATTATCTTGGGATGCCTTGGTCATCTCCAAGCTTGAGATTTTGTGTCTCCTTAATTCCTCTTATATCACGGTTTTCCTAAATCTCAAAAGCTTCATCCACACGAAACTCAACAAGAACTCGTGAGATAGGTTAGTATAAACCAATGCAAAAACCTTATAATACTTTACTGTAGCAAATCACTCAAATAATTATTCAACATTGCATACTAAATGCCTCTGCATATTTAGAACTCCCATCATCAAACGGAATTATTAAACAAGCAAACATATGCAAGCAATGCAAACATAACAACAATCTGCCTAAACAGGACAGTCTGTAAAGAATGCTGCAAAATACATACTTCCCTAGCTCCAAAAATTATGAAAGAAAATTCCCACTGTAGATAATTTATCATGGTTCATTATGCAAAAGGTTTCAACATTTATCACATCTGACTTTTCTAGGGAATTTTTGCAACAGCGGTAAACTTTCTGTTTTCAAACAGCAACATGTAGACTTGTAATTTAAGCATGGTAAGGGCTATCCTTGACATTTTTATTGAAATGAATGATGCAAAAAATTAATCTAAATAACAGCAAGCAAATACTAATAAAAGAAAATGACGCTCCAAGCAAAACACATATCATGTGGTGAATAAAAATATAGCTCCAAGTAAATTTACCGATGAACGAAGACGAAAGAGGGGATGCCTTCCGGGGCATCCCCAAGCTTAGGCTCTTGGTTGTCCTTATTCCATAGTCCATCGAATCTTTACCCGAAACTTGAAAACTTCACAACACAAAACTTAAAACACAAAATCTCGTGAGCTCCGTTAGTATAAGAAAGCAAACCACCACTTTAAGGTACTGTAATGAACTCATTCTTTATTTATATTGGTGTTATATCTACTGTATTCCAACTTCCCTATGGTTCATACCCTCCGATACTACTCATAGATTCATCAAAATAAGCAAACAACACATAGAAAACAGAATCTGTCAAAAACAGAACAGTCTGTAGTAATCTGTATCAAAGGTATACTTATGGAACTCCAAAAATTCTGAAATAAATTGCTGGACGTGAGGAATTTGTCTAGTGATCAAGTGCAAAAAGAATCAACTCAATTTCTCTCTCTGGTAAAAAAATGGCAGCTATTCTCGTGAGCGCTAAAGTTTCTGTTTTTTATAGCAAGATCATAAAGACTTCACCCCAAGTCTTCCCAAAGGTTCTACTTGGCACAAACACTAATTAAAAAATAAAACCACATCTAACCAGAGTCTAGATGAATTATTTATTACTAAACAGGAGAAAAAAGCAAAGAACAAAAATAAAATTGGGTTTCCTCCCAACAAGCGCTAACGTTTAACGCCCCTAGCTAGGCATGATGATTCCAATGATGCTCACATAAAAGATAAGAATTGAAACATAAAGGGAGAATCATGAAGAATATGAATAGCACATTTAAGTCTAACCCACTTACTATGCATAGGGATTTTGTGAGCAAACAACTTATGGGAACAATAATCAACTAGCATAGGAAGGCGAAACAAGTATGACTTCAAAAATTTCAACACAAAGAGAGGAAACTTGATAATATTGCAATATGTAGAAGCATATGATCCTCTCTCATAATAATTTTCAGTAGCATCATGAATAAATTCAACAATATAACCAGCACCTAAATAATTCTTTTGATGATCTACAAGCATAGAAATTTTACTACTCTCCACAATAGCAAATTTATTCTCATGAGTACTAGTGGGAGCAAACTCAACAAAATAACTATCATGTGAGGCATTATCCAATTTAAAATTAAAATCATGATGACAAGTTTCATGGTTATCATTATTCTTTATAGCATACATGTCATCACAATAATCATCATAGATAGCAACCTTGTTCTCATAATCAATTGGAACCTCTTCCGAAATAGTGGATTCATCACTAAATAAAGTCATGACCTCTCCAAATCCACTTTCATAATTATCACAATAAGATTCAACACCCTCCAAAATAGTGGGATCATTATTTCCTAAAGTTGACACTCTTCCAAACCCACTTCCATCAATATAATCATCATAAATAGGAGGCATGGTATCATCAAAATAAATATTCTCATCAAAACTTGGGGGACTAAAAATATCATCTTCATAAAACATAGCATCCCCAAGCTTGTGGCTTTGCATATCATTAGCATCATGGATATTCAAGGATTTCATATTAACATCATTGCAAACATGCTCATCATTCAAATATTTAGTGCCAACCATTCTAATGCATTCTTCTTCTAACAACTGAGCACAATTACCGGAATCCTTATTTTCACGAAAGACATTAAAAAGATGAAGCATATGAGCCAAACTCAATTCCATTTTTTATAGTTTTCTTTTATAAAATAAACTAGTGATAAAACAAGAAATTAAAAGATTCGATTGCAAGATGTAAAGATATACCTTCAAGCACTCACCTCCCCGGCAACGGCGCCAGAAAAGAGCTTGATGTCTACTAGGCAACCTTCTTCTTGTAGACGTTGTTGGGCCTCCAAGTGGAGAGGTTTGTAGGGCAGTAGCAAATTTCCCTCAAGTGGATGACCTAAGGTTTATCAATCCGTGGGAGGCGTAGGATGAAGATGGTCTCTCTCAAGCAACCCTGCAACCAAATAACAAAGAGTCTCTTGTGTCCCCAACACACCCAATACAATGGTAAATTGTATGGGTGCACTAGTTCGGCGAAGAGATGGTGATACAAGTGCAATATGTATAGTAGATAAAGGTTTTTGTAATCTGAAAATATAAAAACAGCAAGGTAGCAAGTGGTAAAAGTGAGCGTAAACGGTATTGCAATGCTAGGCAGCAAGGCCTAAGGTTCATACTTTCACTAGTGCAAGTTCTCTCAACAATAATAACATAGTTTGATCATATAACAATCCCTCAACATGCAACAAAGAGTCACTCCAAAGTCACTAATAGCGGAGAACAAACGAAGAGATTATGGTAGGGTACGAAACCACCTCAAAGTTATTCTTTCGGATCGATCTATTCAAGAGTTCCTACTAGAATAACACCTTAAGACACAAATCAATCAAAACCCTAATGTCACCTAGATACTCCAATGTCACCTCAAGTATCCGTGGGCATGATTATATGATATGCATCGCACAATCTCAGATTCATCTATTCAACCAACACAAAGTGCTTCAAAGAGTGCCCCAAAGTTTCTACCGGAGAGTCAAGACGAAAACGTGTGCCAACCCCTATGCATATATTCCCAAGGTCACGGAACCCGCAAGTTGATCACCAAAACATACATCAAGTGAATCAATAGAATACCCCATTGTCATCACGGGTATCCCACGCAAGACATACATCAAGTGTTCTCAAATCCTTAAAGACACAATCCGATAAGATAACTTCAAAGGGAAAACGCAATCCATTACAAGAGAGTAGAGGGGGAGAAACATCATAAGATCCAACTATAATAGCAAAGCTCGCGATACATGAAGATCATACCACCTCAAGAACACGAGAGAGAGAGAGAGAGAGAGAGAGATCAAACACATAGCTACTGGTACATACCCTCAACCCTGAGGGTGAACTACTCCCTCCTTGTCATGGAGAGCGCCGGGATGATGAAGATGGCCACTGGTGAGGGATCCCCCCTCCGGAAGGGTGCTGGAACAAGGTCTCAATTGGTTTTTGGTGGCTACACAGGCTTGCGACAACGGAACTCCCAATCTCTTCTGTTCCCCGATGGTTTTAGGGTATATTTATATATATAGGAGGAAGAAATACGTCAGGGGGGCCACGAGGGTGGAGGGCGCACCCAGGGGGTGGGCGCGCCCCCTGCCTCGTGCCTTCCTCGTTGCTTCCCTTACGTACACTCCAAGTCTTCTGGATCACGTTCGTTCCAAAAATCACGGTCCTGAAGGTTTCATTCCATTTGGACTCCGTTTGATATTCCTTTTCTGCGAAACATTGAAACAAGGGAAAAAACAGAAACTGGCACTAGGCTCTAGGTTAATAGGTTAGTCCCAAAAGTAGTATAGAAGTGCATAGTAAAGCCCATTAAACATCCAAGATGGACAATATAATAGCATGAATGCTTCATAAATAATAGATACGTTGGAGACATATCACGTGCCTTCAACCGCCGAGCCTGCGGTCGGCCGGTCGCTGGTGCTCAATGATGAGGCCATGGACAAGGTGCGCCCCATGCTCGCCTCC
The DNA here is from genome assembly GCA_032464435.1 of Aegilops umbellulata. NCBI lineage: Eukaryota > Viridiplantae > Streptophyta > Magnoliopsida > Poales > Poaceae > Aegilops > Aegilops umbellulata. The sequence goes on along the minus strand of CP136058.1, from coordinate 264,855,777 downwards.
AGCTTCAATGAGTGGGGGAAGAAGGCGGCTTGGCTCGTACCTCGCGCTCGCATTGACCGGGTTGCCACCGAGATTCCCATCTTCATCGATGCCCTTGGTGTTGGCTTGGTCCCTCCTTTCTCTGCCTTCATCGACACAGTGCTTGAACATTACAAGATCCATCTGCTGCATCTCGACCCCCAATCTGTGACTCTTATCGCCGCCTTCGCCTTCGTGTGTGAGGCCATGGTGGGCATTACCCCTTCCGTGGCCCTTCTTCGCCACTTCTTCTCGTTGCACCTGATGGATTCGCAACAAAGCTCGGGATGCCTGAGCTTCCATGCGTGGCAGAGACGGTCAGCCTAGGGATTGATTTTGACCTTCCTCTATCTGCGGATGAGTTCCGGACGCGCTGGGTGTATGTGGACGCAGGGGTACTCAGACCCCTACTCTCGCCTCCGTCGTCGCTCGCCGTCCCCAACCTCGGCTGGGGTCATGAGAAGCTCGCGAGCCCTCGCCTCGCCCCTGTTTGGTTCAGGCTGAAGAATCTGAAGGACTGGGGCATGACCGTGCCTATGGTGGTGAAGGAATTCGTCAGGCACCGAATTGCTCCTCTTCAGCGCCATTCTCGCCCGATGTGGGCCTTGCTTAGCAGTCAGAACAGTATGAGACTTCAAGAGTCCGGGATTCCCCTTGGGGCACGGCAGACCATGCTCGAGATCTTTACGGGCACCCCTTCTTCGGATGACATGCCTGGGAAGAGCTGTCTACCGTACTGCTGCGCGAACAAGGAAGAATTTGTGGAGCACATGCCTTCCTTTGATGAGTGGGGGTTGCGTCCGGACGGCCTAGTGGGGCCCCGCGAGAACCCTGTCAACATGGTTCCCTTCTTTGCTGGCGACGTCGAGCTCGCCCCGAGTGTGGATGCAGGGGGCGAGCTCCAGCGAAGGCCAGTGGCTCAAGTGTTGAGGTGCGGGTGTCGTTCGGGGCTCCCGAGGCGTCATCCTCGGGAGCTCATGATTCTTCCCCTAGGGCGCTGGTCACCGAGGTGATGTAGTACACGGCTGCTGAGGCTGAAGCTCCTGAGGCATCATCTTCGGGGGCCGTGTTCCTCCTCTCCATGCGGCCTCTGACGCGGCGACACAATCCATTGCTCCTGAGGCCGAAGCCCCCGAGGCCTCCGCGGGTTCTCGTGAGGCGGGGCCCGACGACTCTCCTCAGCCTGCCGCTCCCGAGGCTGACCCTCTAGGTACCCCGCCAGCCGCGCCTGGTACCAACTGCTATTCCCAACGCCTTGGTCGGCTTCACGTGGACTTCGCGGCGCTCCGCAAGAGGGAATGGTCTCCAAGCTGCAGCAGTATCTTCGGCCCAATGAAGCATAGGAAGTACATCACCGTAGATGGGTGAGTACCTTGCTTTGTGTTCCTTCGGGTGTGGTTTCTCCTCCTGACAGTGTCTTTCTAGGATCCCCTCTTCCAGGACCATGAAGTCTCCTGAGGAAAGGCCTCCTCCGGGCTCGGCTCCCGCTCCTGTCTTGAGCGTCTGGAGCCCCCGAGCCGCCCCAAGCACAGGGCCAGCTGGAGAGGCGGGCCCGTCTGCCTGGCGTCTGGAGCCCATGGCCTTGCCGTTCCTCACCCGCGACTTCGCCAGTAGTGCTGCCGGCGTACCCAGGGCTCCTCCTCTGGTCATGAACGGCTGCTGGATGGCTTCGAGCTCTGGTGCCTCTTCAAGCAGCGGGCCTCCACCCGCTCGGGCTCCTCACGAGGCCAAGGACGCGCCAGCCTCAAGCCTCCAGCTGGGGGCAGATGAGCCACTGCCGACTCCGCCAGCATCTTCTGCAACAGAGGACGAACTCGGCCACGTGCTTAGGATCGCGCAGGAACAGGGCGTCATCTGCCGTGAACTATTTCAAGAGGCGATGAGCGCGATGCACCGGCTTGGGGGAGAGCTTGGAGACATCGACGCCTGCCTTGAGGCTGAAGGCCTCATACTGACGGAGGAGTGGCATCGGCTGAAGGTGGCCATCAATCTCGGGCGCCACCAGCGCGAGCTTGATAACGCGAAGGCCGAGACATCTCTGGCGGCCTCTCGTGAGGCATGCACCTGAGCTTTGGAAGAGGCCCGGGAGGCGGACCGTCGCCGCGAGGCCGCAGAGAAGCATGCGTGGGAGCTCCAGGCTAGGAGCGCCTCCTTGGAGCAGCGCGTGGAGGCACGCCAAGCCGCCCTCGCGTCGTTGAAGGGGGAGCCCGCTAAAGAAGAAGTCTGGAGGCGTGAAGAAGCACTGGCGCTAGAAGCCGTGGAGCGCAGCCTCGAGCTTGAGATGTTGGAGACGAGGGAGCGTCTCGTTCCTCAAGCGGAGGAGGCCGCCGATGCGCGCGAAGCGAAGATTCAGGAGGAGGTTGACGGCAGGGTGGCAAAGGCCCGCGACGACCTCGAGAGCATCTACGCCATGAAGCTGCAAATTGCGGATGCTGAAGTTGAAGGTCGGACTTCTGCTCTCCGGTTGGGGCTGGCCGAGGCGAAGCAATGCGAGCAGGCCGTCTCTGCCAAGCTAGCCGAGGCTGAGCAACGCGAGAAAGCTGCCGCTGCCGCCCTGGTAGCCGTGCAGGCCGAACTGGCTTCCGTGTGCACCGAGCTGCCCCTGCTCCAACGGCGGGTCACTGCTGCCGAGTCCCTTGCACGGGAGAGCAAGGAGGATACGAGTCACCGATCAATGCTGGAGAGGCTGCACGCCCCAATGCTTGAAGGTCTCAGGACCAGGGCCAACAACGCGCTAGGCAATATTTGTGACACGAACGCCCCTCATCCCCATTCGACCGACTATGCCAGCCATCTCCGCTTCTTCACCGACGTGGTGACACGCCTGGAGAACCGGTCGACAAGGGCTGATGAGATTGTTGAAGAGAGGAGTCGTGGCTCGCTTGAGTGCGCGTTCTCCCGAGTCTTCAGCTATCTTCAGAACCTTGACCCCCACTTTGATTTCAATGCCGCCATCGCCCCAGTGTCAGGGGTCATCCGGGGCATTGGTGAGGGCCTTCACTTCCGACGACGATGGGGTGGTGGTTGCGGCGGATGAAGGTGTAGTGTTCGACGGCGGGGAAGGCGACGCGGGTAACGTCGACGACGGAGCTGGCGGCAGCGACAGCGACGCCGGTGATGCCGGCGACGCACTTGAAGAGGGTCTTGAGGATGCGGTGAGCGACATGTCAGACTGAATCCGTGCTTTCCTATCCTGAGTCCTGTATACAAAACTTAGACATGGCTTTGGAATAGTGAGAGCATTTTGGGGAGGGGGAGCCCCTCGTGTAATTGTAGTCAAATTACTGCCTCCATTCTTTGGTCCGGGTGACCATGCGTTTCCATGAACCCACGAATCTCGCCGTGGGCTCACGGTCGCGATTTACCTTGGTTCGGATGAGTTGAGTTCCGGACAGATTCATGGGGTCGTGAGCTTCCGGGGCCCCTGCCGATCCGCTTCGAGGAGTCCTCGCGAGGATTAGACATAGGCGTGCGTAGTGCCGCCCAGCCCCCGCTCGCGAGGAGCTCACGAGGGGGAGGCAGCAGGTGGGACTCCAAATCATTGCAAGGAACCAAATCGCAAAAGGTCACACAAATCGCAGAAAATGAAAGACACCCCCCGGTCGCAATGATAAAAACTCAACTTTCAACTTAAATCAAAGATGCGACTTTCAGCTCAAGTTCGAGACCCGAAAATGGGTTATAGAAGAAGAAGTTCCAAAGCAAATGGCCGCGTCCGGCACCTAGTCTAGTCTTCATGTCTTCTCACCAGCGCGGAGATAAGTGCTGCCACTCGGCGTGGGAGGGAGCCCCAGTGCCTGAGGCTGACGCTCCTGAGACTCCGGGGCATGTACAGCCCCACTCGTTATTACGTGAGAGTATCACGGGCAGCGATCTTCACAGGCATTGGGCCTTCTTCACAGGTACCAGCCTTGCTTCATATCGCCAGACGAGGGGCCCGCCTTGCGCCACCCTCGACCATCTTGGGGATGACCGGAGACCAGGATGCCACCAAAGGGGCAAAGGGCACGCCAGCGACGCCCTTGGTGACCACGGGTCCTCTGCAAGGGTAGGCCTTTCAGCACCTCCCCAGTAGAGGGCCTACCTCCGGGGGACGCCTTGCTCCATGCGACGCAGGGAGGGATTTGGCTCCAAGGCCGGAGCCAAGCCGTCGGCCTCCGCCAAAATTCGGGCGCCTCAGCCACTCTCTCTCTAACCTAGCCACTCCAGCGCCCTATCATCACCACCATTGACTCACCCCGAGCTCTAGTTCCTCCTCCCCGCGTCTGCCTCGCTGTGCTGAATCTCGCCGTCGGCCTCCCCCACCATGGACGAAGGGCACACACCTCAGACCGCCCCCGCGCCCATGGAGTACCTCGGAGGATGCGTCACATTGTCCCGAGCATGCCGGTGTGCCGGGCGCCCACGGAGGTGGTCGGTGCCGCCGGGGAGAGCGCCGACGTTGTTCACCCTCGCCTCCTCTGTTTCCCATCGCGCCGCGCGGGAGGTTGAGGGCGACCAGCCGCTGGGTCCCGCGTGCCAGCGACCCAGCGGGCGCGCCCGCCCGTTTAAGTGGAAGCGGCTTCGCTTGTTTCCGCCTGCCCCCGCGCGTTGGCGTACTTCCGCAAAACCGCCTTCGACGTGGCAGCCTGCATGCATGCAGCCGAGCAGCTGGGCCGCCCTGTGGGTTCTGGCGCTAAGCCTCGCCCGACGCGTATTATAAGGTTAATCCCTTTTTCTTTTTCTTTTTCCAGTCAACTTTAGAAATCCATAAATAATTCAACAGAGCTCCAAATTTGATGATTCAAATTTCTAGGGGTTCCACAAATCATGATCTATCACATGGTGCTATTTGCATATTTTTCCAGAACTTTCTCTTCATAAATATTATCAAAACCCCATTTTCCATTTCTGTGATGAACTTTAAAAAATCATAGAGGGCTCAGATTTTATCCAAATGCCATGATTCAAAATCCTAGATGTTTCTAAGTTCATATCTTAGTTTATGAACATTTTTATTAATGCTTTCTGTGCCACACAAAATAATGAGCCATTTCTTCATTTTTGTCAACTTTGCAAATTCATAGGAAAATCATTTGAACTCCAAATCCAGTGAAACCAACTCCTAAATGCTTCTAAAATCATGCCTTGTTAAATGGGTATCTTTGCTCATTTTTCAAAAATATATTTCTGTATACTTCTTGCAAATCCATAAACCCCTTGATTCCATCATATTGAAATGTTCAGAAATATTTACTAATCCAATTCCAGTGAAACCACCCTGGTTATTTTTCATATGACCAGGGAAGTCCTAGAAAAGTCAACTCCATATTTTTAGAGCACTTTTATTTTCTGCCTTGTTGTGTTGCCTATTATGATTGTTTCGACGTTAGTTGACGAAGTAGACGGAGTACTTGGAGAAGGACCATAAGATCTCAGGACTCTGATGAACCAGACAAGCAGCCCTTTGACCATGTCTATGAAACCCTTTTTATGCATGTCATACAGCACCATATTGTTGTTGCAACGGGATCATGATGAGGTGGTAACCACCTTGATGGGTTGCCTCCGTTACTTCCTTGTTGATACTTGCATTGTGCATGACCCTACCTTCCTATCAGGGTTATGCCGGTGGGAGTAGATAGGATGCTAAAGTAGTTGCTACGCAAAAAGGGACGGGAATATGCATGGTGATAGAGACAAAGTATTTTCAAAGAACTTCTAGAAAACCCCATCGGGTGCCACTTATGCCCGAGGGAGATAATGAGATGGGTAACCGCTTGATGACGAAGTGGTGTACCGAGGCAAGTGTGTGTGTTGCTTTCAAAAACGGATTGGTTTAAGTTGCGACGGTTATTCCAACCTTACATGCGCAACCACTCTACCCTTATATGGGAAAGGGCATTATTGATTACCTAGGCCGATACTAGCATGGAGCCCGCATTACTAGTGACGAGGGAGAGTTGGTGCTCTCTCTCGGGACGGGGTCGTGCCAGGTAGGGCGGCCAAGAACATTTTTATGGGGCACCGGACACACCATTGGTACCCCGTGCCAGTGGTATGTGATGAATATGGGAGCGAGGCTCCACAATTTTAAGATGTGAAATGTTGGGCACGGGGGTTACTACCAATCGAGTGGACTCTATGTTAGTGTCGTCTAGGGAAAGATAGTGATCGGATGCTTACCCCGGGTACTTGAGGTACCGCGGGTCGTGGCTGACACCAAAGTTCCCCGGATCTTGTGGGTAAAGTGTGCAACCTCTGCAGAGTGTAAAACTATTCGAATAGCCGTGTCCACGGTCAAGGACAGTTGGGTAACCGCTCTTGAGCTACGTCAACATGTTTACAAACCAGTGTATGTGTTTGGATAAGTGGGAAGAACTAATTGGGTCAAGTCAAAGGACTTGACATGATTGAGTTGGGTTGATGCCCACTCTATTTATGTTGATATCTGTAACATGTCCTCATGGTTACTTGAATTCTCCTGATGCATGTCTTACAAGTTGTTGAACATGTCATTGCACTCAAAACTAGCTTTCTGCAAAAATTTACCTATATCATGCATTGTTGTATCTTGAACCAAAACATGGGTTGCTTGCGAGTACATTCAAAGTACTCATTGGCTTGCCACTGGTTATTTTATTGGCCAGGCATGAAAGAACATGATATGAAGAAGAATACTTCGATGACGAACATGCGAGCTAGGACGCTTCCCAGTCAGAATGCCTGTAGGGTTAAGGCAGATGGCATGGATCCAAGTTGTTATTGAAGATTTCCGCTCCGATGATACACTCAAGACTTGACCATAATGGTCCTACTTGTGTAAAACGGTATGCATGGATGTAAGACTCTTGTTATTCAGCTTATATGTGTTCAGTGAGCATTGATCTCTGGGATCACTGTACACGTGCATTCGGTGATCTCGACTTATGAGTCGGGGTCCCCACAGAGCTGGTACCAGAGCCATCCTGACTGTAGGAAGCCTTAGTTAGCATGGTCGTTAGTTAGGGTAAAACTATTTCCAAAACTACTACTAGTTTTCAAAACTATTGTCAGGACCCCGATCCTAAGCCACATCGATCCAGCGTGTAACACATCATATCACTTTGCGGCCTCACGCACGGTACTCTCGCGGGTGCCACCTTACCTGGCCCGGGACCGTTTGCGCCTTTTGGCTCACGTATATGATAGTGTCGCTAGCATCCATATGACAGAGAACCCGGGCCGACATGGCTAGTCGTGAACCCAAAGCGGCACTAGCCTATGAGGACAGGCATACATGAATCACATCGAACATGTCGGTCATCAACGTATCTATTCGGGCTGTAGCACTGGGCTAACAGGACTCCGGTAACCCGGGCTATAGCAGGCTAGGCAGGACTCCAAATAACAGCGCGTGACATTTCCCCGAAGGGACAGACATAGGAACGACGTGAAACACATGCCGGCCAGTCAAGTGTCCAAGCAGTAGTGCTGGGCTAGCAGGACTCCGGTGAACCGGGCTGTAGCGGACTACTATCGCTCAGAAGCACAAGACTTACATTTCCCCATATGAAAGGCTGCCAAGGATAAACAACTAGAGAGTCGGATCCCACTCATACCAAGCATTTCAATCATACACACAATATGCCCGATATGAGTAAATACATCATGGCATCACAACAGTACTCTACGACTCAAGTACTTTATTTAGAAGGCTCCGAGGAGCCATACATATCATCCATACAGATAGGGGTCACATGACCCAACACTCAAGTCATACAAACATACAAGCACATGCGGAAGCAAAGTAGTCTGAGTACAGACACTAGAAAGAAACAAGGCTTGACGAAGCCTGTCTATCTACAACGACCCTTCACAAGTCTTGGATCACCACCTGGGTGATAAGTCACTCGTCAACGTCGAGGTCTACATAGAACCCATCAGAGGGGTTCGTGCAGTCGTCTGAAAAACATGATTAAAGCAACATGAGTACGGAGGTACTCAGCAAGTCTTACAACAGGAACCTACTATACATGCACATTCTCAAGAAGGTAGTGGGGTTATTGCAGCAAGCCAGCTTTGACTCTTGGCTAAGCTATCCTACGATAGACACCACCTGTAAATCATTTGTCGTACATGAGTCCACTAACACCAACACAATACTCCACCGTGGATCCTCTCTCGCCATCCTGCGAGAGGGCCATCCGCGGTACTCACACTTATCTTGAGGGTTTTAGTAGTATCCATTTAACTTGTCTATGAACTGATATAGGCAACCCAGAAGTCCATTACCGCGGACACGGCTATTCGAATAGATCATTTATAACCCTGCAGGGGTGTACTTCTTCACACATGTTTCCACCACTTAGCGCCTGCACACGACATGTGCTCGGCAGACTTCAAGCGAAAGCCGACGTGGGTGTAGACCACGACCTACCTAAACACTCAAGTCTCTAGTCCAGGTTTATCGCCTATTCGGGTTCCATCCGCAGGGAGTCCGGCCGAGGTTTCCACTAACGGCCCCGAACGATGTGAACAGGGTTCCCGAGACACCAAACGGGCGAGTCGGTACACCGTGCCACGTGCCTACCGCAACACAGCCCACCCCGATGGTCAGCGCCGTGTGCGGCCCCCAGCATACTACAAACACCAGTAACTACTTGCAACTCCTGGACAGAGGACAAGGGTGGATAAGAAGTCGAGCGGGGTCATATTTCAGGGCCCAATGTGTGGTAGTAACTGTATCATGGATCACAAACACAGATCTCAGTTCTTAAGGACGGCCTCAATGAAACAACCCACCATGTACTCCTACATGGCCTCTCATCGATTCCTTTACCAAATCGTGTTCAACACTTCACTCTGGTCACCGACACAACCTTTCACTCCAGTTCATCATCCCGATGAGCCAGACCTGACACAACTCTAAGCATAGCAAGCATAGCATGGTAGTAGCACACACACATGTATTGGCTCAATCAACTCCTACACATGCTAGTGGGTTTCATCTAGTTACTGTGGCAATGACAGGTCATGCAAAGGAAGTGGGTTCAACTACCGTGACACACAGCAGTTTGAAACGCGTTGTCTTAATGCAGTAAACGAGAGCAGGAGCGAGAACATGGGTTTGTATCGGAATGATCAATGGGTTGCTTGCCTGATGGAGTGGTCGTGGGATACTGCCCTTCAGTTGGATACTCGGAGATATCCTCGGAGGCAGAACCTACCACGAAGAACACATCGGAACACAATCAATACATGACGATATGCAACAACATGATGCATGCTGTGACATAGCAATATGGATGTGCCCTGACCTAGTGCAAGTTAAACCAGAAGGGAATGAACCCATTTGAACCAAAGATTCAAATGGTAGCTCATTTATGAAGATCATATTAGTGTATTAACTTGTAATGCCTAAACAGTGGGTTTAACTTGTTCTGACATGCATGAAACCAGTACCAATGGATAGGTTGGATTTTTCTGATAATTTTTCATATATAAAACTTTGCATTTGGAGTTATAGATAATTTTCTATGAATTTTTGAAGTTTAAACTAATTTCTGGAATTTCCTGTGCAAAAATAAATCCAGAAAATTAATTGTGGCGTCAGCATGAGGTCATGCTGACCTCAGCAGGTCAACAGACCCGGTCCAGGTCAAACCTGATGCGTGGGTCCCGCGTGTCAGGGTCATTAGCTTAAACAGATTAGATTATTTCTAATCCTGGATTAGTTAGCGGGCGGGGCCCACATGTCATAGACCCAGGGGGTCAAACTGGGCCCACCCGTGGTCAACAAAGGGGTCAGCGGGTCAACTCCGCCGGCGTTGAGCCGCCGGCGACGTCCAGACGCGGCGGAGGAAGTGCAGATTCGCGCTCCGGCGACCAATCGACGGCGGAGCACGTCTACGTGATGCGGGAGGTGAGCCGCATCGAGTGGTGGTGGTAGTTGGCCTCGGGGTCGCCGGAAATGACGCCGGCGACGAGTTTGGCGGCGCCGGGGCTCGGGCGAAGGTGAAACCGGGGCTGCGGGGCACGGCGAGGCGCGTGGAGTGATGCGTCGGGCCCCTGGGTGTGCGGTGAGGCTAGTGGACAAGGTGGTGCGGCCATTGGGTGGCCGGAGCCTCGTCGGCGACGAGCTCCGCGGCGGCGCGTGCGGGTGAGCTACAAGTGATCGCTACGGGGCTCGAGAGAGAGAACGGGGAGGAAGGGAAGGTGGCCATGCTCACGGTGATTGCAGCGAGCGTCGAGGCGGGCTCGGGGAGGGTCGGAGCTGAGCGGGGCGACGATGGCGATCTCGGCGGCCGGAGTTGGGGAAGACGGGGTCAGGGGCGACCCGAGAGCGGGCGAGCGCTCGGGGCTCGTCTTGCTCGAAGAAGAGGAGGGTGGCGGAGCTCGTGGACACGGTCGGGTGGCGCGGGGATGACGGTAGCTATGGCAACGGCGGCGGAGCGGCGACGGTGGCGTCGGCCATGGCGAAGGGGAGCGAGGGAGAGAGGCAGGGGGAAGTGGACGTGTCCACGGGGTCGGGGGCACGACGTGGAGGTCGTCCTGCGCGTCGGGCGGCGAAGCGGCGAGCAGGTGGCGTCATGGCGAGCTCGCGCTCGTCGGCGTCACCACCCTGCCTGCCTGGCGGTGATGAAGCAGCTGGCTGGCTCGGGCCAGCACAGTGCTGGGCCGCCAGGTGGGCCGGCTGGGGGGGTTTTGCCAGGTAAGTTCTTTCTGATTTTTGTTTCCTTTTCTATTTCTTTTGTCACTTTGTAGACTTATTAAAAATACTAGCACAACTCCAAAAATCACCAAACTTCTTCTGGACCTTGATTAGAATATTTCCAATCAGGAACATTTTAGTTTGGAGATATTTGAGCATTTGAAATGTTTTATAAATTTTAAATGCCCAAATTCAAATACTAATGCATTAATTCAATGACCTTTTGTTGACCTAGAAAAATGTGCACTATTTTTGCCAAAGGTTTAAGACCAAAGCAAAGATGATGAACATTTTAGAAGGGCATTTCAGGTTCATTGAAAAAGATTTTAGTAAACCCTAGTAGATTCAGGGGGGGTGCTGGGGGTTCTGCCTTCCCCATTTCAATTTTCTTGTCAAAAGAAAACATGATGCACACTCTAATGCATGTACTAGGTAGGATGTGACAACTATCTATACTTCTCTTCCCTTCTGAGTTTTTCGAAAACTTAGGTATACTTTCCTTATTGATCTCTTCCCCTTCAATAAATTTTAAATGGTCGCTAGAATCCTTATGCCCCTGACCATGGGATTCCTTGTAATCCTTGTGGATAATCTAGAAGGAGGATGCCTTGTCAGATATTCGCCCACATCTTCTGAGCACAAGATTGGCGACACCACAACAAGAATATACTAACAGAAGATACATCCTCGAGGAATGAGGACATGAAGACCCAGAAGATGGTGACACCCTTGACACTGCCCCAAGATGATGCGACCTTAGGTTATGATGATCAGGGCATAGGAAATGCAAGATCATGATATACATCGCTAATAGAGCAACCATGTCCTTATCATTGTTGCGTTGGCAACCACCGGTGGATGAGAACCTAGCCATTTGGTCCGCCTCACTATAGTGAGCAGGAAAACGGTTCTCTTCATCCCCCGCTCTTGGTGTCGATGTTGTCATCAACGTAACCAACATGTTGGACCTCTACTATGCCTTGTTAATGTCCTTGCATAAAGGATTACAAACCTGGTACCATCGACGCCTTAAAAGACAAAAAGGGATCATCATGAATAAGAAGACAACAGAAGACCGAGTCAATGCCAGCTATGAGAAGACACCTTCACCCCATCACTTCAACAGGCGAGAAGTTGTTGAAGACTCTTCAGGCTCAACCCAGATCGTTTCATCGAAGAACTACAAGAGACGTAGCAACACCTGAGGAAAACTCAGAAGACGGCATGAGGCACAAGGCACGACTACTAAATCCGAGAACCCCTAGGGTAGGATGAGTCGTGTACCCCCTATGCGCAGTCGAGTTCGTATGATGGTTCAAATAGAACTATGATTGTGTGATGCTTGTTTTTAATTGTTTTTGTTTTGATATAGGTCGCACTTTTGCCCTAGGCAACAAGTACGCGACTATATCACCTTCCTTACCTTGCTTCTTTTGTTTGACCCTTTAGGCACTTGTTTGTTTGCACTTGCACTATAGAACCCCCTTTAGGCATTCCCCTCCTCTATGCTACTTTTCCCTCTCATCTCTCTCCTCAACTGAAGACCGGCAAGATAAGCTACACCAAGGATTCTGCCTCGGCAACCAACTAGCAATGAAGACTTCTGTTACAATCTCCACGACCAAGTGCAACCCCGTAGAATTATGTTTAACCCTCCAGACTAGAAACCCATTCCTAGACCCTTCGAGACTTCACAAGATACCCCATATCGAATCTTTAACCATGTGCTTAACCCACAGAATTGCAAGAGAACCAGTTAAGCCTCCGTAACCTTGCTTATCACTGGGCTCATTATGGAACTAGTAGACATAGTGAACGAGTACATTGTCATCCTAATATAGCACAAGAACTGATGATGAAGACCAATTTGAGGATGTAGGAATGACTTGATGGGTTTATATCAGTGACCTTGAGGAATTATCTGAGACATTGGTGGATCATGAGGCTTTTCATGTTGGTAGATGAACTTGGTGGGATCATGTTGATAGAGTAGCATAACTTTCATTACCCCTGGAGTAAATTGGATTTTGTAGGACAGTTATAATCGCAAGCTGAAACTCCTGGAAGTATAAGGTTTTGACTTAGCCAAGGGGACATTCATAGAAGATAGTTGGCATTGCGGTATTGACTTGGGGGAGACGTATTGGACATGAGATTTGGATTTAAGTAGGTGATCCTAGTTGAGTATAGATGTTGAGTAAGCCTACATGGTTTGGAGTAAATTAGATTTAGACTGAAGATCCCGATCATGATACCATGTTTTTCGGTGGACGATAAACTAGGAGATTGGGTAATTGTCGAAGTTGATTTAGGGGTCTATATAAAACCTGACCTTGGAGTTTACTTGACTATGATAACGGAAATTGGTGGACTGGCTACAATAAGGGTAGACCTTTCAAACATATGTGGGTTATAGGACATTAGAAGATCGTGTGGAACACCATAGACATTGGATTTGTAGAATTAAATGGATTATGTAGTGATTGATGGAAGTTAATGGGCTATTGGAGTTGATTCATAGGAAGGGAACAAGATCTTGGAGTGGCATACGACGTGTTTCCTTAGGATATAGATGCACTATCTTGGACCTTGGAAGAATAAGCTAAGCACTTGGATTGTGATGTTTAATTCAAGCTTAGCAGTTTGTACGTTCTGCCCGTGGATTATTTTTGCATAGATAGTTTGGGGATAGTTGACATGTATAGTTTTGTTAGACCTCCTCTTGGGAGTCCTGAGAATAATAATAGCATGAGTGATGATTGGAGCTGACCTACAAGAGTTGATGATTTAGGTGGTATAAGGTTATTTGTTTAAAGGACTAGATAGAACAATTGGCATCTCAGGAACTGTGCTCAAGGATAAGATGATAAACGTTCACTCGCACCCTAGAGTCCTTGAAACCCTAAAGCCCTACCAAGCCATAACATGGTCAGATCATGACCACAGGCTTTGGCTCTAGAGATCGAGAAGACCGTGGCCAATACTCAACCGTGACCACCACCAATGCCTCATCCCACTTTGCATACCCCACAGGCTTCATGGAGTACTTGTACAAGTTAGTTGTCATCTTTCTTTGATGACATACTTTCCTACCCGAAGACGGAAGAAGAAACGTTCAGCTGGTTAGGGAACATCTAAAGACCGCCATGTCAAGGAGGAAGAACTATACCAACCATCATCTCAAGAAGTGAACTTCCTTGTCAAAGACCGTGCATATCTACAAACCACTCCTCTCAAGGTAACCAAGCATTTTCATGACAAGGAAACCCACACCAACATTCATCGGCCCTCTTCGAGATCACTCCAAGATTTAACAACCCCCTCCAAGATCGCCACAAGATGAAGAGAAGACAGTTACTAGAAGGAGTTACCACCTGAGTTACCCCACTGTGCGTAATGTTTCCACATGACACAACTCCGGAAGTGTCTTCGACTTCCTAGCTAGCTCGATCACTAACAAGGACATCGATCACCGAGCCATCGACCTCCAGCCCAATATGACCTACACGAGAGACCCCAATTGCAATCTGGATCAAGCAGTACGACAAACACGAAGCCACGCCATCGAGTACTTCAAGGTTCAATGGAGCACCAAACGGAAGCAGAAGCAGTATGAGGACGTGAAGACTACCCCAAATCCAAGTTTCCGTATTCCTTCCCGCGCCTAGTCTGGGAATCTCGGGGACGAGATTCTTGTAAGGGGGGTAGGTCTGTCACACCCTGATTTTCATGCCACAACACTTAAGCTAATAAATCATGATAAAATGTGGTCTGACAAAAACTTTTGAGTGTTTTGGACCTTGCCTTGATTGGATTTTTGTCTGTTGTTTGCAAGTGCTCTAAAAACCAAATAAATCCTCTAACTCCTATACTTCAACTCCTTGCTCCAAACTCTTGAACCAATGATCATGCCATGTGTATAGTACATTATAGAATTTTCTTACAAAAATAATTTGGCCAAAAAGTATTTTCTAAATTTAGTTTTCCCAAAACCACTAAATTGAGGTTTGCACTGCAAGTACTTGATTTGGCGTATGAAAAATCTTTCAAAGAGTATGTTTGACTCCTATTAGGTATAGGACTACCAAAAACCACAAAAATATAATTTTCAAAGTTATTTTCCTATTTTATTTAAAGGCTTTTTCCTTAGGCCAGAAATGGTCTTTAATAGGTTAAAATTATTTTAATGCTTTAAAAATATTTGGGAAAAATCAGGAAAACTCAGTGGACATATATTTTCCATATATAAGAGTTCAAGCACATGGTCATGTTCAAAATATTGGTCAAATCCCTCAAAAACCCTTTCTGGATATTTCAAGATTTTGAAATATTTACAAAGGAAATATTCCCCAAAAATTCCAAGAAAATTCTAGCATGTAACACATGACATGTTTGATGATCTTGCCAAGTCTCATGTCATGGAGAACAGTATAACCCCATGAAACCCTCTCAAAACCACTTATGTCATTTTTCAAGTTTGAAGAACTTTGCACTGTCAAATATGTCCAAATGCTCTCACACTTGGTGCACATGCTCAAATGGTGTAATAATGAATCTATACCAAGTGGAACAAGTTGAAGAACAAGTTAACTTGATCAAAGAGCCCCAAAACCCTTCCTGTCCAGAACCAAATTTGGACAACTCTACATTGGCAACTTTCTCATTTTGACCCCAACTTTTGTGGACATGTTGAAAACATCAAATTATGATACTACACTAAGTGGTGCATCAAGGAGAATAGATTTGCATGACTAAATCTTGAAAACTCCATTTTTGCTAATTTCTAGGGTTTACAAAAGTTACATTGGCTACTTTGCCCAAATGAGCTCAAACTTGGTGGAACACCCCACTTCTATGTGACATTTCATCCTGCTAAGTTTCATGTCAAGTGAAATTAAATTTCTTGCCCAAAACACCATCAAACACCTTCTGGCAAAAACTCAAAATCCCTGATTAGGCCCTTCCACTAATCTCCATGAGCTGAACTTTTTCCCACGGCCTCACCTACTCCTCCTCTAACTCCTACATGCTTTGCTGCCCAAGGGGCAATGATTAAGGGGGGCAGAGGCCATTTTTCTTCTCTGGACAACCACATTCCTCCCTTTCTCATCTCTCTCCCACTCCTGGCAAGTTCCAGAGCATCCAAAGCCTCCCTCCATATTGTTTACTCCCACCTGCAGCAACTAGACACAAGTGGACGCGCGAGTGCGCGCGGAAAAGCCACGGATGCCGGCCAAAGGCGTGCTCTGGAGCGCCTGGCAGGGCGTTCGACCGTTGACGCCGCGTCCCCCGACCGCCTCGGGCCTCCCCCTCGCGCCAGTCGAGGTGCCTCGACGTCCGCAACACGCCACCGTGCAGGCCCCCTCGTCTCTCCCTCTCTCTCACCTCCTGCGGCGCGTGCCCAGAGCCGCCCGGCTCGGCCAATGCATGACCTCGCACGCACGAGCACCAGAGCCTTGCCCCGCTCCTCCTCTCTCTTCCTGGCGCCCCACTCAACTCCCATGGACGCCATAGACAACCCCTCGCCCTCTCTCCTGGCCTCCCGAGCCGTTGCTGCGGCCACCCGTGCGCCACGTCAATGGTGAGCCACGGGCCGGCTACTCAAGGCCGTCCCAGGCCCTCCTCTGTGCTCCATTTGCTCCCCCTCTCTCCCGAATACCACACAGGCCAACCCATCCTTCCTCTCGTGCCCTCCATCCTTCTCCAAGGACGGAGCCAAGCCGTCGGCCTCAGCCACTCTCTCTACCACCTAGCCACTCCAGCGCCCTATCATCACCACCACTGACTCTCCCCGAGCTCCAGTTCCTCCTCTCCGCGTCTGCCTCGCCGTGCTGAAACTCGCCGTCGACCTCCCCCGCCATGGACGACGGGGCGCTCACCTCAGACCGCCCCCGCGCCCGTGGAGTACCTCGGAGGATGCGTCACACTCTCCCGAGCACGCCGGTGTGCCGGGCGCCCACGGAGGTGGTCGGTGCCGCCGGGGAGAGCGTCGGCGCCGTTCACCCTCGCCTCCTCTGTTTCCCGTCACGCCACGCGGGAGGTTGAGGGCGACCTTCCGCTGGGTCCCACGCGTCAGCGACCCAGCGGGCGGGCCCACCCGTTTAAGTGGAAGCGGCTTCGCTTGTTTCCGCCTGCCCCCGTGCGTTGGCGTACTTCTGCAAAACCGCCTTCGATGTGGCAGCCTGCGTGCGTGCAGCCGAGCAGCTGGGCCGACTGTCGGATTTTGGGTTCCGGCAGACCCTTGAGGTTCGAACACTGGGGTGCGCGCGGAGATTTCGCCTTCAACCTACCTGCACCCCACCGCCTCGCTAAGATCTAAGCTATGGAAAGAACAGCACAAGAGACACAAGGTTTATACTAGTTCGGGCCACCATTGTGGTGTAATACCCTACTCTAGTTTGTGGTGTGGTGGATTGCCTCTTAGGCTGATGATGATGAGCAATACAAGGAAGAACAGCCTCGCGAGGGTTTGTTCTTGGCTGGGGCGATGAACTGCTAGGAGGAGTTCAGTCACCCTTCTCTCTCTCTCTCTCTCTCTCTCTCTCTGTGATGCTACTCAATTCGATCCAAGCTTGTTTCTGGATTGGCCGATCCTCTCTACCCTGGGGGTGGCTAGTCCTATTTATAGGCAATGGCCCTGGGCCTCTTCCCAAATATTGAGCGAGAAGCCGCCAACAATTGGCCATTTTGAAGGGGAACAACTGGTACACTTATCCTGACTAAAGTTGGTCCTCGCCTGCCAAAGGCTCTGGTGGTGATGCTGGCTTGGGCTCCATAATGACTTCCTCCCTGCCGCTGGGCTGGTCTTGGTCTCGTTGCACCGAAACGGGTGCCTTTGCTTGATGCTCTCGCCTGCGCTTGCTCCCTTTGAAGCAAAGAGGAAAGGAGGACACTACGCGGGTTGGCGCCCGCCTGGCGCCCTTGGTCGTCATGGCTTGCGTCACGGGCACCTCGTGAGGTACCCCGCCTTGATCTCTCCGCCTCCTCGCGAGCCAGCCTGATGAGGCCGTGCCTGAGGAAGCTCCGTGTCGTCCGCCCCGCGAGGCTTGGCCCCTCGCGAGGGTCTTGGGTCTGTGTTGATGAAGATGGGCCGTGCTGGGGCCCCGCTTTGAGCCACGCCGCAGGCCGTAGTCAGGCAAGTTTGGGGACCCCCGTTCCCAGAACGCCGACAGTAGCCCCCGGGCCCAAGGCGCGCCCGGACTTGGCCGTGCAGGGAGGCGAAAGGGCAAGGGCGAAGCGCCGCGGGCCCTAACAGCCTGCGACCTTGGGCGCCGCGTGGCGGTTGATTGGACATGGGCGTCTCCACTTCCCCACGATGCCTCGGCAACTGCACGGATTGGACAAGTCCCTGCATGCAAAGCGGGTCATGATTACTTGTGATCGTGGAGGTCGGTGGTTGGCCTTCGCCGGCCATAAGTACGGAACGGCACGCGCCCTTCCAGTCCATGTCTTCTTGCTTCTCCTTCTTCCCGGTCCTTGCTCCGTCTTGCTGCGATGGCTCCGATCCGCCGGTTCTCGGCGTCAGAGAAGGGAAAGGCTCCCCGAGAGGAACCAGACCCGCTCCCGCCGAAGAAACGGCTCGCCTTCTGCCACCGGGACGAGGGGGCCCATCAGGTGGTGTCGAGGCCCTGGTGCGAGCGGGAACCGCCGGGGTTCCCGCTTCCCTTGTACGCCCACATGGAGGGCTCTGAAGGAGTCGATGCCGATCGCCATGGGCGGCGCCGCCGTCGGTGCCGACGGGTCACGAAGGTGTGGGTCATCCCCCCTGGGGTCCACACCAAGGGCTCCTCCCGAGAGTTCATGCTCCACGCTGCCATGCCTCCTCAGTCTTGGATTCGCCTTCCTCCCTTCTTCGCCTCCATCATCCCGCAGGGAGAACTCCTGGAGCTTTGGCTGCAGCACGCCGGCTGCAGCATCCTCGCGACCGAGGCAGAGGTCGCGGTCGTTGCCCCGGGCGAGGTCTTCATGACTCGAGGCTGGGGCGAAATTGCCCAGGTTTGCAGGACAAGAGGCGCCTTCGCGATCCACTTGGAGTACGACGGTGCTTCGGTGATGTTCTTTAAGGTCTTCGATGCGAACGGGCGCCGGCTGGAGTGCTGCCCCGGGAGAGGTGGTCGGGACCCTACTACGGCGAGGACTGGGCCCGCCAACCGCTCCCTTACCGGCTCCTCAGGCGGCGGAGGCATCGGAGGATCCAGCGACTCCGATGTAACACCCCGGATGTAACTTGCCATATTTGTAACTCCAACTCTTGCCATTTCCGGCTATGTGATATATTTTTCCCTCCGTGGTTGGGTTTTCCTTCTTTTTGCATTTTGTCCTTGTCATGCATTTCATATCATGTCATCATGTGCATCGCATTTGCATACGAGTTCGTCTCATGAATCCGAGCATTTTCCCCGTTCTCCGTTTTGCAATCCGGCGCTCCTATGTTCCCCGGCGTCCCCTTTTACATTTCTCCGTGAGCGGGTATTAAACTTTCTCGGAATGGACCGAGGCTTGACATGTGGCCTTGGTTTACTACCGGTAGACCGCCTGTCAAGTTTCGTATCATTTGGACTTCGTTTAATACTCCAACGGTTAACCGAGGGACCGTGAAGGCCTTGTGCGTGTTGCAGCCCAAAACCCCTCTAAAACAGCCCAATAACCCATCTAATTCACTCCCATGTCCATCGCCGTCCCGCCTCGATCCGCGCCGGCCGGCCACTCCGGCGTCTGGCGACCTCGCCGACCCCGCCGCCAAGTCCTCCACCGGCGCCTCCGCCCCTCGCCGCCCCGGATCTAGCGCCGCCGCCCCGGATCTAGCGCCGCCGCCCCTCGTCCTCCTCTTCGGCAGCGTCTCCGGCGAGCTCCGGCCCTGCCTCGATCCGCGCGCCGGATCTCAGATCCAAAACGGAGGTTGACTTCCCGAGCCCCGTTTTTCGTCCAAGTCTTTTCTGCAGTTATTTTGTTGCATCTTCATCATGTCATATCTCTGCATCCGTGGCTCCTTTTTGGACGTGTAGCATGTCATATTGTTCGCCTCGACGAGTAAATCATTTCATCACATTGCATCATTTTCATTTGAGTTCATATTGATGCCCGAAATGCTGTTAGAAGAGGGCTATATGATGTTAGTTCCAGATTATTATCAGAATATGCACTTTTGTCATTTTTGCCATTATTGATGTGTGCATCCTATGAAGTTGAGTCCTACATGTGTTTTGTAATATGCCATGCCATCTTTACAGGGGTGTATGCCATGTATTTTTGTGATCTCTGTGGTGACTAGAACAAGCATGCAAACTAGGCATCATAATGTTGCAGATTTCAGGGACTTAGTAATTTCACTAAGTCATGCCCTACTGTTATTTTTATGCCAAGTTTTCATGTTATTTAAGAGAGATCTATGCCTCTTTTGAGCATGATCAGTAAGGGTGTTTTAAGAATATGGATGTGCTATATCCGTCCATGCCTTTTTTTGTATTTATGGAGTGCCATAGCTTGAGTCAATCGAGCTCTACTTTTGCTATAAAATGTTCCTGGCAGATTGTTTACTTGTTATTCGATTTTGGCAAGCTTGTTGTAGTTGATCCTTGAATGCTATGATGTTGTTCTTGCCATGTTTAGATTCTATGCCATGACTTCTTGATGTATGTATGCTTAGTTTATAATGCAATGCTCTGTAGTGAGTGCATCGAGCTCACGAACATGCCTACATGTTTTCTGTTTTTTGACATGTCCAGTTTTCTGCTAAGTCTGAAAACTGTAGCGAAACTTGCTTAATTGACATGGGTGTTATTATATTTTCTGATCCCTTTTGGCTTATGGTCAGTAAGGGACTTTTGTTCAATGCTTTATGTAGATTCATTCCTTGCCTTATTTTGCTATGTCCTGATCCTGTAGCATATTGTTTCATTGCTCTAAACATGTCATCCTGATGTTAATTTCTGGCATGTTGTTATTTTCACTAAGTATGTGAACCTGTTATCTTTTGCACTTTTGCCATGCTTGTTTGGACTTGCTCTGATGTGATTTAGCCGTAGCTCAGTGTTCATCTTTTGTCAAGCATCTTGAGTAGATCACTGTCATATGCTTTGTTTGTATGTTTGGGTGCTGTAGCTTATTTTCTCGTTGCATGCTAAGTGACATCATGCTGTTAATGGCAGAATCTTGTCATTCTTGTTTTGCTTGTCATTTGCAAACCGTGCATCCGATTCCGGTGATCTTTATATCGATTTCAAACGAAATCATCTCACCTATCCAGTGGCATACTTGGTTTGCCAAGATTATGCCTGGTTCATCTTTTCCCTTCCGGAGCACGCATATGCATCGCATACCACATCTCGCATATCATGCCATGTTTTGCATCATGTTGCTTGCGCATTGCATCGTGATTGATGGTTGTCCCCTTTGCTTGTTGTTCTTGCTTTGGGTAGAGCCGGGAGACGAGTACGTGAACAAGGAACCTGTTGAGAACGCTTCCGGGGATCAAGCTTTCGACAACCCTGAGAACTTTGCAGGCAAGATGACCATACCCTCGAAATCACTTCTATCTTTGCTTGCTAGATGCTTGGTCTTTTGCTATGCCTATGCTGCGATACCTACCACTTGCTATATCATGCCTCCCATATTGCCATGTCAGCCTCTAACCATCCATGTTCTAGCAAACCGTTGATTGGCTATGTTACCGCTTTGCTCAGCCCCTCTTATAGCGTTGTTAGTTGCAGGTGAAGATGAAGTTTGTTCCTTGTTGGAACATGGAGATGTTGTTCCTTGTTGGAACATGATTACTTGTTGGGATATCACAATATATCTTGTTTAATTAATGCATCTATATACTTGGTAAAGGGTGGAAGGCTCGGCCTTATGCCTGGTGTTTTGTTCCACTCTTGCCGCCCTAGTTTCCGTCATACCGGTGTTATGTTCCCGGATTTTGCGTTCCTTACACGGTTGGGTGATTTATGGGACCCCCTTGACAGTTCGCTTTGAATAAGACTCTTCCAGCAAGGCCCAACATTGGTTTTACCATTTGCCTCACCACCACCTATCCCCTTCCCTTGGGTTCTGCAGACTCAAGGGTCATCTTTATTTAGCCCCCCCGGGCCAGTGCTTCTCTAAGTGCTGGTTCGAAATGAGCAGACTGCGGGGCCACCTTGGGGAAACTTGAGGTCTGGTTTTACTCGTAGGATGTCTCATCCGGATGTGCCCTGAGACCGAGATATGTGCAGCTCCTATCAGGATTTGTCGGCACAATCGGGCGGCTTTGCTGGACTTGTTTTATTGCTGTCGAAATGTCTTGTAGACGGGATTCCAAGACTGATCGGGTCTTCCCGGGGAGAAGGAATATCCTTCGTTGATCGCGAGATCTTATAATGGGCTAAGTTGGGACACCCCTGCAGGGTAATATCTTTCGAAAGCCGTGCCCGCGGTTATGAGGCAGATGGGAATTTGTTAATGTCCGGTTGTAGAAAACTCGAAGTTTACCTTAATTAAAACACATCAACCGCGTGTGTAACCGTGATGGTCTCTTCTCTGCGGAGTCCGGGAAGTGAACCCGATGTTGGAGTAATGTTTGACGTAAGTAGTTCAGGATCACTTCTTGATCACTTCTAGCTTCTCGACCGTGCTTTGCTTCTCTTCTCGCTCTCTTTTGCGTATGTTAGCCACCATATATGCTAGTCGCCTGCTGCAGCTCCACCTCATTACCCCATCCTTCCTATAAGCTTAAATAGTCTTGATCTCATGGGTGTGAGATTGCTGAGCCCCCGTGACTCACCAGATACTATCACAACAGTTGCAGGTGCCGACGATGCCAGTGCAGTTGATGCAACCGAGCTCACGTGGGAGTTCGACGAGGAACGTGGTCGTTACTATGTGTCTTTTCCTGATGATCAGTAGTGGAGCCCAGTCGGGTTGATTCGGGGATCTGTGTAGCATTTGGGGTATTCTTCTTTTATTTTGGTTTCGTAGTCGGACCTTGAGTGTAATCTGAATGATGGATGTTTATTTATGTATTGTGTGAAGTGGCGATTGTAAGCCAACTATGTATCTCTTTCCCTTATTTATTACATGGGTTGTGTGAAGATTACCTCACTTGCGACATTGCTTTCAATGCGGTTATGCCTCTAAGTCGTGCTTCGACACGTGGGAGATATAGCCGCATCGAGGGCGTTACACCAGCGACTCCGGAGATGAGCGACGACAGCTACGAGCCCCCGAGCCGGCGCCGCTCCTGGAGCAGGGCGGGCTCGTCAGGCCGTCGCCGACTCTGATCTGGATGGGGTTGGCGCCGGTGCTTGACGTCCCACTGTTGATGATGGCGTCTTTTGCAGGGGCGCGTGTAGTTAGCGTCCTTTTAGGATCTGTTCCCTGCGAGGAATCAAAGACGTGTCCCGTGCAGGCTTGTAAGGTGCATGTGATCCTGTTTGTTAATATAACCTTTGTCGTAGAATTGTGCGAGTTGCTCATTCTGTCTTAGCTCAGTTCTCCCTTCCGAGCCTCACGAGGGCTTGGTGCTCTGCGCCGACAGGTCCCAGTCCCAAGGTGGCTTCAGCCGTCGCTGGTATGCCAAGTCAGGATGCCGTGGTCAAGGCCAGGAGTTGAGCGACCCGGGGTCTGGTAAGAGCCCCTGAGTCGCGATGCTCAGGAGGTCCCCTTTGGCGCTCAAGCAGCCGTCGTTCGGTGAGAAAGGAGAGCGGCGTCGCTAACACGGGATTGCATTAGGTGCGGGGATGGTGCCACGGTAGCTGGTGCTTCCGGGTGGTGACTTATCTCGAGAATCAGGGACCGCTCCCTGGTGTGTCGCCGGGTCCATGCATCGGCAGGCGTGAGGTTGCTCGGCGAGGTCCTCACGTGTCCCTCCCCTCTCGCCTTTGCTCCCCTTTCTTCTCTACGTCCTCGGATCCTGGCCCTCGAGCGAGTCTCAGCCGTCGCTGGTATGCCAGGTCGCGATGCCGTGGACAAGGCCAAAGGGTGAGGGCTGGAGAGTCATGATGCTCAGGCACCCCCCCTTTAACGTGCAAGAGGTTCGCGTGGATGAGAGTGAAGGAGACACCGCAAGGGCCTCGCCTGACGCAGCTCCTTTAGGAGATCCTGTAGACCCATCATAGAAAGAACAAGGGGTTGCCATGACAATTGAAAGTCAGCCGTTGCTTGCTTCCGAGGGGTGATGAGGCACTGAAGGCTTGACGAGGTGGCGCCATCCGGGGCTGCCACGGCCAGAGCTCAGCCATTCAGGTTTGTCGGCGTTGCAGGGACGGACCCATGCGCAAGCGTCGTGCCGTTTTGGGAGCAGCTCCCTCAGTTGGCGTCAGTTGAGCGGGCAACTAGGTCAAACAAATTAGCCGCGAGGGAGTGGATTCATCAAATAGATGCTGGGAAGGCGGACATCACTGGGTCAGGCCTGAGCGACTTGGGGATGATGCAGCCCGAGGGGCGCCCCCAACAAAGTAAGCTAACAACACGAAATAAAAGGGATACATGCCGCAGGGATGGACCCACGCGGCCTGGGAATAATGCAGCCCTGGGGGGCGCTCCCAGCTGGAAATGAAACTTGAAAGATGGCACCTGATGATGTTGAGGACGAAGGAGTGTTGGTGTAGCAGACTCGGTGGGCTGCGGAAGCCGGTCCTCTCGAGCCCCCAGGCCCAGGGGCCTCGGGAGGCTCCGGAGGCGCTGGTGGCTCCTCGCGGACCATCTCCATCTCTACCAAGGCTGTGGAACGCCTAGCCTCTTGAGCCTCCATGATGCCCCTCATGAGGCGCTGGTACGTGGCAGCCGCGTTCGGCAAGCCGTAAGGCATGCGAACGTAGCTGTGGGGTGGACCTTCGCAGCGCCCCACTCGCGAGGGCCAGAGGCGCTCCAGAGAGGCGACTCGATTGAGCCCTGGTATGTCGATGCAGACGCGCAACCCACCATCCTCACCTGGATGGGGAGCTACAATTGGTAGGCGGCAGCCGCCTCTCATGACTCTTGACTCCTGTAGCTCCTGAATGGCCTTGCTGACGAACTCCTGAGGGTCTGGCCCTCCTTGCCTTACTCCTTCTTGAGGGAAACGTGCTTCGAAACACGCCTCCATGTGGTGCCCAAGCGCCTCCCTCGTGACCTTAGCCAGGTCGGTGGCCCTCCAAGGGAGAGCCCCCGAGCCCTGCCTGAGGAGGGCGTCGGGCGCGCTTTCCTATGCGATGGAAGGAGGTTCCCCCTGGTCAGGCGTGGGCCCTGAGGGGCCGGGCCGGATGAGGTCTTCTTCTTCTTGGGGGTGGTCTCGGGAAGCCTCCTGCTTCCGCGATCCGGGTCTTCCAGTGATGCGGCCTGAAAGGCTCGTTCCAGGGAACACACCGCGTCCTTCTCTTCACAGGGCACCGTGATGACTCCGCCACTTCCTGGCATCTTGAGGACGTTGTAGCCGTGGTGAGTTATGGCCATGAACTTGGCCAGCGCTGGGTAACCAAGGATGGCGTTGTATGGCAGGCGAATGTGAGCGACGTCGAAGTCGATGAGCTCGGTGCGGTAGTTGCCGCGTGCCCCGAAGGTGACTGGGAGGCGGACCTGCCCAATCGGGACCGTGGAGCCGTCGGTGACTCCGGAGAAAGGCTTGGTT
Organism: Aegilops umbellulata; assembly: GCA_032464435.1. Taxonomy (NCBI): domain Eukaryota; kingdom Viridiplantae; phylum Streptophyta; class Magnoliopsida; order Poales; family Poaceae; genus Aegilops; species Aegilops umbellulata. Next base: position 264,830,506 of record CP136058.1, on the reverse strand, counting down.
GGCTGAAGCTGGTTGTAGGGCACTTGGAGATTGTTGAATGTTTCCACGGACAGGACGTTGAGCCCTGCCCCGCCATCGATGAGGGTCCTGGTGACCAGCACGTTGCTGATGATTGGGGAACAAAGCATCGGGAGGACTCCGGCTGCGGCCGCACACTTGAGCTGATCCGCTGAGCTGAACGTGATGGCGCACGCCGACCACCTAAGAGGGCGCGTGGCTTCGAGCTTGGGGAGGACAACATTCACTTCGCGGGCGAACTACTTGAAGATGCGCTGAGAGGCTGGGGCTTGAGCCCCGCCCAGGATGCAGGCGATCGCGCGCGGCTCCTGGAAGCCCCCAGCCCCCTCGTCCTGATGGCGGTCCTCGTTTCTCCTTGGCTGCGGCGGCAGCGAGGGAGGCCTGCGTTGCCTTGCAGGCGATCCTCGCGAGGCTGATCCCTCCAGTCTCCCTCGCAAGGCGGGTCTTGCCAGCGATCCTCGCGAGGTCGATTGCGCCACCCTTGGCGCGGTCCGCGGTCTTCCCAGCGTCCTGCGTTCCTTCCTCCTCCTCGACCGTAGCCCCGGTCACCGCGGTCGGTACGACGGCCGATCCTTCCTTCTCGCACGGCTCGGAGCTCTTGACATTTGTTGGTGTTGTGGGTGTGGAGGTCGTGGTACACACAGTATCGACTGCCCTTGGAAGAGATCAGCCCGAATCATTCCACATGCCTTGGAGCCAGGGCGCCTTATTGAGGAGGAGGAGGCTGGGGTGCCCCCAGAGCTTCGTCGCCCGTGCAGGGCAGGGTGCGGTGCAGCGGAACGGACGGTGCAGGAGAGCCCCCTGCGGCGCGGACGATCTCGGCGACGTGGTCGGGCCATTCTTCGTAGACGTCGTGACGGGACGGTAGCGCAGGAGCTCGTTTGCCGCGATGAGCGCAGCTCGAGCCTCCATGGGTGCGAGGAGCGCGCGGGACGAAGAACCAGCTGGGGTGAGCGAGGGAGTAGCGGTGCGGCCGTCTTGCCGCACGGACGGATGCTGAGACGACGCTTGCTGCTTGATTCTCGCCGGGCCGGTGGCAGCGTTGACGGCAGGTGACGGGGAACGGCGAGGACGCCCGCCGACAGGAGCCGTCTGGGCGACGCGGGAAGCGAGAGCGGCTCAGCGCTCGGCGCGGGCCCGACGAGCGTCAGATATGGACGCGATGGTCGGAGGAGAACGGGGCGGTGGAAGACGAATTCCGGCGCACCCCTACTTGGCGCGCCAAATGTCGGATTTTGGGTTCCGGCAGACCCTTGAGGTTCGAACACTGGGGTGCGCACGGAAATTTCGCCTTCAACCTACCTCCACCCCACCGCCTCGCTAAGATCTAAGCTATGGAAAGAACAGCACAAGAGACACAGGGTTTATACTAGTTCGGGCCACCATTGTGGTGTAATACCCTACTCTAGTTTGTGGCGTGGTGGATTGCCTCTTAGGCTGATGATGATGAGCAATACAAGGAAGAACAGCCTCACGAGGGTCTGTTCTTGGCTGGGGCGATGAACTGCTAGGAGGAGTTCAGTCACCCTTCTCTCTCTCTCTCTCTCTCTCTTTCTCTCTCTCTCTCTCTCTCTGTGTGTGTGTGTGAGTGTGTGATGCTACTCAATCCGATCCCAGCTTGTTTCTGGATTGGCCGATCCTCTCTACCCTGGGGGTGGCTAGTCCTATTTATAGGCAAAGGCCCGGGGCCTCTTCCCAAATATTGAGCGGGAAGGGCACCAACAATTGGCCATTTTGAAGGGGAACATCTGGTACACTTATCCTGACTAAAGTTGGTCCTCGCCTGCCAAAGGCTCTGGTGGTGACGCTGGCTTGGGCTCCACAATGACTTCCTCCCTGCCGTTGGGCTGGTCTTGGTCTCGTTGCACCGAAACGGGTGCCTTTGCTTGATGCTCTCGCATGCGCTTGCTCCCTTTGCACCAAAGAGGAAAGGAGGACACTGCGCAGGCTGGCGCATGCCTGGCGCCCTTGGTCGTCATGGCTTGCGTCACGGGCACCTCATGATGTACCCCGCCTTGATCTCCCCGCCACCTCGCGAGCCAGCCTGATGAGGCCGTGCCTGAGGAAGCTCCGTGTCGTCCGCCCCGCGAGGCTTGGCCCCTCGTGAGGGTCTTGAGGCTGTGTTGATGAAGATGGGTCGTGCTGGGCCCCCCTTTGAGCCACGCCGCAGGCCGCAGGCAGGCAAGTCTGGGGACCCCCGTTCCCAGAACGCCGACACCGACCCTGTGGGTTCTGGCGCTAAGCCTCGCCCGGCGCGTATTATAAGGTTAATCCCTTTTTCTTTTTCTTTTTCCAGTCAACTTCAGAAATCCATAAATAATTCAACAGAGCTCCAAATTTGATGATTCAAATTTCTAGGGGTTGCACAAATCATGATCTATCACATGGTGCTATTTGCATATTTTTCCAGAACTTTCTCTTCATAAATATTTATCAAAACCCCATTTTCCATTTTTGTGATGAACTTTAGAAAATCACAGAGGGCTCAGATTTTATCCAAATGCCATGATTGAAAATCCTAGATGCTTCTAAGTTCATATCTTAGTTTATGAACATTTTTATTAATGCTTTCTGTGCCACACAAAATAATGAGCCATTTTTTCATTTTTTTCAACTTTGCAAATTCATAGGAAAATCATTTGAACTCAAAATCCAGTGAAACCAACTCCTAAATGCTTCTAAAATCACGCCTTGTTAAATGGGTATCTTAGCTCATTTTTCAAAAATATATTTATGTATACTTCTTGCAAATCCATAAACCCCTTGATTCCATCATATTGAAATTTTCAGAAATATTTACTAATCCAATTCTAGTGAAACCACCCTGGTTATTTTTCATATGACCAGGGAAGTCCTAGAAAAGTCAAATCCATATTTTTAGAGCAGTTTTATTTTCTGCCTTGTTGTGTTGCTTATTATGATTGTTTCGACGTTAGTTGACGAAGTAGACGGAGTACTTGGAGAAGGACCATAAGATCTCAGGACTCTGATGAACCAGACAAGCAGCCCTTTGACCATGTCTATGAAACCCTTTTTATGCATGTCATACAACACCATATTGTTGTTGCAACGGAATCATGATGAGGTGGTAACCACCTTGATGGGTTGCCTCCGTTACTTCCTTGTTGATACTTGCATTGTGCATGACCCTACCTTCCTATGAGGGTTATGCCGGTGGGAGTAGATAGGATGCTAAAGTAGTTGCTACGCAAAAAGGGACGGGAATATGCATGGTGATACAGACAAAGTATTTTCAAAGAACTTTTCGAAAACCCCGTCGGGTGCCACTTATGCCCGAGGGAGATAATGAGATGGGTAACCGCTTGATGACGAAGTGGTGTACCAAGGCAAGTGTGTGTGTTGCTTTCAAAAACGGATTGGTTTAAGTTGCGACCGTTATTCCAACCTTACATGCGCAACCACTCTACCCTTTTATGGGAAAGGGCATTATTGATTACCTAGGCCGACAATAGCTTGGAGCCCGCATTACTAGTGACGGGGGAGAGTTGGTGCTCTCTCTCGGGACGGGGTCGTGCCAGGTAGGGTGTTCAAGAACATTTTTATGGGGCACCGGACACACCGTTGGTACCCCGTGCCAGTGGTATGTGATGAATATGGGAGCGAGGCTCCACAATATTAAGATATAAAATGTTGGGCACAGGGGTTACTACCAATCGAGTGGACTCTATGTTAGTGTCGTCTAGGGAAAGATAGTGATCGGGTGCTTACCCCGGGTACTTGAGGTACCGCGGGTCGTGGCTGACACGAAAGTTCCCCGGATCTTATGGGTAAAGTGTGCAACCTCTGCAGAGTGTAAAACTATTCGAATAGCCGTGTCCACGGTCAAGGACAGTTGGGTAACCGCTCTTGAGCTACGTCCACATGTTTACAAACCAGTGTATGTATTTGGATAAGTGGGAAGAACTAATTGGGTCAAGTCAAAGGACTTGACATGATTGGGTTGGGTTGATGCCCACTCTATTTATGTTGATATCTGTAACATGTCCTCATGGTTACTTGAATTCTCCTGATGCATGTCTTACAAGTTGTTGAACATGTCATTGCACTCAAAACTAGCTTTCTGCAAAAATTTACCTATATCATGCATTGTTGTATCTTGAACCAAAACATGGGTTGCTTGCGAGTACATTCAAAGTACTCATTGGCTTGCCACTGGTTATTTTATTGGCCAGGCATGAAATAACATGATATGAAGAAGAATACTTCGGTGACGAACATGCGAGCTAGGACGCTTCCCAGTCAGAATGCCTGTAGGGTTAAGGCAGATGGCATGGGTCCAAGTTGTTATTGAAGATTTCCACTACGACGATACACTCAAGACTTGACCATAATGGTCCTACTTGTGTAAAACGGTATGTATGGATATAAGATCTTGTTATTCAGCTTCTGTGTGTTCTGTGAGCATTGATCTCTGGGATCACTGTACACGTGCATTCGGTGATCTCGACTTATGAGTTGGGGTCCCCACATATCTACTATACGATTCACGCTCGACCTTTCGGTCTTAGTGTTCCGAGGCCATATATGCATATGCTAGGCTCGTGAAGTTTAACCCGAGTATTCTGTGTGTGCAAAACTGGCTTGCACCCGTCGTATGTGAACGTAGAGCTTATCACACCCGATCATCACGTGGTGTCTCGGCACGACGAACTTTCGCAATGGTGCATACTCAGGGAGAACACTTGTACCTTGAAATTTAGTGAGAGATCATCTTATAATTCTACCGTCCTCTAAGCAAAATAAGATGCATAAAGGATAAACATCACATGCAATCAATATAAGTAATATGATATGGCCATCATCATCTTGTGCATGTGATCTCCATCTCCATAGCACCGTCATGATCACCATCGTCACCGGCGCGACACCTTGTTCTCCATCGTAGCATCGTTGTCATCTCACCAACTATTGCTTCTACGACTATCGCTACTGCTTATTGATAAAGTAAAGCAATTACATGGTGATTGCGTTGCATACAATAAAGCGACAACCATATGGCTCCTACCAGTTGCCGATAACTCTGTTACAAAACATGATCATCTCATACAATAAAGTATAGCATCACATATTGACCATATCACATCACAACATGCCCTGCAAAAACATGTTAGACGTCCTCTACTTTGTTTGTTGCAAGTTTTACGTGGCTGCTAGGGCTGACAAGAACCGTTCTTACCTACGCATCAAAACCACAACGATATGTCGTCAAGTATGTGTTGTTTTAACCTTCAACAAGGACCGGGCGTAGCCACACTCGATTCAACTAAAGTTGGAGAAACTGACACCCGCTAGCCACCTGTGTGCGAAGCACGGCGGTAGAACCAGTCTTGCGTAAGTGTGCGCGTAATGTCGGTCCGGGCCGCTTCATCCAACAATACCGCCGAATCAAAGTATGACATGCTGGTAAGCAGTATGACTTGTATCGCCCACAGCTCACTTGTGTTCTACTCGTGCATAAACATCAACGCATAAACCTGGCTCGGATGCCACTATTGGGGAATACAGTAATTTTAGAAAAATTCCTACACACACGCAAGATCATAGTGATTCATAGCAACGAGAGGGGAGAGTGTTGTCCATGTACCATCGTAGATCGAAAGCGGAAGCGTCATTTGACGTGGTTGATGTAGTCGAACGTCTTCGTGATCCACCGATCAAGTACCGAACGCACGACACCTCTGCGATCTACACATGTTCAGCTCGGTGACATCTCGTGAACTTACGATCCAGTAGAGCTTGAAGGACAGTTTCCTTAGCACGATGGCGTGATGACGATGTTGATGAAGTTGCCGACGTAGGGCTTCGCCTAAGCACTGCTACGATATGACCAAGGTGGACTATGATGGAGGGGGCACCGCACATGGCTGGGAGAGATCAATGATCAACTTGTGTGTCTAGAGGTGCCCCTGCCCCCGTATATAAAGGAGCAAGGGGGAGGCCGGCCAGCCCTGTAGGGGGCGTCAGGAGGACGAGTCCTCCTCCTAGTAGGAGTAGGACTCCCCTCTTTCCTACTCCTACTAGGAGGGGGAAAGGAAGGGGAAGAGGGAGAAGGAAAGGGGGGCGCCGCCCCCCTCTCCTAGTCCAATTCGGACCAGTAGGACTCCCCTAGGCCAGCCCTCTCTCTCCACTAAGGCCCATAAGGCCCATTATTTCTCCCAGGGGGGTTCCGGTAACCCTCCGGCACTCCGGTTTTCTTCGAAACCACCCGGAACATTTCCGGTGTCTGAATATAGTCGTACAATATATCGATCTTTCCCTCTCGACCATTTCGAGACTCCTCGCCATGTAAGTGATCGTATCCGGGACTCCGAACTACCTCCGGTAAATCAAAACACAAAAACTCATAATACCGATCGTCACAAAACTTTAAGCGTGCGGACCTTACGGGTTCGCGAACTATGTAGACATGACTGAGACACGTCTCTAGTCAATAACCAATAGCGGAACCTGGATGCTCATATTGGTTCCTACATATTCTACAAAGATCTTTATCGGTCAAACTGCATAACACTATACGTTGTTCCCTTTGTCATCAGTATGTTACTTGCCCGAGATTCGATCATCGGTATCTCAATACCTAGTTCAATCTCGTTACCAGAAAGTCTCTCTACTCATTCCGTAATGCATCATGCCGCAACTAACTCATTAGTTACAATGGTTGCAAGGCTTATAGTTATGTGCATTACCGAGATGGCCCAGAGATACCTCTTCGACAATCGGAGTGACAAATCCTAATATTGATCTATGCCAACCCAACAAGTACCATCGGAGTCACCTGTAGAGCACCTTTATAATCACCCAGTTACGTTGTGATGTTTGGTAGCACACAAAGTGATCCTCTGGTATTCGGGAGTTGCATAATCTCATAGTCATAGGAACATGTATAAGTCATGAAGAAAGCAATAGCAACAAACTATATGATCAAAGTGCTAAGCTAACGGATGGGTCTTGTCCATCACATCATTCTCCTAATGATGTGATCCCGTGCATCAAATGACAACACATGTCTATGGTCAGGAAACATAACCATCTTTGATAAACAAGCTAGTCAAGTAGAGGCATACTAGGGACACTCTGTTTGTCTATGTATTCACACATGTATCAAGTTTCGGTTAATACAATTGTAGCATGAATAATAAATATTTATCATGATATAAGGAAATAAATAATAACATTATTATTGCCTCTAGGGCATATTTCCTTCAGAATGTTCACAGGACCTTGGAAACACAAGAAGGTTAGTTAGTAAAGGGAAACTAGCAAACCCGCATGCATGTGGATGAAACAATTATAATTAAGGTTGAAGACAAACGTACCGAAAGCATAAGGATTCCATGCAAAAACAGTGCCATGAGTGGTGGAAGCAAACACAAGACCCTCGTATTGAATTGCATCACAGTACTCATCCTTGTATAGAAACTGGTTTTTTAGCAATATCCATCCATTCGAACAATGAAGGAAGGCAACAAGATTGTGGAAGATAGCAACAACTACATATTCCATTAAATCCCAAGAGCGGTCGGGAACTTGACAAATTGTTATCTTCTGTAGACGATAGTCACCATGATTGTAGTTGAACGTACGGTCATAACCGGTGTGCACCACCTCTGGGCAGTCTGAGATTTTTGGAAGTGGAACCCGGTGAGAAGTGTACCCATTCACAAGTTCCCACTCGCAGTTGGACCCAATATAAACAACACAATCTCCATTTGAGCCTACTAGGGACACTCTGTTTGTATAGGCATACTAGGGACACTCTGTTTTTCTATGTATTCCCACATGTATCAAGTTTCCGGTTAATACAATTCTAGCATGAATAATAAACATTTATCATGATATAAGGAAATAAATAATAACATTATTATTGCCTCTAGGGCATATTTCCTTCAGAATGTTCACAGGACCTTGGAAACACAAGAAGGTTAATTAGTAAAGGGAAACTAGCTAACCCGCATGCATGTGGATGAAACAATTATAATTACGGTTGAAGACAAACGTACCGAAAGCATAAGGATTCCATGCAAAAACAGTGCCACGAGTGGTGGAAGCAAACAGAAGACTCGCGTATTGAATTGCATCACAGTACTCATCCTTGTATAGAAACTGATTTTTTAGCAATATCCATCCATTTGAACTATGAAGGAAGGCAACAAACTTGTGGAAGATAGAAACAACTACATATTCCATTAAATCCCAAGAGCGGTCGGGAACTTGACAAATTGCTATCTTCTGTAGACAATAGTCACCATGATTGTAGTTGAATGTACGGTCATAACCGGTGTGCACCACCTCTGGGCAGTCTGAGATTTTTGGAAGTGGAACCCGATGAGGAGTGTACCCATTCACAAGTTCCCACTCGCAGTTGGACCCAATATAAACAACCCAATCTCCATATGCGCCAACCCAAGCCTTACCTCAAGCGATGGCATCTTAACATCACACGTATCATTATCAAGCGGCATCAACTTGCACAAGGCGAGGTCTCCGTCGTCCGGGCGCCAGTGACCAGGGTCACGGTGAAGAAGATAGGGGAAATCAAACCGCTCCTGGACCCTTGGGTTCCTTGTAATGATGGTATTAGTTGAGTCGAGAATTGTCTTGAACGAACCTTCCATGCTAGCCGGGGTGATGGCGTCGCACCGATTAATGAGTTCCTCCACCACGTCATCTTTCAGATCGGGGCAAGAATAATGGGGTCGTTTCCGGCCTGTTCCCTCCATGGAGAAGATGATCGAACAATGGCAGAAGGAAGGGTGAAGGAAAATAGAGGAGGGAGGAAGTGCGTGCGACAACAGTTTCAAATCAAGAGGGAAAGGTGAAGAGTCAGTGGACGGTTGCCACGGTACATGAAGAGGCGCCCTGGCCTTACCCAAACGGGCAACATCTGGGCAAAACAGATGTCGTTTGGGGTCGTGTGTTGGTGTTGGCCTTACAAGTGGGACCGTAGTTGAGGAAACCGACTATCGGCAAACCCCCACCTCGCCCGTCGCGCGATGGTTGAGTTAGAGAAACGAGGACGCCGCTTCATTGCCTTAAGGCACCTGCCTTTGGGCCTATGACAGGTGGGCCTAATAGGTGGTTGGCCCACCTGTCATAGACCGAAAGGTCGGTGCCTTTAAGGCACCGACGCGCAGTCTGGGAAACGAGGACGTTGAAGAGATAGTTGTAGCACGGACTCCAAGAAACATGGTGTCAGATGGAAGTCGCGTTGGTGGCGTGTGCCGTACTCCTGGACGTGAATGCTTGTTCTGGCCCATGCCACCCTACTCCATCTCTTGTACTAGTAGTATAAAAAAGATATATAGGTTGGAGCTTCAGCGCTTTCTTGCTAAGGGCTTCCCACTTGTTTCTCACACTATCACCCTCTCTCCAGATCTAAAAAAGATGGCCTCTATCTCCCTCCTCACCAGTGATCACAGATCCGCCGGGGAAGAAAAGGACGTGCAGCGTTTAGGCACTCGTCGTCGGCGAGCGAGGTCACGCACTGACGACAAGGCCGTCCTCTCAGACCTAGCGCCCACGCGGGATGGCCTCCATCCCCAAGCTTGATGTCGTAGTGTGTGCGGAGGACGATGACCCCGAGCGAAGCCACTTCCCGCCGACCCTCAGGTATGCTAGCTCTTTTTGAACCATACCCTTGTTCTATTGCCCCATCTGCCGCGTCGCTGCATGTGGATGTTTTTCCACTCCACCATCTTCCCAATTTGCTATCCTCTGCTCTGCTGGTCACGCAGACGAAAACCTTAATTTGCACTATTAAAGGAAACCCTACTTCATGCAGACTAATCCATGTCTGGGTCGAATAAGGAAAGGAAGGGAGACTGTACTGTCCAAGAGACTAGGCATGGAACCTGCATCTAGGTTGAAAAGGGGAAATCAGTAGCTAAGGAACGAGTCTCGTGTCTCTTAGTTGAAAAAGGGTAGAAAGGCATGACAACGCAATAGAGAATGACCAGGTCGATCGGTTTGTTGTCCTCACATAGGAAAAAGGTGGCTAAAGAGAACAAAAATTGGGTAATCCACATATGCTGCCTGGATATTTGTTGCTCTGGGCAACCATACCTCCCTCACCACTCTATGCGTCCGTGGAGGTACATCGTACTGGTGCGCCCACTGTCCGAATGGGCCTCCCATGCTCTTATTGCCACTTTTTTGCTGTTAGTATAACGCCATCGGTGAAGTCAAGCAATGCTACTGCTAAAGTGATGCCACATTTAACTAATTCCGCACTCAGTCTAATGCCACCGATAAATTTAAGCAATGCCATTTAATATCACTGGATTATTTCAGGGTTACCTCTTGATTGTGGATGTATTAAAGATTTTTCAGCTAAGGCATTCTAATGTTTTTGCACAGCCAGTATACCAACGATGAAACTTGTTACTACCTTCATATTTTTGCACTGTTAATGCTTATAGATTACATACCTCACTTTCATGAGATAAGTCAATTTTTTTTGTACAGTGTCACCAAAATTCCAAGGCGCTGATGTCATTTTATTTTGGTTAAACTACACAAAAAATTATGAAGACAAGAGGAAAGGTCAAGAGTGGGCACCTCCCCCGGCTGTTCTCTTGATTTATTCGATCAAGTTTTTATGTTTGATCGATTATGAAGATTGGGATAGCAATTTTTAGGTCCCCTCGAGTTTGAAATGGTAATTACCTTGAAGGTACATGGTTTGCAATTTTTTTATACTGTCATTAGTTAATGATGCTAGTTACCTTCAGACTTTTGTATTTGGTTTAATGCTCTTGCACAGCTAGTATACCAATGCTGAAACTTGTTACCTTTACATTTGTATTGTTAATTCTTATAGAAATCTTCCAGTGCTAGAGCTTATGGAAATCTGTTCAGTAAAATCATTATACTGTACCCTGAAATAAAATAACTACTCTACTGTTGCACTAGCCACTGGATTAGTGTATATTTGTACTATTAGAATGGTTTTGCATTAGAGTATGGACATATATAAAGTGTGGCAAGCTTTCCCAGATATGTGCTCAAGAAAACTACTACCTGTTTTTCTAAATACTAGACGTTTGGGTACTTTAAATTGAACTGCGAAAACGTCTTATATTAAGGAACAGAGGGTGTAGAGTTCACTCAAATTATCCTGGTAAAGCTAGTCACACCTTTGTTAAAATTAATGTTCATTATGTTATCGAAGGAGTTCTGTATGTTTGTGTCTAATGCCTGTCGACTACATACATGACATCATGATGTAATGTTAAGTCATTTCCTTTTGTACAGTGTCACTGAATTGTCAAGGCGGTGATGGCATTTTATTTTTAGTTGAACTGCACAAAATATGCTTAAAAGAAGAGGAAAGGTCAGGATTGGCTCAATTTTTGAGAAAAAACTATGTATGCCTTCCTTACATCAGTCGTTGTTGCCTTATTTATTCCTTCAAACAGGTGGTTAGAAACAGCCTTGCTACCTTTTCCCATTAAGAAATTGGAATGCTTATATTTGTGAGTCTATGCTTCAACTAGTGCCACTTTTATAGTAATCACACTTTCAATATCTATGCAAACAGGGATGCTCGATTTTAGTGCAACTGCACAAAAAGTCCAAATGGTTCAACATTAGGAGCATGTTTTCTTCCAAACCTTTATATCCAATTGGTGGCACTATGATCTATTCATTACGAAGGTACATGGTTTGCTACTATCTTGCTACTCTTTTTGTACTGTCATTATATAGTAATACTAGTGGTTTGCATGTGAATTTATTGGCAGGGTGGACCTACATCGGAGGTGTAGGACAGGATTCAATGATTGGATGCTCAACTTTGGTTGTATCGATTTCACCTCTTCCATCACTATGAACATGGATATCCTTGGTCTGATGAAGAATAGGCATTATATTTCTGCTCTGAACCAGCAAATCAATTCAGTATGACAGATGCTAAGCGGAAGAGACGTGTTTAAACCGAAAATACAAGGTGGGGAATATGTTTACTAGCTGCTTGATATTTGTGCAGACAGAGATGTCTGCCCGTTGCTATTTGGCAAACAAACAAAGTGACCGCAATTTTGGTTGAACTGCACAAGATAATAGTATAGTCACTGCATGGAGTGCCATTTGAAAATAGACACAGAAAGATTGGATAGTCACTTCATGGACTACAGAAAAGTAGTACTGTACTATTTGTTGGCCAACATTAGGTGCTTCATTGCTTTGGTCTGATTATACAATGGGCATCATTTTTCCTAAGTTAAAGTTTGTATTCCGAAAATAGTCTCGCCATGTGATCGAGAGAAGACCAAATCATATTGCAGTGGATGTTCCTCCATCATGTGTGGTTCATTCTCATGGTTCCAGCTATTGGTGAAACCACTTACATTTGCAAGAGGAATTGTAGACTTCACAAACAAATTTTTCTTTCACTCTGTATTGAATGTTAGCCAAGAGAAGCATCTATGTTAGTGTCGGATCACGGGTTCCGGCAGACCCTCAAGGTTCGAACTCTGGGGTGCGTGCGGAGATCGTGCCATCCACCTCTCCGTCTCGCAAGGATCTAAACTACAGAACGAACAGCACAAGAGACACAGGGTTTATACTAGTTCGGGCCACCATTGTGGTGTAATACCCTACTCTAGTTTGTGGTTGGTGGATTGCCTCTTGGGCTGATGAGGATGAACAGTACAAGGAAGAACAGCCTCGCGAGGGTCTGTTCTTGGCTAGGGGATGAACTGCTGGGGGAGTTCAATCACCCTTCTCTCTCTCTACCTGCTCTATGCTTGCTCTCAATGCTCGATCAGTTGCTAGGTGTGTTCTCCATGCCTCTACCCTGGGGGTGGCTAGTCCTATTTATAGGCAAAGGCCCTGGGCCTCTTCCCAAATATTGAGCGGGAAGGGCACCAACAATTGGCCAATTCTAAGGGGAACATCCGGTACACTTATCCTGACTAAAGTTGGTCTTCGCCTGCCAAAGGCCCTGTGGTGACGCCGTCCTGGGCTTCATGGTGACCTCCTTCCCACCGTTGGACTGGTCTTGGTCTTGTTGCACCGAAATGGGTGCCTTTGCTTGATCCTCTCGCCTGCGCTTGCCCCCTTTGCACCAAAGAGGAAAGGGGAACGCTGCACGGGCTGGCGCCTGCCTGGCACCCTCGATCGTCATGGCTTGCGTCATGGGCACCTCGCGAGGTACCCCGCCCTGATATCTCCACGTCCTCGTGAGCCAGCCTGAGGAGGTCGTGCCTGAGGAAGCGCCGTGTCGTCCGCTTCGCGAGGCTTGGCCCCTCGCGAGGGTCTTGAGTCTTGTGTTGAGGAAGATGGGCCGCGCTGGGCCCCCATTCGAGCCACGCCGCAGGCCGCAGGCAGGCAAGTCTGGGGACCCCCATTCCCAGAACGCCGACAGTAGCCCCCGGGCCCAAGGCGCACATGGACTTGGCCGTGCCGAGAGGCGAAAGGGCAGGGGCGAAGCGCCGCGGGCCGTAACAGCCTGTGGCCTTGGGCGCCACGTGGCGATTGATTGGACGTGGGCGTCTTCACTTCCCCACGATGCTTTGGTGACCGCGCGGATTGGACAAGTCCCTGCATGTAAATCGTGTCATGATTACCTGTGATCGTGGAGGCCGACGGTTGGCCTTCACCGGCTATAAGTACGGCACTGCGCGTGCCCTTCCAGTCCATCTCTTCTTGCTTTCTCCTCTGCCTCAGTTCTTGCTCCGTCTCGGTGTGATGGCTCCATCGAGGAGGTACTCGGCAGCAGAGAAGGGGAAGGCCCTCCAGGTCGATCCTACCTCTCCCCCGCCCAAGCGTGGTCGTGGGCGCCCTTGGAAGCATCCGGTGGCCGCCCCGGTAGCGTTTGGTGGCCATGGGGACGACTCTCAGCGTGGCGGTGGCCGAGCCGCTGTGGCTGGGGGACACGTCTGGGGCACGCGCTCCCCCAGGCCGCGCTTCCGCGCGGCGCAGGTGTTGCCGGAGTTCGTCGTCTGGTCGGCGGAGCCGACTAGTGCCCGACTCCAACTCCCTCGCTTCCTCCTTGGCGAACTCCTGGCCGGAGCTCCATGGGGCCTTGGGCTCCATGCGGAGGGCTGCTGCAGCAGGTCCTCATGGGCTGCGCTGGAGGTCTCCGCCAATGGGGGTTTGGCCTTAACCCGTGGCTGGCAGGCATTCGCCCGCGCCCGCGGCCTGGGGCGTCGGTGCACCCTGCATTTCAGGTTTGATGGCGACGCCACCCTCTACGTGAGGGTGTTTGGGGAAGATGGTCGCCGCGCGGGGTGTTGCCCCGAGGAGGACGACCGCGGCCGGGGGCCCCGCCCTGACAGTGATGGAGGAGACAGCGTCCGCGCGGATGGCGGCGGCCGCGACTCCCCAAGCTTCGTCAACTCTTCCTCAAGCGACTCCTCTAGTGGTGGCCGCAGTCAGCCCCCACGCCATCGAGCCTGCTTGGGAGGTGGTGGTTCGTCCACCCGCCATCGCGTCCCGGTGAAGCGCGAGAGGGAGTCCGCCTGAGGCCCAGAGGCGGTCCAGGTCGCCTCCGCAGGCCGTCGCGAGGAGGGCCGCGCTGGGCTCGTCCTTTCCTTTTCCTTTTGTTTCTTGTGTAAGACAAAACAGCTACATGGAGCCCCGCTAGGGCGTGTTGGGAATTACTGCCGTTTTGGCCATTACCTTGATCTTGTTTTTGCGCTTCTTAACTACACGCCTGTGCGTAGATAGTTTTTGACCCCTGCCGGGGGGCGACCGACACAGGCCCTGTGTGCGCGTCGTGGTGCCCGAGGGGCACGGACTAGAGGGGTGCTCCTGTAACGTGCCCGGGCCATGAAACCTTCCCGCGGCTAGAGCAGAAACGCTCGCGAGGACGTGCAAACCATCCCTCGCGAGGTCGTTTATGAGAGAAACCAAAGCGAGGAGCGAAAATCGGCAAACCACAAATCAACGACAACGATAACTTCAATAAGACTTTAAATGCAAGTAAACACGTCAACTGCGGAAAGCAAATGAAAAAGCCGCGTCCGGCACCTAATTTAGTCTTCGACGTCTTCTCACCAGCGCGGAGCTAAGTGCTGCCACTGGGCGTGGGAGGGAGCCCCAGGGCCTGAGGCCGGCGCTCCTGAGACTCCGGGGCGTGTACAGCCCCACTCATTATTACGTGAGAGTGTCACGGGGCGGAGAGCTTCATAGGCATTGGCCTTCTTCACAGGCTCCGGGCCTTTTTCCTTAGAGGTAATAAGCTTCACAGGTGCTCGCCTTCTTCACAGGCTCTGGGCCTTTTCCAAAAAGAGATGATCTTCACAGGCGTTTGCCTTCTTCACAGGCTCTGGGCCTTTTCCAAAAAGAGATGATCTTCACACGCGTTTGCCTTCTTCACAGGCTCTGGGCCTTTTCCGAAAAGAGATGATCTTCACAGGCGTTTGCCTTCTTCACAGGCTCTAGGCCTTTTCCAAAAAGAGATGATCTTCACAGGCGTTTGCCTTCTTCACAGGCTCTGGGCCTTTTCCGAAAAGAGATGATCTTCACAGGCGTTTGCCTTCTTCACAGGCTCTGGGCATTTTCCTAAAAAGAGATGATCTTCACAGGCGTTTGCCATCTTCACAGGCTCTGGGCCATTTCCGAAAAGAGATGATCTTCACGGGCGTTTGCCTTCTTCACAGGCTCTGGGCCTTTTCCAAAAAGAGATGATCTTCACAGGCGTTTGCCTTCTTCACAGGCTCTGGGCCTTTTAGGGGTAGAACCTCCGGAGGTGCTGGATGTTCCACGCGTTCTGGATCAGCTCTCCCTCTTGAGTCTCCAAGCGCACGGAGCCTGGCCTAGAAACATGAACAACCTTGAACGGGCCCTCCCACATGGGAGAGAGCTTGTGCAGCCATTCCCTGGAGAGGACCCGCCTGAGTATGAGGTCTCCTACCTCGAGGGTCCTGGGGCGGATGTTGCGGCAGTGATATCGTCGTAGCGCCAGTTGGTACCTCGCCGCTCGCAACGCGGCTTCCCGGCGGCGTTCCTCCCCCAGCACGAGGTCCATCCCCCGCATGGCGTCCTGCTGCGCCTCGTCGAACGCCAGGACCCATGCGGAGCGACGCCTGACCTTGTGAGGAAGGACTGCTTCGGCTCCGTAGACCAGGAAGAACGGGGTCTCCCCGGTGGGCTTGGTCGCGGTTGTGCGGATGGACCACAACACAAATTGGAGCTTGTTGTACCAGCCTCTGCCGCAGGCCTCCAGCTTCTTCTTGAATGTTTTGGTCTTGAGGCCTCTCAGGACCTCTGCATTGACTCGTTCGGCCTGCCCATTGCTCCACGGGTGTGCCACCGAAGCGTAGCATATCTGCGTCCCAAGGTTAGCACAGTATGTTTTGAAGAGATTACTGGTGAACTGCGAACCGTTGTCTGTGATGATGCGGTTCGGCACCCCGAACCGGCTAACGATGCCCCTGATGAACTTAACGGCGGAACCTGCAGGGATGGTGCGGACGGCCTCCACTTCTGCCCACTTGGTGAACTTGTCAATGACGACGTAGAGGTAGCGGTAGCCCCCTGGCGCCCGAGGGAACGGGCCCAGGATGTCCAGCCCCCAGACTACGAATGGCCACGAAAAGGGTATAGTCTGCAAGCCTCCCGCTGGCTGATGGATCTGCTTGGAGTGAAACTGGCAGGCTTCACAAGCCTTTACCAATTCGACTGCGTCGTTGAGTGCGGTGGGCCAATAGAACCCACTGCGGAATGCCTTGCCAACGAGGGTCCGTGATGACGAGTGATGTCCACAGTCCCCGTCGTGTATGTCCTCCAGTAGTTCCTTTCCTTGCTCTCTGGAGATGCAGCGCAGGGACACATCGTTTGGCCGCTTCCGGTAGAGCTCTCCATCCCTGATGCAGTACGCCATGGCCTGCCGCGCCACACGCTCCACTTCCTCCTCCTTCTCCGGCAGGGTCCCTTGCGTTAAATAACTCCGGAGTTCTGTGATCCAGCATTCCTCCTGAGGTTCCATCGTCAGGAGCAGGCATGCTCCTGAGGTCGGGCCACAGACCGGGGCTCCCGAGGCAGGCGGCTGGGGAAGCTCCTCCCGAGGTTGAGCGGTGTTTGATAACGACGGCTGGGCCGAGGGTTTGAAGTGCCGCTCTTCAAAGACGCCAGGTTCCTGAGGTAACCACCTGGACGCCCGTCCGGCGATGTCGTCGGCCTCCTGATTGGTGCCACGGGGCACGTGCTTCAGCTCCAGCCCCCAGAACTGCTTTTCCATCCTGCGGACCTCCGCTAGGTAGGCTTCCATATGCTCGTCCTTCGGCTCGTACACCTTGTTGGAGAAGTTGACTAGGAGTTGCGAGTCACCCTTGACGGTGAGGCGCTTCACTCCCAGGGCCACTGCGGCCTTCAACCCGGCTATCAGCCCCTCATATTTTGCTATGTTGTTGGAGACCTTTTCACCTTGCTGGAAACAGAGTTGTACGACATAGTAGAGCTTATCCTGAGTGGGTGATATCAGCACCGCACCAGCCCCCGCGCCGTGCCTGGAGAATGCCCCATCGAAGTACATGACCCAGCCTTCCGGCGCCTCGCTCCCTAGGGAGAGGGTCCGATCCTCGTTGTCCTTGAGGCCTGGTGCCTCTGTCCATTCCGCCACGAAATCCGCCAACGCCACTCCTTTGATGACCCTAGTTGTGCTGAACTCGAGCTGAAATGCCTGCAGCTCTATGTTCCCCTAAGCGACCCTTCCGGCTGAGTTAGGGCTCCTGAGAACTCTCTCCAGGGGGTACGATGAGACGAATTTGATGGGATGGGCTTGGAAGTAGTGACGCAGCTTGCGCGAGGCTACTAGCAGCGCGAGGAGGAGCTTCTGAGGCATTGGGTACCGCGCCCTCGCGTCCCGTAGCACCGTGCTAACAAAGTAGACCGAGTGCTCAACAAGGCTGAGAGCATCTTGGGTCGCGGCGCCCTCATGAGGTGAGGGAACCTCACGAGATGACGTGGCCTCAGGAGGTGGACCATCTGGGCGTGCGGCATCTCCTATCTCTGGTGTGTTCCTCCACAGCAGACCCTCCTCATTTGTGGTTTTTGCTTCCTCGAGCTTTCCTTGTTCCTGTTTTGTCTTGGCTCGGGTTGCCGCTGCGGTCTTGACCTAGTGCTCCTCCCTAACCGCCACCAGGGCTGCGCTGGAGGAGTAGGGAGTGGCGGCGAGGTAAAGCAGGAGGGGCTCTTGAGGGCGCGACCCACCATGACTGGGGGGCTGGTTAAGTACCTCTTGAGATCTTGAGACGCCTTATCTGCCTCTTCAGTCCATTCAAAGGGCCCCTTTTTCTTCATCAGCTGAAAGAAAGGCAGCGCTCGCTCTCCCAGTTTGGAGATGAAGCGCCCTAGCGCGGTCACGCGCCTAGTGAGCTTCTGCATTTCTCTGAGGGTCTTTAGCGGACTCATGTCCTCGACCGCCTTGACCTTCTCGGGGTTGGCCTCGATGCCACGATGGGACACGAGGAATCCCAAAAGCTTGCCCGAGGGGACGCCAACACACATTTCTCCGGGTTGAGCCGCAGGCTTACTGCGTCGAGGCTCGCGAAGGTCTCCTCCAGGTCTTGTATCAGGGTCTTGGCCTCCCGGGACTTTACTACAATGTCATCCACGTAGGCTTCGACATTCTTCCCGAGTTGCGGGCCCAAGGAGATGTGCATCAGCCGCTGAAAGGTTGCCCCTGCGTTGCGCAGTCCGAACGGCATGCACGTATAGCAGTATACCCCGCACGGGGTCAAGAAGTCGGTCTTCTCAACGTCTTCTACCGCCATCTTGATCTGGTGATATCCGGAGAAGGCGTCTAGGAAGCATAGCAGATCGCACTCCGCAGTGGAATCGGCGATCTGGTCGATGCGGGGGAGCGGAAAAGGATCTTGTGGGCATGCCTTGTTGAGGTTGGTGAAGTCGACACACATGCGTTCCTTCCCCCCTTTCTTGGGCACAATGACGGGGTTGGCCAACCAATCCGGGTATCGGACCTCACGAATGACCCCAGTGGCTTCTAGCTTGCGGGTCTCTTGAACAATGAAGTCCTGCTTCTCCGCGGATTGCCGCCTGGCCTTCTGCTTCACGGGGCGCACATTTGGGCACACGTTGAGGTGATGCTCGATGACACTCCTGGGGATCCCCGCTAGCTGATCAGGCTCCCAGGCAAATACCTTCTTGTTCGCGCGCAGGAATTTGACCAAGGCCTCCTCCTGCTCAGGCTCAAGGTTGGCGCCTATGGTGAAGGTGGCGCTGGAGGACCCGTCCTCGTCAATGGGTATCTGCTTGGTTTCCGCCTTGTCCTCGGTGAACAACTCCTTCTTCTTGGCGGGCGCAGCCCCCTGGGGCTCAGGGGTCTCCACGTTGATGGGCCGTGCCAATGCCGCCGTCTTGAAGGCGAGCTTGAGTACGCGCAGGGCGTCCCCGGTGTCTCTGTGCACGGTGAGGGTACCGCTGCTTCCGGGCATCTTCATGAGGTTGTACGCCGGGTGCGTGGCGGCCATGAACTTAGCCAATGCCGGGTAGCCGAGGATGGCGTTGTAAGGGAGGCCGATGGGGGCGATGTCGAAGTCGACCATCTCCGTGCGGAAGTTGTCGTAGGTGCCGAAGGTTACCGGGAGACGGATCTGCCCCAGGGAGTCAGATGATCCGCCTCCAACGCCCGAGAAAGATCGACTGGGTCGCAACCGCTCCCGGGGTATGCCGAGGAGGTTGAAAGTCTCGACCGAAAGCACGCTGAGGCCCGCAACACCGTCGACGAGAGTTCTGGTGACAGCGACCTGGAAGATGGTGGGGGTGCACAAAAGGGGGAGCGCGCCCGAGCCGACCAGGTTGGTGGGGTGGTCCTCCGAGCTGAAGATTAGACCGATCTCGCGCGCCGCCCGGTCAGGGGGAGCCCCCTGCCGTGCGGAGACGGCGCTGACCCGGTGGGCAAAAGGCTTGACGTGGCGACTCGTGGGCGGCGCCTGCGAGCCGCCCAGGAGGGCCGCAACGACCGGAGGCGTTGATGTTGCGGTGCAGCCGCTCTATCGCGCAGGCGGATGCTGGGGCGGCGCTTGCCGCTCGTTTCCCGCTGGGCCGGTGGCGGTGTTGACGGCGGGCGACGGGGTTCAATGAGAACGCCCACCGGCGAGGGCCGCCGGGATGACGCGAGCTCCACTGGCGCCGTACATGGATGCGGCGGCCGGAGAAGGACTGAGTGGTGGAAGACGGGCTCCTGCAGACCCTCAAGGTTCGAACTCTGGGGTGCGTGCGGAGATCGTGCCCTCTACCTCTCCGTCTCGCAAGGATCTAAACTACAGAACGAACAACACAAGAGACACAGGGTTTATACTAGTTCGGGCCACCATTGTGGTGCAATACCCTACTCTAGTTTGTGGTGGGTGGATTGCCTCTTGGGCTGATGAGGATGAACAGTACAAGGAAGAACAACCTCGCGAGGGTCTGTTCTTGGCTAGGGGATGAACTGCTGGGGGAGTTCAATCACCCTTCTCTCTCTCTCTCTCTCTCTACCTGCTCTATGCTTGCTCTCAATGCTCGATCAGTTGCTAGGTGTGTTCTCCATGCCTCTACCCTGGGGGTGGCTAGTCCTATTTATAGGCAAAGGCCCTGGGCCTCTTCCCAAATATTGAGCGGGAAGGGCGCCAACAATTGGCCAATTCGAAGGGGAACATCCGGTACACTTATCCTGACTAAAGTTGGTCTTCGCCTGCCAAAGGCCCTGTGGTGACGCCGTCCTGGGCTTCATGGTGACCTCCTTCCCACCGTTGGACTGGTCTTGGTCTTGTTGCACCGAAATGGGTGCCTTTGCTTGATCCTCTCGCCTGCGCTTGCCCCCTTTGCACCAAAGAGGAAAGGGGAACGCTGCGCGGGCTGGCGCCCGCCTGACACCCTCGATCGTCATGGCTTGCGTCATGGGCACCTCGCGCGGTACCCCGCCTTGATCTCTCCGCCTCCTCGCGAGCCAGCCTGAGGAGGCCGTGCCTGAGGAAGCGCCGTGTCATCCGCCTCGCGAGGCTTGGCCCCTCACGAGGGTCTTGAGTCTTGTGTTGAGGAAGATGGGCCGCGCTGGGCCCCCATTCGAGCCACGCCGCAGGTCGCAAGCAGGCAAGTCTGGGGACCCCCGTTCCCAGAACGCCGACAGTTAGTAGGAAGAACAAATATTTTTTCTAGATCTTTTCTTTTGGAGCAACATATTTGTATATGATCTGTGAATCATTGGGATGCATTAACATGTTGATGTTATGTATGGGAATTGTACTAGTTGGTTTTGAATTTGGGCTACTAATGTGAACATATTACAATGCCAGGCATGTGAGTCTGGTGTGAACATTTCTAAAGAAACTACCAGCAAAAACGTTCGCAAATTCCTTATCTACAAGCAAACTTTCATCAGCTAATGCGATCGTACACATACACCATCCGACCTACTCGAACCTACACGTATACTATCTGACCTACTCGGTCCTAAACGGATAAATAGCGGATTGTCGGTGTTCTGGGAACGGGGTCCCCAGACTTACCTGCCTGCGGCGTGGCTCGAGTGGGGGCCCAGCGCGGCCCATCTTCATCAGCTCAAGCTCAAGACCCTTGCGAGGGGCCAAGCCTCGCGGGGCAGACGATAGGAAGCTTCCTGATGGGGCAGCCTCATCAGGCAAGCTCGCGAGGAGGCGGAGAGATCAAGGCAGGGGCACCTCACGAGGAGCCCGTGACGCAAGCCATGACGATCGAGACCAGGCGGGCTCCAGGCGGGCGCCCGCCTGTGCAGTGTCCTTGTTTCCCCTTCGGTGCAAAGGGGGCAAGCATAGGCCAAGGCACCGGGCAAAGGTTACCATTCCGGTGCAACGAGACCAAGACCAGCAGAGCGGAAGAACGGAGGTCACGATTGAGCCCAAGACGGCGTCATCACCAGTGCTTTTGGCAGCCGAAGACCACCTTTGGTCAGGATAACTTGTACTAGATGTTCCCCTTCAAAATGGCCAATTGTTGGCGCCCTTCCCGCTCATTATTTGGGAAGAGGACCAGGGCCTCTATAAATAGAGCTAGCCACCACAGAGAGGGGGGATAGAATATGATCAGATCGGATAGAACACTAGCAGAGAGAGAGAGGCGCTTGAACTCACCCAAGCAGTTCATCGCACCAGCTCAAGAACACCTCTCGCGAGGCTGTTCTTCCCCTGTACTGTTCATCATCAGCCCCTGAGGCAATCCACCACACCACACACTGGAGTAGGGTATTACACCACAACGGTGGCCCGAACCAGTATAAATCTCGTGTCTCTTGTGTTGTTCATCGTTTCTAGCTTAGATCACACGAGGAGATCGGACATAGATCGGTAGGGGAGAGATCTCCGCGCGCACCCCAGAGTTCAAACCTTAAGGGTCTATCGGAACCCGAAATCCGACATTTGGCGCGCCAGGTAGGGGTGCGCCGGAATCTTTCTTCCGCTGTTCGCGTGCGATCTTCCGTCGTGTCCATGGCTGACGCTCGTTGGGCTCACGTCAAGCGCCGAGCTGCTCTCGCCACCCGCGTCGCCCAGACGGCACCCGTCGACGAACACCCCAATTGTTCCCCGTCGCCTGCCGCCAACGCCGCCACCGGCCCGGCTGGGAATGAGCAGCAGGCCTCGTCTCAGCATCCTTTGGTGCGGCGGGATGGCCGCACCGCCACCCCGTCGCTGACTCCGGCTGCTTCATCGTCCCACGCCCGTCGCACCTCCACGGACGTGCATGCCGTGCTGCTCCTGGCAAGAGAGCTCCTACACTACCGCCCCGTCGACGACCTCTGCGAGGACTGGCTCGCCCGCATCACCGAGCTCGTCAACGCCGAAGGGGGCTCCCCCTGCCGTCCCTCTTGCTGCCTCGCCCTCCATTCTACGCGGGGGGCGAGGATCATGAGGCGCCTCCACCACCTCCTCCCCAAGAAGGCGCCCTGGCTCCCAGGCGCGCAGCCCCAGGGCGAGACCTTCTGCGTCCGGCGCCTGCGCAGCAAGAAGGGAGCTGCCAGGAGATCCCTCGTCCCCAAGAAGGTGCTCGCGCGCTCCTGACTCCAGTGCGCCAAGATCGCGTCCCTGCGCCTCCACGCCAAGACCCCGCGCTGGTCCAAGCGGCAGCGCGCGGTAATCCCCAGGAACAAGCCCAGCACCAGCAAAGGGCGCTGGTGGCTGCAGCAGGCTGCCGCGCCTTCACTCCCGAGCTACGCGGCGT
Organism: Aegilops umbellulata; assembly: GCA_032464435.1. Lineage (NCBI taxonomy): Eukaryota > Viridiplantae > Streptophyta > Magnoliopsida > Poales > Poaceae > Aegilops > Aegilops umbellulata. The sequence goes on along the minus strand of CP136058.1, from coordinate 264,807,328 downwards.
CGCATGGCCAGGCAAGTTCAAGCCTGACCTGCCCCCTCTCTACGATGGCACGACGAACCCCACAGAATTCCTACAGCTCTACGAGCTGGGCATCGAAGCCGCCAACGGAGACGAAAAGGTCGTGGTGAACTAATTTCCCATGGCGCTCAAGGACGGCGCCTGCACCTGGCTCCTGAACCTGGCTCCTCGCACGATCTCCTCCTAGGACGAGATGCGCACCCGCTTCATCGCTAACTTCCAGGGCACTCGCGACCGGCCCCCTGCCGTGAGCGACCTGCACCGCATCAAGCAACAGCAAGGGGAAACCCTGCAGGAATACATCCAACGCTTCAACAACACTCGCCTCAAGATCCCCAGGGTGACTGAAGAAGCCATCATCTCGGCCTTCTCCGATGGCGTGCGCGACATCAAGATGAAGGAGGAGCTAGCAATCCATGAAGACCTGTGCACATCCCTAGAGCTTTTCAACTTGGCGACCAAGTGAATCAGGGCCGAGGAAAGGCGCCTCTCCCTCCTCGAGCTCCCGGCAGCCGACCCAGAAGAGAAAAAGCTCAAGGCCAAGGACGTGAAGCGCAAGGGGGCTGCCATGCTTGCAGCGGAACCAGACACCAAGCGAGGCAAGGATCAGCCCGAGTCATCCAACGGCAGCCGATACTGCGTGTACCACAACCTCCACACCCACAACACCAACGAATGTCAAGAGCTCAGGGTCGTGCGAGATGGGCGGATTGGCCGATGTCCCGAGCGCAACGACAGGGGCTATGGCCGAGGAGGAGGAAGACATGGCGGACAATGGGAAGACCGTGGCCCTCGCCAAGGGTGGCGTGACCGACCTCGCGAGGATCGCTGGCAGGACCAGCCTCGCGAGGGAGGCTGGAGGGATCAGCCTCGTGAGGATCGCCCGCACGGCAACGCAGGCCTTCCTCCTCTGTCGCCACCGCCAAGGAGGAACGAAGACCAACATCAAGACGAGGGGGCTGGGGGCTTCCAGGAGCCACGCGCAATCGCTTGCATCTTGGGTGGCGCCCAAGCCCCAGCCTCACAGCGCATCTTCAAGCAGTTTGCTCGCGAGGTGAATGCACTCCTCCCCAAGCTTGAGGCCACGCGCCTTCTCAGGTGCTCTACGTGCGCTATCACGTTCAGCTCAGCGGATCAGGTCAAGTGCGCAGTGAAGGAAATATGCCCTAGAGGCAATAATAAAGTTATTATTTATTTCCTTATATCATGATAAATGTTTATTATTCATGCTAGAATTGTATTAACTGGAAACATAATACATGTGTGAATACATAGACAAACAGAGTGTCACTAGTATGCCTCTACTTGACTAGCTCATTAATCAAAGATGGTTATGTTTCCTAGCCATGAACAAAGAGTTGTTATTTGATTAACGAGATCACATCATTAGTTGAATGATCTGATTGACATGACTCATTCCATTAGCATAGCACCCGATCGTTTAGTATGTTGCTATTGCTTTTATCCATGACTTATACATGTTCCTTTAACTATGAGATTATGCAACTCCCACTTACCGTAGGAACACTTTGTGTGCTACCAAACGTCACAACGTAACTGGGTGATTATAAAGGTGCTCTACAGGTGTCTCCGAAGGTACATATTGGGTTGGCGTATTTCGAGATTAGGATTTGTCACTCCGATTGTCGGAGAGGTATCTCAGGGCCTTCTCGGTAATGCACATCACATAAAGCCTTGCAAGCATTGCAACCAATGAGTTAGTTGCGAGATGATGTATTACAGAACGAGTAAAGAGACTTGCCGGTAACGAGATTGAACTAGGTATTGGATACCGACGATCGAATCTCGGGCAAGTAACATACCGATGACAAAGGGAACAACGTATGTTGTTATGCGGTCTGACCGATAAAGATCTTCGTAGAATATGTAGGAGCCAATATGGGCATCCAGGTCCCGCTATTGGTTATTGACCGGAGACGTGTCTCGGTCATGTCTACATTGTTCTCGAACCGTAGGGTCCGCACGCTTAACGTTACGATGACAGTTATTATGAGTTTATGCATTTTGATGTACCGAAGGAGTTCGGAGTCCCGGATGTGATCACGGACGTGACGAGGAGTCTCGAAATGGTCGAGACATAAAGAATTATATATTGGAAGCCTATGTTTGGACATCGGATGCATTCCAGGTGAAATCAGGATTTTACCGGAATACCCGGAGGGTTACCGGAACCCCCCGGGAGCATAATGGGCCAACATGGGCCTTGGAGGAGAGGTGAGAGGGATGCCCCATGGGCTGCGCGCCTCCCCCCTTCCCCTAGTCCTATTAGGACTAGGAGAGGTGGGCGCCCCCTCTCTCTCTCTCCCCCTTGGAGAATCCTAGTCCAACTAGGATTGGGGGGGGGAATCCTACTCCCAGAGGGAGTAGGACTCTCTGGCGCGCCAAGGCTTGGCCGGCCAGCCCCTCCCCCTTGGCTCCTTTATATACGGGGGCAGGGGGCACCCCATAGACACACAATTGATCATTGAGATCTTTCCTTAGCCGTGTGCGGTGCCCCCTTCCACCAAATTCCACCTCGATCATATTGTTGCAGTGCTTAGGCGAAGCCCTGCGCCGGTAACACATCAAGATCGTCACCACGCCGTCGTGCTGACGGAACTCTTCCTCGACGCTTTGCTGGATCGGAGCCCGGGGATCGTCATCGAGCTGAACGTGTGCCAAGAACTCGGAGGTGCCGGAGTAACGGTGCTGTGATCGGTTGGATCGCGAGGAGAACGTACGACTACTTCCTCTACGTTGTGTCAACGCTTCCGCTTCGGTCTACGAGGGTACGTAGACAACACTCTCCCCTCTCGTTGCTATGCATCACCATGATCTTGCGTGTGCGTAGGAAAATTTTGAAATTACTACGTTCCCCAACAGTGGTATCAGAGCCTAGGTTTTTATGGTTTGATGTTATTTGCACGAGTAGAACACAAGTGAGTTGTGGACGATACAAGTTATACTGCCTACCAGCATGTCATACTTTGGTTCAGCGGTATTGTTGGACGAGACGATCCGGACCAACCTTACGCCTACGCTTACGCGAGACCGGTTCCCTCGACGTGCTTTGCACATAGATGGCTTGCGGAAGACTGTCTCTCCAACTTTAGTTGAACCGAGTGTGGCTACGCCCGGTCCTTGAGAAGGTTAAAACGGAGTCTATTTGACAAACTATCGTTGTGGTTTTGATGCGTAGGTAAGATGAGTTCTTGCTTAAAGCCCATAGCAGCCACGTAAAACTTGCAACGACAAAGTAGAGGACGTCTAACTTGTTTTTGCAGGGCATGTTGTGATGTGATATGGTCAAGACGTGATGCTAAATTTTATTGTATGAGATGATCATGTTTTGTAACCGAGTTATCGGCAACTGGCAGGAGCCATATGGTTGTCGCTTTATTGTATGCAATGCAATCGCGATGTAATGCTTTACTTTATTACTAAGCGGTAGTGATAGTCGTGGAAGCATAAGATTGGCGAGACGACAACGATGCTGCGATGAAGATCAAGGTGTCGCGCCGGTGACGATGGTGATCATGACGGTGCTTCGAAGATGGAGATCACAAGCACAAGATGATGATGGCCATATCATATCACTTATATTGATTGCATGTGATGTTTATCCTTTTATGCATCTTATCTTGCTTTGATTGACGGTAGCATTATAAGATGATCTCTCACTAAATTATCAAGAAGTGTTCTCCCTGAGTATGCACCGTTGCGAAAGTTCTTCGTGCTGAGACACCACGTGATGATCGGGTGTGATAGGCTCTACGTTCAAATACAACGGGTGCAAAACAGTTGCACACGCGGAATACTCAGGTTTAACTTGACGAGCCTAGCATATAACAGATATGGCCTCGGAACACGGAGACCGAAAGGTCGAGCGTGAATCATATAGTAGATATGATCAACATAGTGATGTTCACCATTGAAACTACTCCATCTCACGTGATGATCGGACATGGTTTAGTTGATTTGGATCACGTGATCACTTAGAGGATTAGAGGGATGTCTATCTAAGTGGGAGTTCTTAAGTAATATGATTAATTGAACTTAAATTTATCATGAACTTAGTACCTGATAGTATCTTGCTTGTCTATGTTGTGTAGATAGATGGCTCGTGCTGTTGTTACGTTGAATTTTAATGCGTTCCTTGAGAAAGCAAAGTTGAAAGATGATGGTAGCAATTACACGGACTGGGTCCGTAACTTGAGGATTATCCTCATTGCTGCACAGAAGAATTACGTCCTGGAAGCACCGCTGGGTGCCAGGCCTGGTGCAAGAGCTACGCCAGATGTTGTAAACGTCTGGCAAAGCAAAGCTGATGACTACTCTATAGTTCAGTGTGCTATGCTTTACGGCTTAGAACCGGGACTTCAACGACGTTTTGAACACCATGGAGCATATGAGATGTTCCAGGAGTTGAAGTTAATATTTCAAGCAAATGCCCGGATTGAGAGATATGAAGTCTCCAATAAGTTCTATAGCTATAAAATGGAGGAGAACGGTTCTGTCAGTGAGCATATACTCAGAATGTCTGGGTATAACAATCACTTGATTCAACTGGGAGTTAATCTTCCGGATGATTGCGTCATTGACAGAATTCTCCAATCACTGCCACCAAGCTACAAGAGCTTCGTGATGAACTATAATATGCAAGGGATGACTAAAACTATGCCCGAGCTCTTCGCAATGCTAAAAGCCGCGGAGGTAGAAATCAAAAAGGAGCATCAAGTGTTGATGGTTAACAAAACCACTAGTTTCAAGAAAAAGGGCAAAGGGAAGAAAAAGGGGAACTTCAAAAAAGAACAGCAAGCAAGTTGCTACTCAAGAGAAGAAACCCAAGTCTGGACCTAAGCCTGAAACTGGGTGCTTCTATTGCAAGCAGACTGGTCACTGGAAGCGGAACTGCCCCAAGTATTTGGCGGATAAGAAGGATGGCAAGGTTAACAAAGGTATATATGATATACATGTTATTGATGTGTACCTTACTAATTCTCGCAGTAGCACCTGGGTATTTGATACTGGTTCTGTTGCTAATATTTGCAACTCAAAACAGGGGCTACGGATTAAGCGAAGATTGGCTAAGGACGAGGTGACGATGCGCGTGGGAAATGGTTCCAAAGTCGATGTGATCGCGGTCGGCACGCTATCTCTACATCTACCTTCGGGATTAATATTAGATCTAAATAATTGTTATTTAGTACCAGCGTTGAGCATGAACATTATATCTGGATCTTGTTTGATGCGAGACGGTTATTCATTTAAATCAGAGAATAATGGTTGTTCTATTTATATGAGTAATATCTTTTATGGTCATGCGCCATTAAAGAATGGTTTGTTCTTACTTAATCTCGATAGTAGTAATACACATATTCATAATGTTGAAGCCAAAAGATGCAGAGTTGATAATGATAGTGCAACTTATTTGTGGCACTGCCGTTTAGGTCATATCGGTGTAAAACGCATGAAGAAACTCCATACTGATGGACTTTTGGAGTCACTTGATTATGAATCACTTGGCACTTGCGAACCGTGCCTTATGGGCAAGATGACTAAAACACCGTTCTCCGGTACTGTGGAGAGAGCAACAGATTTATTGGAAATCATACATACTGATGTATGTGGTCCAATGAATGTTGAGGCTCGTGGCGGATATCGTTATTTTCTCACCTTCACTGATGATTTAAGCAGATATGGGTATATCTACTTAATGAAACACAAGTCTGAAACATTTGAAAAGTTCAAAGAATTTCAGAGTGAAGTGGAAAATCATCGTAACAAGAAAATAAAGTTTCTACGATCTGATCGTGGAGGAGAATATTTGAGTTACGAGTTTGGTCTACATTTGAAACAATGCGGAATAGTTTCGCAACTCACGCCACCCGGAACACCACAACGTAATGGTGTGTCCGAACGTCGTAATCGTACTTTACTGGATATGGTGCGATCTATGATGTCTCTTACCGATTTACCGCTATCTTTTTGGGGTTATGCTCTAGAGACGGCCGCATTCACGTTAAATAGGGCACCATCAAAATCCGTTGAGACGATGCCTTATGAACTGTGGTTTGGCAAGAAACCAAAGTTGTCGTTTCTTAAAGTTTGGGGCTGCGATGCTTATGTGAAAAAGCTTCAACCTGATAAGCTCGAAGCCAAATCGGAAAAATGTGTCTTCATAGGATACCCAAAGGAGACTATTGGGTATACCTTCTATCACAGATCCGAAGGCAAAATTTTTGTTGCTAAAGTCGGAAACTTTCTAGAGAAGGAGTTTCTCTCGAAAGAAGTGGGTGGGAGGAAAGTAGAACTTGATGAGATAACAGTATCTACTCCCTTATTGAGAAGTAGTACATCACAGAAATCTGTTTCTGTGACACCTACATCAAATAGGGAGGAAGCTAATGATAATGATCATGAAACTTCAGATCAAGTTTCTACTGAACTTCGTAGATCAACCAGAGTAAGATCCGCACCAGAGTGGTACGGTAATCCTATTTTGGAAGTCATGTTACTAGACCATGATGAACCTACGAACTATGAAGAAGCGATGGTGAGCCCAGATTCCGCAAAGTGGCTTGAGGCCATGAAATCTGAGATGGGATCCATGTATGAGAAAAAAGTGTGGACTTTGGTTGACTTGCCCGATGATCGGCAAGCAATTGAGAATAAATGGATTTTTAAGAAGAAGACTGACGCTGATGGTAATGTTACTGTCTATAAAGCTCGACTTGTTGCAAAAGGTTTTCGACAAGTTCAAGGGATTGACTACGATGAGACTTTCTCACCCGTAGCGATGCTTAAGTCTGTCCGAATCATGTTAGCAGTTGCCGCATTTTATGATTATGAAATTTGGCAAATGGATGTCAAAACTGCATTCCTGAATGGATTTCTGGAAGAAGAGTTGTATATGATGCAACCAGAAGGTTTTGTCGATCCGAAGGGAGCTAACAAAGTGTGCAAGCTCCAGCGATCCATTTATGGACTGGTGCAAGCCTCTCGGAGTTGGAATAAACGCTTTGATAGTGTGATCAAAGCATTTGGTTTTATACAGACTTTTGGAGAAGCCTGTATTTACAAGAAAGTGAGTGGGAGCTCTGTAGCATTTCTGATATTATATGTGGATGACATATTACTGATCGGAAATAATATAGAATTTCTGGATAGCATAAAGGGATACTTGAATAAGAGTTTTTCAATGAAAGACCTCGGTGAAGCTGCTTATATATTGGGAATTAAGATCTATAGAGATAGATCAAGACGCTTAATAGGACTTTCACAAAGCACATACCTTGACAAAGTTTTGAAAAAGTTCAAAATGGATCAGGCAAAGAAAGGGTTCTTGCCTGTGGCACAAGGTGTGAAGTTGAGTAAGACTCAATACCCGACCACCGCAGAAGATAGAGAGCAAATGAAAAATGTTCCCTATGCTTCAGCCATAGGCTCTATCATGTATGCAATGCTGTGTACCAGACCTGATGTGTGCCTTGCTGTAAGTTTAGCAGGCAGGTACCAAAGTAATCCAGGAGTGGATCATTGGACAGCGGTCAAGAACATCCTTAAGTACTTGAGAAGGACTAAAGATATGTTACTCATTTATGGAGGTGACAAAGAGCTCGTCGTAAACGGTTACGTCGATTCAAGCTTTGACACTGATCCGGACGATTCCAAATCGCAAACCGGATACGTATTTACATTAAACGGTGGGGCTGTCAGTTGGTGCAGTTCTAAACAAAGCGTCGTGGCGGGGTCTACATGTGAAGCTTAGTACATAGCCGCTTCGGAAGCAGCTAATGAAGGAGTCTGGATGAAGGAGTTCATATCCGATCTAGGTGTTGTACCTAGCGTATCGGGTCCAATGAAAATCTTTTGTGACAATACTGGTGCAATTGCCTTGGCAAAGGAATCCAGATTTCACAAAAGAACCAAACACATCAAAAGACGCTTAACCTCCATCCGGGATTTGGTCCAGGTGGGAGACATAGAGATGTGCAAGATACATACGGATCTGAATGTTGCAGACCCGTTGACTAAGCCTCTTCCACGAGCAAAACATGATCAGCACCAAAACTCCATGGGTGTTAGAATCATTACTTTGTAATCTAGATTATTGACTCTAGTGCAAGTGGGAGACTGAAGGAAATATGCCCTAGAGGCAATAATAAAGTTATTATTTATTTCCTTATATCATGATAAATGTTTATTATTCATGCTAGAATTGTATTAACTGGAAACATAATACATGTGTGAATACATAGACAAACAGAGTGTCACTAGTATGCCTCTACTTGACTAGCTCATTAATCAAAGATGGTTATGTTTCCTAGCCATGAACAAAGAGTTGTTATTTGATTAACGAGATCACATCATTAGTTGAATGATCTGATTGACATGACTCATTCCATTAGCATAGCACCCGATCGTTTAGTATGTTGCTATTGCTTTTATCCATGACTTATACATGTTCCTTTAACTATGAGATTATGCAACTCCCATTTACCGTAGGAACACTTTGTGTGCTACCAAACGTCACAACGTAACTGGGTGATTATAAAGGTGCTCTACAGGTGTCTCCGAAGGTACATATTGGGTTGGCGTATTTCGAGATTAGGATTTGTCACTCCGATTGTCGGAGAGGTATCTCAGGGCCTTCTCGGTAATGCACATCACATAAAGCCTTGCAAGCATTGCAACCAATGAGTTAGTTGCGAGATGATGTATTACAGAACGAGTAAAGAGACTTGCCGGTAACGAGATTGAACTAGGTATTGGATACCGACGATCGAATCTCGGGCAAGTAACATACCGATGACAAAGGGAACAACGTATGTTGTTATGCGGTCTGACCGATAAAGATCTTCGTAGAATATGTAGGAGCCAATATGGGCATCCAGGTCCCGCTATTGGTTATTGACCGGAGACGTGTCTCGGTCATGTCTACATTGTTCTCGAACCGTAGGGTCCGCACGCTTAACGTTACGATGACAGTTATTATGAGTTTATGCATTTTGATGTACCGAAGGAGTTCGGAGTCCCGGATGTGATCACGGACGTGACGAGGAGTCTCGAAATGGTCGAGACATAAAGAATTATATATTGGAAGCCTATGTTTGGACATCGGATGCATTCCAGGTGAAATCAGGATTTTACCGGAATACCCGGAGGGTTACCGGAACCCCCCGGGAGCATAATGGGCCAACATGGGCCTTGGAGGAGAGGTGAGAGCGATGCCCCATGGGCTGCGCGCCTCCCCCCTTCCCCTAGTCCTATTAGGACTAGGAGAGGTGGGCGCCCCCCCTCTCTCTCTCCCCCTTGGAGAATCCTAGTCCAACTAGGATTGGGGGGGGGGGGAATCCTACTCCCAGAGGGAGTAGGACTCTCTGGCGCGCCAAGGCTTGGCCGGCCAGCCCCTCCCCCTTGGCTCCTTTATATACGGGGGCAGGGGGCACCCCATAGACACACAATTGATCATTGAGATCTTTCCTTAGCCGTGTGCGGTGCCCCCTTCCACCAAATTCCACCTCGATCATATCGTTGCAGTGCTTAGGCGAAGCCCTGCGCCGGTAACACATCAAGATCGTCACCACGCCGTCGTGCTGACGGAACTCTTCCTCGACGCTTTGCTGGATCGGAGCCCGGGGATCGTCATCGAGCTGAACGTGTGCCAAGAACTCGGAGGTGCCGGAGTAACGGTGCTGTGATCGGTTGGATCGCGAGGAGAACGTACGACTACTTCCTCTACATTGTGTCAACGCTTCCGCTTCGGTCTATGAGGGTACGTAGACAACACTCTCCCCTCTCGTTGCTATGCATCACCATGATCTTGCGTGTGCGTAGGAAAATTTTGAAATTACTACGTTCCCCAACACGCAGCAACGGCCTGAGTCCTCCCGATGCTTTGCTCCCTAGTCATCAGCAATGTGCAGGTCACCAGGACCCTCATTGACGGTGGAGCAGGACTCAACGTCCTGTCCATCGAGACATTCAACAATATCCAAGTGTCGTACGATCAGCTTCAGCCGACCAAGCCTTTCTCGGGAGTCACTGATGGTTCCACCGTTCCGATAGGGCAGGTTCGCCTTCCAGTCACCTTCGGGCAGTGCAACAACTACCGCACTGAGCTCATCGATTTCGACGTCGCCCACATTCGCCTGCCGTACAACGCCATCCTCGGGTACCCAGCACTAGCCAAGTTCATGGCACTGACTCACCATGGTTACAATGTCCTCAAGATGCCGGGAAGCGGTGGAGTCATCACCGTACCCTGTGAAGAAAGGGACACCGTGTGTTCACTTGAGCGCGCGTTCTAAGCCGCAGCAATCAAAGAACCAGATCACAGGAGTGGAAGACTTCCCGAGGCGACCCTTAAGAAGAAGAAGGCTTCGCCTGGCCCAAGCCATAAGGAGGCAGGTGCCTCCGGAGGTTTTGCGTCAGGATTTGCGCCCGATCAGGGAGCGCCACCCTCTCTCGCATAGGAAGGCGCGCCCGGCGCCCTCCTCAGGCAGGGCTCGGGGGCTCTTTCTTGGAGAGCCACCGACTTTGCCAAGGTCGCGAGGGAGGCGCTCGGGCACCACTTGGAGGGGTGCTTCCAGGCACGTTTCCCTCAGGAATGTACAAGGCAAGGAAGACCAAACCCTCAGGAGTTCATCGCAAAAACACCCAGGAGCTACAGGAGTCGAGAGTCATGCGCAGTAGCCGCCGCTCGCCCGCCGTAGCCCCACATCCAGGCGAGAATGGTAGGCTGCGCATCTGCATCGACGTGCCAGGGCTCAACCGAGCCGCGTCTCAGGAGCGCCGCTGGCCTACGCGCGTGGGGTGCTGCGAGGGACCACCTCACAGCTACGTTCGCATGCCTTTCGGCCTGCCGAACACGGTCGCCGCTCACCAGCGCCTGTTGAGGAGCATTCTGGAGGCTCACGAGGTCAGGCATCGTACAATCCTGACGGAGGTGGAGATGGCCCTCGAAGACCTACCCGTTCCCCCGGAGCCTCCCAAGGCTCCCGGGCCTGGGGGCTCGTGAGGACCGACGTCTCCATCGTGCATCGCCCGCTTCTTCAGCATCACTTCATATTCAACGGCACAAGGTGACATATTTCCAAATTCCATTTTCAGCTGGGAGAGCCCACAGGGCCGCGTCATTCCCAGGTCGCGTGGGTCCGTCCCTGCGGCATGTATCTTTATTGCTTATGCTCTTTACCTACCTTGTTGGGGGCGCCCCTCGGGCTGCATCATCCCCAAGCTGCTCGGGCCTGGCCCAGCGGCGTTTGCTTTTCCCCCATCTACTTAAAATGAATTTGCTCTTTCGTGCTTAATCTGGTTCCCATGATTGTCACCTGCTGCTTATCGCGGACTTCTCCACTCTCATGCAAAGCTCCTCCTGGCTCTCCAGCCCTCACCCCCTGGCCTTGACCCACGGCATCGCGACCTGTCATACCAGCGGCGGCTGAGCTCGCTCGAGGGCCGGGACCTGAGGACGTAGAGCATTTGCATTCTAACCACCCTGCAGGAACACACCATTGATAAAGGCCCAGAGCCAGGTGCAACCCGCCTCGAGGTAGGGCCTCGTGAGTCCCGCGCTGGCTCACGGGTGCCCAGATACACCTTTCCTAGCCCTACCGTGCCGGCCACGCGTCAGGGCAGGGCTGTACACGCCCCGGGGGCTCCTCCCGGAGGGGAGCCCCCTCCCACGTACCAGTGGAAGCACCATGCTCCGCGCTGGCTGACGACACTGCCGAGGAGCGGCTATGCCTATACACATACGGAAGCGCTATGCTCCGCGCTGGTGATAAACAACTGAGGGCAGCCCACGGCCGTACCAACCTCAGGGAGCCCAGAGCTCAGTGTCCGGCACCATCGCAACGCCTCCCCTCGGGAGTGCCGCGCGAGGGGGCTGGACATGGGGGCTATGCCTGGGCCTTGCCCGAGCGCACGCCACCCTGCCAGGTCCCTCGGACCTGGTCGTCACGTGCCCCTCCGCGAGCGGAGCCAAGGTATGAAAACCCGTTTGAACGTCAAGGGGAACTCCTGAGCATCGCGACTCAGGAGCCTAACTTGCCCCGTAGCCCCTCACTCCTTAGTCCGGTCCTGGTTTCCGGTCGAGGCTAACGCTAGGTGAGGTATGCGCGGGGCCGGGCCCGGCCGACGCAAAACGACCAATCCACTCCTTGCTCCCGCCTTCCCTACTTGTTGCTCGCGCGTTAAGGGGGACTCCTGAGCATCGCGACTCAGGAGCCTAACTTGCCACTTAGCCCCTCACTCCTTAGTCCCGTCCTAGTTTCCGGTCGGGGCTAACACTGGGTGAGGTATGCGCGGGGTCGGGCCCTGTCGACGTAGAGCACAAACAAATAGGAGGGGAAAATGCAAATTCCAAGAAATTCAAAGCAAATATTACAAGCCATAGATTGTTTCACGATGCCAAACACAAGTTTAAACGCCTCTGCGAGGCATGGTGCATGTTGCAGGAATAAAAACAGGACAAAAGCCGCAAAGGGATTACTCTCTAGTGGCGCCGCCGCCTGTCGTGGAGTCACGCTGGGCGACTCCGCCTCCTGGGGGCCGCGGAGTTGGCGGCACCGCGCCCGGGCAAGATGCTGAAGGCGCGGAACCTCCCCAGCAAAGCTTCGGCTCGGCCTTTCATGACCTCAGCGGCAGCGGCGGCGAGGTCGCCGCTCACGGGTTCCAGCAGGTTGTCGAAGTCGACTTTGGGGTCGCGTAGGTAGACGTGGCTGAGGACATGCGTCAACGCCGCAGAAGACAGGGCACGCGGCTCGGACTCGGTCGTGGGGACAAGGCCGTCTACGACATCTTCAAGTGCACGGACCAGGAAGGGAAGCAGCTTGGCGGGGCCTTCCTCCACACCAGCCAACGGCTCCTCCAAGTCGCTCTCGTAAAGCGTATTCAGCGCGGCACGATCCTTCTTCTCCATCTTCGCGATGGCCACCCGATCCTCCGCCAGGACCTTCGCCTTGGCATCTAGCTCAGTCCTCTCCGCCTTCAGCGACCGCTCCAACGTCTCCAATCGGCCAAGGCGGTCATCAAGCTTGGCGTCCCGGTCCTTGACGATAGCCTCCCGAGCCTTGATCTCCTTCTCCTTCTCCTGGCAGCCATGGACCTCCTTGGCGAGCTCGTCGCGCAGGCCTTGCAGCTCGACCTCCAGCGCCTTGCAGCAAGCCTGGGTAGCCGCAGCGTCGCCCAGGGCAGCGTTGCGAGCGGCCTTGGCTTGGCTGGCGGCCTGCTTCTCCCCATCGGAGGCCGACATGGCCTGGCTCAGCGCTGCTCGGATGGAGGCGGCAGAACGGGCCCAGCTAGAAGCTAGCTCCGGACTCCCGTCCACTAGGCGAGGGTCCGCGCTCAGAAGATCCTCTCGCAGCTGGCTCGGTTCGTTGGCGACCTGGTCCAGGACAGCGGCAGAGGGAGCAGAAGAAACGGGAACCGGCGGAGAGGACGGCAACATGATCACGGCCTGGCAGGAAGGAACCCCCTAGGCCTTGGTTGCCCCAGCTGCAGCATCGAGCGCAGTCGACTCCAGGGTCAGCGGGGCCACGGGGACTGACTCCTCGCCGAGGCGTCCCAGTCGGCCTCGCGAAGATGATCGGGCAGGGGAGGCGCGAGCCTCGCCGACTTCTTCCCTAGCGGATGAAGGCGCCACCCCGGCAGATGGACTCGCCCCAAGCAGGGCCACAGAAGCCCCTCTCAACCTCTTCGCTGCAGGCGCCGGCCTGGCGAAAGAATGCAGACGTCAAGCCTTGGCAGTAGAAACCAAGCAAAGCACGGATCGAGCACTTACTGGTCGACGTTCGCGGACTCAAGCAGCTTCCGGCCAAACTTGAAGCCCAAGAGCCTGCAGCTGGGGTTAGCCTCGGGAGGCCCGGAAGTAGAGGGAACGTCCGGAGGGCTGGAGCTGGCCTCAGACCGCCCAGGGACCAGAGCAGACCCTGGGGGAAGCAGCCCTGACCTGCCCTTCCTTGTGACCAAGGGAGAGTCCTACACTCCTCGCCTGGCGCCGGCCTCGTCGTTGTCCGGCATGGAGCGGAGGGCCCAGGACCTGCGCCGAGGGAAGGACTCCCCCGACTCCTCACCAGTCGCCTCACAGTCAGACTCCTCCTCCTCCGCCTCTTCTTCCCCCTCACTCCGGCTGGAGCTGCCGGAGGACACGTTCACCACCACCAGCACCGCCAGATCCTCGGGAGCTTCCGCGGGCACCAGCCCCTCACCATTGAAGGTGGGCATGGTGTTCACCACCTGCTCCCAGTCGTCACAAAGGAACAGGGGGACGGGGGCGCCCACCGGGCTTGCCACGTCTCCCTCGACCAAGGAATGGAGGGCCGCAACCAGATTCTCGTCAGTCAGGGCCTCAGAGCTTAGGCGCAAGGCGGCGTCCGCTTCCCCAAGCCTCCACAATGGGAGCAAGTGCTCCTGGAGAGGAGCCACCCGGTGCTCCAAGAACTCCCTCAGGAGCGTGGCCCCGGTCAACTTCGCCGCCCCTAAGTTGCTTGGCCTCAGGTCCGCGTTCATCCTCTTCAGCACCGCCTTCGCACGGGGGTCGACGAGCTCCGCGCGGGACCACGCGTCAACAGCCTTGGGCTGCCCCGTAGGCAACTCCAGACCGGGGTGGATGCGCCCGACGTCCACCATGACCCGCTTGCTCCGAAAGCCTTCGATCCTCTTCCCAGGCTTCGAGATAGCATTGGAGTTGGAGTATGCGATGAAGCTCGCGCAAGCGGAGATATGGCCGCGAGAAACCCGGAGGGAAAAATAGTGGCGCAGCAAGGCCACCGAGGGCTTTACCCCGACGTGAGCCTCACAGTAGTAAGTGAAAATCGCCAGGAGAAGAACAGAGTTGGGGTGGAGATGCAGTGCCTGCAAGTTGTATTGGCGGAGGACAGCAAAGAAGAACTCAGAGAAAGGAGGCACCAGACCGGCGACGATGGCGCTTACAAAGAACGGATAGAAGGTGCTCCCCTTGCCCTCAGGCTGGTCGGAGCTGGCCTTCAGCATAGTCGCCCCCTTGCTGCCCTGCGCCACCATCATCAGGCGCGTGAGGGCGAGGTTCTTCTCCGACAAGTTTGGGGAATCCAGAGCCGGCGAGTACCACACCTCGGTCGGGGACTTGCGAGGCGCCATGGCGTTCTGGATGGGAAGGATTGAGACAGATATGGAGGATTTCGGGAGCAAGAAGGAGAAGAGCGAGAAAGGGGATCTCGGGCGAGACGAGCGAGAACAAAGCGAGTAAGTCTGGCCCGGGCACCACTTTTGTCACATGGACAGTTGCCGAGGTGTCATGGGAAGCGCAGGCGCCCACGTCCAATCAATCGCCATGCGGCACCCAAGGCCGCAGGCTATTGGAGCCCGCGGCGCTTCGTGCTTGCCCCTTCGCTTCTTTGCTAGGCCAAGCCCGGGCGCGCCTTGGGCCCGGGGGCTACTGTCAGCATTCTGGGAACGGGGGTCCCCAGACTTGCCTACCTGCGGCCTGCGGCGTGGCTCGAGTGGGGGCCCAGCGCGACCCATCTTCATCAGCTCTAGCTCAAGACCCTCGCGAGGGGCCAAGCCTCGCGGGGCAGACGACAGGAAGCTTCCTCATGGGGCAGGCTCATCAGGCAGGCTCGCGAGAAGGCGGAGAGATCAAGGCAGGGGCACCTTGCGAGGAGCCCGTGACGCAAGCCATGACGATCGACACCAGGCGGGTGCCAGGCGGGCGCCGGCCTGCGCAGTGTCCTTGTTTCCCCTTCGGTGCAAAGGGGGCAAGCACAGGACAAGGCATCGGGCAAAGGTTTGCATTCCGGTGCAACGAGACCAAGACCAGCAGAGCGGCAGGACGGAGGTCACCGTGGAGTCCAAGACGGCGTCATCACCAGCGCTTTTGGCAGCCGAAGACCACCTTTGGTCAAGATAACTTGTACTAGATGTTCCCCTTCAAAATGGCCAATTGTTGGCGCCCTTCCCGCTCCTTATTTGGGAAGAGGACCAGGGCCTCTATAAATAGAGCTAGCCACCACAGAGAGGGGGGATAGAATCTGATCAGATCGGATAGCACCCTTGCAGAGAGAGAGAGAGAGAGAGAGAGAGAGAGGCGCTTGAACTCACCCAAGCAGTTCATCGCACCAGCTCAAGAACACCTCTCGCGAGGCTGTTCTTCCCCTGTACTGTTCATCATCAACCCCTGAGGCAATCCACCACACCACACACTTGAGTAGGGTATACACCACAACGGTGGCCCGAACCAGTATAAATCTCGTGTCTCTTGTGTTGTTCATCGTTTCTAGCTTAGATCACACGAGGAGATCAGACGTAGATTGGTAGGGGAGAGATCTCCGCGCACACCCCAGAATTCGAACCTTAAGGGTCTGCCGAAACCCGAAATCCGACACGGATCATGAACGTACTACCTCCTATCCGGTTTGCAGGGATCAATTCAAAAAATGACCTACTCGATCCTACATGAATAAATAGCAGATCACGCACGTACTACCTCCTTTCTGGCTTGCAGGGCTTAATTCCAAAATCTACCCAACCAAGGTAGATGATGAGTGGTGGAATCATTTTTGACAACGAGGGAGTACATCATCTGGATGATTCGAGTGCACTCGTTTGACCGTCATGCCGGCATGCGACCCAGCACAGACGGGACGCACCACTGACGGGACAGGGCATGAATTGAATTTCGATGACCGCGATGACCGTCGTGTCTCCCGGGTCACACTGGTTCGCCTACCTTCCGCCTATAATTACTGTTTGCCGGCCTTCTCCAGTGGCACCATCACCGAACTCGCCCTATCCTCATAAGCCCCCACCGGCTCGACGTCGCTCGCCACTTATCCTCGCTCTCGCCACGTCTGCCATGCCCCCGCCCATTCGCGATAGGCGACGTCGGAGGATATCACCGCCGGAACTAGTGTTCGGTTTTTCACCGGAAGGAACACGAAGAGAGGAGGCATTCTATCGGTCTTTAGATGGCAATACGAAGGTCGAGGACTTGTTGGAGCGCGACCGTCTGCCGGAGGAGCAGCGTATCACCGATTTGCGCCGCTAGTGGGGCATGGAGCAGCAGCGCACCGCCACTTTGAGTCGTGAGCAGAGCGCGCGCGACTCGGCGGACCACGCCGGCATGGAACGGGCCAACGCGCGCGAGCAACGTGCCCTATCACACCTCCGGCAAGTCCGAGGCGAGGAGGATGACATCGGTGCCGGCATTTAGTGTGTACAGCAGATGGCGGCCGACATTGTCTAGTTAGCTAAGAGTAAGTTAGTACTTGTACACTACTAGAGTATTAGTGAGAGCAGATTGTTAACTTGGCTATGATGGTTGTCAACATGGAAGTTCAGTACTCTATATCTGGACTAGACCTGTTACTTTGCTCTGAATGTTCAAGTTTCCGTTTAAACGTATGGAATGGGCTGTTATTTTTTTAATGGGTTGTTTTTGTCCGCCACGGGTTTAGAGGCTGACCTGTGGGCCTACCAGGTTGACGCGTACACAATCAGGAGATGATTGTACGTGAAGAGGATGACAGTAGGGACCCACCAAGGTCATGGCAGTACGCAAGCAAGTGCCTCCTTATTTCAAGCCAATAAAAAAAATGGCTCCTCCTAATGGATTTCTGACATCTGGGTCCCATGCCATTGTCAACGTAGTCAATAAATGATAAAATTGCACAACGAGCGGCTCACACCAGGGACCCAGCAGCTCGCCCAGTTATTTTTGTTTTCGGTTAATTTGATAAATGCCAATCCAAATCTGGTGATTCCGATAAATGCCATTGCAATTTCCAAACTTTGAAAAATGCCATTTCCTGTGGTATTTTTCGAAGTCTGGAGTGGCGTTTTTCAAAGTTTGCAAATTTTAGTGGCGTTTTTCATAGTTTGCAAAAATTGCAGTGGGCATTTTTATGAATCGCCATAATTGGAGTGGCATTTATCTAATTTGTTTTTGAGACGGAAGCAGGGTGTCAACTGGGCTGTGGGGCACTCTAGCCTGTCTAGATAGCCTTTTCTTTTATATTTACCACAGACCAGCCCGGTAGTTTTTTCGTTCTTTCTGAAAATGGCTAGCCCAGCTTTTTTTATGATTTGTCAAGTAAGTCACTTTGTCAGGCCTGTTGGGCTGCAAACTTTCAAGATGAGGAGAGCTTCATTCAGGTGGCCGAGAAAATGGCCTATCAGTAATGAGAAATGGGTTGTACATTTTTAAAACACATCAAACCGACAATTAGTTTCAATTTTTTTTCATTTCAAGATTTTAAATTGCATTTATTTTTATGCGTGGACAATTTGTAGGATTTTATATTGATATACATTTATTTTTAAAATCAGTTTGAATGTGACTCGAAATTTCGGGATTAAAAACAGTTCGGGCCGCACCGAAATATGCAAAATTTCGTATAATTTTTTAACCGTGGCCACAATATGGGCTGTAATGCTAACAAAAAGAATATGGGCTCCAAAAAAACATTAAGAATTAGCAAATGGGCTGTAAATTATTAGAAACAATGACAGATGGGTTGTATCCTGTTTCCCACAGATTTGAGGCTTTCCTAAAAAAAGTTGACGCACAAGTAGTGACTGTTGGATGTCCATCCAACGGCCGTCGTGCTTCTTCAATCTCTGCTCTTCCTGCTCTAGCCGCTCAAACAAGCACTGGCGGGACTGCCTGCTCCCTCCTCCCGCGGCCGGCTGTGCTGTCGCGTAGGCCTCACCGCCCCACCGTACTCCCATCGCTAGCCTAGCCATCCCTCTACTCACCCACACCTGCTGTTATTCTCCGGTGACGGCAGCCAAACCAGTCAACCCTCGTACTCCCCACCGCGTGGGCAGCTACTGCCGTGTCTTCCCCGGCTCCGTGTCGTTCCCTTCATAGGCCTCGCAATCGTCCACCGCCCTGGTGCTCTTGGTGCGGCATAATCAACGTGGTCAACGAATGGCATCCATCAGAAGTGGACTGTATGTGGAGAGGCTGGCAGCTGGGTCCATGGCCACACACAAGGAAATGCCTCCTTATTACGTGCAAAATAATGATTCCTCCACCTGACATCTGGGACCCACCGGAAGGGCCTCTGTATTTCGCGAAAAAAAACGTTCCCCCCGCTAATAACTCGGACCCACCAGCTATATCTTCGCACGCAAGGAAGTGCCTACCCCACTGCGTGGGAGGCTGACTTGTGGGCCTACTAAGTGACGGGGATGGGGCGCTTTGTCAACTTAGTCAATATGAACGATTCTAGCTCTAGTGACCATACGATGTCCATCCAACGGCCGTAGTGCTTCTTCAACCTCTGGTCTTCTTGCTCCAGCCACCCAAACCAGCGCCGGTCGTGTCGCGTGCTCCTGCCTCCCGTGGCCGGCTGTCATGCCGCGGAGGCCTCACCGCCCCCTACTACTCCCACCGCTGGCCAAGCCATCCGCCTCTACTCACCCACACCCCATGTTATTCTGCGGTGACGGGAGCCTCACACCACAGCTGAACTAGTGAACCCTTGTACTCCTCTCCGCGTGGGCTTCCACTGCCGCGTCTTCCCCGGCTCCGCGTCATCCCCTTCCTAGGCCTCGTCATTGTCCACCGCCCTGGTGCTTTCGGCGCGCCATGGTCAATGTGGTCAAGGAACGACTTCCATCGGAAGAGTACTGTACGTGGAGAGGCTGACAGCTGGGTCCACGGCCACAGCAAGAAAGTGCCTCCTTATTACGCGGAAAATAATGATTCCTCCACCTGACAGCAAGGACCCATAGGACGGGCCAACGTATTTCATGAAAAAAATATTTCCCCCTGACTGTTGGGACCCACCAGCTACATCTTCGCACGCAAGGAAGTGCGTCCATATTACGCGCAAAAAAATGATTTGCCCCCTGACTGCTGGGACCCACCAGCTACATCTTCGCACGCAAGTAAGTGCCTGACAGACAGGACCCACCTGGTTGAATCGTATGTAGCGTTGTCATTCTGGTCGCGAACGTGTACGTACATATTGGTCGATCGGTCTGTCTGCAGGCTTCAGCAATGAACCGTGGCCGTGCAAGGAAGGGCACGTGTCGTAGTAGAGGCGCGCACGTGTCATAGTAGAGGCGCGCACGTAGCATGTACACGTACGTACAGTAGCACGTTGCAAGAAAGTAAATACGGCCACGTACGTACATACCAGCGGGGTCTCGAACACCTACTCGTGCATACGCACGGCCAGGGCTCGTTTACATGGTTGTGGCTGGGTCAGAACGGAGAAACTGCATCGTCGTCGTGTTCATGGGGAGGCAACGGAATGCGTCGTGTTCATCGGGAGGCAACGGGACGCGTGCTGTTCATCGGGAGCCAACCGGCTTGGATGGAATAGGCGATGGAAACGAGACCTGGCGTACCGTAGAATGGAGGAAACGGCCTTGTGTTTGACCGGCCATGGTGGAAACGGGATCTTGTTCATCGGGAGAGGTCAGGCGTGCCGCAAAACAGAGGAAACGGACCTCCTACGGTCGAAACGGGGTCCTGTTGATCGGGAGGGGTGTGGCGTACCGCAAAACGGAGGAAACGAACTTGTGTTGGAGCGCTACGGTTGAAACGGGGGTCCTGTTCATCGGGAGGGTGTGGCGTACCGCAAAATGGGACTCCACGGGATACTGTTTATCTCCACCGTTGACCTCCTCCAGCCTCCACAGGCTACTGTTCATCCATCATCGACCTCCTCCAGCCTCCACCTGCGACTGTTCATCCACGGGCTCCTGTTCATCCAGACTCCACCGCGCGCACCTCCACCGGCTACTGTTCAACCAGCCCTCCCCACGGGGGTCCTGTTCAACCACCCCTCCGCGGGCTACTGTACATCCAGCCATCCACTGGCTACTGTTCAACCAGCCCTCCACGGGGTCCTGTTCATCCAGCCCTCCACGGGGTCATGTTCATCCACTGGCTCGATCGGTCAGGGTATTATTCATCCAGCGACAACGGCCTCTACTACCACGGGTTCCTGCTCATCCAACCCCCACCGGGACTGTTCATCCAAACCCCACAACAACGCTCACTGTTCATCCAGAGGTAGCATTGATCGGCTTTAGTTAGCAGCAGTAGCGAAGGAATCGCTCGATTGGGTTCAGTTAACAGCCATCGATTGATCGCTCGGGTTCAGTAACTCGTAGCCTGCAGTCTAATCGATCGGGTTCAGTTAGAGCCTAATGCCTCGCTCGGGTTCAGTTAGAGCACAACGCCTCGCACACACGCGCGTACATATGAGAGAAATGCGTATTGCTCGGCCCCCGACCAGCCATCGTAACGGGGAACTCCCCAATATTTTCCTCGCCCTTGCTTCTACCACGGTTTTTTCCGTCTTGGATGGCCCAAAAATGTCATGCAGCTGCGTCTCTGGCCCGCCCAGGACGAAAAGTCCATTTTCTGTCATGATTTTTTGTCATAGAAATAGGACCCCACCACATCTATGATGATATGGGGTTTTGTCACAATTATTGTCATAGAAGTGTCATAAGTATGACAGAAAAAATTTTGTTCGGCCCAAAATGTAACGGATGTGTCTTTTTTTGTAGTGTATTGTTGAACCACCTGATTGGAACTTGCCTTTTGAAATTATGTGTGATGCTAGTGATTATGCTGTTGGTGCTGTTCTAGGACAAAGAGTTGACAAGAAATTGAATGTTATTCATTATGCTAGTAAAACTCCAGACAGTGCTCAAAGAAATTATGCTACTACTAAAAAGAATTCTTAGCAGTGGTGTTTGCTTGTGATAAATTTAGACATTATATTGTTGACTCCAAAGTAACTATTCACACAGACCATGCTGCTATTAAATATCTTATGGAAAATAAAGATGCTAAACCTAGACTTATTTGTTGGGTTCTCTTGTTACAAGAATTTTATTTACATATCATTGATAGAAAAGGAGATGAGAACCCCATAGCTGATAACTTGTCTAGGCTTGAAAATGTGTTTGATGACCCACTTCCTATTGATGATGGTTTTCCTGATGAGCAGTTAGATGCAATAAATGTTGCTAATAGTACTCCTTGGTATTCTGATTATGCTAATTACAGTGTTGCTAAATATTTTCCACCTAGCTTTACATATCAACAAAAGAATAAAAAAATCATCTATGATTTAAGACATTACTTTTGGGACGACCCACATCTTTATAAAGAATGAGTAGATGGCATTATTAGACGTTTTGTACCTGAGCATGAACAGGGACAAATCCTACGGAAATGCCACTCCGAAGTTTATGGAGGGCATCATGCTGGAGATAGAACTGCTCATAAGGTATTGCAGTCTGGATTTTATTGGCCTACTCTCTTCAAGGATGCCCGTAAGTATGTCTCATCTTGTGATGAATGTCAAAGAATAGGTAATATCGGTAAGCGTCAAGAAATGCCTATGAATTATTCACTTGCTTGAACCATTTGATGTTTGGGGATTTGATTACATAGGACCATTTCCTTCCTCTAACGGGTATACACATATTTTGGTTGATGTAGATTATGTTATTAAATGGGTAGAAGCTATTCCAACCAGTAGTTTTGATCACAACACCTCTATTAAAATGCTTAAGGAAGTTATTTTCCCAAGGTTTGGAGTCCCTAGATATTTAATGACTGATGGTGGTTCACACTTTATTCATGGTGCTTTTCTTAAAATTCTTTCCAAATATGATGTTAATCATAGAATTGCATCACCCTATCATCCTTAGTCTAGTGGTCAAGTTGAACTTAGCAATAGAGAAAAAAGTTAATTTTGCAAAAGACTGTCAATAGGTCCCGGAAGAATTGGTCTAAGAAATTAGATGATGCACTTTGGGCTTACAGAACAGCATATAAAAATACTATAGGTATGTCTCCTTATAAAATGGTTTATGGAAAAGCTTGTCATTTGCCTCTTGAGTTAGAACATAAAGCATTTTGGGCAGTTAAAGAACTCAACTATGATTTCTGTCAGATTTCGGGTTCCGGCAAAACCCTTGAGGTTCGAACTCTGGGGTGCGCACGAAGATTCCTCCCTACCGCAAGCACACTCGCAACCGATCGAAGCCTAACTACGCAAGGTCGCAAGAACACAAAGACACAAGATTTATACTGGTTCAAGCCACCATTGTGGTGTAATACCATACTCCAGTGTGTGGTGGTGGATTGCCTCTTGGGCTATGGATGAACAACACAAGGGAAGAACAGCCTCCAGAGGAGGGGTGTTCTTGTGCTCGATGAGTAGCTAAGGATCAGCTCCCGGTCAGATTTCCCCTCCCTTTCTACTCTGGTGGCTAGTCCTATTTATAGGGTCCATGGTCCTCTTCCCAAATATTGAGCGGGAAGGGAGCCAACAACGGCCAAATTTGAAGGGGGACAAGTGGTACAGCTTATCCTAACTAAAGGTGGTCTTGGCCTGCAAAAGGCTCTAGTGGTGACGCAGTCTTGGGCTCCATCATGACATCCTTCTTGTCGTGTTGCTGGTCTTGGTCTCATTGCACCGATAGGGAAACCTTTGCCTGATCCCTTGGGACTCCTCGCCTGCGCTTGCCGCTTTAGCACCAAAGAGGAAACGAGGACACTGTGCACGCTGGCACCCGCCTAGCCTTGGTCGTCATGGCTTACGTCATATGAGCCTCATGAGGCGTCCCTCGCCTTGATATCTCCGCTCCTCGTGAGCCAACCCGGTATTGATGCTCTCGTGAAGGTCTTGAGTCGTCCGCCTTGCGAGGCTTGGCCCCTCGCGAGGGTCTTGGTTGCTTTGTTGATGAAGTTGGGCCGAACCAGGCCACTAGAGGAGCCACGTCCCGGGCCGCAGGCAGGCAAGTCTGGGTACCCCCATTCCCGGAATGCCGAAACTAGCCCCCGAGCCCAAGGCGCGCTCGGGCTTGGCTTCGCGACGAAGAAAAGAGTCAATTGCGGAGCGCCGCGGGCCCCAATAGCCTGCGGCCTCGATTGACGCATGGCGACGTGACTGGTCGTGGGCGTCTCCGCTTCCCTACGCTGCCTCAGCAACTGCTTGATTGAACAAGTCCCTGCAGCATGCACAGAAGGCTCATCATTACCTGCGATCGTGGGCGTCGCCGGTTCGCCTTCCTTTGCTATAAATGTGCAGCGAGTGGGGGCTCCTCTGCACACTCGTTCCAGCTTCCATAGCCTCTTTATCCTTGCTCCCTTGCCGTCTGCATTGTCATGGCGCCCACCAAGAGGTTCTCAGCCGCCGAGAAAGGGAAGGCCCGCAAGGAGGGGCTCGGCTCTCCGCCGCCCACGAGGGGGCGCGGTCGCCCTTGCAAGCACACACCGGCCCCCGCCGCGGTTCCTCGTGGACGCGGTGGTGCTGGTCGTCCGAGTCGTGGCAGCTCCGTTGAGGAGGGAAGGCACGCCGTGGTTGCGCGACCCCCACGGCCGCACTTCCATTCGGCGGAGGTGTAGCCAAAGTTCCTCGTGAGGGTGGAAAACCCGACCGGCACCTGGCTCCGGCTTCCGCACTCCTTTGCTGGTGAGCTGCCCACCACAGCCCCCGATGGCTTCTGGCTGCAGGCGGACGGCTGTTGCAGCAGGGCCTCGTGGGTCGCGGTGGCGATTCCTTCTTTGGGCGGCCTGGTCCTCGCTCGCGGGTGGCAGACTTTCGCCCGCGCTCGAGGTTTGAGGAGGCCGTGCACCCTCCATTTCAAGTATGACGGCGCCGCGACCCTCTTAGTGCGGGTGTTCGAGGGTGAAGGTCACTGCCCTGGGTGCTGCCCGAACACAACGACGGCGAGGAGGTGCTCGATGGGCGCGACGAAGATCGTGGCGAGCCGTCACTGGTCGGCGAGCGCAGTCATTCCGGTGCCCGTCACTCCTTCTCTGGGAGCAGCTCTAGCAGCGGCGGCTGGGACCAGCCGCCTCGGCGTCGCGCCTGCTTGGAGGGCGGTGGTGGGTTCTCCCATCGCTGCACTTCGGTGAAGCGTGAGGGGGGCTCCGCCTGAGCCCTGAGGAGCATCGGCCGTTGGTTCTCGTGAGCTGCCGCGGCGCGACCTACCTGTTTTTACTTCCTCCCTGCATTTATCAAGAAGCAAGTATGGGGCCCTACGGGGGCGTGTAATGGACCATGATTCCTATGCTATTATGCCATGTTTATCGTTCTTGTACCATGTTGCTGCCTTGGCGTTTTATGTAAGCGCGTAGGAATTACTTAGCTTGTTACGCTTGAAGTAGTTTTCACCCTTCGATGCATGCTCTCTCCAGTATTCAGCGCAGTCCTTCCGACCCAAGGGGGACCCAAAATGCAAAATTTTGTTAGGAAATTCTTGCCCTGCTGAAGCTGGATAGCCCAATGCTTCGTATTGCGATAACCGAGAGGCACGGAATGGGGGAAGCGTATTGGTCTGTGAGCTTGGGCGAGAGTGCCTCGCGAGAAATAGGGAAACCACTCATGAGGGAGAAAATTGCACATGAGGGGGCCTGTCTAGCCCCCTCGCGAGGCGCACGAGGGAAAGCACAGGAAAAAACGGCAACGGGGTGGAACACGAGCAGAAGAGGCGGTAAAACCAAGTCAACAAAAACATTGGAATCCAATCTTTCATTAAAGAGGAGCAACCAACTTTGGAAAGCAAATGAAAAGGCCGTGTCCGGCACCTAGTTTAGTCTTCAAGTCTTCTCACCAGCGCGGAGCTAAGTGCTGCCACATGTCGTGGGAGGGAGCCCCAGGGCCTGATGCCGGCGCTCCTGAGACTCCGGGGCGTGTACAGCCCCACTCATTATTACGTGAGAGTGTCATGGGCGGCGAGTCTTTACAGGCACTGGGCCTTGGGTCTTCACAGGCCCCGGGCCTTGATTCAAGGGTAGAACCTCCTGAGGTGCTGGATGTTCTAGGTGTTCTGGATGGGGACTCCATTTTGCGTCTCCAGGCGCACGCCGCCAGGCCTGGAGACGTGAGCGGTCCGAAACGGGCCTTCCCACATGGGAGAGAGCTTGTGCAGCCCCTCCCTGGAGAGCACCCGCCTCAGGACGAGCTCGCCTACCTCGAGCGTCCCGAGGCGGACGCTGCGGTAGTGGTACCGCTGCAGCGCCTGCTGGTACCTTGCCGCCCTGATCGAAGCTTGGCCGCGGCGTTCCTCCCCCAGCACGAGGTCCATCCCCCGCGTGGTGTCTTGTTGCGTCTCATCAAACGCCAGGACCCATGCGGAATGATGCCTGACCTCGTGTGGGAGAACCGCTTCTGCTCCGTAGACGAGGAAGAATGGAGTCTCGCCCGTCGGCTTGGTGGCAGTGGTGCGGATGGACCACATCACAGACTGGAGCTCGTCGTGCCAGCCTCGGCCGCAGGCCTCAATCTTCTTCTTGAAGGTCCTGGTCTTGAGGCCCCTTAGGACCTTCGCGTTGGCGCGCTTGGCTTGCCCGTTGCTCTTGGGGTGCGTCACCGAGGCGTAGCAGATCGACGTTCCAAGGTTAGGACAATACGTCTTGAAAAGATTGCTAGTGAACTGTGAACTGTTGTCGGTGATGATGCGGTTTGGGACCCCGAACCGGCTCATGAGGCCCTTGATGAACTTTACTGCGGAACTGGCCGGGATGGTGCGGACGGCTTCCACCTCTGCCCATTTGGTGAACTTGTCGATGGCGACGTAGAGGTAGCGGTAGCCCCCTGGCACTCGCGGGAACGGGCCTAGGATGTCTAGCCCCCAGACCGCAAATAGCCACATGAGCGGGATAGTCTGGAGACCCTGGGCTGGCTAGTGAATCTACTTGGCGTGGAACTGGCAGGCCTCGCAAGACTTCACCAGCTCTGTTGCGTCGTTGAGTGACGTAGGCCAATAGAACCCACTGCGGAACGCCTTGCCGACGAGGGTTTGTGAGGACGAGTGGTGTCCGCAGTCTCCGCCATGTATGTCAGCGAGGAGTTCATTCCCTTGTTCCCTGGAAATCAAACGTAAGGAGACATCATTGGGCCGCTTCCTGTATAGCTCACCATCTTGTATGCAATACGCCGTTGCTTGACGAGCCACTTGCTCTGCGTCTTCTTCCTTTTCCTGCAGCGTGCCTTGCATTAGGTACTCTTTCAGTTCCTTGGTCCAGCATCCCTCCTGAGGTTCGAGCGCCAAGAGTAGGTGCGCTCCTGAGGTGGGGCCGCAAGCTGGAGCTCTGGAGGTAGGCGGTTGAGGGATCTCCTCCCTAGGCGGCGTTGGCCTTGCCGGGGAAGGTACTGCCGATAGTTTGAAGAGCCGCTCCTCGAAGACACCTGGTTTCTGGGGAAAGCACTTGGATGCCCTCTTGGCGATCTCATCTGCCAACTGGTTCGTCCCGCGGGGCACGTGCTTCAGTTCCAGGCCCAGGAACTACTTCTCCATCTTGCGTACCTCCGCAAGGTATGCCTCCATGTGCTCATCCCTTGGCTCGTACACCTTGTTGGAGAAGTTGACGAGGAGCTGGGAGTCGCTGCGAACGGTGAGGCGCTTTACGCCCAAGGCTGCTGCGGTCTTAAGTCCGGCAATCAACCCCTCGTACTTCGCGATATTGTTGGAGATCTTTTCGCCGTGCTGGAAGCATAGCTGCACGGTGTAGTAGAGCTTGTCTTGCATTGGGGAGATGAGCATAGCTCCAGCTCCCGCGCCCTGACGTGTGAACGCGCCATCAAAGTGCATGACCCATCCCTCTGGCAATTCGCTTCCTGGCGAGAGGGACAGGTCCTCCCTAACCTCAAGTTGCGGAGCATCTGTCCATTCGGCCACGAAGTCGGCCAGGGCGGGCCCCTTGATGACCCGCGTGGTACTGAACTCGAGCTGGAACGCCTGCAGCTCGATGTTCCACTCGGTGACCCTTCTAGCAGCAATGGGACTCCTCAGGACCCTCTCCAGCGGATATGATGAGACGACCTTCATAGGGTGGCCTTGAAAGTAATGTTGAAGCTTGCGCGAGGCCACCAGGAGTGCTAACAGGAGATTCTGGGGCATTGGATACCTTGCTCATGCGTCTCGAAGCACGGTGCTGATGAAGTAGACCGGGTGCTCAACAAGGTTAGTGGTGCTGGCAGGGTCCTTGTCCTCATGAGTCGGTGACATCTCTTGCGGGGGCGTGGCCTCAAGAGCTGATTCATTAGTCAAGGCCTCCATAGGCTCCTCAGTCTTATCTTGCTGGGTCTGTGCCTCCGCCTCCACCGTCGTGGCTAGGGTATTACTATCCTGAGGCGATGCCTCTTCAGGCCGAGGTGTGGTCGTGCGCTTGGTTTGACGTTCCTCCCGCAATGCCACCAGCGCCGCGCTTGCGGAGTGGGGTGTAGCAGCCAGGTAGAGCACCAGTGGTTCCAGGGGGCGTGGCGCCACCATGACTGGTGGGCTGGTCAAGTACCTCTTGAGGTCTTTGAATGCCTGATCTGCTTCTGAGGTCCACTCGAACGGGCCCTTCTTTTTCATTAACTTGAAGAAGGGGAGCGCACGCTCCCCCAGCTTGGAGATGAAACGCCCCAGCGAGGTCATGCATCCCGCCAGCTTCTGCATTTCCTTGAGTGTCTGCGGGGGATTCATATCTTCGATTGCCTTGACCTTCTCTGGGTTGGCTTCGATTCCTCTGTGCGACACGAGGAAGCCTAGCAGTTTGCCAGAGTGGACTCCAAACACACACTTCTCTGGGTTAAGCTTCAGGCTTACTTGGCGTAGGCTGCAAAAAGTTTCCTTCAGGTCCTGGATCAGGGTCCTTGCCTCCTGAGGTTTCACCACAATTCCATCGATGTACTCCTCCGCGTTCATCCCGAGCTGCTGGCCCAAAGCAATGTGCATCAACCACTGGAAGGTTACCCCCACGTTGCACAGACCGAACGGCATGTAGGTGTAGCAGTAGACCCCGCAGGTGGTCAAGAAAGCGGTCTTCTCTATGTCTTCTACACCCATCTTGATCTGGTGGTACCCTGAGAACGCGTCCAAGAAACACAACAAGTCACACTCGATCGTTGAATCGATGATCTGGTCGATGCGCAAAAGCGGGAACGGGTCTTGAGGGCAGGCTTTATTGAGGTTGGTGAAGTCGACGCACATGCGCTCCTTTCCGCCCTTCTTGGGCACAACGACCGGGTTCGCCAACCAATCTAGATATCGGACCTCGCGGATGACGCCCACGTCTTGCAGCTTGCGGGTTTCCTGAACGATGAACGCTTGCTTCTCTGCTGACTGTCGCCTCGCCTTCTGCTTTACCGGGCGCACATTGGGGCACACCCGCAGGTGGTGCTCAATTATCTCACGAGGAACCCCTTCCTGCTGCTTGGGCTCCCATGCAAATATCTCCTTTTTGCCCTCAGGAAGCCCACCAGCTCTCTTTCCTGCCCTAGCTCTAGGTTGGCGCCTATGACAAAGGTGGCTCCTGAGGGGTTGTCCTCATCAACCGGTACCTGCTTCGTCTTGGCTTTGCCCTGAGTAAAATGTTGTTTCTTTTTGGTCGGAGCGGCTCCTTTCTTGTCGGAGGTGGCTTGGTCAGCAGGGTGCGCTGCTGCCGCGGCCCTGAAGGCGAGCTTGAGGGCTGCGACAGCTTCTTTGGTGTCGCCAGTGACGGTTAGGACGCCGTTACTCCCTGTCATCTTCATGAGGTTGTAGGCAGGATGAGTGGCCGCCATGAACTGAGCCAATGCCGGGTACCCGAGGATGGCATTGTACGGGAGGTCGATGCGGGCGATGTCGAAGTCGATGAGCTTAGTGCGGTAGTTGTCACGGGTGCCGAAGGTCAACGGGAGGCGGATCTGCCCCAATGGGCGGGTGGATCCGCCACTGACCCCGGAGAACGATCCAGTAGGACGGAGCCACCCCGGCGGAATGTGAAGCAGGCTGGAAGCCTCAACTGAGAGCATGTTGAGGCCGGCCCCACCATCGATGAGGGTCTTGGTCACTGCCACGTTGCAGATGGTGGGGGTGCACAGCATGGGGAGCACGCCGGAGCCAGCCGTGGTCGGGGGGTGATCCCCCAAGTTGAAGACGAGGTCGGCCTTGGGCGTCGTCCAACCCGGCGGGGCTCCCCGCCGCTCAGAGGCGGCGTCGATTTTCCTGAAGAACTGCTTGGCATGATGGCCCGAGGGTGGCGCCTGCGATCCACCGAGAATGGCCGGGACGACGGCAGGTGCTGGGACGCAAAAGCGTGAGAGAAAGAGGCCGCGCAAATCCTCCCATGATGTTACGGAGGACGCCGGGGGGTTGACCAGCCAGGCGCTTGGCACGCCTACGAGGGCCATGGCAAACCAGCTTGCCATGACCCTGTCACCGCCTCCGGCCTCTAGGATGGCCTCTTCGTAGGCTAGCAATAAGGGTGCTGGGTCGGCCGCGCCGTCGTAGCGCGGCGGCATCTCCGGCTTGAACTTGGGCGGCCACTGCACCCGCCGCAGGGCGGGGGCAAGGATCCTGAGGCCCACTGGGCCACCGCCGGCGCCCAGCGGTTCGGTCGAGGGAGCAGCATCGGCCATGGGTTATGGTGGAGCTGTGGAGCGCGGATCGACGGGGAGAGAGCTTCAGCGCACCCCTACCTGGTACGCCAAATGTTGGATTTCGGGTTCCAGCAAAACCCTTGAGGTTCGAACTCTGGGGTGCGCACGAAGATTCCTCCCTACCGCAAGCACACTCGTAACGGATCCAAGCCTAACTATGCAAGGTCGCAAGGGAACACAAAGACACAAGATTATACTGGTTCAGGCCACCATTGTGGTGTAATACCCTACTCCAGTGTGTGGTGGTGGATTGCCTCTTGGGCTATGGATGAACAACACAAGGGAAGAACAGCCTCCGGAGGAGGGGTGTTCTTGTGCTCGATGAGTAGCTAAGGATCAGCTCCCAGTCAGATTTCCCCTCCCTTTCTACTCTGGTGGCTAGTCCTATTTATAGGGGCCATGGTCCTCTTCCCAAATATTGAGCGGGAAGGGAGCCAACAACGGCCAAATTTGAAGGGGGACAAGTGGTACAGCTTATCCTGACTAAAGGTGGTCTTCGCCTGCAAAAGGCTCTGGTGGTGATGCCGTCTTGGGCTCCATCGTGACATCCATCTTGTTGTGTTGCTGGTCTTGGTCTCGTTGCACCGATATGGAAATCTTTGCCTGATCCCTCGGGACTCCTCACCTGCGCTTGCCGCTTTAGCACCAAAGAGGAAACGAGTACACTATGCGCGCTGGTGCCCGCCTGGCCTTGGTCGTCATGGCCTACGTCATATGAGCCTCATGAGGCGTCCCTCGCCTTGATATCTCTGCTCCTCGTGAACCGTCCCGGTGTAGATGCTCACGGGAAGGTCTTGAGTCGTCCGCCTCGCGAGGCTTGGCCCCTCGCGAGGGTCTTGGTTGCTTTGTTGATGAAGTTGGGCCGTACCAGGCCGTTGGAGGAGCCACGTCCCGGGCTGCAGGCAGGCACGTCTGGGTACCCCCGTCCCCAGAACGCCGACAATTTCAAACTTGCTGGTGAAAATAGGTTATTTGATATTAGCTCATTAGATGAATGGAGAACCCAAGCTTATGAAAATGCAAAATTATTCAAAGAAAAAGATAAAAGATGGAATGGCTGTCGGTGTCAAAACCGGCGGATCTCGAGTAGGGGGTCCCCAACTATGCGTATGAGGATCGATGGTAACAGGAGATAGGGACACAATGTTTACCCAGGTTCGGGCCCTCTTGACAGAGGTAATACCCTACTTCTTGCTTGATTATATTGGATGAATATGGGGGTTACAAGAGTTGATCTACCACGAGATCATAATGGCTAAACCCTAGATGGCTAGCCTGTATGATTGTGATTGCCTCTATGGACTAAACCCTCCGGTTTATATAGACACGGGAGGGGCTAGGGTTGTACAAAGTCGGTTTATAGAGAAAGGAATCTTTACATCCGAATCGCCAAGCTTTCCATCCACACAAAGGAGAGTCCTATCCGGACACGGGAGAGAGTCTTTTGTCTTGTATCTTCACGGCCCATCAGTCCGGCTCATGTCACATAGTCCGGCCGCCCGAGGACCCCTTAATCCAGGACTCCCTCAGTAGCCCCTGAACCAGGCTTTAATGTCGATGTGTTCGGTGCGCAGATTGTCTTCGGCATTGCAAGGTGGGTTCCTCATCCGAACACTTTTAAAGAAGTCTACAGAAAACATATCTGGCTCTGTCAAATATACAACCGCAAAAGAATATAATATCAACAAGTCCCATCAGCTGACAGCTCCCGTGGCGAGACGTTACGTCCCGCCCGGTCATTATTTTGAACTGTTTTTCGGCCTCCTGCTCCATGTTTAGAGATGCGGTTTTGATCGACACGTCTTGTCAAAGAAGAGATCGTGTCCCCTTATCACGATATTCTCATCAATACGGGCATGGGTAATTTAACCGCACCGTCCGCACGACCCTTTGGGAACAGGTGAGTTTTAAGGCTAGTGGGGAGGCGCTTGATATTCGCTGCCTTTATAAGAGGATAAAGATCCATTCTTTCACCCACGCCTTCTTCTTTCTCTGCCCATCCTCCCTTAAGCTCCAGCGCCCAAGCTTCCATCCCTTCCGCCCCCAGAAAGCACTTCGACCATGTTCGGATCAGGAGCGCAGGGCAAGTGGATGGCCTCATCCGTCACGGACGAGAACATCAGAGAGCTCCGGGAGGCCGGGTACTTGACCCAACCAATCGCTCATTGGCTCCTGGACAAAGGGCAGATCGTCCCCATCTCGGAGCCCAACGAGAGGGTAGTATTCCTCCCCCTGTTCGTCCGTGGACTAGGGTTTCCTCTCCACCCTTTCATCCGCGGAATCATGTTCTACTACGGGCTAGACTTCCATGATCTAGCCCCAAATTCTTTCTTAAATATCTCAGCATTCATTGTCATGTGTGAAGCTTTCCTCCGCATCCCTCCTCACTTCGGACTATGGATAAAAACCTTCAATGTGAAGCCGAAAGTGGTGGATGGCCAACACGCGGAGTGCAGAGGTGACATGGTGAGCAGACTGTCCAACGTCACCTGGCCCACTGGCACCTTCGTGGAGACCGTCAAGGGGTGGCAACAATAGTTGTTCTACGTCACTGAGCCCCGCGAGACCACCTGGGCCGCGGCTCTCGGATTCAAGTCCGGGCCCCCACTGTGGCTTACCTCCTGGCTAACCAAGGGCCTGGACTGGGCGTCAAAGGAGGAGGTGACGATGCTGCAGGCGCGCATCAAAAGCATGGTGGAGAAGAAAGTCGAGCTCGTCAATGTGATCCAGGTGATGCTGGTTTGTCAGATCCTCCCCTGCCAAAGTCGGACCTATCATTTATGGGAGTTCGATCCGGCGAAGCACCAGACCCTGCGATAGTTCTTCGGCTCCACGCACGAAGACATGTGGAAGGTGCTTTTCAAGGCCAACCAGACGTGGCCGGAGACGACTAAGGACCGAGGCCACGATCTAACCCATCTAGCCCGTTCGATAAGTTCTCCACCTTTCAAGGTGTATCTTCTACCTGTGTATTCAAGGAAGATATCTAAGCTTCATATTTGTCTTTCCAAGACTGGATAAAGAAGGCGACACGGATCCGGTGTCCCGCTCCACTGCCTGAAAGCCCCGCTATTCCTCTTCTGCCGAAGATGCTGGTTCCAGCGCCCTACCAAGCGCTGGAGAAGAAGGCCAAGAAGAAGGGCCCGAAGTCAAGACGCGGCCCCCGGCCTAAAGGTACTTGAAATGTAACGTCCGAAGACGCTGAAACCCACTCCTCCCCCGCCGAGAATGATGATGAGGAGGAGGAAAGTGATTCTCCCTCCGAGAGGGGGGGGAAGAAAAGAGCGGCCTCCTCGGATCCAGAGGCCGAGGTAGGGGCATCCAAGAGAGGGAAGGTCTCCCCTGCGGATGAACCGGACTCTGACAGCGGCTCCGAGTGGCGCCCTCGGAGGAAGCCCCTGGCCGAACCGTGAGTACTCAAAAGGCACTTATGCACTTATATATATCCGACTTCTTTTGTCACACCCTGCATTTTGTAACATGTTTAATTGCATTAATAAAGCATGAAAATTTGGACCAGCAAAAACTTTTGCATTATTTGGCTTTTATTTGGAATTGGTTTTCTCTATGTGGTTTTTCAAGTGCTCTTTATAGTCAACTACTTCACCTTCTATACTTCATCTCCTTGTCCCAAACTTCTGCCCAATAATCATGCCATGTGTATTATGCAGTATAGTATTTTCTTACAAAAATAATTTGGCCAAAAAGTATTTTCAAAAATTAGTTTTCCAAAAACCCCTGGATTGAGGGTTGCACTGCAAGTACTCAATTAAGGGCAGTAAAAATATTTCTAAAAATATATTTGAATCCTATTAGATATAGGATACCCAGAAACCACAAAAGTATAATTTGAAAATTTATTTTCCTATTTTATTTAAAGGCTTTTTCTGAAGGCCAGAAATGGTCTTTAATAGGTTAAAATTATTTTGATGTTTCAAAAATATTTGAGAAAAATTAGGGAGACTCAATGGACATATAGTTTCCATATATATGAGTTTCAACACATGGTTATGATCAAAATATTGGACAAAACCTCCCAAAACCATTTCTGCCCATTTCAAGGATTTGAAATATTTCTACAGGAAATATTTTCATAAAAATCCAGGAAAAATCCAGCAAGTCACAAATGCCTATTGTGATGATCTTGCAAAGCCTCATGTTAATTAAAATCATTTTGGTTCACCAAAATGCCCTAAAACCCCTCTGACCAGAACCATATTTGAACAGGTTTGTACTACCAACTTTCTCTCCTTGACCCCAACTTTTGTGAGCATGTTCACATGACCAAATGAGGCCACTACACCAAGTGGTGCATCAAGGAGATGTGATTTGCTCAACTAGATCTACACAAGTCCATTTCTGCTCATTTCTAGGGTTTGCCAAAGTTGCATTGGCAACTTTACCCAAATAAGCTCAAATTTGGTGGCACACCCTAATTCTAAGTTTCTTTCCATCCTATTAAGTGTCATGGCAATTGGAGTCCATTTGCTTGCCCAAAACACCATCAAACACCTTCTGACATTTTGCAAAAACCACTGTTTTGACCCCTTTCACTATTCTTGGAGAGCTCAAATTTTTACCACAGCTCTTTCTAGTCCCCTTTCACCTCCAGTAACAATGGCAAGTCCATAGCTCACTTATTGGATGGGTAAAACCCCATTTCCTCTCTCTGGTCAGCCCTTTTGCACCCATCCTCTTCCTCCGTCCTCACCCCAGTGGCCATCCATGGCATCCAAGGCCATCCCCTACTTCTTTACTCCCTCCTAGGGCATACAGACACGGTTGGCTGCGCCCCCAGGGCATAAACAATGCCATGGCAGCCATTTGGGCGCTCTGGAGCACGCTACAATGCGCTCCCGCACTGTAACCGCCCTCTGCCCAACGACTCCGACCACCTCGAGCCTCCCCCGCACGCCTGTCGATGCGCCTCGGCGTCCACGACACGCCACGGCGCTGTCCCTCTCCCTGCTCCTTCTCTCTCTCCCTCTGGGCGCAGACCACTCCTACAAACGCCCCAGACACGGCGCTAGCTCCCCCCGAGCCTTGCAGCGATGGCAACAGCCTCGCCGGCGCACGGGTCTACGGGACCTCGCTGTTCGCCTATAAAAAGGCCTTCCCAAGTCCTTCCGCCCCCATCACTCGCTCTCTCACTCCCCTAAACACCCCCCTGCACCACTCACCCCTATCCAGAAGCTCCCGAGCTCGAGATCGAGCTCGAGCTCCGCCACCTCGGGTCGCCGTCGATCTACGGGTACGGGCCTCCTCCGCCCCCGTTCTCTCTCGATCTGGAACCTCCACGCCTCCTTGAGCATTTCCCCTCTGTTTCCCCTCTCCTTTGCAGCCGGAATCAGCCAGGGCAACCACCTCCCGAAGCTCCTCCGCCGCGGACCTCGTCGCCAGCGAACCCCTGCACTCTGGCGACATCCTCCACCTCCATCCGAATGGCAGAACCTCCCTGAGCACAACGGTACCACCCGCGCACCCTCCCGTGCCCTGTATTGTCGTCGGCGAGCTCGTTGTTGCCTCTGGGCGGAGGTTGACAACGACGGCCGCGGGCCCCGCCCGTCAGCCTCACGCCCTGACGAGTGGGATCCACCCGCCAGGTTTGAAATGGGCGGGCGGGCGCGCACGCTGCGCGCTGGCTCGGCTGGGCCGGCCCGCTGGCTGGGCCTGTTGCCCTGCGGCTGTTCTGGCCCAGAGGCACAGTACCATTTTCCTTTTCTATTTCTTTCTGTCTTATACAAATTCCACAGGACACAATATTTGTCCAAATGGATTAATTCCAATTTCTAAATTCCTAGAATATTGCAACCTATTTAATGGTGCAACTTCCATTCCAATCCAACAAACTTTTCTTTACTGTAAATATTTAAATGTGATTTTTAGCATTTAAATATGACTTTGAAAATCCATATCTCCTGTTCCACAACTCCAAATCCAAAAATAGCAATTTTCCCCTTCTTATATTTCCACCTAGTATTTTACAAAAATGAGTTGACATTTTTCTGAGCACTTTGATTTTTCTGTTTTATTATTGCCTTATTTTCTCTTTATTATTCTGCGACGATAGATTGCGTTGCTGACGAAGGAGTTGGACCAGAAGACTTTGAAGACCCGGAAGACTTTGTTGAGCCAGGCAAGCAGCCCTTTGACCATATCTATGAAACCCTTTTTATGCATGTCATATAGCACTTTATTAGTGTTGCTTCGGAATCATGATGAGAGGGAAACCACTCTGGTGGGTTGCCTTCGTTACCTACTCGTTGATACCTGCATTATGCATGACCCTACCTTCTTATGAGGGTTATGCCTGTGGGAGTAGATAGGATGCAAAGTAGAGCTACGCAAAAAGGGACGGGAATATGCATGGTGATGGAGGCAAAATATTTTCAAAGGACTTTTCGAAAACCCCATCGGGTGCCACTTATGCCCGAGGGAGATGATGATTTGGGTAACCACTTGATGACGAAGTGGTGTACCGAGGCAAGTGTGTGTGTTGTTTCTCAAAACGGATTGGTTTAAGTTGCGACCGTTATTCCAACCTTACATGCGCAACCACTCTACCCTTATATGGGAAAGGGCATTGTTGATTACTTAGGCCGATACTAGCTTGGAGCCCGCATTACTAGTGACGGGGGAGAGTTGGTGCTCTCTCTCGGGACGGGGTCGTGCCAGGTAGGGCGGCCATGACTGTTTTTACAGGGCACCGGATACACCGTTGTGTCCCCTCTCGGATGTGACGATCTCGAGTGAGTCTCGTATGATGTACATCATGAGGATACGGAACAACGAGTGGACTCCTTGCTAGTGTCGTCTAGGGAAAGATAGTGATCGGGTGCTTACCCCGGGTACTTGAGGTACCGCGGGTCGTGGATGACACGGAAGTTCCCCGGATCTTGTGGGTAAAGTGTGCAACCTCTGCAGAGTGTAAAACTATTCGAATAGCCGTGTCCACGATCAAGGACAGTTGGGTAACCGCTCTTGGGCTACGTCCACTTGTTTATAACCAGTGTGTGTGGGAAGAACTATTTGGGTCAAGTCAGAGGACTTGACATGATTGAGTTGGGTTGGTGCCCACTCTACTTATGTTGATATCTGTAACCTGTCCTTATGGTTACTTGAGTTCTCCTGATGCATGTCTTACAAATTGTTGAACATGTCATTGCACTCAAAATTAGCCTTCCGCAAAATTTACCTATATCATGCATTATTGTTCCTTGAACCAAAACATGGGTTGCTTGCGAGTACATTCAAAGTACTCATTGGCTTGCCACTGGTTATTTAATTGGCCAGGCATGGAAGAATTGGAGTTCGAAGAAGAGTTCTTTGGAGACGAACATGCGAACTAGGACGTTTCCCAGTCAGAATGCCTGTAGGGTTAAGGCAGATGGCATGGATTCTATTTATCGATGAAGATTTCCGCTGCTTGTGTTTCCTTTGGTGTTCAGCCCTTAAGGCTTTATCAATGTAAGACTTGACCATAATGGTCATAATTTGTGTAAGAAGATATGTATGGATGTAAGACTCTTGTTATTCAGCTTCTGTGTGTTCAGTGAGCATTGATCTCTGGGATCACTGTACACGTGCATTCGGTGATCATGACTCATGAGTCGGGGTCCCCACATCTTTACTTTATGATTTTAACATGTTTGAATCATGCGTTGCATTCTGGTTCGCGTCCATCCCCAGCGATCCTCATCTTCGGGGAATTCGCTGGATCCAAATGTGATAGACATCGAGTCGCCTCCGAAGGCCTTCTCCCCCAAGGTGGCGGACGATGCCGAAGTGTCGTCCCAAAAGGACCCTCCCGGGCCAGGGAGAGGTGCAAGAGGCCATCCAGGTGGCGCCCGAGGGTAATACCTCGGTTTCCGGACACATGAGGGAGTTGATCCCCATGGAGACTGGCGATGGAGGCCATATCCAATTCGGCCCCCAGCCGAATACTATTCCGGAGACCTATACTGCTCTGGAATCATGTAAGCAGCCTCCTTCGAAGAAAGGAGGTGCGCCCACTCCGTCGGTGACCTCTGTCCAACCAGAGGCACCGGATAATCTCGTGGAAGCACTTCAAGGTGCTTCCATCATGGAGGAACACCGTACCCTTATGGGTACGGTGGTACAGAAAGTTCAGTCCGCAAAAAGCGGGCTGACCGAAGCCTGCGCTAGCCTCTTAACAGGCTTTGAGGTATGTAATTGTAAAAAGAAAGCCGTAGTATAGACAGTAGCCCCTGAGACTCTGTCCGGCTTACAAAAAAGCCGGATAGAGCATCCAATAATGTTTCGCAGGAGACTAACATGTGTGTTACTGTGGATAAACAGGCTTCAATGCTGGGGGTGACCGCCCATGCTGCTGAGGTCTCTGAACTGAAGCATAGTCTGGAGCAGGCCAATGCCAAACTCGGCCGTGTCTGGAAACAACTAGAGGACAAGCAAGGTATGCAATGACCTATTCAAATTTATATGATATGAGTTGCTATAATACTGATCATGTTATTATGATATTTTATAGTAGATGCGGCCGAGGTGGAATCCCTCAAGGGCGTACTGACCGCCGCCTAAAAGGAAGTGGAGGAAGCAGTAGCCGCCCGCAAAGAAGCAGGAGGCGAGGGTCGAGGAGGTGCAGCAGGAGCTCAAGGACACCGTAGAGCGGTGCGAGTCCTTGGAGCGCAAGGTTACGGACCAGGAGTTCGAACTTGTGAAGGCTCGCCAAAGTGCACAAGAAGCCCGGGTTGAAGCCCAGGGCGCTTTCCAGGAGATTCGAGAGGCCAAGAAAATTGCAGCGGTAAGACCTTTATCATGCAAAGCAAATATGCGGATTTGGAGTTCTCCAGGAGCCTTTGCCGATCTGCCCCGCAATGTCGTTGATGCTGCATAATTCTTCCGAGCCAAAGAGGAGAGCTCGACGGAGAAACTGTTCTGGTCGCAATATCTTGCGCCAAAGCATCCAGTGTCCCTCACCAATCAGCTGAAACAACTGATCGAGCTGCACAGCATGGCCGGATTAGCCATGAAGGATTTGATTATCCGGCCGTGGCCTGCCGAAGCCATGCCTAGCAGCTACTTCGGGCTTGTGAAGCAGCTGGTTGACGCCTGTCCTCAGCTCGACGCCATCAAGCGATTAGTCGGCATCGAAGGTACGCGGATGGCCTTCGCCCGTGTCAAAGTGCAGTGGGCGAAGATGAACGCCATCAAGCCCGCGACCGAAGGTCCACCCGAAGGCAAGGAGCACCGCACACCCGAGCACTATTTTGTCGATGTCCTGGAGGGGGCCCGCATTGTAGAGGGCCAATGTGTGAAGGACGTGATATTGGAATGAATATATTCATGTAATTCAGTCATGTACTTATGAGACAAAGCCTTTTGTATAAAATACATTGCTTTCTTTTGCGTTAAAAATATTTCCTCCTGTGCGGCCGTTTGAGTAATCTGAGGGTTGGCTAGTCGTCGGCTTCATCCCCCACGTAGGTAGTACTGGGGTGTTCGGTTGGCACCAAAACACACCTGATCCAAGAGTTTTTGTCCTTTAAGGAGGTGTTAGTGCTGCAAACCAGGCAATCAGACTATATGGCTTTATCACCCTCACTTGACCATAGGAGTTTGACACTAAGAGTGTAGGCACAACCCCTAGTCAGTATTTGTCTATCCGGACTAGGGTGTTGTGAAGGCCTGATCAGGTAAGAGCCAATCCTTCGTGTAAAGCGAAAAAAATCGCAAGAGAGTTATAAGTGGGTGCCGAATAGCTGACCAGCTCTTGCCGTATCATGACAGCGAGTTTTCGGCTTTCTCTACTGAGGTGCTTGTCCGGATGAACCAGCAGCACATTCGCAGTAGTTCTCCCTTTACTACCCTAGCCAATAAGACAGAACGTAAGGCAGCAAGCACAGGAGCCGGGCAACCCAACTATTGACCAAAGACATGATTCGAAGATGATGCATATAATGCAATATTCGGGGCGCCGAATTGTACTGTAAAAAGTATTCGGACTTGTCATACACGTGGGGAGCTCAGTAGAGCCCCTGGCGAGGTGAGTCATATTGAAGTGTACGGTGTACTCGACAAAATAGTAAAATATGGAATGAAAAGTAAACCAGGACCATATAGATTGGGCCGAAGAACTATTTCCATTATAGTGTGAGTAATATACCTTAAAGCTTACTTGTACAGATGATGCGATAAGCAACACTCCCATT
The DNA here is from genome assembly GCA_032464435.1 of Aegilops umbellulata. Classification (NCBI taxonomy): domain Eukaryota; kingdom Viridiplantae; phylum Streptophyta; class Magnoliopsida; order Poales; family Poaceae; genus Aegilops; species Aegilops umbellulata. Next base: position 264,766,737 of record CP136058.1, on the reverse strand, counting down.
TAACATGCCGAAACCAAGGGAGAGCTGCGTACGGGTCCTAAGAACAGGCAAGGCGATCTTCAAGAAGGCCATCAAGATATTATGCCATACGTCTATGCTGCTTATCCTCCTTGGTATGTTTATCCTTCGAAAGGATCGACTATCGGGCCTTTAGGAGGGGCCCGTGGGAAAGAAACCTGAAAAGTGATGAAAAGAACATGTGAAAGTATGAGTTTCCAGATAAGGTCAAGCCGTATGTTGGACTATGTATGCCTCCGTCTGTGCCCATGGTATTTTTTGTGCGTAGTTATGTACGCGCGGTACATATGCTGCGATTTGGTCGGGACGAAGACGGAGGCCGCGTTGCTAGTCAAGCACCTGACGAGCCGGACTATCATGGCGTGGAGTAACCTAGACTCGTTTAGTAGTGTCCGGGGGCTTGGCTGCTGAATTAATGTTCTGCTTGAGAAGGCCTCACTGTACTTCCGCTGCCAGGGCTGCAGTGTGCTCCTCGATGCAGAGGGAGCGTTTCGTGTTTCCATTAACTGTTATAACACCACGTGGCCCCGGCATCTTGAGTTTGAGATAGGTGTAGTGTGCGACCGCATTGGACCGAGCAAATGCGGTTCGTCCCAAGAGTGTGTGATAGCCGCTGCGGAAGGGGGCGATGTCGAAGATCAAGTCTTCGCTTCGGAAGTTGTCCGGCGAACCGAAGACGACCTCCAATGTGATTCAGCCCGTGCAGCGAGCTTCTACACCTGGTATCGCTCCTTTAAAGGTAGTCTTTGTGGGCTTGATTCTTGACGGATCAATGCCCATCTTCCGGACTGTGTCCTAATAAAGCAGGTTGAGGCTGCTACCGCCGTCCATAAGGACTCGCATAAGGTGGAAACCATCAATGATTGGGTCCAAAACCAGTGCGGCTGAGCCGCCATGACGAATACTGGTCGGATGGTCCCTGCGATCGAAAGTGATTGGGCAAGATGACCAAGTATTGAATTTTGGGGCGACTGGCTCTATCGCATAGACGTCCCTGAGTGCACGCTTGCGCTCCCTCTTGGGGATGTGAGTGACGTATATCATGTTCACCGTTTTGACTTAGGGGGGGGATTTCTTCTGACCCCCTGTGTTCGGTGGGCGGGGCTCCTCGTCATCGTCCTCACTAGGCGTCCCCTTTTCCTTATTATTGGCATTTATCTTGTCGGTCTGTTTGAAGACCCAACAGGTTCTGTTGGTATGATTGGCAGGCTTATCGGGGGTGTCGTGGATCTGACATGGTCAATCGAGTATTCGGTCCAAACTTGACGAGCCCGAATTGTTTCTTTTAAATGGCTTCTTCCGCTGACCGGACTTAGCGCCACTGAATCCGGCGTTGACCGTCGTGTCTTCGGTGTTATCACTGTTGTTCCAATGCTTATGCCTGTTGCGCCAGGGCTTGCTATTGCTACTCCTGGCCTCAGAGGTGCCAGATTCGCTTGTATTGTTACCGCTGCGGGCTAGCCAGCTATCTTCGCCCGCGCAAAAGCGGGTCATGAGTGCCGTGAGGGCTGCCATGGACTTTGTCTTTTCCTGGCCGAGGTGTCAGGCGAGCCATTCGTCGTGGATGCTGTGTTTGAAGGCCGCTAGGGCTTCGGCATCCGGACAGTCGACGATCAAGTTCTTTTTAATTAGGAACCGAGTCCAGAATTTCTCGGCCAACTCTCCGGGCTGTTGAACTATGTGACTTAAGTCATCAGTGTCCGGAGGTTGAACATATGTGCCTTGGAAGTTGTCACAGAAGGCGTCTTCCAAGTCCTCCCAGTTGCCGATGGAGTTCTGTGGCAGGCTGTTTAACCAGTGCCGAGCTGGTCCCTTGAGCTTGAGTGGGAGGTATTTGATGGCATGAAGATCATCACCGCGAGCCATGTGAATGTGGAGAAGAAAGTCTTCAATCCATACTGCAGGATCTGTTGTTCCATCATATGATTCTATATTCATGGGTTTAAACCCTTCTGGGAACTCGTGCTCCATTACTTCGTCAGTAAAGTAGAGGGGGTGCACGGTGCCTCTGTATCGGGCCAAGTCGCAACGCAATTCGGATGGAGTCCGTATGCGGTTTTCGGCCGGGCGTGGTGTTGCTTGGCGCGTCCGGCTAAGTAGCCATCCTCACGCGTCAGGGCGCGCCCTCGCGATCCATAGATCGATCTAGTCTGACCTGCTCCATTTTCCAAGTCTTGTCGTAGGTCGTACGTATATTCCCGAGCTGTTGTATCTCTGTTTTTACGGCGAGGTAGCTCTGGTTCGTGTTCGGCTTGAGCTGTCGTTCTGTCCCGATCACATGGTGGTCGGTCATCCGTGTTACGCACTGTTGGGATGGGCTCCAGCGCCTCGTCGTCGAATTGAGGTACAACTTACGCTTTGGGTAACTCTTGGTTGGGTGCCTGAGGCCGTGTTCCTCAGCTGCCAGGACATTAGTTCATCTATCATTGAGCAGATCTTGGTCAGCTTAAAGCTATTGCTGCTTTTTTTCAGGCTCCTTGCGGTAGCTATGAGTCGACGCTTGAAGTGCTCCTGTTCAAGAGGTTGCTTAGGCACGATAAAGTCTGCGTCACCGAGGCTCGCCTCGTCCTCGGAGAGTGGTAGATAATTACTATCCTTCAAGTCTTCATGAATTGTATGTTCATCAGGGCCGAACTGCCCTTCTTCCTGCTCGTCCTATTCGGATGTCGGTTCGACGGGGTCTTCTCGGTCTTCGGCCATCTCCAGAGTATTATTGTCCTTGGTGCCGGTATTGCTTTCCTTCTCGCGACGCAGTTTAGAGCGGCGTCGCTGACACCGGCGCTTTGGCTGAGTCTTGGGAGGTTCATCCTCGACTAGCTCTTTCTCATTATCGCCGTTGCCTTCTTGAGGTGTGTCCACCATGTATACGTCATATGAGGAGGTGTCCGTCCATCGCCCAGTGAACGGGGGATTTTGGGCCTCCTCATCTCTGGCATCGTCGTCCATACCGTCGATGTCTTCGGAGCTGTAGTCGACCATGTCGGTTAAATCTTTGATAGTGGCTATGAAGTGGCTGGTGGGTGGCAAATAGAACTCCCTATTCTAAGCCCCTAGTGTGGGCCGGATAATGTTCGGATGACGTTCCTATGTAATGATGAGGGGTCGCATTAAGTCCAGAGCCTCGCTTAAGGGTGAGGTTTGGACAGGGAGAAGAGGGTTCGTGGAGTACGGCAGGAAGGAAGTTCCTGGGCCGAGCTCACATGAGGCTGATTCCAAGAGTTCGGAACCAGAGTCCGGAGAAGAGTCCGGCGTCGTAATGATTGCATGCGATGATGTTTCATTTGATTCTCCCATGCCAGGCTCTATATCCGTAAAGAGTCCATCAGGCTTTAGGATCCCATCTTCGGACATAATGATGTGCTCCGGATCTAAGGCCGGAGTGGAGGTCGGGGTCGCAAATCCTTGGAGGATCAAGTCTCCTCGGATGTCAGCGACATAATCCAGATTTCGAAAACTAATCTGGTGACGAGGGGCGTAGCTATCGATCTGCTCTAGATGGCGAAAGGAGTCGGCCCGTAGTGCGAAGCCGCCGAACACAAAGATCTGACCAGGGAGAAAAACCTCCCTTAGGGCAGCGTTGTTGCAGATGATTGATGGAGCCATCGGACCTTCTGATGACGACACAGAGGAACTCTCAATGAAAGCACCAATGTCGGTGTCATAACCGGTGGATCTCGGGTAGGGGGTCCCGAACTGTGCGTCTGAGGATCGACAGTAACAGGAGACAGGGACACAATGTTTACCCAGGTTCGGGCCCTCTTGATGGAGGTAATACCCTACTTCCTGCTTGATTATATTGGATGAATATGGGGGTTACAAGAGTTGATCTACCACGAGATCGTAATGGCTAAACCCTAGATGTCTAGCCTGTATGATTGTGATTCCCTCTACGTACTAAACCCTCCGGTTTATATAGACACCGGAGGGGCTAGGGTTGTACAAAGTCGGTTTACAGAGAAAGGAATCTTTACATCCGAATCGCCAAGCTTGCCATCCACGAAAAAGAGAGTCATATCTGGACACGGGAGAGAGTCTTCTGTCTTGTATCTTCACGACCCATCAGTCCGACCCATGTCACATAGTCCGGACGCCCGAGGACCCCTTAATCCAGGACTCCCTCAATGACAAAAGGATCCAAAAGCATGAGCTTAAAGTTTGAGAATATGTTCTTTTGTACAACTCTCATTTTAGATTCTTTGCAGGAAAGCTCCTCTCAAAATGGGAAGGCCCATATGTCATCGAGGAGCTTTACCGGTCTGGAGCCATCAAAATAAATAATTCCGAAGGTACTAACCTGAAGGTTGTCAATGGGCAACGAATAAAGCATTATATCTCAGGTACGCCTATTACTGTTGAAAGTAATATTCTCCAAACTTTGACAATGGAAGAACACATAAAAGAGTCCTTCCGGAACACTCCAAAATCATGAAAATAAGGAGGTACGTGATACGGTAAGTAAACGGACTCCAAAAAATCCGCAAAAATAGTTTTTATCAGTTTTGGAATATTTTATAATTTTGGAAATAAGGAAACTCCCCGGAAGCGTCCCCTCGTGGGCACAAGACACAAGGGCGCGCCAGGCTGGCCTCGCGCGGCCATGTGGGTTGTGCCCACCTGGTACACCTCCCGTACTCCGTTTTTCTTCCATATACTTGCCCTCCAAGATAAAAAAACTATATATACTTCCCGAACCTGTTGATCACCGTATCGCGAAGAAATCCTCTGCTATCTTTTCTTGTTGTTTTCTGCGTACATCTGAAAATATGTCATCTCAAGACTCCGATGGAGAGAGCTATGCCTCACATCTCGTTGTTGAGCCAAAAACCTATGGGGACCTATCTCCTTATGGTCAAACTACTGATGACGAGGAGGATGCTCACCTAATGAGGATCGATGATTCAAGCTCGGAGGAGGAGGATGTCCCTCTACCTCAACCTGGGGACATGCACATAGAGTTCAAGAACTCCAGTCTCCCTAAGAGAGCTAACCAATCTAATAACCGATCTATTCCTTCTTATTTTCGGTGGAAAAGCAAAGGAGATTTATATGACAAGATCTTGAAGCTGGATTTGGAGGTCGATGATTTAAAAGAGGAAATTACTCTCCTCAACTACAATATGAAAAAGTTGAAGGCACAATTGTCATCACCACCACCATCTTCTTCACCACCAAAGGAGAATTGAGTATCGGGTATGGGCACTCCCCTTGGCTTCCGCCAAGCTTGGGGGAGGTGCCCTGGTATCATATCATCCCACTATCTTTTTGCTTTTACTTATCTTAGTTCGATTTTTTTGCTTTAGATGAAATAAAGTTAGTTTGATCCTTTCTTATTTGTGAGTTTGCTTAGTGATCTATCCTTGTAATTGTGTGCAAGTTATATAATAAAGTTTATTTTGAGTTTTTGCTTTCTTTACTTTCATTTTGCAAATAAAGAAAAGAAATAAAGAAAGAAAAAGAGAAAGGAAATAAATAAAGAAAGTAAACAAATCGATAGATCATATACTAATCCTATGGTAGGTGATGGCACCACATAAGGAAAAGTATAAGTAGAAAAAAGTATTAGAGAGTGACAAACATAGCATTAGTTAATGATGCAACTCATGAAAGAATTAATAAGGGAAGAGAAGATTCACATATAAATATACTATCATAGAAATCTTTTGTGATTGTGATCCCTCATCAAAATATTATATGCCAAAATTGTTTATGCTGGACAAGGAAGACAACTTAATGGTTTATGTTTGTTTATATTCACATAGAAGTCATATTGTCATAGACCCTTCAACATGTGGTGCTTGCCCCTATCTTTGCTAGCCAAAAATTCCGTACCAAGTAGAGATACTACGTGTGCATCCGAAAACCCTTAAACCCAAATATTTTTCAAGTGTCCACCATACCTACCTAGGGATTGAGCAAGATCCCTCAAGTAAGTTGTCATCGGGGCAAAAGGCAATAAAAATTGTTACTAAATATGTGAGATCATTTAGTGTAAGAGAAAATTGAGCGTTGTACGAACTTGGATGACAAAGAATAAAAGCAACATACTGCATAATAAAGGTTGTCATCTTAAGGGGCAATTGAAAGTGCAACTATCCCTAGGTGGTTTTGGTAATTCATAACAACATATAGCTCATTGAGCTAATGCTATTCCAAGACAATTATTTCAGGAAAGCTCAATGATTGGCATGGCATGGATGGTGAAAGTGGAACCCTCAAAATGCTAAGGACAAAGGATTGGCTAAAGCTTCAAGCTCAAGACTCTTCATTTTACATTTTAGTGATCCAAAATCACATTGAGTCCATAGGAAAAGCCAATACTATCAAGGAGGGATGAGGTGTTGCTTAATGAGCTCTTTGCCTTATGTGCTTCATGATATGCTCCAAAATCCTCAGCTACTTTCCCATATCCACATTTGACCTAAACCCTAAGCCAAATTCGTTCATACCGATTCTTTCTATCCGGCGCCACCGAGTTCCATATGTCATAAGCCATCGCCAAAACCCTAGCAAATCGGTTCTACCGATAGGGATCTCGGTCTCACCGAGATGGGATTGCAACCTCTCTGTTTCCCTTTCATAACTTTTCGGTCTCACCGAAAGAGCGAATCGGTCCCACCGAGATTGCGATGCAAACTCTCTGTTTCCCTTTTGTAACTTTTCGGTCTCACCGAAAGAGCAAATCGGTCCCACCGAGTTTGCCTGACCAACTCTCTGGTTAGCTTATTACCAAATCGGTCTCACCGAGTTTGTGTAATCGGTCTCACCGAGACTACGTTATGCCCAAACCCTAACCACATCGGTCCTACCGAGATGCATGTCAGTCCCACCGAAAATCTCTCACGGTCACTAGGTTTACCTTTTCGGTCCGACCGAGTTTGTTGATTCGGTCCCACCAAGATTGGTAAATTGTGTGTAACGGTTGGATTTTGTGTGGAGGCTATATATACCCCTCCACCTCCTCTTCATTTGTGGAGAGAGCCATCAGAACACACCTACACTTCCAACTCATATGTTCTGAGAGAGAACCACCTACTCATGTGTTGAGACCAAGATATTCCACTCCTACCATATGAATCTTGATCTCTAGCCTTCCCCAAGTTGCTTTCCACTCAAATCTTCTTTCCACCAAATTCAAATCATGTGAGAGAGAGTTGAGTGTTGGGGAGACTATCATTTGAAGCACAAGAGCAAGGAGTTCATCATCAACACACCATTTGTTACTTCTTGGAGAGTGGTGTCTCCTAGGTTGGCTAGGTGTCACTTGGGAGCCTCCGACAAGATTGTGGAGTTGAACCAAGGAGTTTGTAAGGGCAAGGAGATCGCCTACTTCGTGAAGATCTACCGCTAGTGAGGCAAGTCCTTCGTGGGCGATGGCCATGGTGGGATAGACAAGGTTGCTTCTTCATGGACCCTTCGTGGGTGGAGCCCTCCGTGGACTCGCGCAACCATTACCCTTCGTGGGTTGAAGTCTCCACTAACGTGGATGTAGGATAGCACCACCTATCTAAACCATGGGAAAAACATCCGTGTCTCCAATTGCATTTGAATTCTCCAAACCCTTCCCTTTACATTCTTGCAAGTTGCATGCTTTACTTTCCGCTGCCTATATACTCTTTGCATGCTTGCTTGAATTGTGTGATGATTGCTGGACTTGTCCTAAACAAGCTAAAATGTGCCAAGAACTAAAATTGGGAAAAGGTTAAGTTTTTATTTGGTCAAGTAGTCTAATCACCCCCCCCCCTCTAGACATACTTCCGATCCTACAAGTGGTATCAGAGCTTTGGTCTCCATTTGCTTTGATTTCCATAGCTTTTGGTGATCATAGCCTTGGTTTCACAACCTAGGAGAGTATGGCGTCTAGTGAGGGAAATTATCACCGTAGAGGTCCTTACTTTGATGGTACTAACTTTGCTAGTTGGAAGCATAAAATGAAAATGCATATTCTTGGACATAACCCTGCCGTTTGGGCTATTGTGTGTGTTGGTTTGCAAGGTGACTTCTTCGAAGGGAAAGAACCAAACCGTGAAGCTACCGCGGATGAGTTGAAGATGCTACAATACAACGCTCAAGCTTCTGATATTCTCTTCAACGGATTGTGCCCCGAAGAATTCAACAAAATCAGCTGTCTTGAGAATGCAAAGGAAATTTGGGATACTTTGATTGATATGCACGAAGGTACCGACTCCGTCAAGGAATCCAAATTGGATGTGCTTCAAAGTCAACTTGACAAGTTCAAAATGAAGGATGGTGAAGGTGTCGCCGAAATGTACTCTAGGCTTGCTCTCATCACAAATGAGATTGCCGGCTTAGGGAGTGAAGAGATGACCGACAGATTCATCATCAAGAAGATCCTAAGAGCCTTGGATGAAAAATATGATACCGTGTGTACATTGATCCAAATGATGCCCAATTACAAAAATCTCAAGCCAACCGAAGTCATTGGAAGAATTGTTGCTCACGAGATGTCACTCAAGGACAAAGAGGAACTTCACAACAAATAAAGTGGTGCTTACAAAGCTTCATGTGAAGCCCCCACATCATCAAGTGAGAAACAAAACTTCAATGAAGAATTGAGCTTAATGGTGAAGAACTTCAACAAGTTCTACAAGAGTAGAAGCAAAGATAGAAGCTCCAATTCAAGGTCCTACAATGACAAAGATCTTCTAGTCGAGATCGAAACTGCTACAATTGTGGAAGACCCGGACACTATTCCAATGAGTGTACGGCTCCCTACAAAAGAAGAGAAGATTCTCCAAAAAGAAGAAGCAAAAGAGAGGAATCACCGTCACGAGAGAGAAGGAGTAGAGATGATCGTTATGAACGAAGACACTCACGGAGAAGCAAGGATTCGGGAAGGAAGGAAAAATCATCAAGGAGCTACACAAAACGAAGACATCAAGCTCATGTTGGTGAATGGGTATCCGGCTCCAACTCCGACAATCGCTCCGAGAGAAGTTATCACTCCGACTCCGAATATACTCAAGATGAAGGTGTTGCCGGACTAGCACTTGTGACAACCAACTCCTACAACATATTTGATTCACCAAATGAAGGAATTGGAAGATGCTTCATGGCCAAAGGTCCTAAGGTAACTCACCCTGAGTATGTTGATTTTAATAGTGATGAAGATGACTTGTTAGGCGATGATGATTTACTTGTTGACAACTCTAGTGATGAATCCTATGATGAAACGTCAATTAATCATGCTAAAACGGATGACAATGATAAGGAGAAAATTGAGGCTCTAACTAAAGAACTAAACACTCTTAAGATAGCTCATGAAACTATCTTCAAAGATCATCGAGAACTTTTAAGGGCTCATGAGAAGTTACGCTTTGAAAAGCTCAATCTTGAGCAAGAGCATGAGCTTTTAAAGGCAATCAATGATGATCTCTGCAAGAAAAGTTCTTCTTACATTGCCAAACGTTTACTCTTATCTACTTACATGCCTCAAGTCAAGTCTAGTAACAAGAACAAGAAAGATTCTTCCTCTAGTAGTAACAATGATCATGTTAAATCCAATATTGTTGCTTCTAGTAGTTCTCTTGATTCCACTAATGATTCTCTTAGCCAAGTTACACTTGAGCAAGAAAATAGCATATTGAAGGAAATCATAGAGAAAGGTGTGTACAAAAGCCTTGCCGGGAGTAAGCAATTCGAGGAGATTGTACGAAAGCAAGGAAGGCACCGGAAGAATCAAGGTGTTGGTTTTGAACGAAAGTTCAATGCCAATGGAGTTGAGTGGGAAGAAGATCAATACCCCAAGACAAAGTTTGTTCCTCAACAAGAGAAGTATGATCCAACTTCTTTCAAGGGGACACAAACTCAAGATGATCTTCCACCACAAGACTACAAGCAAAAAGGCAAGGACAAGCTTCAAGAGGAAATAGATGCATTTGAAGAAGCTCCTAAGACCTTAGTCAAGTGGATTCCCAAGACTACTTCAAGTTCCACTTCATCAAGTACGACTACAACTCCAAGGATTCCCATCAAGATGGTGTGGATCCAAAAGAAGAAGAACTAGAGAGTTCTTGAGGGTGACTCCGCCAACATACTTCACTCTTATCGCTTTGGCAAGAACAAGTGCAATCAACTTCCACATCTTGCACTAGTTCAAGGAGTCACAAACCCTCTTGTTGGTAAGTCAAGGGACAAGGTAACCTAAAAGCTTTCATAGACATCATCTTGCATGTGCATCACTCTATGTCTATGGATATACTTGCTTGTTCCTTGTGGGACTAACCCATGTAGGTATTGAAAGTGAAATTCACTCAAAAGGATAGCTCCAAGTGATCTACATCAACATTGAGCATCCACATCTTCAACATCTACATGAAGTCATCATCGAAAAAACCCAAGGTTAGTTCATCCCTCTTAGGGAGGGATATCACATCTAGGGGGAGCTTTACTCTAAGACTTGAGCTAAAGCAACTCTAATGATGTGAACACAACAATGCTTTATGTAAAAGTGGTAACCCCACTTGAGCTTAAACGATGAGTATGACCTATGATCAAATGTTCTCATTTGACTCCTAAGTCAATATATATATAGATGACCTAGTCATCGCCAATTGCTTGATAGATGCTAGAATTGGTTGTGCATGTTGTGTCACATATTTTTATTGCCATTTTTTGTGTGAGCATGCTGATTGCATATTTTACTCATTCGAGGACATCCACTTATTGTTTTGATTGTTTGGCTTTATCTTTTCTTTTTCCAAGTGGATGGATAAGAATGCCTAAGAACCTCCTCTAGCTATCTATGCTTTTCTCGTCTCAAACTCTATTCATGCTACATCACAAAATTGATCAAGTCAAATTCGAACCACTCTGTGTGAGGAGCACTTGGAGTCCCCGATTCGTCATAGACTTAAACTTCCAAAACCTCTTTATGATTCTCGGTCTGACCGATACTCCACTTTTGGTCCTACCGAGATCATCAAGTTGATATATGTTTTTGATCTCGGTGCAACCGATTTGAACCATTCGGTCACACCGAGTTGCAATAACTGTATACAGTTTTGCATCTCGGTGCCACCGAGTTGTTCCACTCGGTCACACCGACAGGGTCGGGCTATATATAGACACGGGCAAAAATTTGGAAATTTCTCCGAACTCCTTCGCCCGCGCCATAGCTCGCTCTGCCGACGTGGTCTCCGGATCGTCTTCTCGCCGCCAGCAGCCTCCAGTCGCTGGTCTCCGTCGCCGTCAACGGAAATCACCTCCGCCGTTGCCGCCGTAGCGAGTCTCCGTCGAACTAGGGTACGGACTCGATCTTTGTGCTATTCCTCAATCTAATTCCTAGCACATTGTGATCATAATGATCTTTGCCACGATTGATAAACTCCTATCCAGTCAAAGAACCCATAGATTAGGTTTGATTCGAAAATTTTAGGGTTAGGTTTCCGCCGAAACCATCTCGGACCCACCGAGTTGAAAAACTCGGTCCCACTGATTTGGCCTATGCCATTGCACAAGTGAAACTCGGTCTGACCGAGTGTTACTAATCGGTGTGACCAATTTTTGAACTTTGTGAAACCCTAGCAGTCTCGGTGCCACCGAACTATGAATCGGTCTGACCGAGATCACTAGTTTAGGTTCCAAATGCTGCTTCGGTATCACCGAGTTTAGAAATTGGTAGATCCGAAATGCTTTCTGTGGGAAACTAAAACTAAGTTTTTGAATCATTCTTTTGCAAAAATCTCTGTTTTTTTGTGATGCTCATCCATTCTACCTCATCTATAAACTATTCACAGGGTCAGCAGTCAGCAGTCAGCCTGTTCAACATGTCAGACTAGAGTGACAGTCAGAATCAGTCAGAGCAGCCTGTGCATATGAGTGAGGGCACTAGTCCCTCAAGCTCATCAGATGATGGCAGCAGGAGCACTCCCAGCAATCTGCCAAAGGCTGCCACCAGACAGAGAAAGAAGAGAACTTCTGATTCAGAAGATGAAGACTATGTGGCAGAGGAGGAGGCAACCTCCAAGAAAGTTGAGCTTAAGAAAGAACATGGTTCAAGGCAGAGCACCACGCCAGGCTTGAAGGTCAAAAAGCCAGCAGGAAGGAAACCTATGCCAAAGGCCAGAGCTTGAACCAAGATTCCTGAAAAATCCACTTCCATGGAGCCAGTTGTTGCTGTAGAGAAGAAAGAAAGGAAAAGAGGCAGATGGTGCAAGAAAGTAGATCCTATGGCTGAGTTTGAAAAACATTCTTCTGATGAAGAAGAAGAGGAAGAGGAAGGTGTTGCACCAGCACCCAAGGCACCCAAGCTGATGGGTGATGCTATTAGGTCAGGGGCAGCTGCATCCAAGCCCAAGGAAGCCCCCAAGACAGCTCCAAAGCAAAAACCCAAGAGGAATACAAGAATCATTCCAGCTGCTGAGAAGAACAAGGCCCCAGTGCCTGATGTTGCAGAAGAAGAGGAAGGGCAAGTGTTGAGGAAATTGAAGCCCAAGATCCCAGACCACAATGATGCTCATCCTGTGGCTGAGGACATGAACATAAGGAGAGACTCTGGATTAAGAAAGTGGAGAGCAGAAGATCCTTATGCTACCAGGAGAAGGACTGCTGTGGACTACAGGTTCCACACAAAGGAACATCAGGACTTCTATGAGACAATCCTGTTGGACAAGAAGCCAATTGTCTGTGACATGAGATGGGTTGATTGGCAGTATATCCAGGACAATGAAGAGCACTTCCCAGGAGTACAGGATAGCTTCAAAGCTTGTGGGGTAGCAGACTTTGTTGGGAAAAAGCTCACAAAGTGGAACGAGGAACTTATTATGCAGTTCTACTCCACAGCACATTTTTACCCCGATGGGAGGATCACATGGATGTCTGAAGGTACAAGGTACCAATCAACTGTTGCAGAATGGGCTCAGCTGATCAATGCCCCCGAAGAGAGTGAAGATGACTTGGATGTATACTCCAGGAAGAAGATGGAACACAACTCAATGATCAACATGTACAAAGAGATCCCTAACAAGGCACTTGAAACCTTCAAGTATGGATCTGTACATTACCTTCTGTCAGGATTGCCCACAATCAACTGGATCTTAAGGCATACTCTATTGCCCAAGTCTGGAGATCACAAGATGATCAGAGGCCATGCTATCAACCTGCTTCATATCTTTGATGTGCCTCAAAAGTTCAAAGTCATGAGCCTGATGATTGAGACAATCAAGAGGACAGCAGTAGACCAGAAGAGAAGCTGTGGATATGCTCCTCAGATCCAGGAACTCGTCAACTCCAAGATGGGCACAGGCATCTATCTTTTGGATAAGGAACATCTTCCTATTCATCCTGAGTTTGAAGATAATGAAGTTGTGATGAACAAGGATGAACCATCTTCAGCCCATGCTCAAGCACAAAAGGAGAAGGCAAGAAAGGAGAAAGCTGCTAGGATGCCAACTCAAGAGGAGGCATCAGAATACTTCTTGAAGACTAAGCAAGAACAGCTCAGTTACCTGATTGCATCCACCCTGCGGATTGAGAAAGGTTTGGCCAACCTAACTCAGAACCAGGCAAGCCTAGAGAGGATCGTAGAACAGAAGTTCTATGACTTGGACATCAAGGTGACAGAGATACAGACAGCAATAGAGCAGCTCCAGGATGACATGCAGGAGAGGAGAGGGAAGACAACCACAGATGCATTTGCTAGAGTGCCACGTGCTCAGAGGTCCAGTGCAGTGCCAGTTCTAGACACAAGAGCAACAACCTCAGCACCAGCCGCAGCACCAGTCCAACCTGCTCCAGCATCCACCTCAGCTCCAACTACATCAGTATCAACAGAAGCCTTCGTCCTTGGAGTGATCCAGACTCCACCACCACCTGAAGACCAAGCCTCAGTGTCGATATAGCACTATGCATTTTCTAGGAACTTTTTGGTAACTTGTTGCCAAAGGGGGAGAAGATGTATAGATCATAGGCTTCGAGAGAGAGAGAGTGTTGGTTTTTCTCTCTTGTTTTATTTGGTGGTTTTTGATACAATTGTTTGCTTTTGGTTGAGATACTTTATTATGCTTGTGAGACATTGATGATCATGTGTTTGATCATAAGCTACACTTATGCATGTTTGATATATCCTATCTATCTTATGTGGTCATTCACTTTGCCTTGGTGATGAGTGCATGTATTTCATTATTTATCATTTTGAGCGCTCCACCAAAATGTATGTCACATGGAAGAGTAACCCATGATTCTAACTCTTTGTGCATTTGCAGTCCAAAGCAAATTTTAAATATGCACAAATTTAGGGGGAGCTCTTACCTATCACATACTTCTCAAAGCGACGATGTAATTCATTCTTATTATCATTTGTCGAAGCTTTGATCTATATGTTGTCATCAATTACCAAAAAGGGGGAGATTGAAAGTGCAACTATCCCTAGGTGGTTTTGGTAATTCATAACAACATATAGCTCATTGAGCTAATGCTATTCCAAGACAATTATTTCAGGAAAGCTCAATGATTGGCATGGCATGGATGGTGAAAGTGGAACCCTCAAAATGCTAAGGACAAAGGATTGGCTAAAGCTTCAAGCTCAAGACTCTTCATTTTACATTTTAGTGATCCAAGATCACATTGAGTCCATAGGAAAAGCCAATACTATCAAGGAGGGATGAGGTGTTGCTTAATGAGCTCTTTGCGTTATGTGCTTCATGATATGCTCCAAAATCCTCAGCTACTTTCCCATATCCACATTTGACCTAAACCCTAAGCCAAATTCGGTCATACCGATTCTTTCTATCCGGCGCCACCGAGTTCCATATGTCATAAGCCATCGCCAAAACCCTAGCAAATCGGTTCTACCGATAGGGATCTCGGTCTCACCGAGATGGGATTGCAACCTCTCTGTTTCCCTTTCGTAACTTTTCGGTCTCACCAAAAGAGCGAATCGGTCCAACCGAGATTGCGATGCAAACTCTCTGTTTCCCTTTTGTAACTTTTCGGTCTCACCGAAAGAGCAAATCGGTCCCACCGAGTTTGCCTGACCAACTCTCTGGTTAGCTTATTACCAAATCGGTCTCACCGAGTTTGTGTAATCGGTCTCACCGAGACTACGTTATGCCCAAACCCTAACCACATCGGTCCTACCGAGATGCATGTCAGTCCCACCGAAAATCTCTCACGGTCACTAGGTTT
Organism: Aegilops umbellulata; assembly: GCA_032464435.1. Lineage (NCBI taxonomy): Eukaryota > Viridiplantae > Streptophyta > Magnoliopsida > Poales > Poaceae > Aegilops > Aegilops umbellulata. The sequence continues at coordinate 264,751,575 of CP136058.1, read as the reverse complement.
ACCTTTTCGGTCCGACCGAGTTTGTTGATTCGGTCCCACCGAGATTGGTAAATTGTGTGTAACGGTTGGATTTTGTGTGGAGGCTATATATACCCCTCCACCTCCTCTTCATTTGTGGAGAGAGCCATCAGAACACACCTACACTTCCAACTCATATGTTCTGAGAGAGAACCACCTACTCATGTGTTGAGACCAAGATATTCCACTCCTACCATATGAATCTTGATCTCTAGCCTTCCCCAAGTTGCTTTCCACTCAAATCTTCTTTCCACCAAATTCAAATCATGTGAGAGAGAGTTGAGTGTTGGGGAGACTATCATTTGAAGCACAAGAGCAAGGAGTTCATCATCAACACACCATTTGTTACTTCTTGGAGAGTGGTGTCTCCTAGGTTGGCTAGGTGTCACTTGGGAGCCTCCGACAAGATTGTGGAGTTGAACCAAGGAGTTTGTAAGGGCAAGGAGATCGCCTACTTCGTGAAGATCTACCGCTAGTGAGGCAAGTCCTTCGTGGGCGATGGCCATGGTGGGATAGACAAGGTTGCTTCTTCATGGACCCTTCGTGGGTGGAGCCCTCCGTGGACTCGCGCAACCATTACCCTTCGTGGGTTGAAGTCTCCACTAACGTGGATGTAGGATAGCACCACCTATCTAAACCATGGGAAAAACATCCGTGTCTCCAATTGCATTTGAATTCTCCAAACCCTTCCCTTTACATTCTTGCAAGTTGCATGCTTTACTTTCCGCTGCCTATATACTCTTTGCATGCTTGCTTGAATTGTGTGATGATTGCTTGACTTGTCCTAAAGAAGCTAAAATCTGCCAAGAACTAAAATTGGGAATAGGTTAAGTTTTTATTTTGTCAAGTAGTCTAATCACCGCCCCCTCTAGACATACTTCCGATCCTACAGCAATACAACGTGACGTTCTCTTGCACTAAGGGATTAAGCATGCAAACAAATAAGCTTATGGCAACCTCTACTTCCCTCTGCGAAGGGCCTATCTTTTACTTTCATGTATTTACTTTTATGCAAAGAGTCAAAGTTTACCTTCTATTCCTTTTTAATTTTCTCTTTTGGCAAGCATCATGCCGTGAGGAAAGATCTAGGCACATATGTCCAGTTGAATATAGATAGCGTGAGTTATTATTGTTGACATCACCCTTGAGGTGAGTATGTTGGGAGGCGAAACTATAAGCCCCTATCTTTCTATGTGTCCACTTGAAACGTTTTTCTCATGTGTAGAAGGTGAGTATTAGCAATCATAGAAGACTATAAGATGGTTGAGTATGTGGACTTGCCTAAAGGCTCCGACATTTGACTCTTCCTGAAAAGACGATGAAATGTAGTTGCAAAGTTGACTGAGAACATAGTTTTTTGGTTTCTAATAGAGTTTTCACTTTATATTCCGATTGTGTGATGAACTATTACTTATTCATGAGAAGTATATGATAAAAGTCCTATGTTTAAATTTGTTGCTGTTATAATAATCAACATGATGCTTCTATGTTTGTATTTTGTTTTTATCGACACCTCTCTCTCTCAAAGCATGTGGATATGTTTTTCGATTTGGGTTTTCGCTTGAGGACAAGCGAGGTCTAAGCTTGGGGGAGTTGATACGTCCATTATGCATCATGTTTTCTTATTGTTATTTATAATGTTTTTACCCATAATAATGCTTTTCGGAGTAATTATAATGCCTTTTCTCTCATAATTTGCAAGGTACACACCAAGAGGGAGAACTCCGGCAGCTCGAAATCTGGACCTGAAAAAGCTACGTCAGGCTACCTATTATGCACAACTCCAAATGAGCCGAAACTTCACGGAGATTTTTTATGGAATATATAAGAAATATTGGAGCAAATAACTACCACAGAGGGCCCACCAGGTGGGAACAACCAACCTGGGCGCGCCAGGCAGCCCAGTGCGCCCTGGTGGGTTGTGCCCTCCTCGGCCCACCTCTGGTGCCCATCTTCTGGTACATATGTCATTTTGGCCTAGAAAAAATAAGGAGAAGACTTTCGGGATGGAGCGCCGCCGTATCGAGGCGGAACTTGGGCAGGAGCACTTTTGGCCTCCGGCGGAGCGATTCCGCCAGGGGAACTTCCCTCCCGGAGGGGGAAATCATCGTCATCATCATCACCAACAACTCTCCCATCTTGGGGAGGGCAATCTCCATCAACATCTTCAACAACACCATCTCATCTCAAACCCTAGTTCATCTCTTGTATTCAATCTTGTTACCGGAACTATAGATTGGTGCTTGTGGGTGACTAGTAGTGTTGATTACATCTTGTAGTTGATTACTATATGGTTTGTTTGGTGGAAGATTATATGTTCAGAGCCATTATGCTATTTAATACTCCTCTGATCATGAACATGTTTATCATTTGTGAGTAGTTACTTTTGTTCTTGAGGTCACGGGAGAAATCATGTTGTAAGTAATCATGTGAATTTGATATGTGATCGATATTTTGGTAGTATGTATGTTGTGATTCCCTTAGTGGTGTCATGTGAACGTCGACTACATGACACTTCACCATATTTTGGGCCTAAGGGAATGCATTGTGGAGTAGCAACTAGATGATGGGTTGCGAGAGTGACAGAAACTTAAACCCCAGTTTATGCGCTATTCTGTAAGGGACCGATTGGATCCTAGAGTTTAATGCTATGGTTAGAATTTATTCTTAATAGTTTTCTCGTAGTTGCGGATGCTTGCGGGAGGTTTAATCATAAGTAGGAGTTTTGTTCAAGTAAGAACAACACCTAAGCACCGGTCGACCCACATATCAAATTATCAAAGTAGCGAACATGAACCGAACCAACATGATGAAAGTGACTAGATGAAATTCCCATGTACCCTCAAGAACGATTTGCTTATCATAAGAGACCGTTTTGGCCTGTCCTTTGCCTCAAAAGGATTGGTCTACCTTGCTGCATACTTGTTACTATTATCGTTACTTTCTTGTTAGAAATTATCTTGCTATCAAACTACCCGCTACTTACAATTTCAGCACTTGCAGACATTACCTTACTGAAAACTACTTGTCATTTCCTTCTGCTCCTCATTGGGTTGACACTCTAAGTTATTGAAAAGAGCTACAATTGATCCCCTATACTTGTGGGTCATCACCTCACCAAGGACAAGTCCCAAGATTCCCCCGGCAGGCTTGTCGGGGCCGCCAAGGGCAATTCTCCCCGCCAAGACTCCACCGCTCCACCGCACAGCAACGCAAGTCACTTATCAGTGTGGTGTCGAGCCCCCAAGTGGTTAAGTGGTTTTCATTTGGCATGTGGCAGACATTTGGAAGGAAGATTCTCTTTATATGACACCCGTCCAGGGGCGTGTCATGCAGACATATAAGAAGATGGTTAAGCGGCGTGGCAGGCTTGCCGGGCCGCATCCTCAATGTGACACCTAGCAATGCATTTAATGCACTTTGTCCTAACTGCCAGAGTTAGGTATGATAACACTGTTGGCTATCTAATCAGTAGAAAATGGCTGATTTGCCACTATGGTAACCCCTTAGCCTATAAAAGGAGGCCATGGCAACCTAAGAAAGGATTCAGACCCTTGTACACTCTTACGTGTGTAGCTGATGTCCCCGAGGCGACCTTGCCGGGCTTGAGCACTGCGTGTCCACCACGGTCCTCCCATCAATCCACCAAAGCAGGAGCAGGGTTTTACCCTTCCTAGCGGCCCGAAACTGGGTCAAAACCATGGTGTCACCCCCTCCGTGCTGTTCCATGGTCTCCTCTCTTTGTGTAACGCGCCCTTCCACCTTGTCGAACCACAAGGGGCTGGTGACCCATAGGTGACCGTGTTCCACCATGACATGGGGGTATGTGAGGGGTGTGGGGATTGGTGAGGATTTCATAGGATTATGGATTGGTGAGGATTTCAGAGGATTGGGTGGAAGGAAGGGATTCACCAAATCCCTTGAAATCTCCTCTCCAAATCTCCCCAATCCAGTTCTAGAAACAAAGCCTAACTAAAAACCAAGCTAATGGTTGATGCAAAATTGCAAATGATATCATTCTGGTTAAAAAATGTTCTAGGAAATGATGGTTTTAAGTTGAACCTAGAGTATGATTGTTATTTATGTACTAGTATTATATCCCTGTTGGAGACCATTGACTTTCGCATGTGTAGTTCCTATTGAAATTTTTCTTAAAGTTGTATTTAAATGTACTCTTTCATGCCTTCTGGAATTAGTTTTCCTTTTTTTGCCTATTTTGACGTCACTTATTTTGTAATGGACGGAGTATTTGATCATTGGTAATTTGCATGTTCTGGCACACCAAGGAACTTGCACCCACAATGTATGTTGTTATAGTGGTTCTAATATGGCCTAGGGATGCTGGGTTAGAGATTTAGTCACTACTAGCATACCAATCAACAATCAAGACTGCCAATATACCATGAAAATGGTTGCGTGATATTCTTTGCCAGAGTTGGTTGGTTTACCATATAGCAACTATTGATGGCGATTTTGCACAAAACGCCTACCCTACTAGTTTGTTGCATAACCACCAATTGGTGTAATAATCTATTGTAGCTAGTTCTAATCCATTTTTTAACTCGGTTGACATTATTCCTGATGGGTGGGTACCACTTGTAAGTGGCATAATCCCATATCTCTAGTCTGATGCGGGCGATGCAATATCCCGATGATGATGCAAAAGTTGTGCTAATACGAAGTGGCTGGACAAATTATTAATCTAGAGTGCTATGGTCGGTAAGAACACATTTGTTATCAGACTATGTGATGACATAATTACTCAAGATGTTTTCATCGGTATTGTGACCATTGGGTTTACTCATCCAGCTGCGCACGGGCCACAATAGCCTCTTGTCGGGAAGAACATTTTTTTGAGAGTACGCAAATTGCGTACCATATATTTATAGGAGAAAGAATTTTGATTAGAAGAAGCCAATGATAATGCGAACATCACCGTCGGCACACCCACTCCACAAAGCTAAACTAGCTATACTCTCAAAAACGTTGTAATCATCCTACTCTGTTCCAAGCGCTACCCCATTCCTTAATTTCATCAAGGATATAACTACCCAAGACTACGTCACCCATCTGCTACTCCGGGCGGTTATAAACTCGGGCATTTGTTTGCTTCCATAGATGCCAAGCCGCGCAAGTGACTAATGAGTTGAAGCCCCTTCTATCATCTTTCTTGAATCTTATCTCTGCTCAAGCCACCAATCCAGGAAAGGACTATCCACCTCTGGCAAAGTGATGGGTAGGTGCAAAATGTCACAACATGTATGCCAGGCCTCGTGCGCGTAAACACATTGAGCCAGAATGTGATCGACATTATCTTCATCTTGGAGACCATGTCGAGCACAACGGTCGGAGGTCCATAGTCTCTATTGTGTGAACAACCAGGAGAAGATCTTGCATTTAAGTGGAGCCCAACTTATCCATATTGCCTTTGCTTGAGGGAATAAGATATGGCCAATACTAAGCCTGGATTAATTAGAGCACGCTGAAAAAGTTGTGGAGGCCGCACAAGGCCAAGCAAAGACATCCTATGTGTTGTGATCTCTCTCAACCATGGTGATGGCAAGCCATAGGTGCCTTACTTGCATCAAAGCCTGTAGTGATTGACTCTCCTGGATGTCTCCGATCCATATCTCATCCAAACTAGCTTGCTGTACCGTCCTACTGTTGATCATACGAGTATCGATCAGAGCAAGAACCATAGGAGCAATATCCTCCACCGAAAAACCATGGATCCAACGATCTCTCCAAATAAGAACTCTATATCCTTTTCCCACTGTTATTCGGACCAAACCGTTAAAAATAAACTGTTTGAGCTTAGCCTTCGACCATGAGAGCCAATCCCCACCACGGTCTGTTCATGTCTGTCGGTGTCAAAACCGGCGGATCTCGGGTAGGGGGTCCCGAACTGTGCGTCTAGGCGGATGGTAACAGGAGACAAGGGACACGATGTTTTACCCAGGTTCGGGCCATCTCGATGGAGGTAAAACCCTACTCCTGCTTGATTGATCAACCCTACTCCTGCTTGATTGATCTTGATGATATGAGTATTACAAGAGTTGATCTACCACGAGATCGAAGAGGCTAAACCCTAGAAGCTAGCCTATGGTATGATTGTTGTTGGTCCTACGGACTAAACCCTCCGGTTTATGTAGACACCAGAGGGGGCTAGGGTTACACAGAGTCGGTTACAAGGAAGGAGATCTACATATCCGTATTGCCAAGCTTGACTTCCATGCCAAGGAGAGTCTCATCCGGACACGGGACAAAGTCTTCAATCTTGTATCTTCATGGTCCAACAGTCCGGCCAAAGGTTATAGTCCGGCTGTCCGGATACTCCCTAATCCAGGACTCCCTCAGTAGCCCCTGAACCAGGCTTCAATGACGATGAGTCCTGCGCGCAGATTGTCTTCGGCATTGCAAGGCGGGTTCCTCCTCCGAATACTTCATAAAAGATTCCGAACACAAGGATTGAGTCCGGCTCTGCAAAACAAGTTTCACATACCACCATAGAGAGAATAATATTTCCACAAATCTAATCTGCTGACGTATTCCACAGGGTGTCATCACACCACGGCCAGGCCGCCATTCGAATCGTTTTTTACAACCAACCTCAGCGTGTTTCAGGAGGCGGTTTCCATGGCACGTCTTGTCGAAGCAGAGATCGTGTCCCCTTATTGCGGGATTCTCATCTATACGGGCGTGGGTAACCCAACCGCGCCATTGGTTACGGCGCTTTGGGGGATGAGCGAGTTTTACCAGGCTGGTGGGGATGCATAGTTTCGTCCGTCGTTATAAAGGGATAAGGATTTACCTTTTTCTACCCACGCCTTCTTCCTCCTTGTTCATCCACTCTCTCGAACTCGAGCTCCAACGCCCAATTCCACATCCTCCTCCTCAACCTTCTCCAATCATGTCCGGAGCGGGAGGCAAGTGGATGGTTTCCTCCGTCACGGAGGGACACATCGAGAAGCTGCGCAGGGCCGGATACTTAGCCGTGGATATCGCGCACCGGCTGCCTGCCGCGGGGCAGATCGTCCCTACCCCGGAACCTTATGATAGGGTGGTCTTCCTCACCCATTTCGTCCGCAGACTGGGGTTTCCCCTCCATCCATTCGTCTGCGGCCTTATGTGCTATTATGGGCTGGATTTCCATGATCTGGCCCCGAACTTTATCCTCAACATCTCGGCGTTTATCGTCGTGTGTGAGGCCTTCCTCCGCATCAAGCCCCACTTCGGTCTATGGCTGAAAACCTTCAATGTCAAACCGAAGGTGGTAACCGGCCAGCAGGCGGAGTGCGGAGGCGCCATGGTGGGCAAGATGCCCAACGTTACATGGCTCGAGGGCTCCTATATGGAGACCATAAAGGGGTGGCAATCAGGGTGGTTCTACATCACCGAGCCGCGCGACGCCAAATGGGCGGCAGCCCCCGAATTCCGATCCGGAATCCCCACGGGGCTCACTTCCTGGAAAGAGAAGGGCCTTCTCTGGGGTAATCCGGTGGAGCTGACTGGACTCCAGACCTGCATCCAAAATATGATAAACAGGAAGCTCAAGCTTGTCAACATAGTCCAGGTCATGCTCATTCGCTGGATCCTCCCGTGTCAACAACGGGCGTTCAATTTGTGGGAATTCGACCCGGCCCAGCACAAGACCCTGAAGGAGCTCTTTGACACGACGCACAAGGAAGTCTCGAAGATGCTGTTCAAGAGTGCCGAGGTTCCCCCACCCCTCACCGAGGATCGCGGACTCAGCGCGCGGCGTCAAGCCGGCGCGGTAAGCTCTTTTATTACTTATAGGGTATTTATTTTCCCCAGTAAAGTGCGGGATCTAAGCTCCCATACCTTTGACAGGAATGGCTAGAGACGGCCGAACAGGTCGACTGTCTGGCCCCTCTACCCGAAGACCTAGCAGACGCTCGCGTAGCGGAGATGCTGGCTCCGGCACCTTACGTGGTGCCGGAGAAGAAGGCCAAGAAAAAGGCCACGGGAACCCGAAAGAGTTCCCGGCGCCAGGTGGTATCGGACTCATCGTTCGATGACTCCGAGACGCACACTTCCCATGAAGACGAGGAGGAGGAAGAAGAAGGTTGTCCCCCTCTAGCCGGGGGAGAGAAGAAAAGGAAGGCCGCCCCAACCGGGGGGGGCGAAGGGTCCAAGAGGGGAAGGACTCTTCCTCCAGACTTTTCCACCACCGCCACCGACAGCGAGGACGAGTGGCCACCCAGGGCCAAGCCCCTGGCGAAGTCGTAAGTATTCGGATACTAGAGTAACTCGTAGCATACTTTTGTCGCACTGCTTCCCCTAACGCCGAATATGATTATGCAGTCCGTCTCGAGCCCGCATCGACGTGTCCTCGTCGGATGGTTCTTTGGACCCGTCGTCCATGACTAGCGGTTCGCTTCCGCCCGCCTCCACCCCTCACCCCACGGACAACGCCGAGGTGTTGTCTCAAAGGGCACCGAGTCGAGGGGAGGTAGTCCTGGAGGCGCCCCAAGGCGACCTTCCGGACTCTAGGCGCAAAGGGAGCAAGGCTCCCAAGGGCTCCAAGTTCGGCCCTAGGCCGGACACCGCTCCGGAACCTGCAGTGGTTCCGGACTCCGGCAGGCGGCCCCCTGCCAAGAGGGGCAAGCCGCCCGTGCCGGTGACCTCCGTCCATCCGGAGGCACCGGACAATTTGCTGGAAGTGCTTAACGGCGCTTCCATCGACGAGGAGCACCGCATTATTATGAGTGCGGTGATCAAGAAGGTTCAGTCCGTCAAGAGCGGACTGACTGAAGCCTGTGCCAGCCTTCTGACAGGCTTTGAGGTAAATATTTAAAATATAGGAAAATATTACCGCACAGACAGTAGCCCCTGATGCTCTGTTTGGTGTTCACAAAGAAAAGCCGAATAGAGGATCGAACAATATCTGCATGAGCCTAATACAAGTATGTCTATATGCGTATGCAGGCTTCGCTGCTGACCTCTGCCGCACTGACTGCGGAGGTCGCCACACTGAAGCAGAACCTCGAGCGGTCCGAGAACGAGATCGGCCTTGCCAAGAAGCAGCTCGAGGAGAACAAAGGTAAGTAGTACCTTGTATATATATATGAAAAAAAGATGTGGTTGCAAAATGACAGGATCATCATGAATGTGCCAGGGGCCACGACCGAAGTGGCGGCCCTGAAGCAAGCGATGCCCGAGGCCGAGAACAAAGCGGCCACGGAGTGCACCGAGCAGGAGAAGCACGAGGCGCGGGTGGGCGAAGTGCAGCAAGAGCTCCAGGCTCTCGTGAAGAAGCACAAGGCCTTGGAGCTTGACTCGAAGACGCGAGAGTCCGAGCTTGCCGCGGCCCTCGAGAGCACAAAGCATGCCAAGGCTGAAGCCCAAAAGGCCCTCTAGGAAATTGAGGCGATGAAGAAGATAGCGGCGGGTAAGGCATTCATTATGCAAAGCAAGCATGTGAAAGTAAATTACTTGTTACTTACCCGAGTCTGGAGCTCTCCAGGAGCATTCGCCGATTTGCCCCGCAGCGTGTTGGATGCCGCAAAGTACTTCCGAGCCGAGGAGGGGAGCTCGACGGAGAAGGTGTTCTGGTCTCAGTATACTGAGGCCGAACACCCGGTGCCCTTAAGCGACTAGCTGAAGCAATTGGTCGAGCTCCATAAGGCGGCCGAACAGGCCATGAAGGGTCTTATAGTCCGGCTATGGCCTGGGGATGCCATGCCAGGGAGCTACTTCGGGCTGGTGAGGTGGCTTGTGGATGCCTACCCTCGGTTAGAAGTCATCAAGCAGTCCGTCTGCATCGAGGGCGCCTGCAGGGCGCTTGCCCGTGTTAAAGTACACTGGGCCAAGATGGACGCTGAGAAGCTGGTGAAGGAGGGATCACCGCAGGGCAAGGAGCATCACCACCCCGAGATGTATTATGATGGCATCCTGAAGGGTGCCCGCCTTATGGCGGATGAGTGTTCAAAAGATCTAACTTTTTAGTGAACTTGCTCGTGTGTTCCTGTACTATGAAATCATGTTCATATGCGCTATGCAATGCTTGTTCGAATTTAAAATATTACCTTTTGTGCAGCCGTTTATCAAATCTGAGAGATGGCGAGTCGTCGGCTTCTGGCCCCATGCCACGAGTGCTGGGGTGTTCGGGATAAATCTGAGCACTCTTTTTCCCATTCTTGGGTCCTTCAAGGGAGGTGCTCAGCACAACGAACAAGGCAATCGGACTATAATGCTTCATCACACTCACTTAGCCAGAGAATTCTATAATTTTAATTTTTTTGCGAAGCCCCTAGTATTCGGAAGGCCGAATTCGGGGCTCTATACACGCCTAGGCCGGACAAAGCCGACTCCTCGCTCTAAGCGGCATAAGTCTTTAGGGACTCAGAACCTCTCGAACAGCGACCAACTCTCGCCTTATCATGACAGTCAGTTTTAGCTTTCTCTACTAAGGTGCTTAGCCCAGATGAACCGGGGCACAATCGCAGTAGTTCTCCCAGTGCTACCTTAGCCGATATAGCGGAACGTAAGGTACCAAAACATGGGAGCCGGGCAAACCCAACTATTGACCCAAGACATGATTCGGAGATGATGCATATAGTGCTATAAGTTCGGGGTGCCGCACTGTTGAAAGTGTTCGGACTTCTCACGCCGTATTATGGGGTACACTTAAGCCCCTGGCGTATTGGCCGGACCCAAGTGTACGGGTGCTGAATGTCATGAATGAACATATATATATGAAAAAAAGAAAGAATAGATAATGCAGTAATAGACTAGTGCTATGCATTGTTTATTCAAAAAGGTGCATTGAAGCAGAATGATACAAGTAGTGCGGTAAGCAAGAACAGGACTATTTGACATGTCCCCTCCAAGGGCAAGCTGCGGAACGGTATTTAAAGCAGGTATTTCGCTCGCTATAAGAGACCACCTGGGAATTCCATAATGCGACGTAGCTTTCTGCCTCCTTGGTTGTTTTATCGTGTGTCCGGCAATTGTTTCGCCGGACGGTGTTTCCGGAGAGTAGACTCCCGAAAGAGAGAAAAAGTAACAAAGCGGGAAGCCCCTAGTACGGTTGAGCCGCGTTTTGGGGTGTGCCGTGGTCGTGCCCCCTTCCCCCGACTATGCCCATTGTATTTTCAGTGCGTAGTTATGTACGCGGGGCACCGATTTCACCTTTTGGCTAGGACTGGGGTGGGGGACGCATTGTTATGCGAGTTCGGAACGTGCCAGGCGTTCTTGTTGCAGATTACTCCGGGCACGCTTGACGGCGTCCAGATGTTTAATCGCCGAACTGGGGAATTGCCTTGAGAGGTTGCTTTGCTCTTCTGTTGCGAGGGCCGTAGTGTGCTCCTCCGTTCGGAGAGAGAGCTTTGTGTTTCCAATGACTGTGGTGACCCGCCGAGGTCCTGGCATCTTGAGGTTGAGGTATGCATAATGCGGTACCGCATTGAATCTTGCAAATGCGGTTCACCCGAGCAGTGCATGATAGCCACTGCGGAACGGGCCTATATTGAAGATTACCTCCTCGCTTCAGAAATTATCTGGGGATCCGAAGACCACTTCTAGTGTGATTGAGCCTGTGCAATGGGCCTCTACACCTGGTATGACGCCTTTGAAGGTCTTTTTGTGGGTTTGATCCTTGAGGGGTCCATACCCATTTTTGCATGCTGTGTACTGATAAAGCAGGTTCAGGCTGCTGCTGCCGTCCATAAGGACTCGAGTGAGGTGAAATCCATCGATGATTGGGTCTAGGACCAGTGCGGCAAATCCGCCATGACAGATACTAGTGGGGTGGTCCCTACGATCGAAGGTAATCAGACAGGAGGACCATGGGTTGAACTTTGGGGCGACTGGCTCCAACGCATATACATCCCTTAGCGCACGCTTCCGCACCCTCTTGGGGATGTGGGTTGCGTATATCATGTTCACCGTCCGCACTTGTGGGGGGAACCTCTTCTGTCCTCCGGTGTTCGGCGGCCAGGGCTCCTCCTCGTCATCGCTATGCAGCCCCTTGTCCTAGTTTTCGGCATTTAACTTGCCGGCCTGCTTGAACACCCAACATTCTCTCTGTTGGTGTGGTTGGCTGGCTTTTCGGGGGTGTCGTGTATTTGACACGAGCGGTCGAGTATACGGTCCAAACTGGACGGGCCCGGAGTGCTTCTTTTGAATGGCTTTTTCCGCTGACCGGGTTTGGAGCCTCTGAATCCGGCATTGACTGTCGTATCTTCAGCGTTGTCGCTGTTGATGCGACACTTGTGTTTGTTGCGGCGTGACCTGCCGTTGCTATCCTTGGTATCCGAACTACCAGGGTTCTTTGATATGTTGTTGCTGCGAGCCAGCCAGCTATCCTCTCCCCCGCAAAAGCGGGTCATGAGTGTCGTGAGGGCTGCCATAGATTTTGGCTTTTCCTGGCCAAGGTGCCGGGCGAGCCACTCGTCGCGGATGTTATGTTTAAAATCTGCTAGGGCCTCTGCATTTGGACAGTCGACGATTTGGTTTTTCTCGGTTAGGAACCATTTCCAGAATTGTCTGGCCGATTCCTCTGGCTGCTGAATTATGTGGCTCAAGTCATCGGCATCTGGTGGTCGCACATAAGTTCCCTGGAAGTTGTCGAGGAATGCGGCTTCCAGATCTTCCCCACAACTAATGGATTCTGCTGGCAGGCTATTGAGCCAATGCTGAGCTGGTCCTTTGAGTTTTAGTGGGAGGTATTTGATGGCGTGTAGATCGTCACCGCGGGCCATGTGGATGTGCGGGAGGTATTCATCGATCCATACCGCAGGATCTGTTGTGCCATCGTATGACTCAATATTTACGGGTTTGAAACCCTCTGGGATTTGGTGATCCATTACTTCGTCTGTGAAGCATAGGGGGTGTGCGGCGCCTCTGTATTGGGCTATGTCGCGACGCAGCTCAAATGAGTCTTGTCTGCTGTTTTCGGCCCAGGCGGATTTACTTTTACCGTATCCGGCGTGACGCTTATCGTCTCGCGTAGTGGCGCGCCCTCGTGATCCGTAGATCGATCGTGTGTGTTTTGCTTTTTCCTCCAATACGTCTCGTAGGTCTAGCATATTTCCCCGTGCCCTGACATTTTTATTTGAGTGGCGTCGGGGTGCGGGCTGAGCTTTTGGCTGAAATGCCTCTCTATCGCGGCCACGAGGTGGCCGATCAACTGCGTCATACACTGGAGATGTAGGTTTTAATGCTTCCTCCTCTAATCGGGGTAGCAGCCTGCGCTTTGGTTAACTCTTGGAGGGGCATTCGGGTTCATATTCCTTGGCTGCCAGGACTTCAGTCCATCTGTCAGCTAGCAAATCTTGATCAGCTCGAAGCTGCTGTTGCTTTTTCTTAAGGCTATTTGTCGTGGCTATAAGCCAGCACTTGAAGCGCTCTTGCTCGACGGGATCCTCTGGCACGACGAATTCGTCATCGTTGAGGCTTGCCTCATCTTTGGAGGGAGGCATGTAATTATCATCCTCTGCCTCTCCATCTCCCGCTCTCTCAGGGGGGCTGGCTTCTACATCCTCCTGCTCAAAATCTTGCTGGAGGGGGTTGTCGTTGTCTTCGGCACTGTCTGAAGTTTTGTTATCTCCTGTGTCGGTATCACCGCTTTTGCTTTGGCGAGACTTAGAGTGGCGCCACTGACATCGACGCTTGGGTTGCTTCTTGGAGGGGTCATCCTCCGCTGTCCCATCGCCATTGCCTTCTTTGGGTGTGTCCACCATATATATATATATATATATATATATATATATATATATATATATATATATATATATATATATATATATATATATATATATATATATCATATGATAAGGTGGCTGTCCAGTGCCCTGTGGGCAGTGGTTCCTCTTCGTCTCCTGCATCGTCGTCCATACCGTCGATGTCTTCGGAGTCGAAGTCGAGCATGTCGGTCAAATCATAGACAGTGGCTACTAAGTGGGTGGTGGGTCGGCGTCGAATTTCTTCGTCATCCGCATCCCAATCCTGCCGGACATAGTCCGGCCAGGACTCTCCTAACAAGGAGAGAGACCTTAGTGAGTTCAGTATGTCGCCGAAGGGCGAGTGTTGAAAGATATCTGCTGAGGTGAACTCCATGATCGGCGCCCAGTTGGATTTGATTGGCACGGGCACATGCGGTTCGCAGTCTGTGGCCGGAGAAGAGTCCGACAGTTCGAGGTCACGACCCTCGTGAAGGGTAAGGTTGGTATTCAGCTCGATCGTCGTTGAGACTGCGGCCTCTGTTGCGGGGTCTAGCCACCCGTCCATGGATGGCGCAATTAGCTCCGAATTGAGGGTCGGTACGGTTGCAGGTGCGATCTCCTGAACATTGTCCGACGGCAGAGCTAAATCATGCTCATCGAGACCGTGCGGGCACTCGGTAGGGGCTCGAACCCATCGGAGATCAAGTCTCCGCGGATGTCAGCCATGTAGTTTAAGCTTCCAAACCTGACCTGGTGGCCAGGGGCGTAACTCTCGATCTACTCTAGATGGCCAAGCGAGTTGGCCCGCAGTACGAAGCCGCTGAATACAAAGATCTGTCCGGGGAGAAAAGTCTCACCCTGGACTGCATCGCTATCGATGACTGAAGGAGCCATCAAGCCTAACGATGACGACACAGAGGAACTCTCAATGAAAGCACCAATGTCGGTGTCAAAACCAGCGGATCTCGGGTAGGGGGTCCCGAACTGTGCGTCTAGGCGGATGGTAACAGGAGACAACGGACACGATGTTTTTACCCAGGTTCAGGCCCTCTCAATGGAGGTAAAACCCTACTCCTGCTTGATTGATCTTGATGATATGAGTATTACAAGAGTTGATCTACCACGAGATCAAAGAGGCTAAACCCTAGAAGCTAGCCTATGGTACGATTGTTGTTGGTCCTACGGACTAAACCCTCTGGTTTATATAGACACCGGAGGGGGCTAGGGTTACACAGAGTCGGTTACAAGGAAGGATATCTACATATCCGTATTGCCAAGCTTGCCTTCCACGCCAAGGAGAGTCCCATCCGGACACGGGACGAAGTCTTCTATCTTGTATCTTCATAGTCCAACAGTCCGGCCAAAGGTTATAGTCCGGCTGTCCGGATACCCCTAATCCAGGACTCCCTCAATGTCTATCGTCCTAAGCCATTCCCAATCAACCCTGAGGGCCAAGGCATGGAGCTGTAGATTATTTACCCCAAGACCACCAAACTTCATTGGTTGGCAGATGGTGCTCCATGCTATGAGGCACTGGCCTCCATTAATTTTTTCCTTACCCGCCCAAAATAAGGCACACATACAGCTGTTTATATCTTCTAGAACCCAATCTGGAGCCTCAAGGATGGGGAGTTGATGCACAGGCCTAGGCGGAGTCACTGATTTTACGAGCACCTAACGGCCCGACCGCTGCATTAAACCCCTCTGCCATGAAGGAATGAATTTCCTCACTAGGTGAAGTAATGGTTGTCAATCAGCTTTAGATAATTGCTTAGCAAGTTGCAGCCAAAGATATTTGCATGGGAATTCAGATAGTGGACATTGAAGGGTCAATAAGATCCTCTCTTTGTCCTCTATCTCACCATGAATGAGAGTCGCCATCAATTTGCTGTAATTTACCCTATGCCCCGAAGCTTCTCCAAACACTTCGAGGGCATCTCTGATGAACTCGAGGTCCCTCCTAGAGGGGTGCACAAAGAGAGCCACAATGTCAGCATATATGGATAGGCGTTTCCAGCCTGTGATGCCTCGATATGGGGTAATGACTCGTTCCTCGAGAGATTTAACAAAAATTGCAGTGAGGACATCCATGGCAATGATGAAAAACAAAGGAGAAACCGGGTCACCTTGATGCAGTCCCTGAGCATGAACTATATGTTGACCCGGTACTCCACTCATCAGTAGTTTTGTGGATGCCGACTAGAGAAGAATAATCAACCATTTGATCCACCGATCGCCAAACCCCTTGGCCTTCAGAAATTCGAAGAGGAAATTCCAGGATAGAGAATCAAAGGCTCTGGATATGTCAAGTTTGAGGAACACACCTTTGTTCTTTCTCGCTGAAATCTTCCTTGCAACTTGCCGCACCAAGAGGAAGTTATCGTGCAAGCTTCTATCTTTGATGAAAGTTGACTGATTGAATGCCACAATGTATTTCATACATGGTCTGACTCTCATGGCGAGGAGCTTAGCAAATAATTTGGACATGCTATGCGGCAACCTAATGGGCCGGTAGTCTCCAACCAGCTCTGCATCCACCTTCTTAGGAATGAGAACTATCAACGCCCGATTCAAATTTTCAAACCTCTTTCGTCTCCTACAAATAGCTTGAGGAGAACAACCATGATATCCTGCTTTATAATGTTCCACGCACGGTGATAGAATGCTCTGATGAACCCATCCGGTCCATAAGCTCGATCAGCATGCAATTCTTTGATGACCGATCGCACTTCCTGCTTGGTGAAAATCATTTCTAGTTCACTCAAGTCCACTGGTTCCATGCCCAGATGTTGTAGATCAAGCGTGTGAGATCGGGCCTTGGCCATACCAATCAAGGATTGATATGCCTCTGACAAAACTTCGTCCATTTTATCATGATCCGTGATGATCTCCTCCCCATGCTTTATGTGCGGTATGAAGTTCTTGGCACGTCTTTCATTGGCCATAGCCTGGAAGAATTTTGTGTTGGCATCCCCTTCTTTCAACCACCTGAAGCGAGATCTTTGTCTATCAATCGTGCGCTCTAGCGATGACAGACCAAGTAGCGAGTGTTTTAGAGTATCCCACAGCCAATGTTCAAACTCGGATAGCTCTCTTCTCTCATGTGCATAGTAGCCTCTTGTCAAGTGAATAGTAGCCGCTTGTCAGGAACAACGTAAGTGAATGGAGGAACCATCACCCTGGGATCCGTGGTGGTATGCAGATCTTTGTCAAGACCATCATTGGGGAGTCTGTGGTGGCATGCAGATCTTTGTTAAGACCAAGTATATCCTTGCAAGAATTTCACATCAGCAACAAGTTGTATCAATCTAGAAAGAACCCAAGGCAAGTGGCGCCCGGGTGTCCGACAACGCCCTTTCAACCCGATTCATTAAGGATCCAATCCATGTTGAGAAGTTGTGGCAATGGGACACCAGTGCTACACAA
Organism: Aegilops umbellulata; assembly: GCA_032464435.1. NCBI lineage: Eukaryota > Viridiplantae > Streptophyta > Magnoliopsida > Poales > Poaceae > Aegilops > Aegilops umbellulata. The sequence goes on along the minus strand of CP136058.1, from coordinate 264,734,443 downwards.
ACGTTGGCGAGTGCGTAGGCAGATCGGTGGAGTTACAATGTCACTAGCGATGATTCACCACACATTTATGTTTGACACCTATGTTAGTGCGTGGTGCACTAACATCAGGTGGTTACACTAAGCGACGCTAAGGTGATGGGCGTTCATTCCCGGGGGCCAGAAGAAAGTGACACCTCGCAAGTCATTGAATGTCTTTGCCTACTCTATCAGAGGTATACCACTATAGCCACTGTGGTACCCCTTGAGGTAGTAGTCATGATGACTAAAGAAAGGGTTGGACTTTAGTTAATTAATAAGAGCACGTAGATAGCTATTCCCTTCCCAAGAAAGATTTGTAGCTCTTTGTCCACAACATAAAAAAGCACAAAGTAGAAGTAGGGTGTTACGCAATCGTGCGACCCGAACTTGGGTAGATCCTCGTGTGTTCTACATTTCCAGTTGGTGTTGATCCACGTTGTTGCACTCTCCTCTTGAATCGGCAAATGATCTTTCCGGTCCTTGGTGTCTCATGTGTGTGTTTTGCACACGCGTAGTGACATGTTCCTGCCTGAATTATTCCGTTAACACAAAAAATTTACGCAAAAGAAGTAATTGATGGATTGTTTATATATCCTAAGAAAAATAAGATATATCGGTATGTCCCATAATGAAGGGAAACATCTAACTCTTGTTTTATGGGCCCTGTATCGAGGTTGAACTAGAACCAACTACATGCCATTTATTACAAATATACAACTTAGTATTTCAGTACTGGAAACAACACGAAACAACCCTCTCAAGTTGTGAATGAATCGACATTTAACCCACCGAATTGGGTTTTGGTGTCAGGATTGTAAAAGGCTTATGGAACTCCTAACATTTGCCTGTTGTTCTATTCTTGACAACTTTCCTTCAAAAGTGAGGTATGGCTGTAGTCTGCTGAAGAACTCAATGTAAGGACCGACAAAGCTACTTCTGTTGGGATGTACTTACTTGGGGTATTGATGTGGAGCATTCTACGGTCATCCCCATGGACGTACCTTCATCTCCCAAGGCACCAAGTGGCCCACTGCCTAGAGCTCGTGCTAGGGCCATCGAAACCGAGGTGAACTCGCTCCTCTCCAAACTTACACATTCCACATGTGAGACATGACTACTACCTCAAGCGAAGACACTGTGTGTGATTATTTACTTGGGTGAACGCCATGGAGCCACTACAAACAATGTACAAGATGGCGAGGACGTCAAGCGTGAGAAGCAAGAGAAGGATTTTTATTTACCACGAGTCAAGAGAAGGAGTTGCCAGCAAGCTACAACCACCAGATGACCGACCCTTAATGGACGTCCGGTGCCCCGAGGATCAGCCAGCCAGAAGAGCCAGCCGAGGAACTCTATAGCGGCCAGATGACCGGAAATTACAAGACGTCTGACACGTCCCAGCGCCTAGACAATCGGACCCCTACGAAAATCTGATGCACCCGTTCCAGTACCAAAATGCCAGAAAACTGACGCCGTCCAAGCGATCGGTCCTCTGGATGTCTTACGACCTCTGGAAACCCGACAACTCTTCACCAGAGCCAAAATGTTAGAAGTCCGATCCACACCAACGTCCGGAACTACCTATGCATAACTGCTCGGGTTTTGACCCTTGTAATAACCCCCTCTCTCCCTAGACTATATATACCCCTTCCCTTGGACGAATTAGGGTTAGCAAAGCATATGAGATTATCTAGAGAGAGATTCGCTCATCTACCCGTCCCCTTGAAGATCAAGACCTCTTAGGAGAAGATCCCCAAGTGGATAACAAGACTTCCTTTTGGAGAAAACTATCATCAAGACTTCAACTCCTTTGGATTTGAGAAGAACCTTAACTTTGTGATATTTTTCATTGATTCTTCATGTCATACTTGTGGATCTCATGTATGATTACACAGCTACGACTCCTACGACAACTACTTGAGCTACACCCACTACCGGTGAGGGAGTCCTGGATTAGGGGGTGTTCGGATAGCCGGACTATACCTTCAGCCGGACTCCAGGACTATGAAGATACAAGATTGAAGACTTCGTCCCGTGTCTGGAAGGATCTTTTCTTGGCGTGGAAGGCAAGCTAGGCGTGCGGATATTCAAGATCTCCTACCATTATAACCGACTCTGTGTAACCCTAACCCTATCCGGTGTCTATATAAACCGGAGGGTTGTAGTCCGTAGGACAACCATCATCATACACAATCATACCGTAGGCTAGCTTCTAGGGTTTAGCCTCCTTGATCTCGTGGTAGATCTACTCTTGTACTACCCATATCATCAATATTAATCTAGCAGGAGTAGGGTTTTACCTCCATCGAGAGGGCCCGAACCTGGGTAAAATAAAGTGTCCCTTGTCTCCTGTTACCATCCGACCTTGACGCACAGTTCGGGACCCCCTACCCGAGATCCGCTGGTTTTGAAACCGACATTGGTGCTTTCATTGAGAGTTCCTATGTGCCGTCGCTTTTAGGCCCGATGGCTCCTTTGATCATCAACAACGATGAGGTCCAGGGTGAGACTTTCCTCCCGGGACAAATCTTCGTCTTCGGCGGCTTCGCTCTGCGGGCCAACTCGCTTGGTCATCTGGAGCAGATCGAAAGCTACGCCCCTGGCCATCAAGTCAGGTTTGGAAGCTTAAACTACACGGCAGATATCCGCGAAGACTTGATCTTTGACGGGTTCGAGCCACAGCCAAGCGCGCCGCACTATTTCGAGGGGCATGATATGGCTCTGCCTCCAAATAGTACCCTGGAGGCCGCATACGCTCCGGCCCCGATCCTTGACTCGGAGCCCGCTGCGTTCTTTGAGGATGAACGGTTGGACGTCACCTCGGGGGCTGCGGTCTCAAAGGCGATCGAGCCGAACGCCAGCCCCGCACTCCGCACGGCCCATGACTCCAAGGAGTCGGATTCTTCTCAGAACTCCGGGCCCTCCGTGCCCCCGCCGATCGAATCCGATTCGGCGCCTATAATGGAGTTCACCGCCGCGGACATCTTTCAGTGCTCACCTTTCGGTGATATCCTAAACTCTCTCAAGTCTCTCTCTCTCTATCAGGAGAGCCCAGGCCGGACTATGGTCTGCGAGGTTGGGATTCGGACGATGAAAAAATTCAAAGCCCACCCACCACCCACTTAATAGCCACTGTCGATGATTTAACCAACATACTCGACTTCGGCTCCGAAGACTTCGACGGTATGGACGACGAAGGAGGAGACGAACAAGAACCAGCACCTGTAGGGCGCTGGACCGCCACCTCGTCATACGACATATATATGGTGGATGCTCCAAAGGATGGAGATGGCGATGGAACAACGGAGGATGACACCTCAAAAAATCCGCCAAAACGCTGGCGCCAACGGCGCCGCTCTAAATCCCGCCACAGCAGAAACGGTGATTCCGGCATGGGAGATAATACTACCCCGGACAGCGCTGAAGAACACCAAAACCAGCAAGATTCGGCGCAGGAAGATGGAAAAGCCAGCCCTCACGAGAGAGCGGCAGAGCGAGAGGTTGAGGATGATAACTACATGCCTCCCTCCGAAGACGAGGCAAGCCTCGACGACGACGAATTCGTCGTACCATCAGACCCCGCCGAACAAGAGCGTTTTCAACGCAGGCTTCTAGCCACGGCGAACAGCCTAAAGAAAAAGCAGCAACAGCTTAGAGCTGATCAAGATTTGCTAGCTGACAGATGCACTGAACTCCTTGCGGCCAAAGAGTATGAACTCGGGCGCCCCTCCAAAAATTATCCTAAGAGCAGGCCGCTACCCCAATCAGAGGGGGAAACATATGACATGGCAGACCGGCCACCTCGCGGCCGCGACAGAGAGGCCTGTCGAACCTTTAAACAAGCAATGCCCTGGTGCCGTTCAACTAAGGCACGGGAAAACAAGCCAGACCTGCGAGACGTACTGGAGGATAAAGCAAGGCAAACAAGATCGATCTATGGATCACGCGGACGCCCCACGACACGTGATGATGTTCACTCCGGACACAATAAATCCGGACAGGCCGAACACGACAGGCATAGCTCTTCCGAGCTGCGTCGTGACATAGCCCAGTACAGGGGCGCCGCACACCCACTATGCTTCACAGACGAAGTAATGGATCATAAAATTCCAAAAGGTTTCAAACCCGTCAACATCGAGTCGTACGATGGTACGACAGATCCGGCAGTATGGATTGAGGATTATCTCCTTCACATACACATGGCACGTGGCGATGATCTACATGCCATCAAATATCTACCCCTTAAGCTTAAGGGGCCAGCCCGGCACTGGCTTAACAGCCTACCAGCGGACTCAATCGGTTCTTGGGAGGACCTGGAAGCCGCATTCCTTGACAACTTCCAGGGGACCTATGTGCGGCCACCGGACGCCGACGACCTAAGCCACATAATTCAGCAGCCAGAAGAATTGGCCAGGCAATTCTGGACACGGTTCCTAACAAAGAAAAATCAGATAGTCGATTGTCCGGACGCAGAGGCCCTAGCAGCCTTCAAACATAACATCCGCGACGAGTGGCTTGCCCGGCACCTGGGACAGGAAAAGCCGAAATCCATGGCAGCCCTCACGACACTCATGACCCGCTTTTGCGCGGGCGAAGATAGCTGGCTAGCTCGCAGCAACAACTTATCGATGAAGCCTGGTAATTCGGATACCAAGGACAAAGGTGGCAGGTCACGTCGGAATAAGCAAAAGCGTCGTGTTAGCAGCGACAACAATGAGGATACGGCAGTAAATTCCGGATTCAGAGGCTATAAATCCGGTCGGCGGAAAAAGCCATTTAAAAAGAATACCCAGGGCCCGTCCAGTTTGGACCGGATACTCGACCGCTCGTGCCAGATTCATGGCACCCCCGAAAGGCCAGCCAATCACACCAACAGGGATTGTTGGGTGTTCAAGCAGGCAGGCAAATTAAGAGCCGAACACAAAGACAAGGGGCTGAATAGCGACGACGAGGAGGAGCCCAGGCTGCCGAACAACAATGGACAGAAGGGGTTTCCCCCACAAGTGCGGACGGTGAACATGATATACGCGACCCACGTTCCCAAGCGGGAGAGGAAGCGTGCGCTACGGGACGTATACGCGATGGAGCCAGTCGCCCCAAAGTTCAACCCATGGTCCTCCTGCCCGATCACTTTCGATCGAAGGGACCACCCCACTAGCATCCGTCACGATGGTTTTGCCGCATTGGTCCTTGACCCAATCGTTGACGGATTTCATCTCACAAGAGTCCTCATGGACGGCGGCAGCAGCCTGAACCTGCTTTACCAGGATACAGTGCGGAAAATGGGCATAGATCCATCAAGGATCAAGCCCACAAGGACGACCTTTAAAGGCGTCATCTCAGGTGTAGAGGCCAATTGCACAGGCTCGATAACACTTGATGTGGTCTTCGGATCTCCGGATAACTTCCGAAGTGAAGAGTTAATCTTCGATATAGTCCCTTCCGCCGTGGCTATCATGCCCTGCTCGGACAAACCGCATTCGCTAAATTCAATGCGGTGCCGCACTACGCATATCTCAAGCTCAAGATGCCAGGCCCTCAAGGAGTAATTCCGGTCAGCGAAAACACCGAATGCTCCATCCGTACGGAGGAGCACACGGCGGCCCTCGCTGCGGAAGTACAAAGCAGACTTTCAAGGCAACTCTCCAGTTCGGCCGTTAAAAAGCCGGACAATGCAAAGCGCGCCCGGAGCAACCTGCAACAAGACCGCCTGGCACGTTCGGAGCAAGCGTAGCAATACGGCCCCGACCCCAGCCATCGCAACATAGCGGAGCTAGTACCTCGAGTACACAATTACGCCCTTAAAATTCCATGGGCACAGGGGGAGGGGCACATTAACGGCATGCCTACAATACGGCGTCAAACGTACTAGGGGCTGCCGGATTTTTCTTTTTTACTTTCAGGACTCCATACTCTGGATAACGTGTCCGGCCTTGCTGCCGCACAGACGATGCAAGATCCAGGAAAGCAGACAAAGCTACGCCGCATTACAAAACTTTCAGGTGGTCTCTATTTCGAGCGATATATCTGTTTCTAAATTCCGCGGCCTGCGCCTGGTCAGGACATGTTAAATAGTCTAAATAGCCTCTTTATAAACAATGCATAGCTTTTCATCTATTTTTTGCATTATCCTCTTTGAATATATATGTTTATTACATAACATGATCGCACCCGTACACCATGGTACGGCAAACCACGCCAGGGGCTTCATTACCCTTCTATCTGGTGTGAGAAGTCCGTACACTTTCACAAGTGCGGCACCCTGAACTTATAGCACTATATGCATCGGCTCCGAGTCCTGATTTTGGTCACATGTTGGGTTTGCCCGGCTCCTATGTTTTGGTGCCTTACGTTCCACTATATCGGCTAAGGTAGCACTAGGAGAACCACTGCGATTGTGCCCCAGATCAGGTGGGTCAAGCACCTCAGTGGAGAAAGCTAAAACAGACTGTCATGATAAGGCGTGAGACCGGTCGCTGTTCGAGAGGTTTTTCGAGTCCTTAAAGGCTTATGCCGCTTCGAGCGAGGAGCTGGCTATGTCCGGCCAAAGGCGTGGATAGCGCCCCGAATTCAGCCTTCCAAACTAGGGGCTTCACCGAAATTTAAAATTATAACGTTCTATGGCTAAGTGAGAGTGTTCAAGCATTATAGTCCGATTGCCTGGTTCGTTGTGCTGAGCGCCTCCCTCGAAGGACCCAACTATGGGAAAAAGAGCCCTCAGGTTTATCCCGAACACCCCAGCACTAGTGGCATGGGGGCAGAAGCCGACGACTGGCCATCTCTCAATTTTTGATAAATGGCCGCACAAAAAATAATATTTTAAATTCAATAAGCATTGCTTAGCGCATATGAAAAAGTTTTCAGCGCCCAGGATACAAACGAGCGAGTTCATTCAAATACTACCTCTTAAGTACATTCATCCGCGACAAGGCGGGCTCCGGCAAGAACTTCCTTGTAGTAGTTCTCGGGCTTGCGATGCTCCTTCCCCGGCGGCGGCCCGTCCTTCACCAGCTTCTCTCCGTCCAGCTTACCCCAGTGTACCCTTACACGGGCAAGGGCCCTCCGGGCACCTTCAATGCAGGCGGAGTGCTTGATGACCTCAAGCCGTGGACAGGCCTCCACCAGCCGCCGCACTAGCCCGAAGTAGCTCCCACGCAGGGCCTCTCCAGGCCACAGCCGAACTAGTAAACCCTTGATGGCCTGTCCGGCCGTCTTGTGGAGCTCGATCAGCTGTTTCAACTGATCGCTCAAGGGCACAGGGTGTCCGGCCTCAGAATACTGAGACCAGAACACACTCTCCGTCGAGCTGGCCTCTTCAGCTCGGTAGAACGCGGCGGCGTCGGATACGCTGCGGGGAAGATCGGTGAACGCCCCTGGAGAACTCCGGATTCGGGTAAGTAATAGGTAGTTTACTTTTATATTCCTACTTTGCATTGAGAATGCCTTACCCGTTGCTATCTTTTTCACCTCCTCCAACTCTTGGAGGTCCTTTTGGGCTTCGGCCTTGGCACTCTTGGCGGTCTCAATGGCCGACGCGAGCTCGGATGCTTGCGCTTTTGACTCAAGCTCCAAACTCTCATGTTTTTTCATGAGAGCTTGAAGCTCTTGCTGCACCTCGCTGACTTGAACCCCAAGCCTTTCTCGCTCGGCGCACTCCTTGGTCGTTTTCTTTTCGTCCTCAGCCAGCGCCTGCTTCAGGGTTGCCACCTCGGTTGTGGCCCCTACAATAAGCAGTACAATCCTGTTATTTCTTTCTGCAATCAAGCCTCTCTATAGGCACCTTTTTTCTTTTTTAGGGTATTTCTTACCTTCTTTCTCCTCGAGCTGCCGTTTGGCAAGGCCGAGCTCTTGCTCGGACCGCCCGAGGTCCTTTTTAAGGACATCCACCTGCGCAGTCAGTGCGGCGGTGGACAGCAGCGAAGCCTGCATACGCATATTTGACTTTTTGTTGTTAGACTCCTGCGAAAATTACTAGATCCACTATTCGGCTTTTCTTTCCGAACACCGAACAGAGCATCAGGGGCTACTGTCTATGCGGTAAATAATTTGACATATTTTTACTTACCTCGAAGCCTGTTAGAAGGCTAGCGCAAGCTTCATTCAGTCCGCTCTTGGCAGACTGAACCCTTTGGATCACCGTACTCATAACAGTACGGTGCTCCTCGTTGACGGTGGCGCCCTCAAGCACCTCCAGCAGATTGTCCGACGCCTCTGGTTGGACGGAGATCGCCGGCTCAGACGGCTTACTCCTCTTGGAAGGAGTTCGCCTACCGCGGACCGGGACTGTCGAGTCTGGCGCGGTTTCCGGCATAAAGCCGGACTTGGAGCCCTGGGGGGTTTCATCCCCTTTACTCCTGGGGTCCGGAGGATTGCCTTGCAGTTCCTCCAGGACCATCTCCTCCTGCCCTAAGACGTGGCGGGGCGACACTTCGGCGTCGTCCGCCCTGCAGGGGGAGATAGCGGGCGGAACAGAGTTCACGTCCAACAAATTCAGGGAGCCGCTCGATGAATCGTTGAGTTCGGCCCGGGGCGGGCTGCATAAATTACATTCGACATTAAGGAAAGCGGCACATTAGAAAATATCATGAGTCACTCTGGTATGTAAATGCTTACGATGTCGCCGGACGCTTGGTTCTGTCCAGCCACTCCTCTCCGCCCTCTTCGGCGTCGTAAGAGTAGTCCGGAAGAGGGGTCTTCCTTTTCCTCGACCCCTCGGCCTCCCCCGTTGGGGCGGCCTTCTTCTTCTTTTCTCCCCTCACTAGGGGGGGAGAGCTTCCTTGCTCCTCCTCCTCGTTTTCACGAGAGGAGGGCGTTGCAGACTCGTCAGATGACGAGCTCGACACCACCATGTTGCGGGAACTCTTTCGAGTCCCGGTGGTCTTCTTCTTCTTGACCTTCTTCTCCGGCACCACATAAGGTGCCAGAGCCAGCAGCTTCACTAGGAGAGCTGGGGCTGGGTCTTCGGGCAAGGGAGCCGGACAGTTAATTGGTCCGGATATCTTCCGCCAAGCCCGTCAAAGGCCAAGGGAGTTTGGATCCCGCATAGAGTTAATCTATGAAGAAGAGCTTAACGAACCTGTCAAAGGTATAGATAGCTTACCTCACTAGCGTTGCGCTGCGAGCTGTATCCGCGATCCTCGGAAGCGGATGTGGGGGACTCGGCGCCTTTGGTCAGCACCTTCCAGACGTCTTCATACATCGTGTCGAAGAGCCTGCTGAGGGTTTGGTGCTGCGCCGGGTCGAATTCCCACAAAGTAAAATCCCGTTGTTGGCACAGGAGGATCCGGCGGACGAGCATAACCTGGACTATATTGACAAGCCGGATTGGTTTGTTCACCAGGGACTGGATGCAAGTTTGCAATCCGGTCACCTCTTATTCTTTGCCCCACGACAGGCCCGTCTCTTTCCAGGACATAAGCCGCGTGGGGGGTCCGGATCGGAACTCAGGGGCTGCGACCCATTTCGGATCGCGTGGCTCGGTGATGTAAAACCACCCTGCTTACCACCCCTTTAGGGACTCCACAAGGGATCCATCGAACCAGAGGACGTTGGCCATCTTGCCAGCCATAACGCCTCCGCACTCCGCCTGGGTGCCGGACACCACCTTGGGCTTGACGTTGAAGGTCTTGAGCCAGAGGCCAAAGTGGGGGCGGACACGGAGAAAGGCCTCACACACGACGATAAACGCCGAGATATTGAGGACAAAGTTTGGGGCCAGATCATGGAAATCCAGGCCGTAGTAGAACATGAGCCCCCGGACAAAAGGGTGGAGTGGAAAGCCCAGTCCGCGGAGGAAGTGGGGAAGGAAAACTACCCTCTCATGGGGCCCTGGGGTAGGAAGAAGCTGCCCCTCATCAGCAAGCCGGTGCGGGATGTCCTTGGACAGGTATCCGGCCTTCCTGAGCTTTTTGACTTGAGCCTCCGTGACGGAGGAGACCATCCACTTGCCTCCCGCTCCGGAATTGCTGGAGAAGGTTGAGGAAGGAAGAGCGGACTTGGGCGCTGGAGCTTGAGTACGCGAGAGATGGATTGGCAAAGGAGGAAGAAGGCGTAGGTAAAAAGGTGGATCCTTATCCCCTTATATGGGACGATGCGGTTATGCGTCCCCACCTACCTAATAAAACTCACTTGCCTCTCAAGTGCCGTGGTAAATGGCGCGGTTGGGTTACCCACGTCCGTATTAATGAGAATCCCATTAAAAGGGGCACACGATCTCTGCTTTGGCAAGATGTGCCAAGGAAACCGCCTCGCTAAACGCGCTGAGATGGAACGATGAAAATAATTTATATAGAGGGCTTGGTCGCAGTGTTATGACGCACTGCGGAATACGTCAGCAGATTTGATTTGTGTTAATATCATTCTCTATATGGCAATATGTGGAAACTTATTTTGCAGAGCCGGACACTGTTTTTGGTGTGCATAATCTTCTTGAAGAACTTGGAGGAGGAACCCGCCTTGCAATGCAGAAGACTATTTGCGCGCCGGACTTGTCGTCATTGAAGCCTGGTTTAGGGGCTACTGAGGGAGTCCTGGATTAGGGGGTGTTCGGATAGCCGGACTATACCTTCAACCGGACTCCAGGACTATGAAGATACAAGATTGAAGACTTCGTCCCGTGTCCGGAAGGATCTTTTCTTGGCGTGGAAGGCAAGCTAGGCGTGCGGATATTCGAGATCTCCTACCATTGTTACCGACTCTGTGTAACCCTAACCCTATCCGGTGTCTATATAAACCGGAGTGTTGTAGTCCGTAGGACAACCATCATCATACACAATCATACCGTAGGCTAGCTTCTAGGGTTTAGCCTCCTTGATCTCGTGGTAGATCTACTCTTGTACTACCCATATCATCAATATTAATCTAGAAGGAGTAGGGTTTTACCTCCATCGAGAGGGCCCGAACCTGGGTAAAATAAAGTGTCCCTTGTCTCCTGTTACCATCCGACCTTGACGCACAATTCGGGACCCCCTAACCGAGATCCGCCGGTTTTGACACCGACAACCGGTGATAAGTAAAGCTCCAACAACCTACGACATCTTTGAGTCGTCCTCCTTCAAGCACCTACAAGCAAAGATCATCATCAACCCCTACCATCGATGCTACCACCAAGACAAGTTTCGTTTAATGTTTCACTTGAAAGTGCCGAGGCCACAAGTCATTTGAGTGCCCCACACGATGCACCATGATTGCCAATGATGACGACACCTATGACTCCATGAGCGATGAAGAAATGGAAGCCTTGGAACACGTGGCCATGCGCCAACAAGTGACTGAAGATGCACAAATCTTTTGCGACAATTATCCAAGCCCCACTCTTGTTGTCTCCAAGATCTTGACACTTCAACGATAACAAGACAAAGACCAACGTTGCCACATCTTCCATACCAAAGCGGGCATCCAAGGATGTTCCATTAAGGTGACCATCAATGATGGAAGTTGCCACAACTTGGCAAGTGAAGAACTTTTTTCCAAGCTACAATTGCTCAAGAAAACACCCCCGCCCTTACAAGGTCCAATGGTTAAGCGACTCCAACACCATTCAAGTGTCCTTCAAGATTGGAGCATACGAAGACACCTTGGAGTGTGATGTGGTACCAATGTTCGTTTGCTATCTCCTCTTAGGAAGACCTTGGCAATTCAACTGCGGCAATCACTATACCTTCAAGATGAAGGGCAAGGAGTACGTGCTTCGACCAATGTCACCAAGTCAAGTCATCACTAAGAGGCAACAAACGAGTGTTGGGCACCTCCCTCCCTCCTTTCCAATAGGAGGAGGGGTGCCTCCCTAATTGGGCCTTGGTGGCCCAAGTTGCCTTCCACCATTTGGCCTTTTTAGACCTGTCGATATTAAATTTATTATAAAAGCTCTCTAACAATTACTAGAGCATATTATATATAATTTAACATCATCGGAAACATTTTACATCTATATATTAATTATCGATAACACTACAAAAAGAAACACCCATGACATTATGGCTCGAACGAAAACTTTTTCTATCATGCATTCCTTCATGACATTCTTTGGCCGACCGATTCCTTCGCTTCTGCTGCTAACTGAACCCGAGCGACCGATCGCTGCTGCGGCGTACTAAAGTTGATTGATTAAGCCCCTGACTGTGCGAGATGTAGCCGGTTAGGTTGCCTCTCGATGAGGAGTGCCTGTTGCTGCCGCGCCCGTGATACACATAGACCTGACTCGAGACGCATTGATTGAGCCCCTTGCACAAGACGTGGTGAGTTGACCTAGCCGGTTGGTTGGCTGTGGATGAATAGTTCCTGTTGCTGTCGCCCGCTCATTGGGGGTTGGATGAACAGGACCCTGGCTGTGTAGGAGGTTGTCGCTGGATGAACATGACCCCGAGGTGGCCGCCACACACCAGTCGGTTGGGGTGGATGAACATGACCCCAAGGAGGCTGGATGAATAGTAGCCGGTGTAGGCTGGAGGAAGTCGATGGTGGATGAACAGTAGCCCATGGAGTCCCATATTGCGGTATGCCACACCCCTCCTGATGAACAGGACCCCGTTTCGACCGTAGGCGATTGGCGAGAAGCCAGTTTCCTCCGTTTTGCGGTACGCCAGACACCTCCCGATGAACAGGACCCTGTTTCGACCATAGGTTGGCAAAGAGAACTCCATTTCCTTTGTTTTGCGGTATGCCAAACCCCGTTCCGGTGGGGGGGTCGATGAATAAGACCCCGTTTCGGCTGTTTCATCCAACCAGTTGGCTCTCGATGAACAACACGCGTTCTGACCTAGTCGGTTGGATCCCGATGAACATGATGTTGTTTCCTCCATTCGGACCCAGTCGGTTGGCTGCCGATGAACAAGATGTCGTTGTTGTACGCACTGCAGACCACGCCTGTATGTATGTACATGGCCATCTTTTTTGCAGCGTGGTTGTATGTACGTGTACATGATTTAGAGGGACTGCTTGAATTGCTATGTCGGGGGCTCAACTACAACACGTGTTGCTCCTTACTCGGTCACGGTTCATCGTTGCAGAGAGACCGATCAACTAGTATGTATGTTCATGTTTGCGACCAGACAGACAACGCTACGTATGCTTCGACCAGGTGGGTACCAACTGTTAGGGAGGATAAGGAGGCACTTCCTTGCATGCAAAGATATAGCTGGTGGGTCCTAGCTTTCATGGGGGGAATCATTTTTTTGCCCGTAATAAGGAGGCACTTCCTTGCGTGCGAAGATGTAGCTGATTGGTCCCAGCTATCAGCCTCTCCACGTACAGTCCTCTTTCGATGGATGTCGTTCGTTGACCGCATTGATGATGCCATATCGAGAGCACCAAGGCAATGGAAGATGACGAGGCCTAGCAAGGGAACGAACTGGAGCCAGGGAAGACACGATAGTGGTTACCCATGCGGCGGCGGGTACGAGGGTTTACTAGTTGGGCTGGAGTGTGAGGCTGCCGTCACCGGAGAATAACTGGAGGTGTGGGTGAGTAGAGGGATAGCCTGGGCAACAGTGGGAGGAGGGTGAGGCAGTGAGGCTTGCGTGGCAGCATAGCCAGCCAAGGAAGGCAGGAGCAAGCGGTTCCACCGGTGCTGGTTTGGGCGGCTGTAGCAAGAAGGGCAGAGATTGAAGAAGCTGTACATCCGTTGGATTAACATCAAATAGTCACTGTTGCTAGAATCGTTTGTTAACTATGTTGACAAAGCCTTATGTACACGTCAACTAAGTATGCCCACAAGTTAGCCTCCAAATCTATTGGGTGCTAGCTAGCAAGGGAAGGAATCATTTTTCTTGCGAATAATAAGGAGGCACTTCCTTGTGTGTGACCATGGACTTCGTGGGTCCTAGCTATCATCCTCTCCATGTATTGTCCTCTTCCAATGGCTGTCGTTCATTGCCCGCATTGACGACACCGTGCCGAGAGCACCAAGGCGGTGGACGCCTGCGAGGCCTAGGAAGGGAACGACCCGGAGCCAGGGAAGACACGGTAGTGGTTTCCCACGCGATGGGGAGTATGGGGGTTTACTGGTTCAGCTATGGTGTGAGGCTGCCTTCGCCAACGAATAACATGAGGTGTGGGTGAGTAGATGGATGGCCTAGCCAACTATCAGAGTAGGGTGGGGCGATGAGTTCTGCGCGGCAGCATGGCCGACCATGGGAGGCAGGAGCTGGCAGTCCTGCCGGTGCTGGTTTGGGCGGCTGGAGCAAGAATATTAGAGACTTAAGAAGCAGCACGACCGTTGGATTAGCATCCAACGGTCACTGCTGCTAGAATCATTTATTAACTATAGGTTGGCAAAGCCTTGTGTCATGATTTGTCATGACAGATGACCTTGTGAAAGGACTAAGTTTCAAGGCCATCGCAACTAGGTGGTTGCTTGAATGGAGTTGATCAGAAACGAAGGACATGAATTTACCCAGGTTTGGCCCCTCGTGGTGGAGGTAAAAGCCTACTCCTACTTGATTGATATCTATGATGATCTCTATTACAGGGTTTGCTTTCGCTACATAGCTTTCGAGAGATTGTAACCTAGCTTTGGGTCATAGGAACTCCCATTTATATAATAGGCCGAGTCCCTACTTTTACAGAAGATTTCGGGTCGTATTCCTAACCCGTATCCTACTCTGGTGTAACCCCCAATATGCGGTCCTATCCTTGAGGAACTTGGAAGTCCTGCCGAGGATAGAAGCGCATATCAAAGATGCTTTACAAGGTGGATATCATTACAACATACCATGTACCGAATAGATGAGAATACCAGATAAAGGCTTACACTTGCCACAAGCTAAAACATGAAGACATCAATACATAGCAGTCACCATACAAAAGAATCGGATTCGACTACAGATGAAATCAAACGAAAAAGAAGAACGACATCAACCCTGCTAATCCCAGGCTCCTAACCTAGAACCCATTCTATGATCATCAAAGAGGAGGAACAAGAAGAACTCCAAAAGCAAACAAGCATCGCTCTCACGTAAAGTCAATGCTTTACCTGTACCTACACCTGTTGTTGTAATAATATCCAAGGTAATGGTCATCTTGCCTGAAATCCCGCGTGGAACAAGATCAAATCCATGAAGTAGATGAACAAGTGTAGTTGAATGAATCCTCACACTCGCGATGTTACCAGAACTATCACAAAGAAGCACAACCAGAAAAGAAGCAAACAAGACGTAAACAAACAAGGAATAAACATGGCATGATGCACAATCAAGTATGATGCTTGTCCCGTTTAATAAGGCATGGCATGGAAAATATGCAACAACCAAATTTACACATTAAGTGAAGGTCAATATTCAATAAGTTGCATACCGACGAAACTCCACATTCGATTATTTAGGTCTCTCCCATTTAAGTTACTCATCAATATTAAATGTTGGTTAACATGGCAAGATATGAAGCATATGTAAACTATGTATCTATGCAATTTAAATGAGGCCGGAAACAAGAAATAACAATTCCCAAAAATCCACATATGTAATTTTATAATTTGCTACTGTTCTGCCTAAAACACAATTTAAATTTTTTAACAGTAAGATAAAATGCACCATGTTAATCTACACATTTTTCTACTCCATTTACGTATATAATTTATTTAATTCAAAGCTATGGTTATTTAGTTATGAAATAAACCATTTTGTTATGGAATTTATGCGAGTTAATGCAAAAAACAACTTTAAAAATATTTAGCATGAATGAAAGTTGCATATTATGAAGCTACATGAAATTATAATCATTTTACATATATAAGTTGTTTAATTCCGACACACGTTATTTAGATATCAGCAATGCAAAAATAATTGCAGTTTTCTGTAATTATGTATGTCCTAAAAATGACAAATTCATAGAACGAAAAAATGTCTGCGGCCCAGATCTGGAACAGGGCATGGGCGCAAGATAATAAAGCATGAACTAGGCGAGGGATTGGACGGGGCACTCACATCAGGCCTGCGGCCAACTGGACGACGCGAAACGGGATGAGGCGATCCGGACTCGCGTTTGGTTCGATGACTGACGAGTTGACGAGACGAGGCAGTCCAGGCGCGCGGGCTAGATGAAGCGAGCAGCATGGCACGGTGCCATTTGGTTCGGGGTACAAGGAGGTCCCGGGTCGGCACGGTTCAAGCCAAAACGGGCAGTTCGCCTGAATCGGTCTGGTTCTCGCCGGTTCTAGCCAGTTCACTGGGTCTTGGCGTGGGGCACGGTAGCACCCGTGGACCACGCAAAGGGCAACGAGGTCAACGGGCGTGGCGTGGGCGAGCGCTCTCCTGGCTCAATGCAGAGGAGGCCAGATCCAAGTCGGGGTGAAGCATAGTGCGGCAGCGCTGCTCGGGGAGGCGACCTAGCGGTGCAGGAATGAGGAGGAGGGCCCTGGCGTAGGGGCGACATGCTGTAAGGTCAGGGACGCGAGCGTCCATGGCAGCGGAGTGTCCTGTTCAAGACAAAGAGAGAAATCTATATGTGAGAGATATTAAAGGAGGAAGAAAGAGAGCAACTGAAGGAAAAGAGGAGCAGGGGATGGGCGCTCGCGGGGGGGGGGGGGGGTGTCCTGGTCGCCGGTGAGGTGGGGCTCCGATGTGTCTTGGTGGACATGGTAAGGACAACGGGGAGGATGATGACCCAAAAGTATATGGGGTTAATCGTAGTCCATCCGATAAGTAAGAGTGTCGAACCCAACGAGGAGCAGAAGGAAATGACAACAACTGAAATTGTCAGTAATTGATAGTTTGATAGCAAGGTAATTTGTAACGAGCAACAAGTAGCAATTGTAACAAATGTGCAGCAAGGTGGCCCAATCCTTTTTATAGCAAAGGACAAGCCGGAACAGTCACTTATAGCAAGCAAAGCGTTCTCGTGGACACATGGGAATTCATCTAGTCACTTTCATCATGCTTGTTTGATTCATGTTTGCTACTTTGATAATTTGATATGTGGGTGGACCGGTGCTTGAGTGTTGTTCTTACTTGAACAAGACTCCCACTTATGATTACCCCCTCTCGCAAGCATCCACAGATAAAAAAGTTAAGATAAAGCTAACCATAGAATGAAGCATATGGATCCAAATCGTCCACTTACGAAATAACACATATATTAGGGTTTAAGCTTCTGTCACTCTAGCAACCCACCATCTACTTATTACTCCACAGTGCCTTTCCTTAGGCCCAAGTATGGTGAAGTTTCATGTGGTCGACGTTCACATGACACCACTAAAGGAAGCAACAACATACATATCATGCGTAGATGATATGCACGAGTATAACACAAAAGAGTTGTGGGCAGTGATGTTCATGCTACTTACCACCAACGTCTTATTTTCATTTGGCAGCAATTTAGGATGAAGCGGCCCAGACCAACCTTACATGTCCACGCACATGAGACCGGTTCCACCGTCTGACATGCAACTTGTTTTGCATAAAGGTGATTGGCGGTGGCTGTTTCTCCTACTTTAGTTGAATCGAATTTGACTATGGTCGGTCCTTGAAGAAGGTTAAAACAAAAACTTGATAATCACCATTGTGGTTTTGCTTAGGTAATAATGGTTCTTGCTAGAAGCCTGTAGCAGCCACGTAAAACTTGCAACAACAAAGTAGAGGGCGTCTAACTTGTTTTTTCACGACATGTTGTGATGTGATATGGTCAAGATATGATGTGATATACATTGATGTATGAGATGATCATGTTTTGTAATAAGTTCACGACTGGCATGTCGATGAGTTCAACAACCGGCAAGAGCCTTGGGGTTGTCTTTAATTATTGTATGACCTACATGTCAATCACTAAGTGCCATGTAATTGCTTTACTTTATCGCTATGCGTTAGCAATAGTTGTAGAAGCAATAGTTGGTGAGATGACCCCGAAGCTACGATGGAGATCAAGGTGTCGAGCTGGTGACGATGGAGATCATGCCGATGCTTTGGAGATGGAGATAAAAAGCACAAGATGATGGCCATATCATGTCACATATTTTTGCATGTGATGTTTATCCTTTATGCATCTTATTTTGCTTAGAACACCTTAATTTCAAGATAAAAGTGTTCTCCCTGAGTATGCACCATTGCCAAAGTTCATCGTTTCGAAGCACCTCGTGATCATCGGGTGTGATAGACTCCATGTTCACATACAATGGGTGTAAGACAGTTTTGCACATGCAGAATACTCCGGTTAAATTGACGAGCCTAGCATGTACAGACATGGTCTCGGAATACTGGAGACCGAAAGGTCAAACATGAGTCATATAGTAGATATGATCAACATATAGATGTTCACCATTGATGACTACCCCATCTCACATGATGATCAGACATGGGTTAGTTGATTTGGATCATGTATCACTTACGTAACTTGAGGGATGTTAATTTAAGTGGGAGTTCATTATTAATTTGATTAAATTGAAATTAGTTTATCATGAACTAAGTCTTAATAGTTTTTTTTGCATATCTATGTTGTAGATCAATGGTCCGTGCTACTGTTCCCTTGAATTTTAGTGTGTTCCTAGAGAAAGCTAAGTTGAAAGATGACGGTAGCAACTACATGCACTGGGTCCGTAACTTTATGATTATCCTCATTGCTGCATAGAAAAATTATTTCCTTGATGCACCGCTAGGTGACCGACCTGCTGCAGGAGCTATTGCAGATGTTATGAACGTTTGGCAGACTCGATCTGATGACTACTCGATAGTTCAGTGTGCCATGCTTTACGGCCTAGAATCGGGACTTCAAACACGTTTTGAACGTCACGGAGCATATGAGATGTTCCAAGAGCTGAAGTTGATATTTCAAGCTAACGCTTGGGTTGAGAGATATGAAGTCTCCAACAAGTTATATAGCTGTAAGATGGAGGAGAATAGTTCTGTCAATGAACACATACTCAAAATGTCTGGGTATCATAACCACTTGACTCAGCTAGGAATTGATCTTACAGTTCAGAGTGTTATTGACAGAGTTCTTCAGTCACAGCCACCAGGCTACAAAGGCTTCATGATGAACTATAATATGCAAGGGATGACAAAAACAACTCCCGAGCTCTTCGCAATGCTTAAGGTCGCGGAGGTAGAAATCAAGAAGGGGCATCAAGTGTTGATGGTTAACAAGACCACTAGTTTCAAGAAAAAGGGCAAGGGAAAGAAAGGGAACTTGAAGAAGAATGGCAAGCAAGTTGCTGCTCCCGTGAAGCAGCCCAAAGCTGGACTCAAGCCTGAAACTGAGTGCTTCTACTGCAAAGGGAATGGTCACTGGAAGCGGAACTGCCCCAAATACTTGCCAGATAAGAAGGATGGCAAAGTGAACAAATGTATATTTGATATACATGTTATTGATGTGTACCTTACTAATGCTCGTAGTAGTGCCTGGGTATTTGATACTAGTTCGATTGCTTATTTGTAACTCGAAATAGGAGCTACGAAATAAACGAAGATTGCCTAAGGATGAGGTGACGATGCGCTTCGGCAATGGTTCCAACGTCGATGTGATCGCCGTCGGCACGCTACCTCTACATCTACCTTTGGGATTAGTTCTAGACCTCAATAGTTGTTATTTGGTGCCAGTGTTAAGCATGAATATTATATTTGGAGCTTGTTTATTGCGAGACGGTTATTCATTTAAATCGGAGAATAATGGTTGTTCTATTTATATGAGTAATATCTTTTATGCTCATGCACCTTTGATGAATGGTCTATTCTTGTTGAATCTCGATCATAGTGATACACATATTCATAATATTGATGCCAAAAGATGCAAAGTTGATAATGATAGTGCAACTTACTTGTGGCACTGCTGTTTAGGTCATATTGGTGTAAAGCGCATAAAGAAACTCCATGCGTATGGACTTTTGGACTCACTTGATTATGAATCATTTGATACTTGCGAACCATGCCTCATGGGTAAGATGACTAAAACTCCGTTCTCCGGAACAATGGAGCAAGCTAATGACTTATTGGAAATAATACATACCGATATACACGATCCAATGAGTGTTGAGGCACGTGGCGGGTATCATTATTTTCTAACCTTCATAGATGATTTAAGTAGGCATGGGTATATCTACTTGATGAAACATAAGTCTGAAACATTTGAAAAGTTCAAAGAATTTCATAGTGAAGTAGAGAATCATCGTGACAAGAAAATAAAGTTTCTACAATCTGATCGCAGAGGCGAATATTTGAGTTACGAGTTTTCCGCATTCATGTTAAATAGGGTGATGTCTACTACACAACTTTATTCTTGTAGACACGTGTTGGGCCTCCAAGCGTAGAGTTTTGTAGGACAGTAGCAATTTTCCCTCAAGTGGATGACCTAAGGTTAGCCAATCCGTGGGAGGCGTAGGATGAAGATGGTCTCTCTCAAACGATCCTGCAACCAAATACATGAAATCTCTTGTGTCCCCAACACACCAAATACAGCTATATCTCCCACGTGTCGAAGCACGACTTGGAGGCATAACCGCATTGAAAGCAATGTCGCAAGTGAGGTAATCTTCACACAACCCATGTAATACATAAGGGAAAAAGATACATAGTTGGCTTACAATCGCCACTTCACACAATACATGAGTAAAGCATTACATCATACAGATACAATCAAGGTCCGACTACGGAACCAAAATAAAAGAAGACTACCCCAAATGCTACACAGATCCCCGATCGACCCCAACTGGGCTCCACTACTGATCAACTGAAACGAAACAACACAATGAACAAGGTCTTCATCGAGATCCTCCTTGAGCTCGGGTGCGTCACCTGCATGGTTTCATCGGCACCTGCAAACTGGTTTTGGAAGTATCTGTGAGTCACGGGGACTCAGCAATCTCACACCCGCGAGATCAAGACTATTTAAGCTTAAAGGTAGGACAGGGTAGTGAGGTGGAGCTACAGCAAGCGACTAGCATAATCTGGTGGCTAACATACGCAAATGAGAGCGAGAAGAGAAGGCAAAAGCACGGTCGAACAACTATGATCAAGAAGTGATCCTGAAACTACTTACGTCAACCATAACTCCAACACCTTGTTCACTTCCCGGACTCCGCCGAGAAGAGACCATCACGGTTACACACGCGGTTGGTGTATTTTAATTAAGATCAACTTCAGGTTTTCTACAACCGGACATTAACAAATTCCCATCTGCCACATAACCGCGGGCACGGCTTTCGAAAGTTCAAACCCTGCAGTGGTGTCCCAACTTAGCCCATTATTAGCTCTCGCGATCAACGAAGGATATTCCTTCTCCCCGGGAAGACCCGATCAGTCTTGGAATCCCGGCTACAAGACATTTCGACAGCAATAAAACAAGTCCAGCAAAGCCGCCCGATTGTGCCGACAAATCCTGATAGGAGCTGCACATATCTCGGTCTCAGGGCACATCCGGATGAGACATCCTACGAGTAAAACCAGACCTCAAGTTTCCCCAAGGTGGCCCCGCAGTCTGCTCGTTTCGAACCAGCACTTAGAGAAGCACTGGCCCGGGGGGGCTAAATAAAGATGACCCTTGAGTCTGCAGAACCCAAGGGAAGGGGATAGGTGGTGGTGAGGCAAATGGTAAAACCAATGTTGGGCCTTGCTGGAAGAGTCTTATTCAAAGCGAACTGTCAAGGGGGTCCCATAAATCACCTGACCGCGTTAGGGACGCAAAATCAGGGAACATAACACCGATATGACGGAAACTAGGGCGGCAAGAGTGGAACAAAACACCAGGCATAAGGCCGAGCCTTCCACCCTTTACCAAGTATATAGATGCATTAATAAAATAAGATATATTGTGATATCCCAACAAGTAAACATGTTCCAACAAGGAACAACATCTCCATGTTCCAACGAGGAACAAACTTCATCTTCACCTGCAACTAACAACGTTATAAGAGGGGCTGAGCAAAGCGGTAACATAGCCAAACAACGGTTTGCTAGGACAAGGTGGGTTAGAGGCTTGGTTTAACAATATGGGAGGCATGACAAGCAAGTGGTAGGTATCACAGCATAGGCATAGCAAAAGAGCGAGCAACTAGCAAGCAAAGATAGAAGTGATTTCGAGGGTATGGTCATCTTGCCTGAGATCCCGCAAGGAAGAAGAACGAGTCCATGAAGAAGACAAACGGACGTAGTCGAACAAATCCTCACAACTCCGGAACAAAACCGAAGCTAACGAGAGAAACAACCCAGAAAGAAACAAACAACATAGTAAACAATAATCACATAAACATGGCATGATGCACAATCAAATATGATGCATGTTCGGTTTAAATAAGCATGGCATGGCAAAGTGCAACAAGCAATACTACAAGTTAAGTGGAGCTCAATATGCAACGGGTTGCATATTGGAGAAACACCACATCAATTATTTAGTTCTCTCTCGATTATGTACCCAACAATATTAAATGTTATTAAACATGGCAAGGGGTGAAGCATATGAAAAACTACCTATCTAGTCAAATTTAAATGAGGCCGGAACAACAAACAACAAGTCCGGAAAATCCCCATGTGCATATTTATGGATTAGGTACTGTTCTGCCCTAAACACAATTTTAATATTGTTAAACAGCAAAATGAAGTGCAACATGTTAATCCACGCATTTTTCTACCCCATTTACGTATGAAGTTTATTAAAATCGGAGGTACGGTTATTTAGTTATGAAATAAATCATTTAGCATGGCATTTGAGCAAATTAAAGCAAACAACAATTTAAGCATTTTAAACATGGATGAAAGTAGCATATTATGAAACTAGGCAAAATTCTAAACATTTTACATATATAAAACATTTTAATATGATGCACGGTTCATGAGTTATTATATGCATGAAGTTCAAGGTTTTTTCTGCAAAACTGGTAAATCACTGGATAAATTGCAACTTCGTAGAAGGAAAAAAAAACACGACACGGGCCGAAACTGGCTGGGCCAGCAGTGTACAGGAGGCGGCTGCTCACATTGGGCTGAGGCCTTGGAGAGGAGGCCCAAGCGGGGCACTGGAGCCTGGACTAGTCAACGCGGGCGTGCTGGTCGTCTCGTTCGACCACGGTCGAAGCAGAGGAGGCAAACAGGGCACCGGCGCTGGAGGCAAACGGCGACGAGGCTGGGACGGCACGAGGACGACGCCGACGAGCTCCACGGCCACGGTGAACGGGCGGAACTTGGCGGATCTGGACGGACTCGAGGGAAGGGAGGCGGCTTGGCGTTGTAGGAAGCAACAAAAGCAGATGGTTGCGGGCACGGCGACGGCTTGCTGGAGTCAAGGAGGAAGGGATCCAGCGGCGGCTCGCTTGCGGGAGCAGAGGAGGCCTCGCACGGACGAGGCTTAGGGGCGGCTCGATGGGTGTCCATGGCGGGGTTCCCTGGCGGCGGTGGCTCCTGCGAGGAAAACACAGAGAGGGGCGAGATGTGAGAGGAGAAGGAAGGAACCATAGGAAGGAAGGGAAGGGAGAGGCAGCGCGACGGGGATGGCCTGGTGGCTGCTGCTGCTGGCGGGGAAGCACCGGCGAGGAGGAGGTGCTCGGGCGGCGGCTTGGGGTCGAGCTCCTCTCGATATGGATCGAGGAGGGAGCGGGAGGCAGGGAGCTGCGAGGCACGCTCCGTCGTCGGATCTCCGAGCCGATGGTCGGGATGGAAGGGTGGCCTGGATCAGATCTGGTTGGCTGGTGGCTGAAAACGAGGACAAGACCATGTGGGTGGCGGGATGGATCCCGAGAGAGTGGCGGCGGGGATGGGAGTGATGGGACATTGATCCTAAAATTTAGGGTTAGGGGTCTATATATAGCAAGTGGAATTTTGGGTAGGGGTATTTGGTCCCTTCGATCTTAATCGAACGGTCCCGGATAAATAGGCTAGGGAGACCAAATAAGAAAACGGAGATGTTTTGTAGATGTTAGGAGATGATCTGAATGCAACGGTGATGACTGAGCGATTCGGGTTCGGGGCAGTTTCGGACGCTCACGCGAGGGGGGCGCGGGCTGACGAGAGAGGTTAGGTTGGGTCTGGCGGATTGTGAATTGCGGGTTGGTCTGAGAGAAGAGGGGAGAGATGCAGGCCGGCACGGTTTCCGGAGACCGAAAACGTCCGACGTTAGACCGGCTATAATGCCGCTATATTTATTCGTTGGGGCGTCAAACGGACTCCGAATGCGATGAAACTTGGCAGGCGGTCTACTGACACCAAAACACCGCACGCCAACCTTCATCCCATTCCGAGAACATTTTCCGGCACTTATAAAATACTATTTCGGACATGCCGCGGGTGCGTGCAAGTGTGGTTGGTCTCAGAACGGACAAGGGAGAGAACTCGGAGAACCCGGACGGATGCAAGTTTCAAAAACATGATGATGCAATGCGGATGATGACATGGCAAGAAGCGACACGCAAGCAAATGACATGGCAACGACGGCGAATAACTGACGGACACCTGGCGCATCAGATCCGGGGCGTTACAACACTCCACCACTACGAGAGGATCTCGTCCCGAGATCTAGGATGGCACCGGAGGGAAAACGGAAGGGGAAGAGAAGAGGTAAAACTAAGTTGCTTCTTTGACAAACGAGTGAAACCAAAGAACCTTGAGAGGTTGAGCAAAATGAAAGAAAGAAAAACCATGGAGATGAACGAAATGAAATACTCCGTTGGACAAGGAACAAGGAATACGGCGAGAAAGAAGAGCTTAAGTGACAAGATAGACGTTGAAAACACTCCGGTTAAATGGATTCGCAAGGAAAAGAACAAGGTCCTGACAAAAGAAAATGATTTGACAAGAGAGCAACAACACAGTGCCTCCGGAAGAAAGAATAGAAGATAGATCATTGGAAAGAAAGAAAAAATGGAGAAGAAAATGCCAACTTCTGCCACAAATAAGCTTGGAAAGCACCCTTAAAAAGAAGGATAGAACGGAGTTGTTGGAAAAAATCAACAACGATAAGATATGATTCCCGTGGACTTATGGAAAACATCTGAAAATTATGAGGTGAGATTCTGCCACCAACGGAAACAAATGATAGGATTGATATCAACAAGGAGACGAGAAACTTATTTCACCGAGAGGACAAATGAAGAACTTGGGTCATTTATAAACACCATAAATAGCAACAATCCTTAGGGAAAGCTTTAGGTGAAATATAACCCAACATAACTCCAATGAAGAGATTGATGGATTTAAATATGTCATTGTTGACAACAAGTGAATCATGAAGCATGAAGAGAAATTGTCCAGAATGACATAACACCACCTCAAAATATAAGGTCGAAAAAATTGCACTTCAGAATGCAGGAAGAAGAATATTTGAGCTCCTCCAAACAAAACATGTGTTGAGCACCATGTTTAATTTTGAGGTATGGCTTGACGGATCATAACTTCGAGAGAAATCTTGAAGAACAATTGAAGAATGAAAAGAATCATTGGCGAACCACCATGTAGAGTCTCCATGAATAACTCCATTAGTAAAAGGATGATAGGAAGAAAGAGAAGTTGAGAACACAAGGTGAAACATTGCAATGATTTAGATGGATCTTCGTGGTGATGAGAGCTTGGAACTCCGGGAAAATAAAAGATGAAACAATTGAAACCGAGAATTTTGATGAACCTCCAGAATAAGGAATTGAATTTACTCGATAAAACAAGAATAAGAATTACATTATGCTCACCCTTCACCAATTAAATTGATGACAAGCAATGGATTTGGCATACTACTTATTTCTCGTAGAAAGGATTAAGATAGATATGGCTCAACTTGGGAGGGTCTTCAACGATCCGCCGGTAGGATTTGGGAAGAACGAATGAGTCTATATAATAACGAAGGAAGAGAACTCTTGAACGAACCACCATAAGAATTGAAAATGAAAGTAGCAAAGGCACACTTCATCGGGAAGAATTAGAAAACGAATAAAGAACTTGACAGAATTTAGATACAAGTGAACACAGAGATCCCGAGCTAATTATATAATACTTGAACGATGCACCGTTATGATTTGGAGAACAAGCGCTGAAAGCTGGAATGAATAATTCTAAGATGATGGGCTCCGGAGAACCAACATGAAAAGACTCCTGAAAAGCTCCAGATGGGTGAAAAGAATCCTCACAATCGAAAACAATTATGAGAGTATGGCATCAAGCTAGAACCATGAATCTTGAAGAGAAAGGAGCAAGATTAAAGGGAAACTCTTCTTCGGTCTTGAAATGTTGAGAATGACGATGAGAAACACCACCAAGAATTATTGAGGCACTCCAGAATGAAAATTGGAAAGGTTGAACCAACGATGAAAGAATTGAAAGATCTTGGAGAAAGACATTTGACTGATGATAATTCATTCTTACGTCAAACTTTTAAATGAAATTGAGAATATCTCCGGAATAATTAGAAGAGTCAGGTAAGATCCTGGAAAAAGACCTGTGGGTTAGGGCCCACTCAAAAGAAACACCTTCGAATGATTACTTGAAAGGGAGATTGCACCGGTTGATTTAAATGGCTTGAATGAGATAACAACCTCGAAAAAAATTTAGAATTGATGCGGAGTGGAAACACGAATCTTCAGAGATATCTTCAGCACTCCAGAACAATTGAATAGCAAGAGGTGAATGATTAAGAGATACACCGGCATAAGAAAGCATTTGAAACGCGGAAAAGATATGATCGACAAAGCTTGAATTGGAACCACCGGAGAAGAAAAGAATGACGAATGACGAACTTGAAACCCCTGAGCATCTTCATGATAATCACCGGATAAGAACAATGAAGGAAAAGAATGGAGAGACTTCTCATCAATAAAAAGAATACTTGATTGAGAAATCTGAGTCCTTGAAGAAAGAGGGTGGGAGGGCGGGTAAATCAAAGACAATTTGGG
Source organism: Aegilops umbellulata (assembly GCA_032464435.1). NCBI lineage: Eukaryota > Viridiplantae > Streptophyta > Magnoliopsida > Poales > Poaceae > Aegilops > Aegilops umbellulata. The sequence continues at coordinate 264,707,640 of CP136058.1, read as the reverse complement.
ACGGATGAAACAAGCAACGTTGGAAAAAACTGAGAGGTGATCTTGTGAATGTTGAAATGATCAGATCCACTTGAAGAGAAGCACACCGGTTGGAAAGAATTGAAAAGACAACCTCAAAGATCAAGAAGGATTAGTATTCACATAGAAATATGAGAACACCGCTTAGAATAAAGTATGAAATCCACACTTGGCATTGAAGCAACTCGAATACCACAAAACAAAACAAAGGATTTGGCTTGCGGAATAAGCCGGAAACAAACATATGATAGACCCCATATCGTATCATGTGTCTGTAGGAAAGATAATCTAGGAGCTACTTGAATTCCCACCTATAAACTCCCGAAACTTTCTGGTTATGCAATCAGGTGTTGGGGATACAGGGGACACAAAATATATCACCCAAACTAACAATACCTAGATCCAGCTGTATCCATCCTTCAACACATAACCAAGAAACCTTCGGAAATCGTCTACCTCAACCTTCGAAAAATATCCGTTATACAAGTTATGGCAATACTCCCGCACTCGCCTCAGTACTGGGCTATGAGGGTTATCTCACCAACAACTGTACAAAAGAGATTTTCGATGTCGGCGTACTAAACTCAAGTATTCCAGAACTGCAATGATAAAATTATGACGACAACACCTCGGAGCCCAACTCCCCGGGACACCTCCACTAAACCCCTGCTGACAGGAGGCACCAAGACAATGTTGTCATCACAAAACCATCGGAACGATTGTAATATACCCGCGTGATCCTAAATTTTTTTTAGTGAAATTTGAGAAGAGAAGAGTCAAAACTCTACATCAGGATGCCTTACCAGAGCGATGAGGAGACTGGGAAGTAAAAAAGAATTCCTAAACTCTCCGATATATAATTCCTAAATGACTCAAAACATTTTTCTAGACACAACTCGGCCGCTAAAAATGATCAATCAGTGGGGGCTCCTAAGGTCGGGGAAGGCTCTGATTACCAACTTGTAACGCCCTCGATGCAGCTATATCTCCCACGTGTCGAAGCACGACTTGGAGGCATAACCGCATTGAAAGCAATGTCGCAAGTGAGGTAATCTTCACACAACCCATGTAATACATAAGGGAAAAAGATACATAGTTGGCTTACAATCGCCACTTCACACAATACATGAGTAAAGCATTACATCATACAGATACAATCAAGGTCCGACTACGGAACCAAAATAAAAGAAGACTACCCCAAATGCTACATAGATCCCCGATCGACCCCAACTGGGCTCCACTACTGATCAACTGAAACGAAACAACACAATGAACAAGGTCTTCATCGAGCTCCTCCTTGAGCTCGGGTGCGTCACCTGCACGGTTTCATCGGCACCTGCAAACTGGTTTTGGAAGTATCTGTGAGTCACGAGGACTCAACAATCTCACACCCGCGAGATCAAGACTATTTAAGCTTAGAGGTAGGACTAGTGAGGTGGAGCTGCAGCAAGCGACTAGCATAATCTGGTGGCTAACATACGCAAATGAGAGCGAGAAGAGAAGGCAAAAGCACGGTCGAACAACTATGATCAAGAAGTGATCCTGAAACTACTTACGTCAACCATAACTCCAACATCGTGTTCACTTCCCGGACTCCGCCGAGAAGAGACCATCACGGTTACACACGCGGTTGGTGTATTTTAATTAAGATCAACTTCGGGTTTTCTACAACCGGACATTAACAAATTCCCATCTGCCACATAACCACGGGCACGGCTTTCGAAAGTTCAAACCCTGCAGGGGTGTCCCAACTTAGCCCATTATAAGCTCTCGCGATCAACGAAGGATATTCCTTCTCCCCGGGAAGACCCGATCAGTCTCGGATTCCCGGCTACAAGACATTTCGACAGCAATAAAAGAAGTCCAGCAAAGCCGCCCGATTGTGCCGACAAATCCTGATAGGAGCTGCACATATCTCGGTCTCAGGGCACATCCAGATGAGACATCCTACGAGTAAAACCAGACCTCAAGTTTCCCCGAGGTGGCCCCGCAGTCTGCTCGTTTCGAACCAGCACTTAGAGAAGCACTGGCTCGGGGGGGGGGGCTAAATAAAGATGACCCTTGAGTCTGCAGAACCCAAGGGAAGGGGATAGGTGGTGGTGAGGCAAATGGTAAAACCAATGTTGGGCCTTGCTGGAAGAGTCTTATTCAAAGCGAACTGTCAAGGGGGTCCCATAAATCACCCGACCGCGTTAGGGACGCAAAATCCGGGAACATAACACCGATATGATGGAAACTAGGGCGGCAAGAGTGGAACAAAACACCAGGCATAAGGCCGAGCCTTCCACCCTTTACCAAGTATATAGATGCATTAATAAAATAAGATATATTGTGATATCCCAACAAGTAAACATGTTCCAACAAGGAACAACATCTCCATGTTCCAACAAGGAACAAACTTCATCTTCACCTGCAACTAACAACGCTATAAGAGGGGCTGAGCAAAGCGGTAACATAGCCAAACAACGGTTTGCTAGAACAAGGTGGGTTAGAGGCTTGGTTTAACAATATGGGAGGCATGACAAGCAAGTGGTAGGTATTGCAGCATAGGCATAGCAAAAGAGTGAGCAACTAGCAAGCAAAGATAGAAGTGATTTCGAGGGTATGGTCATCTTGCCTGAGATCCCGCAAGGAAGAAGAACGAGTCCATGAAGAAGACAAACAGACGTAGTCGAACGAATCCTCACAACTCCGGAACAAAACCGAAGCTAACGAGAGAAACAACCTGGAAAGAAACAAACAACATAGTAAACAATCATCACATAAACATGGCATGATGCACAATCAAATATGATGCATGTCCGGTTTAAATAAGCATGGCATGGCAAAGTGCAACAAGCAATACTACAAGTTAAGTGGAGCTCAATATGCAACGGGTTGCATATTGGAGAAACACCACATCAATTATTTAGTTCTCTCTCGATTCTGTACCCAACAATATTAAATGTTATTAAACATGGCAGGGGGTGAAGCATATGAAAAACTACCTATCTAGTCAAATTTAAATGAGGCCGGAACAACAAACAACAAGTCCGGAAAATCCCCATGTGCATATTTATTGATTAGGTACTGTTCTGCCCTAAACACAATTTTAATATTGTTAAACAGCAAAGTGAAGTGCAACATGTTAATCTACGCATTTTTCTACCCCATTTACATATGAAGTTTATTAAAATCGGAGCTACGGTTATTTAGTTATGAAATAAATCATTTTAGCATGGCATTTGAGCAAATTAAAGCAAACAACAATTTAAGCATTTTAAACATGGATGAAAGTAGCATATTATGAAACTAGGCAAAATTCTAAACATTTTACATATATAAAACATTTTAATATGATGCACGGTTAATGAGTTATTATATGCATGAAGTTCAAGGTTTTTTCTGCAAAACTGGTAAATCACTGGATAAATTGCAAATTCGCAGAAGGAAAACAAAACACGACACGGGCCGAAACTGGCTGGGCCAGCAGTGTACAGGAGGCGGCTGCTCACATTGGGCTGAGGCCTTGGAGAGGAGGCCCAAGCGGGGCGCTGGAGCCTGGACTAGTCAACGCGGGCGCGCTGGTCGTCTCGTTCGACCACGGTCGAAGCAGAGGAGGCAAACAGGGCACCGGCGCTGGAGGCAAACGGCGACGAGGCTGGGACGGCACGAGGATGACGCCGACGAGCTCCACGGTCACGGCGAACAGGCGGAACTTGGCGGATCTGGACGGACTCAAGGAAAGGGAGGCGGCTTGGCATTGCAGGAAGCAGCAGAAGCAGATGGTCGCGGGCACGGCGACGGCTTGCTGGAGTCGAGGAGGAAGGGATCCAGCGGCGGCTCGCTTGCGGGAGCAGAGGAGGCCTCGCATGGACGAGGCTTAGGGGCGGCTCGACGGGCGTCCATGGCGGGGTTCCCTGGCGGCGGTGGCTCCTGCGAGGAAAACACAGAGAGGGGCGAGATGTGAGAGGAGAAGGAAGGAACCATAGGAAGGAAGGGAAGGGAGAGGCGGCGCGACGGGGATGGCCTGGTGGCTGCTGCTGCTGGCGGGGAAGCACCGGCGAGGAGGAGGTGCTCGGGCGGCGGCTTGGGGTCGAGCTCCTCTCGATCTGGATCGAGGAGGGAGCGGGAGGCAGGGAGTTGCGAGGCACGCTCCGTCGTCGGATCTCCGATCCGATGGTCGGGATGGAAGGGTGGCCTAGATCAGATCTGGTTGGCTGGTGGCTGAAAACGAGGACAAGACCATGTGGGTGGCGGGATGGATCCCGAGAGAGTGGCGGCGGGGATGGGAGTGATGGGACATTGATCCTAAAATTTAGGGTTAGGGGTCTATATATAGCAAGTGGAATTTTGGGTAGGGGTATTTGGTCCCTTCGATCTTAATTGAACGGTCCCGGATAAATAGGCTAGGGAGACCAAATAAGAAAACGGAGATGTTTTGTAGATGTTAGGAGATGATCTGAATGCAATGGTGATGACTGAGCGATCCGGGTTCGGGACAGTTTCGGATGCTCACGCGAGGGGGGCGCGGGCTGAGAGAGAGGTTAGGTTGGGTCTGGTGGATTGTGAAGAGCGGGTTGGTCTGAGAGAAGAGGGGATAGATGCAGCCCGGCACGGTTTCCGGAGACCGAAAACGTCGGACGTTAGACCGGCTATAATGCAGCTATATTTATTCGTTGGGGCGTCAAACGGACTCCGAATGCGATGAAACTTGGCAGGCGGTCTACTGACACCAAAACAACACCGCACGCCAACCTTCATCCCATTCCGAGAACATTTTCCGGCCACTTATAAAATACTATTTCGGACATGCCGCGGGTGCGTGCAAGTGTGGTTGGTCTCAGAACGGTCAAGGGAGAGAACTCGGAGAACCCGGACGGATGCAAGTTTCGAAAACATGATGATGCAATGCGGATGATGACATGGCGAGATGCGACACGCAAGCAAATGACATGGCAACGACGGCGAATAACTGACGGACACCTGGCGCATCAGATCCGGGGTGTTATAGAGGCGTAGGATGAAGATGGTCTCTCTCAAACGATCCTGCAACCAAATACATGAAATCTCTTGTGTCCCCAACACACCAAATACAATGGAAAATTGTATAGGTGCACCAGTTCAGCGAAGAGATGATGATAAAAGTGTAATATGGATGCTAGAAATATATTTTTATAATCTGAATAAGTAAAAACAGAAAGGTAGCAAATAGTAAATGGGCACAAAAACGGCATTGCAATGCTTGAACACGGGGCCTAGGGTCCATACTTTCGCTAGTGCAATCTCTCAACAATGCTAATATAATTGGATCATATAACCGTCCCTCAACCTGCAATGAAGAATCACTCCAAAGTTCCTATCTAGCAGAGAATATACGAAGAAATTGTTTGTAGGGTACGAACACCTCAAAGCTATTCTTTCCGATCAATCTATCCTAGAGTTCGTACTAAAATAACAACAAGCTATTCTTTCCGATCGATCTAACCAAGAGTTCGTACTAAAATAACACCAAAGAAAATTCAGATTCGTAATACTCAATCCGACACAAAGAACTTCAAAGAGTGCCCCAAGATTTCTACCGGAGAAACAAAGACAAGAATGTGCATCAACCCCTATGCGTAGTTTACCCCAATGTCACCTCGAGAGTCTGCAAGTTGAGTGCCAAAACATATATCAAGTGAATCAAAATGATACCCCATTTTCACCACGAGTATTCATATGCAAGACATATATCAAGTGCTCTCAAATCTATAAAAGTATTCAATCTGATAACAACGAAATCTCAAAGGGAAAAACTCAATTCATCACAATAAGATAGAGAGGGGAAAACCGCATATGATCTAACTATATTAACAAAGCCTGCGATACATCAACATCATGACATCACAAGAACACGAGAGAGAGATTAAACACATAGCTACTGGTACAAACCCTCAGCCCCGAGGGTGGACTACTCCCTCCTCGTCGTGGTGGCCGCCGGGATGATGAAGCTGGCCACTAGTGATGATTCCCCCCTCCGGCAGGGTGCCAGAACAGGGTCTAGATTAGTTTTCAGTGGCTACAGAGGTCTGTGGTGGTGGAACTTCTGATCTAGGTTAACCCTGAGGGTTTTCGGAATATTAGGGAATTTATAGGGTAAAGAGGGGGTGCGGGAGGCCACCGAGGTGGGCACAACCCACCTGGGTGCCCCTAGGCGCGCCCTGGTGGGTTGTGCCCCCCTCGGGGCACCCCCCAGGTGCTGCTCTGGCCCATTGGTGGTCTTCTGGTCCATAAAAAATCCATAAAAAGTTTCGCGGTGTTTGGACTCCGTTTGCATTGATTTCCTGCGATGTAAAAAACATGCAAAAAACAGCAACTGGCACTTGGCACTATGTCAATAGGTTAGTCCAAAATATGATATAAAATGACTATAAAATGATTATAAAACATCCAAGAATGATAATATAACAGCATGGAACAATCAAAAATTATAGATACGTTGGAGACGTATCAGCATTCCCAAGCTTAATTCCTGCTCGTCCTCAAGTAGGTAAATGATAAAAACAGAATTTTTGATGTGGAATGCTGCCTAACGTGTCATCTCATATTCTTTTCTTTATAGCATGGACATTTGGACTTTTATATGGTTTCAAGCAATAGTCTAGTTTTGACATGAGACTTGAATACTCAAGCATATCAACAAGCAACCATGTCTTCCAAAATATAAACGCTAAAATAAGTTATCCCTAGCCCATCATGCTCAACCATTGATCCATTCATGAAATACACTCGCATATTAGCTACACCCAATGTCAAGTACGATCACAGTGCCTCCTAGTGGGTGCTTTA